>CM028138.1:708576875-709971250 GCA_016271365.2 Neoceratodus forsteri | reverse complement strand
TGCTGTCTGCACTACTCTACACTAGGATGCTCTTGTACAAACTACTAGAATTCCTTTCAAATATCTAACTACTCAGGCTCGTGTCACAACCCCCCCCCCCAACCATGCATTAATTCCACAGTAGAACACTCTTTGTTGTACCTTAATGCAGTTGTAACATGGCAAGTGCTGTGTGATATGTGTATTATTTTGTGCAATTTAAGAGGCTGTTCACAGTATGGACAAACAACACAGAGACTACATATTATATTACGTTTCTGACTCATTAGACAATTGTTTCCTGAAAGCAAAGAACGCATGATACGTTGTGGTTGTTACATACAAAATATTTCTGTTTTGAACATTTTATGCATTTCTGTCTTGTAAAACACAATATCATTGTAAAACTGTTTCAAAACTTATAACATTTTAGATATTTTGCTTGAAACCAGCCAAGAACAGCTCGAGATAGTGATGGATTATGGGTACAATTACTTACCAATGTGTTGTGCCACTGGTATTATACGTGTGATTTTCATATTGGGTGCAAAAAATTTGTTATCTTCACTAACTTCATTACTTGAAATAACATCAAACATCTTAAGATACCAAAACTTGCTCGTGTTTATAAATGTGCGAGTCTTAACGGTGTTTACATATGAGTGCTCTTCTGGTATGGTGCTCCCTATTATTTGTTTGAGATAAAGCTTCCTAAATTCAACTACAAACTTAACGTTCTACTTCACAGAGTAAATATGCGCTAACTTTCAAACAACACAACACTGGTACGCTTGTGGAACATTGTTTCTGCTTATTCTAATATTAGTAGTGTTTACAGAGTTGTACAACATTCTATGCATCTACACATCTTGTGGTACAATGCTCTCTAGTGCTTGTTCGAAGTAACACTTCCTAAATGGAACTGCAATTTTAATGTTCTACTTAACCGTGTAAATATCTGCTGAATTTTATACAAAAAAACATTCTTCACTTTGTGGATGACCATTTCTGCTTATTGTAAGATACCTACTAATTAGAGATTTATAGAACATGAATATGGAAGTATATTTTAGTGCGACTAAGTCACAGACCTCTGGGTGGGTGGGTGGGAAGACACAGTGCTTAGGAGCTGTGTAACATGGCAAAAATTAAAGTGCTCCAATGGAGTGTTTCTTGTGGGTTTCTGATTTGTTTAGTGGTTGTACACAGTACTACAAGACCAACTGTGCATTACTTGGGAATTAATGCATGGCTGGTTTCTATTAATTGACCAGTAGAAATGCTCCATTTGAAGACTTTCATTTTTGCCATGTTACAAGAAGCGTTTGCCTTCAAACATTAATTCTGTGCTATTGTATCTATCTAGTTCAAAACTGTTAGCATTGTATCTGTCTAGACAAAACTGTTAGTATTCCACTATTTCATTGCTCACTGTACAGTCTATTCACGTTTATTTGCTTGTAGTCAAATGTAATCTTTAAATTTTGTACCAGATCTCAGTATATAATCCTCATGATCCCCTGTACCCCAGGTCGCACTGGGAGACGAGCAACCTGTTGCTCAGTGTGCCTTCCTGGTGAAATGTTTCAATAAATAAATAAATAAATCTTCTTTACCCCTCCTGCTACACAGCAGTGACTCTACCCATTCTGAGTATGGATACTCCCTTAAGCTTAACAGCCAGAATGTTACGTGGACTGTTAAGACTGTGTAACCCTCAATGCCATTCTCCTTTAGGAATCTGTCTAGTCTTGCCTAAAGCTAGAACAGTGCTTGCTTCCACAGTTTATCTGGGAAGGCTATTCCACATGATAAACACCCTCCATGATAATGAATGATTTCTAATGTTACCCTTTATTTTACCCCCCGGCCCTCTAGTTCTGCTTGAAATCTACAGCTCAATAATATGTGAATACTCCACGCTTGTCTGTTCCCTTTAGTATTTGGAAGACTGAAATCATGACCCCTCTCAGCCTTCTCCTTTCTGTGCTAGCCAAGTGCCAGATGGCATGTCCCCTTCCTCTTCAGAAGCCGAGCACTTCACCTCCATTTTACAGCAGGCCATCAGTCTGACATGCCTGGCTCCCCAGCCTGACATGCTGGCCCCCAGACTGACACGACTGTTCCCCATTTTGACATGCCTAGCCCCCAGTCTGACGTGCTTGACCACTAGCCAGAAATTCCTGGCCCACTACCATGATATGCTTGCCACCTCATCTGATTTGCCATTCCCATGTCTGACACACCTGGTCCCCAGTCTGGCATACCTGGCCCCCAGTCTGACATTCCTGGCTTCTAGCTTGACATGCCCAGCCTCCAGCCTGACATGCCAGAACCCAGTATGACATGCATGGCAACCAGTCTGACATGCCAGCCCCCAATCTGGCATGCCTAGCCCCTAATCAGACATGCCTAAGCTCCTAGCAGGACATACTTGGTCCCCAGTCTGACATGTCTACCCTTAGTATGACATGCCCAGCCCCCAGCCTGACATGCCAGAACCCAGCTTGACATGCCAGACCCCAATCTGATATGTCTAGCACTAATCAGACATGCCTGTGCTCCTAGCAGGACATACTGGGTCCCCAGTCTGACATGCCCAACCCCCAGCCTGACATGCCAGACCCCAGTATGACATGCCTGCCAACCAGTCTGACATGCCAGCACCCAATCTGACATGCCGAGCTCCCAACCTCACATGTGTAGACACCAGTTGGACATGCTCATCCCCAGCATGATATGTTGGCCCCCAGTCTGACATGTCTAGCCCCCAGTCTGCCATGCCTGGCCACAGCCTGACATGCCTGGTTCATGCCTGGTCACCAATCTGTTACACTGGCCCCCAGTCTGACATGTCTTTCCCCCAGTCTGACATGACTTTCCCCCAGTCTGACATGTCTTTCCCCCAGTCTGACACGACTTTCCCCCAGTCTGACATGACTTTCCCCCAGTCTGACATTACTTTTCCCCAGGCTGACATGTCTTTCCCCCAGTCTGACATGTCTTTTCCCCAGGCTGACATGTCTTTCCCCCAGGCTG
Source organism: Neoceratodus forsteri (assembly GCA_016271365.2). NCBI lineage: Eukaryota > Metazoa > Chordata > Ceratodontiformes > Ceratodontidae > Neoceratodus > Neoceratodus forsteri. The sequence goes on along the minus strand of CM028138.1, from coordinate 709,968,232 downwards.
ACATGTCTTTCCCCCAGTCTGACATGTCTTTGGCCCAGTCTGACATGACTTTCCCCCAGGCTGACATGACTTTCTCCCAGTGTGACATGTCTTTCCCCCAGTCTGACATGACTTTCCCCCAGTCTGACATGACTTTCCCCAGGCTGACATGACTTTCCCCCAGTCTGACATGTCTTTCCCTCAGTCTGACATGACTTACCCCCAGTCTGACATGTCTTTCCCCCAGGCTGACATGACTTTCCCCCAGTCTGACATGTCTGACATGACTTTCCCCCAGTCTGACATGACTTTCCCCCAGTCTGACATGTCTTTCCCCCAGTCTGACATGACTTTCCCCCAGTCTGACATGTCTTTCCCCCAGGCTGACATGCGACTTTCCCCCAGTCTGACATGTCTTTCTCCCAGTCTGACATGTCTTTCCCCCTAGTCTGACATGACTTTCCCCCAGTCTGACATGTCTTTCCCCCAGTCTGAAATGACTTTCCCCCAGTCTGACATGTCTTTCCTCCAGTCTGACATGACTTTCCCCCAGTCTGACATGTCTTTCCCCCAGGCTGACATGTCTTTCCCCAAGTCTGACATGACTTTCCCCCAGTCTGACATGACTTTCCCCCAGTTTGACATGACTTACCCCAGTCTGACATGTCTTTCCCCAGTCTGACATGTCTTTCCCAGGCTAATGACTCTCACATGACGTTTTCCCCCAGTCTGACATGTCTTCCCCCAGTCTGACATGACTTTCCCCCGGCTGACATGACTTTCCCCAGTCTGACATGTCTTCCCCCAGTCTGACATGACTTTCCCCCAGTCTGACATGACTTTCCCCAGTCTGACATGTCTTTCCCCCAGTCTGACATGTCTTTCCCCCAGTCTGACATGACTTTCCCCAGTCTGACATGACTTTCCCCCAGTCTGACATGACTTTCCCCCAGGCTGACATGACTTTCCCCCAGTCTGACATGTCTTTTCCCCAGTCTGATGTGTCCAGTCTGAAATGACTTTCCCCAGTCTGACATGTCTTTCCCCAGTCTGACATGACTTTCCCCAGTCTGACATGTCTTTCCCCCAGTCTGACATGTCTTTCCCCCAGGCTGACATGTTTTTCCCCCAGGCTGACATGACTTTCCCCCAGTCTGACATGTCTTTCCCCCAGGCTGACATGTCTTTCCCCCAGTCTGACATGACTTTCCCCCAGGCTGACATGCCTGGCCCCAGCCTGACAAGCCTGGTTCATGCCTGATCACCAGTCTGATATGATCGCCCCCAGTCTGTCGTGACTGGCTCCCAATTTGACATGCCCATCCCCTTGTTTGACATGCCTGCTCTCCTAGTCTAAGATGCCCATCCGCTAGCCTAAAACACCTAGCCCCCTGGCTGACACACTCAGCCACCAGTGTGACACATCCAACCCTGGCCTCCCCCATTAAAAGGAACAGTCAGCACAAAGAGCCCCACACTCAAGTTTGGGACTGGTCCCAATGTGCGTTTTGTGTACAAAACCATTTTGGTTTACTTCCTGTTTACTCTACTATGATAGCTTGTAACATAACAGACTAATTTTGCTAATTTCTAGACTGACATCTTCTTTTACTATAAAATCCCAGAATCCCCTGCTGCTGACATCAAAGCAGTAGGTAGCAGTTGGCGATTCAATATCCTGCAGTGCATGTTAGAGCCTTTATAATCTCTGATCAGATGTTTTCCACAGTTTGCTTTTCTCCGTTGGCTAAGTTCAGTCCTCTGTGACTGTACGTAGCCCAGGCAGGACAGTGGTACCAGCAAACCAAAGATCAGAACTTATATAAACTCTGACATGCACTGCAGCACTATTGATTCTCTCACTGCTTCCCACTGCTGTGATGTCAGCTGCAGGAGACTTTGGGATTTGTAGTAACCGAAGTGCCAGCCTAGAACTAAGCAAAATTAGTCTGATACAATCTGCCTTACTACACTAAACAGTAAGCAAACCAAAATGTTTTTGCACATGTAACCCCTTGGTGGCGCTATCCCAAGGGCTACTACCCCTGCCTGCGCGGCTAGTAGAAGGTTAAGGGGCCTGAGTTTTGAAATAGGTGCCTTCACCTGGAGGTCAGGGTTGGTAGTGGTCAAACTAAACTGGGCACAGCCCTCTGGAACACTGTAACCCCCCCTTTCCCTTCTAGTGGCCTGAGCAATCACTTTCGCAGTACCCCTTGTACACCATACCAGTACCCACACTGTTTGCACTTACCACCAGGGCTGGTTCCTCTGACTCAACCCTGGGGACCCCCTATAAAACAAGGTTATGCACAGTAAATAGCAACAGTACCGTACTCTTGGCACAAACTGGAACCACAGTCAGGTTAAATGGAGCAAAAAGGTCAGATCTGATTTATTCAGGGGACTTGAACAAGGAAGGTGGGTAATCAGGTTGATTGGCTTAAAGGCTATATTAATCAAACAGTTATGCATGCGCTTTAAGTCCCACACACAGTCACATCTCTGGGTACCCAGGTAGGGAGATGATGGGCTAGCCAGGAATGTTGTAGCTGGTTGGGGCCCTGTGATGGAAGAAAGCAACATGCACAACATACACTATTTGTATTCCAGAGCCGGAGGGCTCAGTTTGTGAAAGAAAAAGTAACCAGATAATCAGATGACAACACTTTAGATTTAGCTGTTGTTGCAGGGAGTTACCCTGATGTTTACTCACGATACCCAATACTGGACACAGACAGGACGAAATCGATACTGCAGATTCTTGAGCTGGAGTGCCTGGAGAAGCGGGGTCCACAAGAAAAACCGAGGTGTCGTTCCTGTTCCAGTGTTGAGCAGGGGGCTGATCCCCAGGCAGGTCTCTCATTGATGGCTTTCTCTGTGCAGCGGGTAGTTGGTCTGGGCCAGTGTGGCAAGGCCCAGGCCCAATCGAGATGATTTTGGATTCAGTCCGTGGAGCTAGATGCAGCTTCCAGCAAAGAGAATACAGTTCAAACCACAGTGGGGAACCAAATCGTGACCCACTAGCAGCACACAGCACATGTACACATAAGGAAATTCTAATGCAGCTTCCAGCAAGCAGAACACAATTCAAACCACAGTTGGGAACCAAATCACGATCCACTATAAGCACACAACACATTCACATGTAAGGAAATTCCACTATACCAGGCAAAAGGCTCTCCGGTCACAATTGCAGAGTCTCTGCACAATCCGGGAGTTCAGAGGTGGCTGGAAGTCCAGACAGGCCGATCACATTCAGCAAATCTTCAGTCTTCTTCAGGTAGGAGCCTGGTCACAATTCAGTGGCTTACTTCGCTTTCCAAGTTCGGATTCAGTCCGAAAAAGTCACAAGTTACCTCTCAGGGACAGCAAGCAGGCATGTAGGCCAAAACTCAGGCCTTTCCACAGTTCTCCCATGCAAATCTATGCCGGGGCTGCTGCTTGAATCATTCAAGCTGTTATCTCTTCACTTTCCAACTCAGAACTGAAACTAGCTGCAAGCAGCTTGGGAATCTCCCCAAGATCCAAAAGGTTTGGTTGGCTGATCCGTTTGTCAGTCACAAGGGCTCCCCTCCAGGTTATTTTAGGCACCAAAATGCAAAAACTACAATTCCTACAAGTTTTGACCCCACCAAGCCCCTGTAGGCAGGCTCCATTTTAGAGTCCCAACAGCACTGATTGGCCCATTCTGACTGTCCCGAGCCAAGCTGGTGGAGATAAACAGAACAGCCCTTGCTGCAAAGAAGGCAGGTTAGAACAAACTACAATATTATTACTACTCTAACAAATGATCAGCAAACAAGTACATCTTCTATCAGGGCTCCCCTTTTAGATTAATTAAGATTGCAATCCAGGCAGCTCTTAAAGAGACAGTACACAGAGGCTATACAGGCACTCTCTGGCAATACATTTAATCTACTAAAATGCTGAACACCAGCCAGGCAGTGAGCATTTAGGCAAGCTCAAGGAAGACTTTTTGGGAACCCCCATTTGTAGGGGGGTTACACACACAAAGTGTACATTGGGACAGGCCCTGCACTTGAATGTGGGGACCTTGGTGGTGACTGTTCGCTTTTAAGGTAGGAGAGAAAAAAACACATAGTAAATTATGCATATATAAAAATGAACAAATAAATTGCTATTAAGAATGTTATGAAGAAGAAGAATCAGCATTTATATAGCACTTTCAATACACAATGTATCCCAAAGCGCTTTACAAGCAATGCTAGACTGGTAGTGAAATGACTGAATGTGTAGTGGCAGCTGAATGTGTAGTGGCAGCCATATCACACATCAACACCCACACACAGCCTGGATAATTGCATGAACTGGTTTTTGGGAAGGGGAATGCTGGCCAGGACACCAGGAATGTCCCCTACTCTTTTGCAAAGAGTGCCCTAGGTTCTTTTACTTCCACCTGGACATCCACCAGGATGGGTAGAAGGGACCTCAGTTTAATGTCATGGCACACCCCAGCAGTACAGCACTCAGATGGCAGCATTTTAGGTGCAAGTTCAATCCCGGTGTGGGACAAGAACCCACAACCTTCTGGTCCAGAGGTGGATGTGCTACCAACTGAGCCATGCTGAACTAGAAGGAAATGGCAAATGTGTTTGTAAATAAAGAGAAGACGAGACAACTACCTTTTGATTAAATGATTCACTTTGTCAGTTTAAAGGAATTCACTTCAGAAGTAAGTAGTGTTCCACAGGCTTCACCCACTGATGAAGAGCTTTCATGGCCCAAAACACTAGGGCTAGTCTATGGCCTCCAATTCACTGTTTGCACTTTCATCAGTAAAGTACAGAATGCTCTTTTTTTCACTTTTTAATTTTTCATCTCAGTGCAATGATTGTATTTTAGGACAGTCTGTTTAGAGAGCAAGCTGCTCTCATCCTACACCCTACAGACTTTCAGCAGGACCCCTTTGTTTGTTAGTGTTCAGTACGCCCAGTCTCTACCATCTCCTACTGGCTCAACAAAGAGTGGCATTGTCATCTTCTGTAAATGGAACCAACCAGCTACCATCCTAGCAGTAGTCAAGGTGTCTCTATGGAAACACTGATTGTGGGGTATGTGCATGGCATGGACCAAGATGGACGCCTAACTTCTTAGCTCTTGACCAGCACTGTTCAAGAATCCTAAAAGAGGTCTGCAACCATCAAAAATCTTGGCACTTTCAGCTTTATTAATTCGATTTAAAAAATCAAAAACAAAATCCTAAATTTTGACTTGATTGGGCTAGATTTTCTTATTTTTTTCCGCCAGTTTCTTGCCATTATCCTCCTATGATGCCCGCAGAAACTAAGCTGGCTGTCCCGAAGCTGCAACCCAACAGAGGGTGTCACTCACAAATAACACCAGCCAGCAGCAGATAAAATCAGATATAGTGTCAGTTAAAGAGTTGTTAACTGACCTGAATTTGGACTTCACTGAAATGCAAACTATAGCCAAGCTCCAACATGAAACTACTGATAATAAACAGAAAATAGAAAATCACTTCACTGTAGTGGAAGAGACTGTTCTGCAACTGCAGGATTCTTTAGAGTATAGTGATAAGTAACTTGCATATATTCTTGACAAATTAGATGACTTAGAAGATCTGGGGAGGCAAAACAATTTAAGGATTTTGGGTATACCTGAGGGTGTGGAGGGGAGAGCCATGATTAGTTTCTAGCAGCAACTGTTTTCAGAATTGTTCCCCCAGCAGTGGCAATGACCATTGGAAATAGAGCATGCCCATCACTCTTTAGCACCCGAATCTAATAAATTTGCCAAGCCTCGCCCTATAATAGCTTATTTTTCCCATAATTCCATAAAGGAAGAGATCCTACACCTGGTGAGGAAAAAGAGGGATTTATTCTGGAGAGGGGAAAGAATCTCCCCTTTTCAGGACTTCTCTATGGAAATAGTGGAAAAAAGTAAAACGTTCTCTGAAGTCAGACAGTATTTACAGTGGTGCTGTGTCAGCTATTACATGAAATACCCTGCTACATTGGTGGTTCAGGGGAACTGTGGGGCCCACATTCAGTGTGGTGCTCTGGACATGGCATGGGAAGTGATTGATGGTGGTTATCACCCAGATAATATTTCATATTCTCCTCAACTGCCCAAGCATTCAAATGTTCTTGAAGCTTAAGCTTTGAAATCTTCAACCCATTCTTCAAGCCCTCCTGAGACAGCATGAGAGCCAGCAGAATGCCCCTCTCCTAAGCATTCAGACTCCTTGCATCCCAGATGAAACTCTCACCTCTCACTCATTTATTCCTCAGTAGCCGAAAATATACTTGTGGAGTCCCATAACTTCAGCCAGGGGAACTCGTCAATTTTCCAGAAAAGCAAATCACCAGTAAAAGATATTCAGGATATGGCTTCACACTTGCTAATCATAAAGAGTACAAATCAAATCCAAAAAAAGAGGACAAGGCACCATAGTAGAGAGTTCAGAGGCTCCCCTAGCTTGACCTAAAACCCATGCAGATCCTTGGAGCCCGACACAAGCAAAGTCCCTCCCCCCTCCTGAGAAATGATTCATTGAAGGTAGCCATGGTTTCAGCTTTTCTGATTTGTCCACGGCCTGACCCTTTACGGGAAACCCCAAGGTGTTTGCCACTACTGGTTCAGGGGTTGGTCTGTACACAATCACTAAGATGGGGTCTACTGCAATAATAGTTTTTGCACTCTGCAGGTTTGGCCCAAATTATTTCTGTCTTCTCCTCACTGGGGTATGATCTCTAGAGGACAGCTGAAGGAAACTCCGATAACTGTATTCTGAAAGGCCTTCAGACATACATGCTTAACATCTCAAAGAGGTACTGACAAGAAACCAATCTTATTCTCTCCATTCTTACAGCCAATTTGTCTTTGTTTGTTTTTTGATACAGCATGCTGCCCACTAATACCTGTGAACTGGATTCCTACACCTCATACAACCAAAATACTCTGATACTTATTTTTTCCCAATTGTTTAACCAGGTGAGACACACTAAGCTGAAAGCTTGTTTACAGGTGCAACCTGGGAAGCACAGGAAAGTTAAGTGATTTGCTCAGAGTCACACAGTATGCAAGTGGGGGCTGTGGGATTCAAACCCAGGTATCCAGATTTGCAGCTCAGAGCCTTAAACCAATGCGCTATACTGCCTCCCTTGTTGTATGCTTGCAGCTTGCAGCCAAAAAGATTGCATTCGGGCAATACAAAAAGACACAGGCAGAAGGGGATAGGGAGGAGTACCAGGAGATGCAAAGGGAGATCAGTAAGGAAAACCAAAGCTCAGACAGAAGAACACATTGCAAAATCAGTGGGTAGAGGGGACAAAACCTTTTACAGGTACATAAGTGAAAAAAGAAAGACAAAGGGAGGGATAGTGAGACTGAAGGGGGAGGATGGGAGCCGCGTGGAGGATGACAACAGTAAAGCTGACATATTGAACAGGTATTTCTGCTCAGTCTTTACTGAGGAAGAGGGGGTAATGGGTCTGAAGGGAGTACAAGGGGTGAGAATGGTGCAGAAATGGACACCAAGTCCCTTTACACGAGAAAGGGTCCTGAAGGAACTGGAAGTAATAAGAGTTGATAAAGCAATGGGGCCAGATGGGGTGCACCCCAGGGTCCTTAAAGAACTAAGAGAGGTGGTGGCTGAACCTCTGGCTATCCTGTTTAGCCAATCACTGGAAACAGGGGAGGTACCCAAAGACTGGAGGACAGCAGATGTAGTCCCCTTATACAAAAGTGGGAACAAAGAGGAAGCAGGGAATTACAGACCAGTCAGCCTCACCTCAGTAGTGGGGAAGATCATGGAAGCACTACTGAAGGAGAGATTGGTGGAACATCTGGTTGTCAATGGACTACAGGACCCAAGGCAGCATGGTTTCACCAGGGGGAGGTCATGTCAGACCAACCTCATTGAATTTTTTGACTGGGTGACTAGGGAGGTGGATCAGGGGAGGGCAGTGGACATGGCCTATCTGGACTTCAGCAAGGCCTTTGACACTGTGCCACATAGAAGACTGTTACACAGACTGGGGAATATGGGTGTGGGCAGGACAGTAGTGTGGTGGGTAGGTAACTGGCTGGGCTGCAGGACACAGAGGGTGGTGGTAAATGGCTGTCACTCCACAGAGGGAAGAGTGACCAGTGGGGTACCACAGGGATCAGTGCTGGGACCGGTCCTATTCAACATTTTCATCAGTGACATTCAGCAGGATCTAGAAGGCAGAATTTCACTGTTCGCTGATGACACAAAGCTCTGTAATAGAGTAGACACACCAGAGGGTGTAGACAGAATGAGAAGCGACTGCAGAAACTTGAAGAATGGTCAAGGGTTTGGCAGTTGAAATTCAATGCAAAGAAGTGCAAGATAATGCATATGGGGCAAAAACCCCTGGCACAATATATCAGTTGGGGGTGAGGATATAGCATGCACCAAGCAGGAAAGGGATCTTGGGGTTGTCATCTCTGATGACCTCAAGGTAGGGAAACAGTGTGACAAGGCAGCAGGTAAAAGCAAATAGGATGCTGGGATGTATAGGCAGGGGCATCACCAGCAGGAAAAGGGAGGTCATAATTCCGCTTATACAAGACACTAGTGAGACCCACCTGGAGTACAGTGTACAGTTCTGGAGACCATACCTACATAAGGACATAGGCAGGTAAAGAAGGTTCAGAGGAGGGCAACAAAGATGGTGCATGGATTGCATCACAAGTCCTATGAAGACAGGTTGAAGGAACTGAACATGTACTCCTGGAGGAGAGGAGGGAGAGGGATATGATAGAGACATACAAGTATCTTACAGGGAGGAACAGGGTGCAGGAAAACACTATTTTTAAGTGAAAAGATGTTCCAAGACTAGAGGGCATGGGATGAAGTTGGAGGAGGACGATTCAGAGGAAACATGAGAAAGAATTTCTTCACAGAACGGGTGGTGGACAAGTGGAACACCCTGCCAGAGGAAGTGGTGGGGGCTGAAACAATCACGGGATTTAAGAATGCATGGGATAGACATAAAGGAATTCTAGAGGTCAGGGGTAAGGGGCAACAGACTTCTAGGAAAACAAACTGAACTTACAAGCTCAAATGGGCAGACTGGGTGGGCCATAGGCCCTTATCTGCCGACACTGTCTATGTATCTATGTATCTATGTAGCTTTATTATCTCACTAATGTGTTAAATGTTGGCAGCTTGGCTGACCTTTCACAGGGCTTAATCATAATTGCACCTACTCCATTACCCTCCAAACAATTTACTTGGTTGAGTTCATAGGTTTCTGTGTACTCTGCCCCACCCTTACTAATGAACTGTACCAGATCAATTGGTGTACTCCACTGATACTGGAACTGGCTAACCCATCTGGGCTGTGTTTATTCTGTGGATACATAGGGGAGCAGGGGTATGGACCGTAGCATTTTCTGTTTTCTCCTATTCTCTGGTGCCAAAGGCAGTGTATAAGGACTACAATGGGAAGCTTTCTGAACCATGACCCTGGCTTTGTACTGTAGCAATGAAGGCCCTACCCACGTCCACTCTCCCCTTTCCTCATTGCAATATATAATCTCTGGAGCCTTTATTTGGGGATGTCCACTGAACATCATGGCACAGCTCTGTCAGGTAATAAATTGTATGCTATGTGGCGTACATCTTCTTCCATTTTAATACTGTTTTGGGTAATGGACAAGAGCCTACATCAAGAGCCTCAGTTATTTTGGAACGGCACTGTCCATTTCTACTGTAGCTGAATTTTCTAAACAAAGAAAGCAGGATAGGTCTCCTTGTAAGGGGTGCTGGTCAGTGTCCCATGGGACCTGACCTTTCTCCACTCTTTCATTTTAAATTTCTGTATTCAGGTGCTAAGCAAACCCTTTGTCCCTTGGACTACCTTTTGCCCCATTTGTTCAATTCTGCATCGTTTGTTCCTGGTACTGTTTGCATATTATTCTTCTCAATAGTTCCACTGGACAGTTTTTGGTTTACTTATATTATTTCTAAAGTTGGTTTACATTTTATGAAATTTTTGCCAGGGATTGTTAAATTTACTTAGTTTTTTCGCTTAGAAAGTTCTAAACCACTGACTGCTGTTCTGATACTAATAACCTATGTATTTAATTTGTTGTAATCTGCACTTGTTACCTTATGTTTTAGGGACACTCTTTCTCTCTCCTCCAACTGAATCTGCAATTACTCTGGTTAACAAAACTCTATACATAGGTACTCGGAATGTAAAAGGGTTAGGCTTCCCCATTAAGAGGAAAAATATTCTAAATTACTTAAAAATAAAATCAGCATTGCATTATTACAATAAAACGCATCTATTAGATAAAGAAGCAGAAAAACTAGCTAAATTCTGGGTTTCAGAGGTGAAGTTTATTTATTTTATTTTATTTTAGTCTTTGGTAACCGGGTAAGGCCCACTAGGCACAAGTGCCTGTTTTCTGGGGTGACCTGGGAGCACTGGGCGGTTAAGTGACTTGCTTAGAGTCACACAGTATGCAAATGGAGGTTGTGAGAATCAAATTCAGGCCTGGTCTGCTGGATGTATCAAGCTCATTCACACCTCATTCCTCTAACCTCTAGGCTATATTGCCAGCCCAAGAGGTGGAGTTTAGTACCTTCAATTCAAAAAAGGGGGGAGCAGTCACTTTAATTCATAGAGGAGTCAATTTTGTAAAATTTACTCAGTATGCTGATATAGACAGAAGGTTCCAGATTCTAACAGGAGCCATAAATGGTCAGAGTATTACGATTTGCAATGTTTATGCTCCAGACACTGACCAGGCCTCCTTTTTGTGATATCAGTAGTGAGCTGAGTACTATCTAGGGACAGGAAATCATCTTTGGGTGGGGGTGACTTGAATGAAATTCTGGATCCATAGTTAGACAGAAGTAACATCAGCAATCCCTTAGCTAAAACTACTTCCCAAAATGCACTTTACAAGCTAATAAGTGAATTGAATCTTGTTGACTCAGCAGCTCAGATCTTGTGGCAGCAAAGTAGATGTGTCTGTGGGTGTGTATGGGTGGGCGACAGGTCAATAGCAGCCGTTTCAAGTGTCAGACACTATGTTACATACAAGAAATGTCACAAATCCTCTCTGTACTGTGTTTGTGATGTTTCAATGTGCATAACAACAATGACATACACAGCATTTGTTGGGGGGCTGTTTTACAGGACGTCAGGATAACAGTGTCTTGCTTGCTCTTTAAACAGGGGGAAAACCCCTTTCTGTGCTTTTTTCCCTGTGTTTTGAACAGAACCCATGTCATAAGTGCAATAACCCATGACAGGATATGGGGTTATAGGCATTTAATCCATGCCTCAGGAGCTGTGAGGACAATCGGCCTGCAGCCTCATGCCTTACAGTGCACCTGAGGTATGGATTAAATACCTATAACTCCATACCCTGTTATGGGTTATTGCTAACATAGTAAACCCTCAGGGCAGAGATTATACTTTTTCGCTGCAAGACATAATACATACAGCAGGACAGACTACATTTTCATAGCTAACACCCTCACTTCCAACATTAGCCATGCAAACATTAGAGACATTGTGATTTCAGGCCATGCCATTCTGACTATTGTACTTTCCATGAAGAAGAGTCACAGTAACTGTGTTAAATGGCAATTTAATGTTTCCCTGTTGCAAGACTAAATTTAAAGACTGGGTGAATAGGGAGGCCTAAGAGTTTTTTCCAAATTAATAACAATGGGGAGGTCCCATTTTTCACATTATGGGATGCCTTCAAAGCCTTCATAAGAGGATGGATTCTCTCATTCCCATCAACAAAGAAACAGCAGACCCTTAAAGAACTCTCCAAAAAAGAAACAGAATTGCATAGACTAGAGCAAGCCTATAAGCAAAATCCAAAAGGCAGGCCCTTTCTCTCATGTAACATCACCAAATAAAAATATCATATTAATGGGATATACTCTGCCAAGAAAGAGTATGCACTGTTTTGAACCAGACACGCTTCCCGGGAATCTGGAGAAAAAATTGGAAAGCTTCTGGTTTATAGACTAAAAAAGAGATCACGTCAAAATATAAGAGCAGGCATTCAGAGCAGCCGAAACAAGACTGTGGTTAGTAATGCAGAAATGAATAGTGAGTTTGAGAGCTTCTACGTAAAACTTTATCAAACTGTGGTCCAAAATCCACCTACTAACCAAGAAATATTTTTCACGTCACTAAAACTTCCTGAGCTACCAGCAGTTGACAAGATCTTACCCAGTAATTCCATCTCAGAGGATGATTTCTTCAGAGTGATTAAAGAGTGCCCCTTCAATAAACTACCAGGGCCAGAAGTTCTTTCAGGGGAAATATAGAAAATTTTAATCCCAGCTTCATTAAAATACTTGTTGGAGGTTCTCTCCAATTCACTGGCCTTAGGACCCTTTTTAGAGTCTATGAACCCAAACTATATCTCATTAATTCTAAAAAATAATAAAGACCCCCTGTTATGTGAGAGCTATGGGCCTAGCTCACTTTTAAAGGTGGATTACAAAATCCTTGCCAAAATTCTGGAAAATAGGCTTAACTGTACTCATAAATTATTGGGTAATGAATAGGTAAAATTCATTCCTGGGAGACATGGTTCGGAGAATGTAAGAAAGCTCCTTAATGCTATGTGGACAGCACAAACATTATGGACTCCCACTGCTACACTAGTTGTGGACTTCTTCAAGGCCTTTGATTCTCTAGAGTGGGAATTCCTGTACAACACCCTATCCAAAATTAATATAGGGGATGATTGTATTTCATGGATCAGAACTCTATACAATTCATCCATGGCAAAGGTAATAACAAATGACCACATGTCAAAACAATCGCCTCTTGTCAGAGGCTCCAAACAGGAATATCCCCTCTCCTCTTACCTATTTTCAGTAAAAATACCACCAACAGCTTTATATCTGGTTCAAGGTCAATTGACATTCATCATCTGTATCCCCCTTCCCTGGGTCGTGCCTGAAAATAGGCAGAATCTGTCTAGTACACTTACCTGGTCAACAAAAACTAAATTAAATTAAAATGTATTCTAGTAATAGGGCTTCTGGTCCACAAACTGACAATGAGCCCTCTGACCCAAGGAATCAAAAACAGGAAAAATAATAAATAATTTGCCTACGAAGAAGATCTCCTGATCATGATTTCTAACCCGAATTCCTCCATCCTAGAACTAAACAAAATTCTAGATATCTTTGCCCTTGTCTCAGGATTAGTAATTAATTGGAGGAAAACCCAAATAATGCCTCTAAACTGATTCATGAATCCGGGCACAGTAATGAACAAGCTGGATTCTGCTGTCTGGTGTAATGATTACATAACCTGTCCTGACATTAAAATCCCCAGAGACGTGAAGAAACAAACTGAACTTAACCTTAACCCTCTTTTGAAAGTGATCAGTGAGGATCTCCACAAGTGGCAAAAACTAAGCCACTCCACTTGGGGAACGATTAACTCAACTAAGATGATGATAGCCCCCAAACTTTTTTATTTCTTTCAAACTATTCCCATTAAGATAGGTAAAAGTTTATTTCACAAACTCAAAACCACCATAGAGAGTTTTCTGTGGGAAACTAGTACCCCATGACTTTCCATTAGTAAACTCAGAACCCCTAGAGCTGAAGAAGGTTTTGTGTTCCCACTCTGGGGAAAAGAATACTAAGCTTTTTATTTAAGCATTCAATGTTGTACCTGGATAACATAACCAAGGAGAATCCCCCCTCCCCACCGTGGTTAAGGGTAGAGGGGTAGTTGGTAGCCACTTACTAGTCTTCAGACTTTCTATTCATCCCACTTCCCATACCCTAAAGGATAATGGTTATACAGTATCTCCTCTGTTGTTCTCACCGTCAAAAAAGTCAAACTTGTGTTACGTTTACAGAACCTACCCATATGATTAACTATACTTTGGAATAATTTTGATCTTATTTATGGCAATGAACCCTTAGAAGATCTGGACTGGCGCTCCACTGGAATCACCAACCTGGATGACTTGCTAGATTCGCAAGGCAGTCTCCTATCTTTTGAAACCCTTAAACTCAAATTCAGTCTCCATAGATTTCAATGTGCATTTTATTTACAAGTAAGAAAATCACTTCAAGACACCCTCTTACACCCTTCACTACTCCTTAAAGAACAGACAGAGTAGAACTAGATTTGTAAACTGGCCAGAATGAGAAAAGGAGCTGGCCTCACATATGTAAGCAATAATTAATCCCCAATAACAGCACACCCTGGAGTGGATTATTGCACTTATAACATGGGATACTACCCCCACTGGTAACAAACATAATGAAATGTATTTAAAATTATAAAAAAAGTTTGGATTTTGGGATGTATCCTTCCCCCAGATAAAGAAGTCCCACAGCCAGCACAGTGTGATGCACACTGCCGCTCTCTGTGAGCACACAAATTCCAGAAATTTATTATCTGCTCTGCTGTGCTTTGCCACTGGCATATATTCAGTGGGTAGAACTCCAGCTCACTAACTGCACACAAGTCCATCCTGCTGCACTAATTACATATTGACTTCGGAGAGCAGCAGCACTGTGTGTGGCTTCGGAGTGGGAGGTGGAGAACTACACTATCTGTATAAGGTGAGTGAGAGAGAGAGAGAGAGAGAGAGTGCTTTCCTTCATTTATGTGTGCATACTTTGAAAGACATGCTGCCATGGAAACTGTGTTGCTCTCTCTGTCTCCCTCCCTCCCATCTGTCTCTCTGCGAACCTGATCATGGGGAAAAGAGAGAGAGAGAAGAGAGACACAGAGACAAAGAGCGAGAGAGAGAGAGAAATAAAAGGCTACTGTGCCACATTTCACATTCTGTCTGTCTCTTTCTCTCTTTCTCTCTCTCTCCCCCCCCTTCCTCCCTCCCTCCCCCTCTCTCTATCTCGCTCTCTCTGGTTGGTACAGTTGTTAACAGATCTCTCTCTCTCTCTCTCTCTCTCTGTCTCTGGTTGGTAGCAGCACGGACAGAAGAACTCATCTCATTTCAACTAGTCATTGTGACTGCCTCACCTAATCAGGGGCCCACTGCTCACTGCCCTCCACTTCAGTCTTGACAGCTACCTCTCCCCACCTTTCCTCCTCCTACCTGCCTAGCCCCTTGCTCCCTCTCCCTTTCCTCCCCCAAGGCATTTCCTGACTTTTATCCCTCCCCTCCCTCCCCTTTAGAGCTCTTACCCTCACCCTCTACCCTCCGACAATGGCCTTCCTGCCTGCATACCACCTTCCTTCTCACCTGCAGTGCTTATTTCTAAGATTGCCCTTGGCTGGTATGTCATGCTACCTAACATTTGACACATTTTGAATTACTGGAATTTCCTAAACCTCAGTCTCTTACTTCTTGTTATTCTGTAACTATGTATTATTATGTCGACCTTTGTATGTATGTATACCCCCATTCCCTCGACGTGGAATCTTTGTAAACGAGCACTTCCTGCTCAAAGGTATTTGTAATCCTAGATTTCAATAAAATAAATAAAATAAAATAAAAGAACTCACGTTATTTTCTGGCAATGTGCAGCAGAATGGGAAGGGAGTGAAGTAACATCACTGTGCTGCAGCTGAGAACTTCAGAGACAGAGAGACACTCACCACACACTGCAGGATTGCTGAACTGAATTAACTGTCCCTGTCTCTCATTGGCTATCACAGGAGGCATCGCTGTGGCCCCTCAGCGAAGTGCTGTAGAACACAGTAACACAGCCGGCCACTCTTTCCCACCCTGCTGTGTGTCACTCACTCGCTCTTTCTCTTTCTCTCTCTCTCTCTCTCTCTCTCTCTGGAGTAAACCCCCCTTAAAGGAGGGGCTTATGCTCCCATTTTAGGCATCCCTTTTCCCCCCTCCTAAACCCCCACCTCGACCTAGGGAATTTGCAGTGCTCTGGGGAATATTGGCTGCTGGACGCCTCAAGGTGGCAGCAGAGAGCAGGTTCAAGTAGTATATAAGGGAGCAGATAGGAGGTTTCGGGGCCTTTCCAGCCCAGGCATTAGGCAGGGGCTGTTGGGGGGAGGCTGGAAGAGCAGAGTTAGGTGGGCAAGTAAGAGAGTTTGGTGGTCCGGGTGGGCCAGTGGGGAC
Organism: Neoceratodus forsteri; assembly: GCA_016271365.2. Lineage (NCBI taxonomy): Eukaryota > Metazoa > Chordata > Ceratodontiformes > Ceratodontidae > Neoceratodus > Neoceratodus forsteri. The sequence goes on along the minus strand of CM028138.1, from coordinate 709,952,179 downwards.
CCCCCCTAAAGTGTAGACAGGATGGCTTTTACAGTGTCTTGGCGATGAGGAGCTGGGGGAATGGAGCTCTGTGGGGGATGTGTGTTAACCAGGTCCTGCGTCGTTGGGGGCAGGGATGGTAGTAGTCCATGTGGGGCCAGGAAAGTTAGGAGCCCTTAGAGACCCCATTTTAGTGGTGAATCATGGGCCACTAGGGCTGTGCACGCAGTGGCAGTGTCCCCACAGGAGGGAAGCCAGTGGGAGTGGCTTTCCCTCATACCCAGTGTGGCAGGGTGGCCTAGGTGTACAGAGGGAGCAAGGGGGCCTTTCACCCAGATATGAGGCTTACTTGGAGGGCATGTCCTGGGGCCCTGGCAGATGGAGGCTGGGCGGGTCACAGGCCGTAATGGCAGGCCTTGGAGGATGACCCTTAGCTGATGCTTAACGTAAGCCCAGGAGGTGTGAATGGGATGTGGGCCTGGCAGGGATCCCCCTCCACAGAGGAACAGCAGGAATCAGAGCAGTTTGGGCCACTAGTTCATGAGGCAGGCTGTTCGGAGGAACCTTGGTGGTGGCAGGGACCAGGGTCTCCCCAGTGGCAGGACAGCCAGAAGTAGAGGCTGTAGTTCTGGAGCAGGGCCACGTTTTGGGGCCGCTGCACCAGTGGGAGCCATTTAAGATGAAGGCTGAGAAAAATGAAGGGGCAGGTGCTGAAGCAGCACCAGAGCAGAGCCAAGCTTGTAGTGGGTTATGAAGGCCTGGGTCATAAGGAAAAAATCCTGTTCCCCCTGTGGCTTGGGCCAGTGCCCAGTGGTCCAGTTGGAGGAAGCAGCCCGCTTTCCCACACCAGAGTTTGGGGATGACCTGTGCCAGTGAGAGAGTGGGTAACCTGGGTAAGGAAGAAAAAGGGTTTGGCTTGCCAGATCCAGAGAAGCCAGGAAATTGAAGGGATCTGAGTTGAGAAGTTTTGGGTAAAGCATCTGAGAGAGAAAATGTAGAGGAAAATCCTTGCTTGTTACTGCCTTAAAATCCATCATTTTTGCTGCTCTGAATGTCCAGCCATTATATCTGTGCAAAGTTCGATTAGCCCCGTGGAGCTGCTTTACTTATTTAAATGAAGGATGTGACCCCTGCACTGCTGAAATCATTTATTATACCAGAGCAAAATAAAGAAGCTAGTTGGGAGAAGAAAGGTAGTGAGTGTGTTATTTAAACTGAAGGGGGAAGTTAATGAAATGGAAACCTTTTTCCCCTTTTACTTAGTAGCTGAATTAATTTCTCGTAAGTTTTGATTCCAGATGATATTTCCATCCCACTCTTGTGGGGCTGAGGGGCTTGGGAGGGGGCTCCAGAAATTCAGGAGATGTGCAGTGTGAAGTTCCTGGTCCAGTATGCCAGCATTCGTGGAGAATCCAGAGCCGAATGGGTGAGAGTGGCAGTGCACAACTCATTGAAGATGCCAGTAAGGTAGGCCACAACTTTTCCTGCCTTGTATGGAAGTGCATTTGTCTCAGTGATTTAGAGCTTGAGGGTAACCCTCCTTCCGATATGCCCCAGGACCATCTGTGATGTGTTATGCCCCTAGATGGGGGGTGTGTGGAAGGGGGGGTTATACTACATTCCCACACTCCCTTCTCTGCTGGCCACTGCAGACACTGCAGGTAACAACTGTGGAGAAACTCTTGTGTCTGTCTCCACACTGTTACCGCTGTCTCCTGCTTTGGTGCCTCTGTGTCTGCGATGTGTGATTGGAACTCTGTGCACTAAATGGGGGAGGGGAGGAATCGGGAAACCTGTCACAGGGATTGTAGCCTCTGTGCCTATGCTGGGTCCATCTGTCCACATGGACACCAAGGAAAACATCGTCAGTCTCTGCAATAGATCGGGGTGGGGTGCGGAGTGCGGGGGACCAGTCAGGGGCATTGTAGCTGAAACACTGCAATGGAGACAGCATGGCGAATGGACACTGTACTGAGTGCAGTGAAATCCTTCTGAGCTGTCTCTGCATTTTTTTCACATGCTTTCCAGGAAAAACACCGGCTTCACTGTGCATCTGATAAGCAGAGATCCGCAGGGTGGGTGAGTGGGGGGGGGGCATGTAGTGCTGCAGCGACAGAAGCTGCCCCACAGACACACTCAGCAAGTTGTGGCATTCGCACTGTGACATCCATTGGTGTTAAATATTGCTTGGGGGGGGGCACCACTATCACAGTACTACTGCACTGCATTAGCAACTTCTCAGAGAACTGCGTACCAGGGGGGCTGTTACCACTGCTGTCTCATCACATGACTTCGCACACCAGAACAGCCCACTGTACAGCACACTGTGCTGTATCTCCTATCCTGATACTTTGGCACTGTAACATGGCTTCCTTTTCAGTTTTACTTGGGCTCCACAGATAACAAGTCCAGATTCTAAAGAGGGATCTTGTGCTGGGACATTTTACAGCAACTGTGCTGATAACAGTGATTAATGCACAGTCAGCTGATGGGGATAAGCCAACTGAATGTCTCTTTTGCCCTACTCCCATGTTATAAGTACGCATTAAAGCATGTGTGCATTAATCCCCATTAACAGCACACCCAGGAGTGCGTTAATGCACTTATAACATGGTCTGTTTGGAAAAGAGAAGAAATTAAAAGAAAGTGCTGAAAAACATTTGGAAATACAAGAAATCTCTATGTATCCTTCTGACCTGTTAAATAGTCCCCAAGAACTACTGCAGATTTCAGTGATGTGAGCACACAAATGCCAGAAAGTTACTAGTTGCATGATTTCTGACATTTGCTGTTCACAATATAACTGTCAGGACTTTCATTTGCAACTGCTGCATAACCCCCAGTGACAGGATCGCACTTTCTCTTACTTTCTTTTCTGTTCTGAAACACCCCTGTTTAACAGCACACCCTGTCATGGGTTACTGCTTACATGCCTGTCACCAGTAACCTATCCCCTGTTTCAGCTGCACAGCACCCCGAGAACCCAACCACCTCACATGATGCTGTAATTCCTGCAACCCCCCTTTTCCCCCAAAGCAATGGACATCTTGGGACACCACTTTCCATTGTGATGTCCTGGTGTGAATAAAAATGGCAGCTGCCAAATGTTGGATCATGGCAGGTCCATGGTGGAAGCACAATTGTGGTAACTAGCTGTCACCTCACTGCATACTGCAGGTACCCGAATCTGGAGACAGAGACAGAGACATAGAAATCTACTACCTTCCTCCTCACAGTGTGACCACTCTGTTGCTCTTTCTCTCTCCACTGCTCCCATACCATGTTTCGCTCTCACTCTCACTCACTCTCTCTCTCTCTCTCTCTCTCTCTCCCTTTGTCAGTGTTACTCTGAAACCAGTTGGCATGACAGTAGGGACATGACTGGTTCCACTGTGACCCGCACTGCTGATTTATTCCCTCGGGAACTTAAATGCCACCTTTCTGTGTGTCTGATGAGTGAGTTGTAGGTTGCAGCTTGTGGAGGGAGAGGGGGGGGCTACAACTGACTAAAGGCAACAGCAACACACTGTACAGCAAGTAGCAGTGTGGGTGAGGGTGGGGGGAGCAGGTACCTTACTAACTATTGGTATGGGCACAAATAAAACACAACATAAAGTGGGTCACCCCATGCCACTACACTCACCATGCAGCTCCCAAATGCAGGATAGCACATCTCTCTGTCTCTGTCTGCGGCCACAAAGCACCTATCTTACTTCACTGTCTGTGACACCATGTCACTGAGAATGATGCACAGGGTAACAGCAGCTTGCACTTTCATGCGCTCGGTGACTGGAGGAAGGGGAGTGAAAGCAGGTTTGATATGCTGCTGGTGACGCCCTCCCCCCCAAAAAAAGTTGGTATCAGTAAGCGGCCACTTCTGCCCTGAATGCTGACCCAATCTATGGGGGGAAAGGAGAGAGAGACACCGAGAGACATACACATTGTCACTGGCTTGCGCTGTGCAAAGACAGATACAGAAAGCACACTGTAGCAACTATGAATGAAAATTCATGTCTCTCTCTCTCTCTCTCTCTCTCTCTCCTTTGGCTCTCTCAGAGATGGGAATAGGAGCGGTGGATGACACTGTAACCTGCGCTTTGCTTTGAGGGTGGTACTGGAGGCATCACTGCGGGTGGTCAGCGTGGTTCTGCCTCTCCCTTCCCACACCCTTAACATCCTACAGAGATTGGACAGAGCCACTCTACGAATACTTCAGGACAGTGTTGGGATGGTAAGAATGGGAGCGTCGCACTCCAGTCAACTTGCGTTTTGTTTTTGGGGGCTGAAGGGCTTAGAGGCATGGCCATGGGTGCTGGCCTGCTTGCAGATGCTCACACTGTTTTGGGGGCAGTACCACACTCATACTGCCACAAACAGCATGCACTGTTCCTTGCAGATTAAGGTGCGGGAGAGAACATGGCAAATGGCACTGCTGGGGCTCTCAATAACAGGGACTCCCGAGGACGGGGACCGGACATATGGGAAAGGGTTGCAGTAATTAACACAATACACCACAGCGGTAATCGGGTGTGTGTTCGGGGCCACTACTGGAATTTGCCACAGCTCTGTGTGATCTCTGTTGTTCAGAGGGAGCAGACATCATCACCAGACTCCCTGCTGTCACTCTCAATCTGTCTCTCTCTGATCTGCACAGCCACTGTGACTGAAGAGAGAGCGAGAGATGCAGTCAGATGGGACAACAGTACAGCACTCTCTACAGGGGACACAGCAGGCAGGTCTTGCTGCACTAAAAAATTGCTATCTCGCTCTGTCTCTCTCTCTCTCTCTCTCTCTCTCTCTCTCTCTATAATACTGCATTTCTACAGCACTGCACTGCAGAAAATTGTTGGAACTCCCCTATCTGCTCAGTTCCTGGAGGTCTGCTGGATAAGTGGGTGGAAAGTTAAACAGTGATGAGGGACAAATATTTCACCTTACGACTACAGCACATTCACAGTGACAGCAGGACAGAAATGATCTGTATAGGGCAGGGGAAGACAGATCCTCATGTCTACCATTCTACCACACCTGCACTTCTGGAGTTGTTCTGTGCAGGACAATAATTGTGCAAAGGCACCTCTGTTGTGCAGTAATACTGCCAGTTGCTTAGTGAGGATTGCAAATGGCTGCCTTTACAAAATTATTTTCCCCTATACAAGAAGTGCAGGTCTGTCCAGAGATCTCAGATCTGGGGGACCTCTTCACCCTAACTGTGCCGCTAATGTGCATTATCGCACGGTCAGGTGATGTTCTGTACCAATCAGAAAACTCCCTGAGGCTACCCATGTTATAAAAACTCTTATAAAAACTGAATTCATTGGATCATTCCCTCCTCTCTGGTTCAGTTAAAGAAAAATGGGAAAATGAATTAAGTGGCAAAATATCTGAAAAAGACTGGTCCACCTCTTGGGAGAATGCATACAAGAGCAGTAGGGAAATTCAGGGCAAAACTATCCAATTTAAAATACTGCATTATTATTATTAATCTCCCTCACAGTTAGAAGCCATGGGTTTTATCCTGATGGAGTCTGTTGGAGATGCCAGCAAAAACATGCAAATCTATTACGCATGCTGTGGAGCTGCCCCTGAATAACCAAGTAGTGGCAGGAAATGGTAGTTTACTCACCTGGCAAAGGTGATTATAAGAGCACCTACTTACAGCACTCCAAGTCTCTTCTCATAGGCTGATCACAAAAGGAATCCCAAATTCGAAATCTGATCCTTCTCTTCCCTTGTAGCTCCCAGAATTCCCAGTATGATGTAACCCCTAGGTGGAGCTATCCCAAGGGCTACTACCCCTGCCTGCTTGACTAGTAGCAGGTTAAGGGACCTGAGTTCTGAAACGGGTGCCTCCACCCGGAGGTCAGGGTTGGTAGTGGTCAAGCTAACCTGGACACAGCCTTTTGCGACACTGTAACCCCCCTCTTTCCCCTCTAGTGGCCTGAACACTGTACAATAATCACTTTCACAATACCCCTGGTACACCACACAAGTACCCACACTGTTTACACTTACCACCAGGGCTGGTTCCTCTGGCTCGACCCTGGGGACCCCCTGTAAAACAAGGTTAAGCACAGCAAATAGCAACAGTAAAGTACTTTGAGCACAAACTGGAACCACAGTCAGATTACATGCAGAAAAAGTTAGATCTGATTTATTCAGGGGACTTGAACAAGGAAGGGGCAAAATCAGGTTAATTAGCTTAAAGGTTATATCAATCAAGCAGTTATGCATGCAATTTGAGTCCCCCCACACAGTTACACCTCTGGGTACCCAGGTGGAGAAAAGATGGGCTAGCCAGGACTGTTCCCCAGGGTTGCAGCTGGTTGGGGCCCTGTGATGGAAAACATAACATGCAAAGTACACAATATTTGTAATCCAGAGCCAGAGGGCTCAGTTTGTAAAGAAAACGAAACAACAAGACAATCAGATGACACAATCAGATTAAGCTGTTGTTGCAGGGAGCTACCCTGGTATTTACTCATGATACCCAAGACTGGACACAGGCTGGATGAAAATCGAGACTGCAGGTGGTTGATCTGGAATGCCAGGAGAAGCAGGGCCCACATGAGTTGCAGAGGTGTCGTTCTTGTTCAAGCGTGGAGCAGGGGGCTGATCCCCAGGCAGGTCTCTCGTCGATGGCTTCTCCTGTGCTGTGGGTAGTCTGACTGAGCCAGTCTGGCAAGGCCCAGACTGCATGGAGACAAATTCAAATGCAGTCCATTTTGGGCTGGATACAGCTTCCAGCAAGCAGAACACAGTTCACACAGTGGGGAACTAACTCATAACCCACTAGCAGCTCATAGCACATTTACATGTAAGGAATTCTACTGTACCAGGCAAAACGCTCCCCGGTCACAATCGCAAAGTCTCTGCACACACCGGGAGCTTAGGGGTAGCTGGAACTCCTGACAGGCCGATCGCATTCAGCAAAATCTTCGGTCTTCTTCAGGTTGAGCCTGGCCCACTTCAGCAGCTTACTTTAGTCACACAAACTTGGATTCAGTCCAAAATAATTCTCTTCTCTCCCTCTCAGGAGCAGCAGCAGACACGAAAGCCAAGAACTCTTTACAGTTTTCCCATGCGAATCCACTCAGGATTGCTGCCCAAAATACACCTGAGATCTTCTCATTTCACTTCCCAGCTCAGAACTAACTGAAAACTGCCAGCAGCCCGGGACTTCCCCAAGACCCAAAAGATTCGGATGGCTGATTTGGCTGTCAGTCAAAGCAAGAGTTCCCCCTTCAGTTGCAAAAAAGGTGCAAAAAGTTCAAAACTACAATTCCTACAGATTTTGACTTCAGACAGCTCCTGTAGTCCGTCTACATTTTAGGTCCCACCAGAACTGATTGGTCCAATTTGCAGTCCAGGACCAAGATAGTGGAGACAAACAATACAGTCCTTGCTATAAAGAAGGCAGGTTAGACAAACTACATTATCATTATCACGCTAAATGATTTTCAGCAAATAGTTACATCTTTCAACAGAGCTCCCTCTCAGATTACTTATGCTGCAATCAGGCAGCTCTTAAAGAGACAGTACACAGAGACTATACAGGCTCTGTTAATCACGAATAAACTGCTAAGCGCAGGACACCAGCCTGGCGAGGCGGTGAGCATTTAGGCAAGCTCGAGGAAGACTTTTTGGGAACCCCCATTTGTAGGGGGGTTACAATGAAATCTTCTAGAGCTTATGCTACTCCTGAAAACATAATATAAAAAATCCAACCATACAGGACCCTCAGCCGCTCCCGTGGGGAAGCTGGCGAGTAGAGAAACACAACACAATCTGATGCTATGCAAAGGACAATAATTTACTTTCCATTGTATTCCAACCAATGTGGTAACATGTTTCACTGTTACTGGCAGTGTAGGACTGAACGTCCGCTACTATACATTTACTGATCGGCATTGCACATACATTCTTTAATATGCAATCCCTTATTCTATTATCCCATTTCTTTGCTTGTTTTGTTCCACCTCAATGGGTGGGATATAGAGTGCTGTAAGAAGGTGCTCTTATAATCACCTTTAACAGGTGAGTAAACTACCATTATCTATCGCACCGTCTTACAGCACTCCGAGTCTCAACACATGGGTGATTATACAGCAGTATTGGACTTTTCTTGGGAGGGAGGAGGAATATGACTCAAAGCTGTCTGGAGAACCTTGCAACTGGATTCGACCTTAACATATGTTTACTAGCCCGGGGCATAGTGCAGATTGTCTTGGACTAGTGCCAATGCCTCCCTACCTGTCCATGTGGGCTAGTGCAGTTTTTGTCTGACAATCCTTTGTGCAGTTTCTGCTCAGACTACTAGCGGTGTAAGGCTAAGAAAGAGTACCAAGCGCCTGGAGCCCTGATCAGCCACAAGTCAGCCAAACTACTAGTTGGAGTCCCGGATGGCTGGTAGTTCCAGTTTCAGTACTGCAGTGTATGGTGGCATTCTATTGGGCAGCCATTTATTTGGAAGCTATCAGGGAGGCAGCAACGGTGGCTGTGGGAACTGCTCCGGGAGCTCTGAGAGCCTGACGTCACCGGGGGGGCACCAATGAGTATGTTGTAATCTACAGCAGTGGTGGGAGTAGAGGCAGGAATGTAGAATAGCCCTGTGATGATGCTGGATATGGGTGGGCACAGCACAAGTCTGAGGACATGATTGGTCCTTTGCGCAAGTTTGCGGCGGTCATTGGCAGTAGGCAGGAGTGGGGTGAGGCTTCACTGCTCGGCAATGGGGGATATAAGCAGCCTATTTTGAGCAGTAAAAACCTGGAAGATTTGAAATTAAGCGAGCGACCAGGAAGTGCTGATGAGAAGTGCTGCAAAGTGGTGTTCAACAGCGTGCAGGAAGTGTTGAGTAGTGATACAGCGTGGTGTTCAACAGCGTGGTCTTCGGCAGCATCTGAGAAGAGTGCACAGCTCAGCACTGAAGATTTGGTGTTTACAGGAGTTACAGTGGCCATAATTGTTGTGGCAGAGAGATGGAGAGTGGTGTTTCAAGGCAGACTGTAGGGACTTCAGAAGAAACACTTGTCATCAGAACGCTACCCTCTGGTTCAGGTACAGGTTATGTGGGGTTGGGGGGTGTCTGCTCTGCCTTCTTGTGAAAACTAATAAACCTCTGTTTGTTGTGTTAAATCTTACTAAGTTACACATAGCTGGTTAAAGTAAATATGACCCAGTAACTGCAAAGAGGGCAGAGTGTAACATTCAGAATTCTTCTGCTTTTTTGTGTTCTGTTTTGTTGTCAGTCAGTCCATCCGTATTGCCTATTTTATTTGCCTATTTGCCTCATTGCCTGCAAATATGTGGGGGTGGGGGAATACCTGTGCCTTATTCTGAGTTTTGCAGGCTGTGGTCTGCAAAAATGTTTGATGGCTTACCCCTACACTTTTTCCTTACTGTATGCTGTGATTGATGTTGGGTTTTCTCACTAACCAGTTTGCTGTTGAATCAGACTGGCAATAACATTCCCCCGTGTTTTCTGTGTTCTCTGTGTTCATCAATCATTTATTGCCAATCTGCCACATTGTTGACTGCAGCATATGGTGGGGGCTGGATGTGTGTGATAACTGTATGTAAACAAAACAGTGAAAAATTCTCCTGTGCTTTCTATCCTCGTTGCCTGTAAAAAAAAAAAAAAAAAAAATTGGGGGGCTATGTCTTGTGGGGCTGGGCATTCTGTGGCTTGCTGTGGGGTTGGTGGTGTTTGGGGAGGGGTAGAACAACATATTGTGTACTGCCACTACCTTAGTCAATCCTAGTAATCCAGATCCTCATTGCCTGCAAAGGGGGGAGGTGTAAATGTGAACAGTGTCTGGTGGTGTTTGGGGAAGGGAAGAACAACAACTTGTGTACAGTGAATCCTGAATCCAGGGAAGAACAATAGTGTACTGCTACTTTGAAGAATGCAGTTCTGTCAGACTCCCAGATGGGATGCTGATGCATGAATCTGATCCTCATGTTATGGCAATCCTTGAAAAGGACATTGGGGGTTTCTGAGGATACATTTTTTTAAAATTTATGAGTCATGGAATGCTTATATTTTGAAACGATTTGTCATTTGGTCATTTTGTGTGTTACTTTTTTATTGTATAAATGTAAATAAATGTTTAAACTGTGCTGCTTTCATAATTTTATTCATTGTGTTGTGGGTCAAAAGCACATGGTGACTTTGCGGACTAGTGCATATCACTGCGGGCTGGTGCAATTTTAGACTGACTTGTCTTGCTGGCTAGTGCAAACTCTGTTTCCTGTTAGTCTGGTATCCAACTGGTAATACACGCCAGTGTTGTTATAAGTTCTGTTAGTGAACTCCCTCTGGCTTGGATCAGGGTGTCTGTCACCTTACTGGATACCCCTAAGTTCAACAGTGTAGCCTTCTGAATGGCCATGCTGGCAGTTTCAGTGGTCGGGGGTCTATGTGCAAGATCGGCCCCTAGAGATCTTGGTCGATGTTGTCTACAGAAGAGTATTGATCTGTTGTCACTAGTGAGAGAGCTCTATATAATCAGTGTAGACACTACAATAGAGGCTGAACTGAGAAACTTACTGAACCGCCCTGAAATGCAGAAGATTAATTAACTGTAGCCTCTGGCCAAGTACGACTGTATTAGTGTAGCCGCTGTAATAGGGGCTGAATTAAGGTGTATAAGGTAGAGATGTCTCTTTAAAATGGAATAACGTTTCATGTGTTAGAAGAGTAAGTCCCTGCCAGGATCATAACCAGTGATCCCTGCCCACTAGGAAAAGACCTGTAGACTGACACAAAACTGCGAGCAGATGTTGTATTATAGATGTCTTAACCACTGCTTTGCAGGCACTATGAAAACCTTAAGCAGGGGAACTACCAGGATGTGTGATTATGAGTAGCTGTACTGGGCCTGCATGTCATACCTAGTGAATTATATCAGGAGCCACAGCAGTGGGGGCTGCAAGGGGTCACCAGCCGTGACCGACTGTGGGTTTACCAGTGGATCACCCTGCTGAAAGTACTACAAGTACATACTTTTATGTGCCATCACATGGTTTACCTCTGGATGACCTTCTGGACCCAGCACTGTACCCTGGTGTAACAGGTGGGTGTGATGGTTCCCATCAGTAAGGCTATGCATGTAGGTAGATAGATAGATCGACTGATCTATATATGAGTAGGTGTCTTTACCTATAAATATGGAATGCATGCATGGGTAGGAGTCTATCTACTAGCACATATGGCAAGCCAATAGAAGTTGAATATCACCCACCTTCCTTTCTTGAGAATGTCTGTGGGTCCATGAAATGGAATTTCAGCACTTCTACATTAGGAGACCTATGCTGTAATAAAACACTTCAAGTTCCTGCTTTCCCCAACCGTTTGGGTGTGATGCTGAGGTGGCTGCAAAGGTACTGTTAACAACAGTTTCTGGGTTATGTGTTTTAGCTGGCATGGGCAAAATACAGCTAGCTGATGAGTTTTCACCCCCTTTTAGCTTCCGAACTGCGTCCTGCTCATTTGAGGAGCGTGATTGTGTCCATGCAGCATGGATGTGTTGGGAGAGTGCTGTCGCGATGTATTGTACGTGTGCCCCTTTAAATGTGAGCTACACAACCTTCAAGTAAGGAATGGGATGTGTGTCTTTAAATTCTTGGCATGCTGTCCGTTGGTCATTTTAGGAGAGGTTGTGCTGAATACAGGGTGCCTGGTAGGCCAAAAGCATCGCAAGATGTAGCTCCCAAAGAAGGTGGTGTCACTCCCAATAGATGCACCTCATGGTGTGAATTGCAAAGGCCAGGTGTACCACAGCACATGGAGATTCTAGTGTGGGAGATGAGATGTCTCTGCCCACCTTGGGAGCCTCAGGAACTCAGGCGAGGTGTCCCTGGACACCAGATGTACTCTCGGTCATGGGGGCGAGGGAGAACTCACAGTCCCGGTTCCAGAGGCCTTCTTGATGCAGGTAGGTCTCCCAAATCCTGGGCAGGAGGGAGGGAGAGATTCAATCCCCAACAGCAGGCTTGCCTTCTTGGTTGGACAAGGTGAATCGTGAGGCAATGGGGGGAGCGTCACGCTCCAGCTGGTGATATACACAGTATGTAGCTCACTACCCCGGTTGAACAAGGTAAACTGGGGAGTAGAGCAAGGCACTGGTAGCTCCAGCCAGGGACATACGCTGTATCTAGCTCACTAACCCCGGTTGAACAAAGTAAACTGGGGTGTAGAGCAAGGCACTGGTAGCTAGTTACATACTAATGAGGACTAACTGATCCCTGCTCCAGTTCCCTTCCCTCAGCAGATTGAGGTAAACTGAGGCAGGGGGGTGGATTACATAGGGCCCTAATATACAGACTGCATAATCTTCTAGATGCAGTCATATTCTCAGGCACTGACTGGCAAAAACAAAGTGCTGAGGATGTACATCAGGCTTTGTATTTTTAAAACCATGCACCGACCTCTTGCCAGGCATATACAATCAGGCTTCATATTTTTTTACCATGCTCCAACCTCTTGCCAGGCAAACACAGGATAAATAACTTCCCCTTAGAATACTGTCGACATCACTGTAAAACAAGTCCATATTATAGTGCCATGGGCATAAGGGCGTGATGTAGGTCATGGGCACTTAAATCAGAAAAGGAGGTGATCTGCCCTTTAAACTGGGTAGAGTTCCTTTAAGGTAGCCGGCGTGGTTGCTGGAGCCATTTTGGGAGAGGCTCCAGTGTATTGCAGTCTCCATCTTGAGAGAGGTATCCCCAGCCCGGTTTCTGGTGAGGCCCCCATGAGATCTCGGCTGGTACTGTCTCACGATACTAAGCACGAGGCAAGATGGCGACCACTAGACTAGTAGGGCTTCTCGTGGTTGTGAGCCCCCATAGAGAGAAGTGGCCATGGACTGGACAAAAGGGGGGGACTCAGGAAATGAGTCGCTACAAGGGGAGATGGTCCCTGTGCTGGCAGAGGTGAAAAAGGCGACTGTGGGTCACGCTGCTTGGCTGCTAGGAGGCGCGTAGTTCTGCAGGTAGGGGCTCTGAAGAAAGACTTTCTCTCCTGCATTTCTCTACTCAAATCTAGGCATTACAGTAGTGCATTTTAAGTCATTTGGTGGGGTGGTCCTGTGGTGATCGCAGTTGAGCAAGGTAAACCACGACTCCTAGGATCAAAAGCACAATCGGGTGTGAAACGGAGTGCAGCACTCCCCTGTTAGAGTCACCTCCTTCTCGGCTGATAAGATAAGCCGAGAGGGGGTTCGGAAGTTCCAACAGACATGGCCCTGAGCGATGGCCTTCCTCTCCCTCCTTGGTTGAACAAGGTAAGCCGAGGGGGGTTTTAATGAGCAGCAGTTCAGTAGGTAGCTAAGTTTCTTTGTTCACAACACCTTATGTTAAGCCCTGACGCCAAACGTAGACTAGGCTGTACTAAGCATAGACAGATGTACTTGCACTACAGAAGTTAAATCTGCTGTAATCAAAGTTAGTTTGAGGGGCTGTAACCCCTACTAAGCAAAACATTTGTTCTTTTGAATTGTTACAAGTTAGCTTTCTGGGGCTAACGTCTACATTGTAGTAGATAAAAGGAGTTTTGTTCTTACCTTAGTTAGCTTGGTACAGAGCCAGAAAAAACTTGACCAGCCTGGCAAGATGCACAAAAAGAACTGGGAATTCTGGGAGCTACAAGGGAGGAGAAGGATCGGATTTCAAATTCGGGATTCCTTTTGTGCATCAGCCTATGAGAAGAGACTCGGAGTGCTGTAAGAAGGTGCGATAGATAATTCATCAGCTCATTGCCTCAACATCCTGTCTCATTTTCACCTAAATTCCTTGTTCTAGGGATTGGCTCAGAAAGTCTCTTTAAGCAGAGAACAAAAGGAATGTGCTTTAATACTACTGGAAGTCCCCCTTTCCCCCTTCCTTTCAGAAATGGAGTGTGAAAATGAGTGAGGTCATAAATAATTAAAGAATTGCAATAGGTTGGATGGCAAAATCAGATTATTTCCATAAGGTATGGTCCCTTCCTATCCTTTTTAGGTAACAAGTAGTTTAACAATCTTACACTAGTAAAATTATTGTATAAGGATCACCCTGTAAAGTCATTTAGGTCCTGGTGAAACAGTTCAATAAATAAATAAATAAAAGTTTATGTGGTTTATGTTATATTGATTTGCAACAAGGCAACATTTGTGACAAGGCAGCAGGTAAAGCAAATAGGATGCTGGGATGCATAGGCAGGGGGCATCACCAGCAGGAAAAGGGAGGTCATAATTCCATTATACAAGACACTAGTGAGGCCCCACCTGGAGTACAGTGTACAGTTCTGGAGACCTTACCTATGTAAGGACATAGACAGGGTAGAGAAGGTTCAGACAACAAAGATGGTGCATGGATTGCATCACAAGTCCTATGAGGACATGTTGAAGGAACTGAACATGTACTCTCTGGAGGAGAGGAGAGGAGGGAGGAGAGAGGGGATATGATAGAGACATACAAGTATCTTACAGGGAGGAACAGGGTGCAGGAATACACTGTTTTTAAGCGAAAAAGATGTTCCAGGATTAGAGGGCATGGGATGAAGTTGGAGGGAGGACGATTCAGAGGAAACATGAGGAAGAATTTCTTCACCGAACTGGTGGTGGACAAGTGGAACACCCTGCCAGAGGAAGTGGTGGGGGCTGAAACAATCACGGGATTTAAGAATGCATGGGATAGACATAAAGGAATTCTGGAGGTCAGGGGTAAGGGGCAACAGACTTCTAGGAAAACATAAACTGAACTTACAAGCTCAAATGGGTAGACTGGGTGGGCCATAGTCCCTTATCTGCTGACACTGTCTATGTATCTATGTATCTATAACAACATGGTTTCTGTTCATTCAGTGAAATAATTGCTTTTGACAGTTTTTTGTAGTCTTTTGCCTAGAAACAAGTAGTTTACTCTGTTTCCGCTATACTTACTATTTTCTATTTTACAAATGTTTTCAAACGAAAATTGTTTTAACATGTTGATTGTCTTCTCTTTATTCAGAGCACGATCGTTGTGCATTTTGCTTTTCAATTGTTGTTATGGTTCTCTTTTGGAAAATCAATAAACTTTTTAGTGGAAAGAAAAGGTTCCATGTCAAGATGGTGAAAGCGGAACGGCGACTTACATAATGGCGGGTACCTTTTGCTGAAATCCGTAAATCTCTACACACCCAGAACAGCAAACCCCACATGAGTGATGGCACTGCATACATTAAAAGTGCCACAAAATTAACCAATATTTAATGCAGGGGGCTAAGATGCCCGCACCCCCCCGTTGTGGGGGGCAAACCCCCAAGTGCCCCAAATTATTATAAGCAACTTCAGGGAGGAGCGGACACTGCAGGAAAGGGGAACTCACGGGAGGGGGGGCCACCATTGCTGGGACAGCACAGTAGGGGAAACAGGTGACATGGAACAAAAAAAATTGCAAACACCCACTCCAAGTTACAAAACTAAATACCAGCGGCCAGTTCCCAAACCACAACCCTCAGCATCGCAGGGCAGGGACTCACTCCAGTACATCAGGTGGCCAGCTCAGCAGCACTCCGCTGTGCTACTCCATTTAACCCACATCTGCAATGTCACAGCATCCCCTACCCCCTTCAGTCGCCTTCGCTGTTCTTTCTTCCCAAACTCACTATTCCCCTTCTTTGCTATTCCTCCATTGTCACTGTTTTATCGGGCGTGCAAACTGAGTCACTCAAATATGAGTCACTCAGTTTGCTTCACCTCATCATTGGATACCGAAGGAAACACCGACTGTAGGAGTGGGAGCGGACAGCAAATAAAAACATGAAGCCTGCCTCCATGTATTCTCATATCACTTACAAAACTTTTGTGTCCCTCTTCAACTGATACAAAATGACAAAATACACATTTTTTGTAATCTCCCTCTCATTTCTTTTTTGTCTCACCTGTGTTAGACACTCAGCACCCAACTGGCACCAGTGTGGGACTTCTGTAGATCACATGAACCCTCCAGACTCCCATGTGGAAACATACTAAATAGGTGCAGTGTAGAAATTGTCAGAGATCATGATGGCTAGGACACCATGGGAACCTGTCACAAATGGCCAGGGTACCATGAGAACCTCTCAAAGATGGCCAGAGCACTAGGGGAACATGCAAAAGATGGCATGGCATCAGGACAACCTTTCAAAGTGGCAGAGAACTAGAGGAACCTGTCAAAAGTGGCAGAGCACATGTGAAATCTGTCAAAGAAAGCTGAAGAACCTGCCATAGAAGGCCTGGTAACCAGGCAAACCTGTGAAAGAATTCCAAGGCACCAAGAAAACCTATTGAAGATATCCAAAGGCACCAGGAGAAGCTCTCAAAGACTGCCAGGGCACTAGGAGAACCTGCCAAAGATGGCCAGGGCACCGAAGGAACCTGTCAAGGTTGGCTAGGGTACCAGGGGAACCTGTCAAACATTGTCAGGGCACCAGAGGAACCTGTCAAATATGGCTAGGGCACCAGGAGATCCTGTCAAAAGATGGCCAGAGAACCAGAAGAACCTGTAAGAGATGACCAGAGCACCAGGGAAACTTGCCAGCAGTAGCCACAGCATCAGGGAAGCCTGTCAAAGATAGTCAATTCACCAGGGGAACCTGTCAGCGATTGTAGAGAAGTAAGGAAATCTGTCAAAGAAAGCCAGAATACCAGTAGAACTTGTCAAAGATGGCCAGTGCAACAGGGTAAGTTGTTAAAGATGGCCATGGCAGGCCATGACATCGGAGATGGCCAGTACACTAGGAGAATCTGACAAAGAGTGCCATGATACCAGTAGAACCTATCAAAGATGACCAGGGCACCAGAGGAACTTTTCAAAGAAAGACAGGACACCAGGTAAATTTGTCAAAGACAGACAATGCACCAGCCATACTTGTCAAATATGAAGTCAGGGAAACTATCAAAGAAAACTAGGGCACCAGGGCAATACAAAGATGGTCAGTGCACTAGGGGAATCTGCCAGAGATGGTCACAGCATGAGAGAAACTTTTAAAAGATGGCCAGGGCACAAGGGGAATGTATAAAACATGACCTGAATACCAGGGTAGCCAGTCAAAGATGGTCAGAGACCCAAGTGAACCTGTCAAAGAATATAGGAACAGCAAGAGAACCTGTCAAAGAATGCTAGGGAACCAGGAGAACCTGTTAGAGAATGCTAGGGAACCCGAATAACCTGTCAAAGAATCCCAGGGAAACATGGGAGCCTGTTAGAGAATGCTAGGGCACTAGGAGAATCCATTTAAGTATGTCACAGCACCGAACAGACCTGTCAAAGAATGTCAGGGCACCAAGGAAACTGGTCAAAAATGCAAGGGCATCAGGGGAACCTGTCAAAGAATGCCAGGGCACCAGGGGAACCTGTCAAAGAATGTCAGGGCACCAGGGAAACCAGTAAAGGAATGCCAGGGTACCAGGGAAACCTGTCAAAGAATGTCAGGGCACGAGGTGAACATGTCAAAGAATGCCAGGGCACTAGAGGAACCTGTTAAAGAATGCTAGGGTACCAGAGGAACCTGTCAAAGAATGTCAGGACACTAGGGGGGTCTGTTAAAGAATGCTAGGGCACCTGAGGAACCTGTTAAAGAATGCCAGGCAACAAGGGAACCTGATAAAGCATGCCAGGGCACCAAGGGAACCTGTCAAAGAATGCCAGGGCGCTAGGGGAACCTGTTAAAGAATGCCAGGGCACCAGGGGGACCTGTTAAAGAATACCAGTGTATCAGAGGAACCTGATAAAGGATGCCAGGGCACCAGGGGAACCTGTCAAAGAATGCCAGGGCACCAGGGGAACCTGTTAAAAAATGCCAGGAAACCTGAGGGACCTGTTAAACAAAGCAAGGGCACCTGGTAAACATGTTAAAGAATGCCAGGACAACAAGAGAACCTGTAAATGATGACCAGGGCACAAAGATAATCTATCAAAGAATGATAGGGCACTAGAGGAACCTGTTTAAGTATGCCTGGCACCAGGGGAGCCTATCAGAGAAAGCAAGGGCATCAAGGGGAACCGGTCAAAGAAGGCTAAGGCACCAATGGGAACCAGACAAACAATGCTAGGGCATGACAGGAACCTGTCTAAGCATGACAGGGCACCAGTGGAACCTATCAATGAAAGCCACAGCACCAGAGAGCCAAAGATGGCCAGAGCACCCGAGAGACTTGTCAACAATTATCAGGGCACCTTTCAAAGAATGCCAGGGCATGAGGAGAACCTGTCAAAGATGGCCAGGGCACCAGGGGAGCTGGACAGTAATGGCCATAGCACTAGGGGAACCTGACAAAAAATGCCAGGGCAACTGTGGAGCCAGTCAGTGATGGCCAGGCCACTAAGGAAACCTGACAAAGAATGCCAGAGCACATGGGGGACCTGTCAGTGATGTCCTGGGTACCAGGAGAACCTGACAAAGATGAGCAGGGCACCAGAAGAACCTGTCAAAGAATGCTAGAGCACCAGGGGAGCTGGTCAGTAATGGCCATAGCACTAGGGGAACCTGATAAAGAATGCCAGGGCACATGGGGGACCTAACAAAGAATGCCAGGGCACATGGGGGACCTGTCGGTTAGGGACTGGGCACCAGCACAACCTGACAAAGATGGGCAGGGCACCAGGGGAGTCAGTCAGTAATGGCCATAGTACCAGGAGGACCTGACAAAGAATGCCAGGGCACTAAGGGAACCTGACAAAGATTGCCAGGGCACATGGGGGACCTGTCAGTGATGGTCTGGGCACCAGGAGAACCTGACAAAGATGGACAGGGCACCAGGTGAACCTGTAAGTGATGGCTAGGGCACCAGGAAAACCTGACAAATGTGACCAGGGCACCAGTAAGACCTGCCAAAGAATACCAGGGCATCAGAGGAACCTGTCAAAGAATGTCAGGGCACCAGGGCAACCTGTTAAAGATGGCCAGGGCACCAGAGAATCCTTTCAAAGTTGACCAGGGCAACAGGGGAATCTGTCTGGGATAGTCATTGCACTAGGGGAACCTGTCACTGATGGCCAGGATGTCAGGCTATATTCTAAGCTGTTTCAAAAAAGTTCCCATGGTTGAACTTTAACTTCCATCTAGGCACCATTCGGGGATAAAAAGAAAGGACCTTAGTTTAACTTCTGAGTCAAAAGATGGTGATGCCAACAGGAAGGGAATTTATTGTTATAAATTGCCTTCCATCCACGCTGTATCTCAAAGCATTTTACAAGCCATGAACAGGTGCACCAGCCATTAGGCAAGCAGAAGGAAGGTAGGTGAGATTAAGGGAACTTAAGGAAATTTGAGGAGGTTGAGGGCAAAGAGAGAGAGTGAACAGGAGAGAAAGTGAGACAGAGAATGAGAGAGAGTGAGGAAGAGTGAGTGTGAGAGAGGAGTAGGAAGAGAGAGTAGAAGAGAGAGAGAAAGAGAAAGAGAAAGGAGGAAGAGAGGGGGTGAGAGACTGAGATTTAGAGAGAGAGAGAGAGAGAGGTTGGATGAGAGAGAGAAAGGTAGTGAAAGAGTCAGGGAGGCTGTGTGAGAGAGAGAGAATGAGAGAGGCGGGAAGAAGGAGGCTGATATGGAGCAAGAGAGTGTAACAGAGAGCAAGAGAGAGGGAAGGAGAGGAAGATGAAGAGGGAGAGAAAAGTGACAGGGAGGGTAAGAGTAGGAAGAGGATCAGAGAGTGGGTGGGGGGAGAGTGAGAGTGAGACTGAGAAAGGCAGTAGAAGACAGTTCAAAGCTAGTGATACATTTAGAGAAGAAACCGACTGTTTCAGTCAAAAATGTACTGTCACTTCATAAGGTGATTTAGAAGAGGTAAATAGTTTGAGAAGTTGATGATTATGAATTAGTGACTGCCAAGTAAATCTGCTCTTATCAACCCAGAGGAAGTAGCAAACTCACCTAAAAACAATGGTAGCCATTACCCATAAATAAAGTGTAACCCCCTTGCAAATGGGGGTTCTCAAAAGACTTCCAGGAGCTTGCTTGAATGCTCCAAGCCTGAATGGTGTTTGGCATTTAAGCCATTTATCAGTGAGTGTTTTTAGAACCTCTGGTACTGTCTCTTTAAGAGCTGTCTGCTTGCAGACATAATTAGTTTGTATGGGGGACTGTGTGTTTCTTTGATTGAGTACCACTCAAGCTGCTGCCAATTCACTTCATTTTTGCAGTCACTAGGAGTGCAAAGGGAACCTATCTGAAAGATGTAACTGTTTGCCAGAAATTATTTAGAGTAATAATGAAATTACAGTTTGTCTAACCTGCTTTCTTTGCAGTCAGAACTGTGTCTGCTAGTTCCCCATTCTAGTTTTGAACTGCTGAACTGGACCAATCAGTGTGGGATAGCTAGCTCTAAAATGGTGCCTTGGACGAATCAGAACTTGGAATCATAATCTGAGCCAGCCACAAGAGGATTGTATGGGCAGTGACTCTGGGAGATGTAGTTTAGACTTCAGTGCCTTTTTGGACCAACAGCAGCAGTCTATTGTGAGTGACAGCCAATCCAGTCAAGAACTGGGAGGAACTCAAAGGAAGTGCTCGGTTTTGTCGGTTGGAGTTTCAGTTGAGCTTTGGCAGTGAAGAAGGAAGGAGCCCTGTGCTTTTTCAGTGTGCAGTTTTAGTCAAAAACGGTGTAAGGCCCAGAGTTCCAGTCTGCAGCTTGTAACAGCTTGTTAGGACTGAATCTGTCCTGTGAAAAGAATCAAAGGATCTCTGAAGAGTAGAAACCAGGCTCACCCTGTAGAAGACTGGAGGAATTGCTGAAAATTGCACTCGGTCTGTCAGGAACTGAATCTGCTGTGTGTTCTCCGGGTATTGTGCAGTAATGCGATCGGGATACAGATGCAGCCTGCCTGGTATAGTGCTTTCTTTTATATGGATGTGTGAAGAGGTTTGTGTACCTCAAGTGAGCCCTGCTGACATTGAAGGACCCTATCTTATTTGGAGGTCGTGAGTACTAATTCAGGGTCGCTTCCTGTTGAATTGCCACATTAAATCCAAATGGAATTACTGTACTGCTGACTGTTTAATTCTCCTTTTCTCTGTGTGAAAGGGCCCTACCAGCTGCCACGGTTTGGACTAGCCACTAGGGCTTGGGTACCCAGGGACAGTAACTGATAGGGATAGGCCTGTGCACAGAGCCATAGGTAGATGAGTAGAGTGATAAGCTAATTAACCTGATTTCCCCCTGTCCTTGTTATATCCCCCTAAATAAATCAGAGCTGCTTGTTTCAGCAAAGTTATACTGCCTGAGGTATTTGTCTATGTTAAAGTACTGTACTGTGATTGTTGCACTGTATCTCATTTCACAGGAGGTCCCAGTGCCGAACCAGACCTGGGGGTAAGTGTATACTGTGAAGGTAATTCTGATATATTGTGTGGGCCACTAGTGGGAAGAAAGGGGGTTGCAGTGTCCCAGAGGGCTGTGACCAAGTTAGTTTAACTATTGCAAACCCTGACCTCTGGGTGGAGGCACCCGCCATTGGATCCAGGCCCCTCAACCTGTTAGTGGCAAATCAGGCAGGGGTAGTAGCCCCTGGGATAGCGCCATCTAGGGGTTACAAAAGTTCAGATTTTTCTAACTTGCCCAGTGAGTGAATCACTTTTTCCCAATATCTTGACAAATGAGCCAATTAATAAATACATTTATCATGGCAAACCAACCCCTGGAGTACCTTAATGCTATTATTGAAATGGGTTCTTTTAAAAATTATGCAAATTTATTTTTCTATTTTATAACACTTATGAGGTTACAAATGACAATTTGTTTGCTGTTATAACCCTTTCAAGAGCCTTGTCACCAGTTACCTCATAGAATATTCCTATTTTTTTTACCAAATTTATCCACCCTTTGGTGCGGTGTATACATACACGTACTTTTAAAATAAATAAAACACATTGTCGTCATAGAATACATAACTAGCCATAGATTTAACAACGTCACTACAAGTTTAATGCCCCCCATGCACATTCTTCATGTTGATTCCACTGCCAATAATTCTGAAATAATAATTTTACTCCCCAAGAAGCACCATGCACACAGAAACATATACTTTTATCTTCTCCATTATTGAAGAGATATTCACATTCAAAAAATAAAGTTCATATATAAAAGGTAAACAAGTTTAGTGCAGGTAGCACAACGCCCAGGGTGATAGATCCCAAACAGCCCCTTGTTTATGTTCATCCTGCACCCCCTCAGAATATTAGGGGGGCAATGCTGCACCATTCCCCCAGCATGGAGGGTGGACGAGGGGCTGCCTTCACAGCTGACACAAATGGTGCTCTATATTCAGGCAATAGGGGGTACACGAAAGCCAGGTGGCCCATGTCCTGCCTCCCTAGCAGCTGAGTATTTCACCTCTGCGATATGCCTGCCCCCCCTCTACAGTGCAGAATTGTGGAGCAAACTTACAATAGTTTATAAAAAAAATCTAGTGATGTCCATGAAAATTTGGGAGAGTCAATTTTCTCCAAAACCCCAAAAAACTGTTTTAAGGTTTGGAGTGACCAGTTTGCACATTAAAAATTTCTGTATATTTTGTGTGGATAAAGCAAAAAAAAAAACAAAAAAAACATATGCAGACTGGTAACTGTGGCTCTCTCCCTCCACGTAGACAGTTCAGTCCTGCTAAAGGTGATTGGAAACTAGGCATGAAGGTCAGAACTGCAAAATGTTGTGTGGTTCTTAATGGTTCTGACAAGTACCAGTTGGAGTCAAAACCACAGTTATGAAAAGGGTCTGAGAAATAGAGCTTTCGGACTGGCTATAAGTATTCTACTAGCCTTATGTTAATCTTTTAGTAGCATACATGTAGGGCTTAATCATATGCTGAACTATGTTTAACACTGTTTAAAGATATATTATAATAGCAATAAGGCAGTCCCTGGGGTTATGTTCGTGGTCAAATAATCACCCTCTAGGGCACGTGGTATGCCTTGTGGCTCATTACACCCACAGAGGGCGATTAACAGACATAACCCCTTGTCATACCTTATTGCTTAAAAGCTATGAAGTTCCAAAAGCTTTTAAAATGAAGGGAATCACAGAAGATTCTGATGTTCTTGTGTGCTGTTTGCATTTTGTATTTGTATTTATTTGTTTTACTAGGGCCGGGCGGGGGGGCAAACTAAAACAGGGCATAGTGAAGGTAGAAAACTTCTATGTCAAGAGAGTAAGTAGAAGTAAAAGAAAGAGGAGACTGCTATGGTTCTCGAAAGAGATAGCAGGAAAGGTAAAGGCTAAAAGAGTAGCATTCAGAACGTATAAAGAAACCCAGAGAAAGGAGGATTGGGAAGTGGGTCAGGGAAAGCAGATTGAGGCAGGCACAGTAGAAATGGGTGCAAATACACAAACTGAGGAAAGGATAGCTCAGGGAGTATCAAAAGGGGAGGGACAAGACATTTTTTTAGGTATGTTAGGAAAAAAAGGAAGAGAAGGAGGGATTGTATGGTTAAGCAGGGAGTGGGTGACTATATAGAGGGGGAATCAAGAAAAAGCAAACATTTTGAAGAAATGGTTCTGCTTAGTGTTCACAGTAGAAAGGGGAATAGGAGGGACCATGAAATGGTGCCAGGACCTTTGATGGGAGGGAAATGGACACTAGTCCATTTCCTGTGGAGGGCCCGGAAAGCACTCACTAACCTGAAGGCAGACACAGCTGTGGGGCCTCACCTCCTCACCTTCCCCCTTTTGTCATTTTCCATCTTGTTTCTGGCTTACCCCTACACCTATCCTCTCCCCTTTCCTAGGTCCTTCAATGCACTTTATGTATGCGCTCAATGGAAAATGTCCTTGAAATGTATTTTGCCTTGTATTTCCCTTTGTCATGCATTGTATCCTGCCATATGTATCTTCCTGTATTTCTGTGCATCATGTATTTTCGTTATCCTTACTGTATCGTTATGTTCTGTAATTTTACCTCCCGGGTCGTGCCTGAAAACAGTCACTTGCTGGCTAGTGCACTTACCCGGTTAACAAAAACTAAATAAATAAATGAGGTGCATCCTATGTTGTTGAGGGAGCTCAGGGAGGTACAAGCTGCACCTCTGACAGACATTTTTAAAAGATCACTGGAGACTGGCGTGGTCCCGGAGGACTGCAGAAGGATGGATGTAGTCCTACTTTACAGAACTGGTAGCAAGGAAGAGGTGGGCAATTATAGGCCTGTCAGCCTGACATCGGTGATAGGTAAATTAATGCAAACCCTATTAAAGGAAAGGAGGCACAAAGGGAGGTCGACAGTGAAAATGCCGACCTCCTGCGAAGCGAAGACACAATATTGATGCAGGTATTGTGCCGCCTGATCTATGAGTGTTTTCTGTGGGGGGCCATGCCCCTCCCCCCTCCCGGACTTTTGGATTATCAACTCCAGGCTGGAGTAGGTCTGGGGAGGGGCAGAACACTGGGGAAAGCAAAACACGGAAAAGGACCGTTACAGCAACTGTTGCTGTAATGGTCTTCTTTCGTGTTTCACCGTCTGGGTGTCAAGTTGATGGGGTGCACCGGTGGAATATCTTGTGTCCAATGGATTACAGGACATAAGACAGCATGGCTTCCCAGAGAGAAGGCCGTGCCAAACAAGTGTGATGGACTTCTTTAAATGGCTAACTAAGGAGCTGGCTCAGGGAGGAGCACTGAATGAGGTCTACCTCGATTTCAGCAAGGCTTTCAACCCCTTTCCACATAGGAGACTAATAAGCAAGTTGGGCAACTTGGTGGTGGGTAATAAGGTGGTAATCTGGGTAAAGAACTGGTTAGCAGATAGGACAAAAAGGGTAGTTGTAAACGGAGTGTGCTCTACGGAAGGGATCGTGACTAGTGGGGTATTTCAGGGATCAGTGCTGGGACCGGTCCTCTTCAATGTCTTTATAAGTGACATAGCAGAGGAGCTGGAATGGAAGGTCTACCTCTTTGCGGACGACACCAAGATCTGTAACAGAGTGGACACTCGGGGGGGGAAGGGGTGGAAAGGATGGGCAGGGATCTGAAAAGACTAAAAGAGTGGTCAAGGGTATGGCAGCTGGGTTTTAGTGCAAAGAAATGCAAAATAATGCAGCTGGGTCATATAAATCTAGGAGCAGTAGTCAGAAGGACTACTGTACTGTTAGCCACATTGTATGCACTGTTATGCCTAGCTCATATTTGCTCTGCATGGATTGTTGTCTCAAGTATTATAGCAACATTTAGCTTATGTGTTTTTGTTATGACCTACCCAGGTCCACCGCGCAAATGTGTCTGTCTCAATGGTGTTTTGCCTGGTAAAATAAAGATGATTGATTGATTGATTGAGCAGAGTACAAAATGGGCAGAGTGATACTGGCAAAGATCAAGCAGGAAACAGAGCTGGGGGTAATCATATCGGATGACCTAAAAGTAGCCAGGCAGTATGACAAGGCAGTCAGAAGGACTAGTGGGATGCTGGGGTACATAGCAAGGGGCATCACCAGCAGGAAGAAGGAGGTGGTGCTGCCCCAATACAGATCACTGGTAATCCCCCACCTTGAGTACTGTGTCCAGCTCTGAAGACCACATCTCAGGAAGGACACAGACAGAGTGGAAACGTCCAGAAAAGGGCTACCAACATGGTGGAGGGTCTGCATCAAAAGTCATATGAGGAAGGGCTAAAAGAGCTTAATGTTTTCCCCCCGGGGGGGATGATGGAAAACTTTAAATACCTCACAAGGGTTAATAAGGTGCAGGAGGAGGGTATTTTTCAGAGAAAAAGGTGCTATAGAAGAAGGGGGCATCTTATGAAGCTGGAGAGGGGTAAATTATGGAGGGATATGTGGAAATACTTCTTCATAGAAATGGTGGTGGATACCTGGAACAGTCTTCCAGTAGAGGTAATGGTGGTCAAAACAGAGCTGGGGTCCAAAAATGCCTGGGACAGGCACAAGGGAATTGTAGAGTTAAGGGTGGAGGGGGGGGATTGCACTGCAGATCAAGCAGGGTCTGCAGCAAAAAATAAAGGATAACAAAAATTGCAGACTGGGCCTTACCTGCTATCACATTCTATGATTCTAAATGGAAAGAGACATGCCCATCTTCAGCCAACCCTGGGTGCGGCACTATAGAACACAGAGGGAAATGCAGGAATTCATATTATTATACCACTCTTTCTGTGGCACAAAGGGTAAGTTCCCTTTCACAAGTCCCAAGTACCACAGGTTTGATTTCATGTTTTCCTGGGTCATGCCTGAAAATAGGCTGTTTTTTGCCTAGTGCACTTACCCAGTTACCAAAAGCAAATAAATAAATAAATAACAATCCTGAAAGATTGTGATAAGTAGGGATCTGAGAAACACAACATGCTTTGTGGTTCTAATAGGAATGTGAGAACGATGAAGGTTTTCCTATGTAGGGTATGAGAACTGCTCTGACCAGTTTTGATAAGTAGGTATGTAAGAAACACAAAAGGCTCTAAACATTTCTGATAAGTAGGAGTAGCAGAACCATAAAATGTTCCGTGGTTCTGAAAGGTTCTAATAGTGGGAGAATCACAAAAGGGCCTGAATGATTCTGATAATGAGGCATGCGAGAACCACAAGAGGTGCTGAGGTTTTGATAGGGGGTGGACTATAGTTGAAACCTAAGTGGATACTTAGACAAACTGAGCAGACTAGGTAGGCCTGGCGGTCCTTTTCTGCCATCACATTCCTATGTTCCTATAGTGATAAGAGAACCATAAAGAGGTTCTGAAAGATTCTACTTAGCAGGAATGTAAGAATCACAACATTTTTTGTGATTCTAAAAGGTTCTGACACATTATATAATAATGGGAGAACCACACAATGTCTGGAAGTTCTAAGGCAGTGATAAGTAAAGGACAGGAGTCAGAACGACAAAATGTTCTGAAATGTTCTCAGAAGTATGAATGGTAGAGCTACAAATATTTTTTGGAGGTTCATAAAGGTTCTGATCAGCAGGGATACAAGACTTACAAAAGTTCCCTGCCTCTAAAAAGTTTTAACAGGTAAAAATGGGTGGATGGAACACAAAAGATTCTGATGTACTGAACAGTTCTGATAAGTCATGAATAGTTGTGATTTATTTTTCTCATTTTTCTTAAGTACACAAACTGTTTTAAAAGTAATTTCTGCCCCAGACTATTGTCGGTGAAGGAGCATGACTGAAGAAAATAACAACAACTGAAAATAGTACTAAATATACTTAATGTCGGATAGCTATTGATACAAGCTCTGGTTAGAGCCGATATGGCAGTGGAGGGCTTTTGGGATGCTTTTACCCATTATTTCTAATGAATTTGTACAATGTAGATCTGTGGAAAGGCAGTTTCAATGTGGACTTACTTTTACACATTTTTGCAATGTGTTTTCCTACAATATGCCTGCTGATTGCTATATATTTAGCCTGGATAGGTCACAGAAGAAATGGCATCTCATTTTCGGTGGGGCTGTACAGCTACACAATATTATGCTGCATTGTGTAAAATCAGAACACACTGAAAACAATATTTTATATCTGGGGGAACTTATTAAGTGCTGGACCGATGCACAAGCAGAAATATGCAGTGCACAAAGACGGTGCCCTGGTCGGCACAGATATAACATTAAAAGAGAACGTGC
This sequence comes from Neoceratodus forsteri, assembly GCA_016271365.2. Classification (NCBI taxonomy): domain Eukaryota; kingdom Metazoa; phylum Chordata; order Ceratodontiformes; family Ceratodontidae; genus Neoceratodus; species Neoceratodus forsteri. Next base: position 709,924,635 of record CM028138.1, on the reverse strand, counting down.
CACTGGTACAGGATGTGCATACAGTGCCTGTTGAAAATGTGACCCTGGATGGGAGTTGCAGTGCAGCTGGCTGCTAAGTCAGGTGCATCCATGGTGACCCCGATTAAATACCTTCCAGGGTGAATGCGCTGCAGCCCCCATGGGCGATATTCAGCACAGGAATTCAAACTAACTAATTGAGCATGCAGGTTGCAAAGGGTGCCTTATGTATGTTCATTACTGGCCATTTGCATGTTGGAATGGGGACAACTGCATCAGAGCAGCTCTCATCCCCAAGCCCTGACCCTGATCGTTCACATGTGGGACAGGCCCTGAAGTCCCTGGTGGTAAAGTGACACCCCCCCCCCGTTCCACCCTCCCCATTCATACCAGAGTCCATACTCTAGGGATCCCGATGCCATCCTTGATTGCACCTACAGTCCATTTCCATAGTGTAGTGGCCCCGCCTCCCTCAACAGTGCAAAGACACCTCCTCCCTGCCCCCATTGTGACAACTGACTCTGTGATGGGATCATACCACTGTATTGGCAGGGGGTGGAACACTCGCAGTAGGATGCTGGAGTGCGTTATACGTAGGCATGAGCTGTGTGTGGGTGATAATGCCCAGTGACCATACACCTTAGGCACTCGCATGTGGATTCATCATCCCAGTACCATTGCACTGCTCAGTGCAGGTGATGGCTGATGCTGTACCCACTCACACAGGTTCCAAAACAGGCATGTTACAGCTGACCTCCCATTCATTTGTACAATTGAGGAACTGCGGATGAACTCTCCATAGCCTGAAGCATACACTGCAAATGGCATTGCAGGATACCACACCCCATGGCATCTGGGATACCTCATTAGTCCAGAGGGTGGCATGTTACACAGGGGGACAGGGGAAAGTGTGGACTTGCAGTGATGTATGGCAGCAGGAATATACAGTATTGGCAAGGCATGCATAGGAGGTATGTAAATTCTCTCTTATGGTTTGCCAGGGACGTGCACACAGCTGCATACACTGTTGGGTCCACAGCCTGCGTGGTGCCCCAATGCATGGTACAGCCAGTTGGGTCATTCCAGAGTGCAGGTCCCCAGCCTGGGTTCAGTGCAGTCAACTGAGGGCCATGGCAGGGTGTGGTGGGCAGTGCCAGTCTTTGCAGCAAGTCAGATATGGGTGGAGTGAGGGTGTCTGCATACAGGGGTGGTGGGTGGGGGTCCTCTACGCTATGGATATGGACCATGGTTTCCTCTTGTGTGATCTGGTCTGGGGGGGGGCTACACTATGGAGCTCTTCAGGGATGGAGCTGGATAGATTGGGGATGGAAAGGGGGTACCTCTGCTGCACCAGGGCTGCTAGGCTGTTGTGCACTTGGGTGCACACCTGCAGCCCATCTGTGGGTGGCTGGCCAGGATAGGTCAGCTATTCATGGCCTAACTGTGGGCTGCAGTGCTCTGGAATGCGAGGGGCACATTCCTGCTGAATATGCCGCAGCATGGCATATGCATGGTAATGCCCTCTTGACTTGCACAGCATACCATTTGTGTGTTCCCTGGCCCATTCCCTTGCAGCGGGCGCATCCTGCTCATTTGAATATTGCACTGCTGCACATTGTTGGAGTTAAACTGCACATCTCCCTTTTCTGCTGGGATGTGCTGTGCATCTCCTTTGAATATGGGGGCCCTGGACTAGGTAGTCTGAATAAATACATTATAAAAATGGTAAAATGATGACCCCACTGAAAACAAGGTATTGCATCTCATCTGGGACAGCCTGAGTAAATACAGTGCAAAAATGTGTAAATGAACATCCCGGTGACAATGAGATGCAGCATCTCCCCTGCCCTATCCAGGAAACAAAATACAGGATAAGAAATATTCAGTGCTCCCAGATCCTAATAACCATTTCCCTGTAAGAAGCCTTCATTTTTCCTCTGTTTTCCCCTCAGTGACAAAATCAAATCCCTGATAAATCCCTGTAGATTTTTCCATAAGCCACTGGTTCCTTATTTATGACTTTGTTCATTATTTATTATATCAGTAGCCTTGAAAACAATGTACTTCGCCTCACTTCGCCTTGTTTTTAAGCTCCAAAGGCGAATTTTGCAGTGATTCATGGGATTTCGGGTCACATGGGCTCTAGATTGTTCTGCACAGCCTCAAGTTTGGGGTAGTGTGTGTTGGAAGCTGTAGGAGACACTCTGCTTTGAGAGCTTTCTGTGATTCAAACCTTCTAAAAGTTGTTAAAAAGCCTTTTTGAGTCATTTTTTTTGCTGAAACTTTAGTTCATCGATTATAGGAAACCCTCCTGTGCTCATATCATCGAGCGTTTATTGTTTGTGTGTGGATTTTGAATGTTAATGTACAACATTCAGTCTGTGTACTGAGAGACAGTGGAAGTGTGCTTTGGGGAGGGGCCTATCTGTGGTGTAGGTAGAGTAACTTGGAGAAAAAGACAGTGCTTTCTGTTTTGGTGATATTTTTCTTGTATAACTGTGTTAATGTACACACAATAATATTTTCAATAATTCTTGCCTTTTTTGGTTGATTGTTGTGGTACAGCAGCGCATAATTTTAACTTGTTTAAAATATGTGGTTATATTACTGAAGTTTTCAATTTGCTATGCATTACTTAGTGTGTGTGTGAGTATGTGTGTGATGCGTATCATCAAATCAGACACCTTTTATTGTGCCACATAATTTCAGCAATGTGAACCTGCTATCCACTGCAGCTGTATCATTTTTGTACTTCTTTGTGGTATCTTTACTGGTACTAGTATTAGTGACTGTTACTGAGTCTGCAGCAGTGCAGTACACTGCCCCCCCCCCACACCGCGGCCCTCCCCAATCGGCAAAGGTATTCTTTTCCAGATTTGAATTTCTGATGGTGAGCACTGGTTAGGTGTTGTGCCTTTGCATGCTTCATCTCTTCAGTGCGCAGCGCAATCTTAATCTGTCTGTGCATTTGCATCTCTTTAGGGTCCAATCTCCACCTCAAACTTAAGTCACAGTTGTTTCTTTGGCTTCTCTTCAGAGTAATGGATAGGTGTGGTGCTTAATTCTACATGAACATTGTACTCATTAGTATACGTTTTTAAGTCAGGACCATCATCACGAGTCATTCGTCATGCAAATCATGTTCTTCATCATCACGGTCACAAATGCAGTCACTAATCATGATTCACGATCACGTCACAAATCACAACATTAATTTTTTTACTAGTTACTTGGATGTATTGTAAGCCTGTTTTGTAGCATCTCTCCATGCTTCACCACCCCAGCATTGTACTCATTAATGTTTGTTTTCAAGTTGGGGGAGTTTTGTGCCACACCTCATCGGGGCCCGGGGAAGTACAGCCGTACGTACTAGTCACGATTCTTCATCATCACGGTCACAAATCACGATTTATGATCACGTCACAAATCACAACATTAATTTTTTTACTAGTTTCTTGGATGTATTGTAAGCCTGTTTTGTAGTATCTCTCCAGGCTTTACCATCCCACCATTGTCCTCATTAATAAGTGTTTGTAAGTCAGGGAGCTGGACAGTGTCTGCAGTACATACACAGACTGGAAGGAAGACTGACTGCACACATGCAGTTTAGCACAGTATACTTGCACTGCTCAGAATACAAACTGTCACGCATACGGAAGACAACAAAAAAGGGCATAATTACATAAAAGGGTCGGGGATGGTGGAGGAATACATTTTGTAACACAGCAAGGAAGGTGTGGGGGGCACATGGTGTGAGGAAAAAAAAAACTAATGTGGGATCCCATGGTGATCCAGCAGCAGTTCCAGCATGGACATAATTTGCAACTGATGTCCCTCTATGTGATCCAGCCTCTGCTCCACAGCACTCACCCTCTCATTGTTCTCCTCGACAGCACTCCACAGAACTGCCAAGTCAGCCTGTGTTACATGCAGTTCTCTGGGGTCCACACATTCTACAGGCTGACCTGCTGGTGGTGGGGGGAGTGGGGTGCTGGTGGAGCAGCAGGTGCTGCTGTGGCCCTCCTCTTCTTAGGGATGCCACAATGCACAGCTGCACCATCTGCCACAGAATGGCCAGCAGGTGCAGGCATGGTCCATTCTGTGACAGCCTGCCACTCCAACTGCTGGTGATTGAGCATATGGGTAAGCTGGCCCCCAGTCCCCAGGTGAGTCCCCCGAGGGCCACGGCACACCTCCACCTCACATAGGCGGCACTTGACCACACTGCTGTCCCCCCACGACACAGTCAAAAAACTGCCAAACAATGGAGGTGCAGGGAGGTCCAGGCACAGGCAGGGGATGGCCAGATGGACTGGCAGCCGGCTGGTCATGGTGCTGAACAGGGATGGGATCCACACCTGGGCCTGGGGGAACAGGCACATCCTGCTCCAGAGGACCTGGTGCTAGACTTGGTGGGGGTGGTGTGGTTCAACTGCCTCAGAGTCAGGACAGGAGGTGGTGCTGGTCCTGCTTCCGGGGGGAGGGCACTTACAAGTTTTGAGCGGTCCAACAGGAATGGGCACCCATGCCCTCCACACACGCGCATGGTATGACGCTCACCACTACCACGCTCTCCCGGAGCTGCCCCCGCCCCAGACATTCCCTCACCCTGGTCCATCTCTCCTACTGAGCTCCCTCAGTCTGAGCAATCACTACTCACACTGTCACACAACACACACACAGTCACACAGACACAGACAAACAACTAACTACTTATAAAGGTAAGAAAAATAAAATTTACAGAAAGAACAAATTAAGTAAAAAAGAGTACAGAAAAGACAAAAAAATGTAGCTTTTAAAAAAGCTGTTGGGTCTAAATCAAAGTTTAAATCTCCTTCTCACTCTGATCTCAAAGTATCAGCAGTCACAAAACACACTACTCTCTCTTCGTCTGCACAGGAGAAAATAAAAGTGTCTGCTTGTATGATTCACTTTCTTCCTGCCTAGCTAAAGAGCATGTGACTTACAGTACTGTAAGCCATGTGATGTGTGGGGCTGCCAATCTGAAACACCAAGTGGATCACTTAGAATCATAATGAGGAATGCGAAGTCCATTAAAAACAATGACCCGCGCTTACTTGGCATTGCCATTCATATAGCAAGTGGTAATGACAAGGCGGAGTGAGCTTTTAAAAGCCCCTCCTGAAGCGCTCTCGAGTTCACTTCGCTGGTGGAATTTAAATTCGCTGCATCTCTATCCACGGGCAGATGTTTGCAGTGCTGAGCCTTTATGGTGGGCTAGCTCCACCCCTCAATTCACTGCCTGCACCACCTCCACCACCACCACCCAATAGCAGTCCTGCTTACCAGGACCTGGTGGGAGTTGAATCAAACAAGCAGCAGGAGTGTTTAGCAAGCGGGCATGTGGGACAGTCACAGAAAGTGCAGGCGCAGGTTAGAGGAACAGCTTCCCCCATAGCTGTTACAGCTTCAGGTGTTGCGTCTTTCTGTCTTTATATGTAATTGAATTCCTCTTTGTAGAAGTAGATGAAATGTATTTGTGTCGATATCGTGCACGTGTATAATTAGTATTCTGCAGCAGCATACTTATTTACCTGTATCAGTGTACTTAAAACTACATCTTTCTGTCAATACAGTGGAGTAATTCTTACTGTATCGTTGTATTTAAAGTGCATTTCCCATATATTGATACATTGTAGGGGTGGGGTACATTCTTAGTTTTTCTACATAATAAAAATACATTTCCCATACATTGACACAAAGAAGGAGTGGTGTACATGCTTACTATATCTATATAGTGAAAGTGCATTTCCCATATATATCGATACACTGAAAGTGTAGTGACATGTGGTATCTATGTTGCCCTTTCAACTTTCATTAAAAAAAAGAAGCTTCCAGGCCAGCCTGGTGGCATTGAGGGCTGAGGTGCTGGGTGCCTCACCTCCTGCCACACTGATGATGTGGGTTCATAAATGGACACAGGTCACTTGGGTGCCAGCTAGGGTGGAGGATTGAGCATCCTGGGAACAGCTGTCCTCCCTTGGGTGGGGGCACAGGACATCTCACTCAGTGGCTGCCACCTACTGGTTCTGGGTGGCAGCACAGTGGGACATCAAGGAAGGTGACCTACTTATTGATGCTGGAGGCCACCTCCATGGACGCAAAGTATGGGCAATGCATTATTGCAACTGATGTGGGCCAGGGAGAAAACATAAGGTGAAAAATCTTGACCTGACAGGGTAGCGGACAGGTCCCTTGCAGGCCCCACACTGGTAACTATGCTCTCCCAACATCCTCAGGTGGAGGACAATGGGCAACAGCAAGGTAAACCCCAGGGAAGCCAGGTGATGGGGCAGGGGGACAGGTCCTGATCGGGGCCGGGTTAGTAGTAAGGAGATATACTACTAATAAAAAAATAACTAAATAAAAAAACTCCTAGCCCTAATGTTTCCAAAGTTATCCCTTTCTAAGGCTAATTTCTTTGGAAAGAGCCCACATTTTAACCCTAAAGTCTTGACATTTATTTTTTAAATGAAAGCTTGGAGTCAGGTCAACATGAATAAAACCATATTGCCACACCTTCAGTAATTCTTAGAAACTACTTCCACTATGTCGATATAAAGATGTATTTTTTTTTTTTTTGCAGCTACTCTTAATTTTCTCCCTGGCACTGTTGGCATACCCTTCTGATCCCTCAGCCCCATCCCTCACTTGCAGCTTACCTCTCGGTGTGTCCCCACGGCTATGCCCCCTGTGGCAGGGTGGCGGGACCCCCTCTGTCTTCTCTCACAAATCTGGAACTGAGGGTTACTGCCCTTCACGACGGCAGCGCCTGTGGGGATCTGGCCATTCTGCCTGTAAGTGGCTTCTGTTTTTCCTCCATGTTTACCCCCGAGATGTGGCGTGCAGTGATGCCAAGGAGTGAGCACACACTCTACCGCATGCACTCCTCCAAGCGTCTGCTACATCTAATGCTCTTCTTGAGCTTCGGTGCGCTAGTCCCCAGCCTCTGCTAGGGGCCAGTCATACACTGAGAGCTGGTGTCCCCCCTTCCCTGGAGAAGGAGAGCAGTCCTCAGACGCTCAATCCTTTTCCTCCCCTGCCGACCCCGGAGCACGGGTTGCCGGCGTGGCGCGAGGTAAGGCATCCAGCACCTCAGCCTTCAGTGCCACCGGGCCGGCTATAAAGATGTATTTTCAATATATTGGAACAGTATAAATAAATATGCGTATACTGTCTTGATATACTAGTAATAATACACTTACACTTTTTTAACTCATCTTTATTGAAAAAACAAGCTGCATCATACAAACAGTTACATAGCTACCACATGACAGACGGTGCAGTAATGACATAAAAAAGACAAGTTTCAGGCATATAGCACTTCTGTATGCATGATAAATGCCCAGTCCCTTTGCACTTTAGTGACAGAAAGACTTTAAAAAAATGTTTTAGGATCCTTTTAAACATATTTGGATTTTTGGTTTATGTGGGGCAAAACAAATAACAATGGTATGATTTTTGTTTTGAAATTTTTTTGTAAATGGGTTTAATTATATTACCTAAATCCTCATTTTAATCTAGTAACCGTAAACCATTCCTACAAAAGGATTAGAAGAAGATAAAGAAAACTTGCATCACAGAGACTGTGACGTTATTTTCTGTCAGCATCACTTCCTGAGTCAAATGGAAGGCGTGGCACGGAGTGCCAGCAAACCCCTGGTCTGACACTCGTCTCCTGTTACTCCAGCTACAACATGCCAGACATCTACACACTTTCTGTTGTGCTTGTCATGCTATTAAGTAAGTCAATGTTTCATGAGAATCATATTGAAAACTGGACCAGTCTGCTTGTTAGTTTCAGAAATAATGACATTTTTTTTTTTTTTTTTTTTGAATCTTTTTTGGCACTAAATCTTGTTATAAAATTCATGCAGAATGAACCCATGGATTCCCACACCTGGGTCAGCCGGGGGTTGCGTACACTCGAAGTGGAATGCAGCAGAGGGAATAAATATGCTGCAAGGCAATTTGTGCATGCAGCTGCCAGTCAATCCTGGAGCAGCCTTTACTTTGGCTGGGGAGGCAGTCATTAGCCAGCCCTGCTTGCCAAAGTAAGTGTGCAGCCTCAGTGACTGTGACTCTTCAGATGGACGTAGGGGGAACATGACAAAAAAGGAGAAAATAGAATTAAAAAAAATACACCATAGTGAAAGCAGTCTTATGGCAAAAGGGTATCAAACTTCCCTGCTGATGTTTGTCACTGTATTAACGGAATCAATATTCTCAGGAGATATCCATCAATAATAATCAATAATGGTATTGTTGTCTTCATTTAGGGGTAGTGGAAGCAACTGTGCTAACTCAAAAGCCTGCTATTCTAGTGGAGAGGAAAGAAAGGAATGTGATGCTGAACTGTGAACAGGATGGCAGCGATACTTTCATGTTCTGGTACAGGCAGTACCCCAAAAAGGGACTGGAACTGATTCTGTACTCTAATGGTGCACAAACAACAGAAGAGAAAGGAGAAGCCTACAACAGTAGATTTTCATCCACGAGATCCACAACTAAACAATTTTCTTTGCAGATAATTCAGCTTGAACCCAACGACACAGCTGTGTACTTCTGTGCTAGCAGTTTAAGCACAGTGGTTTAAAGTCATGATGCTGCTGTTCAAAAACCTTCTACAAGCATCAAAGACAGCTCTTACAGGCTGGTTGGGGTTTTGGAAAAGGCATGACTCTACCACTGATGTTCATTATTTTGACTTATACTGCCAACATTGGCTCCTATACCTCAAAACGTTTCCTCAAGGTTGTTGCCCTCTACCACAAAAAGTCTTGTCTCCTTGTTGATAACAGATGCAAGTTCATTCATACAATGATTCTTTCTGTTTTCAACCATGTAAACATTATGCAGTATATGGTTGAGCCTCAAAGTGCACACTAGTCAAGCTGAACCCCCTCCACCATGCTTTCTGCTACTTTACCCTGAACTGTCCCTCCCACACCCATCTCTGCGATCTGTTCACCCCTCTGGAGTGGTCATCCCTTGGGGGATGGTGGCTCATAAAAATCTGCCCCACTGATTTTCAGATTCTGGTCTAATGGCCTCCCTCTCTATCTAGCCATCCTCATCACACTATCACCTCCCTCAGCCTATCTTATCCATCACTCAAACCCCTGCTCCTTTCTTACTCCAGGATAGTGCCGCTCATCTGGACAAGCTATGTTCTAATGGAGACTGTCCTATCAAACTCCCTCCTCTCCACATTCACCTCCAGTCCTTCACATCACATTGGTCCCTAAAGGGGTGGCTCTGTAAGCAGTTCTGTCCTTCCTGTCACTGCTCCCCTTCCCCATTGGGCAGGTGATCAGGAACTCAGCTATCGATACTTCAGCACCCTAACTTATGCCCAGTTGTGTGCTTACTTTTTCCCCATCTCTTCTCACTTGTTTCCGGTTCATAATGTCCGGGCCTCTACCACTCTGGCATGTATATTGTGATTTCTCACTATTATTTGATTGTTCGTATTGAGCTTTTGCTCTACTTAGAACTATTTTTTTGCCTTTATATCCCCGAACTGATGCATTCCATAATTACGTGATATACCCTCATGTATCCCGTGCACTCCTCCTAAACGTACATTGAAATCAACTCTTTACAGCTCACTGTGCCCTTCTATGCAAATCCATTCAATAACTAACTAAACAAAATAAACAACTGTATAAATAATAGGTTAAGAAATACTTGCAGTCTGATGGGCCACGAGCATCATGTGACTGTCTGGTAAGGTTATCACAGAACAATCGTACATTTCAGATCTCATGGCATATTTTTCATTAAATATATATATTTTTTTATTTAGTTTGCCTATTTTATAAGAAGAATAGCCTACTTCATATTGTCCTGTTGTACTACATATACTGACACATCTGGTGGTTGAAAGCACTTGGCTGTGCCTTGTGCTGCACAACTCAATGAAGGTGCCCCTGTATCACAGTGCAGCTAGATACCCTACTGTGTGATACTCCAGACAAATAATCAATTTCTCTGTCCTTCCAAAAAATTGTTTCAGTTTCTCAAGGACAGGGATTTAGGCCACAAAATATTATCAGACATTAAAGGTGCAGACTAGTTCTCCAAAGCATTACTTTTTTAGGCAAAGGCGCTGACTGAACACATTACTGAAACATTAACATTTTTAAGATGATGTCCTTGATTTCAGTGATATCTCTATATTTGTTTCAGTCTTACCTTTGACTTGTGTTTGAAAGCATTGAAGGATATTGTGACAGTGGTGATTGCAGGGTCATGTTAAGAAGGCACTCTGTGAAATTATTGGGCATACACCAATGTACCAAAAAGCCACCATCAAGTGTGATGGAACCAGTGGGGCACCAAGGCCGATATCTTAGTTTTTGCCTCAGCTTCCTACTTGGCTTGGCTGAGACCCAACTTGTACACCCACAGAACCTACCCCAACCATAACTCTGGCTTTTTCTCCTTGGTTTACCCCCCCCCCTCCCATTGCAGGACTCTGTACCTTCCTGGATAGAATGAAACGTAGATTGGAAGATGGCCCAGTGGGATCAAATGCAATTTATGACAGTATGGATGTTAACATGGTGGACAAGATATCCAGATGAGTAATCAGTAATCCATATTAGGGAGCCAGCCCATTGGTACAGCAGTAGTGGTACTGCTTGTGACATCGGTGACCTGGGTTTTGGAATGAGCCTGGAACATCGAGGGCTGGCCAGGGAGGTAGGACTGAGCATCCTAGAGAACACTATCTTCCCCCAGGGTGGGGTGATTACTAGTCCCAGTGCCATACTGCCACCTGGGTAACTACAGGTGGTAGTGCACATGGGACAGTGTAGCAGTGGGAAAGGGACATGGGGCAGCATGGCGCACCAAAGACTTGGTTGCACAAGCTTGTAATGCCACTAGTCGGCATCTCCCATAGCAGGGGAAGGAAAACCCCTGGGCAGCACATTATGATAGATCCGGCCTTCACAGACATGGGACTTGTGGAAGGGCACTCTCCCAGGTAACGCCAGGTCTGTACCATCAGCAGGTTTGTGGGGACCCAAAGATCCCAGCCATGGGGGGGCAAGCCATGGAGGAACATGCCCAGCATTGCATGTAAGCCTCTGAGGAGCTGAGTGACAGGTTGGGGGGGGGGGGCACAGACTGCTCCAGAGAGCTAAAATCAAAAATAGCATTAACATAAAACAAAAATAATCCATGTTAGGGTGCATGGTAAGACAGATCTTATCACATGCTCCAGGTAGATTATGAAGTATGAGGTGCAGCCGTGCAGCTGAGTACTTTTAACCACTTGGGAAATGCAACACGAACTGCCTTAATCTACAACCTGGAATGAATTTTTTTACTAATAAAATGGTTCATTTAGGTAGAATAATGTCTGAAAGAGATGTTTTTATACTGGATTGAAAGCCAGCTGTACAGTAAGCCAACATTTTACAACAGTCACATGACTTAAAAAAAAAACAAAGCACTCTGAGGACCGAAATAAAAATAAGAAAGCCATTTGCAGATTATACCATTTATAACAGTTATTGAACTAGTACTGTGAATGCCAACTAGTAGAGGTGGCCAAAAGATTTTGTTATTTTTATTCCAGTCCTCCCAGTGCTTCTAATTTGTTTCTTTTGGTATAGTGGAGCTTGCAACACTTCGCAGCACTGAGTTCTTCCTTTCCAGGACTCGCTGATACAAGTGTTCGACCACAGATGTATATCCCACTGTGGCAACACTAGGTCACACTGTGACCTTGAGCAAGTGACTTGACCCTCTCTTCTGCTATTTCCTAGTTGTAAAATTAGAAAGAAGCATGACCCCCCCCAAAAAAAAACCACTTAAATAGTGAGATGTTGCACTTTAGTTGGGTCTCTGATATATAAAGATTATTATTATATTATTATTGTCAGTTTACTTGGTAAATACATTGCAAACACTTCTTAAAATGATTTACAGGATAACATAGTCCGCGATTGGTAATGATCACAGATTCACATGGAACGTCACTTAGACACTTAAAGTGAGATGCTGCTCTTCAGTTGGGTCTCAGTTTACTTGATAAATAACATTGCAAATAATTCTCAAAATGATTTACAGGATAACATCGTCCACTGTCAGCAATGATCACAGATTCACATGGAACGTCACTTAGACATGGTATGCTGTGCAGTGGTAGGTAGTAGATAACAATATCTTCATGTGCCACGTGGTTGTTACAGCAATGTCTGAAACAGTAATATTTGACATAAAAGGCTAGCTCAGAATTTCAAGGGACATCCCCAGAACCTGAAACTTTGTAAATTCTTGTGATAGCCATACAAATTCTGGGCAGGCATTTCACAGCTGAAAAAAAAAGCCCAGCTCAGAAGACAGCCCAGCCTGAGAATCTGGCTGACCAGACATTTGCCAGGGTTGCATCACATTGTTTCTACACTGGGAGCAACTGGGGCTGAGCGCATTGTAAAGGTGACCTGCTCAGTTTGTAGAGGAAGGGGACTGCTGACTGCCTGACATTTTGTGTATCCCTACCAGTCTGATCGAAGAGCAGCTTCATGTCAGCCATGAAGGCAGCTGCTCACCAGCCCTCCCAGCAGAAGAAAGAATGCAACCAAGGGTCCCTGACTGTCAGGGCATGGGATGGGGAAAACAAGGTACACCATGTAATTTACCAGGGTTTTCTCAAGGAACTGCACATCTCCACTGCAACAGTAGATGGCAGTGCTGACTTATATTGTGGAATGTGAATGGAAGTGATTACCTGGGTTTGTTTTACACACACAGTGCTGCGCTGTGTCTTTGTACACAGCATAGCATGAAATCAGCACAGAAATATTGTCTTGAGGGCCCTCCAACCAGTTGGACTTAGAGACGTAAATAGGGTTGAAGAGGTCCAGAGAAGAGCTATGAAAGTGTTGTGGAGCATGGGCAGTGTAATAATCCCACAGACACCAGCGTGGAGTGAGCTGGTAAATTTACTGTATGAAACACACACTTGAAACAACTGCAGAAAATGCAGGCTTCTGCCTGCCAAGCAAGGGTTTATATATACATGTTAGCGCATGTGCATTAATAAAGAATACGCAAATCGCATATGCTAATTAACTTCCTTACATCTCCCTTCTCAACTGAGCTCCCCCGAAGTAAAATATTTAAAGTTATATGTAGCTCAAAGTTTTTGTGAGTCTATATAGTCACAATGCCAGGCAGGCCTTCGGATCTCCTGTCCACTGACATGGCTGATTCTCGGACTGGAGCTGGAGCTGGTGCCAGTCACTTGGTTCCGACTACTCAGTGGCAGGGCTGACATCACAGGCTCACTTTGTGACTGGCCCAGCATCATTTGTGGAGGCACCTCCATTGCAGGCACTTCAGGGATCCCATAATCCTCCATCCTGTCGTCCTGCTCACTTCCCTCCTCCTCTCCTCAGATGTGCGAGTTTTGTGGGCCACAGGAGTGGCAAGGCTCAGAGGTTAACAAAAGGTCTCTCCTGTTTCTGCGGTACAATTTCCCATTTGCTTGGACCACATAAGAACATGGCTCTTCAGCATGGCATTCCACAACTGCAGGAGTCCAGGTATTTTCAGGTGTTCATAGGTAAACAGGTTGTCCTGGCTGTAAGGCTGGGAGTCATCGGGTGTGCAAATTATATTAAGATTTTTGTTTCTCTTGAGCCATTCATAATGTAGCGCACTTCTCAACTTCTAGTACTTTTGGTTTAAGGTTTCATGTTGCCATGGCGACAGAAATGTCGGTGACCTCCCCTACAGCAACACAAATGTTTGCTGACATCCCTGATGCCACCGACTCTGGTCCCTGGCTGGAAAATGCACCGACACACTACTGGTGTTTATGCGGGGGGGGGGCTTTGCCCCCATGCCCTCCCCATGCGGGGAGCTCTGTCCCCCATCCCCCCAGACTTAAGGAGTCCAACTCCGGGGGAGTGGATACCTGGGGACAGCGACCAAAGTCCGGAGTCGATGACTCCGGCATCACTCCAGCAACCCAGTTGACACTGCGGGTGTCAACGGGTTGCTGTCACTTTAACAGTGTCACTGTAAGAGCGTTGTTGTTACAATGGTATACCTTGGTTTAAGTAGCTCAGATCTGGTAAGCATTAAAGTGCTGGTTCTGCAGCCCATAAGCAGCTGTGCTGGAGATCCTAGCCCCTCCGGTGGGGTATTTCTCAATTCCAGAAGCACTAAGTAAGGGTCTTGATGGTCCACTTGTGCTTTCTTTAACAGTCTCTTTATTGTTTGAATGGCCTGTTCTGTCATGCCATTACTCTGGGGGTATCTTGGTGAAGAAGTTACATGTTTAAACTCATACCTTTGTTGACAAGTCTCTGAATTCAATATAGGCAAATTGAGGTCCGTTTTCTGTTACAAGTATTTCTGGAATACCATGTCTTGCACATGAGACGTTAAACCGAGGTCCCATCTGCCTGTATTGGTTGTAGTTCATGTGGATATTAAAGATCCCATAGCACTTATCGAAAAGAGTAGGGGAATTTTATTGAGAAGTGGACTTCATTACAAGAAACAAACAATAGTCAAATATACAAAAGAAACAAATCAACAAGAACAATCATTGAACAGTAAATCACAGTTGCGCCACATCAAGTCAATTTGGTGTTTGATAAAACATGAAGATCTTGCTTTTAATTGAACATAAAGCCTATATATATTGCCAATAACTTCCTGTTTATGTATAACTTTTGATGTAGAATCAAGCATACATCTTGCTTGCCATAAGGAATACTTAATTAAAGCAAAGATTATATATAACGTATCTAAATGATACTTAGCATTCAAGTGAGCATTGGTGCAAAACATAATATGTTCATAAGACAATTGAAGGAAGGAAGGTTCCACCACATCATAGCTAAACTAAACCAAATATCTGAAGAGAATGGGCACTTAAGAAATAAGTGTTGTTGGTTCGGGAACATCAAGACAGTCAGTTCTAGGACAATAACGTAAATTCAAAGCTTTGTGTTTATGATTATTCCTGACCCCAATCTGTCATAATTACTTAGCCATACCATGTCCCATACATATGGAGGTAGGCGAGGGTTACGGAGTTGTAAAAGAACCCAAGAGTGATGACTGATAGGACAGGAGGGAAATAGTACTCTTCTTGGGCTTCCATTCTCCAAATCTTATCATATAAAGACCGTCTAGATAAAATACAAAGATCTGGTGGAAAAGATTCCAAGATAAGGCCAATTTGAAACTTTCTTTACCATATGAAGGTATTTCTAAAGAGCGAGAAAGAATGTTTCTCCCATTAAGATCCCATTTACAATACACAGAGAGAACCAGTCCATAAAATACGGTCTCCAAATTATATTCCCAGGTTTCAAAGCATTACCAAAATTATAATGGAAAACAAGCTATAAAAGAAAGCAACGGATGTACCATATTAATACCTCCTTCATGTATAGGTCTATATGTAATGTTGCGTTTTATAGGGTTTAGTCTAGATCCCCAAAAACCTTTAAAAAAACATCCAAACAATTTAGTGAAAAGAGCAATAGGGGGTGGAAATATATAACTAAGATATAAAAAAAGGGGAATAACTAAAGATTTTAACAAAATAACTCTCTTTTTTTTACCAATGAGGGTAGACTTCCAACTTGCAACTAATCTGTCAGCTTTATCCAAAGCTTTAGTCCAATTATAGGAAGCCATATTCGGTTGTCCAAAATAAATCCCTAGATATTTAAAAGCCTCCAGTTTAACAGGAATCCCCGAAAAAACCCCATTTTCCGGAAGAGAGTCATGGCCAATCGGAATCCCTATACTTTTACTAAAATTAACTGATGAGCCAGATACAGCTGAGAAAGAGTTTAATAGCTGGATAAGATCCTCCTGTTTCGTTTTCAGGTCTAATGTTAAAACCAAGTCATCAGCATAAGCTAACAATTTGATAGACGGAGAAGAAAGAGAGCCTGTCAGACCAATAATCTGAGGAGAAAGCAAAATGGCTCTTATTAAGGTATCAATATAAAAATTATAAAGCAACGGACTCAATGGGCAACCTTGCTGTGACACCTCGGAGAGGGAATGGGCTTACCTATCCAGCCATTAACATTGGGGAGTATAACAGCGTGTTTATATAGTGAAAGAATCCAAGATAAAACGTTTCTGGGAAACCAAAGGCTTTAGAACTTGAAACAAAATTCATGAGAGACTTTATCAAAAGCTTTCTCTTGATCTAGTCCTAATATCCAACCCGAAATCCGTTTTTTCTCTCCTAAAACAAACAACTCTCGTAAGAGAATGAGATTATCCTGCTGGCGCCTTCCTGGTATGCCACACGTTTGAACAGGGCTAATATATTTGGCAACTTTGAGGGTTCTAGCTAATAAAATCTTAGCTAGGATTTTATAGTCGACATTTAGCAGACTAATAGGTCTCCAGTTGGAGATATCAGTGAAATCACCTTTTTTTTTATATAGAAAAATTAAAATAGCTTCATTCATAGATTTAGATAGGGTTTCTGAAGACAACATTTCCCTAAATAGTGGGGTCAAAACAGGGTTAATTCCACAGAAAATGTTTTGTAAATTTGCAGTAAGGCCATCAGATCCTGGAGCTGAATTTGAGCACAGGGAGTCAATGGCCTGTTTTACTTCACTTTCAGAAATATCTGCTGACAACAATTCCTTTTCAAAGTTAGAGAGTTTGGGCAAATTCAATGAGTTTATAAAAAGGTCAGCATCCTTGTAAATAGGCGAACAACCAAATAAAGAAGAAACATGTTGTTCAACTATATCAACTAAAGCTTCAGGTGAAGTCATAAGTTCACCCGTCGGTGATATTAGGGATGGAATTAATTTAGAGTCCACCCTACCTTTACACGTTTTGAAAGGGTCAAGGTTATTTTTGCTTGACTGGGAACCAAAACGAGCTTCTTGGTCTAAAGAACTGGCTCGGTCGTATTGAAATTGTCTCATTTGGGAGCAAATAGTTTCAATCTGTTTGCTGTAATCGAGATGATTAGAATCAGCTAAGGAAATCAGATGCTGCAACTGCTGTCGAAGAGACAAATAATTTAGGTATTTATTATTTTGGGCAACTGCAGCTTTTTTTTTAAAGGCCAGTTTCCAGCTCGACTTAGAGTCTTCCCACCAATCAATAACAGAGTCGTATAATTCTAGGACTGATATGCGAGCCTTAAATTCCTTATGCCAAGAATTTAAAAAAGAGGGGTTCTCTAATAAAGAGTCATTTAGTCGCCAAATATTTTTTTTACAACGGGGGGCTGAACCCCAAGTAAATGAGGCTTGAAGAGCCACATGGTCAGAAAATTACACCCCACTGTCTGACATGAAAGAATTGACAATACTTTAGACAAAAAATAAAATCAATTCTGGTTCGTAAGGGACCTTTAAAAAGGTGAAACCACCAGTTTTATGACAGTACCTATAGGCATCTACTAAAAGAGCTGTGGATGTAATTTCCCTAAAGCAACTGAATCACAAAAAGCTTGGGGTTTGTAAACCTCTATCTGATTGATGCAAACTACAATTAAAGTCACCGACCCATAAAAGTAATCTAGAGGTATGTAAAAGGGCCTCACAGTATGAAAAAGAGCAACTCTTTGGCTTTAGTTTGTGGAGCATAAGTACCTATAATGAAACCTCTCTTGTTTATAAGAAAATCCAATAGCAGGGCTCTACCAGGTACAATATCCACCAGTCTAGAGACATGAAATTCGTGCTGGAGAACAGAATGCCGATGCCATCACAGGTATCCGGGCCAGTTGACCAAAAGAAGGGCCACTAGACCAGGCATGGGAAACTTGTCTAAGTTCAGCATGGGTTTTAATCTTGTGTCAACCAAACAATAAATATCATTTTTAAGGTCTTTAAGAGTCAAAAGTACACCTCCTAACTTTCTCTTGCCTTTAATGCTGTTAACATTTAAAGAGCAGATTGAAAGGAAGCCATTTATGAGCTATTTGGAGATTTACCCTCTGAGATTGCCGTGGTAACGTTAGCAATTGGATCAGTGTCAGTGCCCTCCTTCTAGATCTGGAAAGGAACGGACAGAAGAAGTATCCGTATCATCCCACCAGAATCTTTGTCAGAAAAATCCATAGAAAGAATAACTTAATTTATTATTGGATTGCCAATTAAGGCCTATATTATCTTTAGGTCGGCAAACCACAGCCAGACCTTTCCTAGTCCTTTTATGAGTAACAGGAACAAAATCAGAGTCAGGAATAGAAGGTGGGGAGGAGGGAGGGGCATTATAACATCAGATGTTTTAGCATTACTTTCTTTAGAGAGGTCATTAGACTCAGGAGATAATAGCTTCCTCCTGAATATGAGGATCTGAAATAGAGTTTGAGGTAGAGTCTTTAGCTTTAGAAGTTATCAGAGGAGGAGGGTCATCATGGAAGGTGGTCTTTGTGCTTGCAGCTGTTGGGCAATTGTAATTAACCGTCATGTGAGGGCAGTCTTCCCTGTTATGGGATGCCCAAGGACAGCGACCATAAGAATGGCCAACTTCTTCGCATAAGTTACATTTAAAGGAATTAGAGCAGGTAGAGGAATTATGTCCATATTCAAAGCAGTGACTACATCTTAGAACATCACAAGCAGAACTAAGATGTGTTCTAGAGCCACATTTGAAACAGGATTTAGGTTGGCCAGCATAGAAAACAAAACCTTTATCTTTACCCAAAAAGAAAAAATTAGGCAAATGTCTCGGCCCAGTATTAGTGGGGAATAATTTAACCCGAACCTTCCAACTGCCGTCCCAAATCTGTTCACTGTCTAATGTAGGCGTAGGTCGATTTAAAACTTCACATCTCTTATTAAGCCAAAAAAGAATATCTTCAACATGGACCCCCTCATTTTTGAAAACTATGGTAACGTTTCTAATTGCAGGTTTAGTTAGAGGGATAGCTTGAAAGGAGGACCAAATGGGAGAAGTCTGTAATTTATCATATTGAGCCCAGAATCTATCCAGTCCTGAGATTTGTTTGAAACTTACATCAAAATTAGAGTTCCCAGATGAATTAAAGCAAATATTTCAGAAGCAAAGAATTTCATAGACCCCTTTAATAACGCTCTTGCGATATAGACCTATCCGGGGTACTTCCAGTCCCCTTTGTATATTAGACGATCATGCTCCGCCGTGAGCAGGTTCACCTTTAGAGGAAATAGGTCAGTCAGTTTAAAACTGGCTGGTCAACCTAAATTTAAATTTTTTCAGTTGCCAACAGGGAGTAGAAGCATTAATAGAGGGTTTAGTATGCTGGAAAGAAAAAACAGTATCAGGGCATTATTGCCTTTAACAGGAGAAACACCATCAGTCAACAGTGATACCATAATTAACAACCATATTTTTAACTTGCAGTCCAGTGTGAGCAGGTGAACGATCTTCACCCGGGTTCGTTGGAGCTCGTAGAAACAGTTTGCAACATGTTGAGATATACAGGATCTTGAGAGTCTGGAGACCAAATCCCTCCTTCCCCTTTTCCCAGCCAGCGTTTTAAGGGCCACATCAGGGGACCACGCTTTGTGGGGATCATTATTAGAAGGAGGAAAGAGGCTTTCCTGGACCTTGAATAAAGTACCCCACATTTAGACCAGCCAGGGGTTTTATCCGCCCGAAAAAGGAACACTTCAGATTTAGAGGTAGTCTGTGGATTAAACTGTAAGGTGGGGAAGAGAGAACAGGACTTACAGAGTCAGCGAGATGGTTGCGTTTTGTCAGGCAGTCAGTCCCGGAGTTTGAAAGGTCTGATTCAGGCTCTCGTACGATGAGAATCTCGAAAAACTGCCAGCCTTCTTCCGTGTAGGCGCTGGTGCTGGAGATACACAGAAATCCGTCGCAGCTATAGCGTTGACAGGGCTTAATCAACGTTGCGACGTCCTTAGGCTGTTCCGGAGGTGCCGGACCAAATGCAGCAATTTCCGAATCGATAGACTGTAACTGGAGAGCAAGAACAGAGCGTTTTTCGAGGAGCTCTGAACAAACTGGGGTGAGCAGACATTTCTCTTCATTCTCCGATACGACAATAGTGTCAGCGTATCAAATGCGCTACAACCAGACGTTCCTCAGTGGCCTCTAAGGTAGATAGCACTGGGAGGAGGCCCACTCCCCAGAGCTGCCGACGTCCAACTCCTCCGAGGGATTGTGCGGACTGGCCATCGCGCGACCAGCAGCAAGGCTCCACCTACACAGAGTAGGGGAATTTCCCCGGTGTCCTGGCCAAATTTCCCTCATTCACTAAAAATACCACCAACAGCTTAATCTGGTTCAAGGTCAGTTGGCATTCATCTGTATCCCCCTTCCCCAGGTCATGCCTGAAAATAGGCAGGATTTGTCTAGTGCACTCATCCGGTGAACAAAAACTAAATAAATAAATAAATTGTGATTTAATATGGTTATTCATCATTTTGCTAGTTGTATTTTGCAACATGGATATCTCAATGTATTCATAGTAGTAATTAACCATTGGCAGATAATTTTTCCTTTCAAATTCAAATAGGTCAGCCCCAACCTTTTGCCAAGGTCTGTCTGGTATCTCATGTGGCTACATCGGTCTCTATCTTGTGCTTTCCTGAGTTGATGACAAATGCCGCACTTGGCTGCCACGTCACTAATCTGACTGTTCATCCCTGGCCAGAATAAAAGATCTCTGGTCCTGTGCTTGCATTTTTCAATGCCAAAGTGGCTGCTGTGTAATCTGGTTAACATGTCTGATGTCAGTGACGTGGGGACTATCAGTCTCTCACTCTTCAGCAAAAGTCCATTTTCTATCAAGATTTCATCTCTGAACTGCCAGTACTGCCTTATCTCGAGGTGCACTGATGTTTTCTCGTGGGGGCCACCCATTCAAAACAGTGTCTCTCAATTTAACCAGTGCTGACTCATTATCCGTCTCCTGCTGAAACAATTTCAGTTTTTCATTATTGATTGACTGATAGTCCACAGTGTGAACCTCACATTTGTCTAATTCAGTTTATGGCACAGAATTTTCTCCCACAGCCCTACTCAGGGCATCTGCTACATGAAGTTCTTTACCTGCTTTGTATTGTACTCGCAAATCATACCTTTGCAGTTTTAGCATCATGTGTTGAATTCTCGTTAGGGCTGTGGCCAGTGTTTTTTTGAAAAGGCTTTCTGGTGGCTTGTGGTCCAATTTCACATGGACCCGGGGTCTGACATAAACATATTGGTGGAACTTTCAACAACCAAACACAATAGCTAGCATTTCCTTCTCAATTTGTGCAGAATTTCTCTCAGCTTTGTAAGTGATCTGGAAGCAAAAGCAACAGGCCTGCCTTCCTGTAGCAGACAGGCACCCAGCCCTTCAGAGGATGAATTAACAGATAATTCAACAGGTTTTCCACCTATATCATAGTAGGCCATTACCGGGGGTTTAGTAATGTAACCCCTAGATGGCGCTATCCCAAGGGCTACTACCCCTGCCTGATTTGCCACTAACAGGTTGAGGGGCCTGGATCCAATGGCGGGTGCCTCCACCCAGAGGTCAGGGTATGCAATAGTTAAACTAACTTGGTCACAGCCCTCTGGGACACTGCAACCCCCCCTTTCTTCCCACTAGTGGCCCACACAATATATCAGAATTACCTTCACAGTATACACTTACCCCAGGACTGGTTCCGGCACTGGGACCTCCTGTGAAATGAGATACAGTGCAACAATCACAGTACAGTACTTTAACATAGACAAATACCTCAGGCAGTATAACTTTGCTGAAACAAGCAGCTCTGATTTATTTAGGGGAGATAACAAGGACAGGGAAATCAGGTTAATTAGCTTATCACTTTAATCATCTACCTATGGCTCTGTGCACAGGCCTATCCCTATCAGTTACTGTCCCTGGGTACCCAAGCCCTAGTGGCTAGTCCAAACCGTGGCAGCTGGTAGGGGCCCTTTCACACAGAGAAAAGGAAAATTAAACAGTCAGCAGTACAGTAATTCCATTTGGATTTAATGTGGCAATTCAACAGGGAGCGACCCTGAATTAGTACTCACGACCTCCAAATAAGATAGGGTCCTTCAATATCAGCAGGGCTACTCTTGAGCTCCAAGAGACTCTTCACACATTTATATGGTAAAAAAAGAAAGTACTATACCAGGCAGGCTGCTTCTCTATCCCGATAGCAATTACTGCACAATACCCGGGAGAACACACAGCAGATTCAGTTCCTGACAGACTGAGTGCAATTCAACAATTTCTCCAGTCTTCTACAGGGTGAGCCTGGTTTCTACTCTTCAGAGATCCTTTGATTCTTTTCACAGGACGGATTCAGTCCTAACAAGCAGTTACACAAGCTGCAGACTGGAACTCTGGGCCTTACACACGTTTTTTGACTAAAACTGCACACTGAAAAAGCACAGGGCTCCTTCCTTCTTCACTGCCAAAGCTCAACTGAAACTCCAACCGACAAAACCGGGCACTTCCTTTGAGTTCCTCCCAGTTCTTGACTGGATTGGCTGTCACTCACAATAGACTGCTGCTGTTGGTCCAAAAGGCGCTGAAGTCTAAACTACATCTCCCAGAGTCACTGCCCATACAATCCTCTTGTGGCTGGCTCAGATTATGAGTCCAAGTTCTGATTCGTCCAAGGCACCATTTTAGAGCTAGCTTACCCCACACTGATTGGTCCAGTTCAGCAGTTCAAAACCAGAATGGGGAACTAGGCAGACACTGTTCTGACTGCAAAAGAAAGCAGGTTAGACAAATTGTAATTTCATTATCACTCTAAATGGTTTCTGGCAAACAGTTACATCTTTCAGATAGGTTCCTTTGCACTCCTAGTGACTGCAAAATGGAGTGAATTGGCAGCAGTTTGAGTGGTACTCAATCAAAGAAACACACAGTCCCCCATAAACTAATTATGTCTGCAAGCAGACAGCTCTTAAAGAGACAGTACCAGAGGTTCTAAAAACACTCACTGATAAATGGCTTAAACGCCAAACACCATTCAGGCTTGGAGCATTCAAGCAAGCTCCTGGAAGTCTTTTGGGAACCCCCATTTGCAGGGGGGTTACAGTAACAACTGTTTTCAGTTCTTGAAAGACCTGTTGGTGACGCACCTCCCAGTGTCATGCTGTTTCTTTCTCTAGTAACTCTCTCAATAGCTTATTGACAGTTGATAGATTTGGAATAGATGTTGTCAGGTAGTTTACCATGCCCATAAATCTCTGTAAGTCAGTCTTATTTTGGGGAACAGGAATCTGGGTAATTGCTTTAATTTTCTTGGTGTCTGCCAGCAATCCGTTGTTAATTAACTTGTGTCCAATATATTGGACTGCTGACATTTTGATTTTGGCTTTCTTTAGATTTAGAGACAGTTGCTTATCTCTGGCTCTTTGTAGAACATGCCGTAACCTCTCATTGTGCTCTTGTACTTTAGCTCCCCGTATTAGGATTTCATCCATAATGACCTCTGTGCCCTCGAGCCCTTCTAAAATGTGTGAAATTTTCTTTTGGAAGACTTCTTGTGCTGAGCAAATCCTAAAGGGGAGACGCTTGACCTTGTTCCTCCCAAAAGGTGTATTAAAAGTCATTAGAAAATTGGGTAAAGAAAATACAGCTTCTCATTGGCTGACATGGGGTACATTAACTTACAGTGAGAGCCCCGTAAGTAAAAAGTACCATCCATGCCAACCTTGCCAGCCTTCTCACATATAGTTATCCTTGTGCGACACTCAGAGCTCAACAGAACCACTGCCCAGCTAATTGCCTCCGGTCACTGCAGTAAATGGACAACAGCATGCACAGCATACCGTAACAAGGTGAAAACTGAGTGCTACACAGCGGTATGTTTTAAATACTACAAAACTGGAGGCATGATACATATCAAATAATTATTTCCACATAGCAGCAACTCACATACCTTTTTAAATATTGTGTTTTTCAGACTTAAAAACGGACCTCCGACCACATCTTCCTATCACTTATCAGAAACCACCTGAATAAGAAAAAAAAGAAAAATGTCAGAACCTTTCATGACACAGTTTAGCCTAATAGCTGACAACCCGATTTACAACTTATTCCCTGAACAAAACATAACTGTACCACCTAGCAGCAAACCGTGCCAAAAAGAAAACATGGCCAAATGCTTTGTCGATGTTAGTACCTTGCAGCTTGACCAAATAGAACATGACAGTAAAGAGCCAAACACACACAAAAACACAAAATGGACTGTGTCTGTGTTTGAGCAGTGGGCAACTCACTGTAACATAGTACTCAATTTTAAAGAAGACAGCTTATAAAACCTGTCTTTACTGTTAAATAAATTCTACGTGGAGGTGCGTACCACCATGGGAGAACAGTATTCTGTTGCTGGATACTGCGCACTCTGCGCGGGCATCAACTGCCACCTAAACAGCCCAGGGTTCGCTCGAAATGTGAGCCTAATTGGACCCTCATTATTTAAGCCAGCAAACAATGTACTTAACGCTATGCTTAAAAAGTTCTGTAAAGACCAGAAAGACACAACTACCCACCACCCCACAGTCACACAGATCGACCTAGACAAGCTTAAAAGCTCTGCAGCTCTTAACCCCGATACCGCGCCTGGTCTCATAGCAAACATCTGATTCGACATACAGCTCTTTATGGCCAGGCATGGCCGGGAAGGACAGAGAGACCTCAAGAAAAACACTTTTGAAATAAAATCAGATGAGTTTGGTAATAAATATGTTACTCTATCCCACAACGCAGAGAGCAAAAATCATAAAGACCCAGGAGAACCAAACAAACAAGAAAACCACGGCTTTATGTATGAACAGCCCGGTGAACCATTGTGCCCTGTCAAGTCGTTTGAAAAATACCTCCAGAAACTGCCTCCGAATGCTCCATCCCTCTATCTCCACCCAAGAAAGCTTGAACAAACATACCTTGTCTCTCAATCCTGCTGGTACACCATGGAACCCATGGGGGAAAAACTATCTGGGTTACATGATGCCACGACTCAGCTCCACAGCTAACCTTTCTCGCCGTTACACCAACCACAGCATTAGAGCCATGGCTGTTCAGATGCTATCTAATGCAGGCCTCAATCCACAAGAAATCACTGCTGTGACCGGCCATCGCTCAGAGCAGAGCCTAGCAACTTACTTGAGCATCACTATTATAGGCAGAAAGACATGGAGTGGTATCCTGGGAGGTCAGACTCCACAAATGAAAACAAACACAGTAAAAGAAGAAAAAACAGAACTACAACAAATCAATCAAGATTCAGCAAACAACTCAACACCCAGCTCAACAGCCCCATCTACCAGCACCTCCTCAGCCGCTACCTCTGCAGCCATAATGAGCTCAACAGCACCATCTACAAGCAACCTATTTAATCCACATGGATGCATTTTCAACTGCCCCATCCAGTTTATTTCTTACAATAAATAATATGCTCAAAATGTTTAGCACTTAGCACATTACTACAGTTAATACAGTTCAACATATTAAAACTTAAAGGAACTATTTTTTCTGTTATTGATTAAAATAAATAAAACTACTATTTTTTCTGCAAATAAACTATCTTGTCTCTTTTATTTATCTTATACTAAACTCCCCATTTTCTCAGTGTAATAATACCCTCCAGGATGGGCGGTATGCACAATACCAGACCTTCCAGGGGCTATAAGGCCCTCCGCCTGGCGTTGGGCCTCATTATACCCCTGGGCAGTCCGGTATTGCCCAATACCACCCACCCCATCAGGTATTATTACTTGCCTAGGTCAGTGCTAGGCCCATCAAGTGAATCTGCCAGAAGGCATGCCCAGCATCTAACACTATGAATACTTTGGCCCCTGCTAGCTTGACTGCAACCTTTTCAACTGCTTTCATTGGGTAATGTTCCCCTTTTAGTTGCTTTATTAAGATCTCTGAGCTCTATACAAATTCATACTTTGTTTTTTCTACAGCCACCATCGAGTTGACCCAGCCCGTGGGTTTTTCTGCCTTCTCAAAAAAACCTAATCTTTCCATGTTCTCTAGCTCAGTTTTCACATTATCTTGTAATGCGAAAAGTATTTTCCTATGGGGTGGATCACAGGGCCAACTGTTTTATCTATTTTAATGTGGTATTCTCTTTCTAAGCATTCCAATTCCTCAAATACATTAGCAACTTCAGCCAGTATTCCTTCTGTGGTTTCCCCTGCACTTCCATTTGCAGCATCTAATGAAACTAGCTTCTTTATAAGCCTCATTTCCAGGCAAGTAGACAGACCCAACCCTGGGGTGACGTTTGCATTAACCACCTGAAATGGCAGCAAGTAATACTTTTGCTTAAAACATGTTAGCATCATCACTTTGCCTTTTACATCCAGTTTATGCTCAGAATAGGAAACCAGTCTAGCTGATGACCTGTGAATAGCTTCTCCAGACAGTGTCTTATACATCTGAAAAGGCTTCACATTAAACTGTGCTCCTGCGTCTCACTTGAACGTCACCATTTTCCCATTTATACTCAGATTTACTTTCCAGTCAATCTCTGGCTTATAGGTAGTCACAGTTTCAATGCTGAAAGTACTTTCATTCTCCTGACCTTCTTCTCTAACATCCTGGATCTCACTGCATTTGCCCACACGATATATCCTCGCAAAGGGATTTTTCCTGTGGCACAATATACAAAACTGTCCATATGCTGGGCGTTTATTTATCTCCTGCTCACGACCACTTTTTTCACATTTGACTTTATTCACTCGAAGTGCATAACTCCCCTTGCTCACATTGGCACTTGCTTTGACTCTTTCTTCCTGGACAACTGCTACTTGCACTGCAGTTTCATCCTGAGCATTACCACTTAAGCATTTTATCTGCATTTCATTAAGTTCAGTGGCCCTGCACATATCTATGGCATTATTTAATGTTAAGTCTGCTTTTCTCAACAGTCTGCATCTCACATGCTCACTCTGTGTGCCGCATACAATTCTATCTCTGATCAACGATTCAGTTAAATCTCCAAATTCACAAGATTTAGCCTTTAGCCTCAGTTCAGTTACATGTGAATCAATGGACTCACCCAGATTCTGGTTTCTCATACTGAACAAATGTCTTTCATAAGTCACATTCTTTTTTGGGTTACAATATCTCTTAAATGATCTCATGATTTTATTCGGCTGCCCCTTCTCTTCCTCGTTTTCCCAAACAAAAGTATTGAATGCCTTTAATGCATCAGAACCTGCCACATACAAGAAGGTCATAACCTGGATTTTCTGGGACTTTTCAGTGAGTTCACTGGCAATTGAGAAAATTTCAAATTGCTTCTGAAATATTCTCCAGTTTTCAGATGCATTTCCATGTAAATTGAGAGTGGTGAGAGGCTGCAGGTGGTCCATTCTGATGCCATGTAATAATCACACAGACACCAACGTGGAGTGAGCTGGTAAGTTTACTGTATGAGATACTCACTTGAAACAACTGAAGAAAATGTGGGCTTCTGCCCGCCAAGCAAGGGTTTATATATACGATACATGTTAGTGCATGCGCATTAGTAAAGCGTACGCAAATCGTGTGTGCTAATTAACTTCCTTAAAGGCAGCAAGAGTTAAAAGGAATGACTGGAGGAAACATGCTTGCAATTCTCAGAGGTGAGGAGATTAAGCAGAGATCTCCTACTACTATATGACATTAATAAGGATGAGCAGTCACACACTAGTTTAAACTTCAAATATAAAACTGAATCTAGAACTCAAGGCATGCAGATTCAATAGCCTGCAGTGCATGTTAAAACTTTTGTTATCTCCAATCAGATGTTTTCTGGGACTGCTTTTCTCCAGGGGCTAAGTGCAGTCCTCCGTGACTGTACATAGCCCATGAAGGACAGTGGGACTAGAAAACAAAAGATTAGTGTTTATATAACTGTGAACGTGCACATTGTCACAGTGATTCAAAGAGCGTGAAGCCTGAGGCAGAAACATACTGATGGGAGGGGTAGTATTTTGTCAGTGACTGTGGGGGCTCTGCAGCCCATAACATAGCTGTTTCAGGAATTTATTAACTGCATGACTCCATTTGTGATATTTTGTGTGTGTTATCCTAAAAAAAAGTAAGTTATTTGGGGAGAATGATTTGGCTGTTGAAAAAGGATATGGGTGCAGATCCGTTCTGTTAATAGATCATGAAAGATCTCCAGTAGCATATTCGAGATAAGTAGGATTCAAATCCAAAGGGGCTTTGAGATTCATGTTTGTAGGTTTACAACAGTAGAACCAAGGGGGGGAAGGGATCACTTGAGAACCCGATAACAAAGCGAGCAAACTGAAAAATTGTACAGTGTACCTCTTTACTTGAAGTTGCATGACTGGATAGTTTATTTGTTATATTTTTGTAGTATGCTGTTGGTAGGAGATTGCTAATTGATTTGTGCCTTTTAGCTGACAAGCTAGTAATTACTGTGACATGTTTTGTATATATGTTAAGTCTTTTGATATGTGTATAGTTAGTTATGCCAGTATTTGGCCCACTGTGGTTACACATTTTGCAATTGCAATCAGAAACATTTTGTTAGGGGTATGGTTAGTATAATACAATTGTTTTTGCACTTTTAAAATACAGTTAAGTAACACATATCCAACAAAATATATGTGCTTTTAAAATATGCATTGTGCCATGGAGAAATTTTTTATTCTACAAGAAAGACAGATAAAACAATGGACACCACTTGTGAGATGGGCTTGCACTAATGATGAATTCAATCATGCGCCTCTTATGGGCGGCATAATATGTAATCAATAGATACAACAGTGTGTTGGTCAGTGCATGACCTGGTGTGTCATGAGGCACCAGGTGCTTGGGTTGAGTGCTTTTAGTTCCTGGAAGTGCATTATCCCCAGACAGCTGACCACCTGGAGGGTCTCATTGTGCTTATAAAATGAGTAAACTGAGAAACAGTTAAAAAAAATGACATTTTGCTAAGTAAAAAGAGGTATATTCTGTTGTTAAAAGTAACTAGTAAAAAGTAACCCTTCCCTATCTGTCAATCATTTGTCTTTCCACACTTTCAATAAATGGAACATGCTATATGCTTATCATGGAAGGCAGAAATTCATTCTGCTGCAGAATACCTCTGGCGGAATGTTCACCCCCTCACCTGCAACATAAGGCCTTAAATGGAGCCAAGGTTTCAGTTGCATCTGAATCATTTTAAGCAGCAGAGGTTGCCATGACAAGCTGGTAAGAAAAGAAGGGTGATTTCTTGTGGTCATCATAGAAACACCAGGAATTAAAATTGTGAATAGTACTTCATTTTTTAGGTTTGTGTAGGTGTACAAGGAAGGTATCATGAGAGGGGAGAATGTTGTTTTAATTATTTTTTTATTTCTTAAAATGTATGTGAGTTCTACTTTTTAGGGCCTTGTTGATGGTGTTAAAGTGAGTAAAGGTGGTAGCCATGTTTGTTATGGCAGTCAGGGATGAGTGAAATGGCTCATGAATTCTTTATGTGACTGGCCCAAATTCCAAATCCCAGTGGCTGAACTTGTTTCAGTCTGTGTACTTCTGAGGAAATAATATGTCTCAGAACATATCTAGCCTTTTAGGAAGTGGACAATTTTCAAACCATTTTATATAATAAATACAGTGCATCGCCACCTGTCCCAGCCCCCGATGAAGTGTCAGAGAAAGCAAAGAGCAGGATTTGGCAGAGCTGTTTGTGTAGGTAGAAGTGATATTTTACTCTCTGACGACAACAGCACTTTTTGACTTTATTTAGGATGGATGGGGCACCAGCTGTAAAATAAGTAAGCAATAACACACAATGGCATGTGGTTTATTCTGGATAAATGCATGCCTAGGGACATAGTGAGACATGAGGCTGCAAGCCTAGTGCCTTACTGCCCCTAAAAGTGCATTTATCCAGAATAAACTACACATTGGAGTGTGTTATTGCACTTATAAAATGGGTATATGTTGACAAACTGTAGTGTTTGTTTAAAAAATGGTGAGATTAAAAAAAAATACTGACATTTTATTTAAAACAGTCCCTCCGTGCTCCCTTTGCATGCTCTTGCACTTGCTGGTGTCACTAGGGGTGCTGTGATGTTCTGCAGTTTGATGGCATGGGGCCCCAGCAGGACTTAGGTTTCCTGACTGCCTTGCCGTCAGCAAGCTGCCATCTGCAGTAGTGCTGTTCACAAACATCCTGCTGGTCTACCTCTCCTTGCGGGTTGGCAGAGAGTTTAAAACCTTCATGATACCTGGGTCTGAGGATGGGATAAGAGTGGCTCAGGAGAGACAGTGGGATGATTTTCTGAATGGAAACAACACTTTTTAAAGTGTTATGAGTGTTATTGTTTACTTTTGCAGATTCTAATTTTGCTCGCTAAACTAAAAAAAATGGCATTGAAATCAGATTGCGGTGGCATTGGAGGGATCTGTGCAGGACTCAGGGACAGGTACAGGCACTTATTATTTTCTGTGGTATATGATAAAAAATGAGCATAGTGGACTAGGGCTGTCAGCCAGTCACTTTCCACTACTGTCTCTACCCATTTTATAATGAATATTATCCAGGTAATATTTCAAGAAAGAATACTGCGGCAGTCAGTGTCAACCTTCTTGTGGGGAAGTTATTTTGAAAACATGTTTAAAGTTAGATTTCTACCTTCACACTCTTTTGAGTGTAATGCACACCACTTTGTATGACTCACAACACTGCTCTGAGGATATGACCTGCATGCAAACATAAAGGGGGTTCAGGAGCACTATGGCCTACTGGTTAGAATACTGAAGTACTGCAGATTAGGAAGATCCCAGGTTTGAATCCCACCACCACAGTTACCACTTCCTCTGTGTGAGGCATACCCGTTAACTTTTCATAACTCTTGTGGGGTAGAAGGACTCCGCCAACTCTTAAATATCTGAAAGAGAGGAGACACAGCCTCAGACTAGTACTGTGGATAGGAGGTAGTGCTGCATTCGGGACTGCACACCAGTTTTACACATATATATGTATTTTTTGTTAGTAATTACTGACAAAGCTTCAAGTGAGTGAAGCACCAGGGCACCTGCTCCAAAATTATGGTGGACATCTTGCTCACAGTGTCTCATTTGGTATGTCTGAACAAATTTATTTAAATAAAGTGCACCAGTAATTTTCCACCATGTCTGTGCAAATCTGATTTCAAAGTGTCTCTGTGGCCCGGTTTGGAGTGTTGTTAAATTCTTACTTGCTTCACACATAAATTTATTTGTTAATAATTTCTGGTGAGCATTTTTAATGCACAAATAACAGGTTTCTAAAAATGCATTACAACTGCCTGGTTGTAATTATGCATGGCAACTGGGCAGTTGCAATCACTCCCTGTCAGTCAAGCTCACGCTGTTCACAAGGTCACTGCTCATAGGAGGGGAATGCAAGTCTATTAAACATGCCCATCATTAATGATAAAGGACAAGACATGGAAGGATGAGCATAAACCAGAATGTATCACCATCCCTAGATGTGCCATAGTTTTATAAACTCTTTGAGCTTGCTCTTGGGGTTTATGTAGCATCCCACACCTTGGGTGTCTGTAAAATTCCGGTTACACCCACCCACCCATCCATATATTCTCTTTATTACTGATTGTTATTTGTACAAATCAATGTATCCAGACTTTATATAGTACTCCAGCATTTGAAAATATATTTGGCCCTATTATTAATTTAAAAGCCTGGCTTCACAGAAGCATTTCTGTTTGGATGTGTGGAGGGCTGGGAAAAGCCTGGAGTTTCCCCCTCATACAGGATGCACAACATCAGGGCTCTCCATGGCTCCCACAATGTTGAGGCTAGGCCCTCTGTACCCCATCCCTGACCCATGCATCTGGCTATATGGGTGGTCACGAAGCGGGATGGGCTAGGGGTTAGGGTGGCTATCTATTCAATCCTGAATGAAAACTCTGAGTTGTGGAAGGCTGTTGGAAGGGCAGTGGCTATACCGCAGGACTGTAAAGGCTGCTTTGTAAACCGATGTGCCTGCCTAAACAAAAGGACAGCAAATTTAAACAAAAGTGGCATTGCCGTAGTACTAGCAACAACTTTGTTGCAAATATCAAAAAATGAAACTTACTTACAGATCTGAAGATAAAGTGCCACGCTAAGTAGAGCCACTCAGCTACAGACAATACACCCTGACCAGATTTGCACAGAAGTGCTTTGTCAAAGAGTGCTGACCCACAATTTACACCAGTGCTTTAAAGTGTCAGATTTAAAGTGACAGTGTCATATTCATGTACAGTATTATAATAGCAATAAGGCATTCCCTAGGGTTATGTTCATGGTCAGTTTATCACCATCAAGGGCAAGTGGTATGCCTCGTGGGAGACGTAGCTCATTACACCCCTAGAGGGTGATTTACAGACCATTAACATAACCCCTCATCATGCCCTATTGTTTAAAAGCTATGAAGTTCCAAAAGCTTTTAAAATGAAGGGACAGTGGAACCCCACATGATTCTGAGGTTCTTGTATGCTGTTTGTATTTTGTGTTTGTATTTATTTGTTTTACCTGGGCGGGGGGGGGGATGGAGTGGGCCAAACCAAAACAGGGCATAGTGAAGGCAGCAAACTTCTATGTCAAGAGAGTAAGCAGAAGTAAAAGAAAGAGGAGACTGCTATGGTTCTCGAAAGAGATAGCAGGAAAGGTAAAGGCTAAAAGAGTAGCATTCAGACTATATAAAGAAATCCAAAGCGAGGAGGATAGGGAAGTGTATCAGGGCAAAGTAGAAAGGGTTGCAAAGGCGCAAACTAACAAAAGGATAGCTCAGGGAGTATTAAAAGGGGAGGGACAAGACATTTTTTAGGTCTATTAGAAAAAAAGAAAGAGAAAGATTTATGGTTAAATAGGGAGGGGTGACTGTATGGAAGGGGGATCAAGTAAAAGCAAACATCTTGAACAAGTAGTTCTGTTCAGAAGTCAATAGTAGAAAGGAGAGGGACAATGAAATGGCACCAGGAGCTTTGATGGAAGCAGGCCCATTGCCAGGATTTTTAAAAGGGAGGTACCTTTTTTGTAGTCTATGACTTTTTCAAAAAAAAGCCAGGGGTTTGGGGGCCACCAGGACCCCAGAAGCCCTGGGATTCTAGATGCTCTGTGGTACATTTTCTGACTTATTTTGAAGCTAAATAACTCATATTTGAGCTCTCCCCCTACCCCCATGCTCTAAAATTATGAAATGTAGGGATGTAGGGTGAATACATACAGTACTTATATTCTGTAGTTGAGGTTAGCAAAATGCTGACACTGTAGTATAAGTTATTTATACTATATATATATATATATATATAGAGACAAAAACATCCGTTTAATGCATTAGTTAGGGTTGTTCCACAGTGACAAAAGCAAGGAAATTCGATGTTAGGGTTCCCACCCCTTGCAACTTACGCCCACCCCCACCAACAGGCTTCAGGATGTGCATTGGGGTCATTGGTCCAAACTCTCACCCCATCCCATGTGTAAACAAGCTGAGGTGGTGCAGTATAGGAAATTGGGTTGAGAGTTAAGACCAACGTCCCCAACACACACCCCGATGCCTGTTGGTGGGGGCAGGGTGGGTGTGGGGTGCAAGGTGTGGGAACCCTAACATCGAATTTCCTTGCTTTTGTCGCTGTGGAACAATCCTAACTGATGCATTAAATGGAGTTTTTTGCCATGAATTTCCCTTCTTTTTGAGAATGTGCAGTATAAATAGTGAATGGAATGTGGTGGTGGAAGCGTGGGGCCCTTCAGCAATGGTTACGCAAGTGGAAACAGAAACGGTTACGGTAACACCAACAATGATGCCAAAGGGAACAGTAACAGAAATGGAAGTGGAAACTGAGGTGCATAATCAAACACAAATCATTACGCGCACGGTCACGGTAACGCAATTGGAAGTGCAAACGCCTATGGTAACACCAACAATGACGCCAAAAGAAACAAATGGAAACGGAAGTGCGTACACAAATGCAAATGGTAATGCACATGGTGATGCAAAAGGAAATGCAAATGCAAACAAAAACAGTAATGGAAATGCAAATAGTAACAGTAACACAAATGCAAGCGCTAATGCAAACGCAAAGGCAATGAAGACGGTGAATGTAAAAGTAAATGCTAACACAAATGGGCATGGAAACACAAGCGGAAATGCTAACTGTAACAGTAAGGTAAACGCACCCAATTTTTTCCCCCAAAACGTGCATTCAGAAGCACAGTGAATATAAAGAATGTATCATAATATTGGCTGTCGGAGCAGAAAATGAAGTTTTGGAATACTAAGTTGCTCATATCTCAGGAACTGTACGAGGTAGAAAGAAAATTAAAATTTTATATTATTTATGACTTTCCTGGCTAGGTTTGCACTTAGCCCTCTAGTAGGGGGCTAAGCATTTTTCTGATGAAAAGTCCGTATCTCGAACCGTTTGTGAGATATGGGCCCCGGAAGGCACGGTGGATGCCGTAATGTTAGCCTATGGGAAAAATAGTCAATTTAGAAGTGCTGTAACTTTGCGGCCCTCTAATATTTTGTCACAAACCAGCAAAAGGCACATCTGTAAGATGTTGGCTTTCTTCCCTCCATGTTTCGGGCCAAAAGACCAAACCATTCTTTTGCAGCAAGGTGGCAAAGATTTCCTGTTATTTTGGGCATAGTCACCAAAGTAGTGTCATGATTTGTGACACTTTCACAAAAAAAAATCATGAAAGTGTCACAAGTGCGACACTACTTTGTGACACTACACTTTACAAAAATTTTAAAAACATATTTCTGGGGAGTTTAACGTCCCCAAAAAAACATGGCTAGCATCCTTAGGGCTCGACTAGGTGACCACAGCAAGAACTGTGTCCCTAGAGGGTCTCAAATTTAAATGCCAAGCATTTCTGTGACCAGTAACTGAAAACAAAAATGGTGGATTTTGGACACTACAGGGGTCATTTGTGAAAGTAAAAACTACATTTGCTACACTGTTGAAATTTTTGTTAACTTTTCCCATTGTCTATAATGGGAGACTTGTTTTTTGAATAACTTTTGAACCGTTTAATATTTTTTCACAAAATCTTTGAAATGCACATTGGGAACCCTGGCTGCATGTTCCCTGAAGGTTTCAGACCAGTCACGCAGACCGTGTGATGTGTAGGTGCGAGCAAAGAATGCACAAAAATGTGTATTTACCACGTTCTATGGCACTATGTAGCTCCGTAACTGTATATCTAACCATTACGAAACATAGCAGATCCAGACATCTATGGTACCACTCTGTGCGCGCCACATTTCAGGCAAATCGGTCATACAGTGGAAAAGTTATTAAGCTGCCAAATTTCAGACTTTATCCTTAAATGGGACACTCAACCCTAACTATAGTGGCACTACCATGCCACTATAATATATATATATACTGTATATATTTATTTATGCAATAGGTGTGGACATAAATCCTATGTGATAAATCTGAGCTACTATGAGATAAATTCAACATTTTACATTTATACACATAGTAGACGCATCATCACAGATTTATACACATAGTAGATATGTCACAATCACTCCGAAATTCATTTAGAATTTTCAGCCTCAGTACCAGTGCTAACTATATTCAAATGCAAATAACCTTAAAATGAAAAAAGATAGCATAGTGCTGTGAGCATGAAAGTTGTGCAGCACAAAATTATCTACAAAATGAGTGGTATTTCATTTATGGATACCATATAGATTTTTTTTATAATTAGCAAAAAAGAGCAGAAAATACAATTTTTTGTTCACTCTTTTGACAAACATATGCAAAAAAAGATAAATGATCAAAAGCAAATGTCCCTGCACTTACAGAAAGCATCCCTATTGCATAAATGAAATATTCAATGGTGAACTATCAGATAAATGATTTATCTACACTCGTGCTGTTTGACCTCGGACATCTCACTCGTGGCTTTCGCCACTTGTGAGGTTACCCGAGGTCAAACAGCACTTGTGTAGATAAATCATTTATCTGACAGCTCACCATTGTATATCCCATATATATGCAATAGGTGTGGAGATAAACATAGTGTGATAAATCCATTTATCTGAGTCAGTGTGTGTGTGTAAATTTATTTATACACACAGTTACTCATTTATACACACAATTTATATGTCACAAATCTGTTTGGAATTCATTTAGAATGTTCGGCCTCAGAAGCAGTACTAACCATATTCAAATGGGAATAACTTTAAAACGAAAAAAGATAGCATGGTACTATAAGCCCGAAAATTGTTCAGCACAAAATTATCTACAAAATGAGTGGTGTTTCATTGATAAATACCTTATAGATTTTTTATAATTAGCAAAAAAAAAACCAGAAGAAAATTAAATTTTTTGTTCACTTTTTTGACAAACAAATGTGAATAACTTTAAAACAAAAAATGATAGCATGGTACTGTGAGCACAAAAAATGTTCAGCACAAAAATATCTACAAAATATGAGTGGTGTTTTACTTATATATCTTCTAGTTTTATTTTTGTAAT
Organism: Neoceratodus forsteri; assembly: GCA_016271365.2. Classification (NCBI taxonomy): domain Eukaryota; kingdom Metazoa; phylum Chordata; order Ceratodontiformes; family Ceratodontidae; genus Neoceratodus; species Neoceratodus forsteri. The sequence continues at coordinate 709,888,188 of CM028138.1, read as the reverse complement.
TAGCAAAAAACAGCATAACATTCCATTTTCTTTTCCCTTTTTTGACAAACAAATGGGAATAACTTTAAAATGAAAAAGGCAGCATAGTACTGTGAGCATGACATGTGTTCAGCAAGAAGTTTTCTACAAAATGAGTGGTGTTTTATTTAATGTCAACCACTATGCTAGGCAGACATACTCTAGGAAAGTTAACCAAAACTCCCAGAAATTATCATTTAAAATAAAGATAAGTCAAAATCAAATGTTCCTGCACTGATAGAAAGCATCCCTGTTGCATAAATGAAATATACAATGGTGAGCTGTCAGATAAATGATTTATCTACTTTTGTGCTGTTTGACCTTGGACACCTCACTCACGGCTTATGCCACTCGTGAGGTTACCCAAGGTCAAACAGCACTTGTATAGATAAATAATTTATCTGAAAGCTCACCATTGTATATCATATATATACACACACACACACACACACACACAATGAGGGTGAGAGCTCCACAGTGATAATAAAACATGTTATTTCCACTGGAGTGAGATATCTGATGATGACATCACTGGAGTTAAAATATCTTCTGTTTATCACACCTGCGCTAAACCCGGGCTAATCCTGCACAAGCCTTGCAAAGCTGCGCAATGCCGTGCAAAGCCTCGTAATGCTGTGCAAAGCGGCATAAAATAATCTTTGCAACAATAGGGCCCCCCATTGTATAATCGAACACATGATGTGCAGAAGCGTGTGATATGGCAACAGCTCATCAAGACGTGAGCTGGCGATACTCTCACCCGGTGCCTTGGGCACTCATGAGTATCCATAGCTCACTCTGCAGGAGTGAGAATATTTTGCCATATCACACTTCTGCCCATCATGTATCCCCTATAGATATATATATATATATAAAATATGCTGCTAGCTTGACATATGCCAGGCCATGAATGTCAGAATTTTGCTAACCTCAACTGTAGAATACAACTATGTATTCACCCTTCAGCCAATCAGACAATTGGGGTCTGGGAGCTGCTAGGCCCACACATACATTTTTAGAAGGGGTGTTCTTTTTTTGTAGTCTTTTACTTTTTAAAAAAAGATGGTGGCCCCCGGAAGCCCAGGGGTTCTAGTTGCTCTGTGGTGTATTTTCTGGCTTATTGTGAAGCTAAATAACTCACATCTGAACTCTTCTCCACTCCCTTGCTCTAAAATTATGATGTGTCTAGCTGCAGCGTGACTACATAAATGTTAAAAAAAGTTCCAATGTTATGCAGCTGCACATGCAAAATACACTCAAAGATTTTAGCACGATACACAAGCACCAACAGTATATACATATAATAATATAAGTGACCGCAAAAACACTCACTATTAATTCCTACAAACTCAATACACAATAAACGTGTGCTGTGAAAAAGCAACTAAACTGGAGCATGGAGACCGACAGACTCTCACATATACATACACATATACATATACATATGCAAATACATATACAACTGTAAAACTGCTCTAGTTTTATTCTGGATATGATGGACTCATGTTGTAATAAGAAGGGCAGGAGAGAGGAGGAAAGTGGGAAGAAAACTGGAAGGATACCAAGAAAGCAGATGTGACCCAATCAGTGTAAAAGGTGGATTCTCTATAAAAAGCACTCACCACAGAAATAGAATACACAAGTGTTAAAGTCATAAAACACGGGTGATTGGGAGACAATTGAAAAACAAATATTTGATACAAAAACATACAGTTATACAAAGCATCAAATTTGCTAGGTAAAGCACATTAATTAAGCAAGCTCAGGAGCCCTTCTTATTCATAAACCGCACATGAAGTTAGAATAGTGTGAATATAAGTGGGCACCTGCACACTCACATGAAATTATGGAACAAACTGAATGCACTCTGGTGTAACCCAATTTAGATAGTAAAATAGGCTTGCCATAAATAGGAGTTCATACAAAATGTTTTTGTTTATAAAGAAAAACAACCAACATACGAGTTAAATGACAAGACTGGGAGAAATCAGAAAGCATGCATAAAAAGCTGTAAACGTGGGCACTGCTACAGTACTGCGAGGGAGGAGAATTAACTTCCAAGATACTGGTTAGATGGCTCTAAACACAACAGGTGCTTGCCCTCCTTGCAAAAGTCTTAAAGCCCCATATTAAGCCACAGACATCTGTACCGTGCAAAAAAAAGTGCCACACAAAATGTAGTGTTAGCCAGCAGGGATCCCATATTTATAAAGGTATCATGTTCTGTCTGGCATGCATTGCCTGTATTGATATCAGGCTGTGTTAATGCTGCACGTAATGCATACAGTATGTATAATGCTACTACAGCCTCCTGCTGGCTGCAGATAACCAGGAACAAGGGGATAGCATGTCCTCAACATGATAGTGACATTTCTCTCAGGTGCCATATTTAGCAGCCAGCATGCTAATCACCATATATGGCAAAATAAAAAAGAAACAACTGTCCTGCACTCAGTCCATGGTAGTTCGCTTGCAAAATTAGCAGCCAGCCAATATGAGAAACAAATGTAGCTATTGCAATGCTCACTCCAAAAAAAAACCAAACCACCATAAAGTCAACCAAATTGTTGATTTATTCCAAGCTCACAGTGCATGCCTCTAGCGCCTCGGCTACTAGCCTTCGAGGGGGCTTGGAATAAATCCACAATTTAGTTGACTTTATAGTGGTTTGTTTTTTGGAGTGAGTGTTGCAATACCTACATTTTAATCACCATATATGGCATGCAAGGTGCTAAGTGCCAATTTGCATGCTAGTATGGTGTCTCCCCCACACTCTTTAAATACACTATCTACCCACCCTTTCTCAGCTCCCTCACCCATTGGCTACCTAAGACACTCTTCCCATTGGCTACCTAAATCCACCAAGGATCCAATCATATTACAGGCAGCAAATCTCCTAGCTCTGCCATCCTCTTCCATCATGTGACGTCTCTGGAGCATGCTGCTCCACCTCGTATTCAGAGACATGACATCGTTGCCTGGTTACCTGCCCCTTCTTGCTACTCTATTCATTTGCCTCCCACCTCTCCTCTCAGATATGCCATCAACCTCCCCAAACCCTCTTCTGCTCTCCTAACAGACCATGCAATGCTCCCTTATCACACAAACTCAGTGACCAGTTCAGCTCTCGTCCAATTTTGGTCCCACTTGGCCTTACGTCTCACCCACTCTCTTTTTAACCCCTCACACTTCTGGATAATCTTTCAACTAATTACCTCCCACCCAGCCACTTCTACTCACTCACACCCACTACCCAGGTGGCGCTTACACCTTTCTTGGTACTTGCAGCTGTTTGCACACTACCTCACAATCACCCTCCTGCTCCTTGCAGCAGGCAACATACACCCTAACCCTGGCCCCCAAGCTACCCCTACTTTATCAAACTCCTCAAACCCCTCTGCCATTATGTCCACTACCTCAAATCTCTCTGGCAGCCCCCTTCCCTGTGGTCTGCGACTGTTGCACCTAAATATCAGAAGTCCAGCCCTCAAACTTGACTCCCTCCAGGTTCTCATAGCCCATTATGCACCAGACATCATCACTCTGCTGAAACCCGGCTAACAAAAAATATCTCCGATTCCTCGGTCACTATCCCAGGTTACACTCTGGCCTGCCAGAACAGGGCCTCCAGAGGCGGTGGTGTTGCCATCTATGTAAGCTTGGACCTGCACTACTCAGTAGTCCTAGCCGTAGCCAAACAAAAAGCATATGAATTTCTACTCTTCCAGCTGACTCTTCCCTTCTCTCTCACAATCTACGTTGCAGGTATCTACTGCCAGCCTGGCACACCTGCTTCAACTATCACACACATCTCCTCCCTAACTCCCTCAGGGGAATTATATATCATGGGGGATTTCAACCATAATTGGTTAGCCCCTGCCCTCAACAAAACCCAGACAGAAATATCTGCACTAAATCTATCACAAATCACACACCTGCCTAAACCTCAAATCTGGCAACCACTCTCTAATAAACTGGGCTCTGACCACCCATCCCCACCATGTCATCAATGTTGGTCTACTTTCTGGCTCCCTGAGTGACCACCACATCACTTACTTAGTCCGTAAAATCCCCACCTAAGTTTCTGGTCCAACGCTCCTACAAATCCCTCAGTCTTGCCCCACTATTAGAAGACTTAGACCTCACTAACTGGGTCCCCTCCACCACATTCGGCCCCATCGATGATGCCCTCCTCCACTTCCAATGCACATTCCTCAACATCTGGGACATTCATGCTCCTCTGCGCCACACAAGGGTACGTGGGAACCACCTGCCATGGATCACCCAAGAACTTACAGCATGACAAAATGCCTGCGACAAAGCCTGGAAAGTACATAAATCTTCATGCCTCCCACAAGATCTCGCCTTTTACCACATGCTTCGTAACAAGTGCACCAGACTAACTCAGCTAGCTAAGTCAGATTACTTCAGATCCACCCTCCAGTCTAACTTAAACAGCCCATCCAAATTCTGGAAGGTTATACACTCCATTTTCTCCCCACCTGCTGCTAGTCCCACTCCACTCCTAAATGTAAGCAACACCCTCCTCTCGGATCCAAGCACTGTCGCTGCCGAATTTAACTCATACTTCTCCACATGTGCATCTACTCTCCTCTCTTCCCTGCCCACCCCTGCTCCACACTCTCCCTTCTCAGGTCCTAAGAATATTCATCGGCCTCACACCTTCTTCTTCAAAGATATCTCGCAATCTGAAACTCTATATGCCCGTCTAACTCTCAACCCTGAGAAAGACAAATCTCCCGATGGATTGGATGCCAAACTCCTTTTCCTTTCCTCCCCGCCATAGCAACCCCACTTGCCAATCTCCTAAACCATTCCTTTGCAACTGCAGCAGTCCCCCAGTCATGGAAGCATGCCATCATCATTCCACTCCCTAAAGGGGGTGACCCCACTTCCACCTCCAACTACCGCTCTATCTCTCTCCTTCCAGCATTAGCCAAAATACAAGAACACCTTCAGTTCTCCCAACTTGCCTCCTTCCTCTCGGACTACAATTTCTTCACTCCATTCCAATCTGGATTCAGGAAGGGCCACTCCACTGTCTCCTCCCTGACAAGACTCACTGACACTATCCTCACTGGTATGGATAGAGGGCAGATCACCTTGGTCATCTTCATTGACCTTGCTAAAGCATTCAACACCATCTCCCACCCTCTACTGTTATCATGCCTCTCAGATTCTGGCCTCTCCGCTTAAGCCACAAATTGGTTCAGTGCCTACCTCACAGGTAGAACTCAATTGGTTAGAATTGCTGATGCTACATCCACCCCCTCCCTATGACAACTGGAGTCCCCCAAGGGTCGGTACTCGGTCCCATTCTGTTCTCTATTTTCCTAAATGACCTACCACTAATCTGCTCAGCCTCTTCGATCCATATGTACGCTAATGACACTGTACTATTCACCTCTAGCTCATCCCCTGTACAGGTAGCATCTGACCTCTAGTCTGATTTCAACCATGTTCAGCTCTGGTTCAGCTCCCACCAGCTCTCCCTCAATGCTAAAAAAACAGTCACCATGACCTTCGGTACAAGACAAAGTCTGTCCAAACTCCCCTCCCTTCCCTCCTTCTGCACCCTGGATGGGTCAATACTGGAGGATATTACTTTCTTCTGATACTTAGGGGTGTGACTCGGTAGTTAACCATCCTTCTCTAAGCACATGGACGCTATCCTGAAAAAACTTGATCCGCAGCTTGGAGCCCTTTACAGAAACTGCAGCAGCCTCCCACTAACTGTGCATCGGGAGCTAGTCCAGAAGATGATACTCTCATCCTTCGACTACTGTGACATAGTCTACAGTGCCGCTCCCAAGTCTACACTGTCAAAACTTGACTCCCTCTTTAACGTCTTCTGACGCTTTGCCCTCGATGCCCCCCTTCACCCACCACTACCACCTCTACCATTCCCTTGCCTTTCTGTCCCTTGAAAATTGCTGCCTACAGCATTGCATTAAATTTACCTCAATATATTGGCTCGACACCCTCCCATCCTACCTTACCTCCATACTACTGTCAGCCCCCTCCCCTGCTCATGCCCTTAGATCCCTTGACTCCTGCATATTAGTAATCCCCAGGCAGAGGACCTCTGTTGGACAAGCAGCCTTCTCTCACCACTTCCCCCATCTCTGGAATACACTCCCTCCACAAATTCACTACTCCCACTCTACCCACTCTCTATCTACTGCCTTGGCAAATTACTACTTAATAAATTGCTCCTGCACTCAATACCTCAAGTGCATGCCCCAAGTTCCCCCCATCCAACCAAGATTGCCTGACCAGCAGCACCTAGCGCACACTACAAATGCTGGCTTATTAGCCCAATCACTGCACTTATTGGCTCCTGTCCTCTAAATGAGCCGAAACTACTGCACTGCTTTTATGTTTAAACTACCCCTGTTTCATATTGCTGAACTATTCTACCTAATGTATCCTACGTTGTAATCCTGTTATCGGTATCCTGATTAAATGTAATCCTTTGCTACTGTACAACTTGTTAAATGCATGCTCCAGGGATATCCTGCTTATTGCAGTGTCAGTGGCTCAGTAGGTAGCACACTCACCTCTGAGGCCGGGAGATCAGAAGGCTGTGGGTTCAGTTCCCACAGCTGGCACTTGAGTTAATATCTCAGTACTGACTCTGTAGTGCAGCATGAGAGGGGTGCTGCACTTCTGAGGTGCCGTCTTTCAGTTGAGACGTTAAACCGAGGTCCCATCTACCTGGATTAGTGGTAGTTCAGGTGGATGTTAAAGATCCCATGGCACTTATCAAAAAGAGTAGGGGAATTTTGGGGGGAAATAGGAGAATAAAATTCAATAACAATCCATAATCGATCCATGTCCATTGGAAGACAGAAGAAGCTAATCAGTCCATGTACACAACATGAAAAAATATCATCATAATAAAAAATAGAAAAAAGTACAAATTTTCTCTGATTTTTTTTCCTTTTTTCAGTCCTCTTATACAAAAACAGCAGCATGCTATCCTCTGATATTCCAAGAGAATGGTAGCCTCTTTTTTTTAATGTTTATAATTTTTTTTCATAACAAAGAGGTACACCCAAATCACTCTAAATCCAATTTCTTTTTAGAATACTGTTTCACATCAGTCGCATAGACTTGTCATAAAGAAATCTGTAAATTGTGCAAAAAAACTTCTTTGCTCATATCACATTGTTGCAAAACCCATTTGCATTGAGATTGCCAAATATAATATTTAATAAGTCCAAAAACCACTTGAAGTGTCTTTGCAGAAAAAGAATTTCAATTTGAAGAATAAGTAGAGAAAATCAATTCTTCATACGAAGGAAACGATAACCACAGGATTTTCCAAATCCAAAGAACTTCAGCCCATAACTGTAGTACATAAGCACATTCTAAAAATAGATGTGCTTGGGTATCCAAAATTCCGTGACAGGTGTCCCGTGGACAAAACCGTTCATCTCTAGATTTATGTTTATTGTTATTTTTAACATTGAGCTTGCCATGAATAGTTAACCAAAAGATATCCCATGCAAATTTAGGAATTCTGGCATTCGTCAGTTGGGAGACTGCTAAACTCAATCCTCTACCTGGGCAATTGGGCAAAGTAATGGGTTCCTGAAAGGATGCTTGTGAGGTAAATTCATAGACCTGTTCTTTAGGGGTCACCAAGAGCTAGGTGCATGGGACTTTCCATTTTATCATTTTCTGAAAAATTGGTTTCACAAATGGTGGTATAATGGTTACCCTAGATAGTAACTGATACTTCCCTTGGAACCAAGCATCGAGACAGATATTAACCCATTCAGAAATACTGACTTGTCAAATTTTAGTTTTCTGGCCCTGCCAACTTATAATATTAACATATAAAAATAAACTATAATAAAAAATTATTGGATTAACCATCCCAATGCCACCTTCTTTAATAGGCCTATAGGTGACATCCCTTTTAATTGGGTTTAAGCGACTACTCCAAAATGCTTAGAAGAAAATATAAATAACCTCATTTCAAGCTGTACAGGGGGAGGGAAAACACTGCCAATATACAGAAATATAGGTACCAATAAACTTTTTATTAATAATATTCGTTTACGTTTAAAAATTTGTCGGGTGGCCAAAGATTTGGATAAACCCTCTGCTAAGTCCATTTTTTTCTCCCAATTCAAAGAAGCTAAATTCCCTGGTCCAAATAGTACACCCAAAATGGGGATGGGGTCTCGAGACAAAATAATCCTGTCATAAGAGGCTACCATTAAGTCCCTTCCGCCCAATTGTAGACCCACACTTTTATCACGATTGATATAAGAGCCAGAGACCCTAGAGTAGTCCACTAACAGTCTAGCTACATCACCTTCCTTTGTCTGTTTATCTAAAACTAATACGATGTCATCTGCATAGACTAAGATAGAAATTGGTGAGTGATCCACTGACAATGAAAGACCTATTATCTGGTCACTATGAATAACAGTTCTCAATAAAGGGTCAATACAAAATACGCACAATATGGGACTGAGGGGGCAACCCTGTCTCACCCCCACTTCTAATACTTATGGGAGTACATAGCCAGCCATTCACCCTAGGAATCACCTTTGCTGCTTCATACAGAGTTCTAATCCATTGGATAAATATTTCAGGTATACCATAATAACGCAAGACCAGAAATAAATAATCATGGGAGATGGAATCAAAGGGCTTCCGTTGATCTAGGTTTAACAGAAAGCCTTCAAAAACATCAGTTTGAGTCTTATGAAATAATTCCTGTAAGATAATTAAATTGTCCTATATCCCACGGTGTTTGATAGAACATGTTTGTACTTCACTTATCAAAGTGCTAGAAATTACACCGAGGCCCAGATATTCAAAAGGATTGCGCATGGCGCAACAGTGTTGCACCATGCACAACCCACTGATGCGCCCCAGTGCAATATTCAAACAGGAATTGTGCCTGGCACAAATCCCGATGCACCGGAGTGCATCAGTAATGTATGCAGCACAGGTGGGAGGGGTGTGCCCATGCATACTCTGCACATCCTGATATTCAGCCCAGGATGTGCTAAGTCCATGCATGTGCAGCCACTACTTGCACCACACAAAGTTGATCCAAAATAAAGGAACAACGGCTGTTGCAGGGTGCAACACAGCAGCTACCACCTGTGGGTGGCCACCCGAGCTCCGGCTGCACCTCCGTGGCGGCGACCCCCTTCATGCCCAATCGTGGGCATCTGTTCAAAAATATCACCTCCTATCTCCCTAGTGGTCCAGTGGACCACTGTCAGCCTGATCGCGGGCTTAGGTATAAAGATATAAATCCAATATCCCTGGTGGTGCAGTGGACTGCTGTCAGCCCGATTGCAGGCTTAAGTATAAATAAAAGAATCTCAAATATCCCTGGTGGTCCAGTGGACCACTGTCAGCACAATCACGGGCATTTGTATAATAAAATTATGTCCTATCTCCCTGGTGGTCCAGTGGACCGCTGTCAGCCCGATCGCGGGCTTAGGTATAAAGAAATAAATCCAATATCCCTGGTGGTTCAGTGGAACACTGTCAGCCCAATTGCTGGCTTAAGCATGAATAAAATAGCTCAAATATCCTGGTGGTCCAGTGGTAGCCCCTCCCCACCCGCCCACTGAGTCCACTGCCCCCTGGTCAGTGAGCAGCAACACCCCACCCATGCCCAGCCTGCCGACTGACACTGTAGAGAGGGCTGTATGCCCATTGGTCCAAGCGTGAGCCAATAGGTGTGCAGCCTGTACTGTATACACATTTAAGATATGTGAATGGATCCATTCACATATCTGGAATGTGTAGTATAGCACGGGCTGCACGCCCATTGTCTCACCCTGTGGACCAATGGGTACAGCTCACCTATGGTGTCGGTCGGTGGGTGGCAGGAGGCAGGCGGTGGGTGCTGCCACCGCTGCTGACTGGGGGGCAAGTGTGGAGCCCAGTGGATGGGTGGGAGGGGGTACCACTGACCACCAGGGATATTTGAGCTTCTTTTATTTATACTTAAGCCCATGATTGGCTGATAGCGTCCACTGGACCACTAGGGATATTTGAGCTTCTTTTATTTACACTTAAGCCGCGATCGGGCTGGATAGTGGTCCACTGGACTACCAGGGATATAGGAATTTCTTTTATTTAACACATACCCGCGATCGGGCTGACAGCAGTCCACTGGACCACCAGGGATATAGGAATTTCTTTTATTTAACACATGCCCACGATCAGGCTGTGGGGTACATCACCGCGCTTTGCAGGGGGCGTCGGTTCCCGATGGCTGCTGCCTGGCAGGGCACCAGGCGCGAGTCGCTGGGGATCGGCACACCTGCATGCAAATTGGGCCATAATGACATGCAAATGGCCCCATTTGCGCCTTGCATATGTTATGGCCCCATTTGCATGTGCACTTTTGAATATCGCGGTTGCTGCACATAGTGCAATGGAACTTGCACTAGAGCATCCCCCTGCTCTATTCTGGACACTTGCACTGGCACAGTGCAACTGTGCCATGCACACTGTGGGTAGCCAGGGTGTGATATTCAACGATGCTGTGCCATGGCGCAGCTCCGTTGAATATTGCCCAGTCAACGCCCCTGCACAGCCAAGTTGCGCTGTGCCCAGGCTTGTGCCACAGCCTGGCACAGTTTGAATATCTGGGCCCTAATCTATTAGCCAGAATTTTCCTGAGTATTTTAAAATCTGTATTTAATATACAAATAGGTCTCCAGTTACATAATTTGGTTTTATCTCCCTTCTTATATAAAAGCATTAGTTCTTCAAGAGATAGGGCATCCAAAATCTGATGTGACTGTAATAATTCATGAAACACTTGAGTCAATTCAGGAAATAAGTGATCCAGATATTGTTTACAAAACTCAGAAGTCAGACCATCGACCCCTGGAGCAGTATCCTGAGAAAGGGAAGAGATCACAGAACGTGCCTCCTCTTGGGATATAGGTGCAATTAAAGTCTGTTTATGCTGGTCTGACAACCATGGAAGCTATAGATTTGATAAATACCTTAATCCATCATGGACCTCAGAAGAAGTCCCTAACGTCTCAACCACATATTGATGTACCATGTCTAGAATACCACATTTAGAGTTATACAAATTTCCTTTATCATCACTTAAGTAAATTATCCTTTTTTCAACCCATTTAAAATGATATTTATATGGATTAAAGGTTTGTTTGTTACTGGCAGTTCCAAACCTTAATTCATGTTGCAAGGATTTAGCCCTATTATATTGAGTATAATACATTTCTTTTTTAAGAACCCTAATTTGCTTAGTATAATCAATGCCAAGGTATTCCGTCTTAGAGATCAAAGAGTGAAGCTGTTTTCTAAGATTTAAATAATTCAAATAAAGAAGTGTATTATGGTTTTTGGCCATTGTCTGAAAGAGTATCTTAAAATCTTGTTTAGAGTCATCCCAACAAGTAGCATAAGAGTCATAAAGACAAATAACAAGACTTCCTTGCTACCCTTAATTGTTCCCACTTTTTATTGATAAATGCATTGTCCATTAATGTGGCATTAAGTCTTCAAGGGCCTTTTCCACAAGGAGGCGTAGCGTCCCAATCGATCTGAATTTCAAGTTCCCTATGGTCAGAAAAGGCCAAGTCCCACATCCTTCCCGTAATTACCTTTAAAAATTTTGAAACAAAAAGAAAATCAATTCTTGCAGAATGGCCCCCCCCAATATATGAAAACCCACCATGTTTATGAATAACCCTAAAGGAATCAATTAAATTAGAAGTAGAAATAATCTTCTTCAAGGAATTACTATCACAATACAGTTTATTAGTAGTAAATCCCCCATCTTCTACTGATAAACTACAATTAAAGTCCCCCCCCCCAAATGGTGGTTCTAGCGGTATGTAAATAGGGTTCAATTTTTTTTAATAAGTCAATCTGATTATTCTTACCCTATGGAGCATACAGATTAATCAATCTTATCCTAGTGTGGGCATATTGGATATCTAAAAGCAAGGCATGGCCAAATTGTATTTCCACAAGTCTAGAAACCTTCACATCGGAATTTAGAAATAAAATACCACATAAATCTGAACCCTGCAACCAAAAAGAAACACCTTTATCCCACAACTTAGTGGCTTGTGCAATTTCCAACAGGCTTTTAAGCCTAGTGTTTTGTAGGCAAATAATATCCACCCTATGCTGTAATAAAGCTGTCAGAACTGTCACCCGTCTCTTATAATTTTTGAGACTGTTGACACTGAAAGTTAGAATTTTAAGAGAGGCCATTTAAAAAACAGAAAGGGACGTACGCTCAAGGAGATAGCCATTTCCTACTAAAATCTCATGTTTGAGATCTAGCATATTTGAGGAAAACCGAATCTTCCAATCCAGATGAAAGATTTTTAGGTAGAGAAGAGACCGACAAAGAGTCAGAATCAGCATTGTCAGACTCTTCTAGGGACAGAACTTTATACTGATTTATTGTGGACCATTTAGGTTTACCTTGAGTTATTGTCCTACCCTTCCCTTTAAACCCCGCTTTCCTATCTAATTTAGCTTGGGGTCTCTTTTTATAAACAACAGTCTCAAAAGGGAGTTCCTTATCTACTGGGGGTGGGGGGGGGCATAGATTCAAAAACTGAGGAAAGCCCAGATACTTAATTTGAAACTGTAGGCTCATTTTGTTCCACCACCTCCATAACAGGTTCTGTAATGACAGGAGGAGGACCGTCTGGTGGGTTGACAAGTTTTTCAGAACACTGTGCCCGACTTGTCAGAGGTGGTACTTCTGTAAATGATTCAACATGGGGAACTGTTTGTTGAGGGGTATCAAGCTCAGACAGAACCATTTTATCCTTCTCCTGTTGGCTAGCCATTTCCTGTAGTCTGAGCTCAGAGGCTGCTGCACAGCCCTTCTTCTGTGCTTGTGTAATTAAGGCTTCATAAGTAGTTACATCCTCCCCATTATGAGAGGCCCAGGGCCACCTGACATAAGAATGACATTTTTCTTCACACAAATTACAATGAAAAGTATTAACATAAGCATTGGCAAGCTGCCCAAGTTCCAGGCAGTGCGTACATTTTTGAGTATCACAAGCATTGTTCAAGTGTAGTCTAGATTCACAATGGTGGCAGAATTTAGGCTGGCCTGGGTAAAAAAGAGAGCCTCTATCTTTACCAAGAAAAAACAACCAGGAAGATGACCAATACTTGAATTTAGCATGAATAATTTACATTTCACCCTCCATCCTCCTGTCCAGATTTGTTCTGAATTCATTACTGGGGTGGGTTGTTCCAATACTTCACATCGTTTTTTTTAACCAATATAGAATATCTGCTATGTTCACACCTTCATTTTTAAAAATAATGGTAACAATATGGACTGTAGGTTTGGTAATAGGAACAGCCAGAAAAGGAGACCAAAGAGGAGAGTCCTTCAGTTCATTATATTTTACCCAGAATAGATCCAAAGCTTAAACCATTTTGAAGCTAATGTCGTAGTTATGCTCATCTGTATGTATTAAAGCAAAGATCTCAGAGGCATAAAATTTAATTGAATTTTTAAAAAGAGTACGACCTACATAGACCCTGTCTGGTGGGGTCTCCAGGCCACCCTTATAGAGCAGTCTCAGAGCATTTCTACGAGGAGCAGGTTCCCCTTTGGCCTTAAATAAATCAGCCATAGGAAGCAGAGGTTTAAAAACTGTCTTTTATCAGGATCTTGTAAATTATGTACTCCTAGGCCAATCGTTAGGGACACATAATTTCTAAACTGCTCAAAGCTAGAAGTGGAAGGCTGATCAAGTGAAAGATGATCATCAGAATTACTCAGGAACTTGGTGTGATCCTGAACCGGGCCCGTTGTGACAGTGTGCAAAACTACCTTGTCAGAGTTTGAAAGGCTCAGCCCACTAGGATTTTGCAGAGAACTAGTAGGTAAAGTAACAGGGTGAAGTCAAATTCTATCAGGGGATTTAATCATTTTACCAGTAGAAGTAACAGTAACGTCATTATACTTAGCAACAGCTGGGTCCAAAGGATCTGGAGTTCAAGAACCATTCTCCTCCAGAATCCAACCAGCATCCTGGAGCGCTTCAGCAGGGCTCTGATTTAAATCATTTCGTGTTCATCTGTGCGGAACACCCAAAGACTTCCTTTTTGGTAAATGCTGATCCATTATTTGTGCAGCAAGGTCCTGATCGAAACTCCCCTTCATTGCAGCTGGACGAGCTGCCACGTCAGCAATCACAGGCTCACAGGGTGCGGCAACTGCTCACTGCTGCCACAGATCTGAACAACTACCAGGTGGAAAAAAAGATATTGTCTCACCATCCATTGCAGAAGCTAATTCCTTCAACTCGGCAATATCAGGGATCATTTGCTGATCATTCCGTCTAGTGGAAGTCTCAAATGGCAAAGCGTTTGTATCAACCTGAACTGGCAGAAATCCACCTGTGGTGTTTCAGATTGAGAAGCCTCAATTTCCATTTCCATTTGCACAACAGGTATTGAATCACAAGATTGTGCAGTCGACATTGTATTTTCTTCCCCAACATATGGGGAAAACAAAACTGTTGTAGAATCTTCGGTCTCTGGATTTTTAGAGGTAGGGGAGGAGACCTGCTCTCCAGCCTCCCGCACATCCGTGCACTCCGAGGTCCGGGGCCAAGTGGCCATCTTGGCAGACAGCCAGCACTTCCCCCTACAGCAAAGTAGGGGAATTTCCCCGGTGTCCTGACCAAATTTCCCTCATTCACTAAAAATACCACTAACAACCTAATCTGGTTCCAGGTCAGTTGGCATTCATCTGTATCCCCCTGCTCCCGGGTCGTGCCTGAAATTAGGCAGGATTTGTCTAGTGCACTTACCAGATCAACAAAAAAAATAAATAAATAAATAAATAAATAAATAAATAAATAAATAAATCTGTATAAACTTGTTAAATGAATGTCGCTTGATAACCTGCACATTATCATCTCCTCTGTACTGTTCCCCCCAGGTTGCACCAGGAGATGAGCATTTATTGCTCAGTATGCCTTCCTAGTGAAAAATTTCAATAAATAAATAAATACATTATCAGCTCATCACAATGCGTCCATGCACAAAAGCGTGGAGGCAGCGCTCAGAGCCTCAGCCATTGCCATGATCCTCACCTGATCCCTGTACAATAAATTTGACATTCCTGGTAGTCTTTTATTTTCTCACTAATCTAGAGGTACCCCTCCTGCCTGATCCCCATGTAAAATATTATCTTCCCTGGTAGTCTAGTGGTACAGCCCTCCTAGTTGATCCCTGAGTACAAAAAACATCTTCCCTGGTGGCCTATTGGTACCCCATCCCACTGAGTCCCCATGTCAAATAATATCTTCACAAATAGTTCAGTGTTAAAACTGTCCCAATGTTACCCAAGAATAATATCTTCCCAGGCTGTCCAGTGGTAGCCTTCCTCCCCCAACCCCGCCTGTTCCTTGAGGTTACAAAATACAGTGCTGTAAAGGGCTAAAAATCAAAAGTGCATGACAAGGATCACTTATAATTAGGACTGCATTAGCTTCTCTCCTCCTGTGCTATGACACTTGAAGCACAAGGCCATATGTGAGTTTAGCCCATGATGGTTACAGAAAGCTGTTGCCCGCACATGGCACTGAGTCACTAAACCAATTCAAAACATCTCTATGGTAAAAGCTTCTGCCATGAAACTGGTTTAAAAGTTAAGAAAAAGTAGCTGACTTGTCACACTGTGGTAGGGCTATATCGCTAGTATCAATCAACCCAAATCAGAGCAAAATATTCCAAACATGATTGCGCCCAGACCTACCAGTATAGAGGGCATTATAGCTCTGGCACCTAGCATGTCTATTAGGTCCTAAGGTGGGCATTTTGGCTTTTGAGTAGTCAGTTCTTTAAGGACATTCCAGCAAGCATGGGGTTTATTATAACGCAGGGTTTTCACCTCACATAGCAGCTGTTTCAGCTCCCCTCCGGATTTCACCCTATATAATGCAAGTCTCATAATGGGAATTGCTAGAACACTGAAAGACCTTGTGCCTATTCGGACTTTTACTATTTGCGGGATTGAAGTGTGGTGTGATTTCGGGCCACGACTGCAACAGTGTCCAGTCAGTGTGACGCATGGATGTCAGTCACACTCTTATTGGCCGATCGGGGTAGAGGTGGGTTGAAGGAGCGGAATGACGTTAGGTGCAGGTGCAACCTGCAGCACAGCGACTTGCTGGCAGTGGGGAGGGGGGGCCTTAAAGGGGCACAGTCAGTTGACTGTCAAAAACATACACAAAAAAATGGAAGTTTAAGGAAGAGGGGGTTCGTTCACACCAGATAAACCCCAGCTGGCAACAGGCCTGGGAAGGGAAGTGCACACTAGACCATTTTCTGTGGAGAGAGTCTGGAAAGCACTCACTAATCTGAAGGTGGACAAAGGTATGGGACCAGATGGGGTACATCCAATAGTGCTGAGGGAGATCAGGGAGGTACTACCTGCACCTCTGACAGACCTCTTTAACTGATCACTGGAGACTGGCATGGTCCTGGAAAACT
Organism: Neoceratodus forsteri; assembly: GCA_016271365.2. Taxonomy (NCBI): domain Eukaryota; kingdom Metazoa; phylum Chordata; order Ceratodontiformes; family Ceratodontidae; genus Neoceratodus; species Neoceratodus forsteri. The sequence continues at coordinate 709,871,631 of CM028138.1, read as the reverse complement.
GCAGAAGGGCAGATGTAGTCCCACTTTACAACAGTGGTAGCAAATAAGAGGCAGGCATTTATAGGCCTGTCAGTCTGACACTGGTGGTGGGTAAGTTAATGGAAATCATATTGAAGGAAAGGATTGTGGAATATCTTGTATCCAATGGATTACTGGACCCAAGGCAGCAAGGTTTCACAGAGCGAAGGCCATGACAAACAAATCTGATAGATTTATTTGATTGGCTGACCAAGAGCTGGCTCAGGAAGGAGCGGTGGACATGGACTACCTGGATTTCGGCAAGGTTTCAACATCATTCCACATAGGAGACTAATAAGCAAATTGGCCAGCTTGGGGACGGATAGTAAGGTAGTAACCTAGGTAAGGCATGGGTTAGCAGATAGGACAAAGAGGGCAGTGGTAAATGGAGTGCTCTCTGAGTAAGGGAGGGTGACTAGAGGAATATCTCAGGGATCAGTTCTGGGACTGTCTTTATAAGTGACATAGCAGAGGAACTGGAAGGGAAGGTCTGCCTCTTTGTGGATGACACCAAGATCTGTAACAGAGTTGACACTCGGGGGGGGTAGAAAGGATGGGCAAGGATCTGAAATGACTGGAAGAGTTTTCATGGGTATGGCAGCTGGCTTTTAATGCAAAAAAGTGCAAAATAAAGCATCTGGGCCATAGAAATCTGAGAGCAGAGTACAAAATGGGTGGAGTGATACAGAGAAAACAGGGAACAGACCTAGGGGTTATCATATTAGATGACCTAAAGGTAGCCAGGCAGTGTGACAAGGGAGGCTCAAGGACTGGTGGGATGCTGGGGTGCATAGGAAAGGGTATTACTAGCAGGAAGAAGGAAGTGGTGCTGCACCTATATAAATCATATGTAAGATCTCACCTAGAGTACTGTGTCCATTTCTGCAAATCACATCTTAAGAAAGACATAGACAGAGTGGAGGCAATCCAGAGGAGGTCTGCCAACATGGAGGACAGTCTGCATCAAAAGCTGTATGAGGAACCCTGGAGTAGAGGATAGAGAGGGCAATATGACAGAAACCTTTAAATACCTCACAGGGGCTAATAAAGTACTGGAGGGGGATATTTTTCAGAAAAAAAGGTGCTGTAGAATAAGGGGGCATCCTATGAAGCTGGAGAGGGGTAAATTCAGGAGGGATGTAAGGAAATACGTCTTCACAGAAACGGTGGTGGATACCTGGAGTAGCCTTTCAGTGGAGGTAGTGGGAGTGAAAACAGTGAGGGGTGGGGGGTTCAAAAATGCCTAGGACAGGCACAAGGGAATTGGAGAGTTTGGTGTTTGGGGGGATTGCACTGCAGATCAAGTAGGGTCCACAGCAAAAAATGAAGTATTAAAAAAAAACTGGCAGACTGGGTGGAACCAGTAGCCCTTATCTGCCATCACATTCTATGTCTCTATGTTTCAAGATGGAAAGGGACTAGTCCATCTTCAGTGAACCCTAGATGCAGCACTACAGTACACAGAGTGAAATGCAGGAATTCATATTATTATAAAAGTTATGAAAAACATACACAGCTTGCTGAAAGCTTTCTGATCAGCAGGAGAACCACAATAGGTCCTGAAAGACTGTGATAAGTAGGGGTGTGAGAGACACGAAATGTTCTGGTTCTGAAAGGAATGTGAGAATTACAAAGGTTTTCATATGTAGGGGTATGAGAACCACTTTGACCAGTTCTGATAAGTAGGTAAGTAAGAAATACAAAAGGCTCTAAAAGGTTCTGAGATATAGGGGTATGCAAGCCATAAAATGTTCCGTAGTTCTTAATGGTTCCAATAATGGGAGAAGCGTAAGAGGGCATGAATGATTCTGATAATGAAGGATATGAGAACCACAACCACAAGAGGTTCTGAGGTTTTGATAAGTAGAGTTATAAAAAGGAAGGATAAAATCCAATAATCTGCCTGGCTCATATTTATGTGTAAAATATGGTTTATACATGGTTAAAAAAAAAGAACTGCTCAGAAGTGAGGAGTCTGGAACCCTGATCAATGGGCATTTGGAACACAGGCATTTCAGTTAGTCCCCTACAGCAAGAACTGCTCCTGCACCACAAACATGGCTGCTTCTTTTATACTGCAAGAACAACCTTCAGCTGGTCCCTAAAAATAAAACTACCTTAAATAAAAAATAAAACAAAAATAATTAAGTGTTGTTTCCCTGATTATCAAACTCTCCTTACATACATAAACAAATTAGAAACATTAAGGCCCTGGACACATTGGGGAACTTAAAATGGTTTAAGTGCCTTAAAATGGTTTAGATTCCCCTAGCACAAGCCTCTTAAAATGTTTTAACAAAAGTGCGTTTAAACCCTGCTAGATTCCTAGTCTTAAAACCATTTTTAAAAATGTTTTGGAGCTAGCATGGTTTTACTCATAGGTCTGTCCAGGAGTAAAAATATTTTAGGCTGTAATGGTCTAACTAAAACAGTTCTAGCTGCAGTGTGTCCAGGCAAGCACAGTTCTTTGTGTTGTACTTAACACAAAGTAGTTACAAGGAGAACAGGTTTAACACTAGCAGTGTGGCCACACTAAACTGTTATCAGAAATGGTTACTGAGTAGTGTGGCTGCACTGAAATGGTTTAGCTAAACTGGTTTTAAAAATCGTTTTCAAAAAACAGTTCTGTAGTGTGTCCAGGGCCTAAGTATTGTTTATATTTATCTCTACAACTGTTTCTTCGCTGACAGTAAAAAAAAAAAAAAAAGTTATATCTTTACCTGCTCATCAGGGAACTGTCTTCTTCTTGCCCTGTTAGTCAGATAACTGAGTCTCTGGCTGTAACAAAAGCCTTTGATGTCTGTGTGTATAGTGTGTTAGGAGATAAACATTTTGCCAGTAAAACTGAGCAGAATTTTGAATCCATGTATTCTGTGGTAAACAATCCATAATAAACATTCCATATCTTGAATGTAGAGAAAAACAGAGGAAAAAAAAAAACAAGAAGAAGAAGGTAATGATATCACTTGCAGTGGGCAAAAGGACTATTTTATCACAAATGCACACAAGTAAATCTATTGTTTCTACATGTAAACATACTTTTTCCAATAGTAAAAAGTGAAAAAACAAAACAAAAACAAAAACAAGCCAATTTTATCAACTCAATAAGGCACTCAGGGATGTGTGTAAAACATATTTTACAGCACATCCAGTGGCTGAAGTAAACCTGTGCCTTACTATGCCACTGGCCTTTTACATACACCCCTTCGTGCCTTATTGCATACTTATGAGAACCATTACAATTACGATTAGTCTTTAATCTGTATATTGTGTATAGTATATATAGATTTTACTGAAGTTAATATTTATGATATTCCATAGTTTTATGAGTTTTAAATATTTGATTGTAATGAGTGTTTTAAATTGTTATTCTATTTGTTTTATGTACAGTTCCTTGGTTCCAGAAAGGCGCTTTATAAATAGAGATTTCATTCATTCATTCAACCATAAAAGGTTTTGAAATGTTCCAATAAGTAAGGATAAAAGAACCACAATATTTTCTGTGATTCTAAAAGGTTCAGATATGTAATAATGGGAGAACCACAAAAGGTTCAGAAGTTCTGAAAGATACTGATAAGTAAAGGATAGGAGATGGAGCCTCAAACTGTTCTGAAAGGTTCTCAGAAGTATGAATGGTAGAACCCCAAACATTTTAGAGGCTCACCAACATTCTGATCAGTAGGGACACAGGAATCATGAAAGATTCTGTTATTGTGAAAGGTTCTGATAAGTAAGGTTGGGTAAACCTCAAAACATTCCGAGGTACTGAATGGTTCTGATAAGCCATGAACAGTTGTGATTTTGTTGTTGTTGTTGTTAATTATTATTATTAAGTGCAATTACTGTTTTAAAAGTCATTTTTGTCCCCAGACTATTGTCAGTGTAGTATGTCTGGAAAAACAACTGAGAGTAGTGTCACAAATGCACTTTGCTGGTCAGGCCTTCTGCTCCCATAGTGCCTACCTCAGAGCACAATAGTGTGAACAGGTAACAGACAGGGTAACCCTCCTGTCTGCTTTTGGGTCCAAATCACCTTTAGTCTCAAGTTCTGGGGGGATTCAAACTGTGAACCTTATGCTAGTGTACCCAAATGTACAGGCTCAGATAATATTCTCTTCGGGGGGATGCAATATATCTTTTGCCTAAGGGCACCCAACCAGGTATCCAAAATGAACCCTTAAAACTCTGTAAGAGACCTTAGGTATATTCTTACCTTTTAGCAAGCTTAATAACACCATCAAGCCCTTGAACAGTTGTCAGACTTAAAAATACAGGCACTTCGCATGTAAAAATGATGGAGGAGACCCAGGCAGAATCTTAAGAAAATGTACTTTACTAAAAGATGATAAAAATATAAAAAATGTAAACACAGAACAATATATCAAAGAGCTCACAATCACATAAAGGAACAAGGGAAAAGTACAAAACAAAAACTCCTACCACAATACATTTAGACCTTTGCTGTCTAAGGTATTACCTCTGGAAGTGCTTAAGTTAGATCAGAGAACTTGGAGTCCCAAAATAATATGACATATTCCCCAGTTACAAGGATACATTTTAACCCCATCTCCCCACCCCCTTGGCGAGTCATCCAGCTCTTCCTTTTTTGAATTAAAAATTCCAAGCATGATTTTCTAGCAGGAGCTATATTAAATAATGTCACATCAGAAGGAAAAACACTTCCTAAATATGACTCCTTAATTAAACATTTTCTCTTTGATCTTGTGTGGTTCCTGTTCCCAAGGCAGATCAAAGGGTTTTACAACTTTTAACACCATGTTGGTATCAGTGGCATGTTCCTCTTAAAATGTCATAAAAGTTTATTAGGCTCATCCTCTGGCAGACTCGTAAAGTTACATTTGGTTTTCAACTTCAAAGCAGTAACATGCCATAAAAGATAATAAAATGCCCTCTGAAAGGAAGGTAATTAATTAACTGGTTCCTGGTCAGTTTACATATCCTGTAGCTTCACTGAAACCTGTGGGGGGGGCACCCATGGAAGCACAGACTGTCTTGTGTGAGGCAATCACATACTATATTTTTATTTTACAAATGTCATACAATAATCATAACAGCTGGCCAAGCATCACAAGTAGTGCTAAATATACTTAGTGTCAGATATCTAATGATAAAATGGGTAGGGAAATGATGCAGGCTGATTACTAACCTGCCATATCCACTCACACTACCAGCAACAGCTACAAAAAAGTCCCATGGTGCCAGCTAGAAATTTCCCTTTCAAGATTGGCATCCAGAATTCCCTGCTCCACAAAACGAGATAAAAATATCAGACTTTCTATCAATTATCTTTGGGTTATTCATAGATGCTACCTTGAGTCAATTTCTAGACCCACCAAAAGAAACAACTGGGTAAGAAAAACATTAATTTCAGATCCATAACAACTTCTTCTCTAATGTTATTGTTTCACTGCCCTAAACCCATTTTCTAAGTGCAGCAAGACCAGTGGCTAAAGCAGATATTCATAGCAAGGAGAACTCTATCGATGGAGGGGTGCCAACAGGGGCGTCATGCAGCCATAACATTTGGAGGGGCAGAGAATCCTAACTTCCCTAGGTAGGCCTGGGTGCAAGCTCCCCTTGAAAAAAATTTTAAATTTGATGTCAAACGGTGCATTTTGGTGGCTTTTAACAGACTGCAAAGCAGCTTCATGAATCCTACTTAAAGGCAACAGAATGCTGAGGTACACAAACAGCTGTCTGCTGTCTCTGGCTTTCTTTCCCCTTCTCTCCCCTCTTGCTCAGACAGTTGTTTCCCGCCTACCCCCTCTTTGGCTTTTCTTTTGTGTTTAAGTTATAATTTATTTCCTTGACTTTCTAATCTATTCTGCCCCCCCAAAACACTTAAGGGCAGTTTGCAAAACAGCACAGTGCCTGCCACTCTCTATCCAATCCCCCCTCTTCTTCCCTCCACTTGCTGAGAGTCAAGCTGACACTGCAGCTGAGGCAGCTCTGAGTTATCTGTCTTTTTTCTCCCCAAAACAACCCTGAAAAATACTTTTTTTCTCTAAATGTTTGACTGAACAGATAGGACTTGGAGGAACTTGCAGTCCTTGTCCTTCCCCCCTCACTCAAAGGCTTTCTCTCCACGATGACAGTCCAGTGAGTAACATGTGTCTGTATTATACAGAATGTGCTGTAGTGCTTGTGCCGCTGTATTTTCCAGAACACCAGAGCTTTGTTTTCTGCTTGCTTAGACTCTTCCAGATTGTTGAATGAGAACAATTACAGCTTAAGGTTGAGATTTTGAGAGACATAGTGCTAACCACTAACAACACAGTCCACCATGAAATGAGGAGAGTGACTGAGCAAGTAAGAACATGTCAACTGTGTATGTGCAGTGAGGATCAGCACATGCATGGTTGACCATATTATTTGACGTCTCTTCCCACCCATCACCACTTAGGATTGCTTCAGGTTCTGATGACATAGTTAATCTGTGATCACTTGGTCACCAGCCTCACAGTGGCAATGACTAGTAGGGTGGGCTGTGGTATGTCAATGTCCCGAACGTCTGGATCTTCTCCTTCCTGCCTCCCAGAATTCTGCTAGATCTTAATACACAGCAGTGTATCATCAACGAGGAAAATAAACTGCCTGCCTAAGGGACAGGCACACTTTAAAAAACTACTTGAAAAGCACGGGGGGCACCTATGAGTTCCCCCAAGTTCCCATTAAGGGGCACGAGAGAACTAGTTCCCCTGAGTTCCCCCTTCTAAGTTGTTGGTAGCATAACCCTGAATGCACTTCCAGGGTCTGAAGGCATCAGCCTGTGGCCTTGGGCCTTACTACAACCCAGGTAGCACTTTCATAGCAACACCCTGTCATTACGTATTTCTTACTTTGTAGCCCTTGTGCAACACCACTGTTAGTATGACAACTTAAAGCAGCAGTGCAGCAGAAAATGTTTTTCTAAAAAGCTTGTTTCAGCTACAGTTAATAAACATATTAGCATACCTATCAAATCTACCTTTCTATGTACCATCTATGCTGTGCACCATAAGTGTTTTTTTTTAATTTTCAAGCCTAACCCTTGCCAGGCCTACAATAATATTTGTAATGCAAATAGGTATGTGGTGGCTATCTTTTTTTTTTTAGAAAAAAAATAAATAAAAACATTTATAAACGTTTATAGCATACTCATTTTATTGTAGAATTAGCACATTTCACCACCAAATAAAACTGGAAGGTTCATGGAATTTTTTAGAATGAGAAAAGGTAGTGTCAAATATTTTGTCCCAAATCCAATTTAGAAGTCACTCATCGGCTCAAGTTGTGCAAGACTAAGTACAGGCACAAATCAAATCTAGAGAAAGCCTCACAAACTTACCACAGATACATTAAAGAAGAGGCATCAAAGTACAAGGTGTGTAGGAAATCATTACTTTATTTGATATATCCACACACCAAATATTCATATACAAGCTGGTGAAGTGCCACCCCTTGCAGACCACTCTAAAAAAGCCTGACGGCAGTTTGTTCCTACTTCGGGAGCTTTCTCAATGCTTAATGTCCATAGATACAACCAAGTTTTAGATAGTGATGGTGATCTAATGTCATTTCGACGTGGCCTTCCCATATTTAAAACACATCTATTTCATGCAATAAAAACTCTAACTTGTAATGTCTTTAGTGCATGACCACAGAATGTATCCTTATTTGTTAATATGGAATCATAAGCAAGAATATAAAAAGTAAAGGAATGAGTCCACTTCCAGTTCTACACATATATTGTACTATTATAATACTGAAATTCAATATATTTTTACCATCATTGCTGTCCCGCCCAACTTCTCCCCTAGAATATAAAAAGCAAGGTATAAGTCCGCTTCCAATATCACATATATATTGTATTATTATTATTATACTGAAATTCAATATATTTTTACCATTGTTGCTGCCCCCCCCAACTTCTGCCCTAGAATATGAGAAGCCAGGGTATAAGTCCACATTCAATTTTACACATATATTGTATTATTATACTGAAATTCTATATATTTTCACTATTGTTGTTGTCCCCCCAAACATCTCCCCTAGAATATAAAAAGCAAGGTGTAAGTCTACTTCCAATTTTACACATATATTGTATTATTATACTGAAATTCAATATATTTTTACCGTCATTGCTGTCATCCCCAACTTCTCCCCAGGAATATAAAAAGCAAGGTTTAAGTCCACTACCAATTTTACACATATATTGTATTATTATACAGAAATTCAATATATTTTTACCATCATTGCTGGCCCCCACCCGACTTCTGCCCTAGAATATAAAAAGCCAGGGTATAAGTCCACATTCAATTTTACACATATATTATATTATTATACTGAAATTCTATATATTTTTACCATCGTTGCTGGCCCCCCCGACTTCTGCCCTAGAATATAAGAAGCCAGGGTATAAGTCCACATTCAATTTTACACATATATTGCATTATTATACAGAAATGCAATACATTTTACTATTGTTGCTGCCCCCCGACTTCTCCCCTAGAATATAAAAAGCAAGGTGTAAGTCCACTTCCAATTTTACACATATATTGTATTATTATACTAAAATTCAATATATTTTTACCGTCATTGCTGCGCCCCCAACTTCTGCCCTAGAATATAAGAAGCCAGGGTATAAGTCCACATTCAATTTTACACATATATTGCATTATTATATAGAAATTCAATACATTTTACTATTGTTGCTGCCCCCCCGACTTCTCCCCTGGAATATAAAAAGCAAGGGTATAAGTTCACATCTAATATTAGACAAATATTGTTTATTATATAGAGAATAATGGATAGAAAAGTGTGCATTATATAGAGGATAAAGTATGGGTCTAGGTGTGTAACGAGAATTTACACATATCTGAGGGGTTTGATGCTACATAAACTCCAGAGCAAAGCTCGAGGGTTTATATAATCAAACAGCAGTAATAATGTAAATTCAAGTTTACATACCAGACCTATATTTTATTTTATATAATTGTTGGGTTTCTCTTTTTTGCCTCAACAATTATATAAAATGAAAGAGGCTGCTGTGCGCTGCAGTCTGACCATGGCATGGTGCGCAGTCGGCTTTCACTCTTATTTAGAACATTTTTTTTTTCAATATTGTGATGGTGGGCAATCCGGTAGCAAATGTGGTACATTTCAGTTTTTTTTAAGAATGTTACTTACGAGTGTCCGTGGCAGTTTGTATCCATGCTGGGTTTGCAGTTCGGGAGACAGTGACCCATAATCGAGGAAGTTCAAGCGGGTGCATGCGCAGAGCGGGGGAAACCATGTGCGTGTTTGCTGTTATAAATGCTCCTTTATAATGGCAAATTACACCACAGTTTCCCTATGGGAAATAGAGGAAGCCGTTAATTATGGATGTTTTTTGGACACCCTAGGTGTTTCATGAACCATAATTCTCCACAGCAAAGCTCAAGAGGTTTCTGTGGTCATGAAACACAGAGGGTGTGCAAAAAAAAATCCATAAATGCACATTTCTGTATTCTTTATTTTTTATAATTGCTGGTGTGCCTGGATTTGTTTAGTTTTCAGTTGTCTGCACTTTCTCTGCAGACTGAAGCACGGCCGAGCAGTTTACTATTCTAAACAAAAATGTAGACATTTTCCACAAAACAGCAGTATTTGGCATAAGAAAGATGATAATCTTTTTCTTATACCTAAATTTGTCTATTTTCTTCAGAAGAAGCAGCTGAGTGAAGAGCGAGGAGAGTGCGTGACTCCGCTGCTTCAGAAAACTTGATGCAAGCCTTAGCCAGAGTTGCTATGGTAACGCTTGCGTGGAGTCTTCTGAAGCCGCTGAGTCAGTCGCTGTCCTCGCTCTACACTCGACGGCTTTTTCTCAAGAGAATAGACAAATTTAAGTATGACAAAAAATGTATCGTGTTTTTATGCCAAATACTGTGGTTTCCTGGAAAATGTCTATAGTTTTGTTTACAATAGTGAACCTCTTGGTCACACTACACTCTGTGGAGAAAGTGAAAGTAGTTTGAAATGCTGTAATAACTGGATTTCGTGATTTTGGCATTTGAAGAGGCTGGTAATCCAGTTGATATTTGGTGTCACCAGTAGTTATACTGAAATTCAATATATTTTCACCATCACTGCTGTCCCCCAACTTCTCTCCTAGAATATAAAAAGCAAGGTGTAAGTCCACTTCCAATATTACACATATATTGTATTATTATACTGAAATTCAATATATTTTTGCCATTGTTGCTGCCCCCCAACTTCTGCCCTTGATTATAAAAAGCCAGGGTATAAGTCCACATTCAATTTTACACATATATTGTATTATTATACTGAAATTCTATATATTTTTACCATTGTTGCTGGCCCCCCTGACTTCTGCCCTAGAATATAAGAAGCCAGGGTGTAAGTCCACATTCAATTTTACACATATATTGCATTATTATACAGAAATTCAATACATTTTACTATTGTTGCTGCCCCCCAACTTCTCCCCTAGAATATAAAAAGCAAGGTGTAAGTCCACTTCCAATATTACACATATATTGTATTATTATACTGAAATTCAATATATTTTTACCATCATTGCTGCCCCCCGACTTCTGCCCTAGAATATAAGAAGCCAGGGTATAAGTCCACATTCAATTTTACACATATATTGCATTATTATACAGATATTCAATACATTTTACTATTGTTGCTGCCCCCCAACTTCTCCCCTAGAATATAAAAAGCAAGGGTATAAGTTCACATCTAATATTAGACAAATATTGTTTATTATATAGAGAGAATAATGGATAGAAAAGTGTGTATTATATAGAGGATAAAGTATGGGTCTGGGTGTGTATCGAGAATTTACACATATCTGAGGGGTTTGTATCCATGCTGGGTTTGCAGTTCTGGAGACAGTGACCCAGAATCGAGGAAGTTCAAGCGGGTGCATGCGCAGAGTATATTTTCAGGGTATAAGTCCACATCCAATTTTACACGTATATTGTATTATTATACTGAAGTTCAATATATGTATTTTTTTTCATGATTGTTTATCCTCCTGTGGCCACCTCAAACTGCTCCACCCTTTTTGACTCGCATCCCTACTGTTGGGGGATCCGTCCGCCATCCGTCTCAACCGGGACCGCAGGCACCCATTAACCCCTGTGGCTTACCCCCACAGCGGGGTGGCAGGGAGCTCCCGAGCTCCCTACCCCAACGGATCCAGTCTGGATGCCAGTACCCAGTGAACATTTGCAGACTGCCATCAAGCCGCAGTTGGTGCCACCTTTTTCCTTGTTCTATTCCCCTGAGTTGGAGGGTATGCAATGACACCAGTGGGCATGAGCGCGCACACATCTGCACATGTCCCCATCCAGGCTTCTGCCCCCGATTTGCCCCAATGTACAGTATGCATCCCTGACCCCCAGCCTCCACCAGGGGGCAGCTGGATGCTGACCATTGTGGTCCCCCCTTCCCGGAGAGGAAGAGACATCCTCTGGATGCTCAATCCCTCTCCTCCCCTGCCAGTCTCCGGTGACCTGTGCTTGCTCCTGAACCTGGGTCACTGGCGTGGTGCGAAGTGTGGCATACAGCGCCTCAGCCCTCAGCTCCACTGGGCCGGCAAAATTCAATATATTTTTAACATTGTTGCTATCATCCCCCCCGACTTCTCCCCTTCTGATCCTCCTAGCCCCAATATGAGATATTGAATTTCAGTAAAATAATACAATATATATATAAAATTAAATGTGGATATATACCCTTGCTTTTTATATTATTGGCTATGACTCTGGATTAAGAAATAAGGATAATTAATGCCTTTCTTTTATGTCATTTTAGATATTGAAAATGCTTGTACCTCAGTGGGAGATTTTTTAATCACATTTTCTACCGGATGCTCAGACCATGTAACTACATCGTGACAGACTTAGAGAAAGGGGAAAATTCAGAAATGAACAAGATAATATTAATTGAATGGTCCATCTGATGATTCGATGTTATAATGATACATCGAGGAGGCCAAAGAGCATATGGATAGTGTGATAACGCATAATTTATTTATTATTTATTTATTGAAATGTTTCACCAGGAAAGGCACGCTGAACAACAAGCTGCTCATCTCACGGTGTGTTCTGGGGGAGAGGGTAGCGGGAAACAGTACTTATAGCCAAGCAAAAACAATTATGCAGATATAACATGACATAGTACATCTAACTTATGAATACAGAAAATAACATACATAATAAGTACATCTTCATATATACAATTCTAACAATTATGCAGCAAATACAAATGGGACAGATAAGCGCTAAGTGCTGAAGTACACACTATACCGAGGGATATCTGAAAACATTGAACCAGCTAGCAGGTCCTTAATGATCGAGAAAAGGTAGTGGAATGATGGGTAGAAAGGAAGGGTGTGGAACAGGCATAGTAGTTAGGAGAGGAGGGAAACAGTAGGGGATAGGGGCTCAGATAAAGGGAATAGAAAGATGTTGTAATGAAGAGAGGAGGAAAACCGAAAGACAGAGATTAGTTACAACTACAATTTATTGACGAGAAGTTGTTCAGTGCAGAAGATATGGAGTATGGGGAGGATGAGTGATGACTCTGATGAAGAAGAACATTCCATAGTTTAGGGAAGCGATGAGAGAAAGCCAGCTGACCAAACACAGTCAAGCGGTGGGGGACTACCATTAAACATAAGTCTAAAGATCTGAGGGAGTGGGCAGGAGTGGGGAGGATGGAGAGTGAGGAAGTGAGAGTACCAAACCAAAGTTTAGACACAAATGTGGTACAGTGAAGGTGTTGTCGATTTTCTAGTGAGGTGAATGCCAGAGAGTGGTAGAGATTGCAGTGATAGGTGAGAGGGGGGAAGTCAAGAGCAAAATGACAGGAGTTAAAAAGGGTATCCAGTCTGGATAAGGAAGACTTTGGAGCAGCAGTGTAGACTACATCACAGTGATCGAAGATAGGTAGTATCATTTTCTGGACAAGTTCACATTGAGCCTGTAGCGGGAGGCAGCTACAGTACCTGTATAAAGCACCAAGCTTGGGGCGCAGCTTTTTCAGGAAGGTCATGCATCATTACAAGGAATGGACGCTAAATGTTGTTCAGTCTATGGTCATGCACCAAAGACATTACAACATGCTGGAATTTGTGATAGCATCGGATAAATTGTATTTCAAGTGAGCATACTCATAGACAGAAGTGATGCCTTGGGACTCTAGTGTAATCAAGTACAAATCAGTCATGAGTAATTGGGATGGTTTCTAATTGGGTTTCAGTATTAGTATATTTTAATTGTTAGGTCATACATTGCATATTAATTAGAGTCAGAGGATGAGGAGGGAGGACTGAGCATCCCGGGGACAGCTCTCCTCCCTTGGGGTAGGAGGACAGAACTCACTCGGAGGCTGCCACCTAGTGGTTCTGGTTGGCAGCACAGCAACACATCAGGGAAGGTGACCCGCTCATTGACACCAGGGGCCAGCTCCACAAGACAAAGTGTGAAATTATTGCAATTGATGCAGGCCCAGGAAGAAAACATAAAGTGGAGAATCTTGACCTGGCAGAAAGGTGGACAGGTGCCTCGCAAGCCCCGTACTGGTGACTCTGCTCTGCCAACATCCTCTGGCTGAGGACAGTGGGGCAACAGCAGCAGGTAAGCCACAAGGAAGCCTGGGGATGGGGCTTGGGGGGGGTGCCTGTCCTGACGGGGCTGAGTTAGCAGTAAGGAGATAAACTACTAATAAAAAATAAATGAAAAAAAAAAGCTCCTTGTCCTAATATTTCCAAAGTTGTCCCTTTCTAAGGCTACTTTTTTGAAATGGGACAACTGTGTAACTATAAGGACTTGAAATTTATTTTTGAAATGAAAGCTTGGCAGTCAGCATGGATGAAATCATATTGCTACACCTTCGGTTATTCTAAGAATATATTTCCACTTTGTGATATAAAGATGTAGTGTCAGCATAATAGTACCATATATTGGGGATACATTATGGGCAGAAATGTGATATAGAAAATATTCTCACTCCTGCAGAGTGAGCTCCGGATATCTCACAAGTGCTGAAGGCACGAGTGAGATATCCAGAGCTCACGATGCAGGAGTGACAATATTTTTCATAGCACATGATCTGCACATCATGTGTGTGATTTATACAACAGGGTTGAGTGGTAAATGAGTGAGAGGGTTTTATGTATTTAATTTGTGGATGGGTGCTTGGGCTGTGGAGTTTTGTTTGTTATTGAGGCTGGGTGTATGTTTTGTACTGTTCTGACTGGCTGATGTGTGTGTTGCTCATTTGTGCCTGGCTACACGTTGTGTATGTGTTGTTTCATTGGATGTTGTGCCTTAGTGGGTTGGACTTAGGCTGGCATCGGGGAATGGGGTTTCATCAAAACTTTCTTTTATTTTCTTAGATTTCTGTGTTTGTGAGCATTTTTATTTAGTTTGATTCTTACAGCTTTAGTGTACTGCTTGTGTGATTGTTTTAACTTATTTTTGCCCTGCTCATGTCAGTTCCATTGAGCCAAACTGTGGATGTTTCACTTTCAAGTTATAGAAGCAGTTTCACTTCTGCTGTTTATTGTGTTTTGCAATATATAATGTAAGGTAGCTAAAGTTATTTTTTTGTGGTTTTACAAGTTGAATTGTTACAAATTTTGCTCTTCACGATGATATGTTACTTGTTTAATGTGCTTCATTTTACTCTGTGTTGGAGTCTGATTCAGGTACTCTGGCCCACTTTCTGTGCATCTGCTTGCAGTGGAGACCTGGAAGAAGAGAAACAACATAGTACAGAGTTATCTTTTCCTTTGTAACTTGTTACTTGGTGCCTATTTTGTGAAGGAGTCCTTAATGGAAAAACATGCTTTCTTAGGAGCAGCAGCTGTGTTTCAGGTGAAAGCATTGCACTTCTGTATTTGTTTCTATGGTAACAGCACAGGTTTTTCTTGTATGCTGCTAAGGGAAAGCTGCTTAGAGTGATGATATCAGTGACCTTTGTGTGCACTGTGTATGTAAATGGCTGATATCATTACTGTAGAGCAGAGGGTAAAAATATCACACTGTGGTGGATGATAACACTGTTTTATCTCACACATTTACCACTCACCCCTATTGTATAAAAATAAATATGCTTATACTGTCTTAATATACTAGTAATACACTTACATTTTTTAACTCATCTTTATTGAAAAAGAAGCTGGTCATACACACAGCTACCACATGACAGACAGTGCAGTAATAACATTAAAAAAGACACGTTTCAGGCTTGTAGCAGTTCTGTATGCCTGAAAAATGTTCAGTCCCTTTGCACATTATTGACAGACTTTTTTCAAAAGGTGTTTTAGGACATTTTTAAGCATGTTCAGTTTTTTTTGGTTTAAATAGAAGTAAAACAAACAGTAGTGTGATTTTTGTTTTGAAAATTTGTTTGTAAAGGGGTTTAATTATATTACATAAATCCTCATTTAAATCTAGTAATCTGAAACTATTCCTACAAAAGCACTAGAAGAAGCGAAAGAAAATTTTTAGCACCACAGAAACTGTGACGTTAGTTTTGGTCAGCATCACTTCCTTTGTCACATGAAAGGCGTGGCACAGAGTGCCAGTAAACCTCTGGTCTGACACCCATCTCCTGTTACTCCAGCTACAACATGCCAGACATCTACACACTGTCTGTTGTGCTTTTCATGTTATTAAATAAGTCAATGTCTCATGAGAATCACATTGAGGAGCAAGGAAGCAGTCATGCTTTCCCTTAGTTTTGGAAACAATGCAATTAATTTTTTTCTTTTAAAACTTTTTCTGCCATTAAAACTAAGTTAAAAAAATTGATGTGGCATGAGCCCCTGGCTTACCACATCTGAGTTAACTGGGGGCCGCGTACACTCGCGATGGAATGCTGCAGAGGGAATGATGCTCCCAGCTGCCAGTCAATCACTGAGCAGCCCTGACTTTGGCTGGGGAGGCAGTTGCTAGCCTGCCCTCCCTGCCAGAGTAAGCGTGCAACCTCAGTGACTGATTGCAGTTCTTCAGACAGGCATGGGGAGAACCTGGCAAAAAAGGAGAAAATACAATTAAAAAAAATTACACCATAGCGACAGCAGTCTTATGGAAAATGGGTATCAAGCTTCCCTGCTGATGTTTGTCACAGTATTATAGGAATCAATATTCTCAGGAGATGTCCATCAATAATAGTTAATAATGGTATTGTTGTCTTCATTTAGAGG
Organism: Neoceratodus forsteri; assembly: GCA_016271365.2. NCBI lineage: Eukaryota > Metazoa > Chordata > Ceratodontiformes > Ceratodontidae > Neoceratodus > Neoceratodus forsteri. The sequence continues at coordinate 709,855,385 of CM028138.1, read as the reverse complement.
TCATGGACACAACTGTGCTAACTCAAAAGCCTACTGTCCTAGCGGAGAGGGAAAAATGGAATGTGACGCTGAGCTGCGAACAGGATGGCAATGATAATAACATGTTCTGGTACAGGCAGTACCCCAACAAGGGACTGGAACTCATTCTCTACTCTTTTCGTGCAGAAACAACAGAAGAGAAGGGAGAAGCCTACAACAGAAGATTTTCATCCACGAGATCCACAACTAAACAATTTTCTTTGCAGATAATTCAGCTTGAACCCAACGACACAGCTGTGTACTTCTGTGCTAGCAGTTTAAGCACAGTGGTTTAAAGTCAGGATGCTGCTGCTCAAAAACCTCTTACAGGCATCAAAGACAGCTCTGACAGGCAGGTTGGGGTGGGGAAAAGGAATGACTCTACTACTGATGTTTATTATTTTGACTTATACTACCAGCATACCTCCATTACCTCAAATAGTTTCCTCAGGCTTGTTGCCCCATACCACAAAAAGTCTTGTCTCCCTGTTGATAACAGATGTAAGTTCATTCAGACAATGACGCACCCTGTTTTCAACTATGTAAACATTGTACAGTATATGGCTGAGCCTCAAAGTGCACACTAGTCAAGCTGGACCCCCTCCACCATGGTTTCTGCTACTTTACCCTGAACTGTCCTTCCCACACCCATCTCTGTGACCTGGAGTGGCCATCCCTTGTGGGGTGGTGGCTCACAGAAGTCTGCCACACTGATTTTCAGATTTTGGCCTAATGGCCTGCCTGTCTACCGATCCTACCTCATCACACCATTACCTCACTCAGCCTATCTCTATCCATTACTCAAACCTTTGCTCATTTCTTACTCCAGGATATTGCCTCTCAGCTGGACATGCTGTGTTCTCATGGAGACTGTCCTATTAAACTGCCTCCTTCCACATTCAGCTCCAGTCCTTCACATCACATTGGTCCCTAAAGAGGCAGGTCTGTAAGCAATTCTGTCCTTCCTGTCACTGCTTCTCCTTCTCAACTGGGCAGGTGACCAGGAACTCAACTACTGCTACCTCAGCTCCCTGACTTATGCCCAGTTGTGTGCTTACTTTGTTCCTATCCTTTCTTACTCGTGTCTGGTTCATAATGCCCAGGCCTCTACCAGACTGACACCAGATTTCTCACCATTATTTGATTATTCATATTGTGCTTTTGCACTACTTAGAACTATTTTCTTTGTCTTTATATCCCAGAACATATGCATTCTATAATTATGTGATGCTCATGCAGTCCATGCACTCACTGAAACTCAAATGGACATGTGCCAGCTAGCTTAAAGTCGTTGGTGGAAAGACCAGCTTAGTCTAATATTAAAACTAGATCAACAGATAAATTACATTTACAAATACCAAAGTGCTTTCAAAATATTGGACAAGATGCCTTTTACTACAGACTTAGATGTTACTGGAATTCACAAAGCAGAGACGTGTGCACAGGGATGGCGGTGCTCTCGGTTAAAAAAGCAGAAACTCGAACAATAACACCGGGCACTCACCAACCAGTTGCAATGGATACCACAGCTAAGATGAGACCTAAATAATTTATTTCATACAAATTCAATCATGGGATACAGACAATCTGTACACGTCTGATACATTTTGGACATTACAAGATCCTTTATCAAACCCATTTGCATTTGAAGGAGAGCATGGGCTACATGAGTATATATTACATAATTATACAATGCATATGTTCTGAGATATAAAGACAAAGAAAATAGTTCTAAGTAGTGCAAAAGTGCATGTTTGAGTAGTTACTGGAATTCTCTACTGTTAACTATTGGAACTTAAGCAAATTACAGATCTTTTGTCTCAGCTCTAAGAAACCTTTTTAGTTTGACAGAAGCCTGCTGTGGGCATTGAATTTTGTAATTTGTATTTATTGTTTGTTTTATGTTGTCAATGCTTCTGTCTTTCTCTGAATCTGTACTATGACCATGGTTGCCTATGAAAATGGGCATTATTTGTCCGTAGAATGATGTAAATGAAAAGAATCTGAAAATCAATTATTAACAGCTCAGTTTGACCTGCTGTGCAAATCCCTTCAACATGTAACTAACTAACTAACAAAATAAAAAAAGGTTTATAAAAAAACAGGTTAAGAAATACTTGTGATCCGCTTGGCCAAGAGCATCATGTGACTGGCTGGTAAGTTTATCAAAGAAGAATTGTGCATTTCAGATCTCATGGCAGGTCTTTCATTAAATGTTTTTTTCATTTAGTTTGACTATTTTAGAAGAAAAATATGCACATTTCACATTGTCCTGTTGTACTATGTATACTGACACATCTGGTGGTTGAAAGCACTCAGCTGTGCCTTGTGCTGTGCAACAGAATTTAAGAGAGCCCTCTGTGAAATTATTGGGCATATACCAATGTACTGAAAAGCCACCATCAAGTGTGATGGAACCATTGGGGCACCAAGGCCGCTATATCTCAGTTTCTTCCCCCAAATTCCTACTTGGCTTGGCTGAGACCCATCTCATACACTCATGAAACCTACCCCAACCCTGACTCTGGCTTGTTCACCATGGTTTACCCACCATTGCAGGACTCTGTACTTTCCTAGATAGAATGAAATGTAGAGTAGAAGATGGCCAAGTGAGATCAAATGTAATGTATGATGGCTTGGATGTTAAAATGGTGGTAATGATATTCAGATGAGTAATCAATAATCCACATTAAGGAGTTGGCCTGTTGGTACAGCAGTAGTGGTACCACTTGTGACACCAGTGACCTGGGTTTAGAATGAGCCTGGATCATCAAGGGCAAGCCAGGGGTGTAGGACTGCACATCCTAGAGGACACTCTTCTTCCCCAGGGAAGGGGGATTACTAGTCCCAGTGCTATATTGGCACCTAGGTAACTACAGACAGTATTGCACATTGGACAGTGCAGCAGTAGGGAAGACAAATCTGGCAGCATCACACTCCATAAGCTTGCTTGCACAAGCTTGTGATGCCATTAGTTGGCATCTCATGTACCAGGGGGAAGGAAAAACCCTGGACAGCACATTATGATGGACCCAGCTCCCACAGGCCCAGTACTTATAGCAGGGCACTCTCTCAGGTCACACTGGGTCTGTTCCATCAGCTGGGTTTGTGAGGACCCACTGACCCCTGCCATGGGAGGCAAGTCATGGAGGAACATGCCCCTCATTGCAGGTAAGTCTCTGAGGAGCTGGGTGATGGCTTGGGAGAGGGGGCAGGAGGAGTCACAGCCTTCACCAGAGAACAAAAACAGCATTGAAGAGCCACCGACGCCTCAAGAAGAACTTTCCAAAACATAATAGTTGGACACAAAGCAGCTGACATTTCTCATTGGCTGTGTATTTTGTATCCTCATTACTTATTGCAGAGGTAATTTGCCTCAAAAACAAGATACTTGTTTCTTGAGGGTACATCAGCTCCTATTGCTTCTTCCCAACCTCATGTCATAATACTCTGCTTGTGACATCACAGTTGTTCCCATGGCAAAAGACTGTGATGTAACAACAGCGCATTATGATTTCAAGTTGGGATTAAGCTATAGAAGCAGATGAACTATGCAGGATAAAGATCTTGTTTTTGTGGGAATTTCTTCAGTAATAAATAATGAGGAGAAATCTATACAAGGTATTTTATTGTGCCTAAATATTATGTTTTCCAAAGTTTTCCCAAAGGCATCAGCTGCTCTTTAACACAAAATAAAAAAAAGCCACCTTAGGGTACAAGGTAAGACACATCTTACTACGTGCCCTTGGTGGGTTATGAAGTATGAGGCACAGACACATAGACACACAGATGAGTGCTTTTAACCACTTGGGAAATGCAATAAGATCTGTCTTAACTCGCAGCCTGGAATGGGTTATTGTACTAACAAAATTGATCATTTAGGTCGAATAATGTCTGAAAGAGATGTTTTTATATTTGATTGAAAGCTAGCTGTACAGTAATACAAACATTTTACAACAGTCACATGATGTAAAAAGAAACAAAGGACTCTGAGGACTGAAATAAAAGTAAGAAAACCATTTGCAGCTTATACCACTTATTGAACTAGTACTGTGAATCCCAACTAGCAGTGACTGTCAATAGACTTTTTCTAATTTTTATTCAGTCCTCCCAGTTCTTCTAATTTGTTTCTTTTGGTATAGTGGAGCTTGTAACCCTTCACAGCACTGACCTCTTCCTTTCCAGAATGCGCTGATACAAGTGTTGTCTCACAGATGTATATCCCACTGTGGCCACACTAGGTCACATTGTGACCTTGAGCAAGTCACTTGACCCTCCCTTCTGCTATTTCCTAGTTGTAAAATTAGATAGAAGCATAACCCCCCCCAAAAAAAAACACTTAAAGTGAGACGTTGTACTTCAGCGGGGTCTCAGTTTACTTGGTAAATATATTGCAGCCAATTCTCAAAATGATTTACAGGATAACATCATCCGCCGTTAGTAATGATCACAAATTCACATGGAACATCATTTAGTAGTGGTATGCTGTGCAGGGGTAGGTAATAGATACCAGCATATCTTCGTGTGCCACACGGTTACTACAGCAATGTTTGAAACAGTAATATTTGACAGAGAAATGCCCATTCAGAATTTCAAGGGACATCCCCAGAACCTGAAACTGAAACTTGTAAATTCTGGTGATAGCCATACAAATTCTGGGCTAACATTTCAGTGCTGTAGAAGAAGCTGTTTTAAAATTTGGTGGAGCAAACAGAAGGCATAAAAAAGATTCAGAGTCTGAATGAAGCCTTCTTGTTCTCTTTTGGGAAAACCAGTCCCTGCACTCCCCTATATGTGGAGTGTGCAAGTAAGACAGTGCAGCCTCAGAATCCACCTGGCCAGACATTTGCCAGGGTTGCATCACTTTGTTTCTACACTGGGAGCAGCTGGGGGCTGAGCGCATGGTAAAGGTGACCTGCTCAGCATGTAGAGGAAGGAGACTACTGAGTGCTTAGCATTCATACATTCCTAGTACCATGATAGAAGAGCAGCTTTGTGGTGGCCATGAAGGCAGTTGCTCACCGAACGACACAACTGAAGGATGGATGTGGCCAGGGGGCCCTGACTGTCAGGGCTTGGGACGGGGAAAACAAAGGTACATCAGTGTAATTTGCCAGGGTTTTCTCAAGGAGCTGCACATCTCCACAGCAGCAGTAGATGGCACTGCTGGCTTACATTGTGGAATATGAAAGGAAGGGATTACCTGGGTTTATTTACATATATAGTGCTGCACTACATCTTTGTATGCAACACAGCAAGAAATCAACAATAAAATGTTGTCGTATGGGACCTTCGGTCAGTTGGATTTCAAAACAAAAATAGGGTTGAAGGGGTCCAAAGCAAAGCTATGAAAATGTTGGGGATCATGGGTGTTACAAGTTAGGAGGAAAGATTGGGGGAAACATGCTTGCAGTTCTCAGAGGTGAGGAGATTAAGCAGAGCTCTCCTACATTAACAAGGATGAGCAGTCATGCACTACCTTAAACTTTCAATATAAAAATGAAGCTAGAATTCGAGAGCATAATGCATGGTTTAAAGGGGAACAGGCACAACAAAGGACTCCACACTCAGGCATGGGACTGGTCCCAATGTGTACTTTGTGGGGAAATACACTTTGGTTTACTTACTGTTTATGGTAGTATAGTAGATTATATCAGAATAACTTTGGTTAGTGTAGGCTGACATCTTCTGTTACTACAAATCCCAGAATCCCCTGTAGCTGATATCACAGCAGTAGGCAGCAGTGGGAGATTCAATAGCCTGCTTGGCATGTTAGAGCTTTTATCATCTCCGATCAGATGTTCTCTGGGACTGCTTTTTTCCATGGGTTATGTACAGTCATCTGTGTCTTTACGTAGCCCATGAAGGACAGCAGGTCCAGAAAACAAAAGATCACAGTTTATATAAACTCTGACATGCACTGTAGGCTATTGAATCTTCTCACTGCTACCCACTGCTCTGATGTGATCTTCAGGGGATTCTAGGATCTGTAATAACATAAGATGTCAACCTATAATTAAACAAAATTAATCTGATACAATCTACTATATTACTGTGAACTGTAAGTAAACCACAATATTTCTGCATACAAACTGCGCATTGAGACCAACCCCAAATTTGATTGTGCGGGCCCATGGTGGTGACTAATCCCCATTAAATGAAACAGGTTCAGAACAGAAAGAAGAACATGTTCTTTCTCCCAATGGGTTCTAGGAGTTTGAAATATGTTACTACAAGAAATACTAGAAGGCAAAAATAACAACATTTTCAAAAAGAACATTGATAAGTAAATGATGGGACAAAATAAAATATGGTACTCTCACTGATAAGGTGGGGGCAGTCTCCTTCATATTCAAATACTGATTTGGTTCCCTTCTCTCTTTCATCTCATCTCGTCTCGTCTCGTCTCGTCTCGTCTCGTCTCGTCTCATCTCATCTCTTCTCTTCTCTTCTCTTCTCTTCTCTTCTCTTCTCTTCTCTTCTCTTCTCTTCTCTTCTCTTCTCTTCTCCTCTCCTCTCCTCTCCTCTCTTCTCCTCTTCTCTTCTCTTCTCACTTATTCCCTCTGCTTCCTGTTCCCTCTTTCCTGGGACCATTGCACTTTCGCCAATCTGCACCCCCGCTTCTCCTGCTGGGCAATTTGCCTTCTTCTATTGATTTTCTTCACTCTGGAACTGAGTGCTCTCCTCCCTCCACATCGCCTCCTCCCCATCTCCCTCAGGCACCAGTCGAAACTCCAATCCCTCCCTACTTGTTCCTGTTACCCTTCTTCTTGGCACCTCCCCAGCATAAGCCTCAACTATCCTTGGTATGGTATCCAGCTGGGTCCCCGCTACCTGCCTACTGGTTCCACTTCATCACCACCTCTTTTCTTCCCTCCACCATGAGGCCTGGCTTAAGTTCATCTGACAGGTGTCTCACCTGTTGTCAGCACTGTATTTGCCCATCAAGTTTTGCTGCCAGTTTTTCCATTTGCACTTGTTAGACTTTTACTGAGTTGTGACCACACCTTATGCTCTGTGCCAGCTATTTTGTATTTATCTTCTTTTGTACCAACTTATTTTACCAAGTGTTGTTTCTCTGATTTGTGTTGTATATTGTACTGCTGTTCTTCCATTGTTCTCCAGCCCCGGGTCGTACCTGGAAAGAGTGCTGGCTCAGTGTACCTTTTCTGGTAACCAATTTTCAAGTAAATGAACGAATGACTGAATGAATGAATAAATGAATGAATGACACAATGAATAAATGACTCAATCAATCAATCAATAAAAATAAATCCAGGGAAACATAAATGATGGTCCCCTCCATCTTCTTCTGTTGACCACAAGTTAATTTAATTAATAGCATTACAACATTCCAGGGGTTTTAACGCCATTGTTAATCTGATCCTAGGGGTATAAGGCACTCTGCCTTGCATCATACCTCTTCACCCCTCCCCCCCCCGATTAGATGAACTGAAAGCATCACAACTCCTGGACATGAGGTCCACCCTAGAGACTTGCTGACTGAGAGATCTCGGTTCAGGATAGAGTCCCTGATTCAGATATGTGCAGAAAATATGCAAGTCAATTTGTGATGATGATGAGTGCACCTTTGTTGGAAAGGAGGGAGGTGCTACATGTCCAGAACATACTTACGAGGGTAACATAGTATTACTGAGGACCTGGGAATCCTTGGTGAAGGGGGAAGTGTCAAGACTTGCTAAAATGGGGCTGACCCAAAATTTTTGAAGTGAGTCCAGATCTCTGAATGTGAGGCCTGGACATGGCACACTCCACCGTGTCTAAGATAGCCACCAGACTGTATTACGATTCTGTGACCACTAGTGCATGTGCAGTACAGTCTGTCAGCTATGTTGGTCACAGCGGACTGTGCTATGTTCTGCTGCGATCGATGATTTCTTTTTTTTTTTTCAATAAAGGGAGCAGAGTAGATGGGCCAATGGGTCCTTTTCTGCCAACAGTTTTCTATGTTTCTGTGTTTCTGTTGGACTGCCTCAAATTCAATGTATCAGTATGGCAAAAGTATACAATTTACTGTAGTTGAAATTCTGGAAAAAATTTTAATATTTTTCTTAAATGCAAACAGAACTGACAAGTATGTCAAAATTCTGCCATTGAAGTTTTAATTTTGTACAGTACTAATCCTCACTTTTTCCACAGTGGTGCCTGGATGCAGGGTGTTTTAGGTACCAGTGGGCAGGAATGGATGGTGAGATAGGAGCATGCCCACTAGTGTTATAATTTACTACAGAATGCTTCTGGCTGCTGGGACACAGAAACAAGAAAATGAGGAGGAGGCAGGGACAGTAAAGCTGCCAACGTCTACCTAGATTTGGTCTTTCCCCATACTGTATGAAAAACCCAGAATTGGGGTTATACCATGGAAGCCATTGGGGGAGTGATGCTTGGGAACAAGCTAACATTCCTTGTAGCAGTCTCCATCTCTCAGATGCAGAAGTATCTGCATTAAAAAAGAAAGGAAACCAAAAACTTACTGACACAAAAATCATAGCACCATTCTGCCGTTCACTCCAATACATACGAACATTCAAACTAGTCAGCAGAAGAAGGCCATTTGGTCTAGCTAGTCTGCTTGTATTGCAGGGTCCATGGCTTGAGTTACTTTTGGGCTGTGTTCTGGAGCTCTCCATTGTTGTTCTGTTCTGTTCTCCCTGTTTTCTCCTTTCCTTCTATTATTTCCTCTTAACCCTGTTGCCCTTGCTCTCCTATCAACTCCCTGTAGTGTTTTGCTCCACTGGGAGTCCCCCCGTTAACTTCAGTCTTTGTCCTCCTTTCTGTGTTCTGGTATGATTCTGCTTTTCTGTGTCAGTTTCAGTGTGTGTGTGTGTATGTGTGTCTGTGTGTGTGTCTGTCTGAGTGTGTCTCTGTGTCTGTGTGTGTGTGTGTCTGTGTGTTTCTGTGTGTGTGTGTCTGTGTGTGCGTGTGTGTGTGTGTGTGTGTCTGTGAGTCTGTGTGTCTGTGTGTGTGTGTGTCTGTGTGGGTGTCTGTGTGTGTCTCTGTATGTCCGTGTGTGTGTGTCTGTGTGTGTGTCTGTCTGTGTGTGTCTGTGTGTGTGTGTCTGTATGTTTCTGTGTGTGTCTGTGTGTGTCGTGTGTGTCTGTGTGTGTCTGTGTGTGTTTGTCTGTTTGTTTTGTGTGTGTGTGTCTGTGTGTGTGTCTGTGTTTGTGTTTGTGTCTGTGTGTGTCTGCATGCGTGTCTGTGTGAGTGTGTGTGTCTGTGTGTGTGTCTGTTTGTGTTTGTGTCTGTGTGTGTCTGCATGTGTGTCTGTGTGAGTGTGTGTGTCTGTGTGTGTGTCTGTGAATGTGTGTGTCCATGTGTGTCTGTGTGTGTGTGTGCGCATGTGTCTGTGAGTCTGTGTGTGTGTCTGTGTGGGTGTGTGTGTGTGTGTGTGTGTGTGTGTGTCTGTGTGTATGTGCGTGTGTGTGTGTCTGTGAGTCTGTGTGTCTGTGTCTGTTTGTGTGTGTGTCTGTGTGTATGTGTGTGTGTCTGTGTGTGTGTGTGTGTGTGTGTGTGTGTGTGTCTGTGTGTGTCTGTGTGTGTCTCTGTGTGTCTGTGTGTGTGTCTCTGTGTGTCTGTCTGTGTCTGTGTGTCCCTGTGTGTCTGTGTGTGTTTGTCTTTTTTGTGTCTGTGTGTGTCTGTGTGAGTGTGCGTGTGTGTGTGTGTCTGTGTGTGTGTGTGAGTGTGTGTCCGTGTGTCTGTGTGTGTGTGCTGTGCGTGTGTGTGTCTGTGAGTCTGTGTGTGTGTGTGTGTGTGTGTGTGTCTGTGTGGGTGTCTGTGTGTGTCTGTGTGTATCTGTGTGTGTGTGTCTCTGTGTGTCTGTGTCTGTGTGTTCTGTGTGTGTGTGTGTCTGTTTGTGTGTCTGTGTGTGTCTGTGTGAATGTGCATGTGTGTCTGTGTGTGTGTGCGTGTGTGTCTGTGTGTGTCTGTGAGTGTGTGTGTCTGTGTCTGTGTGTGTCTGTGTCTGTGTGTCTCTGTGTGTGTGTGTCTCTGTGTGTGTGTGTCGGTGTGTGTGTCTCTGTTTGTGTTGTGTGTGTGTGTGTGTGTGTGTGTGTGTGTGTGTGCATGTGTGTGAGCAATGATGCCCCTGCATGGCCACTCCTGCTCCCCTCCTCAATCCGCAGCAGTTGCCTGCCTTCCTGTGTCCAGTACTCATTCTTGTGTCACGTCATAGATCATGTTTCCTATCTGCTATAATTGTGTGGGCCTTACCTGACCAGTGCTCCTCTAACAGACACCTCCTGTCTGCCTCTCTCTGACTCCATAGCTCCTCTGAGTTGCTGCTGCTTATACATTCTTCAGTGCCTTCACACCATTCTCATTGCATTTCCGCAGAGTCCATTTCACAGCTTCTCTTCTAGCTTAGCCTAGTTGCTTCTTGCTCTCCTTGCTGCACTTTCTTTGCTGTGCACTCCATTCAGGGGTGCTGACTGGCCACAGCAGCACTTCAGCTGGCAAGTTCAGTATTAGTGCTCCCTGCCAATGACTATTCCGGCTGCCATCATTATGGTTTAACCTGTTGCACTCTCCAGCTCCGGCTGTGATACTGCATGCAGCCTGCTTATCTCCTGATTCACTCCTGTGATAAGCTACTCTTGCGCTTAGGTTGCCTGTTTGGCAGCCTGCCCCTTCTAGTATAGTTAGTGTCTATGGAAACATGAGGCCGTATTTTCAAATGGGTGAGAATGACACAATCCTGAGGTGCACCAAAGATATGGTACACCAGGCTTGCGGCATTCTCCTGACTGGTAATCAGGATTTTCTATCCTGTGCACCAACTGCCGCAGGTTAGAACAACTTTTTGTGGTCTAGCTTGTGGCAATCCCAGGGGCATATTTTATGGAGTTTGCACCAGATATTTGGCAAAAGCTGCCATAAATCATGGAAACTGTCGTAACTGTACCCAAGACTGTAAAATTGGGTGCAGTTGTAGCAAAGAGGTGAGGTGCACTGTCAGAACCTAAGTGTTGTGGTGAAGGGCTTGGCACAAGCCCCGCATCCCAATTTGAAAGTCTGGCTCATGAACCCCAAAGAACCATCATCCCATCTTATTAACTACTGCTTGTATCAATATTTTCATTATCTTATCATCATCAGGTGCTGTTTTTGGTCTCCCACTTGGAGTCTCCCCATGTCTGCTACTCAGAGGCCACATGGTACTGACATCAGTCGACTATGTTTCATGATCCTAGCATGATGAAATAAACAACCAACATTCTTTGTTCTGATGAAGTGGCTTTTACTACCACAAAACATTAACTCTGATTTGACTTCTGGAATAAAGTAAGTTGAAGGATAACTTCAAATGCAGAAGCTGAACCTCCATTCTGTTTCATGTTCATGTCTACTGCTTACAGAAGGATCCTCTGAACTTATTATATGCCAATGACATTTCAGGGCACCCTGGGACATCTGTGAAGTGTGCTTCTAGATACCCATGCCATAATGGTGATGATGTTACTGAAGAATAAGACTTGCTGTTCTCACAGGTATCAGCCTAGACATACTCCAGGTACCATGTCCATTCCCCAGAGTCACACACAGGATGCTTGTGAGCTTCTCTGTGTAGCAGGAATCTCCACAAGGTGGCACCACCGCTCCATACAATATAATACTACAGTCCCCACTCTCACATGATCTGAGTCATATTTTGTATCTCTTTTCAGATCCCACATACTCCACACATGGCAAGGTCTCCAGAGCTATGCACTGGACATTCTTCTCACAATGGAGAGGTGGAATGTGTTCACTCAGCCCACTTAGGCTGGCATAGTGGTGGATGAGCACTACCCTGGGTGGAGAGGGGTCCTCAGTGCCATGCCTCAGTGATCAGAGCAGGGCCACTACAGCCAAACATTTTTACCACTGATCCTGAATCTGGGGTCTCCAGCAATTTGCTTTAGTTCAGGCATGGCATGCAGCTGGCCAGAGTGGGGGACTTTTTTATAGATGGGAAAAAACACCAGGAAGCTCTGAACAAGCTAGATCAATTGGTCAGACTCATCATGGTTTAATGGAGCTGAATTCAAGGTGTTACCCATGAGGAGGAAAAGAGAAGAAGGACCCATACACTGTGTGGGACTTCTCTTGCTGCAGCAGAGGATGAAAGGGACCTGGGGGGTCATAATAGGTAGGCGGGGCTGAAACACGATGAGCAGTGCATAGTGAGTGTCTAGAAGCTGGCAATGCTGGGGTACAACAAATGGGGTGACCAACAAAGTGGTAGAAGTAATGCTGCCACGTTACAAGGTCTTGTTCTGTCCCACCTAGATTACTGCCTTCATATCCATTCCTCTGAAGTGGTCCTCCTGAAGGTTCCCAGGTTGTAGCTGATTGTGTCTGGAGACAGTGCTTTTGCAATGGCAGCTTCAGTTCTCAGGAATTAGCTGCCCTGCAAGCTTAGGGAGTCCTCCTTGGTTGAGTCATTTATGAGGGGCTTAAAACAACACTTATTCTTAATAGCTTACCCCACTAACACCTACGTGTTGTACCAGACAAATGTTTTTATATTGTAATATTTCATTTATTGTGCTGCTGTACTTGTACTTTTACATGTTTTGTAAGGCACCCAAAGACTGCGGGATTGGGAACCTAAGGAATTAAAATACTACTCTACTAAGTCTGGGCTGTTTAATTCAGAAATTACATTGAGGCAGTGAAGATGCATTTCAGTTCCAAAAGAATGATCAGCGGTATGAGGATAACATCTGAAAGGTAACTCTGATGGCACTTAACATGTTCATCCTGGAGAGAAGGACACTGAGAGATTACATAATCTGCATCTTCAGCAAACACCATGGTATTTACAATGTCAAACAACAAAAATGCCCAATCTGGTGTGCTTCGACATGATGCTCAGGTACACTATGAAGCTCAGAGGTGGTACATTAAGGGGTAATATATGTAAGCACTTCATCTCCCAGCGGGTTGTGAACCTTATGAAACAGAGGGCTATACATGATGGACTGGCATCACTAGTTCTGACTTTAAATTACCATATTACTATAGAACTACAGTTTGTAAAACATTTATAGGGGTAACATCAGGTGGATCAGATTCTGGTTGGGCAAGTTCCTCATGGAGAATTACATTTACTCGGTATAACGTTTACTTTATGGGGGATGGGAGAGTTCACAGAGGTTTTCAATATTTTCATAATATGGAGTAGTGTAGATGTCTGAGTCACAGAACATTAACAAGATATTGTCGTTTTTGTCTACATTCTCTCAGGCTCCTAATGTTGATGTTTGCTTAAGCAAAGCCACAACTGATTTTTGAAATTCCCTCCACCTCATAAGTGGAGATCAGGGACCAGATATTCAAATGGACGAGGGGCTAATTCCCATGCTGAAGTCCGCCAGTGTGGAAAAAATCTCTGCACTAGCAGTCAGTTTTCAACCGGTGCTCTGCACGGATAACTGGGGCAGCTGTGGAGGGTGTTCCGCTTGGTACAATGAGGTGTAACATTTTGGCACAGCTGCACCAAAAAAACAACTGCAAGCTGCCACAAATCATGGAGCTGGCCATAGAACAGCGCTGTCTTTGAAAATCAAGCCCATGAGGTAATGACTGCGGCTCTGCAACTGAAGCCCCACTGCGTGCATTTTTGCTGCACCTGCACCAATTCCTGGGGTTTTGAACATCTGGCCCCGGGTGTGTATTTTGAGTCAAACAAATTCACATTTGATAGATTGGATATGCCTACGTTGCATTCAGATATAAATTAAATGAATAACAATTACAGTTACATACTATTTGATATAGTGGTGTCTATTTCCTGTCACTCTGCTCTCTTCTTTTATGCACCTGTTCCTAGTCTTTGTATTATGATACACCAGTTGCCTATGTGTATAATACTTTTGTGCTTCTCATTTTGAATATATGCTTTGTAGACTGCACACCTCTTTATACCTTGTGTACTATTCAGTTGTAACATTTTTCTAAGCTGCCATTGCCATGCATTGTATTGTTTACTGTTTTTTCTCTCCCTGGTCATGCCTGAAAATAGGCAAATGTTTGTCTAGTGCTCCCTACCTGGTTCACAAAAACTAAATATATCAAATAAAAGCCATATTTAGCAACAACAACAACAAATTAGATTGGAGCTGTTCAGCTGCTGAAACAGCACAACATGAGCTGGGCTCCCTCATCAGGTGCAACTGTTCTGTCAATTATGCATTTATAAAATGGGCCTTGAAAATCCTGTAACTTTATTGGACAAAAAATGTCACATGACTGCTTATTATTCTTCTGACAACCACACACCTCACTTGAACTACCGGTATATATTTCTCAACAAATAAAAGCCCATTTTACAAGTGAAATAACACACTTCATGGTGTATGGTTATAGAAGATTAAGGCACTTCTCAGTTGGGCATGATACTCAGCTAAGCCTAGTGCCTAACAACCACCAAGGCGTGTATTATTCCCTTATAACTACGCATCCTATTATGTGTTATACCTTACTTAGAAATGGGTTGGAGACCAACCAGCCTGCCACTGCAGCTGTAGGGCTTCTGCTTGTGACACCAATGTCCTGGGTTTGGGAACTGGCCCGAGGAGTAGGAGGGACAGTTAAGGAGAGGAGAATCAAGCATCTGATGGACTTCTCTCCACCTCTGGAGGGAGAGTGGGTGAGTGTCCAGTGCATGACTGCCCTCTATTGGAGGCCAGAGGAAGCAGCTGCTGGAGCCCAAGCCACGGAGAGGTTTGCCAGACGTTGATGCTCTGGTGCCATTATGTTATTGCGTGCCATGCCTCTCACTGGGGACAAAGCATTGTGAAATACTTGACCCATCTACAACACTCCACTCCACCAATCCTACCCTGCCTGTTGCACTCAGCTGATGACTGAGTCTACGTATTCCATTAGGACTGGCCCAGCCCTGCGACCCTGCACCGGGGTGGGGGGGGAAGCCAGGGTGGCATCCCGGTAGCAGGCATCCACCGGGAATCTGAATCAGTAGTCTTTTGTGGGAGTGCCCGCTTGTTAGCCCCACACTGGGGGGGGGGCAAGCCCAGGAGGATTGTCATCTGAGGTAAGTCACTGGGGCGCTGACTGAAGAGAATGGGGTACTGGGGGCTAAGCCACGGTGAATGGGTCCCCTCCATAAAAAATGGGTTGGGGAAAAGCTTGAAGCAGATTTGCTTAGGCCACCAACCACCAGGTGTGGTATCAGGCAACAGAGACTGGGAAGTAATAAGTTCCAGTCTCTACATGCCTATTTACATTCCAAATCATTGAGCTGAAATAGGATACTCAATTTTATACAGCTGCCATTTTTTTTTCTTGTTTAGCTAGAGATGCACCCCAAGACCTGCCAATTAGTGATGCCACCCCTCATCTGTGGCAGTTTGTATAGACATACTGTACAGCTGTACACAGCTGTTCTCCCACCTACATAAAAAATAAGTATCCTTTCTACAACGCTGCCTGCCCCATTACTCCATTTGCTGTTTGCCCGCTAATTATACTGCTACAAACTAGCAGCGCTTCTCCATCTGTGTGAGCAAAATGAAGAAACTATTGCTAGTCTCATCCTCCAGTCAGCGCTACACTCTCATGTGTTCTGTTACCCTGCTAGTAACAATGGGCCAGATTTTCAAAGGGTTCTTAGACTGATGCAAGGTAAATCCATCAACCACCTTGCATCCAGTCCAAGTGCACCAAATGCTGTATGCCATATTTTGCAAGAAAAGCCTTCTCTGTGGCAAAGTCTCCCAAAATGATGCAAGAGGACTACTGTGTCAAAGATATGATCCACTGGGTGAGAATGCTGCAGGTTAAGTTAATAACACAATGCATGAGTGAGAGGAGCACAAATTAACACACGCTGAGTCAGAAATTACAGGGACTGAAATGGGCACTGGATGCGATATTTTACATGCTACAAACAGCATTACGATGTCTACAATGCAGGGCTCTTGCAGCAGAATGCCATGTATAGTATGATACTCAGGTTAGCCCACCTGCAGTGGGCCTCTGTATATACTCTAGTGTCACTTAGAACAGCTCTGGCTGGTCTAACAGCAGCATGCATCTCTGACAGTGTTAGCAGCTTCCACCATAGAAAATAAAAAAGGGGATGGTACATCATTTGTATGACACAAGCCTGATGCAAGCTACTTTGGTGCAGTTAGTTCTGTTTTTGACACAAGCAGCATTAGAAAATCAAACCTGATGCAAGTTTTGACAACCCTTGCCCGTTGCGTCATTCTTTCCAGGTGCAAGCACCTTGTGTCATTCCTGGCCCTTTGAAAATTGAGCCCAGTGTCTCTCCAGATCCCAACGCCCACTCTGTTCCTTAATGAACTGAATAGCTGTTAGTGCAATTAAGTGATATTGCAGAGGAGCTAGAAGGGAAGGGCTGCCTCTTTGCAGATGACACCAAAATCTGCAATAGGGTGGACACTTTTGTGGGGGGGGGGGAGGAGCAAAGACCTAAGAAAACTAGAGTGGTCAGCTGGGTTTCAATATGAAAAAAGTGATAGTGTACTTAGGGCAAAGAAACTCAGGGGAAAAGTACTAAATGGGCGGAGTGGTATTGACAAGTGCCAGGCAGGAAAGAGACCTGGGGGTAATCATATCAGACGAGCTGAAGGTGGCCAGGCAGTGCGATAAGGCAGTAGGGAGGGCAAGTGGGATGCTGGGGTGCATAGAGAGGGGTATTACCAGCAGAAAGAGGGAGGTGGTGTTGCCTCTGTATAGATTGCAGGTAAGACCCCACTAAGGGTACTGTGTCCAGTTCTGGAGACCACATCTCTGGAAGGACATAGACAGAGAGGATGCAGTCCAGAGGAGGGCAACTAAACTGGTGCAGGGTCTGCATCAATAGCCCTATGAGGAGAGACTAAAGGACCTCAGTATATACATCCTGGAACAGAGGAGGGAGAGGAGAGATAGGACAGAGACCTTTGAATACCTCATTGGGGCAATTAAGGTACAGGAGGGGAGTATTTTTCTGAAGAAAAGGTGCTCGAGAAGAAGGGGACATGTGATGAAGCTGGAAGGGGATATATTCAGGAGAGATGTGAGGAAGTTCTTCATCACAGAAAGAGTGGTGGATTCCTGGAGCAGTCTTTCAGCGGAGGTGGTGGGGCCAAAAACAGTAGTGGGGTCCAAGAATGCATGGGATAAGCACAAACGAATCATACTGGAAAAGAAGGGGGGTGAGGAAGAAAGAGCTATACATTGGGCACAGACTGATGTAATAGTGCAGGTAAGGAAAAATGGGTGGGCTAGATGGACCAAGCAGTCCTTATCTACAATCAAATTCTATGTTTCTATGTATTGTTCTGTATTGTATTGTATTGTGCTGTATTGTAGTATACTGTAATGTGTGGCACTGTATTATTCGTTCCTGTTCTGTAATGTATTGTATTGTATTGTGCTGTATTGTAGTGTACTGTAATGTGTGGTACTGTATTATTCGTTCCTCTTCTGTATTGTATTGTATCGTATCGTATCGTATTGTATTGCAGTATACTGTAATGTGTGGTACTGTATTATTCGTTCCTCTTCTGTATTGTATTGTATTATGAACATACGAAAGTTGCCAGCAGCAAAAGACCATCCTGGTCTATCTAGGCTGCTCGAGATTGCAGCTAGCTCTCTTTTCAGCAGCTGCCCCAACCCCTTCCCTCCTTTTACACCCCCCTTTGCCCTGTCCCACCCCTTCTTGAAGCATTCCACTGTGTTACATGTCACTACCTCAGCTGGTAGTGCATTCCACTTTGCTACCACCATCTCTGTAAGATAATGCCTCCTTACCTCCCTCCTGAATCTACTTCCCCTCCAATCTCATGTCACGGCCCCTAGTGATTATCCCCACCCTCCTCCTGAATAGACCCTCTGTGTCTGTTTTGATTACCCCCTTCATGTATTTGAAGGTCTCAATCATGTCCTCCCATCCCTCCTCTTCTCCAGTGTGTACATGTTTAACTTTCTTGGTCTGACCTCATATGACAATTTCCCCAGGCCCCGAATCATTTTCATTGCCCTACGCTGCACCCCCTCCAGCAGCCTGACGTCCTTTTGCAGGTACGGGTGCCAACACTGCATGCAGTATTCCAGGTGGGGTCTAACCAATGATCTGTATAATGGTAGAATAACCCCCCTTCTTCTTGAGGTAATGCCCCTTGCAATGCGCCCCAGCATTTTGTTGGCCATTGCTGCTGCCTTTCTGCATTGCTTAGAATTGTTCATGGCTCCCGTGATGAGTACCCCCAAATCCTTCTCCTCTTCTGTTAGCTCCAGCCTCACACACACACAGATGCTAGCTTCTCCTTGGATGTTTTGTTCCGAAGTGCAGTACCCTGCATTTTTTTGCATTGAACCTCAGCTGCCATCTGTTGAACCATGCCTCTAGCCTTGCCAGATCCTCCTGTAGCCCACGCCACCCAAGCATTGTATAGTACTGTATTGTATTGTACAGTGTTGTATAGTTCTATACTGTACTATACTGCACTGTATTGCATTGCACTGTTCTGAATTGTACTGTGCTGTATTGCACTGCACTTTATTGTATTGCACAGTACTGCACTGCACTGTATGGCATTGTATTGTACGGTGCCGTATAGTTCTGTACTGTACTATACTGTACTGTGTTGCATTGTACTGTTCTGAATTGTACTGCACTGTATTGTACTGCATTTTACTGCATTGTACTGTACTGCACTGTATTGCTTTGCACTGTTCTGAATAGTACTGTGCTGTATTGCACGGTACTGTAATGTACTGCACTGCACTGTGTGGTATTGCATTGTACTGCACTTAATTGTATTGCACAATACTGTACTGTACTGCACTGTATTGCTTTGCACTGTTCTGAATAGTACTGTTCTATATTGCACGGTACTGTACTGCACTACACTGCACTGCACTGTATGGTATTGTATTGTATTGTACTGCACTTAATTGTATTGTACAATACTGTACTGCACTGCACTGTATGGTATTGTATTGTACTGCACTATATTATACATTCTCTTTCTTCATGGGCTTTTCCCTCCCTAAGAGGCTCCACCTTGCCTTTATGCTCACACATGTGATGACATCAGAAGAGTCAGTCTGTTGCAGAAGGTTTTAAAAAGTCAGACAACAGGAAATTACTCTACAAGCTCTCATGGCACTTTAAAAATGTTCAGCATTGTTGTATTTTTGCATCTCATCCTGATTACAGGTACAGATTCTGATGTTCTGAAAAATATAGCCAAGAAATGTTAGCGAAGAAGAGTTTGGACTGCATCAACTATTCAGCATGCATTCAAGCATTTTCTACAAGTTTATTTTGGGAAACGGTGTACAAACAGCATCCATAGTAATATAAAATGTAGTGTTCTCTCCTGTTCTGCTGCTTTTTTGACACTCACATTTTTTCTCCCTTGTTTCATACAGAAGCAACTATTGTTACCCAGGTTCCAGGTGTCCTTGTGCGGGAAAAAGGCGAAGTAGCCCAGTTCAGCTGTGATCAAGATGGGGCTGACGAAGCAATGTCTTGGTACAGACAGTACCCCAGGGGAGGACTGGAGCTGGTGTACTTTTCAGCTCTAGAAGGCAGTGAAAGCAGAAGTGATGGTTTCCCAGACAGGTTTACAGCAAAAAGGTCCATCAGGAAGCAGTTTCCACTGAGCATCAAAGATCTGCAGTTGGAAGACACAGCTGTGTATTTCTGTGCAAGTAGCAGAAGCCACAGTGCTTGATTCTTTCCTGATCCCTGTTCAAAAACCCATCGAGAGTTCATGTTGTTTCACAACGGGCTGTAGGTGGTGCTGTTGTATAAATTATGGAAGAGGAGATAGATGGCAAAAGAAACAAACAAAAAAACAGTCGGGCTGAAGTGCTCATTTTATATGTTGCTTGCACGCATGTGCAAGAAACATAGTGCTATCATCCGAGTTTTCGGAGGTGTGGTGGCCCTCTTCCAATTCAGTCAGTGTGTTTGCAGGTGCGGCCGCAGTTCTCCAATGCCTGCTGGAGCTGTCTATGACAGCTCCAAAATGCAGTGGAGTACAGTTGAAAGGGGGAGCTATGCTTCAGTGAGCAGCGATGAGATATCGCCTGCTCATGCGCGCTCCTCCTACACACACACAAACACACGCATGCTGCATGCTCACCCTCCACATGCACACACTGTATAGCCGATGGGGGGTGCCCAATCCCCCATCTGCTGTACTGCTTCCCAAAACACAGTTCCTTATGCCGCGCTGGGTGCCCACCCCAGCGTGGCTATGTCGTATAACCCGGCGGGGTGATCAATCCCGTCGGCTCCACTTCTCCCCAGAGTACAGGGTGCCATGCTGGGAGCCCACCTCGTGTGGCAACAGATGCGTGGCCGACGGGGTGCCTAACTCGCTGGCTCCACGCCCCAACCAGTTGCTCCTTCTGCCACGCTGAGAGCCCACCCCAGCGTGGCAAATGTTCCGTGGTCGCCAATAAAACCCCAAAAACCTGAAACTCAAAACGGTCCCTTGCTGTCTCTGCCCCCACCCAGGCCCACCCACTCTGCACCTGCCTCCCCACACCCCCACCCCATACTTATTCGGACTCGCGCGACGATCTTCGTGGATCGGGAACACGCCTGCACTCTTCAAAGCCGACCACGAACTGCATGGAAATGCCGTAAGCTGTATAATGGGATAGATAGGGTTTTTTCAACTTTGCTGCACATCTCAGGCATTTTTGGAATTTTGCACCAAATTTTCAACATGGGGTTTTGGGACCCCTTCCTCATGAATGCTCTCACTGTCATGGTGTTAATCGGTCCGAGGGTGATTTCATGTCACTGCATGAAATCACCTTTGGGACTGAGTAATGAAATGATATGTCACTGTTCATAAGGTGGGCTCTCAAAAGCCTATGTTGAAAATATGGTGGAAAAATTCCTAAAAATGACTGTCTTACGAGCATGCGTTGCGCAGTTCCTATGCACGCTCGTAAGTTCGCGAATTTTCAATATTTTTACTCCAGATTTTCAACATGGCCATTTTAACAGACCTCCTTATGAGCAGTACAGCTGTCATTTTTCACATCTTTCCCAAAATGTGTTTCCGCCCATGTAGCTCACAATGGCGCAGTCGGTGTGTGAAATCAATGTATGGGACACATTAAGAAAATCACAGTGACACTTTTAATGAGCAGAGGTCTTAAAATGGCTATGTTGAAAATTTGGTGAAAAAATTCCTTAAAATGACTGTTTTACGAGCGCGCGTTGCGCAGTTCCTATGCACACTCGTAAGTTTGCGAACTTTCAATATTTTCACTCCAGATTTTCAACATTGCCATTTTATTACACTTCCTTATGAGCAGTATAGCTGTCATTTTTCACATGTCCCCCAAAATGTGTTTCTGCACATGTAGCGCACAATGGTGCAGACGGTGTGCGAAAGCAATGTTTGGGCAGATTAAGAAAATCACAGTTACACTGTTCATGAGCAGAGGTCTTAAAATGGCTATGTTGAAAATTTGGCGACAAAAGTCCATAAAATGACTGTGTTGTGAGTGAGCATTGCACAGTTTCCACGCACCCTCGTAAGTTCATGACTTTGTAATATTTTCAGTCCAGATTTTCACCAGTGGCATTTTTCCACATTTCCTTATAAACAGTACAACTGTCATTTTTCACAACATGGCCGAAATGTGTTTTCACACTTTCAGCGCAGAGATGCGTGGTCGCTGTGGGAAATCATTGTTCGGGACAGATAAAGAAAATCACAGTGACACTGTTCATGATCGGAGGTTCCAAAATGCCTGAGTTGACAATCTACTCTAAAAAATCCCCAAACTAATTACATTACGGGTGTGCATTGCACAGTTTCTATGCACGCCGGACTTCAGTTTTTTAATATTTTACTGCAGATTTGCACATTGCCATTTTTCCACCTCCCATGAACAGTACAGCTGTCATTTTCACATCCTGTTCGGAATGTGTTTTTGCACCTGTGGTGCTAAATGCCATAGTCACTGTGCATAAGCAGCTCGCTAACAAACTGATATTGCCACTGTTCATGAGGTGGGGTCTCAAAAAAATGTTGAAAATTTGGAGTGAAAATACCAACAAATGCCTGAGGTGTTAGGGTTTCCAACCATAATGCCCCACCCTGTAGAGAATGACAGGCATCAGGGGTGTGACTTGGGATTCTTGCCGTAATGCTCATACCATTCCACACCCCTGCAGCCAGTGAGAGCATCGAGGTATGCCTTGACTCTTTGGCCCCAAAGTTCACCCCATTCTCCTATACCACACCCATCTCACCATATTTCCTGATGGAATGGGGTGCGCACAGGGGTTCAGTTAATTTATTTTCAGTGGAAGTCTAAAACTTCCAGGAGTTGAAATCTGGAAGTCATCACAATTTTTTGGAAGTCAAAATACTTTTAGGATCCCACTTTTGGAAGTCAATATTGTAGGAAAGACACATTTTTGGAAGTTAATATAATACATTAGTGGTAAAATACAACTTCTTTCAGAACAATGCATCATTTCTGACTTCCATGCCTGCAATTTTGGAAGTCATCTAAATTTTGATTTTACATCTGGAAGTCAATGACTTCCTCCCACTTTATTTTGGAAGTTTTTTCCTTATTTTTGGAAGTCAAATACTCCCAAAATGGAGTTAATTGAAGCCCTAGGTGCGCATAAGGGCCTAAGATCCCAAGGCACACCATGACACTTGTCAGTGTCTGCAGGGTAGGGTGTGGTGAAATGGCGTGGCCGTTATGCCTGACGACCCAAAGACACACCCCAATGCCTGTCACTCTCTGCAGGGTGGTGGTGGGGTTTGCCTCAGTTCAATACTTCACTGCCATTCCTATTATGCAGCTCTGTAACTTCTACACTACCAATGCCAATGCCAGCAAGCAAACATTCGGCATTGACAAATGCTTGTTATGTTTGCTTGCACGCATGTGCAAGAAACATAGTGCGATCATCCAAAATGCAGTGCCATACAGTTGAAAGAGAGAGCACCGCTTGAGTGAGCAGCTCTCCCCCTCCCCACACAGATGCTCATGCACGCATTGCGTGCTCATGCTGCCTCTCCCACGCACACACTGTATAGCCAATGGGAGTGCCTAATCCCATATTGGTATCATGCCTCGCCAAAAAGTTGTGCAGGTGCCACGCCAGAGCCCACCCCAGCATGGCAAAACTGTTATAGCTTCTACAGGGTGCCCAATGCCCTGCTGGCTCCATGGCTCCACGCCTCAAAAGCTTTCAAGGTGCTATGCTGGGAGCCCACCCCAGCATGGCAAAAGTTTGTTGTGGCCAATGGGGTGCCCTAACTCCCATCGGCTCCAGTCCCCACCTCAAACAGTTTTTCAGCTGCCACGCTGGGAGCCCACCCAGCGTGGCATATGTCCAGCATCATCTTAATAATAAAAATAAAGCCTGTAAACAAAAAAAGGCCCTCATATTCTCCCTGCCCCCACCTGCACCCACCCACTGCACACCCTGCCTCCCCACACACCCCCACCCCATACTTACCTGCAGATGATCTTTGGTGGACTGGGAACACCTCTGCACTCTTCAAAGCGACCACGAACTGAGGAAATGCTGGTAAGCTGTATAATGTAATAAACAGGGTTTTTCAACTTTGCTACATATCTCAGGCATTTTTTGGAATTTTGGCACCAAATTTTCAACATGGGGTTTTTGGGACCCCTCCTCATGAATTCTGTCACTGTCATGGCGTTAATTGGGCCTGAAGGGTGATTTTGCGGTCACTGCATGAAATCACCTTTTGGGACCGATTAACAAAACAACAGTGCCAATGTTCTTAAGGTGGGCACTCAAAAAGCCTATGTTGCAAATTTGATGAAAAAATTCCTAAATATGACTGTTTTACGAGCATGCATTGCGCAGTTCCTACGCACGCTCATAAGTTCACGAATTTTTAATATTTGCACTCTGGAGTTTCAACATTGCCATTTTACCACACCTCCTTATGAGCAGTACAGCTGTCATTTTTTACATCTCTCAGAAAATGTGTTTCTGTGCATGTAGCGCACAATGGCGTAGTCGGTGTGCGAAATCAATGTATGGGACACATTAAGAAAATCAAAGTGACACTGTTCATGAGCAGAGGTCTTAATATTGCTATGTTGAAAATTTGATGAAAAAATTCCCAAAAATGACTGTTTTAGGAGCGTATGTTGTGCAGTTCCTATGCACTCTCACAAGTCTGAGAATTTTTAATATTTGCATGCCAGGTTTTCAACATTGCCATTTTACCACACTTCCTTATGGGCAGTACAGCAGCTATTTTTCACATCTCATCCAAAATGTGTTTCCGCACATGTAGCGCACAATGGTGCAGTCAGTGTGTGAAATCAGTGTTTGGGACAGATTAAGAAAATCACAGTGACACTGGTCAAGAGCAGAGGTCTTAAAATGCCTATGTTGAACATTTGGTGACAAAAGTCCATAAAATGACTGTATTACGAGTGAGCATTGTGCAGTTCCCATGCACCCTCGTAAGTTCATAAATTTGTAATATTTTCAGTCCAGATTTTCACCAGTGACATTTTTCCACACTTTCTTATGAACAGTACAGCTGTCATTTTTCACAACATGGCCAAAATGTGTTTTCACACTTTCAGCACAGAAATGTGTGGCCGCTGTGGGAAATCATTGTTCGGGACAGATAAAGAAAATCACAGTGACACTGTTCATGATCGGAGGTTCCAAAATGCCTGTGTTGACAATCTGCTGTAAAAAATACCCAACTAATTACATTACGGGTGTGTGTTGCACAGTTTCTACGCATGCTCATGACTTCACCAGTTTTTTTAATATATTCACTGCAGATTTTCAACATTGCCATTTTTTACACCTCCCCATGAACAGTACAGCTGTCATTTTTTACATCCTGTTTGGAATGTGTTTTTGCACCTGTGGTGACAAATGCTGTAGTCGCTGTGCAAAAGCAACTTTCGGCTAACAAACTGATATTGCCACTGTTCATGAGGTGGGGGTCACAAAACAAATGTTGAAAATTTGGAATGAAAATACCAACGAATGCCTGAGGTGTTAGGGTTTCTGACCACAACGCCCCACCCTGTAGAGAATGACAAGCATCAGGGCTGTGACTTGGGATTGTCACCTGCAATGCTCATACCATTCCACCCCCACCCACACCCTGCAGACACTGAGAGGCATTGAGGTGTGCCTTGGACTCTTTGGCCCCAAAGTTCACCCCATTCTCCTATACCACACCCATCTCACCGTATTTCCTGATTGAATGGGGTGCGCATAAGGGCCAAAGACCCCAAGGCACACCATGACACTTGTCGGTGTCTGCAGGGTAGGGCGTGGTGAAATGGCGGGTCATGCCTGATGACCCAAAGGCACACCCCAATGCCTGTCACTCTCTGCAGGGTGCTGGTGGGTTGGCTTCAGTTCAGTACTTCACTGTCATTCCTATTATGCATCTCTCTAACTCCTACACTACCAATGCCAATGCCAGCAAGCAAACATTCAGCATTAACAAATGCTTATTTTCCAACAGTCCTATACTAGCTGGGACCAGTCTTTTTAAAATGTAATTCTGTTTTTTTTTTTAATTGGTTTTCTCTTTCCCACACCCCCCTACTGTTTGGTATATCTATTCAATTCAATCTTTATTTTTATAGTGCTTTTCAAAACCAAGGCACTTCACAGGTTATGAATACATTAAAACATAATATAAAAATTATTAAAATCAGCACAGTTCAATTCAATTAATCAATTAAGCAGGTAAGGCCAATAAAAACTGATATGTTTTCAACATTGATTTAAAGTTTGTGATGGTCAGGCATTCTCTTAACCGATGAGGAAGAGGATTCCAAGTGGCGGTGCTGCAAATGAAAAAGCACGCACTCCAGATGTTTTAAAATGTACCCTGGGAATCTCTAGCAATCCTTTGTTGGCAGATCAGAGAGGGTGACTAGGAGAGTAGGGAATCAGGAGATCTTTAAGGTAGTCGGGTCCCTGTTCATGCAAGGCTTTAAAGGTAAGCAAGTCCACCTTATAGGTGATCCACCACTGAACCTGCAGCCAGTGCAGTTCACGCAGAACAGGAGTAATGTGAATGGACCTGGAGGCACTAGTCAATAACCTGGCTGCAGCATTCTGCACCAGCTGCAAATGGCAGATATCAACCCCAGACAGCCCTAGGTAGAGGGCATTGCAGTAGTCAAGATGGGTAGTAATAAAGACGTGGACCAGAGTTGGAAGGTCACCCGGGGGAATCAGGTGTTTCATCCAGACGATGTTCCTCAGATTGTAAAATGAGGATTTGATCACAGCTGATACCTGAGACTTCAAGGTCAAGCCATCATCAAAAACAACGCCCAGGTTACACACCCAATCGGAGGTAATAAGCTGGACACCATCAAGCCAAAGGCCTGACATGTGCCCAGCACCAAAACCCGCCCCTGGGCAGCCCAGTTCCACAACCAGCACCTCAGCCTTATCCGGATTCAATCTCAACCAACTTCATCTCATCCAGTGTTTGATCTCAGAAAGGCAACTATTTAGCATAGAGATTGCATCAACCTGTCCAGGCACAAAGGACATATACAGCTGAGTATCATCTGCATAGCAGTGAAAACTCAAGCCGTATCACCTAATAATATCTCCTAAAGGCAGCATGTACACTGCAAACAACATGGAGCCAGAATGGAGTCCTGCGGTACCCCACAGGACAGGACAGGACAGGTGGAGGGCATCAGAGGAATAAATTCCAGTGACCACTGTCTGGGACCTGCCTGTTAGGAAAGATCAAAACCATTTGAGGACTGTATTGGACAGACTGCAAAGGACCCACAGGGTCTCCAAAAGTACCTCATGGTCAACAGTGTCAAAGGCTGTGGATAGATCGAGAAGGACCAAAATGGTATGAGCTATTTAATCTCTCGCCATCAGGAGATCATTTAGTACCCAGACAAAGGCAGTTTCCATTATATGCCTCTTTCTAAATCCAGACTGGAGAGCTTCATAGACACCGTGAGTTTCCAGATGATTGTCCAGTTGCAACGCAACCACCTCCTCAATAACCTTTCCCGCAAAGGAAAGGTTAGAGACAGGTTGGTAGTTAGCTGGTTCGATGGGATCCAAGGAGGGTTTTTTCAGGAGTGGTCTAATGACTGCCTCCTTTAAGGGATCTAGAAAGGTTCCCATCTCCTAGGATCTCCATACAATTTCAGCTAGGATTGGGCAGATAACATCTACACATCCCACCAAAAGGGAGGTAGGCCCCAGATCCAAACTACAATAGGTTGGATGCAAAGTCTGGACAATCTTCACAATGTCCATGAATTCTGGTTGGCCAGAATCTGTCCAGACAGACTGGGTGCTCACCACTTCCCATCGACTGCCACAACCCCTCATGGAAGGAGCCAGGCCATTTCCGGACCTGATGCTGGCAACCTTATCCATGAAAAACTGAGCTAACTCATCACACGTAACTTGTGAAAAAAACTCTTCCAGACTGCAGACAGATTGGACTGTGCAATCTGTCCACAGTACGAAAGAGTTGAGCCAGTACCACCCTCCCACTCAATGTAGTATTATCCGTGGTGCCATGGGAGCATATAGCAACTGTCACAGCCCTCCTCACACCTCATCAACTGGTCACCATATGTACAGGCAGGGAATGTGCCTCTTATTTATAAGACAGGGCATGTCACACTGCCCTACGAATAAAAGACTCGCTCCCAGCCTGTACATATGGCAGCCAGTTGAGGAGGTGTGATGAGGGGTTGTGCCAGTCACTGTATGCTTCTGAGGCACTGTGGATAATGCTATGGTGAGGGGTATGACCGTTGCCATGGGGGGAAACCACTGGACACCAGGGAGGTTTTTTTTGTACTTCCAGACTGATGATCGAGGGAGGGGGAACCACTAGCACCAGGATAGTGTATTTCCCATCTGGGCTGGTGATCAAATGTGGGGAACCACAAGCAGCAGGGCAGTGGATTTTACCATCAGGGCAGGTGATTAGAAGGAGGGGGGAACCACTAGTACCAGAGCAGTAGATTTTGCTGTCAGGCTGGCGATCAGAGGGAGGGGGGACCATTAGCACCAGCACCAAGGCAGTCAATTTTACCATCCAGGCTGGTGAAGGAGGGGATGCCACGGACCACAGGGGCGGGTATGCTCTCCCAGTGGCCAACCAGCTGGTGGCTACATTATCTCTGGCAGCCACTAGGGTTGCAAGAAATACAAGGAGGTTTTCACTGGCAATATCTGCGAGGTGCAGAAGGACTGTACAAACCCTCTTGCACTGTACATATCTGATGAATATCAGCTTGTGCTGATATTCCTGTCCCAACCCTGCCATTTGCATAGCCCCCATTTGGTTTGTTCATGCGCTACCTCTGTTTTCCAGTGTAACAGAGCCTTTTGAATACTGGACTCCAACACAAAGCTCAGTTGCATGGGCAAACACTGGTTAATGCCTGCACAAGCTTCTGATTATCAAGTCCTGTATCTTTTCTTGTTAGGTGAGAACGTGCAAAGCAGTGACAGACTTTTCCTGTACTGTTAAATAGTAAATAAACAGATGATGAGTGTGGGTTGGGGATAAAGTGCTTTTCTGCTGACTGCTGCTTGAAACTAGGATGATGGCAGTTTACCAAAATACAGCTGAGGATGCATGTGAAATCAATATCACTACTTCAGCAAGACGGGTTGGATAGTGCAGCAGGAGCGATGCCACTTGTGACATTAGTGACCCATGTCTAGGAATCATCATGTTATGTGTTAAGACCACACAGGGAGGATGGTTGACCATATATGGAAGCCTCTCTGCCTGGTGCTAGGAGAGATTAGTACTTTGCTTCTCTACTGCCACTTGGTGACCACAGATGTCAATGAAATCAGGAATGAAGGACTCACAGACATTGGACATTGGAGGCATGACACTGTGCAGCACATACATATTACAGACATCTGAGGTGGGCTCACACACATTACAGATATCTAAGGTGGGGGACAGAAAACGTACAACACAGGCAGTTTAAAAGAATGTCATAAATTGAAGGTCATGCATCACCAAATGTGTTCTCCAGTCATATGACACACACAGCAACTACGTACAGGGTGGAGAAAGGAACCTACCACCACCAGACTTGGTGTATATAAGTTCGATATGTCATGTGATTGGGTTTTGTGGTACAGCTGGACTGAAGGGGACTAGTCGGGCCGTAAGGGGAAAAACAGAATAGTAAATCAAATACAGTAGATGTACTACATCACAGTCATACACACACACACACACACACACACACACACACACACACACACCACAATGAGGAGTGTTTTTTTCACCACAGCAATTATATAAAATCAAAGTACATCCCTGTTTGACCTGGTTGGCTTGACGCACAGTCCCTGTCCATGGTCAGGTTGAAGAAGTGGTTTTAACAGTTAGTTTTTTTTTCTACGATTCCCTGAAATCAAGAAAAAAACACAGTGAAAGAAGATTTAAAAAGTTAGTTGTTTAAGTTGCCATTGGACTTACTGAGTGACTGCAGAGACCAAATGCCAGGAATGGGGAAGTGCTGCCACGGTCCTCGGGTTTACTCGATGACAGGAAGACTGCAGCCCGCCCATGCATGGAGCGAGTGAAACCCAGCATGTGTTCGTCATTATAACCTGCAGGCTATAATGGTGCATTATAAGCGGGTTTACCTATGAGAGAAAATGCTCCCAAGTTATTATAATACATTTTCATATTCAACAAATGAAAAGATCTCTTTGTACCTGCTGATCTTCTCCATTGGTCAAGGATAAAGAAATGCGTAGCTTCTTTGCAGCTAGGCTGATGCTGCCTGGTGGAGGTGTTGTTTTTTTTAAATAGTTGGAACTGCATCTGCATTAGCCTACGTAAACATGTTCCATTTCCATTCCAAGGTGTTTTACCATGCCATACTTGGTCTCAGAGGCCTTTGGTATGAAATGAGCACTGCAGAAATGACATCTTCCTAAAACTCCATGCCAGATAGCATGCGTACACTGAACAGCTGTGATCCGCTTTTCATGAAGCTGCACATTGGATGGAAACTTGTGAAAACTGACTTTGTCCTTATGGGCATTAGAACACCCACATGTGACACACTGCTTAACCATTTTAAATTCTGAAGCCAATATGCAGATACCATACAACTTCTGTTTGTGGACGTCTTGAGGCATGTGTTAAATAACATTAATGCTATGAGTACTGTAAGTATACTACAAAATATTAACAGATACATAGATAGACAAAACTCAACACACAACACAAGACTGACTTTTATGTTTTTAAAAAACAGAAACCTGGTTACACATATGCAGATTAATAGTTTATAACTGCAAACTGTGATTAGTTAGGGAACAATATAGAGAATACTGGATGGACAACTATGCAGAACCAATATGTTCTGCCACTGAGGGATTCTGATTCCCTCTGACCTTGAGAGCGAAGCTCGAGAGGCCCATGGGAATCAGAACCCTGAGGTGGCAAAACACACTGGTTGTGGATAGAGCTGCTCGTCTTGTATTTTTTATAGTGTATAGTACTGTGTGAAAAATGTGTTTTGTGAGTTCTTTTGCTTTCAAAATGAAACTGATTCATGCAGTCTCTAGAGGTTCTAGAATGCTGATCTGCCACAGTAGGGTAGAACAGCATTCCACGACCTTGGAAGTGTGGTAGAACAGCATTTTGAAATGGATGGAATTCTACACAGAACAACACTCCACTATACACTATATATAGGATAGTGTAGGGGAGCCCGTACACAACCACACTATTCTAATACCGAGTGGTTTCCAGTGACAATGAGGACCTCGAGAGCGAAGCTCGAGAGGTCCCTATCATCACTGGAAACCACAAGGTATTAGAATAGCTGGTTGTGTACGGGGGCCTCCCATACACTTTTCTATATAGTGTATGGCCCCCAAAAAGTAGTATTCTTACTTTGATTTATCTCCCTGATTTGCCACCCGATGCTCCCTTCTCATTTTGCCGCTCACCGAATCGGCTCGCACACGCAGTTCATCAACCGCCCCCTATCCAATGAACAGTGCTGTTTGGGGGCAGTTGTATTGTGACGTCCTCACTAACACAGACCGAAAAGTCGTTCTGCATTAGTGAGGACGTCACTACTGAAGCAGAACAACTTTTTGTGGTGTATGGCTTTCCATACACAACCGCATTCCACCATACACTATAAGTGCACATACAAAAGGCAATGTTATTAGACAATAGCTATACCGTATTGCTGGTAAATTTCCATAGTTTTTTTTTGTCTTTGGTAACCGGGTAAGGCCCACTAGGCACAAGTGCCTGTTTTCAGGGGCGACCTGGGAGCACTGGGAGGTTAAGTGACTTGCTCAGAGTCACACAGTATGCAAGTGGAGGCTGTGAGAATCAAACTCAGGTCTGGTCTTCTGGATGTATCAAGCTCGTTCACACCTTGTTCCTCTAACCTCTAGGCTATACTATATAATAGTATACAATTATTATGTTAAACAATAGCACAGAGAACAGATGACCAGTCAAAGCAGAATTAGTATATGTATAACTGCAAAATTCTATATATATATAAAATTATAATACCAAATTGATACACTATTACGGGAAGCTATAACAAGTCAAATGAAAACTGCATGTGGCCATACATAGGACAAGTCGGGAGACATGGGGGATGTTAGGTGAAGTGATCACATATATGACTAAGAAGTATCATAGTAAGGAAGGAAGGAAACAAATTCATATATCTGCAGCTGTGAAGTATTTCAACTTTGGGAAATGAGATCACTAACAGTACTTCAAATGAAAATGACAACTGAGCTGAACCACGTCACGCTGTGTCCCGCTGCCTAGAGGGATTTCCTCACATAACAAAATAATGCTATGTGAGGGGAAAACACTTTTAGGGATGCAATGAGAACACACTTCATGAAAGCTATGGAAAAAATATATAAACATTTTACCATTTTTGGTGAGATTTTGATGGATCCTTCTGTCATGGCGAAACAACACATACTGCATAGTGACAGGTAAGCACACTTGTGTCACCTGCTCTTTAAATGAGCATGAATAAGTTAGCTAATGTTTCATAAACCTGCTTGTGCAGATTATCTGGAGAAAAAAATACAAATGTCCCTTGATATAATTCTAAAATAAATTGAGAAACTGTGGATCACAGCTACAAAATACCATATATTTGTGGATTGGGCTAAAACGTGAAACCAATGTGTGTACACGAACTCGCACCACAAGGTCAAAGGCCACCCCAGTAGCTATTCCATGAACCACTCTCTTATAAACTGCTCTTCTCTCTTGGGAGGAGGGTTCAGCTCTTGGAATTTGCCTGGCCCTTAGCATTGGCTGGGGGTGAGACTTTAGCATTGGCTGGGGGGTGAGACAGGCAGGTGCTACGTGCATTGGTGGAGGGAGCAGCGGCTGCTCACACTCCCTGCATGAAGATGTCTGAGTAGTATTACATTTTTTTCCCTGAAGGGAGAAACCATGAAAATCTATGGTTGACTGAGCTACCGCTAACATCGACCACCCAGAGTGCACCATGTTGAGCACCCAAGCCATGCTGCTCCTTGTGCTAAGGTAAGTCCGGGTGGAATGAGAGGAAGCAGGGCTGGGGTGACCAGCTTCTGGAAGACAGGTTGGATGCCATATGAAATTGCAGACACTAACTGCAAAAAAAAAAAAAAAAAAGACGTTGAGGCAGTCGAAATGCAACTTAGGTCCAACAGAATGATCAGAGGTATGAGGATAACATCTGAAAGGTAACTCTGGTGGCACTTAACATGTTTATCCTGGACAGAAGGACACTGAGAGGTTACATAATCTGCATTTTCAACAGACACAATGGTATTTACAATGTCAAACAACAAAAATGCTGGATCTGGTGTGCTTCAACATGATGCACAGATACACCATGAAGCTCCGAGGTGGTACATTAAGGCGTAATATATGTACGCACTTCATCTCCCAGTAGGTTATGAACCTATGAAACAGAGGGATATTCGAGATGAACTGCCATCACTAGTTCTGACTTTAAATTACCATATTAGCATGTTACTCTAGAACTACAGTTTGTAAAAAGTTTATAGGGATAACATCAGGTGGGTCAGATTCTGGTTGGGCAAATTCATTGTAGAGAATTACTTTTACTGGATATAACATTTAGTTTAAGGGAGAGTTCACAAAGGTTTTTAATATTTGACATAATACTGAATACTTTAACTGGCTGAGTGGCAGGAGAGCAACAAAATGGTTCCTTGTTCATTTTGTCTAGATTTTCCCAAATTCCTAATATTGATAATTGTTTAAGCAAAGCCACAACTCCTTTTTTAAATCTCCTCCACTTTATAAGTGGAAATCAGTGTATATATTGAGTCAAACATTTCATATTTGATATATTGGATATGTTGAAGTTAAATTCAGATATAAATTAAATAACAATTACAGTTACAAACTATTTCATATAGTGGTGTCTATTTCGTGTTACCCTTCTATCTTATTCTTTAGCATGTTATCTCTCTGCTTATGCCATCAAAAGGCCATATTGAACAACAACAACAAAAAACAAAATTTAGGCTGGAAATTCAGCTGCGAAAGCAGCACAACATGAGCTGGGCTCCCTCATCAACTGAAACTGCATTGTCAATCATGCATTTATAAAATGGGCTTTGAAAATCTGGTAAACTGGCTGGCCTTCTGGCACAGCGATTGGATTTCTATCTGCAATGCCGATGCCTTTGGTTCAGGAGTGGGCAAGAGGAGTTGGAGGGCTGGCCAAGGAGAGGAGGATTGAGCATCTGATGGACTGTTCCCCTCCTCTGGAGGGAGGGTGGATGAGCATCAGGCACAAGCCTGACCTCTGGTGGTGACTGAAGGAAGCAGCTGCCAGTGCCATAACAGTGGGGAGGCATGACGAATGTTGGTGCTTGGTGCCATTCCATCATTGCACACACCCCCCCCCGTGGTGCATTAAAGTATACAAAATGCCAACCCCACGTATGTCACCCTGCTCTGCTGGTCTCTTTCTGCCCACCTGTGGCTCTCAGTTGGTGATAGAACCTTGTGTGTGTTCTATCGGGGGGTCTCGCCCCATGGCCCTGCCCTGTAGGGTAAGCCAGGGTTCACCCTATCTAATTCCATTGGGTGATATGCCTGCTTGGTGTCTCCAACCAGGGAGGGGCGAGCCTGGGTAGGATCACCACTTAAGGTAAATCCCAGGAGACCGATGGAGGGACTGAAGAGCAGGTCTGAGCTCACTGGGGGATCTGGCCCTCCCCTCCAAAAATAGAAAATCCTGTAACCTACTAATTGGTCAAAACATGTCACATGACTATTTTCTGACAAACATGTGCCTCACTTGAACTACTGGTATATATTTTGTAACAAATTAAAGTCCAGTTTATGAGTAGAATACACACTGTGTGTTGTTATAGAGTAATAAGGCACTTCTCAGTTGGGCATGACACTCAGCTATGCCTGTTGCCTAACAACCACCAAAGATGTGTATTATTCCCTTGTAAATACACACCCTGTTATGTGTTATCCCTTAGTTACAAATAGGTTGGGGAAACTCTTGAAGCTGATTGTCTTAGGCCACCAACTAACCTGTTCGGTATCAGGCAACAGGGTCCTAGAAACAATGAGTCCCAGTCTCTGTATGCCTATTTACACTCCAAATCTTTGAGCTGAAATAGAACACTCAGTTTTCAACAGCTGCCACTTTGTTCTGTTGCTTAGTGAGATTTGCACCCTGATCCCACCGATTAATGATGGCCTCAATCTGTATAAGATTTTATATAGAAATACTGCAATACATATGCTATTCTTCCCCACCTACCTAAAAAGATAGGTATACCTTCTATAATACCACCCACTCCATTACTTCATTCTCTGGCCACCCTCCTGTGTACTCTACTGCCATAAATTGGCAATGTGTATCCATCTGTGGGAGCTAAAATAAAGAAACTACCACTAGTCTCATCCTCAAGTCAGTGCTACACACTCATGCTCACTATTACCCCACTAGTAACAGTATCTCCAGCTCTGAGCTCCAAATGCAGTCTGTGCTTTAGTAAATGTAATAACTGTTAGTGTGATCAAATGTTTGAGGCAATGTTATTTATTTATTTTTTTATGTTAGTTGTTTAACCAGGAGTAGCACACTAAGCTGAAACCTTTTTTTACAGGTGCGACCTGGGAGCACAGGGAAGTTAAGTGACTTGCTCAGGGTCACACAGTATGCAAGTGGAAGCTGTGGGATTCAAACCCAGGTCTGGTTTGCTGGATGTCACCAGATTTGCAGCTCAGAGCCTTAAACCACTGTGCTGTACTGCCTCCCAATCCTACCAAAACTTGCCAATGTAAATGGCACATTTAAATTACAGAGAAAAAAAGTAGACATTGGAGATACAGTTTTTATGTCTGCCAGACTCAGCAGTTGTTGTCTTCTCTTCAGTGGCTCATAAAAACAGCAATGCCCTCTACAGGCACATATAACAGTATATAGACTACTTTGCAAAAAAAAAAAAAAAAAACAGAAATGTCTCTGTGTTCATTGTTCATTTATTTTTTTATTTTTATTTTTTTCTATTTGTACAATTGGTCATCTATAACCAATTTTCCAAGTGTAATAATATCCTCCAGGGTGGGCAGTATGGGCTATACCAAACCTTCCAGGGGATATAAGGCCTTCTGCTTGCAGCACTGGGTCTCATGATGCCCCTAGCAATCTGGTACAGCCCAGTACCGCCCCCTGTTGGGTATTGATGCTTCTTAATGTATTGGGCAAGTTGTGAAACAATCTAATGCAAGAATGGCAGTCCAACTAATACCTGGATACTCTGCATCAGAGCAGTCTGTGGTTAGAGATGCTGTCAGTGACAGCAAATTGGTGATTCAGGTATACGAGCCTACATACTAGACTGTAAGATGTGTATGATAATAATATAGTCAATAACACCCATTTTGCCTTGGATTCAACAGAGCCACAACTTCCTTCGTATGTAACTAAAGAAGAACTACCCGTCTATCGTTTGAACTGTCAATCAAAAGTGATGGAAAGCCCAATAGACCAATAAGAAAGGCTAGTGAAGTATATAACTTAATATTATTTTTTGATGATGTACCTAATCTCAAAATATGATGTTCTGAGGTTAGATGTGTCATCAGTAAAAATCACAGGCATTGTCTGAGGAAATGTAGCCTCTGCTGTATATGAAACATGTTGAGAAATTGGGCAGACTAGGTGTGCCAAGCGGTCCTTATCTGCCAAAATTCTGTTTCAATGTTTCCATGTTTCTCACACAAGTTATGGACAGAGGAGGGTATGAGGGAGAGTGGCAGAATTGATCATTTCATTTCAGACAGAATGACGGTATGAACAGAAAGATCAACCACAAATGTAATTATTCACTGCACATTTCAAAACCTGTGGCAGTACACTGGGTCATGACACACTTTATGGGAGTCACCAGGTCTTATCCTTAAGGCCTGGACTTTCAGTTACATTTAATATTTGAGCAAGTCTCCCTTAAGCAAGCAAGTTAAGAATCCCTGCTTCCACTATTAACTGTGTAAGGGCAAGTCCATTAATTTCCAAAATCCTTCAGTCTATTCTGATTGATTATTAGTGGGTGGCTCTTTGTTCTAAATCTTAGAGCTCACCAAAGCTTACTGCAGCACTGCTGAGTCACAACAATGCCTGCTTATTGCACAGTTAACTGAGCACATGCTTGGATACCAAGTACTTTACAGGAGAGAGGCAAGAAAAACAACAGAAGACTACCTGAGAGGGAAGATATGGAAGGGAAGGGGAGAATGTAGAGGGAGGGAAAGAGAAGGAGAGGAGACAGATTATTTGACATGGAAGCAAACAACTAACATTACATTATTCCAAGAACATAAAATATTGAAATATCATTTATAGGCAGTTCTGAGAAGAGCAATTATGATGTGCAGGGTTTGCACCAAAAGCCCTATGAGGAGAGACTAAACGGGCTCTACATGTACAACCTTGAAGAAAGGAGAGTGAGATGGGATATGACAGAGACCTACAAATACCTGGCAGGATGCAGGAGAGGAGTCTCTTTCAAATGAGAAAGAGCACCAGGACCAAAGTGCATGTGATGAAACTTGAGGGGGGAGGGGTTAATAAAGATGGGAAGAAGTACTACTTCACTGAAAGAGCTTTACAGCCTGGAACAGACTGCTCGCCAAGTGTCAGAGGCAGTAACTGTGTGTGTGTGGGTGCCTCCTCAAGCATGCTTTGGATAGAAA
The DNA here is from genome assembly GCA_016271365.2 of Neoceratodus forsteri. Classification (NCBI taxonomy): domain Eukaryota; kingdom Metazoa; phylum Chordata; order Ceratodontiformes; family Ceratodontidae; genus Neoceratodus; species Neoceratodus forsteri. The sequence goes on along the minus strand of CM028138.1, from coordinate 709,818,066 downwards.
TATAGGGGAGTATTAGTACAGAGGCAGGCAGGAGGAAGGGTCGTTGGAGACCAGTTAGGGACTGCAGAGACATGCTATGGAGTGACCACCTAGGCAGACTGGGTAGGCCAAACCATCCTTTTCTGTCGACAAAGTCTACCTTTCTATACACTGAGTCTATAAATATATAAACATTTATTTATTTAGCTTTTGTTTACCGGGTAAGTACACTAGACAAGTATTATGCCTATTTTCAGGAACCATCCCGAAGAGCACAACATGTAGAATACATACAAAGCAACTTAGGGTGGAACAGCATATTACAGGAAATAATAAACATGTGTGGAAAAGAAGATGCACAATCAACATTGTTAAGATAATGATTCGATATTTAATGTTTGGGAAATGTGAAACTAGTATAAATAGTGTACTTTTATGGGGTGATGGAATAGTCCAGAAGATATGGAGAGAGGGCAAAAGAGTGACTTGCCTGTGCCTGGTGCATATAACGGTCGAGGTGGGACCGGAAATATTCAGCACCATGGAGATCTCTGCGTAATAGTTTCCTTTCCATTCCAGTTTAATTATTCATATCGGTGCACAACAGTTCAGTATTAATGTGAGGGAGCTCGCACAGAGCAGAATATTCAGCGTCAACATGTTATACTTATGTTCGTTATTTGTGCTGAATACGCTATTAAGTAAGTTGGACAGCTAAATATTTTGACTTAGAAACTGTTAACAGTTTTAAATAATATGAATTGTACTGTAAAATAATTTATATCCACCTACATACAGGAATGCACACAAACTGTGCTGCATATGTTCAGTCCCACACACTAGTCTCATGTACAATATACATTGTTTTGTGTCTATGATTGATGGGAGTTACTATTTCCTCTTTGATTAGCCATACTTTTATTCAGCACATTATCACTATGTAGAGTTGTTCCTGCTGTTTTTATCGCTGTTATTTGTGTATCGCCCTCCCCTGTCTGTAAACATACTTTGGCTCAGTGTACCTTTCTCGGCGACCACGTTTTAATAAAGACAAAGTAGCACACTCTCTGCTGAAGTACTTCTGGGACATGCTGTAAAAAATAATTACCCTGATCATTTATATTCCTTTGTTTAGGAGCGGTACAAACAATAGCTGTTACCCAAAGTCCTTCAGCGCTTTTGGAGAAGAAAGGGGGCAATGTGACGCTCAGATGCAAACAGGGTGGCAATGCTAACTACATGTACTGGTACAGACAATATCCGAGGAAAGGACTGGAGTTCATCTTCTACTCCTATGGAACTGACATGACCGAGGAGGGAGACGTGAAGTCCGATCGCTTCACAGCTACCAGACCCACACTGGAGGTTTTCACTTTGAACATCAGTGCCCTAGAGCCTGAGGACACCGCTCAGTACTTCTGTGCAGTCAGTATAAACACAACATGTCATTACAACGACGCCTCCGTACAAAAACCCCTGGTATATATGTCGTTGTCCTTCTTGTTTCCCCAACTCACTTCCTTTTTGGGTGACATCAGTAAAAAAAAAACAGCAAGACTTCAATATCCATTCTAAAGGAACTTGAACAGTACAGTTCATCTTCAACATGCTACCGCTGTATTCTCATTTTGTGTTGAATTCGATATTCAGTAAGTCACTATTTATAGGTAAACGTTTTAGACAAAAGGCTCAGTTGCCATTTTGAAACAATTCTGCACTAGTAAAATATTTTATTAAACCTCAACTCCGGTCATTATTTGTATAATATTCATTATTTATCCACTGACAATTATTTGCTGCATACTAGTGCTGGGGTCCAAAGGAATGCAATGTGTTTCTGGCTTGTAAAAACGCACGTTGTGTAGTTTTGACCACATATAAATGTTTACCGACATAGTACATGTGGTAAGTGGTGCGTCCTAAAGCAATCCGATTGTAATGAGCAGTCACAGACCCAAATGAAAGAAAAGAAAATGTTACTGAATACAACATGCTCTTTACAAAGATACACAGTGCTATACTAATGTGTTTCCCTTTGTTTAGTGGTTGCACTAACAACTGTAGTTACTCAACGCCCTTCAACCTTGATGGCATCAAAAGGGAGCAATGTGACGCTGAGCTGCGATCAGGATGGCAATGATGACAGCATGTACTGGTATAGACAATACCCCAGGAAAGGACTGGAACTCATCATCTACTCATATGCGAAGGATCTGACTGCAAAGGGAGACGTGAACTCCAGCCGATTTAAAGCTACCAGACCCCATCTGAAGGTGTTTCCTTTGGACATCACGGTCATAGAATCTGAGGACACTGCTCAGTACTTTTGTGCCAGCAGTATAGGCACAGCATATCAATGCAGTGTCTCCCCTGTACAAAAAACACTTGATATGGCTGACAGCACAGCTATAGGTTACTGCAATGAGCTGTGAACGAGCTTGGTAAATTCAGTAGATCTGGGTTTGATCCCCACAGCTTCCACAGGTGCGAACCTGAGCAAGTCACTTAACCTTCCTGTGCTCCAAGGGTGGTACAGGTAATATAACTTGTGCCTGGGCTTTACTATATACAAATGGGTGGACATATAGATGTTCTTTCAGTATATGTGCCTAGAAGTGCAGAGGGCACAGAGATAGATATAAGACAATATATATTAAAGTTATAAAATATACATAGTGAGGGTGGGCCACACCCTAATGTTTTTAGAATTTCGTTTTCCGACTTTGTTTTCAACCCATTCCCCAGAGGCCACAACTGCCATAAAAGGGGTTAACTCCAAAGCACATATTTTTAATGAGAATCGATTTTTTTGCAATTTATTCAGAAAAAGAACAAACAGAAGTACTGTTTTTTTGTTTTACTTTGTATGTTTGCACCATTCTTGCCTCCCATGCTCTGCTCCATCAGGAGATGCCTGTCCTCTGCCCTTGCTCATCCATGCCTGGAGCCCCCCCCACACACACACCGGTATATTCTCTCACTTAGGTCTGTCTTAATTTAGCAATATAAAAAAGGTAATGATTTGTGACACTTATATGATTAAATTCTCACAAGGGAGTTTGACACAAAGCACAAAAATGTCCCTGGTTAAGGTTTGAACCCTTGAAGTCTGTCCTTTTAGATGCAGACAGACATATACCATGAGCCACCAAGATTTAAAGACAAGCAGTTACATTGCTGGGGGGGGGGGGGGCATTTCCATAACATTCTCATTTATACTTAAAACCCTCACTTCCTCAGACTTGCAACTACCAGATTTGTGGGAAGTAAAAGCTACATGTTGCTGCCCTGGGGGAAGGGGATACAGTCCACCACTAAGGATAGGTGGGAGGTGAAGCGGGAGGGTACTGCCCCGGGCAGCCCTGCCAGTGGACGAAATCCACCAATAGGAGTAAGCAGCGCTGCCCCACCAACAGCATTATGGGAACAAATCACACTGGAGCCTTTCTTCAGCACTGTGGACTGCAGGTCATTTCCTTCCACCAATCTACTTAATCAAACTGCTTCAACGTTTTTTTTTGAAAAGGGAACTGAAGATTTAAAGCTTTGACTGATTCGGAGTACACCTCATCACTGTTGCTGCACAATGGGGAGCTTTTACCTAGTATTCCTGCTTTGTCTGAGATGCAGTAAGTCCATCTTAAATGTGAACTCTGTAAATGATTACAACGCCTTCTCTGTTTCACTATTTTCCGTAAAACTTGAGGTGGTCCAGCGATGTACTGTACCAGCATATATTCTATATACTGTTCACTGGTTCAGTGTTAAAACCCACCTGCCTGATTCAACTATGTTTACAGAACAATGTTTTAAATTACATTTTATTAAAAAAAAAAAATTAAATAAAGTTTATAAGGTGGTTTACTGTGAACCTGCTCAGTGGCGGGGGTGTGTGTGTGTGTCTATATAGATTCATAGAAGTAGGATGGCAGAAAAGGATCGACAGGCCCACCCAATTTGCCCATTTGTCTAACTATCTGCTAAGATATGCCCCCTCCCCCAACACCCCCCTGTGGCTGTCCCATACCTTTCTGAAGCCTTCCACTGTTGCTTTTCCAACCAAATCCTCCAGGAACCTATTCCACTTATCCACTACCCTCTCTGTGAAATAGTACTTCCTAATATTACCCTTGAACTGTCCACCCCTCAACCTGCAACCCATGCCCTCTCGTCCGCTGATTCCCCTTCAGCTGGAAGATGCTTTCCAATGGCACCCAGTTTACATCCTTAAGGTACTTAAAGGTCTCAATCCAGTGTGTGTGTGTATGTGTGTGTGTGTGTGTGTGTGTGTGTGTGTGTATGCGTGTGTGTGTGTGTATGTGTATATATATATATATGTATATATATATACACACACACACAGAACACATATTCATATTTATCTATGTGTGTGTGTGTGTGTGTGTGTTTGTAGATTGTCTGTACGTCTAGCTGCATGTCCCTCTGCATACATACATCCCCTTGCATACTGCTGTCCATAAAATCACTGTATATTACATAATTATCTGGGTGGAAATGTATTCAAGTAAAATATATTTTAATGCATTGCTTTAGGAATAGCTAAAACAAAAGTGGATTTCCAACGTCCGAGAATGGCGGCAAAGACTACAGGAGGAGAACTGACAGGCACATGTATCCAGGATGGCTCCGACACCTTCATGTTTTGGTACCGGCAGCAGCAACAACATGAGGGAGGTCTGAGGCTCGTCATGTACTCATATGGCCCCGGCTCCACCACCCCGGGAGATGACGGGAACACGGGGAGAATGTCTGCTAACAGACCCGACCTGCAGACTTTCCACCTGCACCTTGCTGACCTGGAGGCAGGTGACTCGGCTATGTATCTCTGTGCAAGCAGTAAACCACAATGGTTTAAATGCACAGTGTATACCTTCAAAAACACAGACCCCAACCTTCATATGCAGCTCCAGCAAAGGGGCGGGGTGGGTGTTCATCTTGTACACATAACATTCTAAAGCCATGTTGACTCCACCATAATGCCAATTACTGAGTCCTATCACTGGTGAAGACGAAGTAATAATCACTGCTGTAGTGATTATAATGGCCAGAGGTTGCAGTATTGAAACAGAGAAGACTATATATTCCATTGCTTTTCAGTCTCTTATTTTCTGTGTTATATGCCTAATTCAAACACTCTTCTGAAAACATGCTCTCCTACATCATTTAAAAACTATAACGTGGTTCTTATGTAAGCTGATGATGAAAAATAAAGTTTATTTTCCCCCGACACATTAGTTGTGGCCACTGCAGTGCTCACGGGTAAAAGGATGGCATCAGAGTGAGAGGGAGGGAGGCAGGGCCGGTAAGAAACAGATAAAAAGGGAGGAAATGGAGAAAGAGGGAGCAGAATAGAGAAAGGGTGAACAAGACAGGGCAGGAGAAAGTGGGATGGGAAAGAGAGAGAGAGAGAGAGAGAGAGAGAGAGAGGAAAACGGGCAAGAGAAGGATAGTGGGGGGGGTGGGATAGAGTGAGGAAGAGTGAGGAAAGAAGGAGCAGAATGGAGGAATGGAAGAAAGAAGGACAGCGGGTAAAGAACTGGGACAGGGAAGGGAAAGGAGTGGGATAGAATGAGGGATAATGGAAGGTGGAGAGAAAGAAGCAGAGGAAAGGAAGGAAATGGAGAGAAAAGGGGTGGGATGAAGAGGGGAGAGACAGAAGTGCAGAGGGTACAGGTGGAAGAGAGAGCTAGAGAGGAAGGAAGGGAAGAAAAGGGAGAGAAACACATAAGATATGAAAAGATACACTACAGTGTTTTCCATTTTCAATCCATGCTTTGTTTCAGAGAAAAATAAAAGCTGCAGAAACCTTGCAACTCCCTGTAAAAGAAATTAACAGCGCCTCTGTTCAGAAGCTGTTCGTTAACCCCCCCCCCCACATACAACCATCTGATAGTTCTCTCATCAGAGAGTGTGTGTGTGTGTGTTGGGGGGAGGGCGGGAGTTAGACAAAACAGTTAAAGAAATGAAGAAAATGAGGATGAAAATGAAAAATATAAAAGAAAGTAAGAAAAGAATGTGGGTGGGGGGCTTGGGAGAATGACCAGAATGGGTAGCGTTCCCCTAAAGGTAATAGAAAACTCCAGAAGCAGTGCTCATGGAGGTATTAGTAAGGTCCATTTTATGTCCCATCCGCTCCTTTCCCTTTGCCATTTGTTTTTGTACTGATTTGAACTCATAGTTTAAATACTAATAATTTTAAACAAACTCATTTGAAGGATAAAGTGTTGGAACCGGAAATCGACAAATGTACTGCATAAGCAAAGGCGGTGATTCAGGGCAGGTGTGACTAGAACAGAACAGTATATAGCCTGTAATAGCATATTTACAGAAAGAAGTGGTAAAGATAAGACAACGATCTGGGCACTTGGTTGGTGTGACGACAGAGTGTCGAATACGACTCATCTCACCAGCTCACTTGGCCCCAAACTGCCACTTGGAGCTTCCTTTTAATGTTATACGAGCAGCTGCAGTAGACGAGACACATTATTAGCTTAAGATGCTAGACCTCAAAGCTAGTCTGACAGGTAAGCTCATGGCAGCTACAGAAGGTGACAGTTTAAGATAGCAGGTGGCACAGAGTGTGGAAGGTAGGGGGTGGGGTGGAAAGGGGGCACTGTGAATGATCGGTGTTCATATACAGACAACGCCCCCATGCAGCGACTCTCTCTTTTTTCCCCTTTGGATGGGCTGTCATTATCTGCTTACTTACTACATCATGTACAAGTTATACGATTTAATTTTGGTTTTGCGCTGTTCAGAAATGAACCAAAATCGTCGGATCAGAACTACAGGAACAGGTTTTCTTACCGGCAACGAGAAGTCACAGAATACAAGTATAAATCTAGATCTGAATTATCTGATAGGAATGTGCAGCAAAGAGTGAGTGAAGAGGAGGAGGATATGAGGAAAAATCAGATACTGTTTTGTACATCTATCTGTATACCTATTTTGTTTACGCTGTATATTCTTGTTCCTGAATATGTTGTCTTATTTTGGAAGTTGTGGCGCGTCCGTCACGCCCACCCCCGCCCCCCAGCCCACACACACACACACACACAGTACATAAACTACGGCAGTTCTCTCCTGTGTGAAAGATATCAAAAATAACAGGTTTTATTTCGGGATGAAGACGGTTTGCTGCCTGTCGCTATTACATTTAGCGTTCTGTAAGTCCACATTCAAATTTGGAACTGTATATATTGAGCAAAGTGAGGAAATCCGCTGCCACTGATTTTTTTGTGTTTACTTTGTGATCTAAACTTTAATTTTACACAACCAAACTCGTACTAATTCAGCAGTAGCTCCACGTTTTGCATACCCCAGGATGTTAGATTAAAAACTGTTGAACAGATAGACAGACACATAATGTATGTGTGCCCCTAGTTGTTTTAACGTGTTAGCTTTTTAGACTGGATGTGTTGCTGTTCTCCTGCTTCTTATTACTCATATTATTCCATAGCACTATCGATTGCCATAAAATTCTCTACTGCAGTTTGTTTGTACACATGCTGCTATTCTGCTGAGAAACATAGCTGTAGCCACTCAGTGCATTTTGCAGGATGAATATTTAAATAAAACAGTGAATCCATGCAAAATATGTAAGTACAAAAAATACTTGTATAGGAACAGAAAAAATGATATTTTGTTCTTTGACAGACCTTTCCCGGGCAACTGTGTTAACTCAACGTCCCGCTATCGTTGGGGAGACGAAAGGCAACAATTTGACTCTGAGCTGCGAACAAAGTTGGAATGATGACAATATGTTCTGGTTCAGACAGTATCCAAGCAAAGGACTGGAGCTCCTCCTGTACCCGTATGCAGATGGCTCCATACAGAAAGGAGATGTACAATCTGATAGGATTACAGCCAAGAGAGAGAATACCAAGACCTTCACCCTTGAGGTGAGGCATCTGGAACCAGGAGACTCGGCAATATATATCTGTGCCAGCAGTGATGCACGGCAGTGTAAAGTCATGCCACCTCAGCTCAAAAAACCTCTTAAACATTCCACTCATCAAAGGCAGCCACTTTCACACTAAGGGAGTTGGGCTGCTTTCAGAGATGTCATAATTGCCTGCAAGGTTCAAGGTTACATACCAACATACCAATCTGCCAGCAGAAACAGACCAGGGCGATATATCAGTGTCTTCCTGAATGTGCAGCTAGCCCCCTAGATTGCATCTGCCCCAACCCCCTCCCCATCTGTCATTCCCATGATGGCCTCAGCCCCCTCCACCCAGACCCTCCCTCCTGCTCTGTCCCATGCTCTCTTAAAACTTCCCACTGTCATACATGATGCCACCCCATCTGGTAGAGTGTGCCATTTAGACACCACCCTCTCTGTGAAGTAGTGCCTCCTCATCTCCCTCCTAAATCTTCTGGCCTTCAATTTTAGTCCATGCCCTTCCTCAGTTTAAACAGCTCCTCAGTGCTAGCTTTGTTTATCCCCCTCAAATACTTGAACATTTCAATCATATCCCCCCATCCCTCCTCTCCTCCAGCGTGTACATATTCAGCTCATTCAACCTGTCCTCATAGGCCTTGCCCTCCATCCCCTGTAACAATTTTGTTTCCCTCCATTGCACACCTTCCAGTAAATTAATATCCCTCTTCAGATACAGCTGACAGTACTGCACACAGTACTCCAAGTTTGGCCTGACCAAAGATCTGTAGAGGGGCAGGATCACCTCCCTATGCCTGGACGAGCAACCCCTTGCATGCAGCCCAGCATCCTGTTTGCCTTAGCTGCTGCTTTCTTGCACTGGGCAGAGTTGTTCATGCTCCCTGTTATCAACACCCCTAGGTCCTGCTCTTCCTCAGTGATCCCCAGCCTCACCCCTCCCAACCAATAGTCCCTCCTTGGGTTCTTTGCCCCGAATTGCATAACCTTGCACTTTTTCGCATTGAATCCCATCTGCCACTTCTCCGAACATACCTTCAGTTTGGTTCGGTCCCCTTGTAGTTGTTTCCATGCATCCTCTTCATCCACCACTGCCCCCATTTTGGTATCATCGGGGAACAGACTAACTCTGCTCCCAACTCGGTGTGCAATATCTGAGATATAGAGCCCAAATAGCACCGGGCCCAGCACCGAGCCCTGTGGCACACCACTCATCAGTGGTCTAGGTGTTGAGAGCTCCCCCCCACTGCCACCCATTGCAGCCTCCTGTGCAGCCAGTTCCTTATCCAGTTTGTCAGCTTTGTCCCCATCCCTGCAGCAGTCAGCTTCCCCCCAGTCTCCCATGAGGCACTGAATCGAAGGCCTTGCTGAAGTCCAAGTACAGGACATCCACAGCATGACCCATATCCAGCTATCTTGTTATTCAGTCATAATATTCTATTAGATTGGTCTGACAAGACCTCCCTGAGATGAACCCGTGCTGCCACCCATCCTGGAGGTCATTACCCATGAGGAATGACACCAGCCTCTCCTTCAGTATCATATCCATAAGTTCATAGGTTCATTTTATTGCTTTGGGCTGTTTCTGGTAGAAGAGAACTGGTTGCAGAACAAGAAACAGAAGTCCAGAACTACAGATTTTTTACTAATTAATCACTTCTGTCTCAGCAGGAGTAGTACCTGTTTGGATTAAGCAAGCAGATACTTCATTAGAAGAAGGGGGTCTCATTTAAGTAAAAAAAAAAGTGTTTTTTTCTGAAGAAGGGGGCAGTATCACCTTAATTTACTGAGAGCAAAGAGTGAATCTAATTGGGGGTATGGCTTAGCAGCTTAGGTGTACAAAAGCAGCTGTCTCCAATTACAGCTTCCATCTGTTTCTGGCAGAAGAACTGGTTGCAGAGCAAGAAACAGAAGTTCAGAACTATAGATTTTTTACTAGTTTCCCTCCTTCCCACCCATAGCCAGTTCTAGTTTTATAGCCACTGAATTTGACTGACAACAGGAACTTCCTGTTTGGCAGTAGGATGGGAAGAATCACTGAGACACATTAGTTTTAGCAACCTTGAAGGAACCTAAAAAAAAAAAAATCTTTATCCCCACCTGGCTGCTGGAGGTCTGAATCCAAGCACAGAGGAAGGAGGCTACTGAAGACTACAAGAAGGTCCTGTCCCAGAACAGGAAGGGTGAGAGTTGTAAGAGCACATAGGCAGTAGGAAAGTAAGTGTAAAAATACATAGAAGGAGGAGACAATAAGCATACAAAGCAACAGGAGAGGGGACACAAAATAAGTCAAGATGGGAGTGGTGCAGTGCAATAGCTGTGGAGCAGCAGTGTTCCGGGAGACATTCTGGAGGCTGCAATGCTGCCCTGTTTACAGGCACCTCTCTGGTCTGAGGGAGGAGGTTGCCTGTCTCCAGGCTGACCTGGCTAGGATTCTTGAAACCTCTTCCCCCACCCAGGGACCACCAGGGCCACCACCGTTACCTCAGAGGTTGCCAAGAAAGAGGAGTGGTTGGACCAAGGTGTGCTCAGGGAGGGAGAGGGTGGTGGAACAGAGGTGCATCCTCCAGTTGTAGCCTCCACAATTCATGCTGTTCTGGCAAAGAGTGGTTCCTCTATGGAGGCACCTATAGTGGAGACCAAGGAGGATGCTGGGAACCTCCACAAAGGAGACCCACAGAAGGTGGCGTAGAGACCCCACAGGGGAAGGAAACAACTCCTGGTGGGGGACTCAATCATTGGGGGTAGACTTGGGGAGGAAGGATAGAGGTAAGGTGCCTGCCTGGCACCACGGCTTGGAGGAACAGGAAGTGAATCCTCAGGATCATGAGCAGCTGCACGCTGGAGGGAGTTGGCCGTCATTGTCCACCTAGGGACAATGACTGGCTGTAAATGGGATTAGAGGGTGCAAGAGGAGTTGGGGAGGGCCTTGGACAAGTAGCATGTATGGTAACCTTCTCGAGGTGCTGCCTGTCTGTGCAAGGATGATGCTAGGTATCTGCACCATGGGATTCAATGAATGGTTGAAAACTGGTGTGGAGCTCAGGGTTTTGGCTTCATTGGGGACTGGGAGCCACCTGGAGGATGCAGGCTTATACTGGCAATGGTCTGCATCTGTCCGGAGGGGGTCCAGAATCCTAGGTGACAGGTTTAAATGCTTCATTGGCAAGCATTTAAACTAGCCATGGGGGGAGGCACTGAAAAGGAGCATTGAAATCCCAGCCTCCCCCCACAAAGCGCAGTAGTTAGAGAGGTAAACACCAAGGCAGAGAAGTCAGTAGGGAGCAGGACAGGAATAAATGCAGAAAAAAGTGTTAAGGACAGGGATGGGACTAAAAGGGGTAAGGCCATAAAAAATAAATGGAAGATGATGAGTACCAATGCCCGTAGTCTGTGCAACAAGCTCCCTGAACTAGTGGCCTTAATGGAAGAGGGATGCCTGGATATTGTGGCAGTCACTGAAACATGGTACACAGAGAACCATGAGTGGGAAGTCAACATACCAGGATACACAGTCTACAGGAGGCACAGGGTGGGTAAAAGAGGAGGAGGAGGAGTAGCTCTCTATATAAGGGAAGGGATTAAAGCAACAGAACTAAAGAGTAAACAGGAAGTTGATGAGTCACTATGGGTCACCCTGGAGACAGGAAATGGAACCACAGTCCACATGGGGGTTGTGTACAGACTCCCATCTCAGGGGGAGGAAATGGACAAGGAAATGATAGAAGGCATCCTTAAAATGGCAGAAAAAGGGGGATATTGTTGATGGGGGACCTGAATATGCCAGATGTTAACTGGAGTACCTTTGCTGCAGGCACATCCAAGAGCAGGGTCATTCTTGATGCCCTACAGGGGGCATGCCTCAGACAGCTAGTGCTGGAACCCACTCAGGAGGGAGCAATTTAGACCTGGTACTCTCAAGTGGGGAAGGAGAAAGGATCTCAGATTTAAAAGTGGGTAGCCATCTGGGAATAAGTGACCACCAAACAGTGTGGTTCACAATACACACAGCCATAGAGTCAAGCCATACAAAACCAAGAGTATTGGACTTTAGGAAGGCTGACTTTCGAAAAATGAGAGAGTGCCTTAGAAAAGCACTAGCAAATGGGCAAGAAGAAGGGGTGGAGGAACAGTGGGGAATAATCAAAACAGGACATCGTAGAGGCAACAAGCCTTTGTGTGAAGCAAATCAATAAAACAAAATGAAGGAAAAAACCACTATGGTTCTCAAAAGAGGTGGCAGGGATGGTTAAGGAGAAAAGGATAGCATTCAGGAAATATAAGGAAACACAGAAGGAGCAGGACAGAGCACTTTATCAGTTAAAGCAGAAGGAGGCAGGGAAGGCAGTCAGAATAGCAAAGGCACAAACTGAGGAAAAGATAGCCAACTCTGTTAAGAAGGGGGATAAACCTTTTATAGGTACTGTACATTAGGAAGTGAAGAAAGACCAAGGGAGGGATACAGAGACTTAATAAAGGGGAAGGAATGTGGGCAGAGGGTGACAGTGAAAAAACAGGGATACTGAACGAATATTTCTGCTCATTTTTCACAACAGATGAGGAGGGGGAGGTGCCTAAACCAAACAAGGGAGAAACTCTGAATGGGGAGTCGATACCAGTCCATTCACAGAAGAAAGGGTTTTGAAAGAACTCTTGAAACTGAGGGTGGACAAAGCAATGGGACCTGATGGGATTCACCCAAGGACACTAAAAGAACTAAGGGTAGAACTAGTAACACCGTTGACTACTCTGTTTAACAAATCATGGGAGGATGGAGTGGTACCTGAGGACTGGAGGAAGGTAAATGTGATTCCACTTCACAAAAGTGGGAGCAGGGCAGAGGCAGGAAACTACAGACCAGTTAGTTTGACTTCAGTGGTAGGGAAAATGATGGAATCACTTTTGAAGGAAAGAATTGTTGAGTACCTAGAGGCCAGTGGGGAACAGGACCCAAGGCAGCATGGTTTCACAGCAGGAAGGTCATGTCTGACGAACCCAATAGATTTCTTTGACTGGGTGGCCAAAGTAGCAGACCAGGGAGGGGCTGTGGATATGGCCTACCTAGATTTTAGCAAGGCATTCGACATAGTCTCACACAAAAGATTAATATACAAGTTATCCAGCCTTGGAGTGGGTCCCAAGGTAGTAGCCTGGATGAAAAACTGGCTGGACCACAGGACGCAAAAGGTAATAGTAAACGGAGTCCACAGTGAAGAAAGGAGGGTAACTAGCGGGGTACCGCAGGGTTCGATACTGCGACCGGTCCTCTTTAATATCTTTATAAGTGACGATTGGAGAGCACCTGGAAGGAAAGATATGCCTCTTTGCAGATGACACAAAGATCTGCAACAGTGTTGATGCACAAGATGGGGTGGAAAGAATGAAAATGGACTTGGCAAGGTTGGAGGAATGGTCAAATACATGGCAGCTCAGATTCAATGCAAAGAAGTGCAAGGTAGTGCATCTGGGGAAAAAAAAAACAGGTGAAGAGTACACAATGGGGGGTGAGTTAATAACGACAACAAAAATCAAAAGAGACCTAGGAGTAAATATATCATATGACCTAAAGGTGGGCAAGCAATGTGAGAAGGCAGTAAGGAGGGCTGGGGGGATACTGGGATGCATAGGGAGAGGCATCAACAGTAGAAAACAGGAAGTTGTTATCCCTCTCTACAGACAGTTAGTGAGACCTCATCTGGAGTACTTCGTGCAATTCTGGAGACCCCATCTCCGCAAAGACATAGACAGAGTGGAGGCTGTTCAGAGGAGGACAACCAAAATGGTGCAAGGTCTGCACCAGAAGACATATGAGGAGAGACTAAAGCAGTTTAATATGTATACCCTTGAGGAAAAGAGGGAGAGAGGGGACATGATAGAGACTTTCAAGTATCTCAAGGGAATTAACAAGGTACAAGAGGGTAGTATCTTTCAGAAGAAGAGATGTGCAAGAACAAGGGGGCACAATTTGAAGATAGAGGGGGGATGGCTCAGAGGTAATGTTAGAAAGTATTTTTTCACAGAGAGAGTTGTGGATGCATGGAACAGCCTTCCTGAGGAGGTTGTGGAGTCAGGAACAGTGGGAGAATTCACGAATGCATGGGACAGGCATAAGGCAATTCTAGAGGGGGGCAGGAGGAAGTAAGCTGTTGATTAACTAGAATCTGCAGCTTATCCATCAGGTAGGGAAATGGGCAGACTGGGTGGGCCAAGCGGTCCTTATCTGCTGTCAAATTCTATGTTTCTGTGCTCTCCATTTCATGATATGAATTAATATACGATTTGATCTGCATATTTTAAAATATTATTTGACAATAAACTCTTAGATTATTTCACAATGTAGCACTTTTAACAGCTGCAGTAGTAATAAAATGGGGGTTCATCATTTTTTTCTGTAGTGTTCCAAGCATTTTGTACACATCATTTCTCCTGCTCTGTAGCTGATGCACCAAACTAACCTGCATATTAATTAGCTCCCTGCTGCAGACTACAAGTTTACTTGATCATTTTTCATTATCATATTTAAAAAAATGTGAGAAACATTTGTTAGTTACAGGTCCATTCCCTACATGGGAGATATATATTACTATCCTACTGCAGCCCGTTACATTTCTTTCTACCTACCTACATATCTGTCTGTCTGGAGGTCATTTTAAAATTATTGCACACTTTTACTCGCTTTTTCTTCACTTCATGATTTAAAAAATGGAACAATTTGTTTCATAAATCATTAGAGTTGTGGCTGAGCCTGACAACCAATGACAATGTGATCTCCTCATAGGTCAGGTACCAACACTTTTACTTTTAGTGTGTCAATATGAGCTGTGATCCCACTGCTTTCTCTGTCTTGCAGGGAGACCACTCCATTGCTTCTGTTTTTAAATTGTGCTTTCCCATGCTTTCCCTTGGCCTTTCTGCCCATTTGCCTTGTTTTTTTGCAACCCCCTCACACACTCCTCTTTCACTCTCTCCCTCTCCCTCTCCCCTCAGCCTCTACCCCACATCTACAGCTCCTAACACTGCTCTCAGATTTCCTCCCTGACCAAACTGCTCCTGGTGCCTTAGTGTAGCTTGGCCAGCCTGAATAATTACTCAGGCTCCCACCCCCTTCCCTTCCCTCACTTCTCACCTCTGCTTTTGTCATCTGTTCCAGGACCTGCCCACTGATTTGGACTACTCATACCTCTAAAGCTAGTTATTCCTTAACCTCTCCCCCTGTTCTTTCTTGCCAGGTTGTCTTTGATAGGGCGCTCAATCCACCGTGCAGTTTCGGCTCTCTGTCGCCATCCACCCTCCATCCCAGACTGCCTGGAACCCTGGATCCTTGCCCCAACTGGGTACCACCTCTGCTGCCTGGCTGAATGCTTCTGCCACCAGCTGCACTCCTAGACAAGGCCCCAGACCTCCAAGGTACTGAGTCTCAAAAGCTGCCAGTCCAATTGGCTGCCCATTTCCTAGGGTGCTCCACAACTGGCTGGATACTTTCTCTGCTGTTCCTCACTGGCAGCTTTTACCAGCGTGCCTTCTTATGTCTAGTTAAAAAAAAAATACTGGATTCTCCAGCCTGCTCTCTGTACCCTGATACTACTGTTCTTTATATAATTTGTCTTGCCTGCCTATTGAACTGAACTGCATTCTACTGTGTTGCTTAGGTCAGCCAGGTTGCCTAATATAGCTTTATTTAAGGAATAGTTTTACTTCTACTGCAACTGTATTGAGTGAAATTACAGCTCCTTCATGCAGAGTTTGTCATTATTTGCCAGAACTGTTAATGTAATTCTCTGATGCCATTATTGCAACAACTGTTTAGAGGTATTTTCTGACTACCTTTGTTCTTCTCCCCCTGTGCCTTTCTGCCCATTTGCCTTGCTTTCTCACACCCCCCACACCCTCGTCTTTCACTCTCTCTCCCTTCAGCCCCAATCCCATCCCCTACAGCTCCTAACACTGCTCTCAGATTCCCTCCCTGATCAAACTGCTTCTGGTGTCTTGGCACATCTCTGCCAGCCTGAATAAATCATCAGGCCCCCACCCCCTTCCCCTCACTTCTCACCTCTACCTTCCCCTTCCCATGCCCTTGCTTTTGCCTCTTCTGTCATCTCTGGCTTGTTTCTCAGTACCCCCTGTCTCTCTTCTCCTCCAGAACCCTCTTGTCAGCCGGACGTAGTTTCCCTGCTATTGCTGCGGTCCATTATCATCTTTGTGATTTTGTTCCTTTTCTTCTCTTCATTCAATTCCACTATGTCCCTATTCCAGACCCTTCCCTTTACTCTGTTGTTGTTGTTACCTCCTCTGAAATACCTCCGGAATAGCCTATTAACCCTCATCCTTACCCCGGATCTTTACTTTAGTGTATACTGAGCACTTATTATTCTGCTGTACTCATTGACTGCTATGTTACTTTCTATGTTGATATGTGTATATGCTTTGCTTGATGTGTCACCAGTTTATTTCACTGACCCAAATTACAACTGTCTTTTTGTACGTGCTTGTGGTTGTTAATACCTGTTCATGTTTTTCTACTGTCGCATTTATTTTCTGCATTCTATATTATTCAGTGTACCTTCTGACCTGTTTGTATCCTGTATACCCCAGGTGCACCTCAAAAATGAGTTATGCTCAACAGTGATCGCCTGGTGAAATAAAGATTTTGATTGATTGATTGATTATAGTGTATGGTGGAATGCGGTTGTGTATGGAAATCCATACACTGCAAAAAGTTGTTCTGCTTCAGTAGTGACGTCCTCACTAACACAGAATGACTTTTCATTCTGCGTTAGTGAGGATGTCACAATACAACTGCCCCCAAACAGCGCTGTTCATTGGATAGGGGGCGGTTGATGAGCTGAGTGAGTGAGCTGACTCTGAGCGGCAAAATGCGAAGGGAGCATCCGGTTGCAAGGACTGATCACGGAGAAAAACTAAAGTAAGAATACTTCTTTTTGGGGGCCATACACTATATAGAAAAGTGTATGAGAGCTCCAATCACAACCAACTATTCTCCCTTATGGGTTTCCAGTGACTTATAGGGAACTCTTGAGCTTCGCTCTCGAGGTCCTCATCGTCACTGGAAACCACTTGGTATTAGAATAGCATGGTTGGGTATGGACTCCCATACACTATCCTATATGTCTTCTGCCCCAGGACCCTCCCACTGATTTGGACTGCTCATACCTCTATAGTTATTTATTCCTTAATCTCTTCCCCTGCTCTTTCTGTCCAGGTCACTCCTGATAGGGTGCTCAATCCGCCATGCGGTTTCAGCTCTCTGCTGCTGGCAGTGTTCCGTCCTGGACTGCCTGGAACCCTGGATCCTTGCGCCAATAGGGCACCACCTCTGCTGCCCAGCTGAATGCTTCTGCCACCAGCCACACTCCTAGACAAGGTACTGAGTCTCGAAAGCCATCATTCCAATTGGCTGTCCCTTCCCTAGGGCGCGCCACGATTGGCTGTCTACTTTCTGTGCTGCTCCTCACTGGCAGCTTTTGCCAGCATGCCTTCTTATATCTAATTTAAAAAAAAATACTGGATTCTCCAGCCTGCTCTCTGTACCATGCTACTACTGTTCTTTATATAATTTGTCTCACCCTCTTGCCCTGACCCCAGCCTCTATTAAATATGCTTAACCTCCTCCTCATTTTTCCACCTCTGCTTCATTGGCTGAACTTTAAGACATCACCTCAAACTCCAACTGCTTAAGCAAGGGGTTCTAGCACCACTGTTCCTATCCTTCCAGTCTCCATACAGGACTTATCATATATTACAACTTTTACAACTTATGCATTAACTTAAAGACAAGTGGAGTAACACTCATATCCATATTGCCCTTTTCTCTGCCCTCCCTGCCCTGTTGCTCTCATACTGTGGTGCTCTTGCTTTCTGTACTGCCCTGAATTACATCTCTCACTCAAGAAATGGCATACTTTTCTCTTTTACACTGCCTGCTCATCATTTTCAGCCTGTCTGCCATCACAGGTTTGACTGGAGTATGCACTCCACTCCCTACCCCACCATGCTTCAATCATTACCTCCTGCATTCCTACAGTACTGCATCATTTGACATAACCTGGTTTAATGCTGATGTCAAATTCCTAACAGTTTTACACACATGGCTTACAAAGGACCTCCACGGAGCATCCCCACTCTACTCTGCATACCACTCCTACTTCCTGGCTCCCCCACTGCAAGGTGTATTATCAGCAAGGAACCATCTCTAAGAAAGCAGCACTGCCTTGGTAGCAAGTACCACAGGAAATTTCTGAAACTGTTGCTACTGCTAATTTCTGGCAGCATACACCTGAACCCCGGCCCCACTATGACAAGTCCTGAACACAAAAGTAGAGGAGAACCTCTCTCCCTGACAAGTATTAACATCTGCAGCCTGCTTCCAAAACTTGATGCCCTTACTGCCTGGGTCTCTCTCCACAACCATGAAGTCCTTTCAGTAGCTGAGACATGGCTATCACCTAAAATCCCCAATACTGCCATTGCAATACCAGGATACTCTATTTTTAGGCGAGAGATTAACCAATAAAAGTGGTGGCAGTGCTCGCTACCTGAAAGACTTGCTTATGGGGCATTTTCTGTCCTTACCAGACACTGCTACTGGCATGCAGGTTCTCGCTGTTAAGATATTGCTAGGTGTACACAACAAGGCATTAACTGGTGTGTCAGTTTATATACCCCCAAAGCTGGCTTCCCCTGCCCTTGACTCCCTTCTAGACTACATCAGCAGCCTTGAACACAACACTGAAATCCTAATGCTAGAGAATTTCAGCATAAATTGGCTCTCGCACACTGTGAGTAGCTACAAAGTTGCATTGGCTGCTGTAAATTTTTTGCAATTCGTCCAGTCTACAACTAGAACTAACCACAGGACTGGGACTAGCACACCCTTGATTGAGTGCTTACTGACCACCCAGACCACATCACTGACACTAAAATACTCTCTGACTCTATAAGTGAGCATTCTCCCATACTGTGCTGTTGGTCAAACAAATTCATCAAACCTCCAGCAAAAACTATAGTTAGTAGGTCTGCTATGCAGTCATCTTGAACTACTCAAAGCACTCATGCATCAACAAGACTGGACTTATCTTGACACTGCGTCTGATGTGGATGAGGCCCTGGATTATTTAATTTCTTGCTTCAATGCAGCCTGTGATGTTCATGACCCCTTTAAGAAGCAGAAAATGAGGGGCATTAATAACCCTTGGAATACACCTGCACGTCTGGCACTATTGAAATCCTAGGACATCCTATGGCACCGGGCAAGGGCTACTGGCAGTCAAGCTGATATCCAAGCCTACAAAGAGGAAAGAAATTTATGTATCAAAGCTATCTGTCTGACAAAAGTGCAGTACTGCAAAGACACCCTAGCTAACTCATGGAATGACGGGAAGAAATTCTGGAGTAACCTTGCAGAAGTAACTGGGAAAGACCCCAAAACTTCACCCTCTATGTTCAACATCAATGGCATTGCCACCCTCAATCCCCTAACCATAACTAATACTTTCAACTCTTCTTTCACTGACCTAAATCATATCCTCCCCATTAACTTCTTTGACATTCCCCCAGCTTCTGATTTCAATCAGAACCAGAGTAAGAAACAAGAACACCCTACTTTCTACTTTAAATTGGTGTCTGAGGGTGATGCTAAAAAGTGCTTGCTTAAGGTTCTCAAAAAAACTAGATTTAGCGGGGACTTGCTGGATCTTAAGCTCATTTCTCTTATGCTGGATGAAGAACTACTCCCTCTGACAAAGATCTCAAACCATTCCCTAATGCTCTCACAATCCCCACTAAGGTGGAAATCAGCACTGGTGACTCCCGTATACAAAAGTGAGGATGGAGCTTAACACAACAACTATAGGCCTATCTCTATTCTACCACCCCTTTCTGAGGCACTCGAAAGAATCGTGGCTGACCAACTTGTAGATTACTTAGAGAAGTACATCCTCCAGTGCCCCCAGCAACATGGTTTTAGGAAAGGGCATAATACCACCACAGCCCTACCTGAGTTTACAAATTACATTCACAATGATTTGGGTAATGGACAACTTGTTGGCGCCACGTATATTGACCTTAACAAGGCCTTTGATACAGTCAGTCATTCCATGCTTATTGAACAACTAAGTGAACTAGGGCTTTCTAATGACACTACTAGTTGGTTCAACAGCTACATTTGTGTCCATTCACAGCAAGTGAAGATTGGAGATATTATCTTGGCCAAGCAACCAGTCAAGTTAGGCATCCCTCAGGGGTCTATCCTGGGCTCCCTCCTTTTCAGCATTTTCTTAAACAATCTCCCTGCCTCCTGCAATGCTCAGATACTTCTATATGCAGGCAATGCTGTAACTTTTACCAGCAACCCTGATCCTCTACTCCTGGAAACCAACTACAAAGTAGCTTTGCTGAAGTTGAGGCATGGTTTAAAGCCTGAAAACCCATTTTAAACTACAAAACACAAAGGTAATGCTATTCCACAGCACACACAGAAATTTAAAACCCAGCAATTAACAATCAAGAACTGTTTGGGTGTTTCCCTTGAACAGGCTTCCCTATTCGAATACTTAGGTGTGACCCTGGATAGCATTCTATCCTATACCAATCATATAGAGAATGTTGCCAAAGCTGTGAATGTCTGTATAGGGCTATTGTTCAAACACAAGCACTGTTTAACTGACAAGGCCCTTTGATTGGCTATCCAAAGTTCAGTAATCACAACCATCGATTATGGGTTGGTAATATATGGTCAGCCACCAACACGGCCCTGCATCACATTGCAGTTGCTCTAAACAAGGCCTGCCATCTCCTCACTGGGGCTGCACACCTCTCCCACACCTGTGACATCCCTGAGCAGGCTGACTGGCTCCTGCTTAAAGGTAGTCACCTATCATACATGCCTACTTGCAGATGAAGTGTCTGTAGTACTAGTGCCCCCTAGGGTTTAGAGGATCTTCAGCCATTATTGCAGTGCCAGGAATACCAGAAGCTCTGTAAGCCTGACCTTCCCAGTGCTGTGCTGTCATACTTCCCAACGTCAGCGGTCTCCTACAGTCAGGGCTGCTAAGTGGTTCAACTCTCTTCCTGGAGAAGTTGCCAACACTTTCTCCCTTGGCCCTTTCAAATGTAAACTCAGGCAACATCTGGTGGCAAGTGCTGCCTGTGATTGCCACACTTAAATTG
The DNA here is from genome assembly GCA_016271365.2 of Neoceratodus forsteri. Taxonomy (NCBI): domain Eukaryota; kingdom Metazoa; phylum Chordata; order Ceratodontiformes; family Ceratodontidae; genus Neoceratodus; species Neoceratodus forsteri. Next base: position 709,796,981 of record CM028138.1, on the reverse strand, counting down.
CTATGGGGCCATTACTTACGGTCTATGCCCTCCTCCAATTTATCTGCCCCCCCTACCCTCACCCCTCCTGCCCTCTGCATGCTTCCTAGTCACCACCCTGCCCCCATTTCTGCTCCCTGTGTCACATGCCACTCTTCCTCTTGTCTCCTCCACCTCCTACCCAATCATGGCCAGCCATCTCCCTTCATTCTCCTCCCTTCTTTCCTCCTCTCTCCAACTTTTCCAATGCTCCCCTTCCCTCTCCTTCCTTTGACAATGCCTCCGGACTGCATAATTTTCACCCTTATATACAGTATATTTTTAGTTCTAGTGGATCTAGCAGGAACTATGGGCTGGATTCACAAAAGACAACTCAGGATGCAAGGCAACTTGTGTCAGAAAAAATGGTGCAAGTAGCACTTGCGTCCTGAGTTGCATCGTGGTGGGATTCACAAAGGCAGCCTGCAACATGCTGTAGGCTGCCTGCATCCAAGTGGACCAATGTGCCTGAAACCCCCTTGCAACAGTCCCCCTTTGCTACTATCCCATGCCCCATAGGTTCCCCACTCCTGCCTGATGAAATGGATCCAGGTCACACTCTATCACTTCTCTCCTGCTCCCACAGGCCTTCCCAGACATGTTTACTCCCCCCTGAACAACTCCAGTTTCCTCCATAGCCATTCATGCTCCCCCAATCTGCAATAACTGCCTACAGACTGGGCAACCTCCCTCCCTCCAGGCCCAGTTTAGGATCATGGCTGCCCCACACCCAGTTTACCCTACAGTCCTGCCAAAGATGCCTGCCCTGGTGACTGGAGGCCACCCCAGAGGCCCTTTCCAAACATTCTTGGACATTCACCCTTGACCAGGTCCCCATCCCCAGGTAGACCTACCGCAACCCTCTACAGCCAGCCATACGGGCAATGTAGCCTATGAAATTAAAAGCACAGCTCTTAGACCAAGCTACTACAGAATAAAGAGCATGAACAGAGTTACATCCCTAACAGTACCAAGAATAGTCAGAGTCACAAATGAGAAAACCCCAGTACAGCCACCCAACCAATCAGTGACCTACCTCCACCTGGCCCCTCCTCCTCCGAGCATTTAATAGAGGTCGGGGCTGGGTGGGTGGGTGGCAAGTTAGCATCCCAAGAGTGGCTAGGCTTATCCCTTAAAAGGCCCAGCCACGAGTCCCGAAGTGGCTCCTGGCTTTCTATTGGCGCCCAACTCAGAACACTGAACTCCTCCTAGCCACTGATGTGGCTGTCCCCAACTGTGTCCAAATTTGCTCCTGATACAGCTCTTGCAACAGCTCTTTCACCACTGATGTGGCCTGCACCATCCCTCAGGACCTCTGGACCCCCAAGAAGCAGCCCAGCAATGTGGCCTGCACAGTCCCCCTGCTCCTCTGTAAGTCCCAAGTATCCCAAGAGTGGCTGGGCTCATCCCTTAAAAGGCCCAGCCATGAGTCCTGAAAATGGCGCCCTGGCTTTCTACTGGGCTGTCTGACTCAGATCACTGAACTTCTCCTAGCCACTGATGTGGCTGCACCCGGCTCCAAATTTGCTCCTGATACAGCTCCTGCAACAGCTCTTTTACCACCGATGCAATCTGCACATCCCATAGGACCTCTGGACCCCAAGAAGCAGCCCGCCGATGTGGCCTGCACAGTCCCTCTGCTCCTCTGTGAGTAAGTCCCAAGTATCCCAAAAGCAGCTGGGCTTGTCCCTTAAAAGGCCCAGCCACGGGTCCCAAAAATGGTGCCCTGGTTTCCTATTGGGCGCTCTGACTCATATCACTGAACTCCTCCTAGCCACTAATGTGGCCTGCGCAGTCACCCTGCTCCTCTGCAAGTAAGTCACAAGTATGTAATATAATAATCTTGTCCACCAGGAGACAAATGATGAAAAATAATCAAATCCACAGGAAATGGTGAACTATTGGGGAGCAGTAAACTGTTGTAAGAAACACAGCATTTTCTATGATTCTAAAAGATTCTGATATATAATAATGGGAGAACTACAAAAGGTTCAGAAGTTCTGAAAGGTACTGATAAGTAAACGCTAGGAGTCAGAACCACAAAATGTTTGGAAGGTTCTCAGAATTATGAATAGTAGAACCAAACATTTTGGAGGTTCATAAAGGGTCTGATTAGTAAGGATACATGAATCACAAACTGTTATATGCTTCTGAAAGGTTCTGATAAGTAGAAGAAGAAGAATCAGCATTTATATAGCGCTTTTCATACACAGTATCCCAAAACGCTTTACAAGCAATGCTAGACTGGTAGTGAAGTGACTGAATGTGTGGTGGCAGCCATACTGCACATCATCACCCACACACAGCCTGGATAATTGCATGAACCGGTTTATGAGAAGGGGAATGTTGGCCAGGACACTGGGAATGTTCCTCGTTTCATTTAAGAGTACCCTGGGTTCTTTTACTCACCTGGACACCCACCAGGACAACACCAGGATGGGCAGAAGGGACCTCGGTTTAACATCTCATCCAAGGATGGCACACCCCAGCAGTACAGCACCCCCAATACTGCACTCGGATGCCAGCAATTTTAGGTGCAAGTCCATCCCGGTGTGGGACGAGAACCCACGACCTTCTGGTCCAGAGGCGGATGTGCTACCAACTGAGCCACGCTGACACCGTAAGTAAGGCTGGGTAAACTACAAAAAAAAAGTTCAGTGGTAGTGAATAGTTCTGATAGGCCATGAACAGTTGGGATTTTTTTTTTGTTATTATTGATTTAAGTACAAAAACTGTTTTAAAGGTAATTTCTGCCCTCAGACTATTGTCAGTGAAGTAGCATGACTGGAAAAACAACTGAGAGTAGTACTAAATATACTTGGTGTTGGATATCTAATGGTAAAATGGGTAGGGAAATGAAGCAGTCTGATTTGTTACCTCCCATACCCAATTACAGTTCAATGTGCTTATGCATCTGGTATGATGTATGCTTGTGTGACTTAGATACATTGTGGCTGTTCACCTCTCAATCCATGGGATATACCACACCCTGTAGGGTATGATGGCGATGAAACCTAGTGAAGGGTTCCACCCCTATAGATGCCATGGGAATGATTCCTTTGGCTAAAGGTAGCTTAGGAAGAAGCCCATTGGAAAATGAGACTTGCTGCTGGAGGAGGAAGGGAGGATGGCAGGGCAATGAAAGAAATGAATCCTGGACTAGCCAGGAGGAGCGACTTTAAAAGGCCTGATGGAGGAGTGGTTTGTTGCTCTGCCCATCGAACTACAGGCATAGCCTTGCAATTCAATGTGCTTATGCAACTGGTATAATGTATGCTTGTGTGACTTAGATACATTGTGGCTGTTCACCTCTCTATCCGTGGGATATACCACCCTGTAGGGGTATAATGGCGAGGAACCCTAGTGAAGGGTTTCACCTCTATAGGTGCCATAGGAATGACTCCCTTGGCTAAAGGTAGCTTAGGAAGAAGCCCCCAAAAAATACCCAAAAGGATGTAGAGCATCGAAGAGGTGAGAAGTCAGAAGATATCGAGTCCAGAAATGAAGGTGATAGATGTAGATGGGAAGGACAGGAGAAGAATGAGATATGACAAGGACTATGAATGAAATGAAAGCTGACAAGATGCAGAAGGGCAACTTCCTAAGGAGAAAGGGAACAGCTGGGCCACCATCCAACTCCATCCAACAGCGAAACCTAACTACAGAACCTATGAAAGCACCAACCCTGTCTAATATTATGACCATTGGCATGGAGGAGAAGAACCCCGAGGAGGAAGCCTCTGGGGATCCAAGGCCTAGGTCACCTTACCTCCAGGCTAGAGGACATTTTGGTTAGTGATGGCTCAGCTACTGCAATTTATAGTCGATATCGAGGGAAGAGGAAAATATTCCAATTTGGAAGAGGCTCTCTCTCTGTCCTTCTAGTGGGAAAGCTTGTGAGGGTTACAAGTGACATCTGTGCAACTAGACACGCAAAAGCAAAGGAGAGAAATGACTCACAAGGCACTCGGGCCTACAAGAGCCTTCAAAACAGACCAGGTGAGCCAGATGCAGTCAGATGGAGAATGACATAGAGGGTGTCTACTAACCCACTTGGATAGCCAAAGGGGCCTTGATAATGAGAGCCCCACCCCTTGCAGCCTGAAGTTATAAATTCTACATCCAGAGGTGTTGCCAAAATGAAGGATGAGAGACGGTCCACCCGGAGCGAAGACATTCTCACTGTGGGCCAGGACCTTAATCATAGCTTTATTTCTTTGACGCCTTTCAAAAGAACCAAGAAGCCTTACAAATTTTTTTTTAGAAAGCATAACAAACAATTCAATTCTTAAAATATATAAAACAACTGTTACATTTAGAAATTAAAATTGATCACTAAAAGCCTGAATGTATAAATATGTTTTGGGGGCCTTTTAAATCCCTCCATGATTGCGCTCCTGAAACTGATGGGGTAGAGAATTCCAGAGGGTAAGGGCACATGCATGAATGCATGGGCCCCAGAGGATTTCAGACACCCTCAGAATTTCTAGCAACCCTTGTCAGCTGAGCGGAGCGATCGCTCTAGAGCAGTAAGGGACCAAGTGCTCTTTCAGGCAGTCTGGACCCAATCCATGTAGGGCTTTAAATGTCAGAAGACTGACTTTAAAGTTGATCCACCACTGAACTGGCAGCCAGTGCAGTCCACGCAGAACTGGCAAAATATGACTGGACTGAGAGGTACCAGTCAAAATCCGGGCAGCTGCATTCTGCACCAGCTGCAGACAGTGGATTTCCACCTCAGGGAGCCCTAGGTAAAAGGAATTGCAATAGTCCAAGTGTGAGGACACAAAGGCATGGACCAGCATAGGAAGATCGCTGGACGGAACAAGGTGCCTAATCCTGGAGATATTCCTCAGATGGTAAATGAAGACTTTGACAAGGGCCGACACCCGCGGAATGCAGGGTCAGGCTCTTCATCAAAGATTACCCCAGGTTATGCATCTGTTCAGAGGTCGGAGGGAACACCCCAAGAAAAGCCTGGATCATGAACCAACCCCGACTCCCCATCCAACGTGCTGGATCCAGAACCAGCACCTCTGTCTTGTCTGAGTTCAACTTCAGCCAACTCGAATCCATCCACTCCTGGATTTCTTTGAGGCAGTTATTAAAGATTGAGAGAGCTCCATCCTGGTTGGTGTAAAGAAAGGTAGAGCTGGTATCATCAGCATAGCAGTGAAACCTCAGCCCATACCTTCTTACAATGTCTCTGAGGGGCAGCATGTACACTGCGAACAACATGGGGGACAACACTGATCCCTGAGGAACCCCACAAAACAGGGAAACTGGGTCTGAGGAATAAACCCTAATGCGGACTTTGTGGGTGCAGAGCAAGATCATCAGCTACAGCCTAGCCCTAAGCCATGGAGCATTGGACATGGAATGCAGGTCTCTGAGTGGAGAGCAGGTCGAGTTGTGGTAGCTTGAGACTCGTTTGAGGCGTATGCTCAAGTAGTCGATGTGAATGAGTAGACTTACAGAGAGGTAAGACTGAGTGAAGGAAACCCTGTTGTGGGTCAGGAGGAGGCTGGATGTGGTTAATAACCATGGGAGTGCATGCAAACCAGATCCATTGAAAAGCCAATTTAGGAGTGGGTCAAACCATATGAAGGTAGAGAAGAGAACGGCCAGGAGAAGCCCGCAGCCAATGAGGGAGGTACAAGTACCAGGAGTAGTAGAATGGGCAAGTGGAGGATTGAGATGAATATATGAGGTTCACTGACGGAGGGAAGCTTGGAAAGTCATCATGGACTGCCAAATGGGATCAAGGATGGGAAGGGATAGACGAGGATGGCTGGGTGAAGCCTGCAGTCTATGATAAGTGGAGTAGTCGATGCAGGAGGACAGAATGGTCAAGAATGAATGTCTGATAAATGACAGTGCATTGAAAGCCTTGAAGGCTTAAATGGTTTAAGGTAAGGAATGGACGATGTATGATGATAAAATGAAGACTGGAAGGCCGGTACGGTGAAGGTGAGATATGAAATGGATGATGTATGGTAATGGAGTGAAGCCTTGATAGCCGGTACGGTTAAGGTGAAATATGAAATGGACAATGTACGATGATGAAATGAAGACTGGAAGGTCAGTACGGTGAAGGTGAGATATGAAATGGACAATGTACGATGATGGAGTGAAACCTTGGAGGCTGGTACAGTGAAAGCGAGGTATGTAAGGACAGAGTATGATAATGGAGGGAAAACCTTGAAGGCTGGTATGGTGACGGGTAAGAAGGAAGGGTAGGTAGGGTATAGGAGGGAAGAGGTCCAGGAATGAATGGAGGTTGACAAGGAGTAGAGGGAAATAGGAGTTGAGTGGTCAAAATGTAGGACTAGGGTAAGAGAAAGAGAAGAATAGGTAAGGTGATGGCAGGATAGGGAAACACCCCCCCCAGAAAAGCATGGAACGAGGAGGGAGAAGAGGTGAGGGTCAATGGAGCAGTCGAAGGTGGGAGTGTAGTAGCCAGAAAGGCTGGAATGCACATGGGTACTAGAAGCACTGTAGGCTGCAGCAAAAGGAAGGAGGAGCTGAGTTGAGTGGTAGGAGACCAGCATTGGGAAGGTAAGGAAGACAGGGATAACTACAACAGGGATAACTATGAGTGGAGATGATAGACAGCCAGCTGCCCAGAGCCATGGTGCCCACCATGTCGCAGCAGTCCCCCACTATGGGAAAAACAAAGAGCCAAGAACTAGGCACTGGGCCACCAAGGAGTGAACTAAATTGCAAGAGAAAGGAAACTGAGGTAACGCAGGCAGCAGACCTACCATAGAGAAAGCTGTCAATTTGGAAAGACATACATGGGAATGCTGGAGAAAATGATGGGCATAGGGGCCCAAATGAAGGTGGAGGTAGCAGACATGTGAGAAGGGAAAGATAAGAGGTAGGGCAGGAACTCTGAGAAAGGCAGAGTTGAGGCAAAGGTGGATCCTGAGAACCTATGGGCCAACTGGGAATGGGACAGAAAAGGGGGGCAGGAAAACGGCAACTGAATGAAAGAACAACATGGTAGCTGAGATGGTTGAGGTAGAGTGTGTAGCAGAGAACAAGCACTGCAGGAAACAAAACAGAATGGCAGGCACAGGTGGGGGATGTACAAAAAGACTGGAGTCTCAAGAATGATAAGGTGGCAATGCAGCATAACATACAGTATGCCAAAACTATATTCCAAGGAAAAGCACTAAGGTCATGAAAGAAGAGCTGAAGTGTTTGGGATGGATATCAGGAGAACCCTAGCAGTAATCGGAATGACAGCAGCAGAAATGGGCAGCAGGCATTCCAGAATGAGTAGCTGAATGCCCTCGATTTCCATCCACCCGTGAGCTCACACAGAGGGCCCATGGCAGAGAAAAATATTGGCAGCTCAGCCTGAGCCACAGTGGAGATAAAAGCCATTGAAGGCACCCCAGGGGAAAGAAATGCGCAGACAGGAAATAGCAGCAGACAGGAGTAGAAAATATGAATGAGGCCCAGTTGTGGGGGAAAGGTCTGCTCGAATGTCAAGGTGTGGAGCATCTCCAGTGCATCGCTAGGAGCTGGAAGACAGGCACAGTGGTCAATATCACATCCCAGAAGTGCCGGGCACAGCAACGGGAGCCCGGGAGGCCAGGAAGAGGACTGAGAGCACCACACAGAGGGAAGAACAAACAGGAAGGAAACAGCAAAGATGGCCATGTGGAATGACTGGCAGAATGAGGTACTGGGTGGGAGGGACCACTGCTGAACCCAGGGTAGGAGCAGAGTATCCCGAGCCACCCAACAGGAGCGGGGGGGGGGGAGAAAAAGGAGATGGAGAAAGGAGAAAAGTGAAGAGAGGAGAAGGTAGAGAGCCAGTGGCTAGAGGTGCCGCAAACAGCATAGCAAGCTGAGAGGAGGGAGGAACTGGATAGGAGCGAGGAAGAGCGGCGCCTCCAGCTGCAATGAAAAGAAATGAATCCTGGACTAGCCAGGAGAAGCAGCCTTTAAAGGCCTGATGGGGGAGTGGTTTGTTGCTCCGCCCATTGAACTACAGACATAGCCTTGCAATACCAGCAATAATTACAAAAAAGTCCCACGTTGCCAGCTAGAAATTTCCTTTTCAAATTGGCAGCCTGAATTACCTGCACCACAAAAACGAGATAAAAATGTCAGACTTTCTATCAATTACCATTGAGCTTTTTGCAGGTGCTACCTTGAGTCAATTTCTAGACCCATCAAAAGAAACAACTGGGTAAACCCCCCAAAAAACATTAATTTCAGAACCATAACAATGTATTCTCTAATGTTATTTTTTCACCACCGTAAACCCATTTTTAAGTGCAGTAAGACACTTCAGGTTGTTGGTAGGACCCTGAATGCACTTCCAGGGGCTGAAGGCATCAGCCTGTTGCCTCATTCCTTACTACAACCCAGGTAGCACATTGCTGATGTTATTACTAACACCCTGTCATGTCATATTGCTTATTTTGTGGCCCTTGTGTAACACCACTGCAGGTATCACCACTCAAAGCAGCAGCAGCGCAACAAAAAATATTTTTCCAAAAAGCTAGTGTTAGCTACAGTTAAACATATTAGCTACATATTAAATCTACTTTTGAGGCATTACTATGTCACATAATTATAATTGTTATCTAGTCTTAGCTCCCAACCGTTGCCAGGGCTACAGTGCTATTGGCAATGCAAATGGGTATATGGTGGCTATCTTTTTCAGAGAGATAAAATAAAAAAAAAATTTTAAACATTTATAACATACTCAGGGTTTTTTGGAACACATTTTACTATCAAATAAAACTGGAAGGCTTGTGAAAATCTTTTATAACAACAATAAAAAAAAAAGATAGGGTCAAATATTTTGCAGTTTCACGGCAATGCTGCTTTGAAACAGATGTAGCTCTCTGGGCCCATTCTTCCACTACCCACTCGCAATGACACACACACACACACACACACACACACACACACACACACACCCCTTTTTTGGATAATAACTTCCTGGGAGAATATTTTCAAGCACAAAACAAAGCTAAAAAAATAATCAGAACCACATCAGGACATGAACAACACTCTTTTACTGAAAATGGTACTGGTTCTGGAAGGTTCTGCATGAATCTGAATCAGTTCTCTCCCATCCATATATAAAACAATTTTCAATAGTCCTATATTGAAATGACTTACAATTATTTTAATCAATCATACTGAGTCTTCTGGTATGCTTTAATTGTTTTTGCCCTGAAAAAAAAAACTTTATTACTTTGGTAGAAAAGCAAAGGGAGAGGCTGCACATGGAGGGGGTGCTGGGATAGATAACAGACTAGACAAAAAGCAGGAATACTGCATTCACCACTCCAAAATAAGGAGACTGCTCGCAAAATATTCAAAGGTGCTTCATTTTATTAGTGCCAAGTACAGAGTCCTGATGCGTTTCAGAAAAATTCCTTTCTAAAAAGATCTAATCCACAACCATAGGAGTGCACATTTATACTTGTAGACATATATCATCATTAATCAGCATCAGTAAAGTGCAAAAGAAAGTGCAAAACAGTGAAGAAATTTCATACCCGAAAAACACACTCTATATACACATACAGCTAACTAATGCATTGGCTGACACTATTTATAAAATCAGCTGTATATAATAAAATACTAAATTTAAAAAGAAATGTAGCCTACAAAGCAGAAAAATCAAATGAAGGCCCAAGACAAGGTCCCAGTGACTTCCATTGATTGCAATGCGACTCATGGAAAGGAGCTACCATTAGCCCCATTCATAAAAAGGGTAGCACAAGAGACCCCATCGTGTAGAGACCAATTAGTCTGCTGGATGTCAACTTAAAAATATTTTCTAGAATTATTCTAAGAAAAACTAAAATTGGAAGTAGAGAAAACAAGGGGACCAGCTGACTTTCAGGCTGGATTTAGACCCCATTTTTCTACAATAGCTAATATCTATGTGCTATGTCATTTAATAGAAACGTACGTAAAAATTAGGCATCAATATATATACCCTTTTTATAGATTACTCTTCAGCCTTTGATTTTATATCAAGAGAAATTTTATGGGTAGCACTACTTGAGAGAGGTATAGATCAGAATTTGTTGATAATTTTACAACTTTATTCAAATAACTGGGCTAATACAAGGCTAGGTAATAATTGGAGAGTATCAGCCCCACTTAAAATCAATAAAGGTGTAAGACAAGGCTGCGTCATGGCACCATTATTATTCTCACAGTACATTAACAAGATGTTGAAAGATAGCGTAAAGGAACTCACTGATGTACCTAAAATACAATCCTATAACTGTCCACTACTCCTTTATGTGGACATTATAGTGTTATTTTCCTTAACAAAAGCAGGTCTACAAAGAAATATTAACTTCCTATTAGAAAATCATCTGCATTAAAACTGAACATTAATATACATAAAACAAGGGTCTTAATCTTTTCAAAGGGAACTAGGAAAGATTCCACTTTCTGGACATTAGGAAGGAGAGACTTGAAATAGTTAATGGTTACACATACCCGAGGTTCATTTTCAAGAAAACTCTAACTAGACACAACATTTACAACTTCTAATGGATAAACTTAAAGGTACAGTAGCCGGGCTTACATATTTTAATATAAAGTATGGTGGTATGACTCTAAAGCCCATGATACAAGTCATAAAAGCTAAATTTGACTCACAGCTATTGTATGGTGCCGAAATATGGGACTCAAGAAATATAAATAAAGTACTTGCCCCATTATATAAACACGTATGTATTATATTGAGAGTGGGCCACTCCTGTCTGGCCTCTTATTTGAGATTGGAACTTGGTCTTAATAACTTGGAAGCTCTAATAGAGTCCAGAAAAGTTAATTACTGGATTGATCTTACTGAAAGGAAGAATCATCTTCTGCCAACATGGCCCTAAAAGAAAAAGATAGTGCATAATACAGGATTCAACACAGGACTCTGGTTCACAACATTTATGAAAATATTGAAAAAACACAAATTATCTAATCTTAAAAGGGCAACAGAGCAAGGATTCACACTTAGCTTGAAATATAAAGCATATGTAACTAAGAAAATTGTGAACAAGTGGATATCTACAGACTTAAGGTTAATTAAACAATTGCATTACTCAGAATGGTTTTCAGAAAATAACTATTACTTTGGTTTTAAGCCATACTTGGAGATTTTGATAGACTTTAAGTTGACAGCTATAGTCTCCAACTATAAGTTTGAACAAGTCAAAAGTAATATGCTACTCTATTATTATAAAACAAAGGGCCTTACATCAGGTGAATGTGATTGCAGTGTGTGTGTGTGTGTGTGTGTGTGTGTGTGTGAAAAAAAATCTTATTCATATATTATTTTTTTTAATATATGGATTGTGAAATAAATACTACTTTAATGCATACAAAAAATTTCCGGTAATGTCATTGTGTCACAAGTGATAATACCATTGCTCAAAAGTGATAGTACTATCATTCTGAGCCTGTAATACTATTATTTGGTGCTCTGAACAATAATATTATCACTGAAACACAACAGCACAAGCGCAAGTCTTCCTCCGGCACCAACCTGGTTGCCATGGTGCCAACTCTCCTTCCTTGACAGGCCACGTGACATTTTGCAAGCGTGCCTTCTGACGGGCTGCTTCTCATCTGAGGGTGGGCAAATGGTGGGGGTCCCTCACTTAACGAGATGGAATCGTGTCCGCTCCTCGGTATTTCCCCAATTTTTTTTGTTTTCAACCAAAAATGGACTTAACTAGCTGATCCTGCCATCACAAGGAACAAAAAGGTAGGCTGGCTACCAAGTAGCTCTTGCAGGAGGGTGGGTGGGCAGGGGAAGACCGGACTGACAACTGACACAGTGCAGTAGTGGTGGGCCAGGACCAAATGATGCATTCAGTGCAGCGACGAAAGCATCGGATCCACATATTAAAAAAAAAATAATGGAGGAGTTTCTGTTCATTACCAGTAAGTGATACCATCTTGATGTTCTGAACACATGAACCTCTTGAGCTTCACTCTCAAGGTTCCTATGTGTTCAGAACCTCTTGATGGTATTACTCACTGGTAATGAACAGAAACCTATCCATTATTCTATTTGTACATGGTATCAAGTGCAAAGGGCCTACTGGCTGAGCCCATTTTTAAATAGTATGTATCCAACAGATAAAATATTATTAACCAATATACTGTTTCACACGGAGAATGCGTGGTCCATTGATCGCTTAGCAAAGTTTTTATTATCAACTGATAAAATCAGAAAAAATATCAATATAACATAAATGGATGAAAACATAACATGTCTATGTATGTATGTATTTTCTATTCTCAGACCATGGTGCATTGTAATATTTAAAATGGGTATGCAATTTATATTGTTAATTTATGTCTGATGTTGTCATGTTCCTTGATCTGTACATAGACTTTCTTATGATGATTTGTACTGTTGTTTTATTGTAAGGCTTTTTAGCCAGACAAATAAAGCTTTTGATGATGATGATGATGATGATGATGATGATTCCAATGCTCATGTTGTGATCTAAAAGAGAACATAAATAAAAAACACATTGTTAATCAAATTATTCCATTAGATGCAATAAATGTGTAAGTTCTCATATTCATCAAATGTATTAGATCCAGTGTGGGTATAAATATAAAGTGTCATACACAATTCAAGGACTTATAATCATATAGTGCTATTAATCTGTACATATACAGCTAGAATGCCATTGGAAGCAACTAAGTAAGGGTTAGAGTTCTTTCCTTAATTTATTCCTGTTACTTCTAATTTATTTCTTTTTTCTCAGGTAAGGGGTCACATTAAACCATTTATTCAAGCCTGGAGCTCTAAAGGCACCAAGGGTGTACATCCCAAATCCTTCCCTTTCTAAAATTAAATTCTTATAGTCTCCACCCCATGGATTTTTGAACACTTTTTCTATTCCCTTAAAAAGAAAAGTGTGCATAACATTCCTGTTATCAGACTGCATCACATGGAGGGCTGTAGTGTAAGTTGGGTCATCATTTCTGATGGCCCTAACATGCTCACCCCCATCCAATTTAAGATGCCTTTTTGTCTTGCCCACATAAAATGCCCCGCATGTGCCCGTGGCTAAATAGATTACTCCACTAGTGTCACAAGTTATCAGTTCTTTTATCTGATAAGATTTGGTCACATGGGGACTCTTAAATTCTTTACCTGCTGAAATGTTAGGGCAAAACACTCATCTTTGACATTTAAAACAACCCACACTTGGTTTAAGCCATGTTTGAGAAGTAGGTAAGACCTGCCTACTGTGTACTAACTGTTCCTTTAAAGTTACCACCCTTCTGTAAGAAATCTTGGGGGGGGGGGCATGGTACAAACTTAAATTAGAGCCACCTTTTAAAATATTCCAATTGCTCCTAATTATTTCTGCTACTTTTGATGCATGTATGGAATAGGTGGTGACAGAATTCAAGTTTGTCACACTGGATTCCCTCGGGTGATTTGTAGTGAGGGTAGCCTCTCTGGGGATATTTGTCTTGATGAATGGTTTTCACATGATCCATCCAGTTCCCCCTTTCAATGAATCTTCTATCAAGATCATTTGCAGCTGATTCAAAGCTTTTGGCAATGCTACAGTTTTTCCTAATCTGGAGAAACTGGCCTTTGGTATATTTTGTATAGTATGCCTAGAGTGACAGCTAGTGGACAGAAGCAAATTGTTTGTTACACTTTATTTTAAGTGCCCTTAACTACACTGAAACTACAGTATAACTACAGTGTAACTACTATGTAAATTGGGTAGTTACATGTAAATACAATGTAGTTAACTAATTTCACATTTGCGTGTTTAGTGTAATTACATAATTTGCATGAGCTGGTAGTTACTGCAATTACTATTGCAACAGCTGTTACATGTGTAGTTACACTTCCAGCATAAATCAATGTGTGCTAAAAGGCAGACATTTGTGGTAGCATGTGTAACTACCACATCATGCAATCTGTATAACTACACACCAGGAAGAGTTCCTACTTGTGTATTCTTTGCCACCCACCACCACTCCACACAGCAGATCAGTGACAAAGTGCATGATATGTAGCCATGCTCCACCCCAGCCACCCACCTGGGCCATAGCAGTCCAGGAGTGTGGGTACAGAAGGTGTGGGTCAATGCCTCAGAAGCAGCACATTTCTTAGTAACTACAGTATTCTTACAAGCCAATAAGTAATTATGCAAATTATTTTGTTGTATAAGTATCCAGTGTAGTTGTATAACAATTAAGAATAATAGATTGCATGTTTATTAAGCAGTAAGTGCATGAGGACTGACTTCTGAAGAAAGCATACATCAGAACTACAGTATTGACATTCAATGTAAGTGTATAGTAGTCACACCCTTCTTTGTATGCTTTATTTTAAGTGTCAGTTTCTGCGTACTTACTTTGCAAATACATGTCAGCTAGTCATTAACTGTGGAAACAATGCAACAGAAGCAGCACATTCCTTAGTAACTACAGCACTGTTACACCCTTCTTCTTACACTTCATTTTAAGGGTCTGTTTATGCATACTTACTTTGTAAGTACATGTTAGTTAGTCATTAACTGTGGAAACAATGCCACAGAAGCAGCACACTCCATAGTAACTATAGCACACTGTTATACCCTTCTTCTTATACTTTATTTTAAGTGTCTGTTTCTTCGTACTTACTTTGTAAGTACATGTTAGTTAGACATTAACTGTGAAAACAATACCACAGAAGCAGCACATTCCATAGTAACTACAGCACTGTTGCACTTCTTCTTGCACTTTATTTTAAGTGTCTGTTTCTGTGTACTTAATTTGTAAGTACATGTTAGTTAGGCATTAACTGTGGAAACAATGCCACAGAAGCAGCATGTTCCTTAGCACAGCACTGTTAAAAGCCAATAAGTAATTATGTAAATTAATTATTTTTATTGTATAGCAATTTACAGTGTTAGACTGCATGTTTATTTTAGTTGTTTTTTTCTGGTTCCACAATATACAAGTGGTGGCTCTGGGATTCAAACCCAGTTCTCCTGGTTTGAAGGCAGTTGTTTTAACCATTACGCTATACTGCAGTAGCTTCATGAGGGAGTGATTTTTAAAGGATAATGTTAAGTGTCACTAACTACCCTGTAACTACTGTATAACTACACTGTAACTGCACTATGTAGTTGTTAATTAGTTGCACGATGCGTATTGCACACTTACATAACTTTAAATGTGCTGCTTCTGTAAGATTGGCCCACCACTCTACTGCACCCATACCCCTGTCCTGCTGCTGCCCAGGTGGGTGGCTGGGGCATGGACTACCCTTCGATGACAGTCCTAATTCTTCTGTACCAAAGACTAAACTGTCCCATTGTTCAATGCTGAACAGTCATCATAAGTCTGATTGTACATCATGTATATTTCACCCACACTTTAGTTGCTACTCTATAGTGTTTCAACTGTATTCTTGCACTTAATTGTACTTAGCTGTATTTAATATATTCAATGTATTCTATTTTCTGCACCTTTCTCTGTTAATGTAAGTGTACTGTCTGTATTATCTGTGTACCATCTTTATGGCCTGGGTCATGCCTGAAAACAGTCCACTGAAACAGTGCACCGACCTGGTAAACAAACAAAAAGACAAACAAACAATAAATAAATATCACCAATTCACTGTGTGGAGTTATGGTGGGTGATGCCAGATACACATGCTGGAATGCCTCCTTCACTATTACATGCCTTTCCCACTAGCTGAATTAGGTGGCAGCCATGGCACCATCATTCACACCAAGCTACCACAGCCCCTGACTATACCATGAGGGTTGAGGCATGGAGGTGAAGATGTGCATGTAATGACTAATGAAGAGTCCCTGCATGTGTATCTGGTACCACCCACAACTACTCCACACAGCAGATATTTGTTTGCCAGGGAGGCTATAAGGTAGGTGAGGGTAGTGAACCAACTGGCAGGGAGTGACCACCAATCTATGTGATTCGTGCTCAACATGGGCAAGGAGGCATTTGGTACAGGGATGAGGATGGTGGATGTCAGAAAGGCTGACTTCAATAGGATGGGTGAAATCTTAAGAGAGTACCTGGCAGGAATTCAGTCTCACTGGGATGCAAACCAGAAATGGGGAAAAATACATTGGGGCTTGTGGAGGCTGTTGGGACCTGTGCCAAACTGCAAAGCAAGAAGGGAAGATCTAAGAAGTCAACTGGATGAGTAGGGAAGTTTTAAATAAGGTGAGGCAAACAAAGCAGCATTCCATACATACAAGAATTCTGGGAGAGGGGAAGATAGGGATGCATGCGTGAGGAAGTCCAGAGAAGTTACCATGGGTGTTAGAGCAGCCAAGGCCTCCAGGGAACTGAGGCTGGCTCAGGAAATCAAAGATGGGGAAAAGGACTTCTGACAATTAGGGAAAGAAGGAGCTGCAAGGGTCAGATAGTGCAGATCAAGAAGGACTGGGTGGGCAGAGAAAGGAGCAGAACAGGCAGAAGCATTAAATAAGTACTTCTATTCCATATTCATGAGAGAGAAGGGCAGGCAGCTTCTGCAGGGGGTGGAGAGCAGGGGGGGGGTGACAGATGGGGTAATCACTGAGGGCAGGTATTAGATGGTCTGAGGGTTCTGAGGCTGGATAAGGCACCAGGACCAGACAGCATACATCTCAGGGTGCTGAGGGACCTGGTGGAGATAAGGACAGGGCCACTGGTGAACCTATTCAATACCTCCTGGACACAAGGTGCATCCCATAGGACCTCTCCATAAAAGTGACCTAAGGATGAATCAGGCAATTACTGACCTGTAAGCCTGACATCCATCATGGGAAAATTAATAGAGACAATTCTGAAGGAGTGACTGGTGACATATCTGGCGGATAATGGACTCCAGGACAGTCATCACCATGGGTTTGTCATGGGAAGGTCCTGTCAGACTAACCTAATTGAGTACTACAACTGGGTACTGAGGGAACTGGACAATGGTCATGTGGTGGATGTCATATTTCTGGACTTCAGCAAGGCCTTAGATTCAGTGGCAGAGGTTGGGGGAGGATTGAGGTATGTGGGGGTTGGGACTAAGATAGTTAACTGGATTGAAAATTGACTTCAGAGAAGACAGCAGAGGGTAGTGGTTGGGGAGCTCGTCTCCAAGGGCAGTTACAAGCAGGGTGCTGCAGGATCGTTACTGGGGCCGTGTGTGTTTGGGATATTCATAACAGACATCTTGCATGGCATCAGAAATAAGAACAGCCCCTTCACTGATGACACCAAGTTTGGGGCAGTGGTGAGTGACATAGAGTGAAGGCAAAAACTGCGAATGACCTGATTAACTGGAGGAGTGGTCAGAAGAGTGGCAGTTGGTGTTCAATGCTAAAGTGCAAGGTGATGCACTTTGGAGTGAATAGCCCAGGAGGAGCTATCAGCTGGGTTGAGTACAGCTAGGTACCACTGAGGAGGAAAAGGATCTAGGGGTGGTGGTAAATGGAAAATGAACAACTCAGGGCAGTGCAGGAATGTGGCAGCAGAAGCCAACAGGATGCTGGGGTGTATTGGGAGAAGAATCTCCAGGAACTGGGAGGTGATCCTGCCTCTCTACAGGTCACTGGCCAGACCACACCTGGAGTACTGCATGCAGTACTGGTGCCCATATCAAAAGAGGGATATCAGACTACTGGAAGGGGTACAGCACAGAGCAACTAAAATGATACAAGGACTGGGGGAACGGCCATATAAGGAGAGGCTACTTGACTTGAATATGTACTCCCTGTAGGAGAGAAGAGATCAGGGGCATATGATTAAGACCTTCAAGTACTTAAAGGGGATTAACAAGACAGGAACAGAAGTATATTTAAGTTAAGCAGGGGGAGGGACACAAGAGGTCATGGTCTTAGATTGGAGGGGGAGTAGATATAGGAGGGAAATGAGGAGACACTTTTTCACGGAGAGGGTTGTGGCAGAATAGAACTCTCTGCCAGAGATTCTGATATCTTCAAGACAATCTGGGTTTCAAAAGGGGATGGGACAGGGTGAGATGGAAGGTTATTGCACTTACAATAACAAAGAAAGGTACAGGAAATAGAATACCTTGTATATACTGAGTACAGCTAGGTACAGCTAAGTGCAAGAATACAGTTGAAATACAATAGGGTAGCAGCTAAAGTGAGGGTGCAATATATATGATGTACAATCAGTCATTCTCATGACTGTTCAGCACTGTACAGCAGGATGGTTTATTCATACGTAAAAAAGAGCCCCTTCAGTTACCGTTGTCCCGAGAGCGAAATCCCACAGGGTTCAGGGGGCAATCCTGTCCAGGACAAGTCCTACTCCCCCCAAAAAGTGGGAGGAGGAGGAACAATTATATAGGAAGGGAGGGAGAAAAAGAGTCCCTGTGGTCCCTCTCCTCTCTACCCCACCTAAGGGAGATCCCCCACCGCAGGACCAGACCACATCCAGGAGGAACCCCCTGAGGCTGAGAAGGCCAGGATCTAAGGCCAGGGCAAGAAGCCCCACTTGCCCTCCCTCCCAGGGTGGGCACTCTGTCACTTAGGAAGGTAACAGAGGACCCAGAGGTACCAGTAGGACCCAGCCCACAACTGGCCTCAAGGAGGGGAGGGCAAGCAGGGAGGGGCATCGCCCAGGGACTGAGGCTGAAGGAAGAGTGTTGGTGATGAATGGTGAAGATATACAAGAAGATTAAGAATTATGATAGGTGCAGTAATTCTCATATGTTCTCTGTGTCAGTCTTCACCATTCATCATTGTCTGGTGAGTACCGAGCCCCCAGAAGGGGCCCAGCACTCTCTGAGGGACTTGAGTCTCTCATTCTCTTGTGGGAGGACCACAAGGAGGAGACCCATAACAGGCCAGTTAGGCCTGTAACTGGTCAGGCAAGGTAGGGTCTCCCATTGCCTTGGACATGGAAGTTGCCCCTGTAGTTCTCACTGGTAGCTTCCCTGGAGAGCAGAAGCAGCACCTTACACCATGCCAAGTGTGACAAACCTTGATAGATAAAGCCACGCTTCCACCTAATGCAGATCGCTGTCACCGCTTAGCCTTGAAATTGCCTCATTGGCATCATAAGACACCCTTGCCTGGTGCCTGTGATCTCCAGGGTCTGCACAGAGGGCAATGGTTTGTCTGGTTGCCTTCATATCAGGCAGCAATGAAAGCACCTAACCTATCATTGACCACAGATGCCTGTTGAAGACAGCATGGTGTGCCTGATGAGCGGCAAAGCTGAACATGATACAAGCTCAAGAGAACACTATTCATCTCCAGTTGTCAAACTCCGCAGAGTCCACATTTGGGGCCAGTTGCACACCAGGTGTCTATGCTCTGAAGGGTACCAAGTACCCTCACCCTGAAGTGGGATGAGGTAAGGTCCCTGGAGACCTTTGGTATGCATACTTGCTGGCAGTCCATAGGGGCTGGAGTTTGTGACAGATGGGCACTGCCAGGTGTAGGATGATGCTTTCTGTAAGGGAATGGCCAGGAAAGGATGACCAGGTGGTCCACACTGAATTCGCTAAGGAAGACACGTGTCGTCCACTCAGTATTAGCGCCTTGCAATGTGGATAGGTGAAGATCGCTGACCAGCCTCGATGAGGATGTAGTGATACTCTATCTGATCAGCGTCTGAGGACAGATGGACAGAGGTATCCTCTTCCTTGCTGGAGGAAGATGAGGAGGCTGATGAATCTGAAGAGTCCAAGTCCAGCTGCTGCGGGGGTGACAAGCAAAAGACCTGCTCATTCGTAGCCCTGACATACCTGAGGAAGGCGTCAGCAGTGGCTTTGAACTACTCCCAGGTCAAGGGCCCTGAAGGACCCATGTGACCTGGGAAATGAGGGGGTGAGCAGAGGCAATGGGGAAACACACTTGACCTTATCTGAGTGACCTCTGCCAGGGCTAGGGACCTCGTTGGTGATCTTGGACCTCCTGGGATCCACTGGTCTGTGCAGTTACTGGCTGCTCAACCAGCTCAGAAGTGGTCAGGACTGATCCCTGAACAGGAAACTCCCTGTAAGGAGACTGGGGCTGCATAGAACCAGAAGGGCAGACTCCAACACCACCCAATAAGGCCTTCCTTGAAGAGGACAAGGAGAGAACAAGAGCTCAGCACTGTGACACATCCCTGAACCCTAAGGATCTCTTGGGAAGGTCGCTGCCCCATGTCTTGCCCCCAAATCCTGTTGATTCTGGAGGTCAACCTCTTCCTCACTACCAAAGCTAGGGACTGCTCCATCCTGTAGACCTCCTGAGGGAGGCCGAGAAGAGTGAGTCCCTGTTCTGGCCTAGGGGAGAAACAGCACCAAGACTGACAGCTCTCTAGGCCCCTGAGACCCAAACCACCATCCCCTCAGATGGAGGGTCACTACTGGCAGGCTTGCTCCTGATGTCACCACTGGCATGGGAATCAGCAGCAATCATAATCGTCGGTACCAAGGAAATGGTTGCCTTGTAGGGCACAGAGATACTGGGCACCAGAGAATCCTCCGACTCTGAGGAGTTGGACAGCCAGTCCAAATCAGTCTCCGAGCATCTGGTTCTGGACAGAAGGAGAGCCAGAAGACCTCCAGATGACCAGCCCCAGAGGTTTTCCCACCCACGTGCCACCTGTGGTGCAGCAGGAAGGCACAGTATTACTCACAGTGCTTGTCACCAGAGCCACAAATGGCCCGGGATACAGAATGGCACCAGTGGGTGGCACTGAGAAGCCACCGTGCTGGGCCCAGCAGGTGTGGGCTGTGACACCAGGGTAGCCTGCATCTCTAAGGAGTTGACTGCCTGTGCGTTGCTCCCAGCCTGGCCCCTGTGATGCCCAGACCAATCCTCCAGCACTGCAGAAGAGACCTCCTCCCTGGCAAGGCTAGAAGAAGAGGAGACCCCCTTCCTCACAGGTCTGTATAGAGTTGGGAGGGGATATGAAGGAAGGGTGGAGAGACCTGCGCTTGGAGTCCCTCATACAACACTGCCCTCTGAAAGTCAGTGGACCATGGCTGATTTTCCAAGTGCAGTGCTCTGCGGTCCATGGGGAAGCAAGAGTCGTAACTATCGATATCATGAGATGGACCCAGGCAGGTGATGCATTGGTCAAGTTGGTCCATGATGGACATATGCCAGTGCAGGGACACTGGCTCATAGGAGGCCAGCCTGCCTTGAAGAGTGCTTTTGTCCCCGGACAAACCCATGACTTGAGGTAACTAAAATAATAATAAGAAAACAGACTCGGCGCTGCTTCAAGAAAGAAAAATAAAGGTCTTACTAGATTCCTGCAGAAAACAGCGCCAAGTTACTAGCAGATGACAGGACTGGAATGGAGCAAAAACGGTAACAATGATGTTGAAACAACCAACTAGGCCGCAATGACGCAGATGAAATTTCTTCAGTGGGTGCGAGGTACTGCACTCTTGATAGCAGGAAAAGCAGAACTGGGGTGGAGGAGGAGTTAGCGACTGTTGCTGGCCGACCCACGAGTGCCACGTATGCGTCAGCCTCAAGGGTGGCACCAGCTCAGACGCTAGCTCCTCCCCCTACAAAAAACAAAACAAAACCTCACGCTGGGTGCTGTGTCTTCGGCTGTCACCCAGACAGTGATAATGGTAAAGATTGATAGTACTGTCCTGTAGTTACACACTCGCATGAAGTGGTAGTTATTGCAATTACTGTTGCCTCCTTCTGCCTCAAATCAGTTCTTTCTGGTAAATGTAACTATGTATGTTGCACTTTGCAACAGATGTTACATGTGTAGTTACACTTCCAGCATAAATCCATTTTTCTGTTGCACTTTGCAACAGTTGTTATATGTAGATTAAGTCACGAGAGGATGGTCTCACGAATTAATCCATGGTTGGGGGTTGGGCCACGATGCGTACGGGCGGGTCCAACCAACCAACCATGGATTAATTCCACTGTAGACCCATCCTTTCGAGTGGCTTAATCTCGTAACATGGCATGGAATTTAAGAAGTTCATATGTATTATTATTAGTAAAAGTCATGAATATGACTTCTACACTGCAGTGAGAACATTAGGTTCCTATCTGTCACTAAGCTGTCTATGCGGTTCTATTCACTTTCAGACGTGTGCCTGCACGTTGCACGTCTGACATTCATTCATATAGTTATGTGGTTTTTATGACATTCAGATGACATGGCTAAAATATTGAGCACTGCTATACATATCCTTAGAGGTGCAGGCTACCCTGGTGTCACAGCCACTGCTATACATACTGCTAAGTTCTGTTAGTTTTCTGCCCTATGCCTTCTCTGTCGCCGTGTCATGTCCGCTGTGTACTGTTTCTGTGGGGTTTCGGTTGCACTGTGGGTATGTCTGGTGATTTGCATCGCTACATTTACTCCACCCTACCGGTTGGGCTATGCTCTGGCTCAAGGGCTGGTGCCAGGAAAAAGGACACAGATTTGTAGGGAACTGGCAACAGTTCTGGGAGCGAAAGTTCTTTAAATTTGATGGACTGCATCTGACTAAGGAGGGAGTCAGTGCATTGGGGCAGAAGTTTAACATCTTTGCAGAATATTTAAACTAGCAAATGGGGAGAGGGGTGTAGCACCCCATACGTCGAATGGGAAGAACACCCCTCCCCCTTCAGCTAGTGGTCAAACAGGGATTCAGCATGTTTGCAGTTCATTTGCATCACCAGGTAAGAACAAAGGTTTGTCTCCCCATACGATGCACAGGGATAATGCCAAACCTCACCCAACAACTAACACACCGAAATCTGGCCAATGGAAAATCATGTACACAAATGCTCACAGCCTGGGGAAATAAGATCCCAGACCTGCAGGCAATAATGTCAGAGGCTAAACTGGACATAGTAGCAATTAGTGAGATGTGGTTTACCAGTAATCACACTTGGGAGATTTCAGTACTTGGCTATATTTTGTTTAGAAGAGACCGAGGTACAAAAAGAGGGGGAGGAGTGGCCCTGTATGTCAATGAAAATATCAAATCTACAGAAATTCAGAATACACAGAAGGAGTCAGAAGAACTGTGGGTCACCCTGGAAACAGGAAATGGGACAGCCATAAGAACTGGGGTTGTCTACAGGCCCCCAGACCAGGGGGAGGACATAGACACATTACTGTTAGAAGATATGCAAAACATGACAGCTAAAGGGGAGGTTCTGATAATGGGAGACTTCAACATGCGGATACAGATTGGTCAATACCAGCAGGAACATCTGCCAGAACTAGACACATAGTGGATTCCCTGCAGGAGGACCTCAAACAACTGGGTACAGCAACCCACAAGAGACAGGGCTATCCTAGATCTAGTACTGACTAACAGGGAAGGGATCACAGATCTCCAGGTAGAAGGTCACCTGGGGCCAGTGACCATCACATGGTATGGTTCAATTTGGCTACTACATCTAAATCATCCCATTCAAGGAGAAAATATGGGACTTCAGAGGAGCTGACTTTGATAAGATGGCCAACAGAGTTAAGCTAGCCCTGGCAAAAGAAACACAGGTGAGGGGGTACAGGCAAGTGGGCAAGCATTAGGGATGCAATACTTGAGGCAACATCCCATTGTGTTAGACAGAGAAGGAAGTGCAAAGAAGAAGGAAACCACTTTGGTTCTCAAATACAGTAGCAGAAAAGGTCAGAGCCAAAAGGCTGGCCTTCAGGAAGTATAAGGAACACAGCGGATGAAGATAGGAGGCATACCAAACTTCCTAAGGGAAGCAGGGAAGGCAGTAAGGCAGGCAAAGTCCCAAACTGAGGAAACACTAGCACCAACAGTAAAAGAAGGTGACAAGATTTTCTATAGATACATTAGTGAAAGGAGAAAGTCCAGAGGGGTATTGCTAGCTTAATGGAGAAAAGGGAGCATGTGAGGAGGAGACCCTGTAAAGGCATCTATCCAAATAGATACTTTGCTCAGTATTTACTGAAGAGAAGGTAGGGCAGGGCCCACAGCTCAGCATCATGGACACAGGGGGAGGGAGGTGAGCACTACTCCCTTCACAAAAGAAAGGGTCCTACAAGAGCTTGCTAAGCTAAGGGTGGATAAGGCAATGGGACCTGATGGCATACATCCCAGGTACTTAAGGAGCTAAAGGTGGAACTAGCAGAGCCATTAGCAGAACTGTTTAGTGAGTCTCTGAGCACAGGAGAGGTCCCAGAAGACTGGAGAAGGGCTCATGTGATCCCGCTCCACAAGAGTGGTAGCAGGGAGGAGGCAGGGAACTACAGACCAGTCAGTCTTACCTCAGTAGTGGGCAAGATTATGGAGGCACTCCTTAAGGAAAGGATAGTGCAACACCTAGAATCCATAGGGGCACAGGATCCAAGACAGCATGAGTTTACAAAAGGAAGGTCCTGTCAAACTAATCTCATAGATTTCTTTGACTGGGTAACCAGAGTGGTGGACCAAGGGGGATCAGTTGATGTCACCTACCTTGACTTCAGCAAAGCTTTTGACACTGTTCCACATAGAAGATTGATAAATAAGCTGGGTAGGCTTGGGGTGGGTCAGAAGTTGGTCAACTGGGTGGCAAACTGGTTGACGGGCAGAAAACAGAGAGTGGTGGTAAATGGTATACAGTCAGAAGAGATGCAAGTCACAAGTGGGGTACCTCAGGGATCAGTCCTCGGGCCGGTCCTCTTCAACATCTTCATTAGTGACCTTGCAGATGGACTAGAGGGTAAGGCTTGTCTGTTTGCAGATGACACCAAGATCTGCAACAGAGTAGATGATCCAGATGGGGTGGGCAGAATGAGAAGAGATCTGGATAAACTAGTAAAATGGTCAGAAGAGTGGCAACTGGGATTTAATGCAAAGAAGTGCAAGATCATGCACATAGGGAAAGAAACCCTGAAGCCACCTATAGGATGGGAGGGGAGTTGCTAGCAGTCACAAAGGAAGAAAGAGACTTGGGCATCATCATCACTGATGACCTGAAATCATCCAAGCAGACCTCTAAAGCAGTAGGTAAGGCTAGGGGGTGTTAGGGTGTATTAGTAGGGGTATCACAAGTCATAAGAGGGAGGTAATAATCCTCTTACAAGACACTGGTTAGCCCCATCTGAGTATCATGCGGCAGTATTGGAGGCCACACCTTCACAAGGACATTAACCAAATTGAGGCAGTCTAGAGAAGGGCAACCAAAATGGTGCATGGACTGCATCAGAAGACATATGAGGACAGATTAACAGAGCTCAATATGTATACCCTTGAGCAAAGGAGGGAGAGAGGTGATATGATCGAGGCATTCAAACACCTTAAGGGCATTAACAAGGTGAAAGAGTCTAACATGTTTAAATATAAGAAAAATAGCAGGACAAGAGGACACAGCATGAGATTAGAGGGGGGCCGATTAAGGGGGAATGTGAGGAAATTATTTTTCACAGAAAGGGTGGTGGATGCATGGAATGGCTTACCTCAAGAAGTGGTGGCTATGAATACAGTGCAGGGCTTCAAACAGGCATGGGATAGGCATAAGGGAGCAATACAAATGAGTATGAATAGATAGGCCACTGACAGAGCAAAGGCCGATGGCACATTTATAAGGTAGAAAAAGAAATGGGTAGACTGGATGGGCCTTATGTCCTTATCTGTCTAACTTCATGTTTCTATGTTTCTATGTTTCAAACAGAGGGGCCAGGCAGAGGGAACAACTACAGGGCGGCAGAGGAAGAGGAGGACAAGGCAGAGGAAAGAGAAGGGTGAGAGGGGGAAAGAAGATGAACAGCAGGCTATACAGCAGGAGGGGCAACAGCAGATGTACATACCCCTCAATGCCATATATCAGTATCAGCAATACATATTCCCCCATCCCCACCCCCAACCACCATAATATGGGTCACAGAGCAACTCATTGAGCAACCAACAGAATTACTACCTTCACAGGAGACCATGGAGCAACCAAAGAAAATAATTAATTTATCAAGTAGACCCCTCACCTACCTGGAAGAAAAAATTACTCACCTTAGTAATGTTGTTTCTTCTAATGGAGTCTTGCTATATTATGACATATGCAGTGAGTCTCAACCTTCGAACTGCTCCGGAGGTGAAAGAGTTAACTTTCCATGCCAGGCATGGAACGCTGAGCTCGAGCTCGGTTGAAACTCTGTCTTTGTTCTTCAAACTCAAACTGTCAGATCTTTATGAGCTAAACTCACTAAGGTCCTGTGTGGAAGCTGTAAACCTACACTAGCCAACTGGCTACTAAACATAAGAACACATTTTTTGGTCCTAAAACAAAGACTCAAGTCAGGAGACCCAAAAAATGAAAAACACAACACCAAGTCACCCCAAAAAAGGAGGAGTGAAACAACAAGGTGGGCATCTACTAAGTGCCAACACTGCACTGCCCACCCACATCCCAAAAACAAAGGTTCTGAGAGGGGCAGGCAGGGAGGTCATAATATAGCAAGACTCCATTAGAAGAAACAACATTACTAAGGTGAGTAATTTTTTCTTCAAACAACATGAAGTCTTGCTATATTATGACATATGCAGACTACACAGCAGTACCTCCATGGAGGAGGGACAGAACCTACTTAGGAAAATGCTCTGCAGCACAGCTGTGTTAAACCGAGCATCACTCCTAGCCTGGATGTCCAGGAGTAATGCTTGCAAAAGTGTGAACTGTTTTCCAGGTAGCTGCTTGACATATCTCTAGAATAGGATGTCCCTGGCAGCAGCCAGGAAGCAGCTGTACCTCTGGTAGACTGAGCCCTCAGGCCTGAGGGAGGACCCTACCCAGTTTTCATAACAAAATTGGATACAAGAGACAATCCACCGCAATGGATCTTTTAGTGGTTTCTTTGCCAACCTCACCATAAGTGAGGAACAGTTGAGGGAGTCAAACCTGTGACCCTTGGTACAGTCTATGTAGTAGCTAACGGCTCTCTTCACATCCAAGTTGTGCAGCCTCCTCTCACCAGAGGAGGAATGGTCAGTGAAATACACTGGAAGAGACATAGATTGATTAAGGTGGAAATTGAAACCACCTTAGGCAAGAACTTCCTGTTAGTCCTGAGGACCACCTTATCTCTATGAAGGGAGATAAAATCAGGCTCCACTGACAAAGCTTGTAATTCACTTTTGCATCTGGCAGAAGTGATGGCTACCAGAAACACAGTTTTCCAAGCCAAGTACTTAAGCTCTGCTGAAGACAAAGGCTCAAAGGGGGGTTGCATAGCTGAGCAATGCAAACATTAAGATCCCAGGCAGGGGCAGGGTCCCTGAATGGAGGGTTGGTGTGAAGCAATCCCTTAAAAAACTTGGAGAATACAGAATGAGCTGAAAGAGAAGAGGGTTTACCTGCTGAAACAAAAGCAGACACAGCTGCCAAATGTACTTTTAGGGTAGCTGGTCTCAGCCCCAAGGTATTTAAATGGACCATATAATCCAGGACTGTGGGTAAATCAGCAGATTCTGGGGAAATATGCTTCCCAGAGCACCATATGGAAAACCTCTTCCATTTGGAATTATATTGGTGTGGAAGGCTTCCTAGAAGCCTTTAGTATATCCATTACACCTTGAGAGAGGTGTAGATCAGCAAATTCTAACTCTTCAAGAGCCAGGCCTTGAGATTGAGAGATTTGAGGTTGGGTACCAAACCCTCCCTGAGCACAGGTTAACAGGTTGTGATTCCTGGGAAGACACAGGGGAAGATGGACAGCTAAGGACAGAAGGAGTGGATACCAGGGTTGTCTGGCCCAATCTGGAGCAATCAGGATCATCTTGCAGGATTGAGATCTGATTTTGACTAACACTTTGAACAGGAGAGGGAAGGGGGGAAAGCATAAAGAAACTTCCCTTCCCAATTGAGAACTAAGGCATCCAGAGGGACTGAGCCCAACACTGGGGGCCTGCAGCAAAAAAGGGGAAGTTGGTGATTGTCTGGGGCTGCAAAAAGATCTATCTGCGGGGTGCCCCATCTGGCAAATATCACCTCCAGGACCAGGGGGTCCAGTGACCATTTGTGATGGCCCTGGGAAGTCGTGTTGAGAGCATCTGCCAGGACATTGTCCTTGCCTGGGAGGTGAACTGCTATAATGGAGGTGTTCAGGAGTAAGCCAGAGACCACAACTTCATTGCTTCGGTGCACAAGGCCGTAGACCGAGTGCCCCCTTGCTTGTTGATGTACCACATTGTGGTGGTGTTGTCTGTTCTGACCTGTACAACTTTGTTCTGAACAGATTTGGAAAAAACTTGAAGTGCTAGAAAAACTGCCCTGAGTTCCAACAGATTGATGTGGAGCAGAGATTCCTGAGGGGACCACAATCCCTGGGTAGTGAGGTCGCCCATGTGAGCTCCCCACCCCAAGAGGGATGCATCTGTAGTAAGGATTAAGGAGTGAGACTGAGTGACAAGGGAACCCCTTGTCTCAGGTTGCTCTGATCCTGCCACCACTGCAGGGCCTGGATCAAGGTCTGAGTTAATGGGATCAATTTGGTTAGAGGGTCTTTCCTTTGAGACCAAAAGGTTCTCAAATGAAACCAGATGTCCTCATCTGAAATCTTGCTCCTGCACTACTGCTGTAGAAGCAGCCATGTGCCCCAGGAGCTGTAGAAAATGCCTTGCTGGTCGAGAGACCTGCAGGGTGAATGAGGAGGCCAGAGAGACCAGGGTCCTTGCCCTGTCCAAAGGAAGGAAGGCTCTGGCTTTCCCTGTGTTCAGCTCTGCGCCTATGAAGGTGAGGAGCTGGACAGGCTCTAGGACTGACTTTGAAAGATTCAGAAGGAAACCTAGAGAGGTGAGCAGTTGCTGAGTTATCTGTAGATGTAACTTGACTTGGTCTGGAGACCGGCCTACTATGAGCCAGTCGTCCAGATAAGGGAAGATGGCAATTTTTTGTCTTCTTAGGGAAGCAACTGCTACTGCCAGGCATTTTGTGAATACCCTTGGAGCAGAGGTGAGGCCGAAGGGCATTGCTCTGAACTGGTAGTGGCCTGAGGGCAGCTCAAACCTGAGGTACTTTCGATGGGAGCTTCTGATGAGAATATGGAAGTAGACAGCCTTGAGGTCCAGGGACGCTAGCCAGTCCCCTGGCCTTAGAGAGGGTAGAATAATTCCCAGAGTCACCATTTTGAATTTTGGTTTTAAAAGGTGCTTGTTTAAATATCTGAGATCCAGGATGGGCTGCCATTCTCCTGTCTTTTTTGGGGTAAGGAGGTACCTGGAGTACAACCCTTTGCCCTGGTGTAGGGGTGGAACCCTTTCCACAGCTCTGAGAGCCAGGAGGGAAGAGACCTCTGCCTCTAGGGCAAGTGCCTCTGGTGGATTTGCAGGTGGAAAGGATCTGGTTCTCATCTTTGGAAATTTTTTGAAGCTGAGAACCAGTCCCTGGCTTACTACTTCCAGGACCCACTTGTCTGATGTCAGAGACTTCCAGTCCTGGACAAAGTAAGCCAGCCTGCCCCCTACAGGTAGCTGAGAATCGGCCCTGGCAACCCCATCAGGGTGCCTGCTTGGCAGGGGCCTTGGGCTGAGGGGTGGAAGCAGGCCTGCTTGTACCCCGTCTGCCTCTCCCTCTAAAGAACCACCTGTGGGCATAAGCAGAAGAGGAGGCCTGGGCTTGGTAAAAAGGCCTATGAAAAGGCCTGCCCCTGCCCCTGGAAAGCTGCCTTTGAGGAGTGGCCTGCCTTTTCTTGGCCTGCGCACTCCTATAGGTGGTCCTATACTCATCCATTTTCTTCATGTAATTCTCTGTCTGCTCCCCAAACAGAGAATTACCCACAACAGGAAAATCCATGGCCTTAGTCTGGGTATCCTGTGACAGGCTAGTACATCTGAGCCAAGCCATTCTGAGAGTGCCACAGATGTAGCCATGACTCTTGATGACACATCATTAGAGTCCACTGCAGCATGGAATTGCACCTTGATGCATCATTACCATCAGCAGCCACCTGCTCCAGCTCCTTGGCAAGCTGGCCAGGGACCTGTTTTGCTAGAGCCATAACAGTATCCCATCTGGATTTCTGATATCTAGCAACATAAGCTATATAATTTGCCTGTCTGAGTCCCAAGGATGCTGCCATGTACTGTTTCTTTGCCATGGCATCAATCCTTCTGGAGTCCTTGTCAGGGGGGGTGTGAAACCAAGGGAATATTTGCCTTGTCACAGGCTGCAGCCTGCACTACCCCAACATGGCTGCATTGTTGTGTAAGGAACTCCGTATCAGAGCCTGACAATGTGTACCTCTTGTTCATTCTCTTATCGACAGGAGGTATAGTGTGAGGAGTTTTTAGAATTTTTACTGTCTGTTTCCGAAAAGATTTATGCAAAGGAATAGACAGCCTCCTTGATTCTGGGATATCCATCATTTCCACATAGTCAGGCTCCTCTTGATCATCCACAGCTTCCTCCATAGGGAGCTGGAGGGTTTCAGCCACTTTCTTATAAAAGATAAAATGAGAAGGGGACTCAGAAAGCCTAGGAGGAGACACTCCTGAAGGTCTGTCTGGGGAGATGTCTGGTTCAGTGGGCACATCCAGACTTTCAAATCCACATTCACTCTCCTCATACTCCTCTTCCCCTTCCTCCGGTTCATAATATTCCTCTACATCATACTCTTGAACCAGTGGAACCGGCCGAACCAGACGCTTACCTGAAGGTGCCGGTTCGGTCGGAACCGGGGAAAGCGACTGGACAATTTTAATCGCTTTGGCTATTTCTTCAGCGGTTGGAGAGGAAAGTTTTGGCTCCACACCAGCTGATTTCCTAGTCCTTTTTGCTGGAACCGACCCTCGAGTCAGATCTCCTTTGTCCGAGGAAGTCTCCCCTGGTCAGAGGGACTTCCTCCGTTCGTTGAAACCGAACCGGCTGGCCATCCGTTCAGCGGACATTTTGGCCTCCTTTCCTGAGCCTACCAACTCTTTTCCAGGGTAGCTGCATGAAAATGTTTACAAATCTGGCAGTCTGCATTGAGGTGGCCAAACCTCAGACAATAAACACAGGTGGTGTGGGGGTCAGCCTTGACAAAGACTTCCCCACAGACACTGCAGTGTTGAAACCCAGTCGGCCCGGTTTTTCTTTTGGGTTTCTCAGACATAATGCCAGTCCTAACCAAACTTACCTGTTTATGGCAATCCGCCAGGTAAGACCCTCTTATCGGTTCCCAACTGTGTCACGGGTCGTGGAAAAAAACGTAATAAAATTTGTTTTTTTTAGAACCGATAAGAACCGGTAACCACACTCTAAATGACAGATAAATATATTTTAAACAACCTGATCGGTTCAAACCGAACCGATAACCGTTTACAAGTTCCACACAGAATAGAAATCAATGTAAAACCTATCTAGTACTCACAAATACCACGGACGGAGCCTGAACCGACCGGTTGCGGTTTAATTTCGGTCGAAAACCGAGAAAAACAATACTTTAACTGAAAAATGAACTGAGCAGAAGGAGAAATCTCCGGAGCGACTGTTCAGTGAGGTGGAGTAAAGAATCTGACAGTTTGAGTTTGAAGAACAACAGACAAGAGTTTCAACTGAGCTCGAGCTCAGCGTTCCATGCCTGGCATGGAAAGTTAACTCTTTCACCTCCGGAGCAGTTCAAAGGTTGGGACTCACTGCATATGTCATAATATAGCAAGACTTCATGTTGTTTGAAGAGCAGGTTTTTAATCAGTGTCCGTCTTTGCACTGATAGCAGGCGTTGATATATATGGGACATTCCGGGACTTACAAAAATTGTGCTGAAACTGAAGTTTGAAATCTTTTTTTGAGAAACAACAGGGATGCCTTTCCAAAACTGTGATTAATGGTTCTGATTATACAAGTTCTATATCAGGCGAGACTGCTGTTAGGAACTCTGAGACTATTGCCACTAATCCTGATGTTAGACATTTTAGGGGTCAGTCAGTTTTTTACCCAGCACCTAACCCAGCCATTCTTACATTTCAGAAGGTGTGTGAAAATGACCTTGAGGTACTTTTTTCTAACTTACCACGAATTAGTTATGATAACCTTTCTAAGCTAGAGAGACAGGCATTGGAAAATCTTAAGAGATCAGAATATTGTAATAAAGCAAGCAGATAAAGATGGTGCAGTAGTTATCCAGAACACCACCGATTATATCTTTGAGGTAAACAGGCAATTACCTCATGCTGCATTTTACAAAAACCTTGAATCTGATCCGACTATTTTCTTTAAACATCATATAGATGAATTTATCTTAGAGGCATTTGAAAAAGGTTGGATTGATGATAATGTTAAAAATTCCTTACTGTTGATTTTTAGTTAGAGCCACTGTCTATACCCTGCCAAAGTTCACAAAGATTTTGGAATCCTCCAAGGAAGGCCTATAGTGAGTGGAGTTGGTTCCCTTACAGAACCACTCTCGCAAATGTGGGTCTGCTCTTTTTTTTTTTTTTTACTTTATTTCCCTCGGTCGCGGTCCGTGGATCCTCTCGGGCATCCTGCCGTGTCCTGCCCACCTGAGGCCCCTGATCTGTGCCTCCTCTCCCCCCGCAGCAGCACCCTGCTTTAACCCGCCTGGGTGGGTTGCCCCCACCCATTGGGTGCTCTTGTAAGTCAGACTGTGGCTGCGGGTAGGGCCCGGTGGAGGAACTGGAAGGCCAGTTGGGGTAAGCCCGGTGGAGGGCATGGGGGACAGGTGCTGTTGCCTGTCCACGGCGCCAGTGTTTTCCTTGTTCTGCGCTCTAACCCAGACCCCCCCATGTGGTGCACGTCCGATGCACTGGCACATGGCAACCCTGCCTGCATCTGCCATGCAGATTGCATGCTGTCCGGCTTTCTGTAGTGCCCCACGGTCTCCACTGGGGGCCACTGGCTCACTGGAACATCCCACCCCTTCTTCCCTGGGGAGGAGAGCACCACAAGGGCGCTCATCTTCAACCCTCCTGCCAACCCCAGCGACTAAGTTCACTCCGAGTCGGGTCACCGGGTAGCAAGAAGATGTGGCGCCCAGCGCTCATCCCTCAGGCCTAGGTGGACATGTGGGTCACTTTGAGACCTTTTGTTGCTGGTTTGGGGTCCCACATAAAGGACACAGGAGACATTTTAAGAACCTTAGGGATGTGGAAATAGGTGAGAATGCTTACCTAATAACAATGGATGTGGAGTCTTTATACTCCAACACCCTCAAGAGGAAGCACTAGACAGTTTAGCCTTTTTTCTGAATTCAAGAATTGTGGATGCAGAACCATGTACAGAGGTATTGTTGAAATTGTCAGAATTTGTTTTGAAATTTAACACTTTTTCTTTCCTGGGCAAATATTACTTACAGACAAAAGGGACAGCTATGGGGGCAACATTTGCCCCTAGTCTTGCAAATTTATACATGGGGAGATGGGAAGATACTTTTGTCAGGAATCCAGACACCATTCCATATTTTTGGAAAATTGATACATACCGTTGTTTTATCGATGACATATTTATAATATGGAATGGTGATCTAACTGAATCTGAGTGTTTTGTATCATACCTGCACACCTCAAATCCCAACCTCCACTTTTTTTGTGTCGGCTTCCTCCTCCCTGCAGGGCTCAGCTCCAACCCATGCCACCCCTTATGCCGTAGGTTGCCTCCCGGTAGGGGCTGTTGCGGGCACCTCCCCAAGGTCAGTGGTAACTTCAGTCTAGTGGCCAATCAGGGTGGGGCCATGGGAGCAGGGCCTCACCCGCAGACATGGTAGGCAGTGGAGGCAGTGGAGCAAAGCTCTCATGCTCAGAGACCAGCATTTTGTAAGCTGTATCGGGCAGGGACATGCAATGACAGGCAGCATCTGACCCACCCCCACTGATGTGGCACCGGCATCTGGTCCCCCAGCCTCTGCTAGGAGTCCGTAGCATGCCGGACACACAACCTCCCACCCCTGGAGAAGGACAGAGTCCCTAGGATGCTTGATTCTTCTCCTATGGCCAGCCATCTGGTGTCCGGAGTCTGTTCCTCAACTCGGGTTGTCAGCATCTCAGATGGACACCCTGCCTCTGTGTCGGAGGACTGGCCAGCCCAGCCTCCAATTTACTTATAATGCCAGCAGAGAAAGTATTCATTTCCTAGATTTGCTTATCAGTAAGGGTGTGGATGGTACTGTGCAAGCTGACATTTACAGGAAGCCATGTGAAAGAAATCCTTTGATTCTCTCCACTAGCTGTCACCCTAGGCATGCTATACAAAATATACCAAAGGGACAGTTTCTCTGGATTAGAGAAACTGTAGTAATGCCAAAAGCTTTGAATCAGCTGCAAATGATCTTGACAGAAGATTCATTGAAAGGGCTACTGGATGGATCATGTGAAAACCATCCATCAAGAGGTCACAAATATCCCCAGAGCAGCTACCCTCACTACAAATCCCGAGGGAATCAGTCTGACAAACCTGAATTTTGTCACCACCTATTCGGTACATGCATCAAAAGTAGCAGAAATAATTAGGAACAGCTGGAATATATTAAAAGGTGACTCTAATTTAAGTTTGTATTTGTACCATGACCTTCTGCATGTCTTGGCAGAAGGGTGGCAACTTTTGAAGGACCAATTAGTACACAGTAGACAGGTCTTACTTACTTCTCAAATGTGGCTTAATCCAAGTGTGGGTTGTTTTAAATGTCAAAGATGTGTGTTTTGCCCTAACATTTCAGCAGGTAAAGAATTTAAGAGTCCCCACATAACCACATCTTGCCAGATAGAACAACTGATAACTTGTGACACTAGTGGAGTAATATGTTTAGCCACATGCACATGTGGGGCATTTTATGTGGGCAAGACAAAAAGGCATCTTAAATTGAGGGTGGAGATGTTAAGGTCATCAGAAATGATGACCTAACTTATGCTAACAGCCTCCATGTGATGCAGTCTGATGACTAAGAATATGCACACTTTTCCTTTTAAGGGAATAGAAAAAGTGTTCAAAAATCCAGGGGGTGGAGACTATGAGAATTTCATTATAGAAAGGAAAGGGTTTTGGATCTACACCCTTGGTGCCTTTAGAGCTCCAGGTTTGAAAGAAAGTGTTGATGTGACCCCTAACCTGAGAAAAAAGAAATAAATTGGTGCCTTTAGAAACAAATAAAGAAAACAAAATGGAGTAAAAAACCACTATGGTTTTCAAAAGAGGTGGCAGGAAGGTTAGGGAGAAAGGTGGCAATCAAGAAGTAGAAGGAGCACGACAGGGAACTGTATAAGTTAAAACAGAAGGAAGTGAGCCGGCCCGGTGGTGCTGAGTGTTGAGGTGCTGGACACCACACCTCGCGCCACGCCAGCGACCCAGGTTCAGGAATGAGCCCGGGGCATCAGGGGTCAGCAGGAGATGACTAGGATTGAGCATCCACTGACAGCTCTCTTAGTCCTGGGGTGGGCTGGAGAAGTGCGCCATGCTGCAGCAGCCCCTGGGGAATGCCTGAGGGTACTGCAGACACAGGTGCTAGCAGAGGATGAGCACGGTGGATGTCTGCACATAAGTGCATGGACGTCATTGAATGCCTGTGCTCCATCGAGGGACCTTACTGGAGGAAATTAGCTGGACGCGACCGTGCAGCTTGATAGCCATGCCCTGCCTCACCGGGAGGACTCTCGTGAAATCTCACTGGGGGGGGGGTCCAGGGCCGGTCTGGCTCAACAGGGTATGGGGAAGGCCCTGCAGTGGACTGGCAATGGCTGTGCCAGATCCCCATCATGTGAGTGAGCCTGGTGCTCCCGCGGCAGGGCCGCGGCTGGATGGCCCCGCCAGAAAGTTGCCGCAGCAAGGTGGAAAAATAGTGACATGATAAAAAATATAGAAGGGAAGTGGGAAAGGCAGTCAGAATAGCAAAGGCCCAAACCAAGGAAAAGATAGCCAACTCAGTTAAGAAGGGGATAAAACCTTGTATAGGTACATTAGGGAGCAAAGAAAGGTTAAGGGAGGGATAGTGAAGATTAATAAATGGGAGGGGAGGTGAGCAGAGGGAGACAGTGAAAAGGCAGAGATACTGAATGAATACTTTTGCTCAGTGTTCACAAAAGAAGGAGAAGAGGAGTTACCTAAACCAAACAATAGAAATACTCTGGGCAGAGGGATTGACACCAGTCCATTTACAGAAGAAAGGGTCCCATACCTCTCAACTGTCCCTGATTTTCAGGGACGTCCCTGATTTTGCCTCAAAATGTTACTCTGTCCCTCCTAAAAATCATGTTTCCATGACCAAACAGTGGGGGTTGTAAGCACAAAATAATGTCAAGCATTAAAATTGCAGACTTGTTCTTCCTTAGAAAATGCATTTTATGCAAAACCTCTTATTCTACCAGCTTCCTGAGTGGATACCACCAATTCTGAAGATGTCCCTGATTTTAGTCCTTTTCCTGATTTTTTAAGACTTGTCCCTGATTTTGGAGGCCGGAGGTTGAGAGGTATGAAGGGTCCTGAAAGAACTTCTAAAACTCAAGGTGGACAAAGCAATGGGGCCTGATGGGATTCACCCCAGAACCTTAAAAAAACTAAGGGGGGACCTAGTGACACCACTGACCACCCTTTTTAACAAATCATGGAAGGATGGGGTGCTACCTGAGGACTGGAGGAAGGCGGATGTAATTCCCCTTCACAAAAGTGGGAGCAAGGCAGAAGCAGGAAACTACAGACCTTTTATAATTTGACCTCAGTGGTAGGGAAAATGATGGAATCACTTCTGAAAGAAAGAATTGTTGAGTACCTAGAGGACAGCTGGGCACAGGACCCAAGGCAGCATGGATTCACAGTAGGAAGGTCATGTTAGATGAATCTAATTGATATCTTTGACTGGGTGACCAAAGTAATAGACCAGGGAGGGGTTATGGATATGGCCTACCCAGACTTTAGCAAGGCATTTGACACAGTCCCACATAAAAGATTAATAATCAAGTTAGCCAGCCTGGGAGTGGGTCCCAGGGTGGTAGCCTGGGTAGCAAACTGGCTGCACAACAGGACACAGAAGGTAATAGTAAATGGAACTCACTTCAAAGAAAGGGGGGTTACTAATGGAGTACTTCAGGGTTTAGTACTGGTCCAGTCCTCTTTAATGTCTTTATAGGTGACATTGCAGAGGGTCTGAAGGAAAAGTATGCCCTTTGCAGATGACACAAAGATCTGTAACAGAGTTCATACACAACGAGGGGTGGAACGGATGAGAAGGGACTTGCAATGTTGGAGGAATGGTCAGACATATGGCAACTTAAATTCAATGCAAAGAAGTGCAAAGTAATGCACCTGGGAAACAAAAACCCAGGGGGAAGAGTACACAATGGCGGGGGAGGTACTAACAACAACAAAAATGGAAAGGGACCTGGGAGTAGTCATATCAGATGACTTAAAGGTGAGCAAGCAATGTGAGAAGGCAGTAAGGAGAGCTGGGGGATACTGGGATGCATAGGGAGAGGCATCACAAGTGAAAAAAGGAAGTGTATCTCTCTGTACAGACAGTCGGTGAGACTCTGAAGTACTGCATGCAGTTTGGAGACCCCATCTCCACGAGGACATAGACAGGATGGAGGCAGTCCGGAGGAGGGCAACTAAATGGTGCAGGGTCTGCATCAGAAACCGTATGAAGAGAGACTGAGAGAGCTTAATATGTATACCCTTGATGAAAGGAGGACGGGGACACGATAGAAACTTTCAGGTACCACAAGGAATCAACAAAGTCCAGGAGGGTAGCATCTTTCAGAAAAGAGATGTGCAAGAACAAGGGGACAATTCAAAGATAGAGGGGGATGTCATAGGGCAACGTGAGGAAATATTTTTCATGGAGAGAGTGGTGGATACATGGAACCACCTTCCTGGGGAGGTTGTGGGGTCCAAAACAGTGGGGAATTCAAACATGCATGGGACAGACATAAGGCAATTATAGTGAGGGTAGGAGCAATAGGCTGTTGGTTAACTAGAATCTACAGCTTATCCAGTAGGTAGGGAAATGGGCAGACTGGTGGGCCAAGTGTCCTTATCTCGTCAAAGTCTATGTTTCTATGTTTCTAAATTAGAAGTAACAGGAATAAATTAAGGAATAAATAGCTAGATAGATAGACAGACAGATATATATATATATATATATATATATATATATATACACAGATTGATATATAGACAGATAGATAGATAGATAGATAGATAGATAGATAGATAGATAGATAGATAGATAGATAGATAGACAGATAGATTGATTCTTTATTTCTAAAGCACCCAATTCCGAAGACTCTGGGCACTGTACAATATAAAACAGTACAGTTTTTAAAACACACAAAAAACACAGATACCAATAAAATTAAACTGAGAGTATACAATTGATCTATCTATCCTACTTAAAACAAGTTAATTTTTTCAGAAATCAAATAAAAGCTTGCTGGAACAAATACGTCTTCAGGCTCTTTTTTAAGGCTTCAACCGAGGGAGCCTCCCTTAAATAACCAGGCAAGGAGTTCCACAGGGTAGGCGCGGCAACCAAAAATGCCCTGTCTCTGGAATGCCACATCCTAGCCATGGGAACTCCAAGGAGGCCATCCCCGGCAGAATGGAGTGCTTGGGTTGGTCAGTAGAGGACAAGGGGCTCTTGCAGACAGACAGGTCTCCTATCATGCAGGGTCTTATAGGTCAGGAACCCTATCTTGTAGACAACCCTCCACCGGACCGGCAACCAGTGCAGTCCATGGAGGACCGGGGTGATATGCTCACTCTTTTCACACCTGCCAACAATCTTGTCACCACGCTCTGCACCAGCTGCAGCTCATGGAGGTTGCCTCCAGATAACCTTAGGTACAGGGCATTACAGTAGTCTAACCTGGAAGTGACAAAAGCGTGTACAAGCGTGGTCAGATCTTCTTGTGGGATCTGGAGGCTGGATTCGGGTGATATTCCTAAGATGGTAAAACCCACTTTTGGCCACGGCCAAATAACTCTAGCCTTTACTTAGTTGCTTCTGATGGCATTCTAGCTGTATATGTACAGATTAATAGCACTATATGATTATAAGTTCTTGGAATTGTATATGACACTTTATATTTATACCTACACTGGGTCTAATATATTTGATGACTATGAGAATTTACTCATGTATTGCATCTAATGGAATAATTTGATTAATAATGTGTTTTTTATTTATGTTTTCTTTTAGATCACAGCATAAGCACTGGAAACAATGGAAATCACTAGGACCTTGTCTTGGGCCTTCATTTGATTTATCTGCTTTTTTTAGGCTAAATTTCTTTTTAAATTTAGCATTTTATTATATTTAGCTGATTTTATAAATAGTGTCAGCCAATACATAAGTTAGCTGTATGTATATATGGATTGTGTGCATTTTTATGTATGAAATTTCTTCACTGTTTTGCACTTTCTTTTGCACTTTACTGATGCAGACTGATGATGTCATCTGTCTACATGTATAAATGTGAGCTCCCATGGTTGTGGATTAGATCCTTTGAGAAAGGAATTTTTCCAAAATGCATCAGGACTCTGCAGATGGCACTAATAAAATGAAGCACTCTTGAATATTTTACAAGCAGTCTCCTTATTTTGGGGTGGTGAGTGTGGGATTCCTGCTTTTTGTGTTGCTTGCACACATGCAAGAAACACATTGCATCAGCAGTTAATGAGCATGCAACAATGCGTAAAGAAATTTGGCCACGTTACCATGCAATCAGCTGTTTTGGTGCATCACAAGCTACCAAAACAGCTGATTGCGTGGTGTTCCCATGGCGACGGCTTCTCCGTCAGCCTCACACAGTCCCCAGGAAGACGACGGAAAGCCACTGCCCACTGTTAAGTGTGCCTTCCTTGTGAAACATTTCAATAAATAAAAAAAAAAGCTGACGGGGTGCCCAATCCCCCTGTTGCCATGACCCCCTCCCCAGTTCATTTGCTGATGGGGTAGCCCAATCCCCGCCAGCAAATGCACCTCCCCCATTTGTTGTTTACTGAGGGGGTACCCAACTCCCCTTGGTTCATGCGTTCCCCCCTCCAGTACACTGTATGGCCAATGGGGTGCCCAATCACCCGTCGGCTTCACTACCCCCCCAAACAAACTTCCATCTGCCATGCTGGGAGCCCACCCCAGCATGGCAAAAGCCTCCTTGGCCCAAGGGGGTGCCCAATCCCCCATCAGCTCCACTGCCCCTCTCCAAATAAACTTCCTGGTGCCACGCTGGGAGCTCACCCCCGGGTGGAAAAGTCCCCACCGTCTTTAAAAAAAAAATTGAAGAAAAAAGGTCCTTGTTGATTCTCTTGCCCTCCCCAACCCACGTCCACCCTCTGCATACTCAACCTCCCCACACCCCCCGCCTCACCCTATACTTACCTCCGGAGCCTGGCACGATGATCTTCTGTGGACCAGAAACACGTCTGCACTCTTCAAAGCCCACCGCGAACTGAAGAAATGCTGGTAAGCTGTATAATGGCATAAATAGGGTTTTTTTTTCAACTTTGGTGCATATCTCGGCCATTTTGGGGCATTTTTTCACTGAATTTTCAACATGGGGTTCTTATGACCCCGCCTCATGAACTCAGTCACTGCCATTTTGATATATGGTCCCAAAAGGTGATTTTGCGGTCACTGCATGGAACCACCTTTTGGAACCAATTAACAAAATGACAGTGTCATAGTTCATGAGGGAGTCCCCCAAAAACCCTATGTTGAAAATTTGGTAAAAGAATTCCCAAAAATGACTGTTTTATGAGCGTGCATTGCGCAGTTCCTATGCACACTCGTAACTTCAAGCATTTTTAATATTTTCAATCCATATTTTCAATATTGCCATTTTACCACACCTCCTTATGAACAGTACAGCTGTCATTTTTCACATCTCCCCAGAATTGTATTTTCACACCTGTAGCGCACAATGGCACAGTCGGTGTGCAAAATCAATGTTTGAGACAGATTAAGAAAATCACAGTGACACGGTTCATGAGGTATGCCCCTAAAAACCCTATGTTGAAAATTTGGTGAAAAAATTCCCAAAAATGACTGTTTTATGAGCGTGCGTTGTACAGTTCCTAGGCACGCTCATAACTTAGAGCATTTTTAATATTTTCACTCCAGATTTTCAACATTGCCATTTTACCACACCTCCTTATAAACATTACAGCTGTCATTTTTTGCATCTTGCCCGAAATGTGTTTCTGCACATGTAGTGCACAGAGGTGTGGTCAGTGTGCGAAATCAATGTTTGGGACAGAGTAAGAAAATCACAGTGACACTGTTCATGAGCAGAGGTCTTAAACTGGCTATGTTGAAAATTTGGTGACAAACGTCCATAAAATGATTGTGTTATGAACATGCATAGTGCAATTTCCACGCACCCTCATAAGTTCACGAATTCGTAATATTTTCAGTCCAGATTTTCAACACTGGCATTTTTCCACACCTCCTTATGAACAGTACAGCTGCCATTTGCACACCTTGACCAAAATGTGTTTGACACTTTGGCGCAGAATAGCGTGGTCGCTTTGGGAAATCAGTGTTCGACAGATTAAAAATCACAGTGACACTGTTCATGAGCGGAGGTCCCAAATGCCTATATTGAAAATCCTGCTGTAAATATCCCAAACTAATTACATTGCGGTGTGCTTTGTGCAGTTTCTATGCACACTCATGACTTCACCAGTTTTTTTATATTTTCACTCCAGATTTTCAACATTGCCAATTTTACACCTCTTCATGAACAGTACAGGTGTCATTTTTCACATCCTGTTCGAAATGTGTTTTTGCACCTGTGGTGCCAAGTGGCACAGTTGCTATGCAAAATCACCTTTCAGC
The DNA here is from genome assembly GCA_016271365.2 of Neoceratodus forsteri. Taxonomy (NCBI): domain Eukaryota; kingdom Metazoa; phylum Chordata; order Ceratodontiformes; family Ceratodontidae; genus Neoceratodus; species Neoceratodus forsteri. The sequence continues at coordinate 709,755,284 of CM028138.1, read as the reverse complement.
AAACAAACTGACAGTGTCATTGTTCATGCGGTGTGGGTCACAAAGCCCATGTTGAAAACTTGGAGTAAAATACCAAGAAACATCCAGGGTGTTAGGAGTTTTGACCATAATGCACTACCCTAGGGACTGACAGGCATCAGGGGTGTGATTTGGGATTGTCGACAGTAATGCTCATGCCATTCAACCCCACCCTGCAGCCAGTGGCAGGCACGGTGCACCTTGGACCCTTTGGCACCAGAGTTCACCCATTCTTCTACACTGCACCCATTTCAGCAAATTTCCTTGTGGAATGAGGTGAGTGTAAAGCCCAAACACTCAAAGTGCACCTCAACACTTGTAAGTGTCTGCAGGGCAGAGTGAGGTGAAATGTCGATCAAGTATAGGCGCATTTACGCAAAGGCACACCCCAATGCCTGTCCATCTCTGCAGGGTGGGGGTGGAGTTGGCGTCAGTTCAATACTTCACTGCCATTCCTATACTGCATCAGTCTAACTCCTGCACTTCTACTGCTAATGACAGCAAGCAACACTTGGCATTGACAAATGCTTGTTTCTACTTTGGTCTCTGAACTATGGCACCAAAACCCCACTGGTGTTGTGCATAGGACCAAAATGCAACAAGTCAAGTATTCTACAAATTAGAGCAGTCTGAAACTGTTTGTTAAAAAAAAAATCAAAACACCCTTGTAAAAAAAAAAAAAACAGCACTGTCTTTACCTGTGTATTTTAATATTGTCTTAGTGACTGATAAAATGTACCATACCATAACCAACCTGTGGCGTTTTCCAGTTCTGCCCCAAAATTACATGGGGTGCTAGCACAAACAGCAATAATATAGAGGATGTAGCTTTAGTACAATGGAATTCTAGTAACCCAAATTCTGCTGGGGAAAAACTAGAAGAAATATGGTTTTCTTTAACAGAATACCAGTAGTATATTCTGATGTATAATACATAAACATTTCTGTCTTTATATGCAAATGAATTCCTCTGCCTAGAAGTAGAAGAAATGTATTTGTGCAGATATCATGCAAGTGTATTATTAGTATGCCACCTTGCATATTTATTCACCCTGTGCTGATGTACTTAAAGCTACATCTGTCTATCAATATATATATATATATATATATTTATAGTAAAGTGTATTTCCATATATTGATACATGGAAGGTGTAGTGATATGTGTATCTATGCTGCCCTCTCAGCTGTTATAAAAAAAGCCTGTAGGCTGGCCTGGTGGTGTGGAGGGCTGAGGCACTAGATGCCTTCAACTCCTACCACCCTGGTGATGTGTGTTCAGAAATGGACACGGGTCATTCCAGGCCCAGCTGAAGAAGGGAGAATTGAGCCTCCTGGGGACAGTTCTTCTTCATCAGGTGGAAATAGGACCTCTCCTCAGTGGCTGCCACCTAGTCATTCTGGGTAGCAGCATAGCAGGACATCAAGGAAGGTGACCCGCTCATTGATGCCTGGGGCCACATTCTGCAGAGGCAAAGTGTAGGCAATGCGTTATTGCACTTGATGCATGCCCAGGCAGAAAACATAAGGTGAAAAATCTCGACTGGGCAGGAAGGCGTACCAGTCCCTCACAGGCCCCACACCAGCAACTGGGCTCTCCCAGCATCCTCAGGTAGAGGACAACGGGGCAACAGCAAGGTAAGCCCCAGGGAAGCCTTGGGTGGGGGCTCAGGGCAAATGGTCCTGAAGAGGGCCTGGTCGGCAGTAAGGAGATAAACTACCAATTTAAAAGCTCTTAGCCCTAATGTTTCCAAAGTTATCCCTTTCTATAGCTAATTTCTTTGAAAAGGGCTTTGTAACCATAAGGACTTGAAATTTATTTTTATATGAAAATTTGAGTCAGATCAATATGAATAAACTCATATTGCTAGACCTTGAGTTATTCTAAGAAAGTACTTCCACTATGTTGATATAAAATATATTTTCAATGTATTGGAACAGTATATATAAGTATGCTTATACTGTCTTGATATACTAGTAATACACTTACACTTTTTTTTTAAATCATCTTTGTTGAAAAACAAGCTGGTCATACACATAGCTTCACATTTGCCACATTACAGACAGTGCAGTAATGGCATAAAAAAGATAAGTTTCAGGCATGTAGCAGTTTGGTATGCCTAATAAATGTCCAGTTCCTTTGCACTTTATTGAGAGAAAGACTTAAAACTGTTTTAGGACACTTTCAAGCATGTTCGGATTTTTGGTTTATGTAGATGTAAAACAAATAACAATGGTATGATTTTTGTTTTGAAAAATTGTAAAGGGGTTTAATTATATTACCTAAATCCTCGTTTCAATCTAGTAACCTGAAACTATTCGTACAAAAGCATTAGAAGAAGCTAAAGAAAACCTTTAGCACCACAGAAACTGGGGCGTTTTCTCTCAGCATCACTTCCTGTGTCAAATGGAAGGCGTGGCACGGAGTGCCAGCAAACCCCTGGTCTGACATCCATCTCCTGTTACTTCAGCTGCAACATGCCAGACATCTACACACTTTCTGTTGTGCTTGTCATGTTATTAAGTAAGTCAATGTTTCACGAGAGTCACATTGAGGAGCTGAGAAGCAGTCTTGCTTTCCCTCAGTTTCAGAAACAATGCGATTCTTTTTTTTATTTGAACCTTTCTTGACTTTAAAACCTTGTTATAAAATTGATGCAGCATGAGCCCCTGGCTTCTCACACCCATGTCAGCTGGGGCTGTGTATATACGAGGCGGACTGTTGCGGAGAGAATGAACATGCTGCATGGCATTTGTGCTCCCAGCTGCCAGTCAATCACGGAGCATCCTTGACTTTGGCTGGGGTGGCAGTCACTAGCTGGCCCTCCCTGCCAGAGTAAGTGTGCAACCTCAGTGACTGCAATTCTCCAGACGGGCATGGGGAGAACCTGGCAAAAGAGGAGAAAATAGAATTAAAAAAATTACACAATGGTGAAAACAATCTTATTGATAAAGGGTATCAAAATTCCCTGCTGATGTTTGTCACAGTATTATAGGAATCAATATTCTCAAGAGGTGCATCATCAATAATAGTCAATAATAGTATTCTTGTCTTTATTTAGGGGTGGTGGAAGCAACTGTGCTAACTCAAGAGCTCTATCCTAGTGGAGAGGAAAGAAAGGAATGTGACGCTGAACTGCAAACAGGATGGCAATGATCCTTATATGTTCTGGTACAGACAGTACCCCAAGAAGGGACTGGAACTCATTCTCTACTCTTTAGGTGCACAGACAACAGAAGAGAAGGGAGAAGCCTACAGCAGTAGATTTTCATCCACGAGACCCACAACACAACAGTTTTCTTTGCAGATAATTCAGCTTGAACCCAACGGCACAGCTGTGTACTTCTGTGCTAGCAGTTTAAGCACAGTGGTTCAAAGTCAGGATGCTGCTGCTCAAAAACCTCTTACAGGCATCAAAGATAGCTTTTACAGGCTGGTTGGGGTGGGGAAAAGGCATGACTCTACTACTGATGTTCATTATTTTGACTTATACCATGAACATTGGCTCTATTACCTCAATACCTTTTATCAAGCTTGTTGCCCTTTACCAGAAAAAGTCTTGTCTTACTGTTGATACTAAAAATATAAAATGCGGGCACTCACCACCTCATAAAATGAAGGGATGCCACCAGCTCACGTAATAAATTTAATGAGTCATTTATTGCTAAAAAGTCCAGAGTATAAAACACCCCACAACCTGTTCCACCTGACATGTTTCAGACAGGATCTGTCCTTTATCAAAGGCTGATTACAGATAGAAGTTCATTCAGACAATGACTCATCCTGTTTTCAACTATGTAAACACTGTACAGTATATGGGTGAACCTCAAAGTGCACACTAGTCAAGCTGGACTGCCTCCACCATGCTTTCTGCCACTTTACCCTGAACTGTCCTTCCCACACCCACCCCTGTGACCTGTACTTCTCTGTGGGGTGGCCATCCCTTGTGGGATGGTGGCTCATAAAAATTTGCCACACCAATTTTCAGATTCTGGTCTAATGGCCTCCCTGATTCTACTTATCCTTCCTCATCACACCATCACCTCCCTCCCCCTGTCTTATCAATCACTCTAACCCTTGCTCCTTCCTTACTCCAGGATAGTGCCTCTCAGCTGGACAAGCCATGTTGTCATGGAGACTGTCCTATCAAACTCTCTCCTCCCCACATTCACCTCCAGTCCTTCACATCACACTGGTCCCTAAAGAGGGAGATCTGTAAGCAATTCTGTCCTTCCTGTCACTGCTACCCTTCCCCATGGGGCAGGTGACCAGGAACTCGGCTACTGGTACCTCAGCTCCCTGACTTATGCAAAAATTGTGTGCTTACTTTGTCCCCATCTCTTCTCGCTTATGTCTGATTCATAATGACTGGGCCTCCACCAGGCTAACAAGTATATGTACAGTAATTTCTTACTATTATTTGATTATTCTTATTGAGCTTTTTCACTACTTAGAACTATTTTCTTTGTCTTTATATGCCAGAACCAGTGCATTTTGAAAGGCTATTACCCGTACTTCAAGGAGGTGAAGAAGCAACCAGCCACACCCCCTTCATGAGGTATATAAGCAGTCCCTCCCAGCCTCCCTCTGAAGCACTTTTTCTTTGCAGCCAGAGGCTCTGTTGGTCTGCCTTCTCCCTTGAGGTCTGCTGTGGCCTTTGACCCCCTCTTCCCCAGTCTCTGGCATTTGCCTCCCTCCGTCCCTTGTGCTTTGGGCTCTGCTTGCTTTGTGCTGGACTTCTGTTTGTTGTGTTTCTCCTGTTTTTGGTTAGTATTTGCTTGCCTCCGGCTACTGCATGTTTCATTGTGTTGTCTGTTTTTCTATTCTCCTGTGTTTGTGTTTTTTGTTTTGTGTTTTGTTTTGGGGTCTGTCTAGTTTTCCTAGCATCCTATTGCCCTTTGTTTGTATCATGCTATTCCTGTGCTTATGTTATTCATGCTCTCATTTACTCACTAGATTTTTTGCAAACCCTCAGTTGAACTGTAATTGTTATCTGTATGCTTCAGCTCAAACTGCTGTTTTCCCTGCCTCTGCTGTCTCCTTGATTTTTCACCTTAAATGTTTGCAGCTGGTCCAGGCTTCATTCTGCTCCTAGCTAGCTGCCACTCCCTGCTGTGCTATGTTGTTGCTCAGTACTCCTGGCTGTGCTAGGTTGTTTCTCAGCTACTCTGCTCAGTTCATTCAGTCATCTCTGCTCAGGTCATTCAGTATTGGTATTCAGTGTCCTCTGCTCAATTATTCAGTATTTGCTCAGCCAGGCAGCTACTGCTCCTAACTTTCAATTTTGCACTCCTCTAGTATATTCATGTTGCTGTATTACTATACTGACACAGCTTACAGCTGCAGGCATTTTTAGCAGTATGTTTCTGAATTTACTTATTCTGCACCTTATAGTCATTATTTTGCTTCAGCTGTTCACATTACTCTGGCAGCTTGCAATCATATGGTCCTGTTCTTAACTAGGACCTTGCCTGTATAAGCACCTCTATTTTTTTGGGTTCCTACCCTACCAACATTACAGTTGCTTTTTGGTCTCATGGTGCTCAGCTTCTGGCTTCCCGTTATTCCCACAGTGGGGGACTGTGATGTTATAGAAGGACATCGTGGCTCCAAGTAACAGCAGCATACTTTTATGTAAGCTGTATGATTTGCCCTGCTCCTTTGCCTACATGTCTTTTCAGCTATCATGCTTCAATACATTTACCTCGCAGCCTACATGACTTTTAAGATATTCATTGCATTTCATTACTGTGTTACAGATACTTACTGCCTTGTAAATGCTTCTTACTGGAATAACCTAACACTGCTTTAATGGCATTTAAGGTATTCATGCCAATCATATCATTTCACTATTCATGCTGAAACCATAGCAATCATCTACTAAACTTAATCAATTCAATTATGCTATATCTCATTGATTCAATCACTGGCATCACAGCCTCTCACTACCTAAACACCTACCTTCTATGTTACCATCCATTTGGCATCCATGATGGAATTCGTTGGCTTTTTTCCCGCTGGCTGCTACTACTATCAAACCTCTGAACGCTGGGTCACACTGCAGCCTCCTACCTCACCCAGGCTGCTGGCTTCACCTGGCATCCTCATTATTAACCTGCTATCTAATCTACAGCCACTGCCTTTGCCCAGCCTCCTCCTATCTAGCACTTCAAAGTTGATTCACCCTCACATTCATAAATCATAGGCATGGCAACCATGTACATCACCTTTTCTGACTCAGGGCTGCCCTGTAAGCCGATGGTCTTGCTCTGCACTCATGAAGTCCATGTCTTGAGGATGTGAACCTAGGGGTGGGTTCCTTTTCATCTGGCCCATAGTGGGAATATCCTTGCTTTGGGTGGAGCTTTACTGGCAGTCATATGGCACACCTCTTGATGCAGAATTTAAGACTTCAGCTGCAGAGGGGTGGTGCCCTTATAACCCAAGAGCACTCCTTTGGCTATGGCATTACCGTGGCACCTTTGAAAGCTATTCTCTCTATGACTGCCACTGGTTCTCTTGGTTTGGTCTTAGATTGGTAGGCCAGCTGAGTGCCTCAGGGGTCGTCACTCTCCTCCTTCTGCCTTGGTAGTTCTCATAGTTGGAGTGTTTGCTCACAGTCTTTCAAGGTGTTCCCATTAGAAGGATAGAGTGAGAGCATTCCCACTAAATTGGAATAATTCCACCTCTTCATTGGCATTCTAAATTGCAGCAGCAGAGCCATCACTAAATAAAATACCCCAAGCCTAGAGGGAAGGCGACCTAGGCCTTTGATCCCCAGATGTTTCTTCCTTTAAAAGGGTTTTTTTCCCTCTCCTAAGTGCCAAAGGTCATAATACTGTATTTAGTTATTTGTCACAATAGTACTTTCCTTAGTTTCCTTAGATAGGTTTCCACTGTTGGACGGAGCTGGATGGTGGCTCTACTTGCCATTCCCTCTCTCTTTTGGAAGCCCCTTATGTCATCAGTGCAATCCATTTTATCAGTGCAATCGACAACCTGCACATCTTATTTGTATTTCTCAAGCTGTCTTGTTGCTGTCAGTCTGCTCTCATCCTCATAGTCAACACTTACTTCTTAGTACTCTTTTCAGGCTCCTTCCTAAGGTACCTTTAACCAAGGAATCTTTCCTGCAGCACCTCTAGGGGTGGAACCCTCTTTGAAGGCTCTTTGCCTTGGTAATTCCCTGTAGAATAGAGTATGAATGGCCAAACAGTTATCACAGTTGCACAAGCAGAACACTACTCTGGTTGCTTAGGCCCACCGAATCATAATTATGTAATGTATCTTCATGTATCCCATATACTACCCCCAAATGCACCTGATAATCAACTGTTCACAGCTCAGTGTGCCCTGCTACATAAATCCATTTAACAGATGACTTATTAGCTAAGTAACTAATTAACTAACAAAATAAAGAAATAAAGACATTTATGAAAAATAGGTTAAGAAATACTTGTGATCTGCTTGGCCAAGGCCATCATGTGACTGTCTGGTAAGGTTATCATATTATCATAGAACAATCACGCATTTCAGATCTCATGGTGGATTTTTCATTAAATATTTTTTTTTTAAATTTAGTTTGACTGTTTTATAAGAAGAATAGCACACTTCATAGTGTCCTGTTATACTAGGTATACTGACACATCTGGTTGTTGAATGCACTTGGCTGTCCCTGTATCACAGCACAACTGGATGTCCTAATGTGTGCTATTCCTCACAAATAAACTGTTCCCCTGTCCTTCCAAAAAAAATGCTGTTTCAATTTCTCAAGGACAGGGATTTAGGGCACAAAAGACTGTCAGACATTGAAACTGCAAACTAGTTCTCCGAAGAATTACTTTTTTATGCAAAGGCACTGGTGGAACACATTCCTGAAATATTAACATTTTTAGGATAATGCCCCTGATTTCAGTCATATCTCTATATTTACTTCAGTCTTGCCCCTGATTTGTGTTTCAGAGGGTTAATGGATATTGTGACAGTGGTAGTTGTGGGGTCAAGTTAAGAAAGCACTCTGTGAAATTATTGGGCATATACCAACTTACTGAGAAGCCACCATCAAGTGTGACTGAACCATGAGGACACCAAGGCCAATACATCTTAGTTTCTGCCCCCAATGTCCTACTTGGCTTGGCTAAAACCCAACTTGTTCACCCACAAAACCTACCGCAACCCTGACTGTGCCTTGTTATTCATGGTTTATTCTTATTGCAGGAGTTGGGATCTTCCTGGATAGAATGAAATTTAGAATAGAAGATGGCCAACTGAGATCAAATGCAGTGTATGACAGTTTGGATGTTAAAATGGAGGACAAGATTTCCAGATGAGTAAACAATAATCCACATTAGGGAGTCGGTCCGTTGGTACAGTAGTAGTGGTACCACTTGTGACACCAATGACCCAAGTTTGGAAATGAGCCTGGATCATCATTGGCTGGATGGGATGGGGGGTAGGATTGAGCATCCCAGAGGATTCTCTCCTCCCTGGGGGGGGGGGATTACTAGTCCCAGAGCTATACTACCACCTGGGTAACTACAGGTGGTGGTGCACATGGGACAGTGTAGCAGTGGGAAAGGGACATGTGGCAGCATCATGCTCCACAGACTTGCTTATGCCAGTTTGTGATGCCACTAGATAGCATCTCCCATAACAGGGGAAAGAAACCCCCTGGGCAACACATCATGATGGATCCGGTCTCCAGAGACCCGGAACTTGTGGAAGGGCACTCTCCCAGGTAACACCAGTTAACACTAGGTCTATTCCATCAACAGGTTTGTGGGGACCCAAAGATCCCTGCCATGGGGGGCAAGCCATGGAGGAACATGCCCAGCATTGCATGTAAGCCTCTGAGAAGCTGAGTGATGGGTCGGGGGCAGAGGGAGGCAGGCAGAGCCACAGGCTGTACCAGAGAGCAACAATAGCATTAATATAAAAACAAAAATAATCCACACTAGGGTGCATGGTAAGACAGATCTTATCACATGCTCCAGGTGGATTATGAAGTATGAGGTGCAGCCACACAGCTGAGTACTTTTAACCATTTGGGAAATGCAGTAAGATCTGTCTTAATCTACAGCTTGGAGTGGATCATCGTACTAATAAAATTGCTCATTTAGGTAGAACAATGTCTGAAAGAGATGTTTTTATATTTGCTTGCAAACCAGCTGTACAGTAAGACAACATTTTACAAGACAGTCACATGATGTAAAAAGAAACAAAGCACACTGAGGATTGAAATAAAAATAAGAAAGCCATTTACAGCTTATACCATTTATAACAGTTATTGAACTAGTACTGTGAATGACAACTGGTAGGGGTGGCCAAAATATTTTGTTATTTTTATTTCAGTCTTCCCAGTGCTTTTAATTTGTTTCTTTTGGTATAGTGGAACTTGCAACACTTCGCAGCACTGACCTCTTCCTTTCCAGGATGCGCTGATCCAAGAGTTTGGTCACAGATTTATATCCCACTATGGCCACACTAGGTCACATTGTGACCTTGAGCAAGTCACTTGACCCTCCCTTCCACTCTATCCTAGTTGTAAAATTAGATAGAAGCATGCCCTCCCCAAAAAAAAACATTTCAAGTGAGATGTTGCACTTCAGTTGGGCCTCAGTTTACTTGGTAAATACACTACAAATAATTATCCAAATGCTTTACAGGATAACATCATCCGCCGTTAGTAATGATCACAAATTCACATGGAACGCCACTTAGACATGGTATGCTGTGCAGGGGTAGGTAGTAGATACCAACATCTTCATGTGCCACATGGTTGTTACAGTAATGTCTGAAACAATAATATTTCACAAAAAAATGCCCGCTCAGAATTTCAAGGGACATCCCTAGAACCTAGAACTTTTCTGGTGATAGCCATACAAATTCTGAGCAGGCATTTTACAGCTGAAAAAAAAGCCCAGCTCAGAAGACAGCCCAGCCTCAGAATCTGGCTGACCAGACATTTGCCAGGGTTGCATCACATTGCTTCTACACTGGGAGCAGCTGGGGGCCGAGCGCATTGTAAAGGTGACCTGCTCAGTTTGTAGAGGAAGGGGACGGCTGACTGCCTGACATTTTGTGTATCCCTACCAGTGTGATCGATAAGCAGCTTTGTGTCGGCCATTAAAGCAGCTGCTCACCAGCCCTTCCAGCAGAAGAAAGAATGCAACCAATGTAATTTGCCAGGGTTTTCTCAAGAGGCTGCACATCTCCACAGCAACAGTAGATGGCAGTGCTGACTTATATTGTGGAATGTGAATGGAAGGGATTACCTGGGTTTATTTTACACGCACATTGCTGCGCTGTATCTTTGTATGCAGCACAGCACGAAATTAACACAGAAATGTTGTCTTGAGGGCCCTTCAGCCAGTTGGACTTAAAGACATAAATAGGGTTGAAGAGGTCCAGAGAAGAGCTATGAAAATGATGTGGGGCATGAGCAGTGTAATAATCATGCAGACATGAACGTGGAGTGAGCTGGTACGTTTACTGTATGAAACACACACTTGAAACAACCGCAGAAAATGCGGGCTTCTGCCCAACAAGCAAGGGTTTATATATACATGTTAGCGCATGTGCATTACCAAATCAAACGCAAATCGCATATGCTAATTAACTTCCTTACATCTCCCTTCTCAATTGAACTTTCCCCCTCAAAGTAAAGTATTTAAAGTTCTATGTAACTCCAAGTTTTTGTGAGTCTATATAGTCACAATGCCAGGTGGGCCTTTGGATCTCCTGTCCACTGACATGGCTGATTCTCGGACTGGAGCTGGTGCCAGTCACTTGGTTCCGACTACTCAGGGGTGGGGCCGACACCACAGGCTGACTTTGTGACTGCCTTGGCATCACTTGTGTAGGCACCTCCATTGCAGGCACCTCAGGGATCCCATAATCCTCCATCCTGTCGTCCTGCTCACTTCCCTCCTCCTCTCCTCAGATGTGCGAGTTTTGTGGGCCACAGGAGCGGCAAGGCTCAGAGGTTAACAAAAGGTCTCTCCATTTCTGCGGTACAATTTCCCATTTGCTTGGACTACATAGGAACATGGCTCTTCAGTATGGGATTCCACAACTGCAGGGGTCCAGGCATTCTCAGGTGTTTGTAGGTAAACAGTCTGTCCCAGCTGTAAGTCTGGGAGTGGTTGAGCGTGCAAATGATAAGATTTTTGTTTTTCTTGAGCCCTTCACAATGTAGCTCACTCCTCAGCTTCTGGTACTTTTGGTTTAAGTAGCTCAGATCTGGTAGGCATTAAAGTTCTGGTTCTGCAGCCCATAAGCAGCTGTGCTGGAAATTCTAGCCCCTCCAATGGGGTATTTCTCAGTTCCAAAGGCATTAAATAAGGGTCTTGATGGTCCACTTGGGCTTTCTTTAACAGTCTCTTTATTGTTTGAATGGCCCATTCTTGCATTCTATCATGCCATATGGATGCCCTAGCTGCTGCTAACTTCTCACAAATGGTCAAATCACCTGCTGGAGTAAACTACAGAACAGGGACACTGTACACTTCTGGACTGGGTGCTAACTAATTGTCCAGAGCACATCTTTGACGCTACAGTCCTCCCAGACTCCTTAAGTGACCATTCCCCTATCTTGTGTATCTGGACCAACAAATACACCAAATTTCCCCCCAAAACTATTAACAGGAGAATGCTGACCCCCGGTCATCTTGAGTCACTTAAAACACTCCTTCATGAACATGACTGGTCACCAATTGGTATAGCTCCCGACGTAGACACAGCACTTGAATACTTTATCACCTGTTTCAACTCAGCCTGCGATGTTCATGCTCCATTCAAAAAGCGTAAGATCAAGGGTGTCAATAACCCATGGATGACGCTAGATCTTGCACAAATGAAATCTCAAAACCAGCTCTGGTATTGTGCTAAGGCTACTGACACCCAGACTGACATCCAGGCCTACAAAACAGCGAGGAAAGCATGCACCAGAGCAATCCGCCATGAGAAGGCTATTACAGGAATGCCTTAGCCAGCACCTGGAATGACGAGAGTAAATTTTGGTGTAACCTTGCTAAAGTGACTGGCAAGGATCCCAAAACAACACCCACAATGTTGAACATAGATGGTACTATCACTCTTGACCATGTAATCCTTGCCAATGCATTTCACACCACTTTTGCTGACCTTAGTCATGTGCTACCCCCTAACGTTTTTGATCCCACCACAGTCAACTCAGCTCCTACTAGTTCAGGTTTGCCACCAGGGCGCCCTCTTTTCAATTTCAAAGCAACCCCAGAAAGCCTAGCTAAAAAACTCATTCTTAAAGTACTTGGAAAGTCTAATGTCAGTGGCGATTCACTGGATATGAAACTTCTCACCCTCACCATTGACGAAGTCCTGCTCCCACTAATCAAAATCCTCAACTGTTCCCTCATGCTCTCCCAGTTCCCCCAGAAGTGGAAACTGGCAGTGGTGACTCCAATCCATAAAAGCAGTGACAAGACTCTCACAAACAACTACAGGCCTATATCCATCCTCCCCCCTCTATCCAAAGCATTGGAACATGTAGTGGCTGATCAGCTCACTGAGTACCTTGTAAAATACAGCCTGTAATATTCCCAGCCACATGGCTTCCACAAAGAGCACAGCACTACCATGGCACTCCTTGAATTTACCACACATATCCATCATGCGCTTGATCAGGGCCAGTTGGTCGGCGCCTCTTTTATTGACCTGACTAAGCCATTTGACACTGTCAATCACTCCATTCTCCTCGAACAATTATCCCTTCTTGGTCTTTCAAGAGAAACTACCTTCTGTTTTCAAAGCTACCTCAGTAACCGGACACAACAGGTCAGGATTGGTGAATTCCTCTCGTCATCCCTACCATTCCACTCTGGAATACTCCAAGGTTCTATCCTGGGTCCCTTGTTATTCAGCATATTCCTGAACAATCTCCCTGCCTCCTGCCATGACAGAATGTTACTGTATGCAGATGATGCAGTAATCTTCACTTGCCGCACTGACCCCACCTCCTTTTAGTCTCAACTACAGAAAAGTTTCACAGAAGTGGAAGACTGGTTTTGCTCACATAAACTCATCCTTAACCACAAAAAAAATAAAACAATGTTGTTCCCTGGAACCCACAACAAGTACAAGGACCATGAGCTCATAATTAGCAACCATGAAGGTGTTGCCCTTGAGAAGGTGGATATGTTTAAATATCTGGGCCTGACCCTTGACTGCTCCCTCTCGTATACCAAACACATTGACAATATCGCTAAAACTGTGAACTCCCGCATAGGGCTACTATACAAGCAAAAACATTGCCTAACAGCTGAAGCCTTGAACCTCGCTATCCAGAGCTCTGTTATCTCAGCTATTGACTATGGGCTCATTATCTATGGATCCGCTACTGATACTGCACTCCAACGCATAGCTGTAGCCCTTAATAAGGCATGTAGACTCTTTATTTCAGCTGCCCACCTTTCTCACACATGTGACATTTATGAGCAGGCTAACTGGCTCCCAGCTATCCAGCAGGCTAAAGTACCAGACCTGCATCCTAGCTAAGAAGACATCACTGGGCCTTATGCCCCCTGGAGTCCAATCAATATTGACCCTGCAGTGTGTCCGCCGCCTAACTAGAAGATTGGACAGTCTAACCTTTACAATACCTCACTGTCGGACCTCTCAAGCTCAGCATTCTTACCTTGTCAGAGCCTCCACCTAGTTCAACTTGCTACCTATAGAAATCTCCAACATTGCCATGATTGGTGCTTTTAAGTGTAAACTACGTCAACACCTTGTGGCTAGTGCCTTCTGTGATTGCTTCTTATAATCCCCCCCCTCCAGGCATACTACCCTCAAGCATCCCTCCTCACTGCCTCAGCTCCTCCTCCTCTCCTACTCCCCATTACTGGGTATAGGATGAATCTGTCTCCTCTTCCTTTTCATCCCCCCATTCCTCCTCCCTTGCTGTTTCCCATCTTCCACGCAATGCGCTCCCTATTTCTCCCCTCCTCCCTCTCTCTCTCTCTCTCTCTCTCCCATACCACCTTCTCACACCACTCTTCTTTCTCTTTTCCCACTAACCCACTCCTAACAAAGCTACACTGAGCTACTATGACTTCTACTGTATAATTAACTCGCAACACAATTCCTTGACAATGCCTTTGGCTGCTATTATTGTAACCTTACTTGTCTTTTTTTTTTTGTAAGCTCCATTGTAATGATCATGTTATGTTCTGTACCTTATTGTCCTTATTACCTTGACGTGGAATCTTTGTAAAAGAGCCCTCAGCTCAAAGGTGTCATCTGAAATACAAATAAATAAATAAATAAATTACTCTGGGGGTATCTTGGTGTAGACATCACATGTTTAAACTTGTACCTTTGTGGAAAGTCTCTGAATTCAATCCATTTCACTTGTTGTATTTTGCAACATGGATATCTCAATGTATTTATAGTAGTAATTAACCATTGCCAGATAATTTTCCCTTTCAAATTCAAATAGGTCAGCCCCAACCTTTTGCCAAGGTCTGTCTGGTATCTCATGTGGCTGCATCGTTCTCTATCTTGTGCTTTCCTGAGTTGATGGCAAATGCCACACTTGGCCGCTATGTCACTAATCTGACTGTTCATCCCTAGCCAGAATAAAAGATCTCTGGTCCTGTGCTTGCATGTTTCAATGCCCAAGTGGCTGCTGTGTAATCTGGTTAGCATGTCTGATCTCAGTGATGTGGGGACTATCAGTCTTCCCCTCTTCAGCAAAAGTCCATTTTCTATCAAGATTTCATCTCTGAACTGCCAGTACTGCCTTATCTCGGGGTGCACTGATGTTTTCTCATGGGGCCACCCATTCAAAACAGCGTCTTTCAACTTGACCAGTGCCGAATCAGTATCCGTCTCTCACTGAAACAATTTCAGTTTTTCATCACTGATTGGCATATTGTCCACCATGTGAACTTCATATTTGTCTAATTCAATTTCTGGCACAGAATTTTCTCCCACAGCCCTGCTCAGGGCAACTGCTATATGAAGTTTCTTACCTGCTTTGTACTGTACTCGCAAATCATACCTTTGTGGTTTTAGCATCATGCATTGAATTCACGGTGGGGCTGTGGCCAGTGTTTTTTAAAAAGGCTTTCTAGGGGCTTGTGTTCCAATTCAACATGGACTCAGGGTCTGCCATAAATATGTTGGTGCAATTTTCAACAACCAAACACAATGGCTAGCATTTCCTTCTCAATTTGTGCATCATTTTTTTCAGCTTTATTAAGTGATCTGGAAGCAAAAGCAACAGGCCTGCCTTCCTGCAGCAGACAGGCACCCAGCCCTTCAGAGGATGCATCAACAGATAATTCAACAGGTTTCCTTAGATCATAGTAGGCCAATACCAGGGGTTAGTAACAACTCTTCAGTTCTTGAAAGGCCTGTTGGTGGTGCTCCTCCCAGCGCCATGCTGTTTCTTTCTCCAGTAACTCTCTCAATGGCTTATTTACAGTTGATAGATTTGGAATAAATTTTGCCAGGTGGTTTACCATGCCCATACATCTCTGTAAGTCAGTCTTATTTTGGGGAACAGACATCTGAATAATTGCTTTAATTTTTTCCGGGTCTGCCAACAACCCGTTGTTACTTAACTTGTGTCCGATATATTGGACCGCTGACGTTGTGATTTTGGAGTTCTTTAGATTTAGAGACAATTGCATATCTCCGGCTCTTTGTAGAACATGCCGTAACCTCTCATTGTGCTCTTGTACATTAGCTCCCCATATTAGGATTTCATCCATAATGACCTCTGTGCCCTTGAGACCTTCAAAAATGTGTGACATTTTCTTTTGGAAGACTTCTGGTGCTGAGCAAATCCCAAAGGGGAGACACTTGAACTGGTACCTCCCAAAAGGTGTTAAAAGTCCTTAGATCAGTGCTAGGTCATCCAGTTTAATATGCCAGAAGGTATGTCCAGCATCTAACACTGTGAATACTTTGGCCCCTGATAGCTTGACTGCAGCCTTTTCAACTGTTTTCACTGCGTAATATTCTCTTTTAATTGCTCCATTAGGATCTCTGGGCTCTATGCAAATTCGTACTTTGGTTTTTCTAAAACCACCATTGAAGTGGCCCAGCTCGTGGGTTTCTCTACCTTCTGAATAACCCCCAATCTTTCCATGTTTTCTAGCTCAGGTTTCACTTTATCTTGTAATGAAAAAGGTATTTTCCTAGGGGGTGGATCACAGGGCTGACTGTTTTATCTATTTTAATGTGGTATTCACCTTCTGAGCATCCCAATTCCTCAAATACATTAGAAAATTCAACCAGTATTTCTTCTGTGGTTTCCCCTGCACTTCCATTTGCAGCATCTACTGAAAATAACTTCTTTATAAGCCTCATTTCCAAGCAAGTAGACAGGCCCAACCCTGGGGTGATGTTTGCATTAACCCCTTGAAATGGCAGCAGATAATTCTTTTGTTTAGAACATATGTGAGCAACATCACTTTGCCTTTTACATCCAGTTTATGCTCAGAATAGGAAACCAGTCTTGCTGATGACCTCTGAATAGCTTCTCTAGACAGTGTCTTATACATCTGAAAGGCATTACATTACACTGTACTCCTGTGTCTAACTTGAATGCCACCATTTTCCCATTTATACTTAGATTTACTTTACAATCAGTCTCTGGCTTATAGGTAGTCACAGTTTCAGTGCTGAAAGTACTTTCATTCTCCTGAGCATCTTCTCTAACGACATGGATCTCACTACATTTGCCCACATGACATACCCTAGCAAAGTGATTTTTCCTGTGGCACATTCTACAAAACTGTTCCCATGCTGGGCAGTTATTTATCTCATGCTCATGACCACTTTTTCACATTTGACTTTATTTGCTCGAGGTGCATAACTCCACTTGCTCACATTGGCACTTGCTTTGACTCTTTCTTCCTGGACAACTGCTACTTGCACTGCAGTTTCATCCTGAGCATTCCCATGTAAGCATTTAATCTGCATTTCACTCAGTTCAGTGGCCCTGCACATATCTACGGCATCATCTAACATTAAGTCCACTATTCTCAACATTCTGCATCTCACATGCTCACCCTGTATGCTGCGCACTATTCTATCTCTGATCAACGATTCAGTTAAATCTCCAAATTCACACGATTTAGCCTTTAGCCTCATTTCAGTTACATATGAATCAATGGACTCACCCTGATTCTGGCTCCTAGTATTGAACAAATGTCTCTCATAAGTCATATTATTTCTTGAGTTACAATACCTCTCAAATTATCCCATAATTTTATTCAGCTGCCCCTTCTCTTCCTCGTTCTCCCAAACAAAAGTATTGAATATCTGTAATGCATCAGGGCCTGCCACGTGCAAGGTCATAACCTTGATTTTCTGGGATTTTTCAGTGAGCCCACTGACAACTGAGAAAATTTCAAATTGCTGCTTAAATCTTCTCCAGTTTTCAGATGCATTTCCATGTAAATTAAGAGCAATGGGAGGCTTTAGGCAGTCCATTCTGACACCATGTAATAATCAAGCAGACACCAACGTGGAGTGAGCGGGTAAGTTTACTGTATGAAACACATACTTGAAACAACTGCAGAAAACAAGTGCTTCTGCCTACCAAGCAAGGGTTTATATGTACATGTTAGCACATACGCATTAGTAAAGCATACGCAAATCGTGTATGCTAATTAACTTCCTTAGAGTTAGGAGGAATGGTTGGAGGAAACACTGTTTCAGTTCTCAGAGGCGAGGAGATTAAGCAGAGATCTCCTACTTCTATATGACATGAATAAGGATGAGCAGTCACACACTAGTTTAAACTTCCAATATAAAACTTAATCTAGAACTCAAGGCATGCAGATTCAATAGCCTGCAGTGCATGTTAAAACTTTTGTTATCTCCAATCAGTTGTTTTCTGGGACTGCTTTTCTCCAGGGGTAATTGCAGTCCTCTGTGACTGTACATAGCCCATGAAGGACAGTGGGACTAGAAAACAAAAGATCAGAGTTCATACAAACTTTAACATGCACATTGTCACAGTGATTCAAAGAGCGTGAAGCCTGAGGCAGAAACATATTGATGGGAGGAGCAGTATTCTGTCAGTGACTGTAGGGGCTGTGCAGCCCGTAACATTGCTGTTTATGGAATTTATTAACTGCATGATTCCACTTGTGAAATTTTGTAATATTTTGTATGTGTTATCCTCAAAAAAAAATAAAGCAAGTTATATTGGGAGAATGATTTGGCCGATGAAAAAGGATACAGGTGCACATCAGTTCTGTTAATAGATCATGGAAGACCTCCAGTAGCATATTCGAGATAAGTAGGATTCAAATCCAAAGGGGCTCTGAGATTCATATCTGCAGGTTTACAACAGTGGAACCAAGGGGGGAGGGCATTGCTTGCGATCCCGATCACAAAGCGAGCCAATCGAAAAATTGTACAGTGTACCTCTTTAATTGAAGTTGCATGACTGGAAAGTTTATTTATTGTATTTTTATAGTATGCTGTAGGTAGGAGGTTGCTAATAGATTTATGTCTTTTAGCAGACAAGTTAGTAATTACTGAAATACGTTTTATATATACGTAAAGCCATTTGATACGTGTATAGTTATACACGTGTTTGGCCCACTATAGTTACACATTTTGCTAACGTGATCAGAAACATTTTGTTAGGGGTATGGTAAGTATAGTACAATTGTTTTTGCACTTTTAAATTACAGGTAAGTAACATGTACAACAAAATATATTTGCTTTTAAAATGCACATTGTGGCATGAACAGATTTTTACTCCACATGAAAGACAGATAAAACAATGGGCGCCACTTGTGAGGTGGGCTTCCACTAATGATAAATTCAATCATGTACCTTTCATGGGCAGAATAATATGTAGTCAGCAGACACAATAGGGCAATGGTTAATGCATGATCAGGTGTGTCATGAGGCAGGAGGTGCTTGGGTCGAGTGCCTTTAGCACCTGCAAGTGCATTATCTCCAGACAACTGACCACCTGGAGTGTCTTATTGCTCTTATAATGTGAGTAAACTGAGAAACAGTAAAAAAATGACATTTTGTTCAGTAAAAATAGGTATTTTCTATTGTTGAAAGTAACTAGTAAAAGGCAGCCCTTCCCTACCTGTCAATTATTTGTCTTTCCACACCTTCAGTTAATGGAACAATTGTTTATCATGGAATGCAGGAATTCAAACTGCTGCAGAATTCCTCTGGCAGAATGTTCACCCCCCTCACTCGCAACATAAGTCCTTATATGGAGCCAAGGTCTCAGTTACATCTGAATCAGTGTAAGCAGCAGAGATTGCCATGGCAAGCTGGTGAGAACAGAAGGGTGATTTCTTGTGGTCATCATAGAAACACCAGGAATTAAAATTGTGAATAGTACTTCATTTTTTAGGATTGTGTAGGTGTATAAGGAGGATATCATGAGAGGAGAGAATGTTTTTAACTAATTTTTTTATTTCTTAAAATTTTCGGAGTTTTACTTTTTAGGGCCTTGTTGATGGGGTTACTTGGTATTACTTGGTATGAAAGAACAGAAGAAGGCCAGAGCCCATCGAGACTGTTCCCCACACTATGTGGGACATTATTTATCTATTATCCCCTCAACCAAACATCTAATTTGTTTTTAAAGACAGTGGCACTAGTTGCCTCTACTAATTCTTGTGGTAAGGTGTTCCATACAATGGATGCTGTTATTGGAAAAAAGTTTCCCCTTTTGCTGGTTTTATAAGTTTTTACTTCAAGCTGTTTATTATGCAGTCTCGGAACATGTCTCCTTTTGGAGAGTGTTAGAGTGTTTCAGTGAATAAAGGTGGTAGCCATGTTTGTTATGGCAGTCAGGGATGAGTGAAATGGCTCATGAATTCTGTATGTGATTGGCCCAAATTCCAAATCCCAGTGGCTGAACTTGTTCCAGTCTGTGCACTTCTGAGGAATTAAAATGTCTCAGAACATATGTTTCCTGTTAGGAAGCAGGACATTTTCAACCCATTTTATAAAATAAATATAGCGCATCATCACCAGTCCCAGCCCCCTGATGAAGCTCCTGTGAGAGTGAAGCGCTGGGTTTGGCAGCAGCTGTTCGTGCAGGTAGAAATGATATTTTGCTCTCTGAGGACAACAGCACTTTATGACTTTATTTAGAATGGATGGGGCACCAGCTATAAAATAAGTAAACAATAACACACAATGGGATGTGGCTTATTCGGGATAAATGCATGCCTAGGGGCATAGTGAGGCATGAGGCTGCAGGCCTAGTGCCTTACTGCCCCTAGAAGTGCATTTATCCAGAATAAACCACACCTTGGAGTGTGTTATTGCACTTATAAAATGGGAATATGTTAATAAACTGTAGTGTTTGTTTAAAAAATGATGAGATTTAAAAAAATACTGGAATTTTTTTGAAAATAGTCCCCCCATGCTCCCTTTGCATACTGTCGCACTTGCTGGTGTCACTGAGAGTGCTGTGGTGTTCTGCAGGTTGCTGGCATGGGGCCCCAGCAGGACTTAGGTTTCCTGATTGACTTGCCATCAGCAAGCTACCATCTGTGGTAGTGCTCTTCACAAAAGTCCCGCTGGTCTCCCTCTCCTTGCAGGTCAGCAGGGAGTTTAAAAACTTCGTTTTGGGCTGAGGATGGGATAGGAGTGGCTTGGGAGGGACAGGTGGAGGATTTTTTGACTGGGAACAATGCATTTAAATTGTTGTGAGTGTTACTGTTTACTTTTGCGGATTCTAATTTTGCTCCCCAAACTAAAAAAATGGCATCAAAATCAGGTTTGCGGTGGCATTGGAGGGATCTGTGCAGGACTCAGGGACAGGTACTGGCACTTATTATTTTCTGTGGTACATTATAAACAAGCATTTGTCAATGCCGAATGTTGCTTGGTTATATGTGCTGTTTAGGTATTTGGAAGTGAAGGTACCATGCCTCAGAACTGTCATGTGTCCCCCCCAAGACATCCACTGTGTGTTTCTGTTCAATATACACAGAAGAGGGGGAGGGGCATGGGCCAGAGCAGTACAGCAGTTGCAAAGGCATGAAGAGGTGGACAATAGTCCATTCACAGGCAGAAGAATCCTGCAGGAGGTGACTAAATTGAAGGTGGACAATGTGATGGGACCAGATGGCGTACACCCAAGGATATTAAAAGAACTGTGAAGGGAGATAGCAGTACCTCTGGCAGCCAAGTTCACTGAGTCATTGAACACAGTGGTGGTACCAGAGAATTGGAGGAGGGCACATGTGTTTGCTCTATAGAAATCCAGCATTAGGGAGGAGGTGGGGAACTATAGGCTGGTCAGCCTCACCTCAGTAGTGGAAAAGATCATGGAGACATTGCTGAAAGAAAGGATAGTGGGGCATCTAGAAGCCATCGAAGCCCAGGATCATAGACAACATGGATTCACAGTGGGGAGGTCATGTCAGACAAATCTGGTTGATCTCTTTGACTGGGTGACAAAGGAAGTAAATCAGGGTGGGGCAGTGGACAACGCGTACCTTGATTTAAGCAAAGCCTTTGACACCGTCCCACATAGGAGGCTGAGAAAATAGCTGAGTAGGCTGGGCATTGGGGAAAGGGTGGCAAACTGGGTTAGAAATTGGGTAACAGACAGGAGGCAGAGAGAGAGAGGTGGTAAATGGGGTGCAGTCTGGGGAGAGGGGGTGACCAGTGGGGTGCTACAGGAAGTGGTCCTGGGGCCAGTCCTTTTTAATGTCTTCATTAGTGACATTGCAGAAGGACTGCCTGTTTGCAGATGACACCAATATCTGTAACACAGTGGATATCCCAGAGGGGGTGGAGAAAATGAGGAGGGACCTGGGGGAAGCTTGAAAAATGGTCTGAGGACTGACAACTGAAGTTTAATTCAAAAAAGTGCAAAATTATGCACCTGGGACACAGAAACAGGATGGGGGGCTGTTGCTGCCAGTCATAAAGAAGGAAAGGGACCTGGAGGGTTCTTATTTCAGATGACCTGAAAATGTCAAAGTGGTAAGGCAGCTGGAAGGGCCAGTGACATGCTGGGATGCATAGGCAGGGGTATCACCAGTATAAGGAGGGAGGTAGCGATGCCATTATATAAAACCATGGTCAGGCTTCACATGGAGTACTGTGTGCAGTTCTGGAGGTCGCACCTTCATAAGGATATTAACAGGCTGGAGATGGTCCAGAGAAGGGTGAATGAGATGGTACAGAGCTTGCAACAAAAGACTTATGAGGAGAAATTTAGGGACCTCAATAAATACTCAGTGGAAGAGAGGTGGGAAAGAGGCGATATGATAGAAACATTCAAGTACCTCAAGGGTATAAGTATAACTACTGAGAAGCAGGAGACAGCTGCTATAGACACATGTGCCAGCTTCTGTGTGATATTCTTTTGTTCTTATAAATCTGTAATCTCCAGTATTTCAGTAACCACATGGCCACACTGCCTTCTTTAGGCAATTTTATGCTGGTTGATGTCTGGTGTCAGATGGCAGACAGAGGGTTCACCAGATTGTGTTGCCATTTGAAAAACTTCATAGAGTGTTCTTTTACAGGTAAGCATTTTGGAAAGCTGGTGAAGGTCTCACAATTTTTAGTATGATTTTATCTCCTTATGACTGTCCCCTTTGGTCCCCCATCCCCACACCCCAACAGTCATCAGTGGCCACAGCTGCAGCCTTCTTCTTGCCAAGATGGTGGGTGAGCAGCTGCTTCACAGTCTAACCTCAAGGACCCTGTCATGTCTGGTGAATATCAGTACCACCCCATCCTATACTAAGCATCGGGGTTCCAATACCCGAGGTACATGATTTTACACTTGTTGGTATTGAACCCCAACTAAGTAAGAAAATGGAATTGATTTGAATGAATTGCAGGCTTTTAAGCAGCTTTTTGGGGAGTGTGTATGTGTGTGTGTGGGGGGGGGGCTCTGCTACTATAACTATTTGGTTTTGATTTGGTATAATGTGTGAACAGATTAACCTTGCTTCCCACTTCATGTGCTATATCAGAGATGAAGAGCCCAAATGGCACCAGGCCAAGCACTGAGCCCTGCAGCACCCTGTTTGTCACTGCTGTTGGTGCTGAGACAGCTCCGTTGACCTCGCTCACTCCCCCTCTCTCACTCGCTCGTTCCATTTCTCCCGGCGCTGCAGGCTGCCCTTTTGTACTGGGCTCCAGCCTGCGTTGGTATCTTTTTCTGCCCACAAAGAAATCCTCAGCAGTCCTGACAGAGCTTCGCTGAGCTCGCTCACTCCCAGTCTCTCACTCACTCATTCTGTTTCTCCCGGCACTGCAGGCTGCCCCTCAAAATCCTGTTCCCCCCCTACACTTGTCCCCCTACTGCCCCCTTGCTGACTGGGTTAATTCAGTCTCAAATCTCATCCATTAGATACTGTATTACTGTAGCAATCCTAAAGCCTCCTTGTCCATTTTTCACACCTCAGCTACCATACCTTTTGTTCTCAGCTCTCATATAGTTTCACTTAGCCCAGTTAGAAATCCTATTGCAGTCCAAGTATTACTCAGCTCAGTTAGAGAAATAAACAGAACAAATAAATATGTATTATTACAGCAATCATAACAGTATAGCTCAGTACTTAGCTCAGTTAGAGAAACAGAACAAGTAAATCTGTATTATTACAGCAATCCTAAAAGTATCTAATCATTGCTTTGTCTCCACTCCAGAGACCCTGCTGTAATATAGGACCACAGAGGACACTGGGCGGAGGGTGGGCAACTGTAAAGTCCTGGTAGAGCTCCATTGAGCTTGCTCACTCCCCCTCTCTCACTCGCTCGTTCTATTTATGCCAATGCTGCAGGCTGCCCTTTTGTACTGGGCTCCAGCCTGCAATGGCGCCTTTTTCTGCCCACAAAGAAATCCACAGCAGTCCCAACAGAGCTCCATTGAGTTCACTCACTCCCTCTCTCTCGCTCACTCACCCGTTTTGTTTCTCCTGGCGCTGCAGGCTGCCCTTTTGTACTGGGCTCCTGCCTGCATTGGAGCCTTTTTATGTCCACAAAGAAATCTGCAGCCGTTCCGACAGAGCTCCACCGAACTCGCTCACTCCCCCTTTCTCAGTTGCTCATTCCATTTCTCCCAGTGCTGCAGGCTGCCCTTATGTACTGGACTTCAGCCTGGGTTGGTGCCTTTTTCTGCCCACAAAGAAATCTGCAGCAGTCCCAAAAGAGCTCAGTTGAGCTCGTTTACTCCCCCTCTCTCACTTGCTCAATCTTACTCTGTCCCAAACGCTGATTTCCCAAAGTGATCACGCTATTCTGCGCTGGAAGTGCGAAAACACATTTCAGCCAGGATGTGAAAAATGACAGCTATACTGTTCATTAGGAGGTGGGGAAAAATGCCAGTGGTGAAAATGTGGCAGGAAAATATTACAAATTTGCAAAGTTACAAGGGTGCATGGGAACACATGCTCATAACACAGTCATTTTATGGACTTTCATCACAACATTTTCATCATAGGCATTTTAGGACCTCTGTTCATGAACAGTGTCACTGTGATTTTCTTAATGTGTCCTGAACACTGATTTCCCACAGTGACCATGCTATTCTGTGCCGGAAGTGCAAAAACACATTTTGGACAGGATGTGAAAAATAACAGCTATACTGTTCATAAGGAGGTGTGGAAAAATGGCAATGTTGAAAATCTGGAGTGAAAACATTGCAAATTCACGTAGTTACGCGTGTGCGTAGCAACTGCACTACGCACGCTCATAAAACAGGCATGTTTTGGATTTTTTCCACCAAATTTTAACATAGGCTTTTTAAGAGCTGACCTCATGAACACTGGCACTGTTGTTTCATCACTCAGTCCCGAAAGGTGATTCCGCGCAGTGACTGCGAAATCACCTTTTGGGACTTAATAACGCCATGGCAGAGGAGTTCAATTCATGAACTCATGAGGAGGGGTTTCAATAATCCCATGTACAAAATTTGGTGCCAAAATTCCCCAAAAATGCCTGAGATATCCACCAAAGTTGAAAAAACCCTATTTATGCCATTCTACAGCTTACCGGCATTTCTTCAGTTCGCGGTCGGCTTTGAAGAGTGCAGACTTGTTTCCAGTCCACCGAAGATCGTCATGCTGTGCTCCAGAGGTAAGTATGGGCTGGGGGGCAGGGGAGGCAGGGTGCACAGAGGGTGGATGCGGGTTGGGGGCAGGGCCAAGGCCTCAATGAGGGACCATTTTCTGCTTTACAGGGTAAAAAAACAAAAAAAACATTGCAGGACTTTTTTTTTTCAGGGACATTTGGCACACTGGGGTGGGCTCCTAGTGTGCCACCTGAGTGGTTGGAGGGCTGTAGCCATCAGGGGATTGTGCACCCCCGTCTGCACATATGGGGGGGATAGCCGAGGGGGATTGGGTACTCCCCTCAGAAGACAAATTTGGGGGAGAAGAGAGACATTATGCCGACAGGGAGTGGGCTCCTCTGTGGGCAAATTCAACTGAGAAAGGGGAACTGAAGCCGACGGGGATTGGGCGCCCCATCAGCAAAGAAAGGGGAGGCATGATGCCGAGGGGGATTGGGTACCCTCAACATACAACTGAAACTTCCGGGCGGCGACATTATGCTGACGGGGACTGGGCTCCCCGTTGGCAAACTGGGTCGGGGGCATGCAAGGGACCACCCTGCAATGACGGGTCATTTTCTCATTGCAGCAGAATGGCTGATGCTGCAATGATGAGGCGGCCCCTGATTGCAGCAGCTAAAATGTTTCAAGGTGGTGGCATGCTGACTGAACTAGTGTCAGCAGCAGCATGCCACCCCGTTGGGGAAAGTGGGCCAATCCTAAAAAGGCACTGGAGGCATTGGCCACAACAGTGCCACACCTCCACAATCTGCTTCTGCAGCAAGCTGCTGCAACATGTTTCTTTCGCATGCAAGCAAGCAACATAAAAATGAGCATAGTGGACTAGGGCTGTCAGCCAATCACATTCCACTACTTTCTCTACCCATTTCATAATGACTACCATCCAGTAAATATTTCAAGAAAGAATACTGTGGCAGTCAGTGACATCCTTCTTGCGGGTAGTTATTTTGAAAACATGTTTAAAATTGTATTCCTACCTCCACACTTTTTTGAGTGCATTGCACACCACTTTGGACGTTACCCCACAACACTACTCTGAGGATATGACCTATATGCAAACATAAAGGGGGCACAGGAGCACTATGGTCTACTGGTTAGAACACTGAAGTACTGCTAAATGGGAAGATCCCAGGTTCGAATCCCACCACCACAGTTACCCCTCCCTCTGTGTGAGACATACCCATTAACTTTTCATAACTCTGATGGGGTGGAAGGACTCCCCCAACTCTTAAATGTCTGATAGAGAGGGGACACAGCCTCAGACAAGTACTTTGGATAGGAGGCTGTGCTGCATTTGGGATTGCACACCAGTTCTACACATATATACGTGTTTTTTGTTAGTAATTACTGACAAAGCTCCAACTGAGTGAAGCACCAGGGCACCTGTTCCAAACTTTTGGTGGACATCTTGCTCACAGTGTCTCATTTGGTATGTCAGAACCAATTTGGTTAAATAAAGTGCACCAGTAGTTTACTACCATGTCTGTGCAAGTTTGATTTCAAAGTGACACTGTGGCCCAGTTTGGAGTGATGTTAAATTCTTGTTTGCTACACATATAAATTTGTTATTTGTTAATAGTTTCTGGTGAGCATTTTTAATGCTCAGGTAAAAGGTTTCTAAAATGCATTACAACTGCCTGGTTGTAATTATGCATAGCAACTGGGCAGTTGTAATCACTCCCTGTCAATCATGCTCACGCTGTTCACAAGGTCACTGGTCATGGGGGGGGTACTGCAAATTTATTAAATATGCCCATCATTAATGATAAAAAACAAGACATGGGAGGATGAGCATAAACCAGAATGTTACACCCTCCCTGGGTATGCCATAGTTTTATAAAGTGTTCAAGCTTGCTCTCAGGGTTTATGTAGCATCCCACACCTTGGGTGTCTGTAAAATTCTGGCTACACCCACCCACCCATTCAAGTATTCTCTTTATTACTAATTGCCATTTGTACAAATCTATGTATCCAGACTTTATCTAATACTCCAGCATTTGAAAATGTATTTGGCCCTATTATTAATATAAAAGCCTGGTTCCACAGAAGCATTCCTGTTTGCACGTGTGGAGGGCTAGGAAAAGCCTGGATTTTCCCCCTCAGACAGGATGCACAATATCAGGGCTCTCTGTGGCTCCCACAGTGTTGAGGCTGGGCCTTCTGTACACTATTCCTGACCCATGCACCTGGCTATAGGGGTGAACATGAAGGGGGACATGCTAGGGGGTGTGGGTGGCTATCTACTCAGTCCTGAATGAAAACTCTGTAGAAGGTTATTGGAGGGGCAGTGGCTATACCTCGGGACTGTAAAGGCTGCTTTGTAAACTGATGTGCCTGCCTAAACAAAAGGAGAACAAATTCAGACAAAAGTGGCATTACTGTGGTACAGTCAGTGTAAGTGGCTCAGCAGGTAGCACACTCACCTCTGAGGCCAGGAGATCAGAAGGCTGTTGGTTCTATCCCCACACCAGGCACTTCGGTTAAATCCCAATATTGACACTGTAGTGCATCAAGAGGGGGGTGCTGCACTCCTGAGGTGCCGTCTTTTGGATGAGACGTCAAACTGAGATGCCATCTGCCTGTTCTGGTGGTAGTTCAGGTGGATGTTAAAGATCCCATGGCAGTTCTTGAAAAAGAGTAGGGGAATTTCCCCTGTGCTCTGGCCAAATTTCCCCCAGCTCACTAAAAATACAAATAGCCTAATCTGGTTCAAGGTCAGTTGGCATTCATCTGTATCCCCCTTCCCCGGGTCGTGCCTGAAAATAGGCAGAATTTGTCTAGTGCACTTACCCGGTCAACAAAAGCTAAATAAATAAAAATGAAAAAAAAACTAGCAACATCAACTTTATTGCAAATATCAAAAAATGAAACATACTTACAGAGCTGAAGATAAAGTGCCATGCTAAGTAGAGCCACTCTGTTACAAACAAAACACCCTGACCAGATTTGCACAGAAGTTCTTGGTCAAAGAGTGCTTACCCACAATTTACACCAGTGCTTTAAAGTGTCAGATTTAAAGTGACAGTGTCATATTCATGTACAGTATTATAAAAGCAATAAGGCACTCCCTGGGGTTATGTTCATGGTCATTTTATCACTGTCAAGGACTCGTGATATGCTTTGTGGCAGACGTGGCTCATTACACCCCCAGAGGGTGATTAACAGACCATTAACATAACCCCTCATCATGCCTTATTGCTTAAAAGCTATGAAGTTCCAAAAGCTTTCAAAATGAAGGGACAGTGGAACCACAAAAGATTCTAAGGATCTTGTATGCTTTTTTATTTTGTGTTTACATTTATTTGTTTTACCAGGTCCAGGGGGTGGGGTGGAGTGAAAGGGGCCAAACTAAAAGAGGGCATAGTGAAGGCGACAAAAGTCTATGTCAAGAAAGTAAGCAGAAGTAAAAAAAGAGGAGACTGCTGTGGATCTCGAAAGAGGTAGCAGGAAAGGTAAAAGCTAAAACAGTAGTAGTCAGAACATATAAAGAAACCCAGAGAGAGGGGAATAGGGACATGTATCAGGGAAAACAGAGTGAGGCAGGCAAAGTAGGAATCGGCACAAATTGAGGAAAGGATAGCTCAGAGAATGCCAAAATGGGAGGGACAAGACATTTTTTAGGTATGTTAGCAAAAAAGGGAAGTGAAAGGGAACGATTTATGGTTAAATAGGGAAGGGGTGACTGTATGTAGGGGTATCAAGAAAAAGCAAACATCTTGAACAAATAGTTCTGCTCAAGTGTTCACAGTAGAAAGGGAAGGGAAGGGACAATGAAAAGGCACTGGGAGCTTTGATGGAAGAGAAGTGGACACTAGACCATTTTCTGTGGAGAGTCTGGAAAACACTCACTAATCTGAAGGTGGACAGAGGTATGGGACCAGATGGGGTCCATCCAATGGTGCTGAGGGAGATCAGGGAAGTACTACCTGCACCTCCGACAAACCTATTTAACAGATCATTGGAGACTGGCATGGTCCTGGAAAACTGCAGAAGGGCAGATGTAGTCCCACTTTACAAAAGTGGTGGCAAGGAAGCGGCAGGCAATAATAGGCCTGTCAGTCTGACATCAGTGGTGGGTAAGTTAATGGAAACCATTTTGAAGTAAAGAATTGTGGAATATATTGTATCCAGTGGGTTACTGGACCCAAGGCAGCATGATTTCACAGAGTGAATGCCATGCTAAACAAACCTGATAGATTTCTTTGACTGGCTGACCAAGAAGCTGGCTCAGGGAGGAGCAGTGGCGTGGCCTACCTGGATTTCAGCAAGGCTTTCAACAGCACTCCACATTGGAGACTAATAAGCAAGTTGGTCAGCTTGGGGGTGGGTAGTAAGGTGGTAACCTGGGTAAGGCACTGGTTAGCAGATAGGACAAAGAGGGCAGTGGTAAATGGAGTGTGCTCTGAGGAAGGGAGTGTGACTAGTGGGGTATCTCAGGGACCAGTGCTGGCACTGATCCTCATCAATGTCTTTATAAGTGACATAGCAGAAGAACTGAAAGGGAAGGTCTGCCTCTTTGTGTATGACACCAATATCTGTAACAGAGCTGATACTCCTGGGGGGTAGAAAGGAATGGCAAGTTTCTGAAATGACTGAAGGAGTGGTCACGGGTATGGCAGCTGACTTTTAATGCAAAAAAAGTGCAAAATAAAGCACCGGGGCCATAGAAATCTGAGAGCAAAGTACAGAATGGGTGGAGTGATATTGACAAAACAGGGAACAGACCTAGGGGTTATCATATTGTATGACCTAAAGGTAGCCAGGCAGTGTGACAAGGCAGTCAGAAGGGCTAGTGGGATGCTGGGGTGCATAGGAAGGGGTATTGCCAGGAGGAAGACGGAGATGGTGCAGCAGCTATATAGATCGGTCATAAGACCCCACCTTGAGTACTGAGCCCAGTTCTGGAGACCACATCTCAGGAAGGACATAGACAGAGCGAAGGCAGTCCACAGGAGGGCTACCAACATGGTGGACAGTCTACATCAAAAGCTGTATGAGGAAAGGCTAAAGAAGCTTAATGTGTATGCACTAGAGTAGAGGATGGAGAAGAGGATATGACAGAAACCTTTAAATACCTCACAGGGGTTAGTAAAGTACTGGAGGGGGAATTTTTCAGAGAAAAAGATGCTGTAGAACAAGGGGCATCCTATGAAGATGGAGAGGGGTAAATTCAGGAGGGATGTAAGGAAGTACTTCTTCACAGAAAGGGTGGTGGATACCTGGAGAAGCCTTTCAGTGGAGGTAGTGGGGTTAAAACAGTGGTGGGGGTCCAAAAATGCATGGGACAGACACAAGGGAATTGTAGAGATGGGGAGGGGGGAGAGATTGCACCACAGATCATTTAGGGTCTGCAGCAAAAAATGAAGTATAAAAAAAAAAATGGCAGACTGGGTGGAGCCAGCAGCCCTTACCTGCCATCACATTCTATGTCCCTAGTTTTTTGTTTTGAATTGGAAAGGGACTAGTCCATCTTCAGCCAACCATGGGTGCAGCACTATAGAACACAGAGAAAAGCAGGAATTCATATTATTATAAAAGTTATGAAAGACGTGTACAGCTTACTGAAAGCTTTCTGATCAGCAGGAGAACCACAATAGGTCCTGAAAGACTGCGATAAGTAGGGATGTGAGAGCCACAAAATATTTTGTGGTTCTGATAGGAATGTGAGAATTACAAAGGTTTTCATACATAGGGGTATGAGAACCACTATGACCAATTCTGATAAGTAGGTATGTAAGAAACACAAAAGACTCTAAGGCCCCGTACACACTAGCATATCATGTTCTAAAATGGTCTTGAAACCGTGTTTGAGTCTACCGTGCTACTGCATCCATACACGATTCCAGAAGCTGCAGTTCTGTGTTGTAAACCATTTTTGAATATGGTATCACGGCCACATTAATGAGTTGTTTGCAAGTTCCAATCCGTATTTATGCGACCATGTTCTGTGCGTCAAAACGATGTATCCCACAGTTGAGAGGGGACCCATAATGCACCGCATTGTTTACAAGGCCGATTGAGTGCAGCTGTCAAAAGCAGATTTGCGTGAAGTGAGGTAATAATCACTGTGTGGTGAGAGGTACATAAAACGAGGCATCCTTCGTAGTACAGTAACATTGAAAGTGCCTGTGTGGCCATTTGGTGCAATGAACTGTTTCCTTGTCAGCTTATCAGCTTTCTGCCTGGTTGATAAACAGTTTGAGTAGTAGCTGTACACTGTCACATGTGCTTGCAATAAGTCATATTGTGTTTGTGCTGTGCAATAAGGGATGAGCATTTACTATTTCTGTCTTTCTGATCATTTATTTCTTGGTGCACATATGCAGAACGGAATCAGCAGTTTGAACTATTTGTATTGATGCACCATATCTATTCTGTTCATGTGCATATGATGTCACAATATAGAAATATGTTTCCTACAATTCCATGTGCTTTACCCATCTTGATAGCTGCACAGATGTTACGAACAGCTGCAGTATACAGTCGGTGTTCATCTATTGCCTTTCAACAGGTCTATGGTGCGTGGTCCATAATTTACTGATGGTAATTAATGCAGTTATGCTATTGTGCTGGTTCCTTTTTCTGTGTCTGGATTACACAGCTGCAGATGTTTCTGACGGAAGTACTGCATATTGCATATGAGCAAAGGTGTGCCCACCATAAGTCAATCCACAGTTCAGGAAGGTTTGTGAAAGTCGTAATGTATAAGTACAGACATACCAGTGATTGCACAGAACTTACTGTTTTGAGAATGAATGCATGTGTCATGGTTATCATTCTTATGTAATGCTGATGCATTATTTCTATGACCACCGCAATATAAACATTGATGCATCAGTACATTACACAGTGCCAGTTGATGTTCCTGAAAGTGTAATGCTGATACTGTAATCAAATGAATTTTTTGTTGTCTGTGTTGTTACTAAAAATAATGAAAGTATGTTTTTTGTAAAATGTGGCCTTAAAAAAAAATTTAAAACTGGTAATTCTGTATTACAGATCAACAAGGTTATAGCTGTTAATTCATCCACACAATCACATAGCAGAACAGACTGACAGAGGACACCCTGTAGCAATCTGTCTCAGGAATAATGCTGACTAGCACTCAGAGGTTGTGCTTATTACTTGCAGCGTTTCGGTTCATTGTACGTCAACGGGTTTTCAGAAAGAAAACTGACATTATACATACCGTCAGGTTGAGGAGGCAAAGGGTGCTGTCGCTGATGACAATCACATTGCTGCTAAGCTTGTGCTATCTTCAGAATTTGATTTCTGCAGCAGACATGGCATGTGCGGTTACTCGCACAGTTTGGGTCGTTGATAGGAATGACAAGTGGTGGGAGGAAATAGTTGTAGCTACATGGAGCCCTGAGCAATGGCTAGCAAATTTTCATATGTCGAAAGCAACATTCAATTTAATCTGTACTGAAATAGGCCCAATGATAGAACAAAAAAATACGAGGCTATGCCAAGCTATTAAGGTTGAGAAAAGGGTGGCCATTCCTTTGTGGCAATTAGCTACGAACATAGAGTATCGTACTCTAAGCCATCTGTTTGGTGTTTGGAGAGCGACAGTGGGCCAAATTGCACTTGAAGTATGCACAGTGATAGTTAAAATTCTAATGCCCAGAATAACAACCATGCAACATACAGAAGATGTCATTTTTGGATTTGAACAGGAATGGGGTTTTCCTAATTGTGGTGGTGCACTGGATGGCATATATTTCCCTGTAATCTGCCCACCTTTCAATGCCACTGAATATTACAACAGGAAATGTTTTTATTCAATAGTTATGCAGGCTTTGGTGGACCATAAATATCAATTTATGGACATTAATGTTGGATGGCTGGGAAAGGTCCATGATGCACGAGTATTTAAAAACAGTGCTGTATTTGATTGGGGCCAAAAAGGTACTCTTTTTCCATCACTACCAAGATTTATTCAAAATGTTCAGATTCCAGTTGTAGTACTTGGTTACCCAGCATATTCCCTGTTACCGTGGCTCATGAAGCCATACCCTGATTATAATGACACTGTGAAATGACAGTTTAATTACAGATTAAGCAAGGCATACATGGTCATCGAGTGTGCATTTGGATGGTTAAAGGGGAGATGGCATTGCCTTCTGAAATGAAATGACTTCCAGATTGACAATGTTCCTGTGGTTATATTGGCCTGCTGTGTGTTACACAATATTTGTAAGAGAAAGGGAGAAAGTTCAATTCAACATGGATGGAGTTGGATGATCATGACAACAACCAAGTAGTGGACCAAGACTTTGCGTTCAATGAGGATATTACACTGGCTGAACAAAATAGGCAAGCAACAATGATCAGAGATGCACTTGCACAACATTTTGCATCACAGACTTGATGGTGTAATGAGATTTGTGTTTGGCAAACAGTGCATACACATAACTATGTCTTTATGTCATTGTGTGCTGTTCTGTTGTGCAGCAGATGCAACCTCATTATGTAACTTGTATCTTATAAAACTAAAAAGTGGCTGCATCATCCAAGCAATAGGTGCTGTAAATAGTGCACTGACCTTGTAGTGCAGTTTAAATCAAAATTCCCAAACACAAGAATAAGAAGTTCAAAACATTTATTAATTACCTCACATAGCAATGCAGTCTGGTATTGTAATTTGTGTGTTCAATAACTAGTCATATGTTTGTCACAGAACAATGTGGCGTTTAATACATTATAGGTACAGTAGCAGTAGATATTGTTTCACATATACTGACAACACAGCAATGACTAGTGAACAGCAATGTGTTGCAGATATGTAAGTAAGTTTGAAATTTATAAGTTTAACAGTTGTGCAACTCTTTCATTAGCAACTCATTTAACCTCTGAGGAGACGGTGTGGTAACATATTGTTTAGACAGCAATAGTTCTGTGTTGCCTGCATTAGAGGTGCACATTAGTTTAAATATGCATCTGGCTGCATAATTGAGACAGTCACAGAAAGTCACAAATTGCATTGTTAAGTTGAGGTTTGCACTGATTACAACTTAACAAAGCAATTTAGACTTTTGACTATCTCAATTATGCAGCAAGATTCATACTTAATCGAATGCACACCTCTAATGCATTCAACACAGAACATTTATATACAGCAGTGTGAACACCACGTCACTGCAACATTATACAGACATCAGTTCACACAGCCAACTGTGCACACAAATGCACCATTACAACAATAAGGAAAGAAGGCAGGTAAAAAGGCAGATAACAATTAATAAGATGAGCACTGTAATATCAACAAGGCATTCTCTCCAGACTGTGAGCAGTGAAGAGGGATGTCAAGGAGGGGCAATTGTTCAACCATGCAAGTGACAGCCATGCGATTTACATCTATGGATGCAGCATATGAGGGTCACACAGCAGGGAGGCATTGTCGTTTCAGTGCTTGCAGCTCACTACCTTTAGCCACAGCAACATTCTGCATGTAGGGAAATCACCAGAATGATGCTGTGCAATGCAAATCATGGCACGGTTGGTGAGGTGGGGGAGTAACAATGCACAATAGTGCAATATCTGGGTGGGATTGCTGATTAGGAGACACAGATCATCAATGGTAACAGATATCAACCTGTTATGCTTCGCTATAAAAACCAGTGTGCCAGGTACAATAATATTGCCATTGTGCACTTCCTGAGGTTTGGATGTTTGGGGGGGGGTGTGTGCAGGGGCTGTGGAGACAAAAATGGCTTTTTCTTGTGCTGAACTTTATGACATCTACATCCAGGTACTGGGTGGTAATGACCACCATTGTATAGCACTTCATATGTGACATCTTCATTGGCATCAATATCTGCCTCATCATCACCTTCACCGCTTTGAATACCGACTGGAGGCACGGACGTTGGGTGAGTGCCCAGAATCCTATCTAACTTATCAAAATATGGACATGTAACTCAACCAACACCTGACCCATGATTTCTGTCTTTCACTTTGTGGTACCTCACTTTTAATTGCTTTATCTTCTCGTGGCACTGTTTTGCAGTGCGATCAAAACCATCTGCAACAAGATGAGCAGATATTTGCTCGTAAATTTTACTATTGCATCGGTAGCTGTTCAATTCTTTCTGAACAGCCTTCATGGACCAGTACTCAATCAATGTTCTGGTCGCACCTTCTGACCAGCTCGCTGCTCTATCCATCATGTTGCAGCACTTCAACCTATATGAAATTGCCACCTTTTGCACTTCCACGTTTCTCACTACTTCATGCAGAGGGCTTATGGGATTTCAGAGGAATACAAATACCATGCTACAACCTGCAATGCATCCACACAGGAAAACTAAACCGTGCTTACCATAAAACTGTGCTCAAGATTACCTTGTCAGCAGGGTTCAAGCACGGTTTTAAAAAACGTTTTAAAACAAACATAAGTGTGGCCACATACCGTGTTACACAACTTTAACACAGTTTAACTCATTTAAAATGTTTTCTAGCACACAAAATTCACCAGTGTGGACAGGGCCTATAAGGTTCTGATATATAGGGGTATGCGAGCCATAAAATGTTCTGTGGTTCTGAAAGGTTCTAATAATGGGAGAAGCACAAGAGGGTGTGAATGATTCTGATAATGAGGGATGTAAGAACCACAACCAGAAGGGGTTCTGAGGTTTTGATAAGTAGGGTTATAAAATGGCAGGGTAAAATCCAATAATCTGATTAGCTCATATTTATGTGTAAAATATGGTTTATCTATGGTTAAACAAAGGACTGCTCAGAAGTGAGGAGTCTGGAACACTGATCAATGGGCATTTCGAACACAAGCATTTCAGTTAGCCCCCTACAGCCAAAACTGATCTTCCACCTCAAACATGGCTGCTACCTTTACACTGTAAGAAAAAACTTTAGTTGGGCCCTAAAAATAAAACTCCCTTAAATAAAAAATAAAACAAATTAATTAAATGTTCTTTCCCTGATTATCACACTCTCCTTACAAATATAAACAAATCAGAAACATTAAGTATTTTTTATATTTTTCACTACAACTGTTTCTTTGCTGACAGTGAAAAATCCCCCTTCTGTCTTTACCTGGTCACTAGGGAACTCTCTTCTTCCTGCCCTGACAGTCAGATAATTGAGTCTCTGGCTGTAACAAAGGCCTCTGTTGTCTGTCTGTACAGGGTGTTAGGAGGGAAACATTTTGCCAGTGGAACTGAGCAGAATTTTGAATCCATGTATTCTTTTTGTTTTTAACCAGGAGAGACACACTAAGCTGAAAGCTTGTTTACAGTTGCAAGCTGGGAGCATAAGGAAGTTCAGCGACTTGCGCAGGGTCACACAGTATGCAAGTTGGGGCTGCAGGATTCAAACCCAGGTCTCCAGGTTTGCAGCTCAGAGCTTTAAACCACTGCACTATACTGCCTCCCATATTCTGTGGTAAACATTCCATAATTACTGGTGACCCCCTTTATCAAACGTGGTTTCAAGGTTTCAAAACGCTCGCAGAATAACTCTCAAAACGAGTTATTACGCATTTGGCGAAACCGCCATCTCCTTTGTGTGTCACTTCTGAATTCTGGCCTTTTCATTGACTGCGTGCGTATGGCTGAATAGTTTGAAAAATGCGTTCTCGCTTTTTCCACTTTGCCGACGAGCCGCTTTTATTTACCACCCTCCCTATCTTTATTTGATTTTGTATTATTTTATCTGGTTGATCCCACCTTCCAAATACAAAATGACTATCTGGTTGATCCCGCCGTGTCTACGGATCGGGAGATGCAGTCGTCGACTCCAAGCTGAATGCTGGACGGACCCCAGTACCAGTCCACAGCTGACAGTTTAAAAAAAAAAAAAGGTTAGTCTGACAGAGCAAGGGAGAAAGAGAAAGTGTGTGTGTGTGAAAGACAGTGTATGTGAGTAAGACAGTGTGTGTGTGTGTGTGTGTGAGACAGACAGTGTCTGTGAGACTGTGTGTGTGTGTGTGTATTAATAGCAGATATACTGAGACACTAAGCAAACTCTGCACCAGTAATTATAAAAATAAATAGCAACTGTGTATATGGATTTTTTTCACACCTTGGTGTGTGATGACTATAAACCTCTCGAGCTCGCCTCCCGAGGTTTATGGGTCATCATACACCTTGGGTGTGTAAAAAAAAATTCATAACACACAGTTGCCTATCTATTATTCTCTATATAATAAACATTCCATATCTTGAATGTAGAGAAAAACAGAGAAAAAAATACAAGAAGAAGAAAGTAGGCAATAATACAATTGCATCATCAATGATATCACTTGCAGTGGGCAAAAGGACTATTTTATCACAAATGCACACAAGTAAATCTATTGTTTCTACATATAAATATACTTTTCCCAACAGTAAAAAGTAAAAAAAAAAAGGAGACAATTTAAGCTTACTACAGCATCAGGGTGTGTAAAACATATTTTACAGCACGTCCAGTGGCTGAAGTCACTCATCCTTCGGCCCCGTGCCTTACTACGCCCCTGGCCATGCTACAAAATATGCTTTACACACACCCTTTCATGCCTTACTGCTTACTTATGAGAACCATAAAAGGTTCTGAAATGTTCCAATAAGTAGGGATAAAAGAACCACAATATTTTCTGTGATTCTAAAAGATTCTGATATGTAATAATGGGAGAACCACAAAAGGTTCAGAAGTTCTGAAAGGTACTGATAAGTAAAGGATAGGAGTTGGAACCACAGATTGTTCTGAAAGGTTCTCAGAAGTATGAATGGTAGAACCACAAACATTTTGGAGGTTCGAAAACATTCTGTTCAGTAGCTAGTAGCCCTGATGGAAGAGGTACATAATCTACAGAAGGGACAGGGAGGGTAAAAGAGGAGGTGGAGTAGCTCTCTACATAAGGGCAGGGATCAAAGCTACAGAACTAAAAAGTAAAGGGGGAGGACAAGAGGCACTCTGGGTCTCCTTGGAGACAGGGAATGGCATCGTAATCAGCACAGGGGTTGTATACAGACCCCCGTCTCAAAGGGAGGAAATGGACAAGAAAATGATAAGAGGGCATTTTCAAAATGGCTGAAAAAGGGGAGATACTGTTGATGGGGGACCTGAATATGCCAGATGTTAACTGTCCGACATGGACTGCAGCCACATCCAAGAGCAGGGTCATTCTTGATGCCCTACAGGGGGCATGCCTTAGATGGCTAGTGGTGGAACCCACTCAGGAGGGAGCAATATTAGACCTGGTACTCTCAAATGGAGAGAGGATCACAAATTTAGAAGTCAGTAGACATCTGGGAATAAGTGACCACAGCACAGTGTGCTTCACAATAAACACAAACATGGAGACAAGCCATACAAAGACAAGGATACTAGACTTTGGAAGGGCTGACTTTGGCATAATGGGTGAATACCTGAGGAATTTATTAGAAAATGGCCAGAAAGGAGGGATGGAAGAACAATGGAGAAAAATCAAAACTGCCATCATGGAGGCAACAAGTCTTTGTGTGAAACAAATAAAGAAAAAAAAGCAGAATAAAAACCACTATGGTTCTCAAAAGAGGTGTCAGGAAGGTTAAGGAGAAAAGGCTGCATTCAAAAGTATAAGGAATCACAGAAGGAGCACGACAGGAACTGTATCAATTAAAGCAGAAAGAAGTGGGAAGGCAGTCAGAAAAGCAAAGGTCCAAACTGAGGAAAAGATAGCCAACTCAGTTAAGAAGGGGGATAAAACCTTTTATAGGTACATTAGGGAGCATAGAAAGGTTAAGGGAGGGATAGTGAAGATTAATAAAGGAGAGGGGAGGTGGGCAGAGGGAGACAGTGAAAAGGCAGAGATACTGAACGAATACTTTTGCTCAGTATTCAACAAGAAGAAGAGGAGGAGTTACCTAAACCAAACAATAGAAGCACTCTGGGCAGTGGGGTTGATGCCAGTCCATTTACAGAAGAAAGAGTCCTGAAGAACTCCTAAACTCAAGGTGGACAAAGCCATGGGGCCTGACGGGATTCACCCTAGAATCCTAAAAGAACTAAGGGAGAACCTAGTGACACCACTGACCACACTTTTTAACAAATCTTGGGAGGATGGGGTGGAACCTGAGGACTGGAGGAGGGCAGATGTGATTCCCCTTCACAAAAGTGGGAGCAAGGCAGAAGCAGGAAACTACAGACCTGTTAGTTTGACCTCAGTGGTGGGGAAAATGATGGAATCACTTCTGAAAGAAAGAATTGTTCAGTACCTAGAGGCCAAAGGGCACAGGACCCAAAGCAGCATGGATTCACAACAGGAAGGTCATGTCAGATGAATCTAATCAATTTCTTTGACTGGGTGACCAAAGTAATAGACCAGGGAGGGGCTATGGATATGGCCTACCTAGACTTTAGCAAGGCATTTGACACAGTCCCGCACAAAAGATTAATAATCAAGTTAGCCAGCCTGGGAGTGGGTGCCAGGGTGGTAGCCTGGGTAGCAAACTGGCTGCACAACAAGACACAGAAGGTAATAGTGAATGGAACACATTATGAAGAAAGGGGGGTTGCTAGTGGAGTACCTCAGGGCTCAGTACTGGGTCTAGTCCTCTTTAACTTCTTTATAGATGACATTGCAGAGGGTCTGGAAGGAAAGGTATGTCTCTTTGCAGATGACACAAAGATCTGTAACAGAGTTGATACACAAGGAGGGGTAGAAAGAATGAGAAGGGACTTGGCAGGGTTGGAGGAATGGTCAGACATATGGCAATCTAGATTCAATGAAAAGAAGTGCAAAGTAATGCACCTGGGAAATAAAAATCCAGGAGAAGAGTACACAATAGCAGGGGAGGTACTAACAATAACAATAATGGAGAGGGATCTGGGTGTAGTCATATCAGATGACCTAAAGGTGGGTAAGCAATGTGAGAAGTCAGTAAGGGGAGCCAGGGGGATACTGGGATGCATAGGGAGGGGCATCACAAGTAGAAAAAGCGAAGTGGTTATCCCTCTGTACAGACAGTTGGTGAGACCCCATCTGGAGTACTGCGTGCAGTTTTGGAGACCTCATCTACGCAAGGACATAGACAGGATGGAAGCAGTCCAGAGGAGGACAACTAAAATGGTGCAGGGTCTACATCAGAAACCATATGAAGAGAGACTGAGAGAGCTTAATATGTATACCCTTGATGAAAGGAGGGATGGGGAGGGGGCATGATAGAAACTTTTAAGTACCTCAAGGGAATCAACAAAGTCCAGGAGGGTAGCATCTTTCAGAAAAAGAGATGTGTAAGAACAAGGGGGCACAATTTAAAGTTAGAGGGGGGACGGCTCAGGGGTAATGTGAGGAAATTCTTTTTCACGGAGAGAGTGGTGGACGATGGAACCGCCTTCCTGGAGAGGTTGTGGGGTCTAAAACAGTGGGGGAATTCAAACATGCATGGGACAGACATAAGGCAATTACAGTGGGGGGTTGCAGGAAGTAGGCTGTTGGTTAACTAGAATCTGCAGCTTATCCAATAGGTAGGGAAATGGGCAGACTGCGTGGGCCAAGTGGTCCTTATCTGCTGTCAAAGTCTATGTTTCTATGACACAGGAATCACAAAAGATTCTGTGCTTCTGAAAAGTTCTGATAAGTAAGGTTGGGTAAACCTAAAAACATTCAGAGGTACTGCATGGTTCTGATAAGCCATAAACAGTTGTGATTTTGTTGTTATTATTGATTTAAGTACAACAACTGTTTAAAGGTCATTTTTGTCCCCAGACTATTGTCAGTGTAGTATGACCAGAAAAACAACTGAGAGGGGTCTATGTGATAATGGTGAACGCCTAAAGGCGACCACTGTTATCGCTGTGTCAGAGTGTAGAACACATTTTCGCCACTCTGACAACCCCGGCGCACCAGAACAATGGTGCCAGGACAGTGTTTTACTGCTTTCTGTGGGGGCTGAGCTCCCCACACCCCCCTACTTAAGGATTCTCAACCCAGGGGGTGGCGTGGAGGGGTGAAAGCTGTAAAAAAAAAAAAAAGGTTTGGGCTGGGCACAATCAAAAATTGCACCAGTGCCCAGACCTGAACCTCAGCCACCCCAGCCACTAGCCAATCCCCGACGCCACGACGCAGCTTGGCCAGCAACCCCAGTACCACCCCCTACAGCCTCTCCACCCCCTCCCACTCTCGCCATGCTTGCTTCCACCCCCCATGTATGTATAGTGACATCCTGTCGCCTAGTTCACCCACCCCTCATCCGTCGCCCACCTTCCGTCATGCGAGTGGATTGTGCCCGGGAAGGAGTCGCCGCAATGGACAGCACCCTTCCTCATGCGCCCACTTCACGGGTTACCAACTGAGAGTAGTACTAAATATACTTAGTTTCAGATATATAATGGTAAAATGGGTAGGGAAATGCTGCAGGCAGATTGCTAACCTGCCATATCCAATTACACTACCAGCAACTGCTACAAACAAGCATTTGTCAATGCCGAATGTTGTCTCGCTGACATTGGCATTGGTAGTGCAGGAGTTAAAGATGCATAATAGGGATGGCAGTGAAGTATTGAACTGATGCCAACCCCACCCCCACCCTGCAGAGACTGACAGGTGTTGGGGTGTGCCTTTGGGTCATCAGCTATAACGCTCATGCCATTTTACCTCACCCTACTCTGTAGACACTGACAAGTGTTGTGGTGTGCTTTGAGGTCTTTGGGCCTTATACTTACCCCATTCCATAAGGAAATACACTGAGATGGGTGCAGTATAGGTGAATGGGGTGAACTTTAGGGCTGTACACTCCAAGGCACACCTCGATGCCTGTCACTGGCTGCAGGGTGAGGGTGGGGGTTGAATGGTGAGAGCATTACAGCCAATGTTCCCAAGTCACACCCCTGACACCTGTCAGTCTCTACAGGGTGGGGTGTTACAGTTGGAAACCCTAACACCATAGGCATTTGTTGGTATTTTCACTCTAAATTTTCAACATGGGCTTTTTGTGACCCCACCTCATGAAGAGCGGCACTATCAGTTTGTTAGCAGAAAGGTGGTTTTGCACAGTAGCTATGCCATTTGGCGACACAGGCATGAAAACACATTTTGGGCAGGATGTGAAAAATGACAACTGTATTGTTCATGAGGAGGTGTAAAAAAATGGCATCATTGAAAATCTGGAATGAAAATATGAAAAATTGGTGAAATCATGAGCAGGCATAGAAATTGCACAATACACATCCGTAACCCAATTATTTTTGGGATTTGTTTAACCACATATTCAACATAGGCATTTTGGGACCTTCCTTCATGAACAGTGGTACTTTGATTTTGTTAATCTGTCCCAAAAGTTGATTTCCCACAGCAACCACGCCATTGTACGCCACAGGTGCGAAAACACATTTTGGGCAGGATGTGAAAAAAGACAGCTGTACTGTTCATAAGGAGGTGTGAGAAAATGCCAGTGTTGAAAACCTGGCATAAAAATATTGCAAATTTGTGAAGTTACAAGACTGCGTGGAAAATGCACATCGCATGCTTGTAACACAGTCATTTTATGGACTTTCATTACCAAATTTTCAACATAGGCATTTTAGGACCTCTGCTCATGAACAGTGTCACTGTCATTTTCTTAATCTATCCCTAAAACTGATCTCCCACAGCGACCATGCTATTCTGCGCTGGAAGTGCGAAAACACATTTTGGCCAGGATATGTAAAATGACAGCTGTACTCTTCATAAGGAGGTGTGGAAAAATGCCAATGTTGAAAATCTGGAGTGAAAATATTACAAATTCACGAAGCATGAAAGGCATGGAAAACTGTGCAATGCACGCTCATAAACAGTCATTTTTGGATTTTCACTAGATTTGCAACATAGGCTTTTTGAGAGCCCACCCCATGAATAGTGGCACTGTCATTTCGTTAATTAGTCTTGAAGGGTGATTCCACACAATGACTGCAAAATCACCTTTTGGGATCGAATAACATTGTGACAGTGACTGAATTCATGAGGAGGGGTCCCAATAACCCCATGTTGAACATTTGGTGCCAAACTTCCCAAAAATGCCTGAGATATGCACCAAAGTTGAAAAAACCCTATTTATGCCATTATATAGCTTACCAGCGTTTCTTCAGTTCGAGGTCAGCTTTGAAGAGTGCAGACGTGTTTCCAGTCCACCAAAGATCATCGCACAGGGCTCCAGAGGTAAGTATGGGATGAGGGGGATGTGGGGAGGCAGGGTACGCAGAGGGTGGGCGCAGGTTGGGGGAGGAGGCAGAAGAGACCGTGAGGGATCATTTTCTTGTTTTACAGAGAAAAAAAAAAAGACAATGAGGGTCAGTTTTCTTTTTTTTGCAGGTGTTTGTTTGGTACACTGGGGTGGGCTCCAAGTATACCACCTGCATTATGGGGAGGGGGACCTCAGCTGATGGGGACTGGGTCCCCCATTGGCACAGAAATGGGTGGGGGGCACGCATGAAGCTTGTTGTTTGTTTGTTTATTCGCTTAACGGGTAAGCACACTGGAAACAAGTTCCTTTTACAGGTGCGACCCACATATATTGCATACAGACAATACTTAATCAAACATACATATACAATGCAGCAAATTGCAGACAAAAATGTCTTTGTTATGTATAAAATTCACAAAAAAAATTCATAAAAAACAGTTACAATTAAATTGAGATTCGAAATACATCCTTAATGCATCGGCAAACTTTTTGACAGAACACAACCACCTAATATCTTGAGGAATTTCATTCCAAATAAATGGAGCAATATAAGCAAAGGATCTTTGTCCACTTTTAGATTTCATAAAAGGAATCTCGAGAAACCTACTGTCTGACCTATGTCAGAATAATGACCATCAATATATGGTCTCAAAACTTTGAAATACTATGTGGAATTCCAGAGTCCATGACTTTATATATGAACTTGGCCACACAGTATTGGAAATTTAATGAAACCGTAACCAGCCCATTTCTTTCAAAATCACACAATGAGATGACTTAGAACAATTTAAAGCAAACTTAGCTATCAAGTGAAGTAAGGTGGATTTTTTGAAATCACTGTCGCAGAAGCAGTGTCAGTAATCATAGCTGCATAGTTCACAATAGGAAGTAAGCAGCAATTTGAAATAACCAGCCTAGACTCAGGAATAAGAAATGAACGGATTCTGTACAAAGAACCTAATCTACAATGTATTCTTGAGGTAACCCTCAAAAAATGAGATTCATAACTTAGATGAGAATCTAGTAATACCCCAAGATATTGAAATGTATCAACATAGTCAAACAGTAATCCATCAAGAGATTTAACTTCCAAAGTACCAACCTCAGATCTCAGTCTAGGTGGTACCAAAACCATCACCTTTGTCTTAGATTTGTTTAAGAGTAATTTACAGGCCATAAGTGAAGACTGAAAATTGCACATTTCCTCTGTTAAAGAAACACCTAGATCTCCAAATGACAAACCTCATGATAAATTACTGCATCACAGCGTAAGTGTT
Organism: Neoceratodus forsteri; assembly: GCA_016271365.2. NCBI lineage: Eukaryota > Metazoa > Chordata > Ceratodontiformes > Ceratodontidae > Neoceratodus > Neoceratodus forsteri. The sequence goes on along the minus strand of CM028138.1, from coordinate 709,710,764 downwards.
AGAGAAGCATTATTAATCACACTTACTAGTTGATCAAAAACAAAGAAAACAAAAGTGGCCCCAAAATAGAACCTTGTGGAACCCCACACTTAACCATTACAGAGTCTGATACAGCACCCCTATATTTAACCCTTTGAAACCTATTTGTTAAATAATCCTCGTCCAGTCCAAGAAAGACTCACCAACTCCCAATGACTCAAGTCTAGAAATCAACAATTGGTGATCAACTGAGTCAAATGCCTTGGTCAAGTCCACAGAACACGGCACCAGTCAGACACTCTTTATCCATGCCATTAAGTACCGCTCAGGAACTCGACCAAGGCAGTCTCAGTACTCCTTCCCTTTCTAAAACCATGTTGGTTCTGAGACAATAATCCAAAGCGATCCACATACCCAATCAACTGATTATAAACTATTCTTTCCTGAACTTTAGCTAAAGCAGACAAGATAGATATAGGTCTGTAGTTACAAAACTCATGCTGTGAACCAGATTTAAATATAGGAGTAACCAAAGTATGTTTCCAAATATTAGGTATAGTACCTGTAACAAAAGACAAATTGAAAATAATACTAACTGGAAGTGCTAAAACCGAGGCAGCATCCGCCAATAAACTAGGACATAAGCTATCAGAACCAGCTGAGCTGTCCCTCTTAATACAACGCAACAACTTCTCTACCTCCTTGAGTAGTAGTCCTTAGTACAGTTTAGGATTAACTGTAAAATCTTCAGTCAATCCCAAGTAGTTCACCTTGGACTGGTCACTAAAGGAATCAGGCAATGCAGTAAATTTCAAATTAAACTCGTTAGCTATCTTCAGTGGACAAGACAACAGGTCACCGTTCAACCTCATTGAACCTGGTTGACAAACATTAGGCCTTATGAAATTATTAATTGTTTTCCAAAAAGTAGTAGCTGAGTGGGATTGGGCACCTCCTCAGCACACAACACAAATCGGGGGTTGGGGACATTATGCTGACAGGGAGTGGGCTCCCCCGTCGGCAAACTGAATGGGGCAGGAGGGACTGAAGCCGACAGGGATTGGGCACCTGTCAGCAAAAAAAGACTGTTGTGGGGTGCATGATGCTGAGGGGGATTGGACACCCCCTTGGCACACAATTGGGATGGGAGGGGGGCATTATGCCGATTGGGAGTGGGCTCCCCATAGGCAAATGAAGCAGGTTGGGGCATGCCGACAGGGGAATTGAGCACCCTGAAGTTGCCACTCTGCATGGCGGCAGTCAGTGCCACCATGTTTATTGAACTACTTCACCAGGAAAGGCACGTCGGGAGGCTTGTTATTGTGCAGCTGCGTGACAAGCTTGGCTCTTATTGCAGCAGCACTTTTCTTAGATCTGGTGGCCACTTTACGTATTGCTGGTGTCAGCGCCTGCATGCTGGCTTATTTGGGAATGAGGGACGCACCTACTGATGTGTGCCCTGCATTCGCCCACAGTGACCGCACCTCCACATCTGCTACTATTGCAATATGTTAGCTGGCATGCAAGCGCGAGCCAACATAAACACTGTGTCAGCCAGAAATTTCCCTTTAAAAATTAGCAGCCAGAATTTCCTGCTCCACAAAATGAGATAAAAATGTCATACTTCTATCATAGTTTCATAGTGGTTTACATGCTCAGGAGGCAAAGCCTTTTGTGTACTCGCCACCCAAGGGTGGAATGATTGCTTAATGGCATTCTACTTTTTTTTTACCCATGTGCATGTTAAGATTTTTTTTGAAAGTGTTCATGGTTTTACTCTCAACTACCATACATGGAAATGCATTCCATGGTTTCACAACACGCTGTAAGAACCATTAACTCCTTTTTTGAGTTCTGCAAGTTGCACCCTTTAATTTGGTTTTGTGTTCTTGTTTGAACCATACAGCAGTTTTTTTCCAGTCCTAGGGTTTCCATTAGGAGTGGTTCTTTAATGGCTTTGTGTGTTAAACACAGGTCTCCACAGAGTTACCTAAACTCCATGGAGTAAAGGTTGAGTCGTTCCAGCCTATCTCCATATTTGACATTTCTAATTCTGCTAATCTATTTAGTTATTTTTCTGTGAACTCCCTTTTTCAATTTTTTTCCTTTTATTGTGTTGGGTGCACAAAAGGGGAGCAGTAGTCAGGGTGTGGTCTCATGAGTTCTGTATATAGTGGAAGTATGACACTGTCTACTCTTTATGTGCTTTAAGATACACCCTATGATTCGTTAGCACTTTTTAACTTTTGTTAATGTATGAATGTCAAAGTTGTGTTTATTGTCTATAGTAACTCCTAGGTCATTTTCATGAGTGGTTTCTTGTAATGTAACATTATTTAGTTTATACTTGTATTTCAGGTTGTTGTGCCCCAGGTGCATAACTCTACACTTTTGTTCACTAAATACCATTTTATTATCAAGTGCCCAGGTTTCTAATGAGTAGAGTTCTTTTTGGTAATCTTGCACTGCATCAAAGTTGTTGATTATACATCCTAATTTGCAGTCACCAGCATATTTTGCCATCCAGATTTTAGGTGATGACTGCATTGATGAAATTAGGATGTTAAATAGAGCTTGTCCCAGGACAGAGCCTTGAGGGACCCTGCTTGTGACCTTTCCCCAGGTAGAGGAGTATCCTTTGATAACTGTACGTTGACGGTGACTGTGTAGCCATGAAGTGACCCAGTTTATGAGTATAGGGTGAAGTTTGAATTGGTTCATATGATTTATCAGAACATGGTTTGAAACTTTATCGAATGCTTTGAAGTCAAGAAAGATAATGTCCATGGGCAGGGCTGCATCTAGGGATGAGCTAACATTTTCGAAAAAGCTTAACAGATTAGTAATACAGGACCTGCCAGGGAAGAAACCATGTTGTGTGGAATCCTGTAAGTTATTATGACTGATGTGTTCTTCTAGCCTGGGGAGTAAGAGTCTTTCTACAATTTTTCCTACGGCCGATGTTAAGCTTATGGGTCTGTAATTGAAGACATCTTTCTTATGTCCAGATTTATGAATTGGAGTAACTAGGGCATCATTCCAAATGGGAATTGTATCTCCTTGGTTTAGTGAAGAATTAAACAGTAGAGTTAAAGGGCCTGATATTTCGTTTGTAATTTCTTTAAGGAATCTTGGATGTATCCTGTTCGGTCCTGCTGATGAGTTAGTTTTTCATTTAAGAAATACACTCCTTACTTCTTCTACAGAGAAAGGGGCCAGGGATGGTTGATTATCAGTTGGAAGTGCTTTAGTGGGAGTTTCCTTTGGTGTGAAAACACTGAGGAAATAATCATTAAACTCTGTAGCCATTGCAGTTTCTGAACTTATTATCCCCATCTGTATTTATTGGTCCTGTTGTTGTTTGGATGCCTCTAAATGAGCCAATGTAATTATAAAATGTATTTTTGTTGTCTAATGTGTCTGTGGCTAATTTTTGTTTGAAGCTTGTTTTTGCTTGCCTAATAAGTTGTTTTACCTGTTTGCATGTTTTTTGTATGAAGCCCAATTAGTAGCTGTTGGATTTGCATTGTATTTCCCATATTTTTTTTTCTGTTTATTAACTTTTTAATATTTTTATTCCACCAAATAGGAGTTCTGTATCTGTTGTTGTACTTCTGTCTAGAAGGGACCCAAGTGTCAAGACAGTGTTTTAGTTTAGACCAGATTAAGTGCCATGATTGGTGTAGATTAAGGCCATGGAGTTCTGTTTTCCAGTTCCATGAGGTGAGGTAGTATTTAATTAATCTGTAATTGCCTTTTGAGTAGTCACTAATCATGGTGATTCATTTAGCATAGGTGTTATTTATCTGTATGTGTACTTTGACCATGTCATGGTCACTGTCCCCTAGTGGCTCCATTATAATGGGCGTTGATATTCTAGCTTCCATATTAGTCAGTATGATGTCCAGTATTTTACTCTCCCTAGTTCCTTCAGTGACAAGTTGTTCTAAATTCTGATAAATTATTGTTTCTTTGAAGTCTTTTTCAATTTGCCCATCACCTTAGCAAGTCTCCAAGCTTATGTTTGTGAAATTAAAGTCATCTATAAGCATATAATTAAGAAGTATATAAAAATGTTCTCTTGCTGTTAGGAAATCTTTATTTTGTTCTAGGTTTAAATTGGGAGGTCTGTATGCCAGAGCCAAAACTAGGGTCTCAGTGGGTAATTTAATTTGTGCCCAAATTATTTCTGCGTCACTGTTAATGATTTCAACTGGAGTAATAGAATGGGATGTAGAGATGCAGCAAATTTAAATTCTGCCGGCGTAGTGGCTGCAAAGTGGCCACTTTGCATTGTCACTCCACTACACGGAGCAGACAATGCAAAAGGCTCACTTCACCTAGTAATTATTACTTTGCGTTGTCATTCCACCTTAACACGAAGTAAGATGAAGTGGCAACAATATTTGGCAGCCCTTCACACCCACAGTCACCAAAATTAATGTGTATCCCCAAAATGCTCATGTCTTGTGTCCAGAAAACTCCCCAGTGCTGACGAAGTGTAATGAGAGCACAAGAAATGCAAAGTCTCCCAAAATAATAATGCACTCAGATGTCATGCATGCAGTAGTCACACACAATCACCAGAATTAATGTGCATCCCCAAAATGCTACTGTCTTGCGTCCAGAACATTCCCCAGTGCTGATGAAGTGAAATGAGAGCGTAACAAGAAATGCTAGGTCTCCTAGAATTAATGGCACACTCAGTCATGTGCACAGTGGTCACACACAACCACCAGAATTAATGTGCATCCCCAAAATACTACTGTCTTGTGTCCAGAAAATTCCCCAGTGCTGACAAAGTGAAATGAGAGCGTAACATGAAATGCAAAGTCTCCCAGAATTAATGATGCACTCTGTCATGTGTGCAATGGTCACTCACAGTCACCAGAATTAATGTGCATCCCAAAAATGCTACTGTCTTATGTCCAGAAAATTCCCCAGTGCTGACGAAGTGAAATGAAAGTGTAACAAGAAATGCAAAGTCTCCCAGAATTAATGGTGTACTACAAATGCACAGACAGATTAAGATTGCGCTGCGCACTCTAAAGATGCTGACGCAAAGGCACAATAACACCTAACCAGTGCTCATAAGTCACAAATCCAAACCTGGAAAAGAATACTTTTTGACAGTTTTTTTTGGGGGGGGGTTAGTGCACAGCAGTAACAGTCCACTACCAGTAAAGATAAAACAAAGCAGTATAAAAAATTCATGCAGATGCGGTGGATAGCAGGTTCACACTGCTGCAGTTACTCTGTGGCACAATAAAAGGTGTCTGATTTAATGGCATGCATCGCACACACACACTACAAGTAGAGCATAGCAAATTGAAAACCTTTAGTAATATAACCAAATGTTTTAAACAAACTGAAATTATACACTGCTGCACCACAACAATCAGAAAAAAAAAGTGAAGAATTACTGAAAATAATACTGTGCATATATTAACACTGTTATACAAGAAAAATATAACCAAAACAGAAAGACTGCCTTTTTCTCCCAGTTAATCTACCTAGACCACAGATACGCCCCTTCCCCAAAGCACACTTCACAGTACACAGACTGACTGTTCTGAATTAACATTCAAAATCCACACACAACCAATAAACACTCGGTAATATAAGCACAGGAGAGTTTCCTATACTCAATGTAGTAAATTGTGAGCAAAAAACAAATAGCTCAAAAATACTTTTTTAACAACTTTTAGAAGATTTGAATTGCAGAGCTCTGAGAGGAAACTGTCTTCATCTTCCACTACATACACATTACACAGAACTGAGGCTGTGCAGAACAATCTAGAGCCCATGTGACCTGCAATCCCATAAAGCACTGCAAAATTTGCCTTTAGAGCTCAAGAACAAGGCGAAGTGAGGTGAAGTACATTGATTTCAGTGTACTTTGCCTTAAAATTGGTGGAGATGTGGTTTGGGGAAGGCTTAATAAAGCAAAGTCATTGTTTCCAATTGACTTTGCCTTCCACATTATAACGTGAAGTGCTCCGCTTCACGTTGTGCAGCATTTCGCAGATTCCGCGCTACTCCACGAATCACTTAGAATTTTGGCCACTTCGCCCACCACTAATGGGATGTGTATTTTTCAGAGATGTATAATGCAATACCACCTCCCCGTCTGTCTGTTCTATTTTTGGAGAATTTATGGTAATCTGGAATCTCTGTGTTCCAGTCGTGGTCTTGATACCAGGTTTCAGTGACTCCACAGATGGTCATCTTTTCTTTTTCCATAACATATTTCAGTTCATCAAGTTTGTTGGTTAAGCTACGGGCATTGAGTAGTAGCATACTTATACCATTGTTATACCTGCTGTTGGATAGAGGAGTTTCATTATTTTTTTATTGCAATGGGTGGTAGGCATGCGGGGGGGGGTGATGTAGGGCTATTTCAGGAGGGATGGATCTAACCTGCACTCCCCCATGGAAGTTAGTTTAAATGCTTGTTGATAAAAGATGTAAGGTGTTTACCCAGTAGTGCACTACCATGCCTACTTAAGTGGAAACCATCCCAACAATACAGTTCTTCATGGAGCTAGAACTCCTCCCAGTGAGTTAGACATGTAATATCTTATCTGAGCGTCCATTTCTGTAACCAATCATTGATGATTCTTATTTTTTTATTAAGGTGTGACGCTTTAGGGATTGGTAAGATTTCAGAAATAGCAGGTTCACAGCCCAAGTGTATTAGTTTATTGATTAAGGCGACAAGATCTTGTTTGATTTTTTCAGCAGGGTCATGAAACATATTATTTGCTCCACTATGAACAATAATTAAAGGATATGTACCTGAGTTTTTTACAATGTTGCTGCACATTTTTGTTATGTCTGCTACCCTAGCTCCACTGAAGGAGAAGAGAGTTCATTAAGTTTTATCTGGGTTACAGACTGCCCTGTCTAGGTATTTGACTCTAGAGTCGCCCAGAACTATTATGTTTCTTGGAGTGGATAAACTGTTCATTCTGGTTTACATGTTGTTAACTATGTCATATTCGATGCGTTTATAGAGGGGTTTTCTGTTACAGCAGTTGTTGTGTTACTGTTTGTTGATCCACTAAGGGATGGTAGTTCAGGCACAGAGGGAATGTTATCAAATGAGATCAGGGACACAGGTGAGCTATGTTTTGGGCCCGTGTCTCCAGTTCCCAAGATATTAAACTTATTATTTAGGGGGATACAAAAGTTAGTAGCTCTTCCCTTTTTTGCTGCCTTGATGTTTTGGACCTGATACCAGGCTTCATCAGGCTCGGAGGTGTTATTATCATCTTCTCTTGCCCTTTTTCTACTTGAATCCTGGCCTAGGGTGTTTATTTGTTTTATATGTTGGGAGATTTCAGTCGAGCTCTGGGTTCTATTGATACCCATATTATCGTGGGAAGTATCCTGAAGTAGTGGGCAGGTGGCAGAGTTGTTTGTATTACACCTTCTAAAGTTTGTTCTAAGCCTTATTGCCATTTCATTCTAGCTGGCTTCAAGGGATTGTAGCCTGTCGCTAAACTGATTTATTTCCTTTAGCATATCCTCATTTTGAGCACATTTAGTACATTTAAAAGTTTCTTGGGGGATCTCAGTAGTGATTAGGTACATCAAACAGATGCTACACCTGATACCTATGTCATCCTCTAGCATAATCACTGTATCAACCATTATTTTTATTACATTTGTACAGTGTTTATGTATGAAAAGGTACAGGGGTAGGTTTGCTTGTTAGCCTGTACTTGATTTTTATTTTACTGCAGTAAGAGATTATATGCTGGGTAGATCTTTCCTTCTGCTGCGCTATGTAAACAAGGGACCTGAAATTAGCTCCATAGCTCTGCAACAGAACTCCACAAACATGCAAAACACCTGCACAGATGTGTGTCTGTGAGTGCATCTTCGCGCACAGACATGCGCTCTCCCTGTTTGCTGCGAGCTAAAGAAATAGCTGCCGTGACCCAGACGTAAGCAGGTGGGGTCACGCAGCTCTCGCTAGCAAAGTTAAAAAACAATGTAAGAAAACTATTTGAAAAGTGCTGCAGTAGCATTTAGCATAGGTGAGGACTACTCATAAGTGGAGCTGGCCAGCGATGTTTCAAATTTCAAGTGTTTTTTTTTTAAACAAAGTAAGACACAGGTACTCCATGCACAATTGTAGTCCATAGTAGTGAGTGGGACTACAGCTCAGTCTTCCTGTTTCCTGCAAGCAGGTTTAGCAGGGCTCCAGGTTCAGTTAACACTGAACAAAATAAACAGTGCTTTAAAATTTACTATGCACTCTCACAGGCACTTAATACCTGCACTCCTAGCACAGTAGTGGCACAAATGCAATTACCTTTGAGTTTTTTGCAGATGCTACCATGAGTCAATTTCCAGACCCATTAAAAGAAACAACTGGGTAAGAAAAACGTTAATTTCAGAACCATAACAACTTCTTCTCTAATGTTATTGTTTCACTGCCCTAAACCCATTTTCTAAGTGCAGCAAGACCAGCAAGTGGTTAAAGCAGACATTCATAACAGGGAGAACTCCATCGATGGAGGGTCACCAACAGGGGCATCATGCAACATAACATTTGGAGAGGCACAGAATCCTAACTTCCCTAGTGGGGCCTGGGGGTATGCTTCCCTGGAAAAATGTTTTAAAATTGTGCGGTACATAGCTCAGTGCTGAATGGCATATGCTTGATGTTTATAACTTGAACGTTGGTGTTTCTCTATATCCCACCCTCTGTGGGATACTGGATAGGTGTAAGATTTAAGCCCCCAAAAAGAGAATGTTAGCGTAGTGATTATCTCCTCCAACTCTGGAGAGTGTGACCAGTAACACACAGGAGAGGAAACCCCCCCTTTGGGGGAACCTCCGAGGACCCATGGCTACTGACCTACTTGTCCTCTAGGCATACTAAGAGGAAAATAATCCTAAATGTGGGCTGAGGTTTTAGTTATGGTCATGTCATACAAACATATGAAGGTGCCAGCAGAACAGACCTACCGGTCTATCAAAATCTGCTCAACTGTGCAGCTAGCTTCCTAGCAGGCAGCTGCTCCTCCCCCAACCACCTTAATCTTCCATTGTTGTCCTTCTCGTCCATCCTTACCCACCCCTGTACCCTGTCCTAAGCGTTCTTAAAGCCAACCACAGTTTTGCATGATATTACCCCTTCTGGTAGTGCGTTCCACCTTGCAACTACTCTCTCTGTGAAGTAATGCATCCTCATCTCCCTCCTGAATCTCCCCCCCCATTCATAACCCATGCTCCATAGTCTCCCTCCTGCTCCTTAGTTTCAACACCCCTCCACCCCTTTGTTGACACCCTTCAGGTACCTGAATGTCTCAATCATGTCCCCCCTCTCCCACCTCTCTTCCAGTGTGTACATATTCATTTCCTTTAGCCTCATCTCATAATCCACTCCCTCCATCCCCTGAATCATCATTGTCACCCTTTGATGCACTCCTTCCAGCAGCTTGATGTCACGACTCAGGTACAGCCTCCAGAATGGCACATAGTACTCCAAGTGAGGCCTAACCAGTGCCCTGTAGAGGGGCAAAATCACCTCCCCGTGTCTGGATGTGAATCCTCATGCTATGCACCCTAGCATCTTGTTTGCTTTCACCGCTGCCCTCCTGCATTGGGCAGTATTGTTCATGCTTGCTGTTATCAATACCCCAGGCCCTTTTCCTCCTCGGTGCTCCCCAGCTTGCTCCCCCCCTAGCCAGTATTCTCTCTTTGGGTTCCTTGCCCCAAAATGCAACACCTTGCATTTTTTTTTTGCATTGAACCCCTGCTGCCACTTCCCTGACCATTCCTCCAACTTTGTAAAGTCCCTCTGTAGTTGCTCCCATCCCTCATCATCTACTACTGCACCCATTTTGGTGCGATCAGCTAACAGGCTAATCCTGCTCGCTACCCCCTGCGCAATGTCTGAAATGAATAACCCAAACAGCACTGGGCTCAGCACCGAGCCCTGTGGCATCCCACTCATCACAGATCTAGGCTCCGAGACCCCCCCCCACCACCCTCTGCAGCCTACCCCTTAGCCAGTTTGAGATCCAACATGCCATCTTTGTCCCCACTCCCACCTTGGATAACTTCACCCCTAGTTTCCCATGGAGCACTGAATCGAGGGCTTTGCTGAAATCCAAGTACAGCACATTCACAGCATGGCTCCCATCGAACTCCCTCATCACCTAGTCATAATACTGTATAAGATTGATCTGGCAAGATCTCTCTGAAATGAACCTGTTGTGCCTCCCATCCTGCAGGTTGTTGCCCTCCAGAAATGCCACCAACCTGTCCTTTAGTATTGTCTCCATGAGCTTTCCCATTATGGACGTCAGACTGACTGGCCTATAGTTCCCTGGCTTGTTCCTTGGATCACTTTTATGTAACAGTACCACATGGGCCATCCTCCAGTCCTGAGGCACCTCCCCCATTTCCAGGGAGGTGCTGAACAGGTCTGCCAGTGGTTCAGCTAGAATTTCTGCCATTTCCCACAGCATCCTAGGGTGGATACCATCTGGCCTGGTGCTTTATTCACCTTCAGTGCCCTTAGCCCTTCCAAGACTCTGCTACCCTCTATCCTACCATCCATTAATTCACACCCCCATCCCCTCTTCCCCCCGACCAGGGTGGTAATGGACACCCCTTCTCCCTTGTGAACAATGAGCAGAAGCATTCATTCAGTGCTTCTGCTTGTTCCTTCCCATTTTCTATCCACTTCTTCCCCCTTTTTATCTTCACTATACTGTCCCTGCACTTCCTTTTCTCCCTGACATATCTAAAAAAAGTCTTTCTTCCCCTCCTATAATTCCCTGTGCTAATCTGAGTACCCTAGTGGCTTTCGCACCCCTTACCCTCTTGGTCACCTCCTTGGACCTTTTGGTGTACTCCTTCCTGTCCTCCCCCTTCCCCATCCTTCTGAACCTCCAGTATGCCGCTCTTTTTGCTGTCATCCCATCTATCACCTCCCTGTTCAGCCAGCATGATCTTTTTGCCCTATTCTTCTTACTCTGTAGCATAGTGCATGTTTCCATTGCCTCTATGATTCCTTGCTTTATTATGTCCCATTTCTGTGCTGTCCCTATCCCCTGCTTTATTCTTTCAAGTCTCCCCTTCAGCAAATCACCCATTTTCCTGAAGTCCGCCTTCCTGAAACCCACCACCTTTGTTGCAGATCCCTCCAGCTCCCTGCTCGTTGTAATGTTAAACCACACCATTTGATGATCGCTGTCAGCTAATGGATCCTCCACCCTTATGTCCTTCAGTGCCTCACTGTTAGATAGTACCAGATCCAGTGTGTTCCCCTGTCTTGTGGGTTCAGCAACCAGCTGGATCAGGAATCCCTCCTGGAATGCATCCAAGAGAACCCTCTTCCTGACACCGGATGTGACCAGCATGGTCCAGTCCACCCCCGGCAGGTTGAATTCCCCCACTATGACCACCTTCCCCCTCCTACATACCCTACTGATTTGTTCCACCAGTTCCCTGTCCCTTTCCATTGTCTGGGATGCTGACCTATACACCACCCCAAACCTCAGGTTCCTTTCCCTGGAGTCCAGGAGCTGTAACCACATTACCTTCATATCCCTCTCTTCCTTTTCATCCCTTGTACATTTGATCCTCTCCAGCATGTAGACAGCCACCCTCTGCCCCTCCCTTCCCCACTGTCCTTTCTGTACAGTCTGAACCCTGGGATTGCCAGATCCCAGTCCTGGTGCTCTGTAGCCCATGTTTCTGTGATGGCCACGAAGTCCACCCTCCTTACAGCCAAGAGCACCTGTAGCTCCTCCGCCTCGTTACCAAGGCTTCTCACATTCACCGAGTCCAACCTCCACCCTGTTACCCTTACCCCCTTTTCCAGATCCCCTTCCCACCCTGCCACTTCTGGAATAAATCCCCAAGTAGCTTCTTACTAGCTTGGGGGGGTAGGCTCAGCCGGTCCCTGGGTACCTTGCCTATAGTCTGACCCTTCGCCACCCCTCCTAGCTAGTTTAAATTCACTTTTGTTGCTATATACTCCAGTAGCTTCTGCTTTAATACTCTCTTTCCCTCCCAGCTTAGGTGCAGCCTATCTCCTGCATATAGTTAATTATTGTCCCAGGTCTGCCCCCATCCCCCCATGCACCCATACCCTTTTGATCTACACCACTCCTCCAGCCACACGCTGAATTCTCTAATCCTCTCCTTCCTCACTGTGCTTGATTGGGGTGTTGGGAGCACCTCCGAAAAGGCAACCATCTCCCCTACTTCCTCTCACAGCTTTCCCAGTTCTCTGAACCTTCCCTTCACCACCTCCACAGTCATTAGTCCCCACATGCACTACTGTGTGCGGTCTCCCCCTTCCCCTCTCACGCATCTTAGGTTGCTTGCCCCTCTCTGTCTGCCCTTAGACCTGGTATGGCTTCCACTCATATGCGACTGTGCTGTTCCTCTCTACTGCTCCATCTGATCCTCTTAAGTATGGAGTCCCACACCACTAACACACCCCCTTCCTCCCTTGAACCATTTAAGCCCCCCTTTCCCCCGGGTACTCATTTCTGGCTTCCTTTTCCTAAGATCACTGCTCCTGCTTCCATTGCCCCCATCCTTCCAACCCTCTCCCTCCAGCTCGTTTCCTCCCTCTCCCCATCCCCACACCCCAGCCCTGCTGCTGCCCTACCCCCGGCTGTTTACCCACTTCCTCAGCCCTATGGCCTCCCAAATCCCCTTCCACCTTTGTACGCATTCCCGCCTCCCCCTGCATCTCTTCCTCCCTCTCCTCCTCCCCATCCAGTGTCAACAGTGCTTTGAACATGCCCCCCCTTTCATTTTAGCCTGTAAACTCTCTGCTCTCCTGTCCTGTGACCCTCCCCTCCTGGTAGACCCGACCTTAGTCCATCCTTCATTGCTGGACTGCCTTTCCCCATTGATGCCCGCCACCCCTCCACCTTCTCTTGACCCATTTTCCTCCCTTGTACCCCATCTGTGTGTTTCTTCCACACTCCCATTCCCTGCCTCTGACTCTATCCTCCTTTTGCCCACCCCCTCAAGTTCCCTCCTAATCCTTCTTCTCACCTCCTCCTCCTCCTCCAGCCTGTTTAACCCTGTGGCATATTGGACATCTTGCCAGCTGCCACAATACATTCGTCCAAACCACTGCCCCACATCCATTGCATCCCACAATTCTTCCCATGTTAGTGCCCTTGGCCCCTGACCAGGGTATCCCAGTATGACAAGTACTGTATGCACCAGACAGTGTATAGGTCTGTTTCACATCCTAGTCACTAGGGTGAAACCATAACTGTTTTACATCAGAAATGCAGCCCCTCACTGAGTTAACACTCAAAACAGAAAATACAGAAAATGCAGAGATTCCCCCAACACAAAATGCAAAGATTAAGCATTAGATTCTCAAGCTGTTTCAGGCAGCCCCTTGTTTCACACAGCCTCTCCCTTGGTCCAGTATATCCCATCTGGCTTGTTGGGGGCTCTTTTCCCTTCTTCCACCCCACTACCTGAGATTAATCCCCACGTTAGCAGACCCTTTGCAGAGCACCCCTGACCACAGTCCCACAGTTAACAGTACCTTTTTACAAGGCCAGCTCTCCAGTGTGCTCTATCCAGTTTAAGTTTCAAGTGATTTGCCCTTTTGTGGAAAGTGTAGTACAGTTCTCTTGGGCCAGTCCACTAGGCTTTCTTGCTGCAGGCTCCTTCCCCCACCTGCATTTAACAGAGGTCAGGGCCACCGTGGGTGGATGGGAAAAAAATCCTTTTGTGCAGTCAGCTCTGAGTTGTGATTGGGCTGTTCAGTGTTTAATGCCTGGCGGCAAACTCAAACTTCGTGCCACTGGCCCCAATTGGCTCTGGGCTTCCTCTTCGGCCACCGATGTGGCCAACCCCAGCTCCTATCTCTGCCGATGCAACCAAGCAGCTCCTCCCAGAGCACCACAGACTGCGGCCTCCTTATGCTCCCTGGTGTCCACCGATGCAGCCACCGACTGTTCCTCCACACTGCAGGTGCCGCCAATGTAACAAAAACAACACCAAATCCTCTCCTGTAGTCAGCTCTCCAAAGAGAAGGCACTAAATGAAATGAAAAGGCAAAAGAACCTAAGTGCATAAGCACTGAGGCAAGGGTTACCCCAAAGGGCATTGGCCAGGAAGCCAAGTTTCAAAGAAATCCAAAATCACACATACCCCCATAATGCAAAGCAGGCTGACTGTGTGAGAGGCCTTTTGGCACCATGCATTCCTGCTTAAAGTTGAACCATCATAACATTTTGTGGTGATTGGCATATACAGTCCATGATGCTTTGCATTATGAGGGTATGTGTGTTTTTGTATTTTTACTAAATGAAGTGACTGATAACCCACAAGCTGCCACCATTGAAGTGTCAAATTTAGCCTCCTTGTCTCTTACCTTAGGAGAAAGCACTAAATAAAACAGTCATATCCAGAGGAAATGGTAAACTGCTGAAATCCAGTGTCACAGAGTATGTTAAATGCCTGCGATGATGAACTATGGCCTGGGCATATGCAGTATGTGAAAACCTTGTCTGTATGTTTCATTTGTTCTTCAGAATGGTTGTTGGATAGATAGCCCTTAGAGACAAGTACATTAAAAGTTGATTTCAATTGAAAATATTGATACATGGTAGTAAGTCAAAAGCCAAAAGAAATGATCAGCTGCTGAGGTCCAGAGTCACAGAATGCGTTAGCATTCCTGAAGCTGATGAACTGTGCCTGCACCTACGCAGGTTGTGAAACCCTTCTGTCTGTATACTTCCTTTGTTATTCAAAGAGGTTGTTGAAAAGCCCACATACAGATCTTTTAGGGGCAGGTCAGATGAAAATGGATTCAGAGCAGAATCCAGAGTCACTGAGTTTGTCAGACTTAGTTGCTTGGCTTAGGTTTTGCTTGGGATAGCTTCCAAAAAGTTGATTTTAAAATGAAAATGCAGATACCTGGTAGTGATATTTTCTAGAAATCCAGTCCAGGAGACTTTCACAGATGTAGTGAGCAAGAATGGTGTAGTTACTCAAAGCAGAAAAACATATAAATCCACAAAAAGTAAGCTACAGATACAGACAAACACAAACAGCCATGCACACAGACCTGGGAGGTGGACTGCCACAGGGATTCAGTCTATTTGCTTGTCAAAGAGTCCTGTTTCCGAGGTCAGTGATGAGCAGGAAGTCAATGCTGAAGATGAAGGTTCCGGGAGATGAAGAGATCCAACTTGGAATGATGTCCGAATGAGAGACGATGGTTGCTCTGTGTCCAAGGTAGCTGTGAATGAAGCAGATGTATGTAACATATACAGTCAGAATGGCTAAGGAATATATGAACCAAAGTTGCATAATTTGAGGGACGTAGAGATCATAGATGATGAAATGGTTGGGAGCGTTGCGTGGCTGGGAACGATGGTAAGGTAGGAGTGTAGCCCAGCTGGAAGGCTTGCATGGCTGTTGTACATCCATTGAAACAGTAGGGTACAATTGAGTACCTTGTCAGAATGGAGAAATGTCCTATGGCATCCAAGGAATTGAAGTGAGCTCCAAGGAGATGTTGGGTGTAGAAACTTGAGCTGGAACTGGAACAGAAGGAAGGTGAATTGCAGAAGAAGAAGTGAATGAATTGATGAAGTAAAGTAGGCTCAGACCTGGGCTAGCTGGAGCATGGGATTCCCATGTAGGACCAGTGTATGCAGTATTCGAATGCTTGAGTGATAGAGTAGGTCTCAGGTGGTCAGACTAGGAAGGCGAGACCCCATGTGGGTCTGCCTTAGTGAAGATGAAAATACATTTGAGTAATGAAAACATTCCCCTTGTGGGGCATGATAGATTTGGGATGGTGAGACCCACACGTGGGTTTGCCATCGCCATTGTATAGTATGACCCGAGGTAAGGGGGGGCGAACCCCCCACCTGAGACTGCCTGTAGATGATAGAGAAATACATTTGAGCAATAAATAATGTCCTGTTGTAGGCATATTTGTGTTGGGATGGTGGGACCCTCTGCAGGTCCGCCATTGCTGTATTATGACATGATCCAAGATATGAAGAGTGAGACCCATTGTTGGGATGGCGGGATCCCACATGGTCCACCATCACCTTAGTGTTGAATAGTCCAAGGTAAGAAGGACGAGATTCATGTGAGTCTGTCTGTAATGATAAGGAAATATGAATAAGGCCCTTCATGGGGCATGCGTAGTTGGGATGGCGGGAACTCACGTGATCTGCCATCACCATAGTAAGGAACAGTCAAGGTACTGAGGGTGATAGCCCCACATGAGTTCGCCTGTAGTGATTAGGAAATATGTTTGAGCTATGAGTAGGGCCCTTTCATGGGGCATGTATGTTTGGGATGGCGGGACCCCATGTGGTCCACCATCGCCATTTCATTGAGTAGTGCATGATAGGGATGGCGGGACCCCATGTGGTCCACCTTTTTCGTTTCATTGAATAGTGTATGATTAGGGATGGTGGGACCCCACATGGTCTGCCATGCCAGGGCCGGCTTTAGAGTTTTGGGGGCCCCCAGCAAGACAAGTCATGGGGCCCTTCCTCAATCCAATCATACTTCATATTTTACTTTGTCCAAAATGCTCATTTTATGTTCAATACAACCAGTAACATTTGTGTTTTTAGGGAGTGGTAGCAATGTTAGTTTTGGGGGCCCCACTGTTGATTCAATCAATGTCTGTTCATTAGCCTCTGAGTGGACGGACAGGGCATACCTTAGCCAATCATTTCATGATGTTATAACACCACAAGAAAAGGATCCACAGGGCCTAGTGATGTCTTTTGGTGCTGTTTTACATTCAACATGAATAATAATAATTAAAAATAAATTAAAGAGGTACTTTGGATCTGGCTGGGGCCCCTCATTAGCAGGGGTTCCCCAGCAACTGCAGGGTTCGCTGGTGCCTAAAACCGGCTATGCTGCCATCGACATTTTACTGAGTAGTGCATGATTGGGATGGCAGGACCACATGTGGTCCACCATCGCCATGGTATGGAGTAGAGTATGTTTTGGGATGGCGGGACCCCACATAGTCCACCAACACCATAGTTTTGCACTGTCTGAGCTAAGGATGGCAGAGTCCCCTGCAGTCTGCCATGATAGTATAGTGCATAGTCTGAGGTAATGAGGACAAGACCTCAAGATAGTCCACTTGCTGGAAATGGAAATGAGTTGTGAGCAATGAGTAGATGCCTCCTCTTGGGCATGGATGGTTGGAATGGCAGGACTCCCCGTGGGTCAGCCATCATGATAGTAACTGTGAGATGAAATATAAACTTCTGAGGTTCCATGGAGGCCAAGATGAACTAGAAGAATCTGTACAGGATGACTAGATGAGGTGAATGGAATGCCAAGAGGCCAGTGATATAGACAGGCTGGATATTGAAACCCTCACGAGGTGTAGCGAGGAAGGTGCAGAATGTTTATGTGTGGTCTGCTCTGGGATGGTGAGAACCCCCATGTGGGTCCACCATGGTTGCAGGACTGCATAGTCCATGAGTCTGGAAATATGACTGAGCAATGAGTAAAGCCCCTTCATGGGGCATGTTTGTTTTTTTTGGGATGGTGGGACCTCCACGTGGGCCCGCCATATTGAATAGTCTGAGGTAAAGATGCCGGGACCCAAATACGAGTCTGTCTGTAGTGATAAGGAAATAATCTGAGTAATGAGTAAGGCCGCCTCATGGGCATGTTCACTTGGGATAGTGGGACCCTCATGTAGGTTGTATGAAGGAGCATGGCCCCAAAAGGGAAGCAGAATGGAGCAAGAGAATCATACAGTAGGAAGAATAAGAGTCCGAGAATGCTGGATCCAGAGCTCACAAAAGAAAATGGTGCAGGCCCAGGAACTCCGGGGCAAAGGACCCCAGCTTCGTGGTATAGTACAGTGATGTATGGGGGCCAAATCCCTCAGTGGTCCTGTAAAACTGGTACAAAGTAATCTAAACGGTGTTTCTCCAAGTAGCTTGAAGTCCCTGAAATACATGAATCCAGGAAGAGATGGAAGTCCTGAGGATGGTGCTTATGCAGCAATGGTCAAAATAGAAGCACTGAAGAGACAGGGAATGAGCAGGAGCAAGTGGAGATGCTAGGTTGAAACACCCTAGATGCAGTGGTGCTGAGACTGAAATTTGCCAGCTCTTGGAAGAAATAGACATCATGGTCGGAGACTGCAGATGAAACTGATGACACTTCCAAAGAGCAAACGCCACAATGAGAAAGCTGGCTGCTGGAAGCTGGAGGGAAGACAGGGTGCAGAGCACAGGTGAAAGTTCAGGTACAGAGCGGCAGCTCCAAAATGAGAGAGGAGGCAGTGCTATATGGGGCCCGAAAGGAAAAGAAAAGCCCAAAGGAACAAGACCCATAGAAGGAAAGCAGGGACACGGACAATAGGTAGGGAGTGGAGGACAGAAGGAGGATGGGAGGGGTATCCCGTGAGGTGGGTGCATGGGGAAGGGCGCCACCCATAATGGTAACTCCTTCCCAGTGCAATCCCTTATGGTGATGGGAGGGTAGGGTGACTGGATGAGGCAGTGGGTGAACTGGGCGACAGGATGTCGCTATGTGTATGCATGGAGGGGCGAGCGTGGGCTGGGAAGAGGGCAGAGGAGCTGTAGGGGTGGCACTGTGGTGGATTGCTGAGCTGCATCATGGCATCGGGGGTTGGCTTGTGGTTCAGCTGGGTGAGGTACCGGGTTCGGATTCGGACGCTGGTGCAATTTTATTGCACCCGGCCTGAACCTTTGTTTTTTAATGCTTTCACCCCCCCAACATGCACCACCCCTGGAGTTGAGAATCCTTTAGTAGAAATGGTGAGGGGGTGTGGGAGGGCCCCCCACAGAAAGCATTACAATACATGTCCCGGTGCCATTTTCCTGTGTGCCAAGGGTGTCAGAGTGCTGAAAGTTTTATTTTTATTTAATTTTTTCAACGCTAACCCTTGCCAAGTCTACAATATTTGCAATGTAAATAGGAATGTGGCAGCTATCTTTTTTTATTTTTTGAGAAAAAAATAAAAACATTTATAACATACTAATTTTTTTGTAGAATTAGCGCATTTCACCACAAAATAAAACTGGAATGTTCATGGAATTTTTTTATAGAGAGAAAAGATAGTGCCAAATATTTTGTCCCAAATCCAAATTAGAAGACACCCATCGGCTCAAGTTGCGCAAGGCAAAGCAAAGCCACAAATTAAATCTAGAGAAAGCCTCACAAACTTACCATAGATACATTAAAGAAGAGGCTCAAAAGTACAAGGTATGTAGGAAATCATTACTTTATTTGATATATCCACACACCGAATATTCATATACATGCTGGTGAAGTGCCACCCTTTGCAGACCACTACAAAAAAGCCTGACGGCATTTTGCTCCTACCTCTGGAGCTTTTTCAGTGCTTAATGTCCATAAATCCAACCAAGGTTTAAATAGTGATGGTGATCTAATGTCATATCGACATGGCTCTCCCATATTTAAAACACATCTATTCAATGCAATAAAAACTCTAACTTGTAATGTCTTTAGTGCATGAACACAGAATGTATCCTTTTTTGTTAACAGAGAATCATAAGCAAGAATACAAAAAGCAAGGTTATAAATCCACATCCAATTTTACACATATATTGTATTATTATACTGAAATTCAATATATTTTTAACATTGTTGCTGTCACCACCCGGACTTCTTCCCTTCTGCTCCTCCTATCCCTGATATGAGATATTGAATTTCAGTATAATAATACAATTTACATATAAAATTGAATGTGGACATATATTCTTGCTTTTTATATTCTTGGTCATGATCCTGCATTAAGAAATGAGGATAATTACTGCCTTTCTCTTATGTCTTTTTAGATAAAGAAAATGCTTGCACCTCTGTGGGAGATTTTTTTAATCACATTTTCTACCTGATGCTCAGACCGTGTAAGTACATCATGCCAGACTTAGAGAAAGGGGAACATTCAGAAATAAATAAGATAATATTAATTGAAAGGTCCGTTTGATGATTCAGTGCTTTGATTATACATTGAGGAGTTCCCAAATCGCTTATGGGTAGTGTAATAACGCATCATTTATTTATCATTTATTTATTGAAATGTTTCACCAGAAAAGGCACACTGAACAACAAGTTGCTCATCTCACGGTGTGTCCTGGGGGGAGAGGGTAACGGGAAAGACTACATGCAACCAAGCAAAAACAATTATGCAGCTATAACATGATATTGTACATCTAGCTTATGAATACAGAAAATAATATACATCAGTGCATATGCATATATACAATTCTAACAATTATGCAGCAAATACAAAGGGGACAGATAAGATCTAAGTGCTGAAGTACATACTATACCGAGGGATATCTTAAATCATTGAACCAGCTAGCAGGTCTTTAACGATAGAGAAGAGGTAGTTGAATGAGGGGTAGAAAAGGAGGGTGTGGAGTAGGCATAGTAGTTAGGATAGGAGGGAAACAGTAGAGGATGGGGGCTCAGATAAAGGGAATAGAAAGATGTTGTAATATAGAGAGGAGGAAAAGGGAGAAACAGGGATTAGTTACAAATACAATTTACAGAGAAGATGTTGTTCAGTGCAGAAGAGTTGGAGTATAGGGAGGATGAGTGATGAATCTGATGAGGAAGAGCATTCCATAGTTTAGGGAAGTGATGAGAGAAAGCCAGCTGACCAACCACAGTCAACAGTGGGGGACTACCACTAAATGTGAGTCAAAAGATCTGAGGGAGTGGGCAGGAGTGGGGAGGATGGAGTGTGAGGAAGTGAAATAGGGGGGTAGAGTACCAAACCAAAGTTTTGATGCAAATTTGGCAGAGTGGAGGTGTCATCGATTTTCTAGTGAGGAGAATGTCAGGGAGTGGTAGAGATTGCAGTGATGGGTGGGAGGGAGAGTCAAGAGCAAAACAACAGAAGGAATTAAAAAGGGAATCCAATCTGGATAAGGAAGACTTGGGAGCAGCACTGTAGACTACATCACAATAGTCGAAGATAGGTAGTATCATCTTCTGGACACGTTCACATTGAGGCTGTAGTGGGAGGCAGCTACAGTTCCTGTATAAAGCACCTAGCTTGGGGTGCAACTTTTTCAGGATGGTCGTGCATCATTACAAGGAATGGACACTAACCGTTATTCCATCTATGGTCACGCACCAAAAACATTACAACACGCTGGAATTTGTAGTAGCATTGGATAAACTGTATTTCAAATGTGCGTACTCATAGACAGAAGTGATGCCTTGGGACTCTAGGCTAATCAAGTACAAATTGGTCATGAGCCATTGGGGTGGTTTCTAATTGGGTTTCGGTATAAGTGTATTATAATTGTTAGGTCATATATTGCGTGTTAATTAGAGTTACAGGATGAGGAGGGACGACTGAGCATCCCAGGAACAGCTCTCCTCCTTCAGGGTGGGAGGACAGGACTCACTCAGAGGTTGCCACTTAGTGGTTCTGGTTGGCAGCACAGCAGCACATCAGGGAAAGTGACCCACTCATTGATGCTATGGGCCACCTCCATGAAGGTGAAGTGTGAGCAATGCATTACTGCATTTGATGCAGGCCCAGGAACAAAACATAGGGTGGAGAATCTTGACCTGGCAGGAAGGTGGAGCAGTCCCTCGCAGGCCCTCACCGGTGACTGTGCTCTTCTAATACCTTCTGGCTGAGGATAGTGGGGCAACAGAAGCAGATAAGCCACAGGGAAGCAGGTGATGGAGCTGGGGGCCCTGTCCTGACAGGGCTGGTTTACCGGTAAGGAGATAAACTATTAATAAAAAAAAGATTTTTAAAAATCAGCTCCTAGCCCTAATGTTTCCAAAGCTATCCCTTTCTAAGGCTAATTTCTTTGAAATGGGTCAACGGTGTAACCATAAGGACTTGAAATTTATTTTCAAAATGAAAGCTTGGAGGTCAGCATGGATGAAGTCATATTGATACATCTTCAGTTATTGTAAGAATGTATTTCCACTTTGTTGATATAAAGATGTAGTTTCAGCATACTCATACCATATAAATAAATATGCTTATACTGTCTTAATGTACTAGTAGTACACTTACATTTTTATGTTGTCTTGAGCCTGCGCAAGAAACATGTTGCGGTAACCTTGGAATAGCAGGTTTTGGAGGCGTGGTCCTGTTGTGGCCTGTGGCACTACTGCTTTTTGGGGCTGGGCTCCATGGCACGAATTAGATTGCTCGCTGTCTATGACAGCAGTGCAAAAGCATGTCCACCACCTTGAAAGGTTTTAGCTGCTGCAATGAGGGAGCTCCACCTCATTGCAGGGCATGTCTTTCCCAGTGTAAGTTCCAGTGCGATATAGCAGCGGCTGTGCCATCCGCCTCTCACAGTCTCCAGAAATGCTGGCTTAGGGGGGGTGCCCAATCCCCCTGCTGGCATCATCATGCCCCCCTCCCCAGTTCATCTGCCTATGGGGGAGCCCAATCCCCATCAGCATCATCCCCCCCACACTCTATTTTATTTACCGATGGGGTGCCCAATCCCCATCGGCTCCAGTCCCACCCCCAAAAAAAAAAAAAACACAGGTGACATGCTGGGAGCCCACCCCAGCATGTCAAATGTATCTGTTAAAAAAAAAACTTCCTGCAATGTCTTTTTTGTCCTGTAAAGTAGAAAATGGTCCCTCGCAGTCTGCAGCCCCCTCTCCCAACCTGCACCCACCCACTGCATTGGTGATTTTGCGGTCACTGCGTGGAGTCACCCTTCAGGACCAAGTAATGAACCAACAGTGCCACTGTTCATGAGGTGGGCTCTCAAAAAGCCTATGTTACAGATACGGTGAAAAAAAAGACTTTACTGGCGATGGATTCAACGCGGTTTCCACTTGCCTTCGTAACTAAATCTGTAATATTTTCACTCCAGATTTTCAAAATTGGCATTTTTCCTCACCTCCTTATGAACAGTACAGCTATCATTTTTGACATCCTGGCCGAACTGTGTTATCGCATTTGCCGTGCAGAATAGCGTGGTTGCTGTGGGAAATCAGTGTTTGGGACAGATTAAGAAAATCACAGTGACTCTTCATGAGCTGAGGTTCTAAAATGCCTATATTGAAAATTAGGTGACAAACATCCATAAAATGACTGTTTTACAAGCTTGCGTTGTGCAGTTTCCACGCACGCTTGTAACTTCGATAATTTTTAATATTTGTACTCCAGATTTTCACCATTGCCATTTTCTCACACCTCCTTATGAGCAGCACAGCTTTCATTTCCCACATCCTACCTGAACTGTGTTTTTGCACATCCAGCGCGTGGTGGCGCAGTTGCTGTAGAAAAACAATGTTCAGAACAGAGTAAGAAAATCACAGTAACACTGTTCATGAGCAGAGGTCCCAAAATGCCTGTGCTGAAAATCTGGTGAAAAAAATCCATAAAATTACTATGTTACAAGCGTGCATTGAGCAGTGTCCATGCACAGTCGTAAGTTCGAGAATTTGTAATATTTTCACTCCAGATTTTCAACATTGTCATTTTTGCACACCTTCTTATGAACAGTTCAGCTGTCATTTGTCACATCCTGCCTGAAATGTAGTTTTGCACATCTGGTGCACAATCACATGGTCGCTGTGGGAAATCAATGTTTGGGTAGATTAAGATAATCATAGTGCCACTGTTCACAGCAGAGATCCCAAAATGGCTATGTTAAAAATTTGGTGAAATAATTCCACTAAATGACTGTTACGAGCGTGTGATGTGCAGTTTTCACACACGCTCGTAACTCCGAGAATGTTTAATATTTTCACTCCAGATTTCCCACTTTGCCATCTCTTTACACCTCCTTATCAATGGTGCAGCTGACATTTTCATGTGGTGCAAAAAGGCGCAGTCACTGTGGGAAATCAACGTTCGAGACAGATTAACAAAATCACAGGGGCACTGTTCATGAACAGAGGTCCCAAGTGCTTGCATGAGGTTGGGGGTCACAAAAAGGCCATGTTTTAAAATTTGGAGTGCAAATCCCAACATACGCCCAGTGCGTTAAGGTTTCTAGCCATTACATATCACCCTGTACAGACTAACAGACATCAGGAGTGTGTCTTTGATTTGTCTGCTGTACTGCTCACGCCATTGGTCCTCCATCTCCACCCTGCAGCCACTGACAGGCATCAAGGTGTGCCTTGGACTTTTCAGACCCCAAAGTTCAACCCATTCTCCTATGCTGCACCCATCTCAACATACTTCCTTATGAAATGGGGTGAGCATAAGGCCAGATGACCCCAAGGCACAACACGGCACTTGTCAGACTCTGCAGGGTAGGGTGAGGTGAAATAGCATGAGCGTTATGGCCAGCGACCCAAACGCACACCCCAATGCCTGTCACTCTCTGCAGGGTGGGGTGGGGTTGATGTCGGTTCTATACTTCACTGCTACTTCTATTATGTGTCTCCTAACTCCTGCACTACCAATGCCAAAACCAGCAAGACAACATTCAGCATTGACAAATGCTTGTTTTTAACCCATCTTTGTCAAAAAACAAGTTTGTCTCTACACACGGCTATCATATGACAGACAGTGCAGTAATAACATAAAAAAGACAAGTTTCAGGCTTGTAGCAGTTCTGTGTGCCTAATAAATGTCCAGTTTCTTTGCACTTTAATGACAGAAAGACTTTTTTAAAAGGTGTTTTAGGACATGTTAAAGCATGTTCAGTTTTCTGGTTTATATAGAAGTAAAACAAATAACAATTACATGATTTTTGTTTTGAAAATTTGTTTGTAAATTGGTTTGATTATATTCACAAATACTCACTTCAGTCTAGTAACCTGAAACTATTCCTACAAAAGCATTAGAAGAAGCTAAAGAAAACCTTTAGCACCACAGAAACTGTGACGTTAGTTTCCGTCAGCATCACTTCCTGTGTCAAATGAAAGGCATGGCACAGAGTGCCATCAAACCCCTGGTCTGACACCCATCTCCTGTTACTCCAGCTGCAACATGCCAGACATCTACACACTTTCTGTTGTGCTTGTCATGTTACTAAGTAAGTCAATGTTTCATGAGAATCACATTGAGGAGCAGGGAATTAGTTTTGCTTTCCCTGTTTCAAAAACAATGTGATTCTTTTTTTTTAATCTTTTTCTGACATTAAAACCTTGTTATAAAATTGATGCGGCATGAGCCACTGGCTTGCCACACTCATGTCGGCTGGGGCTGTGTACACTTGAAGTGGAATGCTGTGGAGGGAATGAACATGCTGCAAGGCATTTGTGCGCCCAGCTGCCAGTCAATCACGGAGCAAACCTGACTTTGGCTGGGGAAGCAGTTGCTAGCCTGTCATCCCTACCAGAGTAAGTGTGCAACCTCAGTGACTAATTGCAATTCTTTAGACAGGCATGGGAAGAACCTGGCAAAAAAGAAGAAAATAGAATTTAAAAAAAAATTACACCATAGTGACAGCAATCTTACGGAAAACGGGTATCAAAATTCCCTACTGATGTTTGTCACTGTATTAATGGAATCAATATTCTCAGGAGATGTGCATCAATAATAGTCAATAATGGTATTGTTATCTTCATTTAGAGGTCATGGATGCAACTGTGCTAACTCAAAAGCCTGCTGTCCTAGCGGAGAGGAAAGAAGGGAATGTAATGCTGAGCTGAGAACAGGATGGCAATGATGGTAACATGTTCTGGTACAGGCAGTACCCCAACAAGGGACTGGAACTTATTCTCTACTCTTTTGGTGCACAAACAACAGAAGAGAAGGGAGAAGCCTACAGCAGTAGATTTTCATCCACGAGACCCACAACAAAACAATTTTCTTTGCAGATAATTCAGCTTGAACCCAATGACACAGCTGTGTACTTCTGTGCTAGCAGTTTAAGCACAGTGGTTTAAAGTCAGGACGCTGCTGCTCAAAAACCTTCTACAAGCATCAAAGACAGCTCTGACAGGCAGGTTGGGGTGGGGAAAAGGCATGACTCTACTATTGATGTTTATTATTTTGACTTATGCTACCAGCATAGCTCCATTACCTCAAAACGTTTCCTCAAGCTTGTTGCCCTCTACCACAAAAAGTCATCTCCCTGTTGATAACAGATGCAAGTTCATTCAGACTATGACTCTCCCTGTTTTCAACTATGTAAACATCATGCAGTATATGGTTCAGCCTCAAAGTGCACACTAGTCAAGCTGGACCCCCTCCACCATGTTTTCTGCTACTTTACCCTGAACTCCCTTCCCACACCCATCTCTGTGACCAGCACTTCACGCTGGAGTGGCCATCCCTTGGGGGATGGTGGCTCATAGAAATCTGCACTGATTTTCTGATTCTGGTCTAATGGCCTGCTTGTCTACTGATCCTTCCTTGTCACACCATCATCTCCCTCAGCCCGTCTCACCCATCACTCGAACCCTTACTCCTTCCTTACTCCAGGATACTGCCTCTCAGCTGGACACACTGTGTTCTCATGGAGACTGTCCTATCAAACTCCCTCCTCCCCACATTCACTTCCAGTCCTTTACATTGCATTGGTCCCTAAAAGGGTGGCTCTGTAAGCAATTCTGTCCTTCCTGTCACTGTTCCCCCTTTTCAATTGGGCAGGTGATCAGGAACTCAGGTACTGTTACCTCAGCTTCCTGACTTATGCCCAGTTGTGTTCTTACTTAGTCCCTCTCTTCTCATTTGTGTCTGGTTAATAATGCCCAGGCCTCTACCAGGCTGACACCATATTTCTCATTATTATTTGATTATTCTTATTGAGCTTTTGCACTACTTAGAACTAGTTTCTTTGTCTTTATATCCCAGAACATATGCATTTCTTAATTATGTGATATACCCTCATGTAGCCCATGTACTCCCACAAATGCAAATGGGCATGTACCAGCTAACCTAAAGTTGTTGGTAGAAAGACCAGCTCAGTCTAATATTAAAACTAGATCGACAAATAAATTACATTTAAGACTACCAAAGTGCTTTAAAAATGTTGGACAAGATTCATTTTACTATAGACTTGGTAGTTACTGGAATTCACAAAGCATAGAAGTACTAACAGAGATGGTGGTGTTCTCGGTTAAAGGCAGAAACTCAAGCATGAAGATGGGGCACTCACCAACCAGTTGCAATGGACACCACAGCTTAGATGATACATAAATAATTTATTTCATAAAAATCCCATTGTGGGATATAGACAATCTGTACATGCCTGATGCAATCTGGACATTACAGGATCCTTTATCAGAGGCCTTTGATAAAGGATCTTATGATGTCCGAAGCGCATCAAGCATGTACAGATTGTCTGTATCTCACAATGGTATTTTTATGAAATTAATTATTTATATCTCACCTAAGCTGTGGTGCCCCTTGCAACTGGTTGGTGAGTGCCCAGTCTCCATGTTCGAGTAGTTACTGGAATTCTCTACCGTTAACTATTGGAACTTTAGCAAATCACAGATCTTTTGTCTCAGCTCTAAGAAACCTTTTTAGTATGACAGATGCCTGCTGTGGGCATTGAATTTTGTAATTTGTATTTATTGTTTGTTTTATGTTGTCAATGCTTTTGTCTCTCTCTGAATCTGTACTATGACCATGGTTGCCTATGAAAATGGGCATTATTCGTCCATAGAATGATGTAAATAAAAGGAATCTAGAAATCAACTCTTCACAGCTCAGTGTGCCCTGCTGTGTAGATCCCTTCAATATGTAACTAACTAGCAAACTAACTAACTAACAAAATAAAACGGTTTATAAAAAACAGGTTAATAAATACTTGTGATCCGCTTGTACGAAAGCATCATGTGACTGACTGGAAAGGTTATCAAAGAACAACAATCGTGCATTTCAGATCTCACGGCAGGTTTTTCATTAAATGTTTTTTTGTATTTAGTTTGACTATTTTAGAAGAAAAATATGCACACTTCACAGTGTCCTGTTGCACTATGTATACTGACACATCTGGTGGCTGAAAGCATTCAGCTGTGCCTTGTATTGTGCAACACAAGTTAAGAGGGCACTCTGTGAAATTATTGGGCATACACCAATGTACTGAAAAGCCACCATCAAGTGTGATGGAACCATTTGGGCACCAAGGCTGCTATATCTTAGCTTCTTCCCCCAACTTCCTACTTGGCTTGGCTGAGACCCATCTTGTACACCCACGGAACCTACTCCAACCCTGACTCTGGCTTGTTCGCCATGATTTACCTCCATTGCAGGGCTTGGTACCTTCCTGGATAGTATGAAATATGGAGTAGAAGACGGCCAAGTGAGATCAAATGTAGTGTATGATGGCTCGGATGTTAAAATGGTGGTAAAGATATTCAGATGACTAATCAATAATCCACATTAAGAAGTTGGCCTGTTGGTACAACAGTAGTGGTACCACTTGTGACACCGGTGACCTGGGTTTTGGAATGAACTTGGATCATCAAGGGTCAGCCAGGGGTGTAGGACTGAGCATCCTAGAGGACACTCTTCTTCCCCTGGGGGGGAGGGGGGATTACTAGTCCCAGTGCTATACTGTCACCTGGGTAACTACAGGCAATAGTGCACATTCGACAGTGCAGCAGTAGGGAAGGCACATCTGGCAGCATCACGCTCCATAAGCTTGCTTGCGCAAGCTTGTGATACCATTAGTTGGCATCTCATGTAACAGGGGAAGGAAAAACCCTGGGCAGCACATCATGATGCACCTGGCTCCCACAGGCCAGTACTTATAGCAGAGCACTCTCTCAGGTGACACTGGGTCTGTTTCATCAGTGGGGTTTGTGAGGACCCACCAACCCCTGCCATGGGGGGCCAGTCATGGAGGAACATGCTCCTCACTACAGGGAAGTCTCTGAGGAGCTGGGTGATGGGTTGGGGGGGGGGCAGCTGGAGTCACAGCCTGCACCAGACAGCAAAAACAGCATTAACATAAAACAAAAATAAGTCACCTTAGGGTGCAAGGTAAGACACATCTTACTACATGCCCTTGGTGGGTTATGAAGTATGAGGCACAGGCACACAGATGAGTACTTTTAACCACTTGGAAAATGCAGTAAGATCTGTCTTAACCCACAGCCTGAAATAGGTTATTGTACTAACAAAATTGTTCATTTAGGTAGAATAATGTCTGAAAGAGATGTTTTTATACCGGATTGAAAGCTAGCTGTACAGTAAGACAACATTTTACAGCAGTCACACAAAGTAAAAAGAAACAAAGCACTCTGAGGACTGAAATATAAATAAGAAAGCCATTTGCAAATTACTAGCAGAGGATGTTCACAGACTTAAGAAAGACTGGGTCGGTCAAATTTATGAATCATCATATACTTCCAAAAAAAGAGGAGTAGCTATTCTTATTTATAAGAATCTTAAATGGTCCCTTTTAAACTCCTTTTCTGACATTGAAGGCAGATGGGTGATGGTTAAATTAAATACCACCTCTTGTCCTCTCCTGCTTGCCAATGTCTATGCACCCCACTCCGACTCTCCAGAGTTTTTCCACAATTTAGCTCAGCAGATACTATCCTTTAACACTGATAATACACCAGTTATTCTTGGGGTGATCTTACTTTAGCTTCAGAAGCCACCCTAGAAGTATTAAAGCCTTTTCATTACTAATAAAGAATCTTGGATTAGCTGATGTATGGCGCCTCCTTCATCCCCATGATCGAGATTTTACTTTCTACTCCTCCCTACATAAGACATACAGCGGAATCGGCTACTGGTTAGCCTCCCCTGTTATAATGGAAAAAAACAGCTGACTTATCCATTTTTCCCATCAGAATCTCGGACCACTCCCCTGTCAAATTGCAACTTCTGTGGGGCCCTTCATCCCCCAAATCTTCTTTCTGGTGCCTGGACCCTCTCCTCAAAAATCCCGATTTTTTACCCAAGATTAAAACACAGATTCAGGACTTCCTCTCTCACAATAACCCCATCGACTCTTCTATGTCCACTGTATGGGAAACTCTAAAAGCTATGATCCATGGGAAAATTATTAGCTATGCTGCCCACAGGAGAAAGGCAAGAGAGCAACTGGCTGAAATGGAAAAATCTCTGAAGACCAAAGAGAACCTATACTTTAATTGTAATAAACACTGTTCTAACTCCCAACTTCATCTTGAAATTCTTCAACTTAGAATCAAAATAAATTAATTAATCTCCCGTAAAACTGAATTGGCCCTGTTTAAACTTAAACACAAGTTTTGGGAGCACGGCGATAAAAATGGGAAACTCCTCTCTTACCAGCTTAAAGCACAACAAATGGAACAACATATTTTAAGTCTAAAAGATGTTCAGGGTACAATTCATTCTGATAACTCCTCCATAAACTGTATTATGAAATCATTTTACCAAGAATTATATTCTAATACAAAACCCCCCATTTATCTTACAAATACAACAGTTCCTTAAAATGTTACATCTTCCTCATCTTTCCCGTCTTGAAACAAATTCCCTAGATGAACCCTTTTCTCTTCAAGAAATTCAGGAAGCTCTGTCCTCTTTGAAATCTGATAAATCCCCTGTGGGGTGATGGATTCCTTGTTGACTTTTATAAAATGCTCTCTGACACCTTATGCCCCCTTCTTCTTAATGCTTTTCAAGAAGCTTCCAACAATGGCAAGCTTCCCCCAACTTGTACTCAAGTGGTCATAACCTTAATCCCTAAGAAAGATGAAGACCTCACACTCTCTGCAAGTTATAGGCCAATCTCTCTTTTAAACACGGACGGGAAGATATTTGCTAAACTACTAACTTCTCGACTTGAATCTCTGATTCCCAAGCTGACTCACTGTTTGCATATGGGTTTTATTAAGCATAGATCTGGCTCTGATCACTTATATTCCTTATTTAATTAAATTTATAAAGCCAAATCCCTTAAATCACCCATGGCAGTCATAGCCATTGATTTTGAAAAAGCTTTTGATTCCTTAAACTGGGACTACCTCTATCAAGTCTTATCTCACTTTGGTTTCTCTCATACTTTTTGCACCTGGATCAAATTATTATATACCTCCCCTGTGGTAAATGTTCTTACTAACTCTACCCTCTCCTCTCACTTTCAACTGGCAAGGGGAACCAGAGAAGGTTGTCCTCTATTGCCCTCCCTGTTTATTTTAGCCATTGAGCCCCTGATTACTTGTTTATGTCAGACCACTGGCATTAAAGGCATCCCTATGGGCAATTCAAGATATGTTTCTCTCTCCTATGCGGACAACCTCCTAATTTTACTCAAAAACCTGAATGAGGCTGGACCCTTGCTGGCTGATTTACTTAATAAATTTGCTAACATTTCTGGCCTTGCTTTGAATTATGGTAAATCAGAAACACTGCCCCTTAATGACCACTGTAAACCTTCCAAGAACCTACCCCTCGGATTCCACTGGTCACCATAGGGTATAACTTACCTAGGAATCAAAATAACTCGTAACTTGGAAAAGATATGGGACACCAACTTTAATCCCTTAATAGATAGTATCAAAATGATCCTTGATAGATGAAAACTTCTTAATCTCTCTTTCAGGGGGAAAATTGCAGCCATCAAGATGTCCATATCACCCAAAATTCTCTACCTCTTTGCCAATATTCCTTTAACCCTACCTTCTTCCTTTCTTTCTAAAATTGATAAATTAATCTGCAACTTTATTTGGGATGGGAAATCACCGAGATTCAGCTGTAACAAACTTTGTGCACAATGGAAAAACGATGAATTCAGACTCCCCTGGTTCAAAGGCTACTTGTGGGCTTTTCGAGCGGCCCAGACCATTAAATGGTTTCAGAAACCCTCATCTCATTCCCCACTTTGGGTTGCAACAGAATCCGCATTGTGCCCTGCAGGAGTTCCTACTTCCTTCATCTTTAATCCCCTTTCCTCAAAGCCAAAATAACATCGAACTATATCATCCTCTGTTCTTTATTGGAAACTAACCCACAAATTCTTGAAATCTAACCCAACACCTTGGCTGTATGCCCCCTTATGGGGCAACTCATTACTTGCCCTAGAAAACCACCCAATCTATTGCCGTTCATGGAGAAACAAAAGTATTTCTTTTCTAGGAGACATCTTGGACTAGAACTCACTTACTTTCAGATCGATCTCAGGTCATCTGAAAACTTCCCAAACGGGATTTCTGGAAGTATTTACAAATTTGGGCAGCTTGTAATTCTCTTTTCCATTTTGTGTACAAACAT
This sequence comes from Neoceratodus forsteri, assembly GCA_016271365.2. Lineage (NCBI taxonomy): Eukaryota > Metazoa > Chordata > Ceratodontiformes > Ceratodontidae > Neoceratodus > Neoceratodus forsteri. Next base: position 709,678,642 of record CM028138.1, on the reverse strand, counting down.
ACTCTTCTAGACCTACGCATCTCGCACTGGACTGATCTGTCTGCAAAACTGAATAGCTCCATCTACAAAGACATTATTGACAATTTACCTGACCAATCTATACTAACCAAAAATAAATGGAGTACTCTCCTTAACTACAATGTTACAAACACACAATGGAGCAAATGCTGGTGTCTCACACAATATATTTAAAGATGCCCATAGTTCCTTAGTACAAACTAAAATCCTACATTTATGGTACAGAACTCCCACTGTTCTTCAGCGTATGGGTCTATTAAACAATAATGACTGCTGGGTTTGTAATTCAGCCAACGGGTATTTACTTTATATCTTGTGGTCATGTGCTCCCATTAATAAGCTTTGGTGTAAAGTCTATTTACTTGATCCCCGAGTAATAGGACAAAAACGTCCTTTAGACCCCAAGCTATTCCTATTCGGTATCCTCATCTCAAAGAACTTTCCCCTCTCACATGCACACTTTAGATGGCTAAACATACTATTTCTCCTGGTTAAACACCGGATTCTTATGAAATGGAAAACAACCTTCAGCCCATCCCTCTCAGATGTCCTTCAAAGCCTTTCCCAGTATGCCTCCATAGATCGATTATCTCATGTTATTCATGACCGACTCACTGCATATGACAGATGTAGGCAGGATTACTTCAAGTATATTAAATCTTCTGGTTCTTCCAGACCTTAATTTTATGATTATTTAACTTTTTCTCCTTATTTTGCTCCCAGATTAGGGTTATTAATGCTCCCGTGCACATGTATCTCTCTCCTTTTGCCCTCTCCCCCTATCCTTCTTTTTCCTCTTTTTTTACTTTTCCTCTGTTATTTTCCACTTCCCTTTATGCACTTTTCTCTTATTCCTATCCTCCTATTATTGAATATTGACCGTATCTTTATATTTATCACTTTATGCAACTTATTGAGCACCATGCTAAAGCCTTTCCTAGCATTTATTTTACATATGGTTATCCTTTCTGAATCAATAAATGCCTTACTGACTGTAGCTTTTCTATTCCTACTTACAACCTGTCTAGGTTTAAGGCTTACTATCAATATATGTATAAAGACCATTCTAATTTGTTTACCCTATATATTGTGATTGTTAAAGTGATGTTTTTGTACCTTATATGGAGGAAATTTCCTGCTGTATGGATTGTGTGCTCTCTTTATATACTCAATTTCTATAAAAAGATAAAGTGAAACAAGAAAACCATTTGCAGCTTATACCATTTATTGAACTAATACTGTGACTCCCAACTAGCAGTGGCTGTCAAAACACTTTTTTCAGATTTTTATTCAGTCCTCCCAGTGCTGCTAATGTGTTTCTTTTGGTATAGTGGAGCTTGCAACCCTTCGCAGCACTGACCTCTTCCTTTCCAGGATGCACTAATCCAAGAGTTTGATCATAGATTTATATCCCACTATGGCCACACTAGGTCACATTGTGACCCTGAGCAAGTAGCTTGACCCTCCCTTCTGCTATTTCCTAGTCGTAAAATTAGATAGACGCATGCCCCCCCCCAAAAAAAAACACTTAAAGTGAGATGTTGCACTTCAGTTGGGTCTCAGTTTATTTGGTAAATACATTGCAAATAATTCTCAAAATGATTTACAGGATAACATCGTCTGCCATTAGTAATGATCACAGCTTCCCATGGAATGTCATAGGTAGCAGTTATTAACAACATCTTCATGTGCCACATGGTTGTTACAACAATGCTTGAGACAGTAATATTTGACAGAGAACTGCCCACTCAGAATTTCAACGGACATCCCCAGAACCTGGAACTTTGTAGATTCTGGTGATAGCCATACAAATGCTGGGCAAACATTTCAGTGCTGTAGAAAAAGCTGTTTTAAAATTTGGTGGAGTAAACAAAAGGCATAAAAAAATTCCGCAGTCTGCACAAAGCCTTCTTTTACTTTTTTGGGAAAACCAGTCCCTGCACTCCTCTATATGTGAAGTGGGCAAGTAAGACAGCCCAGCCTCAGAATCTGCCTGGCTAGACATTTGCCAGGGTTGCATCACATTGCTTCTACAATGGGAGCAGCTGGGGGCTGAGCGCATTGTAAAGGTGATCAGTTCAGCACGTTGAGGAAGGAGACTGCTGAGTGCTTGGCATTTATACATTCCTAGTATCGTGATAGAAGAGCAGCTTTGTGCCGGCTATGAAGGCAGCTGCTCACTGGCCCCCCAACTGAAGGAAGGATGTGGACAGTGGGGCCTGACTATCAGGGCTTGGGACTGGGAAAACAAAGGTACACCATGTCATTTGCTAGGGTTTTCTCAAGGAGCTGCACATCTCCACAGCAACAGTAGATGGCACTGTTGGCTTACATTGTGGAATATGAAAGGAAGGGATTACCTGGGTTTATTTTACACATACAGTGCTGCATTATATCTTTGCATGCAACGCAGCATGAAATCAACTAAAAATGCTATTGTGTGGGCCCAGTTGGATTTGGAGACATAAATAGGGTTGAAAGGGTCCAAAGCAGAGCTATGAAAATGATGTGGGGGCATGGGTGCTACAAGTTAGGAGAAAAGTGTGGGGGAAACATGCTTGCAGTTCTCGGAGGTGAGGAGATTAAGCAGAGCTCTTCTATTCCTATATGACATTAACAAGGATGAGCAGTCATGCACTACTTTAAACTTTGAATATAAAAATGAAGCTAGAATCCGAGAGCATAATGCATGGTTTAAAGGGGAACAGCCACAACAAAGGACTCCACACTCAGGCATGGGGCTGGTCCCAGTGTGTACTTTGTGGGGAAATACACTTTGGTTTACTTACTGTTTGTGGTAGTGTAGTAGATTATATCAGAATAACTTTGGTTAGTGTAGGCTGACATCTTCTGTTACTACAAATCCCAGAATCCCCTGCAGCTGATATCAGAGCAGTAGGCAGCAGTGGGAGATTCAATAGCCTGCATTGCATGTTAGAGCTTTTATCGTCTCCGATCAGATGTTCTCTGGGAGTGCTTTTCTCCAGGGGCTATGTGCAGTCATCTGTGTCTTTATGTAGCCCATGAAGGACAGCAAGTCCAGAAAACATAAGATTAGAGCTTATATAAACTCCAACATGCACTGCTGGCTACTGAATCTTTTCACTGCAGCCCATTGCTCTGATGTGATGTTCAGGGGATTCTAGGATCTGTAATAACAGAAGATGTCAGCCTACAGTTAAGCAAAATTAATCTGATACAATCTTCTATACTACTGTGAACTGTAATTAAGACACAATATTTTTGCACACAAACTGCACATTGAGATCAGTCTCACACTAGATTGTGGGGGCTCTTGGTGGTTACTATTCTCCATTAAACGAAACCGGTTCAGAACAGAAAGAAGAAAATGTTCTTCTCCCAGTGGGTTCTGGGAGTTTGAAATATGCTACTACAAGAAATAATAGACAGCAAAAATGACAATATTTTCAAAAACAACATTGATAAGTAAATGAGGGGATAACATAAATGCAGTACTCTTACTGATAAGATGGAGCAGTCTCCTTCATATTCAAATACTGATTCAGTTCCCTTCCCTCTTACATCTCAACTCATCTCCTCTCCTCTCCTCTCCTCCCCTCTCCTCACCAAGTTCCCTTGTGCTTCCTGTTCCCTCCTTCCAGAGACCATTCTTCTGGACACCTCCCCGGCATAAGCCTCAGCTATCCTTAGTATGGCATCCAGCTGGGTCCCTGCTACCTGCCTACTGGTTCCACTTCATCACCACCTCTGTTCTTCCCTCCACAATGAGGCCTGGCTTAAGTTCATCTGACAGGTGTCTCGCCTGTTGTCAGCACTGTATTTGCCCACCATGTTTTGCTGCCAGTTTTTACATTTGCACTTGTTAGACTTTTACTGAGCTGTGACCACACCTTACTTTTTGTACCAGCTATTTTGTATTTATCTACTTTTGTACACACTTATTTTACCAAGTGTTGTTTCTCTGATTTGCATATTGTACTGCTATTCTTCCATTGTTCTTCACCCCGGGTCACATCTGGAAATGAGTGCTGGCTCAGTGTACCTTTTCTGGTAACTAGTTTTCAGATAAATGAACGAATGATTGAATGAATGAATAAATGAAAGAATAACAGAATGAATAAATGTCTCAATCAATCAATCAATCAATAAAAATAAATCCAGGGAAACATAAATGATGGTCCCCTCCATCTTCTTCTGTCAACCACAATTTAATTTAATTAATAGCATTGCAACATTCCAGGGGTTTCGATGCCATTGTTAATCTGATCCTAGGGTTATAAGGCACTCAGCCTTGCATCATACCTCTTGACTTCCCCTCTGGATTAGATGAACTGAAAGTATCACAACTCCTGGACAAGAGCTCCAACCTAGAGACTTGCTGGCTGAGAGATCTGAGTTCAGGACAGAGTCCCTGATTCTGAGATGTGCAGAAAATAGGCAAGTCAATTTGTGATGATGATGAGTTCACCTTCGTTTGAAGGAAAGGGGTGCTAAATGTTCAGAACATACTTGCAGGGGTAACATGGTGCTACTGAGGACCTGGGAATCCTAGGTGAAGGGGGAAGTGTCAAAACTTGCTAAAATGGGTCTGACACAAAATTTCTGGAGTAAGCCCAGGTCTCTGATTGTGAGGCCTGGACATGGAACACTTCACTATGTCCAAGATAGCCACCAGACTGTATTGTATATGTGCGGCCACTAGTGCATGTGCAGTAGTCTGTCGGCCATGTTGGTCACAGCAGACTGTGCTATGTTTTGCCGTGATCGCTGTTTTTTTTTTTTAATTAAATAAAGGGGGCAGACTAGATGGGCTGATGGGTCCTTTTCTGCCAACAGTTTTCTATGTTTCTGTGTTTCTATTGGACTGCCTCACATTCAATGTATTAGTATGGCAAAATTATGCAATTTACAGTAGCTGAAATTCTGGAAAAAAATCTGATATTTTTCTTAAATGCAAACAGAACTGACAAGTATGACAAATTTCTGCCAGTCAAGTTTTAATTTTGTACAGTACTAATCCTCACTTTTTCCACAGTGGTGCCTAGATGCAGGGTGTTTTAGGCACCAGTGGGCAGGAATGGATGGTGAGAAAGGAGTATACCCACTAGTGTTATAATTTACTGCACAATGCTTCTGGCTCCTAGGACACAGAAACAGGAAAATGAGGAAGAGGCAGGGACAGTAAAGTTGCCAACCGGTACCTAGATTTGGTCTTTCCCGATACTGTATGAAAAACCCAGCATTGGGGTTATACCATGGAGGCCATTGGAGGAGTGATCCTTGGGGACAAGTTAAGATGCCTTGCAGGAGTCCCCATCTCTCAGATGCAGAAGTATCTGTATTAAACAAGAAAGGATACCAAACGCTTACTGACACAAAAATCATAGAACCTATTCTGCCCTTCACGCCAATACATTCGAACATACAAACTAGTCAGCAGAAGAAGGCCATTTGGTCTCTCTAGTCTGCTTGTATTGCAGGGTCCACAGCTTGAGTTACTTTTGGGCTGTGTTCTGGAGCTCTCCATTGTTGTTCTGTTCTGTTCTCCCTGTTTTCTCCTTTCTGTCTATTGTTTCCTCTTAACCCTGTTGCCCTTGCTCTCTTTCATCTACTCTCTGCAGTGTTTTGCTCCACTTGGGGTCCTCCTGTTAACTTCAGTTTTTGTCCTCCTTTCTGTGTTCTGGTATGATTCTGTGTGTGTGTGTGTGTGTGTGTGTGTGTGAGCAATGATACCCCCGCATGGTCACCCATGCTCCCCTTCTCAACCCACAGCAGTTGCCTGCCTTCCTGTGTCCAATACTCATTCTTATGTCATGTCATAGACCATGTTTCCTATCTGCTATAATTGTGTGGGCCTTACCTGACTAGTGTTCCTCTAGCAGACACCTCCTGTCTGCCTATTACTGACCCTATAGCCCCTCTGAGTGGCTGCTGCTCATCCATTCTTCAGTGCCTTCACACCATTCTCATTGCATTTCAGCAGAGTCCATTTTACAGCTTCTCTTCCAGCTTAGCCTCGTTGCCTCTTACTCTCCTTGCTGCACTTTCTTTGCTGTGCACTCCTTTTAAGGGTGCCAACTGGCCACAGCAGCACTTCAGCTGGCAAGCTCAGTATTAGTGCTCCCTGTCAACCACTACTCCAGCTGCCATCATTACTGTTCAACCTGTTCCGCTCTCCATCTCCGGCTGAGATATTGCATGCCACATGCTTATCTCCTGATTCAAGCCTGTGGTAAGCTACTCCTGCTTGGGCTGCCTGTTTGGCAGTCCGCCCCTTCTAGTATGGTTGGTGTCTATGGAGAGATGAGGCCGTATTTTCAAAAGGACAAGAATGATGCAATCCCCAGGTGCACTGAAAATATGGTACACCAGGCTTGCGGCATTCTCCTGGCTGACGATGGGGATTTCTATCCTGTGTGCCAACTGCCACAAGTTAGAACAATTTTTTGTGGTCTAGCTTGTGGCAATCCCAGGGGCATACTTTATGGAGCTTGTGCCAGATATTTGGCGTGAGCTGGCGTAAATTGTGGAAACTGTTGCATCTGCACCCAAGACTATAAAATTGGATGCAGCTGTAGCAAAGGGGTGCAGTGCACTGTGAGAACCTAAGTGTTGTGGTGCAGGGCTTGGCATAAGCCCTACATCACATTTTGAAAGTCTGGCTCATGAACCCCAAAGAACCATCATCCCATCTTATTAACTACTGCATACATCAATGTAACCTCCTTGTTACCCGGGGTTACTAGAATCCCACTTAGAACTAGTGGCAGGCAGGGAAAGGCAGCTTGTGAGACACCAGTTAAATGGGTTTCACACTGTCTCACTCTGTCCTCAATCTCAGCTGAGCTGAAGAGATGACATCATTATAGAATTCTCGCAGCAGCATAAGCCACATTGGAATATTGCAGCAAGGAGTTAGCTATAGAATGTTGGGGTTTCAGTCAGTCTAGAGCAGCCAGCAGTGAGAGGAAGAGGTGTGCTGCAGTTGGCAGCTCCTCAGAGCCTAGTTCTGTTACAGAGCTACAACAAACAGAGGGTAGTGTGTTCTTGCCCTAGAGAAGGACACAGAAGGAACCAGCAGAAGTGGTAGAGACCGCTCCCCGGTTGTTCCAGTGACCTATCCTCGGAGGGATGGGGGGGAGTCCAGCATTTCTAGGGACAATCCCCTGGCTCTGTTTTGGAAGAGGGAAAAGCTGCCTGACAGAGAATTTGTACTGAGGTACCAGAATTTGTGTTTTCTTTGCCAGAAGCCCTGGGGCACCTGCAAACCCTGGTGAGTCTGCTCTGTCAAAAAGCCTATGTTTTCACCAAGACAGTTGTGTAAAAGTATCTGCCTACTGTGGGGTCAGAAAGGACTAGCCAAGTACAGTACTTTTAAATATGTGTATGGCTTGAAATGCATCTAACCAGTGAGGGGAGTCTAAGGATATGGACATAGCCACTTACAGAACATTGCAAGTCAGGACACCAACTACATAGAGAGTAGAATGTTAAATGTGATAAACATTTTGAGATAGCATCTAGAACCAGAGAGTTTCAAAGAAAGGTGTTGATTCCAAATGAATGGCCAGGTATAGATTTGGGAGCAAGAGGTAGGAGATCCCCATCTGGAGTAACCAGATTTACCTCCATGGGTTCACTTTGGGCACCTATAGCTTTCTCTCAGACACTTGGCCATTGTCTGCAGAAAGTACCCAGACATAGGATTAAGGATATGTTTTTACCTTTAGAGTTAGGAAGTACTCATGAGTGGTAGAGGGAGCCACCATCAAATTTCCATGCCATATAGAAAAGTGTCCAAGTGCTGGCCGGGGTGCCATGCCAGGGAATCCAAGAGAAGATTACCAGTTTGGGCTGAAAGTCCAGTGTGTTCAGAATCTGAGGGTTGATGTGCTCTGTCCTCTGTTAATCTGCATTGTCAGTGAGTGTAGCCCCATGGGGGTCTATCTTCACTTTGTTATTCCTGTGTTGTTGTGAATAAAAAACACACTCTAGAATCCAACTCCTGGTTTGGACATTTCAGTTATTGCTTCCTGTGTTCAGATTACTTGGGTGCCCCTGACCAGAAGTGCAAACCTAGCCAAAATGCTGAGCGAACAGTTTTCTACCAGAACCTAGGTTAACCAGGTAGGGTTTACAAAAATAGAGGCCCCGGCTACCCTGGTTACATCAATATTTCTATTATCTTATCATCTTCAGGTGCAGTTTTTGATCTCCCACTTGGAGTCTCCCCATGTCTGCTACTCAGAGGCCTCCTGGATGTCTACCAGCAGCAATGAACTATGTTTTATGATCTTAGCAGGATAAAATAAGTAACCAGTGTCACAAACCCACTCAGTAGGTCAGTCCTCTACTCCCAAAGTGCCAACCTCCGAGTGCAGTCTTGTGAACAGTTTAGCAGAACAAGGTAACCCTCTTGTCTGTTTTGTGGGTTCGAATCAACCTTTGGTCTCCAGTCTTGGAGGGATTCAAACTGTGACCCTCTTGCTAGTTTACCCAATGCACAGGCTCAGATAATTCTGTCTTCGGGGGGGGGCAGATATCTTTGCCTATGGGCACCTAACCAGGTGTACAGAAATGAACCCTTAAACTTTAATAAAGACCTCAGATTATTCTTACCTTTTTCCAGTTTGGTATCACCATTCAAGCTTATGCCTAGTGTCTGCTGTAACCATATATACTGTACCTGTAAAGGAAAGAAATCAAAGACAGACCAAGTAAGCTCTAAAAAGAGTTTTACTAAAATAGATAATAATATGTAAAACATACAAATACAGAACTATTGTATCACGAGACATACAAATCTTTTAAAAGAACAAGGGTTTAAACAGTGCAATTCCTACTACAGTAATTAGATTTGTCTCTCTTTCTTAATACCTGTTTAAAGCGCTCACAGATGTTTCTTTGTCAGAGTCTAGATAAAAGTGTCTGAAGAAAAACAGAATAATGTTTAAAAGCTGTTTTTCCCCCACGTATTTGCATGAGGTCACCTAGTTCCTCCCTGTCAGAATATATAAAAAAAATATATCTATATAAAAACAGGATGTCTTTTCCAAGTATTACATTCTGCAACCTCAGCATAACTCCTGTTCTTCAAATGACATTTCTTTGATCTATTGATTAGTTTCCCCATTTCACACAGACATCAGCATTTATGATTTTGCACCAGTTTACTAAACCTGGTTTCCTCCTCTTGAAATGTCATAAAATGGATATGCTCAACTCAAGCCCCTTCCAGTCTGTAGTTAACTTAGATAAAACAGGAGATCCTTGTTCAAGGCCTGTTCTACTCTGTAATTAGCTTCTGGCCTTCCACGTCACACATTGTCTCTAAAACCTGTGTGTGTGTGCTCTCACATGCTGTTTCAACCTTTACCATGGGAGACAGTCCATGCACATTTTTATTATATTACAAAAAAATGATCATGCAGCACTCAGAACTGGCTGTCCACATCACAACCAGCGTTCTATGTTCCAATGAAGTGGCATATACTACCACAAAACATTAACTCTGATTTGGCTGCTGGAAGAAAGTAAGTAGAAGAATAACTTAAAATACAGGAGCTGAACCTCCATTCTGTTTCATGTTTATGTCTACTGCTTACAGAAGGATTCTCTGAACTTATTATACGCCAATGACATTTTGGGGCACCCTGGGGCCTCTGTGGGGTGTGCTTCTAGATACCCATGCCAAAATGGTGATGTTGTTACTGAAGAATAGACTTGCTGTTCTCACAGGTATCAGCCTAGACATACTCCAGGAACTGGGTCCATTCTCCAGAGTCACACACAGGATGCTTGTGATCTTCCTTCTGTAGCCGGAATCTCCACAAGGTGGCACCACTGCTCGATGCAATGTATTACTCCCGTCCCCACCCTCACAAGATCTGAGTCATATTTCTTATCTCTTTTCACATCCCACATACTCCACACATGGCAAGGTCTCCAGAGATATGCACTGGACATTCTTCTCACAATGAAGAGGTGGAATTTGTTCACTCAGCCCACTTAGACTGGCATAGTGGTGGATGAGCACTACCCTGAGTGGAGAGGAGTCCTCAGTGCCATGCCTCAGTGATCAGCGCAGGGCCACTACAACCAAACATTTTTATCAATGATCCAGTATCTGGGGTCTCCAGCAATTTATTTAGTTCATGCATGGCACTCAGCTGGCCAGGGTGGGGGACTCTCTTATTGATGGGAAAAAACACCAGGAAGCTCTGAACAAGATAGATCAATTGGTCAGATTTGTCATGGTTTAATGGAGCTGAATGCAAGGTGTTGTCCCTGGGGAGGAAACACAGAAGAAGGCCCATACACTGTGTGGGACTCCTCTTGCTGCAGCAGAGGAAGAAAGGGACCCAGGGAATCATAATAGGTAAGCGGGGCTGAAACACGATGAGCAGTGCATAGCCTCTGCCATGAAGGCTGGCATTGCTGGGGTACAACAAATGGGGTGCCCAACAGAGCAGTAGAAGTAATGCTGCCACGGTACAAGGTCTAGTTCTGTCCCATCTAGATTACTGCCTTCATATCCATTCCTCTGAAGTGGTCCTCCTGAAGGTTCCCAGATTGCAACTTCTTCTGTCTGGAGACAGTGCTTTCGTGATGACAGCTTCAGTTCTCAGGAATTAGCTGCCCTGCAAGCTTAGGGAGTCCCCCTTGGTTGGGTCATTTAAGAGAGGCTTAAAACAGCACTTATTCTTAATAGCCTACCCCACTGACACCTACATGTTGTACCACCCAAATGTTTTTATATTGTAATATTTAATTTATTGTGCTGCTGTACTTGTATTTTTACATGTTTTGTAAGGCACCCAAAGACTGTGGTATTGGGAGCCTAAGGAATTAAAATACTACTGCTACTAAGTCTGGGCTATTTAACTCAGAAATGACATTGAGGCAGTGAAGATGCAGTTCAGGTCCAAAAGAATGATCAGAGGTATGAGGATAACATCTGAAAGGTAACTCTGGTGGCACTTAACATGTTCATCCTAGACAGAAGGACACTGAGAGATTACACAATCTGCATTTTCAGCAGACACAATGTTATTTACAATGTGAAACAACAAAAATGCTCGATCTGGTGTGCTTCAACATGATGCACAGATACGCTATGAAGCTCAGAGGTGGCACATTAAGGGGTAGTATATGTAAGCACTTCATCTCCCAGCGGGCTGTGAACCTATGAAACAGAGGGCTATACATGATGGACTGACTTTAAATTACCATATGACTATGTTACTCTAGAACTTCAGTTTATAAAATAAAAGTTTATTGAGATAACATCAGGGGGATCAGATTTCAGCTTGTGTAAGTTCCTCATGGAGAAGTGTATTTACTGGGTGAAACATTTAGTTTATTAGGGAAGGGAGAGTTCATAGAGGTTTTCAATATTTTACATAATATGGAGTAGTGTAGATGTCTGAGCGGCAGAACGTTAACAAGATACTGTTGTTTTTGTCTACATTTTCTCATGATCCTAATGTTGATGTTTGCTTAAGCAAAGCCATGATTGATGTTTGAAATCCCCTCCACCTCATAAGTGGAGATCAGGGGCCAGATATTCAAATGGATGAGGCGCTAATTCCTGTGCTAAAGTCCACCAGTGTGGAAATAATCTCTGTACCAGCAAACAACAGGGGCAGCTGTGGAGGGTGTTCTGCTTGGTCCAACGAGGTGTAACATTTTGGCAAGCTGCACCGAAAAAACAATCGCAAGCTGCCGTAAATCATGGAGCTGGCCGTAAAGCAGTGCTGTCTTTGAAAATCAAGCCCTTGTGGTAATGACTGCGGCTCTGCAAGTGAAGACCCCCACTGCCCACATTTTTTCTGCACCTGCACCAATTCCTGGGGTTTTGAATATCCAGCCACGGGTGTGTATTTTGAGTCAAACAAATTAGTTTTATTTATTTATTGAAATGTTTCACCAGAAAGGCACAGTAAGCAACAAGTTGCTCTTCTCCCGGTGTGACCTGGGTGGGATGGGGTACAGAGTGGATAAACAGTTTTATAGTCAAGGTACATGAGACAACAGTTACAAACAGAGAATAAATGACTTTGGGCAATTTACAGTCAAGGTATGAGATAAACAGTTACATACAGTGAGTAAAACAGTAGGCAATATGCTGATAGCAATATAGAGTAGGGGGGAGGAGAAAACAAGAAGTGGCATAGTTGAGCACTAAACAGAGGAAAACAACTAGTAGTAAGGCAACAACTGGATATATATAGCATACAGAAGATTGTGGCGTGGCAAGTGCATTCGCTTGGTTATTCATAAGTGCCAGAGGGGTAGAGGGACAGGGACAGGTATGTGATAAGTGCCAAGAATGGAGGGAGGAGGATGGGGGGAGGCAGGGGGGCCGACACCATGGGGCCCCTCCAGGATGCTGAGGACCCTGCAAGGGGTCAGGGAGTGCTAGTGGAGATGGGAATTCTCCAAGGGAACCTGAGTTTAGGGAGGGTGGGTAGATAAGTGCTCATTGGAAGAGAAGTAAAGATGGTGGGGCAAAGGGGGTGAGGTAGATGAGGAAGTGGGAGAGCCAGGTCTAAGGGCACAAACAAATGTAGGGAATGAAGGACTTAATTTACTTTGCTGGGGGAGGGAAGGTAGAGCAAAAGGGGGGTTCCTCCAGAAGGTTAGAATCCACAAGGGTAGGGTAGATGTTGAGGGTTCCAAGTGAGGGGAAGGCAAGAAGTGAATGAGAGGATTTAGAGGAGAGCCAAAGGGGTGTAGGAAACAGCAGAAAAGTTACTGGTTGCTTAAGAGCAGAAGGGGTAATGAAAATAAGGAAAAGGGGTAACGGAGCCCCATGTGGACCCCTCCAGGATGCTGGGGACCCTGCAAGGGGGACCTGGGAGGCTACAAGCTATAGGGAAAGGGAGGTAGGTAGGTAAGGAGTAGATATAGCTAGGTACGAGATCATGGTTTAGGGTCAGTCGTGGCAAGAGTAGCTGGATGAGAAGTGGTTGTGAAGGGCTGAGCTGATGGAGCGGATAGAGGAGGAGTGACGAACTTGGGGAGGGAGGGAATTCCAAATTTTGGGGAAGCGGTAAGAGAAGTCTGATTGACCAATGAGGGTGGAGTGCCAAGGGATCAGCAAGGTATGAGTGTCAGTGGATCTAAGGGAGTGAGAGGGAGGGGGAGTTGAGAAGAAAGAGGAGGAGAGGTATGTAGGGATTTTACCCAGCTAGTGTTTGGAGGTGAACTTCGCACAGTGGGAAAGTCGTCTGTTTGTGAGGGAGGGGAAGGACAATGCATGGTATACATCGCAGTGATGAGTGCATGCAGGCACATCAAGGGCAAAGCGGCAGAAAGCATGGAATAAGGTGTGCAATCTGACCATGGATGATTTGGGAGCTGCACTATAGACTATGTCACAGTAGTCAAAAATGAGGAGGATCATCTTTTGGACATGTTCATGCCTAGCTGCAGGAGGGATACAACTACAGTTCCTATAGAAGGCACCAAGCTTGGGGCGTAGTTTCCTCAGGATGGCATCAATATGTCTAGAGAAGTTGAGGTGCTGGTCAAGCCAGACCCCAAGATATCTGAAGGAGGAAGTGTCCTCCAAAATGGTCCCATCCAAGATGTGGAAGGAGGGTAAGTTGGGGAGCCTAGAGAGTCTCTGCCTAGTGCCGAAGGTCATGGAGACAGTCTTCTTGGTGTTAAGAAAGAGGTGGCGGTTAGCAAACCAGAGCTGACTTTTATTGAAATCATGCTGCAAGGTGGTTGCAACCTCAGTAGGATTAGAGCCAGAGAGCATTCAAGACAGAATCATCTGCGTACATGTGGATGGGGTAGAGGGAGAGCAGACTGAAGGCAGGTCATTTAGGAAGAGTGAAAAAGCAGGTCCGAGTACCAAGCCCTGAGGGACTCCTGTGGTAATCGGGGAGGGGAGTTGATTCCGGAGACCATAACAGATTGAGTTCTACTGGTGAGGTAAGCCCTGAACCAGTTAGTGGCAGTAGAAGATAGGCCTGCTGATGGAGTGAGTCCAGGAGGAGGGAGTGGGAGACCGTGTTGAGTGCTCTGGCTAGGTCGACAAAAATGGCTGAGGTGATAAGGCCATTGTCCATCCAAGGTAGGATGGAGTCCGTGAGCCTGAGTAGAGAGGTGGTGGTGGAGTGACTTTTCCTGAAGCCAGATGGGAAAGGGGTGAAAAGGAGATGTTTGACAGGAAGGTTTTTAGTTGAGTGAGAACCAGGTGTTCTTGGAGTTTAGCAAGAGTAGGGAGGAGGGAGATGGGGCAATAGTTGCAAGGTAAAGCAGGGTCCCCACCTTTAGGCAAGGGGAGGACCACAGTATGCTTCCAAGAGGAGGGAAAAGAGCCTGTAGTGAAGGAGACATTTAGAATAAGGGAGAGGGGTAGGCAATGGCAGTGGCTGAGAGATACAGGAGCTTGGGGTCAAGGTCATCGGGGAGGAACCTTTTGAAGGGTTGATGGTGAGCAGGGCGTTTAGCTCATCGTCGACAGTGATAGTAGAAAAGGAGATGGAGGGGTTGAAGATGAGGGATGGATAGGGTAGAAGGAGGAGGGAGATGGCGATGGGTAGGAAGGGAAGGACTTTAGAAGTTCAGCTACGCATGTAGTGTAGTAGGAGTTAAATGCTTCCCTCCACGATGTTTGGATCTGCCACAGGGGTGTTATTTAACTTCAGGACAAGGGGGGAGGAGGATGGGATATGGGAGTGAAGAGGGCATGGGCTACCTTCCAGAATTTTGAAGTGTTGTTTATGTTTGTGAGGAAGGCCAATTTGAAGTATTCTGACTTAGTTAACCTTGTAGCCTTAGTGCAGGTGTTTCTGAGCCTATGATAAGTTGTGAGGTCAATAGGGGTCTGTGTTGATTTATAGATCTTCCAAATACAATCTCTAGCCCTGTGGCAGGCCAGGAGTTCATTTGATATATTGGATATGTTTATGTTGCATTCAGACATAAATTCAATAAATAACAATTACAGTTACATACTATTTGGTATAGTGGTGTCTATTTCCTGTCACTCTTCTCTCTTCTTTTATGCACCGGTTCCTAGTCTTTGTGTTATGATAAACCAGTTTGTGTCTAATACTCCTACACTTCTCATTTTGAATATATGTTTTGTAGACTGCACACTTGTTTATACCCTGTGTACTACCCAGTTGTAACATTTTTCTAAGCTGTCATTGCCATGCATTGTATTGTTTACTGGTTATTCTCTCCCTGGTCATGCCTGCAAATAGGCAAATGTTTGTCTAGTGCTCCCTACCTGGTTAACAAAAACTTAATAAATCAAATAAAAGCCATATTTAACAACAACAACAAATTAGGTTGGAGCTGTTTAGCTGCTGAAACAGCACAACATGAGCTGGGCTTGCTCATCAAGTGGAACTGCATGTCAATGATGCATTTATAAAATGGGCCTTTAAAATCCTGTAACCTCATTGGACAAAACATGTCACATGACTGCTTATTATTTTTCCAACAGTCACACACCTCACTCAAACTACTGGTATATATTTTGCAACAAGTAAAGGCCCATTTTACAAGTGGAATAACACACTTCATGGTGTGTGGTTATAGAAGAATAAGACACCTCTCAGTTGGGCATGACACTCAGATATGCCTAGTGCCTAACAACTACCCAAGATGTGTATTATTCCCCTATAACTATATATCCTATCATGCATTATACCTTATTTCGAAAATGGGTTGAGGACCAGTCAGTCTGCTGGTACAGCCATAGGGCTTCTGCTTGTGACACCGACATCCTGGGTTCAGGAACAAACTCAAGGAGTTGGAGGGCCAGTTGGGGAGAGGAGGATTGATCATCTGATGGACTTCTCTCCTCCTCCTCGGGGGGTGGTGGTGGGGGGGGGGTGGGTGAGTGTCTGGTGCATGACTGCCCACTAGTGGAGGCCAGAGGGAGCAGTTGCCAGAGCCCAAGCAGTGGAGGAGCGCGCTGGACATTGGCCCTTTGGTGTCACTACATCATTGCATGCCACACCTCCCATAGGGAAAAAAACATCTCAAAATGCTGGACCCATCCATGACACACCACTCCACTAATCCTACCTTGCCCACCCATTGCACATGGCTGACGACTGAGTCTGAATGTTCCATCAGGACTGGCCTGACCCCGCGGCCCCACCCTTGGGGGCAAGCCAGAGAGGCATACCGGTAATGGGGGTTCACCGGGAACCTGAATCAGAAGTCTTTCAGGGGAGCACCCACTCATCTGCCATGTCCTGGGGTGGGGCAAGCCTGGGAGGATCGTCACCTGAGGTAAGTCCCCGGGGGACTGACTGGGGGATTGGGGATTGAGCCACTGGGGTATGGCTCCCCCCCAAAAAATGGGTTAGGGAAATTCTTGAAGCTGATTTGCTTAGGCCACCAACCACCTGGTCAGGTATCAGGCAACAGAGACTGGAAAATAATGAGTTCCAGTCTCTGCATGCCTATTTACATTCTAAATTATTGAGCTGAAATAGAATACTCAATTTTAAACAGCTGCCATTTTTATGTTTGCTTGCATGCCTATGCAAGAAACATAGTGCCATCATCTGAGTTTTCAGAGGTGTGGCAGCCCTCTTCCAATTCAGTCAGTGTGTTTGCAGGTGTGGCCGCAGTTCTCCAATGCCTGCTGGAGCTGTCTATGACAGCAGTCGAAAATGCAGTGGAGTACAGTTGAAAGGGGGCGCTACGCTTCAGTGAGCAGTGATAAGATATCGCCTGCTCCTGCGCGCCCCCAAACACACACACGCATGCAGCGCGCAGCACCAGTAGCAGGAGCGATGACCCCCGCACACACACTGCATAGCCGGCTAGGTGTCCAACTCCCCATCGCTGTGCTGCGCCCCCCACAGAGTTCGTGCCCACCCCAGCATGGCTACACATGTATATTGACGGGGGTGCTCAACTCGTCGGCCCACTGTCTCCCCACCCGAGTACAGGGTGCCACGCTGAAGCCCACCCCAGCATGGCAGCAGATGCTGTCACTAATGGGGGTGCCCAATCCCCGCCGGCGCCACGCCCCCAAAGCTGCCCTCAGCCACGCTGGGAGCCCACCCCAGCATGGCAAACATCCTGTGTCATCTTGTCCTTGATAAAAACAAAAACCCTGAAATAGAAAAAAGTCCTCGCTGTCTCTGCCCCACCTGCGCCTCACCCACTGCGCACTCCTGCCTCCCCACACCCTCACCTCAAACTTACCTCCGTCCTCTGGCGCGACGATCTTTGGTGGACCAGGAACATGTCTGCACTCTTCAAAGCCGACCGCGAACTGAGGAAATGCCAGTAAGCTGTATAATGGGATAGATAGGGTTTTTTCAACTTTGCTGCATATCTCAGGCATTTTTTGGAATTTTTGCACCAAATTTTCAACATGGGGTTTTTGGGACCCCTTCTCATGAATGCTCTAACTGTCATGGCGTTAATCGGGCCTGAAGGGTGATTTCGCAGTCACTGCACGATATCACCTTTTGGGACCAAGTAATGAAACGACATTGCCACTGTTCATAAGGTGGGCTCTCAAAAAGCCTATGTCGAAAATTTGGTGGAAAAGTTCCTAAAAATGACTGTTTTACGAGCATGCATTGTGCAGTCCCTATGCACGCTCGGACGTTTGCAAATTTTCAATATTTTCACTCCAGATTTTCAACATTGCCATTTTACCACACCTCCTTATGAGCAGTGTAGCTGTCATTTTTCACATCTTGCCCAAAACGTGTTTCCGCTTCATGTAGAGCACAATGGCGCAGTCGGTAAAGTAAATCAATGTATGGGACACATTAAGAAAATCACAGTACACTGTTAATGAGCAGAGGTCTTAAAATGGCTATGTTGAAAATTGTGAAAAATTCTAAAATGACTGTTTACTGAGCATGTGTTGCGCA
This sequence comes from Neoceratodus forsteri, assembly GCA_016271365.2. Taxonomy (NCBI): domain Eukaryota; kingdom Metazoa; phylum Chordata; order Ceratodontiformes; family Ceratodontidae; genus Neoceratodus; species Neoceratodus forsteri. Next base: position 709,660,766 of record CM028138.1, on the reverse strand, counting down.
GTTCCTTCAGCCTTCGTAAGTTTGCGAATTTTCAATATTTTCACTCCAGATTTTCAATATTACCATTTTATTACACTTCCTTGTGAACAGTATAGCTGCCATTTTTCACATGTCTCCCAAAATGTGTTTCCGCACATGTAGCGCACAATGGTGCAGTCGGTGTGCAAAAGCAATATTTGGGACAGATTAAGAAAATCACAGTTACACTGTTCATGAGCAGAGGTCTTAAAATGGCTATGTAGAAAATTTGGAGACAAAAGTCCATAAAATGACTGTGTTGCGAGTGAGCATTGCGCAGTTTCCACGCACCCTCGTAAGTTCATGAATTTGTAATATTTTCAGTCCAGATTTTCACCAGTGGCATTTTTCCACACTTCCTTATGAACAGTACAGCTGCCATTTTTTACAACTTGGCCGAAATGTGTTTTCACACTTTTAGCGCAGAGATGCGTGGTTGCTGTGGGAAATCATTGTTCGAGACAGATAAAGAAAATCACAGTGACACTGTTCATGATCGGAGGTCCCAAAATGCCTGTGTTGACAATCTGTTGTAAAAAATCCCCAAATTAATTACTATTACGGTGTGCGCTGCACAGTTTCTATGCACGCCGTGATTCTCCAGTTTTTTAATATTTTTACTGCATTTGCAACATTGCCATTTTTACACCTCCCCATGAACAGTACAACTGTCATTTTCACATCCTGTTCGAATGTGTTTTGCACCTGTGGTGCTAAATGCCGTAGTAGTTGTGCATAAGCAGCTTTCGGCTAACAAACTGATATGGCCACTGTTCATGAGGTGGGGGTCACAAAAAAGACATGTTGAAAATTTGGAGTGAAAATACCAACGAATTCCTGAGGTGTTACGGTTTCCAACCAGAACACCCCACCCTGTAGAGAATGATAGGCATCAGGGGTGTGACTTGGGATTCTTGCCTGTAAAGCTCATACTATTCCACACCCTGCAGCCAGTGAGAGGCATCGAGGTATGCCTTGGACTCTTCGGCCCCAAAGTTCACCCCATTCCCCTATACCACACCCATCTCACTGTATTTCCTGATGGAATGGGGTGCACATAAGGGCCAAAGACCCCAAGGCACATCATGATACTTGTCAGTGTCTGCAGGGTAGGGTGTGGTGATATGGTGTGGCCGTTATGCCTGATGACCCAAAGGCACACCCCAATGCCTGTCACTCTCTGCAGGGTGGTGGTGGGGTTGGCTTCAGTTCAATACTTCACTGCCATTCCTATTATGCAGCTCTGCAACTTCTACACTACCACTGCCAATGCCAGCAAGCAAACATTCGGCATTGACAAATGCATGTTATGTTTGCTTGCACACATGTGCAAGAAACATAGTGCCACCATACTAGTTTTCGTAGATGTGCCTCCCCCACTTCCAGTGTCCTGCTTCCTTTTGCAGGTGTGGCTGCACCACGCCAATGAATGTCTGAGCTGTCTATGACAGCCGTTCAGATGCAGTGGTGTACAGTTCTAAGGAAAACACCACCGCAGACAAATTGCATACTGCCGTTGGCAGTTTGCAAATTGCCTATGTCGGCACTGCATCTGAACTGTCATAGACAGTTCTTCCTCCCCACGAACACATACGCACGCCGGGAGCCCACCCCAGCATGCTCATGCGCGCCCCGCACAATCGTAGAGTGAATGGGGTGCCAAACTCCTACTGGCTCTGTGGCCCCACCCACAAACATACTTCCAGGTGCCACGCTCGGAGTCCACCCCAGCATGGCAAACATCCATCTGCTGCCCCCCAAACACACTTCTGGGTGCCACGCTGGGAGCCCACCCCAGCATGGCAAAAGTTAGAATGGCGACAGGGGTGCCCAATCCCCCGTTGGCTCCACTGAACTCCCCCCCCAACAAAAACAGACTTTCAGTTGTCATGCTGGGGGCCCACCCCAGCATGGCAAATGTCTGTATGGCAGACAGGCATGCCCAATCCCCCGTTGGCTCCACTGGTTCTTCTAGAAAAAAACTTCCAGCTGTCACACTGGGAGCCCACCCCAGCATGGCAAAAGTCCCGCGTTGTCTTCTTAAAATGAAAAAAACACCTAAAAACAAAAAATGGTGCCTCGTTGATTGTCTTCCCCCAACCCGCGCCCACTCTCTGTGCACCCACCTCCCCACACACCCCTCACCCCATACTTACCTCTGGAGCTCAGTGCGATGATCTTCGGTGTACCGGGAACACATCTGCACTCTTCAAAGCTGACCACAAGCTGAAGAAATGCCAGTAAGCTGTATAATGGCATAAATGTTTTTTTTTTCAACTTTGGTGCATATCTTGGCCATTTTGGGGAATTTTGTCACCAAATTTTCAACATGGGGTCCTTGGAGCCCCACCTCATGAACTCCATCACTGTCATTTTATTATTCATTCCCGAAAGGTGATTTTGCGGTCACCACACGGAACCACCTTTCGGGACCCAGTAAAGAAATGACAGTGCCACAGTTCATGAGGTAGGCCCCCCCAAAACCCTATGTTGAAAATTTGGTGAAACAATTCCCAGAAATGACTATTTTACGAGCGTGCATTGAGCAGTTCCTATGCATGCTTGTAACTTTGCATATTTTTAATATTCTCACTCCAGATTTTCAACATTGCCATTTTACCACACCTCCTTATGAGCAGTACAGCTGTCATTTTTCATATCTTGCCCAAAATGTGTTTTCACGCATATAGTGCACAATGGCACAGTCGATGTGCGAAATCAATGTTCGGGACAGATTAAGAAAATCACAGTGACACGGTTCATGAGCAAAGGTCTTAAAATGGCTATGTTGAAAATTTGGTGACAAAAGTCCATAAAATGACTGTGTTACGAGCGTACATTGCGCAGTTTCCATGCACCCTCGTAAGTTCATGAATTTGTAATATTTTCAGTCCAGATTTTCAACACTGGTATTTTTCCACACTTCCTTATGAACAGTACAGCTGTCATTTTTCACACCCTGGCCAAAATGTGTTTTCGCACTTCTGGTGCAGAAATACGTGGTTGCTGTGGGAAATCAGTGTTCAGGACAGATTAAGAAAATCACAGTGACACTGTTCATGAGTGGAGGTCCCAAAATGCTTGTGTTGACAATCTGCTGTAAAAAATCCCCAAACTAATTACATTACAGGTGTGCATTGCACAGTTTCTATGCACACTCATGACTTCACCAGTTTTTCTGTATTTTCACTCCAGATTTTCAACATTGCCATTTTTTACACCTCCCCATGAACAGTACAGTTGTCATTTTTCACATCCTGTTTGAAATGTGTTTTTGCACCAGTGGTGCCAAATGGCGTAGTCGCTGTGCAAAATCAGCTTTCCGCTAACAAACTGATATTGCCACTGTTCATGAGGTGGGGGTCACAAAAAACCCAAGTTTAAAATTTGGAGTGAAAATACCAATGAAAGCCTGGGATGTTAGGGTTTCCAGCCATAATGCCCCACCCTGTAGGGACTGACAGGCATCAGGGGTGTGACTTGGGATTGCCGCCTGTAATAATCCTGCCATTCCACCCACGCCCTGCAGCCAGTGACAGGCATCGAGGTGTGCCTTGGACTCTTTGGCCCCAAAGTTCACCCCATTCTCCTATACTGCACCCATCTCACCGTATTTCTTATGGAATGGGGTGAGCATAAGGCCCAAAGACTCCAAGGCACACTGTGACACTTGTCGGTGTCTGCAGGGTAGGGTGTGGTGGAATGACATGGCCGTTATGCCTGATGACCTAAAGGCACACCCCAATGCCTGTCAGTCTCTGCAGAGTGGTGATGGGATTGGCTTCAGTTCAATACTTCACTGCCATTCCTATTATGCAGCTCTCTAACTCCTACACTACCAATGCCAATGCCAGCAAGCAAACATTCAGCATTGATAAATGCTTGTTTTCTCTTGTTTAGCAAGAGCTGCACCCCTGGCCCTGCTGATTAGTGATGCCAACTCCTTATCTGTGCCAGTTTATATATATATATATATATATATATATATATATCCTGCAGTACACATGCTATTCTCCCACCTACATGAAAAATAAGTATCCTTTCTGCAATGCTGCCTGCCCCATTACTCCATTCTCTGTCAGCCCGCTAATTATACTGCTGCAAGCTGGCAGCCCATCTCCATCTGTGGGAGTAAAATGAAGAAACTACTGCTAGTCTCATCCTCGAGTCAGCGCTACACTCTCATACTCGCCATTATTCTGCTAGTAACAATGGGCTGGATTTTCTAAGGGTTCTTAGACCGATGCAAGGTGACTCAAAGAACCATCTTGCATCAAACCAAGGTGCACCAAATACTGTGCACTGTATTTTGCAAGAAAAGCCTTCTGTGTTGCCAAGTCCCCTAAAATTATGCAAGAGGACCATTGTGTCACAAATATGATGCATGGGATGAGAATGACGCAGGTTAAGTTAATAACATGATGCATGGTGTGAGATAGAGCAAAGATGATGTGCGTTGAGTCAAAAATATGATGCTTGAGTGAGATGGAGCACAAAATAACACAAGATGAACCAGAAATTATGGTGGCTGAAATGGGCTCTGGATGTGATATTTTACATGCTACAAAAAGCATTATGATATCTACAATGCAGGACTCCGGCAGCAGAATGCCATATCTAGTATGATACTCAGATTAGCCCACCTGCAGTGGGCCTCTGTATATGTTCTAGTGTCACTTAGACCAGCTCTGGCTGGTCTAACAGTGGCATGAATCTTTGACGCAGTGTTGGCAGCTTCCACCTTAGAAAATAAAAAAAGGGGATGGTGCATCATTTTTATGACGCAAGCCCCACTGTGACATGGTGCACCCATTTTTTTGACACAAGCCTGATGCAATCCACTTTGGTGCAGGCAGTTCTGTTTTTGACTCAAGCAGCATAAGGAAATCAGACCTGATGCAAGTTTTGACGCCCCTTGCCCCTTGCATCATTCTTTCCTGGTGCAAGCACCTTGTGTCATTCCTGGCCCTTTGAAGATTGAGTCCAGTGTCTCTCCAGATCCCAGCTCCCACTCTGTGCCTTAATGAACTGAACAGCTGTTAGTGCATTTGAACATTAGTAGGAATGTAAGTGGCATGTCTAAATTACAGAGAAATAAAGGTAGGAAATGGGATTACTGCTTTTATGGTAACATAGTGCATGGAATATACAGTATTTACACATCATGACTAACATAGCTCTCGAATACTGTGAGCCAGAAGGTTGCAGGATACCATAGAGGGTCAATATGAGTGTGTGTGTGTGTGTGTGTGTGTGTGTGTGTGTGGCCCTAGGGACGTAACAGCAATGAGTACAGTATTCTTCATGGGGTATGGCTGTATTCCTGATACTATATTATTTATGATGTGCAGCCATGTTTAAAATCTGAACTGGGCTTTGGCATTCCATTTGGTGAGGTTCACAGTGGTGGTGGATGGATGGAGTTGGGGTTCAAAAAACCCTTATGTCACATTTTCTTTAGTTGCTTTAATAATAAACCCTAACTTGTGCAGTGAGCCAGTTTTTTTTGCAGTAAAATTTCTTTTTTGAGGCAAATAGCCATGATAATGTCAGGGCCATATACAAGCCAGCTGCAGTTGCATCATCTATCAGACTGCACCAGCCCTGTAGTAAACTTCATGAGTGGGTGGAGGTGGGGGGATAGTCCCACAAACCCATTTTGTTGAATTTAACTTTGGCCACTTATGTGGTCATGGGGGGGGGGGTTCTAACTAAGATTTCCCTTAAGTTGTGGTCAAAATGGTTTTAAACTGGCTAAGATATGGCCATATAAAATTTCCTGTAGGAAAAAATGTCCCCTGTGCATATGCAATGTGCAGTTCTTAGGACTTAGTTTTTTAATAGAAATTTGGCCCCACCCTTGGGGATTGTCTTAGTTAGGGTCCCCTTCATGGCCACATAAGTGGAAATGTGTTTTCGAGGGGATAACCCAAAAACCCATTTTAGGGGGTTTCAATTCCACTGCTTATGTGGTCATGAGAGGAGGTCCTCACTGAGTTACCCCCTGAGTTTGGCCCAAATCTCTATAAAGATGGGCAAGAACTAAGGGTAGAACTAGTGACACCACTGACTACCCTTTTTAACAAATCATGGGAGGATGGGGTGGTACCCGAGGACTGGAGGAGGGCAGATGTGATTCTCCTTCACAAAAGTGGGAGCAAGGCAGAAGCAGGAAACTATAGACCTGTTAGTTTAACCTCAGTGATAGGGAAAATGATGGAATCACTTCTGAAGGAAAGAATTGTCGAGTATCTAGTCCAGAGGGCACAGGACCCTAGGCAGCATGGATTCACAGTGTGAAGGTCATGCAGACAGATCTGATAGATTTCTTTGACTGGGTGACCAAAGTAGTAGATCAGGGAGGGGCTGTGGACATGGCCTACCTAGACTTTAGCAAGGCATTTGACACAGTCCCACAAAGAATATATACAAGTTAGCCAGCCTGGGTGTGGGTCCCAAGATGACAGCCTAGGTAAAGAATTGGCTGGAGAATAGGACACAGAGAGTAATAGTAAATGGAGTCCACTCAGAAGAAAGGAGGGTTACTAGTAGGGTACTGCAGGGTTCAGTATTGGACACGGTCCTCTTCAATGTCTTTATAAGCGACATTGCAGAAGGACTGGAAGGAAAAGTATGTCTCTTTGCAGATGACACTAAGATCTGCAACAGAGTTGATGCACAGGGTGGGGTGGAAAGGATGAGAAGGGACTTGGCAAGGTTAGAGGAATGGTCAAATGTTGGCAGCTTAGATTCAATGCTAAGAAGTGCATGGTAATGCACCTGGGAAACAAAACCCAGGGAAGAGTACATAATGGGGTGAGATACTAACAACAAAAAATGGAGAGGGACCTGGGGGTAGTCATATCAGATGACCTAAAGATGGGCAAGCAATGTGAGAGGAGGAACAAGGAGGGCTGGGGGATACTGGGATGCATGAGGAGGCATCACCAGTAGAAAACAGGAAGTTATTATCCCTAGTACAGACAGCTGGTGAGACCCCATCTAGAGTACTGTGTGCAGTTCTGGAGACCTAACTTCCGAAAGACGTAGACAGGATGGAAGCTGTCCAGAGGAGGGCAACTAAAATGGTGCAGGGTCTGCACCGGAAGACATATGAAGAGAGACTTAAGGAGCTTAATATGTATAGCCTCGAGGAAAGGAGGGAGAGGGGGGACATGATAGAAACTTTCAAGTACCTCAAGGGAATCGACAAAGTCCAAGAGGGTAGCATCTTTCAAAAAAAGAGGTGTGCAAGGACAAGAGGGCACAATTTGAGGATGGGGGGTGGCTCAGAGGTAATTTAAGGAAGTATTTTTTCACAGAGAGGGTTGTGGATGCATGGAACGGCCTTCCGGAGGAGGTTGTGGAGTCAAAATCAGTGGTGGAATTCAAGCATGCATGGGATAGTCATAAGGCAGTTCTGGGGGGGTTGGGGTAGGAAGAAGTAGGCTGCTGGTTAACTAGGATCTGCAGCTTATCCAGTAGGTAGGGAAATGGGCAGACTGGGTGGGCCAAGCGGTCCTTATCTGCCATCAAATTCTATGTTTCTATGTTTAAGTTATGGCCATGTGAAAATCCCTGTGCAGAAAATATACTAAAAATAGCTAAGTCCATTGGAATGCAGAGGTTGCCAATTTTCAGATTTATTCATTTTTGCATAGTTGAAGAATTGACAGAAAAAGAACTAAGTGCAACTGGATCACCATGAATGGTATGATACTCACTGCCCTTGCCTTGTGGGCTCAAAGCAGGTTGAGGGGCCTGTGTCTTCTGATTGGGGGGTTCGTATACAAGGTTTTAGATAAGTGTGCAGTGCCTCCACCCAGAAAAAAAGGATTAAATGGAGCTTGCGTCAGTGAGGTACAACCCCCTGAGATGCAGTACCCCCCCGCCCCAGTACTGCAAAGGAACACTCCACCTACAAACCATCACAGTGCAATAATAATTCCCCACACCCAACACTTATACTCTATAAACAATTATGTGCAAAAGTAATTATAAATACAAGAACAAAGGTTTTACTGAGCAAAGAGAACAGGTTCTGGGGGGAGGAAAAGGTTATGCAACTGGGATAACAGTAAATAAACCCTTTTTTTCAATTCCCATACATGCCTAACCTAGATACACAGAGGCTCCTCCCCTGACATCCTGCTAGGTACAGACAAAGTTTGGTGACCCAGGGCTGTGTTGCAAGTGCACTTGCTTACTTACTTGGTATTTTGCTACCAACTGATGGCTCTCTCTTGCATTGCCTTCTCACTTAGCACTGATTTATTCTGAGTATATGATGCTCCTTTCTATGTTTGTATTTACCCAAGTGATGTTCCTTAATATGTTTGCAACTATTCATATGAGGTTTTGTTTATGCTTGCAATTACCCATGCTGCACCCCTCCTTTGGGCCGCACCTGGAAACGAGCCTTAGCTCAGCGTTCCTATCCCAGTTACCAAATTTTAAATAAATAAATAAATTGCCCTTCCAGGCTTAACCCTCTAACAGTGTCTCCCTCCCACCCCACACTGCACAGTACAGTAGTTGCTGCTGCTCACTTGTACCCGGGGTGCTGCCCATTCCCTACTGGTACCATTGTATAGCCTTTTAAATCTATCAGGGAGTTCCTAGTGCTTCCCTGTGTACCTCGCTGTTGAAACAGTGTAGGCCCAATGATATTGCATGTGATTGGCTGGCAACAGTGCACCTTGAGCAAATAAACACAACTGCTTGCCAATTAAAACCAAAACCTAAATGCTTTTAACTTCAAATGGAGGTACTTGTAACTCCCGGCCGGAAGGCCAAGTCAAATAAATGCTTTCCAATGATTCTACAGGTTGCAAGTTATAGAGCAAGCCATGCGTTTACTCAGGGTTTCCCGAACCATGTGATCACCCATATTGAGCAGGGGGTGATGGTGCAGATCACACTTAATGCCTCTCTGGCTTGTTTCTCTCTGTGTCTCTACTGTATGTGTGGTGCAGGCCTCTGGCATCGGCTGACAAATGTCAGCTAGATGACAGATGTTTTCCCTTAATTACTGCAAGGATCCTGCAGTCATCCATTGTCCCAGGAGTTCCTTGTGGTGCTCCTTCCACCTCTCCAGCCTGATTGGCTGATGTTGTGAATCCTGTTGGTGTGGGCTTTTCGGGTCAGGGTGAACTAGGATAATTGCCCAGCTTGTAGTCCATAGGCGTTCTGACCCCGTTTCATTCTAAACAGGGCTCCTGTTCCTGAAACTTCCATTCATGCCCCTTGCTTTTTTAGCAGTGGTTGGGCTTGCAGTTTGATCCAGTCAGAGTTTAGTAGCAGGGAATCTGTGATCTTCTATGAACACCTTCACACTCAGCCATCAGTAGCAGGCATCTGCCTTTGATGTTTGGCGGAGCCACTTCTTCACTTGGGTGCTTGAGGCCCTGGAGAAATCCTGCTCTCCTTCCTCTTGGCAGCTCTTTTATTTTTTTGTTTTATTTATTGTGGTCTCTGATTAATGCCTTTGAGAACAAGCTCATTACATAGGTTCTACATCAGAGATTTAACTAACAGTGATTAAAGCCACAAAGAGATAAGCAACAGAACTGCAAGTGTGGGCAATTGACAAATGGGACACAGAAATATAATATAAAGTTATTAGCAAGACAACTCAGGCAGGGAATAGAGACAGGCTAATAGTGGTACTGTACTATGACTGGTAAGGTGGGAAATAGGAAGTGCTGGGGGAGAGGTAGACACCGGCAAGAGGGAGTTGGAAGAGGGAGTGAGAAGCAGTAGAAGTAAGTGTTAGCAGGAGGAAAGGGACAGAGTGGGAGTTAAAGAGGTTCGGGGAAGCCACACCTGAACCGTATGAAAGAAACATCTGCTGAGAAGGCATCGTTGAACTAAAAGGATTGGAGATGAGAGTTGGTGGGAGAGGAGAGATGGAGCAGGCGGGGTGGGGGAGGGGGAGCTGAAGGAGAAGAGAAGAGTGGGCGGGGTTGCAGGAGGGCACAGATCAGGTGAGAAACACCAAGTGTAGGGTACAGGGCCAAGTGGCAACTGGGGAGTGATGCCTAGGCATGAGATTAAGCAGCTGTTAATTGGTTAATGAAAACAGTCACAGCTGGCTTTAGCAGTGAGGTGTTTTTGAAGCTCATGTTTGAAGGGTCCTAAAGCTGTTTTTGAGGAGATGACAGGAAGGAGAGCATTAGTCCATGTGGGGCCACGGTGTGCAAAGGCTCTTTGACCAAGGGAGGTGCGGCACCTAGGAACTGTGAAGACCATGGTATCTGAGCTTCTCGTGGGATGTCCATTTTCATGGAGGGCGAGGAGCTTCTGTACACCTGAAGGCATCTGGTCCAGACATACTTTCTTGGCCAGGAGGCACATGTGGTATTTGAGCCTGCCAGTGAACTGCAGCCAGTTAGCTTGGTGATATAGGTCCAAAAGTATGTGTGAACCATGCAGAGCCAGTAAGGAGCCAACATGCTTTATTTAGAGCAACTGTAATATGGTGGAGGGCAGTGTCTGAGGCAGAGCCACAGACTACGATGCTGTAATCAACAAGTGAGACCACAGAACTGTGAATAACGAGATTTAGGGCCTCCGGAGTAACACTTTGCTTATGTCTGTGTGTAGCAATCCAATCCAGATGTTCACAGCCGTAGCAACATTTTCAATGTGGTGGGCATAAGACATAGTACTATCAAGTGTGACCCCCAAGTATTTGAATTGCTGGAAGAGATCAAAACTAGTACCAGACATGTTAGTTATGATGAGCTTGTGTGAGCAATGTCTATTTTGGGGACTGGAAAACAACATTGTCTTGGTTTTCTTGTACTTCATAATGAGTTTTTGGTCCCTAAATAATTTTTCAACCATGGTGAAATTGTCCTGAAGTTTACACTCCAAGGGGACAGGGTCGAGGTCACTTACATACAGGACTGCATCATCCGCATAAAGCAGAATCGGAGAGCTACTGGCCAACAGGAGCCGGTTCAGGAACAGACTAAATAGAATGGGACCCACAATGGAGCCCTGGGGCCATCAGAGCGAATGGGTCTACTGTCTAATAGGACACTGGCAATCTTAACTTGTTGTGATTGATTCATGAGGTAGCTCTTAAACCAGGTAACTGTATCATTGGATATCTCTGGTTCTTTGCCACAAAGTCAAAGTCTTTGGGAGCAGGAAAGAGCAAAAAGGATGACTTCAGTATAGCTAGGGCTCTGCAGAATAAAACATGTTATTTCTCCTTTCAAAGTACCTACTGGGAAAATAACATGGAAAACTCATGTCATTGTATTGATAGCGTTCAATGTTCCAGGAACTATGTTATTTTACTATTAACTATGTTTTTTTAATTCAATAAACTTTATTGAGTCTAACAAGAGGGTTAAACAGTTACTAACAACTACGATAATGACAACAGAACATAAAGCTGACTGTAACTCACCATAAACAGTGTTCACTATCAAGTCCAGTTCCCCTCTTCTGACCTTCCCACACCCTCTTCCCACCCTACTATCTAACCCATCCCCCTTCCCCTGTCTGGAAGAGAAGTATAGTCCTCTCTGAAGAATCCTGGTTTGGACAATTAAGAGTAAGAGGAATCCTTACCTCAGAGAAGACGTTTTGAACTTAAAAGTTAAGGTCATCATAACAGAATAACGTATTTAAAACAACAGATGTGCACTTGATAGTTGAAGGCATTACTCAAAAAGATTTTACGTTCCCAATCCAGATTATCACAAAAAAGAAAAAAATGTAATGTTTTGTAGCAGGTCTCATATTACATTTACTCCTAGGGTTAGTAGAACATACAATGATTCCTGAATCATTTTATAGTCATCAAGATGGTGTGCTAAGCCGGCAATAATTTATTCAGCTTGTAGAGCAGACAATATTTCACTGTACCATTCTGGAAATGGAAGGATGTCCTGGTCACACCAATGTTTTAGAATTACCTTTTTAGCACAGGCTGATATCAGAGCCATGGGATACCTTTGATTCCCAATTAATTGCTCGTAAAAGACCCCCAACAAACATATTTCAGGTGCAAATGCCTAACTCAAACCCAGCAGTGGATCTTGTCATTGCTTTATGTTAGCTGTGTTATGTGAATCCCATGTCATACATTGGATAGTCTATAAGGTGTCTTAAAATATTATTGATTTTCTGTGTAGACTGTTGATGTCATTGCTCCCTTGAACTCATAGCTTCACACACCCACTCATTGCAAGAGAACAGAAACAGCAGAATTTTACTGTGAATGACAACCATATTTTAAGTTATCTCATAAAATACTCCCCATTTGTTCCCCAATATTTTTACCCCTTGGTGTGATGTATAAATAAGACACCCCTCCGCACAGTGTCTTGGGGCCTGATGGAAAAATATGGGGAAGGGTACCCAACCTTGCAAAGATCTATCCAGAGACAAAACTAGAATATCTGGCACATACCTCATTTGAAGCTCAAAGGGTCCCTTCACGGTTGTGCCGAGCAACCGACATGGGGAGGACTGCACTCTGACGACTCCGCTGTGGGGGCAACTGATGTTAGCAGGCAGCATACAAATTCATAAGCAGTAGGAGGCCACACTTGGATGAAAGATAAAACAAAATTAATTTATTTATAGCCAAAACAACAGCTTCCGGGAAATGGGGCATGGCATGGAGACAGGCAAACTTAAAGGAGAACTGTGCTGAATCTGTTATTTTATATTATATACACCTGTGAGCAGATACTCATTGAGAGGTTCCACATGAAATACATTAAACAACAAGGCAAGAAACAAAGGACAATATACAGATAATACATCAAGAGTACAGTAAACAGATAATGGGAGTATTAACAAACAGGTACATAAATCCAACCAGAAACAGGTAAGCTGCAGCATTGTACAAAATATGTCTGTGTCGGAAGGAGGAGTGGGAGAAGGAGGGGAAGGAGGGGGTGGGGTAAGCAGGACAGTGTGGGAAGAGGGGGGTTAGGTTGGGAGAAGATAGGGGTACAAGAGGTTGAAGGTGGGGGCTAAATGTCGAGGTTTACCTATCCTGAGGATAGGAGCAGGGAAGTGCTGGAGGTAGTCTGTAGTTACGTGGGATGTCTCAGTGGTGCCACCTGCAGGTACTCATATGAATAAGATGGTGGCGCAATTTGAGTTTGAAGGATCCTAGAGTAGCAGTGCCAGAGGTATCAGGTGGTAGTGCGTTAATCCAGAATGGGTTTAGTGCAACCTTTTTGGTGAGAAGGCAGGTTTGATATCTTATTCTGTCGTTAAGTTGGAGCCAGGCAGCACGGGTAGAGAGTTTGCATGTATGAGTTAGTTTAGGTGCATGGGTTAGTTTAGGTTCATGTCATTTTCCCAGTAAAATTTGATTTTTAAATGCTGCTTCAAATTTTGTTATTGTGCCATCTATACAGGCTGTTTAGTTATCCCAGTGAATGTTTCTGATTTACAAACAGCTGTTAAATACCATCTTAGAACTGTATGATACACATTATGTCCCTTGCTTTGTTCTTCTATTGTTGGCACAATGCATTAGTGCTCTACTATAGAACTCTGTGGCTGGAAAGGGACATAAACTACATCATACAGTTCTAAAATGGCATTAACTAGCTGTGTGTAATTCAGAAATGTCTGCAGTGGTTACTGAAAGGCCTGTAAAAATGAAACAATAACAGAATTTGAACCAATTCTTCAAAAACAGCTTATACTAGGAAAATGACTTGTAGGTTCAGTGCAGTTCTCCTTTAACAGTGGCAAAAAGTCACAGCACCCTAATTTAGGCCAAAAAGGCCATGGAGCTGGATTTTCCAAAGCCAAGAGGCTCTGACCTCTGGCAGAAACATTTTAGGCTGCACTTAAATGTAACCGCAGCAGCCTACCCACTGGCAGCTCAATTCCGTGCGCACGGCTCAAATCCAATACTTACACGTGGTGGCATAACCCTGGCTGCAGCTCTCTACTTCAAAATGTCCACTCACACTGCAACTAAGGGCAGTGGAACATGGGCCCCTGGCGTCCCCAGACCCAGCACAAAACACGGGTGATCCAGGGGACCCACTTGGCCCTCTTCTCTCTCTCCCTGCAGGCTGTCACACAGGAACGGAGTGCCACACAGGGTGCGAGGTAGCTGGGCTGCCACCACCACCACCTAGCCCCACACCTCAGGCTGCTACCACTGTGACATCCCCACTATTCCAACCATCCAGGTCTCTAATAAAAGAATTAGGCCCCATCCTGCCCCGATGCTACAGAGCATGAGGTGGGCCACCAACATCTCCCTGGGCCACAACTCCCACTAATGAACCCAGTCCTCATAACAGCTACAGTACCCTATGCCACCCACCTTTTCCTGAGCAGACTTAGATGCCGAGTCGCCAAGGCCTGAATCCCAGGCCAGGGCCGGAGCCCTGATCTACTGGTGTGTCTCTCCCACTGGCCTCTCCCTCCCACCAAAAATTGGCCCAATAAATACTCAAGGGTCTGGACTGGCTCCACCTGCCCAGCAGGTGGCCAGCTTCCCAAGCCATACATAGAAGAAGTAGAAGGAGAGGGCCACTTTAGTAAGCATCTCCCCAAGGGGGGGCTTACACTCTTCCCCCCTTAAAACCATTCGCCTCCTGGTGAATGGGGCACCCGGCTTCCCCACTGGAGGAACTGGATGCAGGATATGTGTATTCTCCTGTTCCATCCCCTCCTGGGGGACCAACTGGCAAAACATTTAACCAAAGTGACCCAGAAAATCCCATATACCCCCATTAACAATGCTGCTGCCCCAAAGTGAAACCCAACTTCCAGCTGTATGAATACTACAGCCAGCACAAATACTCCCAAACAATTAATTAACAGTCGCAATAACGAAACACTAAATAACATGCACAGGATAGGAAATAGATTAAATAATGACCCAAACCCTATCTCAAACACACTATATCTCACTTTCAAACACACTCACCACAAACACACACACACACACACACACACACACACTCACACACACACACACACGCCTAAATAAGAATTTTCCCATCTCACACACAGACAGACAAACAAGTCACACCTCACCCCATCCCACACACCACTATTTCCCCCAAAACAATTTTATTAAAAAGAGCACTTCACTTTGCAGTCCATGAGGATGACAGAGTCTAAAATGCAAGTCCACAAAAATATCCAACACTTGCAATGCTCTGCAGGGCACAAGCCTCAGATTATTTTTTTTTCCAACTATAGCAGAACTAACACTTGAACAAGAACTTTAACAACAATGAAAAGAAGAAAGTGCAAAATTCTCACCCACCAAGAAACAGTCCCAACAATTAAACTGGGGAAACAAAAGTCTTGGCATATTTAAATCAAGTTCATACCAACTTCATCCTTCAGAGGGTGGGTCTTCCGCCTTGGATGTAATAGAACTGTGGATCTGGCTTTACTGTTTCTCCACCAAAGGAATCCATTGTAATGACATAATATTTGGTTTGTCTTCCTGTCACATCCTTGATGAGAGTAAAATGCTTAAATAGAGTCAGTCCTGTCCAAACTGAGGAGTTACACAGGGATCTGGCCCTTGTAATGACAGCAGCTAAAGGGAGTCTGGATTGGTGTTTTCTGAGCTGGACCTTATGCACGGCACCACAGAAAACACAGTCAGACCATGTTTCTTCAATTACATCCCTGATCCTTTCAGAAACATAGGGATAGTCTTCTCTGGGATACTTGATGTGGATTCTCTGATGAACACACCTTTTGGCCTGCGACCACTTCTGGATACTTCTTACACTGGTTCATCGGGCCATTCAGTCCTGTAGCCACACCCCAGAGTGGTAACAGATGTTGAGAGGGTTGTCAGCTAGCAGGCCATCCATTTTCTCCTGGAGAAGGATAGACAGCTGAGGCAGCAGTAGGATGTTATCTGGCAGGGTCAACTGTGGAAGTTGATGGGGCTGGGGTACAGCTCTCTCTGTCTCCTGATCCTGGAAGTCCAATGGTTGGGATAGCTGACCAGGGTAGAATACGGGGGAAGGTCCACATGCACTGACCCACAGGGGCTGATTTTCTCCACTTGGACTTCAGGTGACTCTTTTCTTTTTCTGAGGCATCACCCCACTTTCCAGATGAACTAGAGGCCCTGATGGGTGGAGAAGCACTCTCTGACTTCCTGGGCCCTGGGGAGTCTTCAGATTTAACAGACTTACCGTGTCCCCTTCCTCTGCCATGTGGAGGCTCAGATGCAATGGATGGAGAAGGGCTGGGCAGATGGCTGTGCCCTTTTTTGACATAAAGGTCCTCTTCTTGGGCAACAAGCTCCCTGAGCTGGTGGCCTTGATGGAAGAGGGACGCCTGGATATCATAGCAGTCACAGAAACATGGTACACAGAGAACCATGACTGGGATGTTAACATACCAGGGTACATAACCTACAGGAGAGACAGGTAGGGGAGAAGAGGGGGAGGAGTAGCTGTCTATGTAAAGGAAGAGATAAAAGCAACTGAACAAAAGAGTAAACAGGGAGGAGAGAAGGCACTGTGGGTCACCTTGGAGACTTGAAAGGGCACCACAATCCGCACAGGGGTTGTGTACAGACCCCCATGTCAGGGGAGGGAATGGACAGGGATATGCTAGAAGGCATTCTTAGAATGGCAGAGAAAGGGGAGATACTGTTGCTGGGAGACCTGAATATGCCAGATGTTAACTGGAGCACATTTGCTGCAGTCACATCCAAGAACAGGGCCATTCTTGATGCCCTACAGGTGGCAGGCCTCAGACAGCTAGTTTTGGAACCCACTTGTGAGGGAGCAATCTTAGACCTCGTACTCTCAAATAGGGGCAGTGAGAGGATCTCAGATCTAGAAGTGGGTTGCCATCTGGGAACAAGTGATCATCAAACAGTGTGGTTCACGTTAAACTCAGCTACAGAGTCAAGCCATACAAAAGTGAGGGTACTGGACTTTAGAAGGGCTGACTTTGGCAAGATGGGAGAGTGCCTCAGAAAAGCACTAGCAAACAGGCTAGAAGTAGATGTGGAGCAACAATGGGGAATCATCAAAACTGCCATCACAGAGGCAACCAGCCTTTGTGTGAAGCAAATAAACAAATCAAAATGAAAGAAAAAGCCACTATGGTTCTCAAAAGAGGTGGCTGTGAAAGTCAGGAAGAAAAAGATAGCATTCCGGAAGTATAAGGAAACACAGAAGGAGCAGGACAGAGAGCTGTACCAGTTAAGGCAGAAGGAAGCAGGGGAGGGAAGTCAGAATAGCAAAGGCCCAAACTGAGGAAAAGATAGCCAACTCAGTTAAGAAGGGGGATAAAACCTTTTATAGGTACATCAGCGAGCGTAGAAAGACAAAGGGAGGGATAGTGAGGTTGAATAGAATAAACGGTGGGTGGGCAGAGGGGGACAGTGAAAAAGCAGGGATACTGAACGATTATTTCTGCTCAGTATTCACAAAAGAGGAGGGGGAAGTGCCTAATCCAATTAACAGAAGCACTCTTGATAGGGGGGTCGATCCCAGTCCTTTCACAGAAGAAAGGGTTCTGCAAGAACTCCTAAAACTGAAGGTGGACAAGCAATAGGCTGATGGAATTCACCCCAAATTCTAAAAATTAAGGAACTAGTGAAACCACTGGCTACTTTTTTAATAAATCATGGGAGGATGGTGGTACCGAGGACTGGAGGAAGATGGATGTGATTCCCTTCACAAAAGTGGGACCAAGACAGAGGCAGGAAACTACAGACCTGTCAGTCTAACCTCTGTGGTAGGGAAAGTGATGGAGTCACTTCTGAAGGAAAGAATAGTTGAGTACCTAGAGGCCAGTGGGGCACAGGACCGAAGGCAGCATGTATTCACAGCGGGAAGGTCATGTCAGATGAATCTAATAGATTTCTTTGACTGGGTGACCAAAGTAGTAGACCAGGGAGGGGCTGTGGACATGGCCTACCTAGACTTTAGCAAGGTATTTGACACAGTCCCACACAAAAGATTAACAGTCAAATTAACCAGCCTGGGAGTGGGTCCTAGGGTGGTAGCCTGGGTAAAACATTGGCTGGACAACAGGACACAGAAGGTAATTGTAAATGGAGTCCAGTCTGAAGAAAGAGGGGTTACTAGTGGGGTACCGCAGGGTTCAGGTATCGGTCCAGTACTTTTAATGTCTTCATAGTGACATTGCAGAGGGACTGGAAGGAAAAGTATGCCTCTTTGCAGATGACACAAAGATCTGCAACAGGGTTGATACACAAGGAGGCGTGGAAAGGATGAGAAGGGACTTGGCAAGGTTTGAGGAATGGTCAGAAGTATGGCAGCTAGGATTCAATGCAAAGAAGTGCAAAATAATGCACCTGAGAAACAAGAACCCAGGGGAAGAATACACAATGGGGGGGAAGTAGTAACAACAACAAAAAAGGAAAGGGACCTGGGGGTAATCATATCAGATGACCTTAAGGTTAGCAAGCAATGTGAGAAGGCAGTAGGGAGGGCTGGGGGTATACTGGGATGCATAGGAGAGGTATCAGCAGCAGAAAACAGGAAGTTGTTATCCCTCTGTACAGACAGTTGGTGAGACCCCATCTGAGTACTGCATCCAGTTCTGGAGACCCCATCTCCGCAAGGATATAGACAGGATAGAGGCAGTCCAGAGGAGGGCAACTAAAATGGTGCAGGGTCTACAAGAGAAGCCTGATGTGGAGAGACTAAAGGAGCTTAATAAGTATACCCTTGAGGAAAGAAGGGAGAGGGGGGACATGATAGAAAATTTTAAGTACCTCAGTGGAATCAACAAAGTCCAAGAGGGTAGCATCTTTCAGAAAAAGAGACATGCAAGAACAAGGGGACAATTTAAAGATGGGGAGCGGTTCAGGGGCAATGTGAGGAAGTATTATTTCACAGAGAGGGTAGTGGATGCATGGAACAGCCTTCCTGAGGAGGCTGTGGGGTCTAAAACTGTGGGAGAATTCAAGAATGCATGGGACAGACATAAGGCTATTCTTGTGGGGGTTAGGAAGAAATAGGCTGTTGGTTAACTAGGATCTGCAGCCTATCCTGTAGGTAGGAAAATGGGCAGACTAGATGGGCCAAGCGGTCCTCATCTGCCGTCAAAGTCTATGTTTGTTTCTCTTCAGCAGGGGCTTCAGGAGTAGAAGGCTCCAAAAGTGTGGTAGCCAATCTGATCTCATCCTACATGTCTAAGCTTCCTGTTGACAAAACGGTGGTCATCTCTGGAGATACTGAAGGTGGCCATGTCCACTCAGGCATATAAGGTGGCAACGCATAACAATTAATCATAGGTGGTACCCCTCGAGTGCTCAAGGAGCACAAAGGCAGGTGCACCACTCCAACTCCCTGGTAGCTACACCGCATACAGTGTGACAAGGAGATCATGCTACTCGTGAGGACCAACCTTTTCTTAAATCACTTGCAATAGTTCTTCGCTTTCTTAGCCTAATCTATAATTTACAATTTCTAGTCCATAAGGTTGGTGACCTATGGGTGCCCTCTCCCCTTTCTTGACTATGCTATGATGTCATTTTTAATTTTCCTTTCCCTTCTCGGGTCCTTATACATGGAGATTATTGTGGTGACCTCCAAGTTGATGTAAAACAACAGGCTGTGTTCCTCATTTTTGGATTTAGTATGCAATAGCACATCATGAAATACCTTGATGTATATGACTTATGTGTATGAAACCTGTGAATGTTGAAGATACCACAGCACTAGCTGTTTTTTTATAAAGGTTAAAAGTTACTTTGGTGACTGTATTATAGAATTAAGTTACTGGAATAGAGATATCAGAAACCCCCATTACGTTAAAATGCATATGAATTACAGATTGTTTGAGAGGCCCTTTGGCACCATGCATTCTTGATTTAAGCTGAACCAGCCTAACATTTCGTGGTGATTTGCATATACATCCCATGATGCTTTGCATTATGGGGGTATGTGTGATGTTGTGTTTCTTTGAAACTTGACTTTATTGCCAATGCCCTTTGGGGTAACCCTTTCTACAGTGCTTCTGCACTGAGGTTCTTTGTCTTTAGCTTGTTTTTGAGTTTTTCCTCATTGAGCTCCCCATTACCCAAACACACAAGACAAATATAGGGAATAAAATAATTTTCACTAAAGAGATAGATTAGTGGATCAGTAGGTGCTGACTAAGTGCAGAGAAAGGACATGCATAATCTGTTGCTGCAAACTGATTTCTTGAAGAAGGGATTTATTTATTTTATAGAATCAGAATATTCATTTTGATTGTTTTATAGAATCAGAATTTATTTATTTTATTTATTTTACAGAATCAGAATTACAACCCTTTGAGTCAGAGACTCATTTACAAAGGCTCTTTGTCAAAAAACAGAGTACAAAACACATACAAACACAGTAAACATATTATACAGAGAATTATAAGGGGATAATTTACATATATGTGTATTGTTACAGTGAATGTACATAGATACAGTGAAAAGAGTCCAACATGGGAGAGACAGTCTATATAGTTCCTAAACAATGTGGTAGCTAGAGTATCATAGAGCAAGCAAGAAGTGCCATTGCTGAAGGTTATTCCCTGTGCTATAAATAAACATCACACAGAGACTGTGTGTTGAACCTGAAGTTCTGCATCTGGTCCATCTGTTATCCCTCAGCCCCTCCACACATAGCGGTCTGCAGGAGCTCTCCTTCCAGCATTACTCCAGAGCCACGATAACAATGAGGCAGGCACCAAGGTGTGCGGGGGTCATTTTCTGGAGGTTTTTCTGCTATTTTTTCAGTTAGCCAAACAACTGCAGCTATCTTCGTTCTTTCACAGAAATGGCCTCAGTGCCACAAGCTCCCACGTCCTACATTTTCTCTTAGCCTATCAGCTAACACAAGGAACTTTATCAGGCAAAGCATAGGGAGGCGGGTAAAGAAGTCAGCAGAGCAAAGGCAAAAACAGAGGAAAGGATAGCCCAGACAGTGAAGGAGTGGGACAAAACCTTCTTCAGGTACATAAGGGAAAGACGAGAGGCCAAGGGTGGGATAATGAGGCTTAGTAAAGGAGGGGGGAGTGGGCAGAGGGGGACCTGAAGAAGATTGAGATATCGAACAAATACTTTTGCTCAGTATTCAGAAAAGAAAGGGAGGGGGATGGACCGATATTAGCAAGTAGACACACACAGGAAAGAGGGGTGGACACCTGTCCATTCACAGAGGAGAGAGAGTCCTAAAGGAACTCTTGAAACTGAAGGAGGATAAGGCAATGGGGCCAGATGGGATGCATCCCAGAATACTAAAAGAGCTCAGAGAGGTGATACTGTCACCACTGACAGCCCTATTCAACAAATCGTTGGAGGATGGAGTAGTACCAGAGGACTGGAAGAGGTCGAACGTGATACCGCTTCACAAGAGTGGGAGCAAGGTAGAAGCAGGTAACTATAGAGTGGTCACTTTGACCTCAGAGGTGGGAAAGATAATGGAATCGCTGTTAATGGAAAGGATTGTAGAATATCTAGAAGCCAGTGGGCACAGGACCCAAGGCAACATGGATTCATAACAGGAAGGCCATGTCAAACGAATCTGATAGATTTATTTGACTGGGTGACAAGGGTAGTAGATCAGGGAGGAGCAGTGGACATGACATATCTAGATTTTAGCAAGGCATGTGACACAGTTTCGCACAAGAGGTTAGTAAACAAGTTGGGCAATCTGGGAGTAGGTCCCAAGGTGGTAAACTGTATCAGAAATTGGCTTAGCAACAGCACTCAGAAGGTGGTGGTAAACGGAGTTCAATCTGAAGAAAGGGGGTAACCAGGGGGTGCCACAGGGTTCGGTGCTGGGTCTGGTCCTCTTTGATGTCTTTATAGGTTACATTGGAGGTGGACACCAAGGAAATTATGCCTCTTTGCAGATGACATCAAGATCTGCAATAGGGTTGGCACTCCAGGAGGGGTGGAGCAAATGAGGAGAGACTTAGACAAGTTGGAGAAGTGGTCAAGAGTGTGACAGCTCAGATTCAATGCCAAGAAGTGCAAAATTATGCACTTGGGGAACAAAAACCCAGGGGAGGAATACACAATGAGGAGGGGTGTACTAGCAGCAACTAAAATAGGAAGGGACCTGGAGGTAATCATAACAGATGATTTAAAAGTAGCCAAATAATATGAGAAGGTGGAAAGGAAAGCCAGTGGAATGCTGAGGTGCATAGGGAGAGGTATCACCAGTAGTAAAGAGGAGGTGGTGATGCTGCTGTACAGGCAGTTGGTGAGGCCTCATCCAGAGTACTGCGTGCAGTTCTGGAGACCTCATCTCTGAAAGGACATCTACAGGGTGGAGGCCGTTCGGGGAAGAGAAATGAAAATGGTGCAGGGGCTACACCAGAAACAATATGAGAAGAAATTGAGAGAACTCAATATGTATACTCTGGAGGACCAGAGGGAAGGGGGATATGATACAGACATTCAAATACTTCAAAGGGATAAGCAGAATTCAAGAGGGCAGATTCTTTCAGAAAAGGAGTTGTGCAAGAACAAGGGATCACAACGGGCTGTCTGCATGAAGCCCACGCAGCATTCGCAGGGCACGTGCGTAGCCAGCAGGGGTGGATAGGTGCCACATGCATGCATGCAAGCCTACAGCAGCATGCACGACGTGCCTGCAACTCACCATGCAGGTCGGCAATGCGGAGCTAAACAGCCTGCACATGCAGCAGCCATGCGGGGGTGGAGCCATGCACCAGGTATGCAGTGGAGCACGCAGCCCATGCAAAAATGTACAGTAGGTGCACATACGCATGTCACATGGTGTGTACAGCTACACATGTCCAGGAGTACCTGTAAGCAGCCACATAGGCCATGCCTCTGGCAGAAGCCCAAACAGCAGTGAACGCCCACAAGACAGGCACGTAGTAGTGTGCAGAGTCACGACTCTGCCACAAGCGTGGTGCCATGGATGGCCAACCACCTACAGGCCATGCTGCAAGCACCCAACATGGACGGCCATGCATGGCAGCACAGCACCATACCATACAGGTCACCAGACAGACGAGAAACCACATGTGTCCCCACATGCCACAGCAGCTGCCAGAAACAGTGCCCATGTGGCACAAAACTTTGGTGTGGGCAACATGCATGGTGTAGGATGCCACCACAGTGGACAGGCACCTGCACACCTGCAGAAAGGCAGGGCAGTGCAAGTGCCCCCAGAAGGCATTGGCAGCCGACACCCACCACCAGGGCATTGTACCCACAATAACTGTCAGGGTAATGCCCGGCATAGGGAAACTGGCGAGCCCTGGCAGCCAAAACAACCAACTGCGTGTCCATGACAGGCAGTGCCCCGGAGATGGCCTCATAGCCCTGCAGAGTACCCTACACCCTGCAGATCTGGGATCCCAGCAGGCGGGTCCAGCCCGTGAACTGAAAACTGCCTGGCATCCAAATGCAGCTGCAGGCCCCCTCCCTGGCAGGTGACTGCAGCAGCAGAGCACTCCCCCAGCACCACCAACAGGGCAGGCAGACACCAATGGCCTTGCAGTCGAACGAAGCTGCAGACACCCCCCACACACACACATGCACGCATGCGAGGCATTGAACAGACATGGAAAAGTGGACAAATGTTTATTACAACAGCAGAGACAAATGCACGTCACAATGCCTGACAATCCCCCCTGACACCCCGATGTCAGTCCCTGCCCTGTGCCACAGCACATCCAGATGGTCACACCATGGCCTGAGCAGTCCCCTACACAGCATGCAGCTCCACGTGATCCGGTGCCATCACTGCCGGACGACGCTCCCCCTTGCTGCTGCTGCTGCTGCACTCCTCTGCAGGCATAGGCCATGCCACCCGCTGCAGCACAAGGCACCTGATGGGTCCCCTGTAGTGCTGTGGAGAGAACAAGACAGTAAGTACCATGTGCATAGGCCTGGACACCCACCCTGCGATGACTGGACACACAGAGGTGCAGCCTCCCCAGGGCCAAGGCAGACACTCCACTGGCCCAGACATGTGTGGCATGGCATCCCACACAACGGGCCACCCCCCCCAACACCAACATGTCAGCAACAGAGGAGCATGATGACAAACAGATGAAGGCCACCTACCTGAGATGGAACAGTGACCCTGCACACCCTCATAGTGGAGTGCACCACCCACCACAGCCCTCCGAGGGTACCATGACATCCTGCACACAGACACACACCGCATGTGGTACTGTGCCCTAGGTGTCTCCACCATGACAGCCACCCCGTCCGGCTGCACCTGCTGCCATAGCACAATCCTCCTCCTCAGCATGCCCGTGGAGACCTGCAAGTGGGAGGGGAGGTGGATAGCAAAACAGAAGGCAGGTCAGCTAACAGGCATGGCCTAAGGCAAATCCCCACCATCGCCCGCCATCAGGTATAAGACCCTTGCATGACACACTTACCGGTTGAGAGGCCTGTGTGGCCAAGAGAGTCCTGTAACCACTGCTGTCCAAGAACTCATGCTCAGCAATGCAACAGAGGTCCAGTGGGTAATGCTCCACAGTGTCTGTGTGACATGTAGAGGCAAGGGTGTGCAAGGGTGTGCCATGTATGTAGCGAGCCTGTGCCAGGTGTGCATGTGCCAAGCAGCACCACAAGTGCAACACACACATGCATGTTGAGGCAGGTACCATGCAACACCCCACATGGCAGGCCCATGCGACCGATGCTGCAGGTGATGCCATGCAGGGTGGCACACAGACATGTAACATCACGCAAGGCATGACAGCGGGTTGGTGGCATACAGGGCCCCATGGTACAGAGGCCATCTGTGTGCTGTGCATGGTGGTGCATATGGCTGTGTGGGGCAAGGGCACAGGGAGGCCTGTGCGGACCGGTATATGTCCATGGCCAGTACTAGTGGACCCATGCAACGTGGACCTGGGGCATGGCCACACAGCACAATGCACATGCGGACACTGGATGTCATGACTGGTACGCATGCACAGTGCCGGCAGGTGGAGCAGACTGACTGTGTATGGCGGGGGACACCATGGCAGCCTGTGAACACTCCTATGCTGTGACGCCTGCGGCCGTGCACGGGCACCACCCTACATGGCTCATGGGCATTGGGCAGCTGATGCATAGTGGCCACTGATGGTGTTGTAGCCATGCCTGTGTGGCCGGCATGGGTGCCCATGGTCCACATGGCTTGTCCCCAGTACACCACAGCAGCTGTGAGAACACTGTTGTGTGCTGCCACGCAATAGCACACATGCACCTAGAGGTGGGAATTGAGCGGCACGTGCCTGCCATATCAGGCCAGTGCTGTTACGGTCAGCTCAAGGGATGGATGCATAGCATCCTGTGTCAGACGCATTGCCAGGCGCATCACAGGCACACAGCCTACATCCCATGCACTGTATAAGCTGTGGGACACCAGTATCGGGCACTGTCCCGTGTACAGGCCGAAACTTGAATGATGGTGGAATGTGCCCAGGACTGCTCCTGAACGTATACCTGCTGAATGCGGGACATGAGAGGGGTGGACGACCATGGCCATGGGAGCGTGTATTCCATCCACGCATGGACGGGCATCTGCTACTTGACACACACTGCATAGAACACTTCTAGCTGCCGTGGCCAATGGTCGTACACCTGTGTGAGCTAGTCCACAGCAGCGTCAGACCTTGGACATGATACTCCATGGCCATGTCAATTGAAACCAAGTTCATGTGTGCACTAGCATACTATGTGATGGGTTCCTTCCAGCATGTCGTGGGTGATGGCATCGATGTGAGCCAGTCGTCCATGTTCAGGGCACTGGCACAGGTCACGGATGCACTGTTACAGGATTCACAGGACCACATATGCCTCCCAGTGTCAGACGGGGAGGTCTGCACCACAAAATAGGCATTCTACACAATGCACAGCATGCTGAACACGATTGGTGACATGGATGGAATGCACATCGGCATCCTGACACCTTTCGTTGAGGAGGAGGCCTACCGCAACCACAAAGTCTTCCATAGCATCAACTGCCAGGTCGAGTGTGATGCGGCATACCTGTTCTCCAATGTGTGTGCACACTTTCCTGGGTCCTGCCATGACTCCTATATCCTGGATGCATCGGAGCTTGGTGCATAGCTCTGTGTGGGTCGCAAGGATAGGTGGCAGTTGGGTAGGTGTACTGTGCCCCTGTAGGTCTGGCTCCAGCATGCCCATTCCATGTCTAATCTCTCCCCTTTCCCCACAGGTGGCAGTGGATATCCATTGAGCCCATACCTGCTGACACTCTACCTGGTGCCTCTGGATGCTGCAGAGGTGGCCTTCAACACAGCACACAGTCAGAAGAGGGCCATTGTGGAGAGGAACATCAGACAACTGAAGATGCATTTCAGATGCCTGGACCACACAGGGGGAACAATGATGCTGGGTCCAGAGCGTGCCTGTTGTGTTCACGGTCTGCGTGATGCTGCACAACATGGCCGTGTGCCACTGTGTACCGATGCCTGACTACAATCCGCATGACATGCCACTGGATCAGCCTGCCGATGACCTGGTGCATGGCTAGAAGACAGCCGCAGGTCATGCTGCATGTGCAGCAGTTGTGAATGGGACTTTCAGATGCTAGCCCTATCACCCATGACACCCTGGCACCCCGGGTGGCCATGCCTGACCATTGGCCGATGTGTTGGCATCCAGGTTGGTACGCAGCCCAGTGTGTCACCACACTATCCAACATGCACCCAATGATGAGGCATGACTGAGGGTGCACATCATCCCTATCATGGCTGTGATGAATGTGCGTGGTGCGGATGCTGTGGCTGGCATTTCATGGCAGGGCCCCAGGTCTGCTGCGTTAAGCCCCTGTACCACGGCAAGGTTGCCAGCCGGACAGGGGTCCGCCCACCTCCCCTGACCCTTGTATGCCTGTCCTCATGTACAGAACGGACTGTGCCCCCATCACCCTGTGCCACTACGTTTCTGTCTACCATGCCAGTGTGTGTGTGTATGTGTGTTTGTGTGTGTGTGTGTGTGTGTGTGTGTGTACATGCCCCGTCAAGCATCGTACATGCCCATGCCAGGGTACAGCGGTACTGTCTGCTCATGACCACGGCTTCCTACACAGGGAGGCCTGTTCCCAGGCTGTGGACTGTGTCTCCCTCCTATGTGTGTGCCCCAGTGCCCTGCCATCATGGCTACGGTGCCATGGTGCATCCTGTGTGTCAGTGGTGGATGCTGCATCCAGCTCAGTGACACCCTCTGTGTCTGGAATGTCATTCCATCTTTTGCCTCACTGGTTGTCCCCCATGACCATGTTCGGTTGGGTCGCACTGGTTGTCTCCATGGTCTCGGCAGTGTTGGTGCCCATGCTGTGCACCTCCTCGACTGGACCAGGATGCCCCCCTGTGCCCATGCAGGTGTCCACCTGCACGCACATCACATCATCCATGGACCCATGTTCAGCTCTCCCATGTGCTGGGCTTGGGTCTCTGATGGGGCACCATGGCAGTGTTCCCCAACCCGTGATGGTGTTCTCCATTCACTCCTGAGACCTTGCTATTTGTGCTATGTTATACCCCATGGCGATGACTGCACCGGCGAGTGTCATGAGTGCCTCCATGTGCCACTGTTGTGCCTTGAGGTGGTCCAGCTCGTGCTGCCACAGCTCATGATATTGTGGATCGAATATCACCGTGGACTGTGCTGCCCTGCTGTGCCCTGTTGGTCAGGTGGATGTGCCCTTGTCATCGCTGATCACATCTGCACTGGTCACGGTGTGCACCCCCACACCCTGACCCACCACTGCCCACCCCTGTGCACCCTGTTTGTAGGTGGGCCATGGCTCTTGGGTGTCCATCACTGGTCGGCTGCTCTGCATCACACCCTGGGTCTCATTGCCTCTGTTGTTATCATATATTTTTTTTTATTTTATTTTATTTCAATTCTAGGATTACAAGTTACATTTGAGCCCAGGGCTCTTTTACAAAGGTTCCATGTCAAAACATTGATATCACATAAAAAAAAAAAAACATTTGTTTCACATAATAGGTTACAAGGACACATGTTGCATGGAACAGACAGTGAGTGGGTAGGAAAAAAGAGGGGGTGGTAGGATGAATGGGAGGGGCAGTAACAGGAGGTCAAGGAGGAGGAGGGAGGAGAGAAGAGGGTAGGGTAGGGATATGGATGGGAGGGGAAGAGGTGGGTGAGTGGCAGCCAGACTGGCGGCATTGTCAGAAACAGAAATGTGGGAGAGGCAGAGGCCTACTAGGGTAAGTGCGATGGGCAAAGAGGTTGGTAGGGGAGAGCAGCAGAGGAGCGGTGTTGCATGGTTATCCATGGCAGTCGCAGGTGCTGGAAGCGACAAGGGTGTTATGGAGCCTGAATTTGAAAGCCCCTAGCCCGGTGGTAGTGATAGTATCATAGGCAAGACTGTTAAACCAAGTGGGGGCACTGTAGGTGAAAGATCACTGGCCATGGGCTGTACGGCAGTGGGGGATGCGAAACAGTAGTGGCTTTGATCCCCACCACCACCACCTAGCCCTACACTGGAGGCTGCCACCACTGTGATGTCCCCACCATTCTTTCAAAGATGCACATATAGCAAGCATATGGATTGCATATGGAAATCACCACAGAATATTATGCTAGTTCAACTTTAAGCAGAAAAGCATGGTACACAGTTTGCTTAAAGCTGAACCAGCATAATATTCTGTGGTGATTTGCATATGCAGCCCATGATGCTTTGCATTGTGGGGGCATGTGTGATTTTGTATTTCTTTGAAACTTGGCTTCCCAGCCAAATGCCCTTTGGGGTAACCATTGCCTCAGTGCTTGCGCACAGAGGTTCTTTGTTTTTTAAATTGTTTTTTGTTTTAATTGGGTTCACCACAACATAACCCAGATAGACTATCTTAGGGTAGCTTGTTTATTCCACTGGGGTGTCAAACAGATGAGGCGTACTGATGAGTCCTGGTAGGACGAAACACGTGTCTATGTTTTCTGTTGGCGTCCTTTGCAAACTGTGTGAGAGGCCTTTCGGTACCATGCATTTCTGCTTAAAGTTGAACCAGCATAATATTCTGTGGTGTTTTGCATTTGCAGCCCTTGATGCTTTGCATTGTAGAGCGGTGATATTATATATATATATATATATATATATATATATATATATATATATATATATATTCACATGTATTTTTAAAATAAATAAAACACGTTGTTGTGATTGAATACATAACTGACCGCAGTTTCTAATAACATTACGGCTAGTTTAAAGTCCCCCCATACACATTCTTCATTTTGGTTCCCAGCCAAGAGTTCTGAAAGAATAATTTTACTCCCCAAGAAGCACCATGCATGCAGAAATATGTACTTTTATCTTCTCCTTTATTAGAAAGAGATTCACATTCAAGAAATAAAGTCCATATATAAACGGTAAACCAAGTTTAGTGCAGGTAACACAAGGGAGGGAGACAGATCCCAAACAACCCCTTGTTCCTCCTGCACCCCCAATAATTGGGGGGGGCAATGCTGCACCATTCCCCCAGCATGGAGGGTGGACGAGGGGTTGCTTTCACAGTTGACATAAATGGTGCTCTATATTCAGACAATAAGGGGCACATGAAAGCCAGGTGGCCCGTGTCCTG
Organism: Neoceratodus forsteri; assembly: GCA_016271365.2. Lineage (NCBI taxonomy): Eukaryota > Metazoa > Chordata > Ceratodontiformes > Ceratodontidae > Neoceratodus > Neoceratodus forsteri. The sequence goes on along the minus strand of CM028138.1, from coordinate 709,631,180 downwards.
CCTCCCTAGTAGCTGAGTATCTTCCCTCTGCGATATGCCTGTCCCCCCCCCCACTACAGTGCAGAATTGTGTTGCAGATTTACAATAGTTCAAACACATTTAGTGATGCCATGGAAACTTGGGAGAGCCAATTTTCTCACCCCCCAAAAACTATTTTAAGATTTAGAGTGACCAGTTTGCACATGAAAATATTCTATATGCCAGAAAAAAGCATTTGCAGACTGATAACTGTGTTTCTCTCACTCCATGTAGACAGTTCAGTCCTGCTAAAGGGGTTTGGAAACTAGGGATGAGGGTCAGAACTACAGAATGTTCTGTAATTCTTAAAGGGTCTGATAAGTACCAATTGGAGTCAGAACCACAATTATAACAAGCATTTGTCAATGCCGAATATTGGCTTGCTGGCATTGGCATTGGTAGTGCAGGAGTTAGAGAGATGTATAACAGGAATGGCAGTGAAGTATTGAAGTAAGGCCAACCATCCCCCCCAACAGAGACTGAAAGGCATTGGGGTGTGCGTTTGGGTTGTCGGCCATAACGTTTAAGCCATTCCACTTCACCCCACCCTGCAGACAGCAACTGGTGTCGCGGTGTGCCTTGGGGTCTTTGGTCCTTAAGCTCACTCCATTCCATAAGGAAGTAAGCTAAGATGAGTGCAATATAGGAGAATAGGGTGAACGTTAGGGCCAAAGACCCCAAGGCACACTTCCATGCCTGTCAATGGCTGCAGGGTGGGGGTGGAATGCTATGAGCATTATGGCCGATGAACCCAAGTCACACCCCCGACGCCTATCAGTCTCTCCAGGTGTGGTGTTACAGTTGGAAACCCTAACACCCCTGGTGTTTGTTGGTATTTTCACTCCAGATTTTCAGCATGGGCTTTTTGGGACCCCACCTCATGAACAGTGGCTCTATCATTTCGTTACTCAATCCCGAAAGGTGAATTCACACGGTGACTGCACGATTCAGTGCCACAGGTGTGAAAACACATTTTGGGCAGGATGTGAAAAATGACAGCTGCACTGTTCATGAGGAGGTGTAAAAAAATGGCAATGTTGAAAATCTGGAGTGAAAATATGAAAAACTGGCAAAGTTATGAGAGTGCATAGAAACTGTGGAACACATGCCCCTAACGCAATCAATTGTTGGAATTTTTTCGCCAAATTTTCAATATGGGCATTTTGGGACCTCCTTTCATGAACAGTGGCACTGCAATTTTGTTACTCTGTCCCAAAAGTTGATTTCCCACAACGACTGAGCCATTCTGCACAACAGGTGTGAAAACACATTTCAGGCAGGCTGTGAACAATGTTGAACATCTGGAGTGGAAATATTAAAAATCGGTGAAGTTACGAGCGTGCATAGAAACTACACAATGCACACTTGTAATGCAGTCATTTTTTGGAATTTTTTTACCAAATTTGCAACATGGGCTTTTCAGGGCCCAGCCTCATGAACAGTGGCACTATCATTTTGTTAATGGATCCAGAAACATGATTCCATGCAGCGACCGCAAAATCACCTTTTGGGACTGAGTAATGAGATGACAATGACATGTTTATGAGGTGGGGGCCCAGGCACCCCATGTTGAAAATTTTGAGCCAAAATTCCTAAAAATGGCAGCAATATCAACATAAGTTGAAACTCCTATTGACAGCCATTATACGCCTTTACCTTTAATTCTTCAGTTTGCTGGTCAGCTTTGAAGAGTGTGGATATGTCCTGCTCCGAAGAAGATCACTGCTCTCAACTTCCAGAAGTAAGTATGGGGTAATGGGGGTGCAGGAAGGTAGGTGCTCAGTGGGAGGGTGGGGATGGGAGGGGACAGTGGGGAGACTACGAGGGACTGTTTTCTTTTTTGCAGACTAAAAATAATGCCAGGCAATGGTTTTCTTAATTTACAGGTTCAAAAAAACAAACAAAAAAAAAACTTTGGGGCATACTGGGGTGGGCTCCCAGTGTGCCATATGAGTTTGGTCAGGGAACATGATGCCAATGGGAAATGAGCACCCCCATTAGCAAAGAAAGTGAGTGTAGGGGGAGAAGAAACATGATGCTAATGGGGATTTGGCACCCCCATTGGCAAAGACAGTGAGCTTGGGGGGTGGGGATCATCCGAAACAGGGAGTGGGCACCTCAGTGTCAGGAAAATAAATATATAAAAAAATTATCTAGGCACACTGGGATGGGCTCCCAGTGTGCCATTATGTGTATGGGGGAATACTTGCCCACTTAGGGATTGGGCAACCTGATGTCGGCTTTCCAGGGAGTTTGTGGCAGGTGGTAGGAGCCACCAATGTAGAAAGGCGCACAGGGGCTGATTTATTTACTGAAATGTTTCACCAGGAAAGGCACAGTGAACAAATAAGTTGCTCTCATAGAGCAAGGCCCAGGGACAGAGAACTCGGCTCGTGGCAGGAGTCAACAGGTGCCGGGTGGGGTGGGGGAGGTGCTCTGCAATGACGAAAACTGCCCGTGATTGTAGCGCACTGCTTCAGCCCTTGGCTCTCTTTGAAGCTCCTGTCTTCGCCAGCATGTTTACTGATTTGTATCTGAGGGACGCACCCACTAAAGCATCCCCTGCATTTGCCACAACACTGACACACCTCTGAAATGTGCTACTATCACAAAATGTTGCTTGCACATGCGAGCAAGCCAGCATAAAAATCATGTGAGAAATGGAGCTTTGACTGGCTGTAAGTATTTTATGAGTCTTATGTTATTCTTTTATAGTACAGTCAATTTGTATGCTGAATAAGGTTCAACACTGTTTAAAAAATGTTTTTATTATAATGACAATAAGACACTCCCAGGGGTTATGTTAATAGTTGGCTAATCACCAAAGGGGCATGTGGCCAGTGGCTTTGCCTCCTGGCTTATTACATCCCCAGAGGGTGATTAACAGACCATTAACATAATCTCTCATCATTCTTATTACTTAAAAGCTATGAGGTTCCAAAAATTTTTAAAATGTAGGGATGATAGAACCACAAAAGATTCTGAGGTTCTTGCATGCTGTTTATATTTTGTGTTTGTATTTATTTGTTTTACCAGGGCCAGTGGGAGATGACCGGGGGGAGAGAAAAAGTGGGCAAAACTAAAAGAGGGTATAGAGAAGGCAAAAAAGCTCTAGGTCAAGCAAGTAAGCAAAAGTAAAAGAAAGTGGAGACCGCAATGGGTCTCAAAAGAGGTAGCAGAAAAGATAAAGGTTAAAAGAGTAGCATTCAGAAGGTATAAGAAGACGCAGAGAGAGGAGGATAGGGAAGTGTATCAAAGAAAACAGATAGAGGCAGGCAAAGCAACAAGGCGTGCAAAGGCACAAACTGAGGACAGAATGGCTCAGGGAGTATCAAAAGGCGACAAGACATGTTTTAGGTATGTTAGAGAAAAAGGAAGACAAAGGGAGGGATTGTACAGTTAAGGGGGGGTGTGTGACTATACGAAGGGGGCTCAATAAAAAGCAAACATCTTGAATAAATACTTCTGCTCAGTATTCACAGTAGAATGGGAAGGGGAAGGGGAGGGCCCATGAAATGGCACCAGGAGCTTTGATGGGAGGGAAATGGACACTAGTCCGTTTTCTGATGATGTACTCACTGGAGCAGCACAGAGATAAGGGTGACATGATAGAGACATTCAAGTTCCTGAAGGTCATAAACAGAGTCTCTACCCAGGAACTCTTTCTGATCAATAGCTCTACAAGAAGACAGTATAACACAGTGGTTTAAGGCTCTCAGCTGCAAATCTGGAGACCTGGGTTTGAATCCCACAGTCCCCACTTGCATACTGTGTGACCCTGAGCATGTCACTTAACTTCCTTGTGTTCCCAGGTCGCACCTGTATACAAGCTTTCAGTTTAGTGTGGCTCTCCTGGTAAAAAAGAAATAAAAAAAAGGACAAGGGGTCATGAAATGAAATTAAGGAGAGGGAGGTTCCAGGTAAAATGTGTAAGTTCTTCTTTATGGAAAGGGTGGTGTCTTCATGGAATAGCCTACCTATAGAAGTCATTGACTCCAAAACAGCAGGGCAATTCAAATCTGCTTAGGATATACATAAGGGGATTGTCTCAAAGAAATTTTAAGGGTGGGGATAGCACTCAGGGCAGACTAGATGGATCTTTTGTTCCCATCTGCCTCTATGTTTCTATGATAGTCTGGAAAGCACTTGCTAACCTGAAGGCAGACAAAGCTATGGGGAGAGACAGGGTATATGCAAGGGTGCTGAAGGAGCTCACGGAGGTACAAGCTGCACCTCTAACAGCCGTTTTTATAGATCACTGGAGATCAGTGTGGTCCTGGAGGAGTAGAGAAGGGCAGATGTAGTCCCACTTCACAAAAGTGGTAGCACGGAAGAGGTAGGCAATTATAGGCCTGTCAGCCTGACATTGGTGGTGGGTAAGTTAATGGAAACACTATTACAGGAAAGGATTGTGGAAATCTTGCATCCAATGGATTACATGACCCAAGGAAGCATGGTTTCACAGAGGGAAGGTTATGCCAAACAAATCTGATAGATTTCTTTAACTGGATGACCAAGGAGCTGGATCAGGGAGAAGCAGTGGATGTGACCTACCTGGATTTCAGCAAGGCTTTTGGCACTGTTTCACACAGGAGACTGGTAAGCAAGTTGGGTAACGTGGGGTGGGTGATAAGGTGGTAACCTCAGTAAGAAACTGGTTAGCTTAAAGGACATAGAGGGTAGGGGTAAACAGAGTGTGCTCTGAGGAAGGGAAGGTGACCAATGGGGTACCTCTGGGATCAGTGCTGGGACCAGTCTTCTTTAATATCTTTATAAGTGACATATGACCATACATATGGACATATGAAGAAGCCAGGAGAAGAAGGCCATTTGGTCTATCTAGTCTGCTCATACATAGCAGAGGAACTTAAAGTGAAGGTCTTACTCTTTGTGGATGACACCAGGATCTGTATCAGAGTGGACACTCTGGGTGGGGGGGTGGTGGAAAGGATGGGCAGGGATCTGAAAAGACTAGAAGTTTGGTCAAGGGTATGGCAACTGGGTTTAAATGCAAATAAGTGCAAAATAATGCACCTAGGCCATAGAAAATTGGGAGCAGAGTACAAAATGGGCACTGTGATACTGATAAATACTGAGCAGGAAAGAGACCTGGGGTAATCATATCGGATGACCTACAGATGGCCAGGCAGTGTGACAAGGCAGTCAGAAGGGCTTGTGGGATGCTGGGGTGCATAGGAAGGGGGTCTCGCTAGCAGGAAGAGGGAAGTGGTGCTGCTAATATACAGATTGCTGGTAAGACCCTCACCTTGAGTGCTGTATTCAGTTTTGGAGATCACATCTTAGGACGGGCATAAATGGAGTGGAGGTGGTCCAAAGGAGGGCTACCAACATGGTGCAGGGTCTGCATCAAAAGCCCTATGAGAACAGCTTGAAGGAGCTTAATATTACACCCTGGAGGAGAAGAGGGAGAGGGAGATATGATAGAAACCATTTAATACCTCACAGGGGTTAATAAGGGTCAGAAGGGGGGCATTTGTTAGAGAAAAAGGTGCTCTAAAACAAGGAGGCATGGTATGAAGCCGGAGTGGGGTAAATTTAGGAGGGATGTGAGGAAGTACATCTTCACAGAAAGGGTGGTGTATACCTGAAACAGCCTTCCAGCAGAGGTAGTGGGGGGAAGAAAACAGTGGTGTAGTTCAAAATTGCCTGGGACAGGCACAAGGAAATCATTGGGGTAAGGAAGTGGGGCTGGGGGGGTGACGGTGCCGCAGATCAAATAAGGTCCACAGCAAAAAATGAAGGATAAAAAAAAATGGGAAGGCTAGGCAGGCCCAGCAGCCCTTATCTGCTGTCACATTCTATGTATGTGTCCATGTTTCTAAATAGAAAGAGACATGTCCATCTTCAGCCAACCCTGGGTTCAGCACTATAGAACACAAAGGGAAACACAGGAATTCATACTATTATAAAAGTTATGAAAGACATGTACAGCTTACTGAAAGCATTCTGATATGCAGGAGAAGCACAAAAAGTCCTGAAAGACTGTGATACATAGGGTGTGAGAACCACAAAAGGTTCTGTGGTTCTAGTAGGAATGTGAGAATTGCAAAAGGTTTTCATACATGGCGTATAAGAACACTCTGACTGGTTCTGTTAAGTAGGCACATAAAAAACACGAAATGCTCTAAAATGTTCTGATAAGCAGGAATATGAGAACCATAAATGTTCTTTGGTTCTGAAATTTCTGATACTGGTGGGATCACAAGAGGGCCTGAAGGATTCTGATAATGAGGGATGTGAGAACCACAAGATGTTCTGAGATTTAAGGGATATGAGAACCATAAATGGTTCTGAACGGTTCTAATAAGTAGCCGAATAAGAGCCATAACATTTTCTATGATTCTGAAAAGTTCTGATAGGTAATGATGAGAGAACCACAAAAAATTCTAAAGTTCTGAAAGGTGCTGATAAGGTTACTGATAAGAATCTGAACCACAGAATGTTCTGAAAGTTTCTTTTTTTTTGGTTATTCATTTTATTTTATTATTATCACATTAACAATACATACATTGAGTAACATTGTGCCAGTAGGCATATACCAATTAAATGTGGTTTAACATATTAATACAAAACCTGCCGGTCTTATTGAAGTACACACTATTAAAAAACCTAAATCAAATTAACCTGACAAATAATATTACTCAAACCCCCTCCCAGCACCCATTACAGCATCCACACGCCAATTAGAATATCATTAGCTGTCACCATAGAAGGGGGAGACATGGATAAGTGAGTGTATATGGCAAAGGGATAGTTTCTACAATTAGGTCTTAGCCTGCCACGAGGCCAAAACAGTATCCAAGAGACCCCATTTGGAGTCGTATGATAAACCTTTGTTAGCCATCTTGGCTATATGTGACTCCAACTGTAATGCAAGCATTATTTCTTTGTACCATTCTATAGTTGTCGGTGTGATAGTGTCTTTCCAATGTCTCAGAATGACAGCTTTTGCCATGGCCGATATTATGGCCATATAGAGTTTATTCTTTTCGGTCATACCAATATGAAAATTATTCAACAAGCAGATTTCTGGGATAAAAAAGTCCTTCAAACCTGTAATCCGTGATAATGAGGCACTAATTGTCTTCCAAAAGGGTTGAATCTTAGCACATTCCCATAGTACATGATGAATTTCTTCCTCTTTGATTCCACATCTAGTACAAATGGGAGATGCTAATTTACCCATTCTGTAAAGTTTCCCCGGAGTGTAATACATGTCGCGCATAATGAAAAACTGCTGAAGTTTGTATCTATCTTGTATGATATATTTATGGTTATGTGTCCATATTCGTTTCCATGTTCTCTTATCATCTGTCATTTTTAGTCTTTGTTTCCAGTAATAACTGACACCAGAGGGAAGGTTAACATCTAGCCTTTGTAGTGTATTGTAAATTCTAGAAATAGAGTGGGGTTGATCAGCTATTTTAAACAATACAGATAGCTCAACCCTATTTTCTACCCGTGATTCCCTTTTATGCAGGTGGGCCTTTATTGAATCTGAAATTTGTCGAAACTTGAAGTTATGTCCTTTTAATTTTGGGAATTTGGTGCAGGCACGCTCATATGTTATTAACTTCCCCCGGGGAGCTAAATTTCCCAGCCTTAGTCCCTCCAGTGGCCTCCAGAACCTGGACGGGATAGGAGCCCGCTGTATTAGAAAGTGAATATTCTGTGTCAAAGTTTGCTCTGGTGAATTCTGCCAGTTTACACTGAGGAGCTTCTGGACCTGCTGGAGGACCTTTACCGACCACCCGATAGGTGTGTCTTTTGTTCTGAAAGTTTCTGAGAAGTACTGATGGGAAAACAGCAAACATTCTGGAGGTTCATAAGGGTTCTGATAAGTATGGATACAAGAGTCACAAAAGGTTCTATGCTTCTGAAAGTTTCTTATAATGAGGGATATGAGAACCACAATAGGTTCTGAGGTTTTGATAAGTATGGCTAAGACAACCATAAAAGATTCTGAAATGTTCTAATATGCAGCAATGTAAGAAACACAACATTTTCTGTGATTCTAAAAGATTCTGATGTGTAAAAATGGGAGATCCACAAAAGGTTCAGAAGTTCTGACAAGTACTGATAAGTAAATGGTAGGAGTCAGAACCACAAAATGTTCGGGAGGTTCTCAGAATTATGAATAGTAGAACCACATACATTTTGGAGGTTCATAAAGGTTCTGATCAGTAGGGATACATGAATCACAAAAGGTTCTGTGCTTCTGAAAGGTTCTGATAAATAAGGCTTGGTAAACCACAAAACGTTCATAGGTACTGCATGGTTCTGATAGGTCATGAACAGTTGTGATTTTGTTGTTGTTGTTATTATTGATTTAAGTACAACAACTGTTTAAAGGTCATTTCTGCCCTCAGACTATTGTCGGTGAAGGATCATGACTGGAAAAACAACTGAGAGTAGTACTAAATATACTTAGTGTCAGATATCTAATGGAAAAATGGATAGGGAAATGAAGCAGTCTGATTTGATACCTCCCATACCCAATTACAGTTCAATGTGCTTATGTAACTGATAAGCTGTATGCTTGTGTGAGTTAGATACAGCGTTGCTGCTCGCCTCTCTATCGATGGGATATACCACCCTGCAGAGTGAAGGGGTTCATCCCTATTGGTGCTGCAGGAATTATTCCCTTGGCTAAAGGCAGCTTAGGAAGAAGCCCATGGGAAGGAGAGACGTGCCACTGGAGGAGGACAGGAGGATGGTGGAGCAATGAAAGAAACGAATCCTGGACTAGCCAGGAGGAGCGGCCTTTAAAGGACTGATGGGGGAGTGATTTGTTGCTCCACCCATTGAACTACAGGCATAGCCTTGCTATTTAATGTGCTTATGCAACTGGTATGATGTATGCTTGTGTGATTTAGATACGTTGTGGCTGATCGCCTCTCTATCCATGGGCTATATCACCCTGTAGGGGTACGACGGTGAGGAACCCTTGTGAAGGGTTCCACCCCTATAGGTTTGTTTGTTTGTTTGTTTGTTTATTCAAAGTAAAAATCAATTGAGTAAAAAACTAATTCACAATGGTAACCTTTATAAGAATACAAAATACACTTCAATACTCAACATAATAAATACAATCAAACAACAATCATCATCACAAAAAAGTAAAAAATATTAAAAAAAAAAAACATTAATAACAATTACAGGGTTCCTGTATAGATATCAGGTGTCTTCTTAGATGGGATGTTGACAAGGGCTTACTAATCTTTTGCTTATGCAGTATTCATGAGGAAGGCTATTCCAACATATCAGAATATAGTTACTAAACAAATATTGGGAACGTTTTGATTTTACAAGGGGGACAACCATATCTGTAACAACTTGATTTCTCAGTGTCAATTCAACACTTCTAAAGGAAAATCTATTCTTTAGATATATAGGGACAAAACCCAGCCCACATTTATAAGCAAACAGCTGTTTATGTATCATTCTTCTCCTACTTAATAATAACAAACCCAATCTTTCATAAAGTTCGCAGTGATGAGTAAGTTTTGGACACCCGAGAATCAGTCTGGCAAGACGATTAACTAGAACATCTAAATTTGTTATTCAATCCCTAGTGGCTCCGTCATATAATACGTCCCCATAATCGATCAAAGGGAAAATCTGCATCTTAACTATAAGGTCCATTGTCACAGAAGCTAAACAACTTTTGTTCCTAAACAGGAAACCCACCTGCTTGTTAACCTGGGAGATCATATTATCTACGTGCAAATTTCCTGACCCATAATTTTCTAACCAAAATCCCAAATATTTATATTGATTAACTAACTCTAACCCCTCCCCTCTATTACCCACAATTTCCAAAATCAAGTCATCTTTCCATTTCATAGAAGACCCACACAACATGCATTTAGTTTCCGAGGAATTAAGTTTTAACTTCAAGTTGACAAAGTACTTTTCCATATTGTTAAAACTTTTCTGCAGTGTACGTTGTGTTACTGAAACTGATTCATCCGAACAGTATAAAATGGTGTCATCGACATACAGGTGGTAACGAGAGGCCCCCACATAATGCCCAAGATCTTTCAAGTATACTAAGAATAATAAAGAACCCAAAACTGATCCTTGGGGCACTCCTCTCCGCACCACCTGCACAGCCGACCCAGTTCTATTTACAACTGTTACCTGCCATCTGTCAGAAAGATAGGCGATAAACCAATCCAAAGCTGAGTGGCTCATCCCTACCTCAGACAGTCTCATGAGCAAATTCTGATGATCAACCATGTCAAAAGCCCTGGAGAGATCAACAAGAATTGCACCAGTATAACATTGGGCATCAATTGCCCTGCCGATCTCAGCCAGGACCTCTGACACGGCCATCACAGTGCTATGAGACCTCCGAAAACCTGACTGGTATGGATCCATCAGTTTTTCTCTTTCCAAATACTCCATCAACTGTCTTGCCAACAGTTTCTCCAACACCTTACTAACCAGAGGTATATAGATATAGGTTCATAGTTGACAGTCGCACAGATCACCCCCTTAAAATGGGGACGATTCTGGCTGACTTCCAACCTTCTGGGATACATCCCTCCTCTATTGAATGATTGAACAGGTAGGTTAATGGATCTGAAATGTGAGTTGCTGCATATTTCAGCATCCTTGGAGACAAACCATCAGGGCCACTACTCCCAGAGACGTTTAGTTGCAATAAAGTTTCTAGCACCCCACCACTCGTTACGGCATCAAAAACAAATTTAGAGTCCCCTTCCATTCGACTTACAGGATTAAAAAGAGGTTCACTAGGGCTATCAAAGAAATTACCTGACTCTATAAAATAATCAATAAACCTATCAGTAAGTGGCAACTTTCTCCCAAAGGATTCTTCCTAAGATAAATTAATAGGTGTCTTTCCCCTTATCTGTCCCTTTAATTCCCCTATAAGTCCCAAAAGTTCCCAGGTTTCCCTAATGATTCTTTGGTTTTGGCCTTGTAATACTTATTTTTAGTGTCCGTTAGTGTGGCCACATATAGGTTTCTTGATTTCCTGTATTGTTGCCAATCACAAATCTTTTCCAAAGATCGTGCCTGGGCCCAAGCTTTATTTTTAGCAAGCCTCAACTTAAAAGGTTTAGCGGTATACCATGTAGGAGAGTTACCTTTTATTCTCCTAGTAATCTCTGGCATATGCCTGTTACATACAAGGAGAAAGTCTGACACAAAATAATCCCAAGCCAGGTTTATATCGGGTATTAGTTCTAGACGATCCCACTTAACATTCCCTAAATCTGCTAAAAATGAAAAATAATCAAACATTTTATAAGATCTTAACTTCAGGAGCCTAGAGGGTCCTTTCACTTTAGTTTCCCCTTTAATACAGTAAACAATATTATGATCACTAAACAGGTCTGCATCTACCCCAGAAGAAACACAGTTGTTGGGACAGTTTGTAACAATCATGTCAATCAAAGGAAAATCACCCGGATTATGAATATTAATCCTGGTGGGTTCTAAGATTAATTGGTACAACCCAAGCTCCAAAGCCATTTTTCTGATTCTTTGGGATTTTATGGGGTGCAACCTATCAGCATTTAAGTCCCCCAGAACTAACAACTCATGGGAGAAAGCAAATGGGGCTAGTGCATCCTGCAGTAAGTCAAACACTTGTACTGTTGTGTTAGGTGGGTGATACCCCCAACCACTATTAAAGGTTTCCCTGACCCAGTATTAAACCCAGTATTAAACTCCAGTGACAGATATTCAAGGTTTATACTATCAAAATTAAGATCAATCTGAATAGAAACATAGAAACAAAGAAGTTGACAGCAGATAAGGACCGCAAGGCCCATCCAGTCTGCCCATTTCTTTTTCTACCTTATAAATGTGCCATCGGCCTTTGCTCTGTCAGTGGCCTATCTATTCATACTCATTTGTATTGCTCCCTTATGCCTATCCCATGCCTGTTTGAAGCCCTGCACTGTATTCATAGCCACCATTTCTTGAGGTAGGCCATTCCATGCATCCACCACCATTTCTGTGAAAAGAATTTCTCATATTCTCCTTAATCGCCCCCTCTAATCTCATGCTGTGTCCTCTTGTCCTGCTATTTTTCTTATATTTAAACATGTTAGACTCTTTCACCTTGTTAATGCCCTTAAGGTGTTTGAATGCCTCGATCATATCACCTCTCTCCTCCTTTGCTCAAGGGTATACATATTGAGCTCTGTTAATCTGTCCTCATATGTCTTCTGATGCAGTCCCTGCACCATTTTGGTTGCCCTTCTCTGGACTGCCTCAATTTGTTAATGTCCTTGTGAAGGTGTGGCCTCCAATACTGCGCAGTACTCCAGATGGGGCCTAACCAGTGTCTTGTAAAGAGGATTATTACCTCCCTCTTATGACTTGTGATACCCCTACTACACACCTAACATCACCCTAGCCTTACCTACTGCTTTAGAGGTCTGCTTGGATGATTTCAGGTCATCAGTGATGATGATGTCCAAGTCTCTTTCTTCCTTTGTGACTGCTAGCAACTCTCTCCAGCCTATAGGTGGCTTCAGGGTTTCTCTTCCTATGTGCATGATCTTGCACTTCTTTGCATTAAATCCCAGTTGCCACTCTTCTGACCATTTTGCTAGTTTATCCAGATCTCTTCTCATTCTGCCCACCCCATCTGGATCATCTACTCTGTTGCAGATCTTGGTGTCATCTGCAAACAGACAAACCTTACCCTCTAGTCCATCTGCAAGGTCACTAATGAAGATGTTGAAGAGGACTGGCCCCAGGACTGATCCCTGGGGTACCCCACTTGTGACTTGCATCTCTTCTGACTGTATACCATTTATCACCACTGTCTGTTTTCTGCCCGTCAACCAGTTTGCCACCCAGTTGACCAACTTCTGACCCACCCCGAGTCTACCCAGCTTATTTATCAATCTTCTATGTGGAACAGTGTCAAAAGCTTTGCTGAAGTCAAGGTAGGCGACATCAACTGCTCCCCCTTGGTCCACCACTCTGGTTACCCAGTCAAAGAAATCTATGAGATTAGTTTGACAGGACCTTCCTTTTGTAAACCCATGCTGTCTTGGATCCATCAGGTCCCATTGCCTTATCCACCCTGAGCTTAGCAAGCTCTTGTAGGACCCTTTCTTCTGTGAAGGGAGTAGTGCTCACCTCCCTCCCCCCATGTCCATGGTGCTGAGTTGTGGGCCCTGCCCTACCTTCTCTTCAGTAAATACTGAGCAAAAGTATCTATTTAGAATAAATGCTTTTACATGGTCCTCCTCCTCACATGCTCCCTTTTCTCCATTAAGCTTAGCAATACCCCCTCTGTACTTTCTTCTTTCACTAATGTATCTATAGAAAGTCTTGTCACCTTCTTTTACTGTTCGTGCTAGTGTTTCCTCAGTTTGGGACTTTGCCTGCCTTACTGCCTTCCCTGCTTCCCTTAGGGAAGTTTGGTATGCCTCCCTATCTTCATCCCGCTGTGTTCCCTTATATTTCCTGAAGGCCAGCCTTTTGGCTCTGACCTTTTCTGCTACTGTTTTTGAGAACCAAAGTGGTTTCCTTCTTCTTTGCACTTCCTTTTCTGTCTAACACAATGGGATGTTGCTTCAAGTATTGCATCCTTAATGCTTGCCCACTTTGCCTGTACCCCTCACCTGTGTTTCTTTTGCAGGGCTAGCTTAACTCTGTTGGCCATCTTATCAAAGTCAGCTCCTCTGAAGTCCCATATTTTGCCTTGGAATGGGATGATTTAGTTGTAGTGGCCAAACTGAACCATACCATGTGATGGTCACTGGCCCCCAGGTGACCTTCTACCTGGAGATCTGTGATCCTTTCCTGTTAGTCAGTACTAGATCTAGGATAGCCCTGTCTCTTGTGGGTTGTTGTACCAGTTGTTTGAGGCCCTCCCTCTGCAGGGAATCCACTATGTGTCTAGTTCTGGCAGATGTTCCTGCTGGTATTGACCAATCTGTATCCGCATGTTGAAGTCTCCCATTATCAGAACCTCCCTTTAGCTGTCATGTTTTGTATATCTTCTAACAGTAATGTGTCTATGTCCTCCCCTGTCTGGGGCCTGTAGACAATCCCAGTTCTTATGGCTGTCCCATTTCCTGTTTCCAGGGTGACCCACAGTTCTTCTGGCTCCTTCTGTGTATTCTGAATTTCTGTAGCTTTGATATTTTCATTGACATACAGGGCCTCCCATCCCTTGCACCTCAGTCTCTTCTGAACAATACATAGCCAGGTACTGAAGTCTCCCTGTGTGGTTACTGGTAAATCACGTCTCACTAATTGCTACAATGTCCAGTTTAGCCTCTGACATTATTGCCTGCAGGTCTGGGATCTTATTTCCCAGGCTGTGAGCATTTGTGTACATGATTTTCCATTGGCCAGATTTGTGTGTTAGTTGTTGGTGAGGTTTTGGCATTACCTAATGCGCGTATGGAGACAAACCTTTTTCTTACCTGGTGATGCAAATGAACTGCAAACATGCTGAATCCCTGTTTGACCACTAGCTGAGGGGGGAGGGGTGTTCTTCCCATTTAACGTATGGGGTGCTGCACCCCTCTCCCCATTTGCTAGTTTAAATATTCTGCAAAGACGTCAAACTTCTGCCCCAATGCACTGACTCCCTCCTTAGTCAGATGCAGTCCATCAAATTTAAAGAACTTTCGCTCCCAGAACTGTTGCCAGTTCCCTACAAATCTGGAGAATAGGAGAGAATTTTTCTAAAAAATAAATTATTATCCCTCCCCCCCTTCCTATTCCTATCAACCCTTTTAAACTCATAACCCTGTAATTTTAGATCTAAGTCATCATGGGACTTACCCAGCCAGGTTTCTGTAAAAACCATAATCTCAGGTCTATGTTCTGTTAGGAAATCCATTTGAGTTCACAGTTAGCTGACCATGGTGAATCTTTAAATTGTCAGTTAAGGGACCAGGATTTAAGGCAACATCCCCACTTTGCATCAAAAACAAAAGAATACATAGCTTTGGTAGTATTGACTTCCTTAATACCTTAATTATCAATGGAGTCCAGACATTCTTAATTTCGTGTCCCATTTCCACTCCCATTCCAACCCTGTTACAATAATGTCTCAGCTTTACCAACATCAAATTTGGAATTGTATTTGTTAAACAGGCTGTCCCGAGATTGGGACCTTCCATGTCAAGCGAGTCAGTATACAAACAAGTTCCTCCTCGACTCAGTACCACTCGACCATTGACATGCAAGTCTCAATCAGGGCGCCTGCCAACCACCTCCCATTGCAACATCCCAACCAAGACAGCCCCCAAAATCAAATACATTAAAGACCCCATAGGAAACCCTTACTTTAAAACTCTAACTTGCATTAAATATGTATCATACTTTCTTCCACCGAGTGGTGCTTGCGCCATTCAATCCACGTGACATGGCGCACACACCCTGGTGGTGCTTTCTTTTATCTGTTAAATCCTCCACCTCCAGAGTGAAGCAGCAGCAGGTAATTAGAGCCCTTTTGCAGTGTTTAAAATTAAACAGGCAGTCACACTCTCACAAAGTCACTACAGCCCTTTCTTGTGCAAATCAATTCAGCCAGCACACTCAGCTTGATTGAAGATGCTGTCCCAGCACAACGTAAAGCAGCTCTCACCTGCAGTCCAGAATGATGGGGGGGAAAGCTGGTTTAAACTTTACTGGCGGCGCTTTCTTTTATCTGTTGAATCCCCCACCCCCAGAGTGAAGCAGCAGCAGGTAATTAGAGCCCTAGGAATGATTCCCTTGGCTAAAGGTAGCTTAGGAAGAAGCCCAAAAAGAATACCCAAAAGGGTGTCGAGCATCGAAGAGGTGAGAAGTCAAAAATATCAAGATCAAAAATTAAAGTGATAGATGTAGATGTGAAGGACAGGAGATAAATGAGATATGACAAGGACTATGAACGAAATGAAAGCTGACAAGATGCAGAAGGGCGACTTCCTAATGAGAGAGGGAACAGCCAGGACCACCATCTGACTCCATCCAACAGCGGAACCTAACCACTGAACCTTTGAAAGCACCAACCCTGTCTAATATTATGACCATCGGTACAGAGGAGAGGAGAAACCCCCTTTGAGGAGCAAATGTCTGGGGATTCAAGGCCTAGGTCACCTTCCCTCCAGGCTAGAAGATGTTTTGGATAGTGACGGTTCAGCTACTGCAATTTAGAGTCTATATCGAGGGAAGGGGAAAAGATTCCAATTTGGAAGAGGCTCTCTCTCTCTGTCCTTCTAGCAGGAAAGCTTGTGAGGGTTGCAAATGACTTCTATGCAACTAGAAGCCCAAAAGCAAGGGAGGAGAGAAATGACTGCCGAGGCACTTAGCCAGTCTACAAGAGCCTGCAAAACAAACAAGGTGAACCAGAGTCGGTTAGATGGAGAATGGTATAGAGGGTGCCTCTGAACCTGCTTGGACAGCCAAAGGAGCCCTGATGATGACAACCCCACCCCTCACAGCCTGAAGTCATAAATTCTACGTCCAGAGGTGTTGCCAAAATGAGGGATGATTGAAGGTCCAACTGGAGTGAAGACATTCTCACTATGGGCCAGGGCAAAGGACCATGCTCTGAGCTTCGCAAGTTCTAGATGTGGACTTTGTGGGTGCAGAGCAAGGCCATTGACAGCAGGCTAGCCCCGAGCCAAGGAGCAATGGACATGGAAGGCTGTCTCTGAGTGGAGTGCAGGATGAGTCGAGATAGCATGAGACCCGTTTGAGGGGTATGCTCAAGTAGTTGATGTGAATGAGTAGACCTACCGAGAAGTAAGACTGAGGGAAGGAGACCCGGATGTGGGTCGGGAGGAGGCTGGATGTGGTTAATAACCATGGAAGTGCATGCCAACCGGGTCCATTGAAAAGCCAGTTTAGGAGTGGGTCAAGCCGTATGAAGGTAGAGAAGAGAATGGCCGGGTGAAGCCTGCAGTTGATAGGGGAGGTACAAGTACCAGGAGTGGTGAGAAAGGAGCTACAAAGTTGGTATATGACAAGTGGAGGATCAAGATGAATATATGAGGTTCGCTGGCGGAGGGAAGCTTAGAAGGCTGGCATGGACTGCTGAATGGGAATGAAGGATGGGAAGGGGAGAGATGAGGATGGCCTGGTGAAGCCGCAGCCTACGATGAGTGGAGAAATTGATGCACGAGGACAGAATGGTCGAGAATGAATGAATGATAAATTATACTGGATTGAAAGCCTTGAAGGCTTGAACTGATTAAGGTAAGGAAAGGACGATGTACGATGATGAAATGAAGCCTGAAAGGCTGGTACGGTGAAGGTGAGATATGAAATGGATGATGTATGGTAATGGAGTGAAGCCTTGAAGGTGAAATATGAAATGGACAATGTGCGGTGATGGAGGGAAGCCTTGAAGACCAGAACGGTTAAGGTGAGGTATGAAATGGACAATATACAATGATGGAGTAAAGTTTTAGAGGCTGGTATAGTGAAAGCGAAGTATGAAAGGCTGTAGTATGATAATAGATGGAAAGCTTTGAAGGCCGTTATGGTGAAGGATAAGAAGGAAGGGTAGATAGGGCATAGGACGGAAGAGGTTCCAGAACGAATGGAGGTTGACACAGAGTGGAGGGAGATATGAGTCGAGTGGTCCAAAATGTAGGACTAGGGTAAGAGAAAGAGACAAATAGGTACTGTGATGGCGGAATAGGGGAAACAGCCCCCAACAAAAGCATGGGACGAGGAGGAAGAGGTGAGGGACAAGGGAGTGGTCGAAGGTAGGAGCACAGCAGCCAGAAAGGCTGGAATGCCTGGAATGAATGGTTGAAAAAATGGTGCGTAGCACAGGGGTTTGGCTTCATTGGGGACTGGGGTTCCACCTGGAGGGACACCAGCCTATACTGGCAGGATGGTCTGCATCTGTCCAGGAAGGGAACAAGTCTTTTGAGCAATCGGTTTAAATGCTTCATTTGTAAGCTTTTAAACTAGTCAAAGGGGGAGGCACTGACAAGCAGCAGGAAAATTCCAGCCTCTCCCTACAAAACAGGGTACTAAATGAGAAAAAGACCGAGGTAGAACGGTCAGTGGGGGATGCTGCAACAGAAGGTAAAGCCATCAAACAATGGAGATCAATGAGTACCAATGCCCGTAGTCTGGGTAACAAGCTTCCTGAATTAGTGGCCTTGATGGAGGAGGAACATCTGGATATCGTGACAGTCACAGAAACATGGTACACACAAAACCATGACTGGGACATATACATACCAGGATACACTGTCTACAGGAGGGACAGGGAGGGTAAAAGAGGAGGAGGAGTAGTTCTTTACTTAAGGGAAGGAATAAAAGCAACAGAACAAAAGGGTAAACAGGGAGGAGAAGAAGCACTGTGGGTAAATTTGGAGACAGGCAATGGCACCACAATACGCATAGGGTTAGACAGACTCTTCTCAGGGGAGGAAATGGACAGGGAAATGATAGAAAGTATACTTAGAATGGTAGAAAAGGGGAGATATTGCTGATGGGTGATCTAAATATGCCAGATGTTAACTGGAGCGGTGCTGCAGCTGCCATCAAGAGTGCGCAGTTATTCTAGATGCCCCACAGGGGCATGCTTAGGACAACTGGTACTGGAGCCCACTCGAGAGGGAGCAATATTAGACTTGATTCTCTCAAATGGAGATGAAGAGAGGATCACAGATGTTGAAAGTGGGTAGCCATCTGGGAACTAGCGACCATCGAACAGTATGGTTCACAATAAACACAGCAATAGAGTCAAGCCATACAAAGACAAAAGTACTGGACTTAAGGAGGGCTGACTTGCTAAAATGGGTGAGTGCCTAAGGAATGCACTAGCAAATGGGCAGGAAGAAGGTGGAAGAACAATGGGGAATAATAAAACTGCCATCACAGAGGTAACGAGCCTTGTGTGAAGCAAATAAACAAAACAAGACGATGTAAGAAACCACTATGGTTCTCAAAGGAAGTGACAGTGAAGGTTCAAGAGAAAAAGAAAGCATTCAGGAAGTACAAGGAATCACAGAAGGAGCAGGACAGAGACCTGTATCAGTTAAAGCAAAAGGAGGCTGGGAAGACAGTCAGAACAGCAAAGGCCCAAACCGAGGAAAAGATATCCAACTCAGTTAAGAAGGAGGATAAAACCTTTTATAGGTACATCAGGGAGCAAAGGAAGACCAAGGGAGGATAGTGAGGCTTAACAAAGGGAGGGAGGATGGGCAGAGGAGACTGTGGAAAGGCAGAGATACTAAACAAATATTTTGCTCAGTATTGACAAATGAAGAGGGGAGGTACATAAAACAAACAGTAGTAACACTCTGATACAGAAGTTGATACCAGCCCATTTACAGAAGAAAGGGTTCTGAAAGAACTCAAAACTGAAGGTGGACAAAGAATGGGGCCTGATGGGATCATCCCAGAATTCTAAAAGAGCTAGGGTAGAACTAGTGACACCACTGACTACCCTTTTAACAAATCATGGAGGATGGGGTGGTACCGAGGACTGGAGGAGGGCAGATGGATTCCTCTTCACAAAAGTGGGAGCAAGGCAGAAGCAGGAAACTACAGACCTGTTAGTTTAACCTCAGTAATAGGAAAATGATGAATCACTTCTGAAGGAAAGAATTGTCGAGTATCTAGAGGCCAGAGGGCACAGGACCCTAGGCAGCATGGATTCACAGCGGGAAGGTCATGCCAGACAAATCTGATAGATTTCTTTGACTGGGTGACCAAAGTAGTAGATCAGGGAGGGCTGTGGACATGGCCTATCTAGACTTTAGCAAGGCATTTGACACAGTCCCACACAAAAGATTAATATACAAGTTAACCAGCCTGGGAGTGGGTCCCAAGATGACAGCCTGGTAAAGAATTGGCTGGAGAATAGGACACAGAGAGATAGTAAATGGAGTCCACTCAGAAGAAAGGAGGTTACTAGTGGGGACCGCAGGGTTCAGTATTAGGACCGGTCCTCTTCAATGTCTTTATAAGCGAGATTATGCGGAAGGACTGGAAGGAAAGTACGTCCTTTGCAGATGACACTAAGATCTGCAACAGAGTTGATGCAAGGGTGGGGTGGAAAGGATGAGAGGGACTGGCAAGGTAAGAGGAATGGTCAAATGTATGGCAGCTTAGATTCAATGCTAAGAAATGCAAGGTAATGCACCTGGGAAACAAAAACCCAGGGGAAGAGTACACAGTGGGGGGTGAGATACTAACAACAACAAAAATGGAAAGAGACCTGGGGGTAGTCATATCAGATGACCTAAAGGTGGGCAAGCAGTGTGAGAGGGCAGCAAGGAGGGCTGGGGGGATACTGGGATGCATAGGGAGAGGCATCACCAGTAGAAAACAGGAAGTTATTATCCCTCTGTACAGACAGCTGGTGAGACCCCATCTGGAGTACTTGTGCAGTTCTGGAGACCCAACTCGAAAAGACATAGACAGGATGGAAGCTGTCCAGAGAGGGCACTAAATGGTGCAGGGTCTGCACCGGAAGACATATGAAGAGAGACTTAAGGAGCTTAATATGTATAGCCTCGAGGAAAGAAGGGAGGGGGGACATGATAGAAACTTTCAAGTACCTCAAGGGAATCAACAAAGTCCAAGAGGGTAGCATCTTTCAAAAAAAGAGGTGTGAAAGAACAAGAGGGCACAATTTGAAGATAGAGGGGGCAGCTCAGAGGTAATTTAAGGAAGTATTTTTTCACAGAGAGGGTTGTGGATGCATGGAATGGCCTTCCGGAGGAGGTTGTGGAGTCAAAATCAGTGGTGGAATTCAAGCATGCATGGGACAGTCATAAGGCAATTCTGGGGGGTGGAGGTAAGAAGAAGTAGGCTGCTGGTTAACTAGGATCTGCAGCTTATCCAGTAGGTAGGGAAATGGGCAGACTGGGTGGGCCAAGTGGTCCTCATCTGCCATCAAATTCTATGTTTCTATATTTCTATGAATGGGTACTGGAAGCACTGTAGGCTGTAGTGAAAGGAAGGAGGTGCTGAGTTGAGTAGTAGGAAGCTGGAATTGGGAATGTAGGGAAGACAGGGGTATCAGTATGAGTGAGTGATGGAAGACAGCCAGCCACCTGGAACCACAGTGCCCACCATGATGCAGTAGTCCCATGCCATGGGGAAAAAAAAAAGATCCACGAACTAGGCACTGGGGCACCAAGGAGCAAAATAAAGTGCAGGAGAAAAGAAATTGAGATAAAGCAGGCAGCAGACTTACCATAGAGGAAGCTGTCAATTTGGAAAAACATATGTGGGAATGATGGAGAAAATGACGGGCATGGGGGCCTGAATGAAGATGGAAGTAGTCAACATGCAAGAAGGGAAAGAGTAGAGGTAAGGCAGGAACCCCCAAAAAGGCAGAGTCGAGTCGCAGGTGGGCCCTGAGCACCTGTGGTCTGACTGGGAACATAGCAGAGAATGGGACAGAAAAGGTGGGCAGAAAAACAGCAACTGAATGAAAGAACAACATGGTAGCTGAGATGGTTGAGGTAGAGTGTGTAGCAGAGAGCAGGCACTGTAGGAAAACAAAACAGAATGGCAGGCACAGGTGAAGGACATACAAAAGGACTGGAGTCTCAAGAATGATAAGGTGGCGATACTGTGTAACATGCAGTAAGCCAAAACTATATTCCAAGGGGAAAGCACTAACATCATGAAAGAAGAGCTGAAGGGTTTAGGATGAATATCAGGAGAACTCTAGCAGCAATCGGAATGACAGCATCAGAAATGGGCAGCAGGCATTCCCAAATAACGAGTTGAATGCCCTCGACTTCCATCCACCCGTGAGCTTTGTACCAGAGGGCCCATAGCAGAGAAAATATTGGCAGCTGAGCCTGAAGCAGCAACAGCAGAGATAAAAGCCATTGGAAGGCACCCCAGGGGAAAGAAATGCAGCAGACGGAGTGGAAAATATGCATGAGGCCCAGTTGTAGGGGAAAGGCTTGCCTGAATGTCAAGGTGTGGAACATCTCCGGTGCATCGTTGTGGAGCTGGAAGACAGGCACAGTGGGTGACGTCACACCTCAGAAGTGCCAACAAAGCAATGGGAGCCCGGGGAGGTCAGGAAGAGGAGTCAGAGCACCACACTGACTGAAGAATGAGCAGGAAGAAAACAGCAAAGGTGGCCACATGGCATGACTGGCGGAACGAGATACTGGGGTGGGAGGGACCACTGCCAAACCCAGGGTAGGAGAGCAGTATCCTGAGTCACCTGACAGGAGTGGGGGGACAAAATTGATGGAGAGGGAAAAAGTGAGGAGAAAGGAAGAGCCAGTGGCTAGAGGTGCCGCAAACAGCATAGCAAGCTGGAGGAGGAGGAACTGGATAGAGCGAGGAAGAGTGGTACCTCTGGTCGCAATGAAAGAAATGAATCCTGGACTAGCCAGGAGGAGCGGCCTTTAAAGGCCTGATGGGGGAGTGGTTTGTTTCTCTGCCCATTGAACTACAGGCATAGCCTTGCAATACCAGCAATAACTGCAAAAATGTCCTGCTGTGCCAGCTAGAAATTTCCCTTTCAAAATTGGCAGCCTGAATTCCCTGCTCCACAAAAACGAGATACAAATGTCAGACTTTCATCAGTTACCTTTGAGCTTTTTGAAGGTGCTACCTTGAGTCAATTTCTTGACCCATTAAAGAAACAACTGGTTAAAAAAAAAAAAAAGCAAAAAAAAAACCATTAATTTCAGAACCATAACAATTTATTCTCTAATATTATTTTTTTCACTACCCTAAACCCATTTCTAAGTGCAGTAAGACATTCCAGGTTGTTGGTAGTAGGACCCTGCATGCACTTCCAGGGGCTGAAGACATCAGCCTGTTGCCTCATGCTTTACTACGACCCAGGTAGCACATTGCTAGCATTACTACCAACACCCTGTCATGTCATATTGCTTACTTTGTGGCCCTTGTGTAACACCACTGCAAGTATCACCACTTAAAGCAGCAGCACAACAAAAAATATTTTTCCAAAAAGCTAGTGCCAGCTACAGTTAATAAATATATTAGCATGCCTATCAAATCTACTTTTTTAGGTATCACTATGCTGTGCACTATAATTGTTTTATAGCCTTCCAGCCCTAACACTTGCCAGGTCTACATTGCTGTTGGTAATGCAAATGGGTATGTGGTGGCTATCTTTTTTCAGTGAGATAAAATAAATTAAAAAATTATAAACATTGACCGGCGGCACTGAGGGTTGAGGCACTGGGTGTCATACCTCGCTCCACGCCAGTGACCTGCATTCGGGAACAGGCACGGGCCACCTGGGGTTGTCAGGGAGAAGGACTGAGCATCCGCAGGACAGCTCTCCTTCCCTGGGGAGGGGGGACTCCGGCAGTCAGAGCTTGTCTGGTCCCTAGCAGAGGCTGGGGGCAGGAGCACTGATGCTGCACATGGGGATCGGGGAATGAGGCAGACTCTGGACAGTGTCATGCACTGGAGCGTGCTTGGTGACATCGCGGCCATCATTGCATGTGCTGCTCCCAGGGGAAAAAGGAAAAAGTATGTCCCCAGAGGATGAAGGAGGGAGCTCGCAGGCCTTGCACCCGGCTAGCCATTGCACAGCAAAAAAACGCTCTCTGGTCTTAGGGGGAGGGCCCCCCTCCAACCCCACTGGGGGGGAAGCCCTGGAGCCACTACTGCACCAGCTGGTAGATGCCAGGTTGATAAGGCTGGGGCTCCTTCCAGATTGCGAGGGCTGCAGGGGCTGGAGCAAAAAAATAAATAAAAATATTATAAACATTTATAACATACTTCGTTTTTTTTGGAACACATTTTACCACCAAATAAAACTGGAAGGTTTGTGCAAATTTTTAATAACAAAAAAAAAATGAGGTAGGGTCACATATTTTGCAGTTTCACAGCAATGCTGCTTTGAACAGATGTAGCTCTCTGGGTCCATTCTCACACCACCCACTCACAACAAGAGACACACACACACACACTAACCTCCTGGGAGAATATTTTCAAGCACAAAACAATGGTCAAAAAATAATCAGAACCACATCAGGACATGAACAACACTCTTTTACTGAAAATGGTGCTGGTTCTGGAAGGTTGTGCAGGAATCTGAATCAGTTCTCTCCCATCCATATAAAAAACAACTTTCAATATTTGTATATTGAAATGACTAGCAATTGTTTCAATCAAACTAAGTCTTTTGGTGTGCTTTGTTTTTGCCCTGAAAAAAAAAATACTTTTTTACTTTGGTAGAAAAGTAAAGGGAAAGGCTGCACATGGAGGGGGTGCTGGGATAGATAACAGACTAGACAAAAGCAGGAGTCCCACACTCACCATCCCAAAATAAGGAGACTGCTCGCAAAATATTCAAAGGTGCTTCATTTTGTTAGTGCCATGTGCAGAGTTCTGGCGCATTTCAGAAAAATTATTTTCTCAAAGGATCTAATCCACAACTATAGGAGTGCACATTTATACATGTAGACAGAAAACATCATTAATCAGTATCAGTGAGGTGCAAAAGAATGTGCAAAACAGTGAAGAAATTTCATACCCAAAAACACACAATCTATATACACACACAGCTAACTAATGTATTGGCTGACACTATTTTTAAAATCAGCTGAATATAATAAAATACTAAGTTTAAAAACAAATTTAGCCTAAAAAAGCAGAAAAATCAAATGAAGGCCCAAGACCAGGTCCCAGTGATTTCCATCGATTCCAAGGTGACTCATGGAAAGGAGCTAACGTCATCCCCATTTATAAAAAGGGTAGCACAAGAGACCCCATCACGTACAGTATAGACCAATTAGTCTGCTGGATGTCAACTTAAAAATATTTTCTAGAATTATTCTAGAAAGACTAAAATTGGAAGAAGAGAAAACAGCGGGATTGGCTGACTTTCAGGCCAGATTTAGACCCCATTTTTCTATGATAGATAATATCTATGTGGTACATCATTTAATAGAAAAGTATGTAAAAATTAGTCATCAGAACCTATATACCCTTTTTATAGATTAATCTTCAGCCTTTGATTTTATATCAAAAGAAACATTACGGGTAGCACTACTTGAGAGCTGTATACAGTACATCAGAACTTGTAATTTCACAGCTTTATTCAAATAACTGGGCTATTATAAGGCTAGGTAATAATGGGAGAGTATCAACCCCACTTACAATCAATAAAGGTGTAAGACAAGGCTGTGTCATGGCACCATTATTATTCTCACGGTACGTTAACAAGATGTTAAAAGACAGTGTAAAGGAACTCACTGATATACCTAAAATACAGTCCTGTAACTGTCCACTACTCCTGTATGCGGACATTATTGTGTTATTTTCCTTAACAAAAGCAGGTCTACAAAGAAATATTAACTTCATATTACAAAACTCATCTGCATTAAAACTGAACATTAATATACATAAAACAAGGGTCTTAATCTTTTCAGAGGGAACCAGGAAAGATTCCACTTTCTGGACATTAGGGAAGGAGAGACTTGAAATAGTTAATGGTTAGACATACTTGGGGGTTCATTTTCAAGAAAACTCTAACTGGACACAACATTTACAACTTCTAACGGATAAACTTAAAGGTACAGTAGCCGGGCTTACACGTTTTAATATAAAGTATGGTGGAATGACTCTAAAACCTATGAAACAAGTCATAAAAGCAAAATCTGACTCCCAGCTATTGTTTGGGGCCGAAATATGGGACTCAAGAAATATAAATAAGGTACTTGCCCCATTATATAAACACTTATGTGTAATGAAAGCAATAAGACACGACAGGGTATGGGTTGTTGATTGATAAGAGCACGCCCCCAGGTGCGCTGCTAGGCACAAGGCGCTTGCACTGAGTGACTACAGCAGCTGGGTAGTGCTCTTATCAATCAACAACCCACACCCTGAAGTGTCTTATTGCTCTTATAAAATGGGTAACAACTATTTCTATAACAATCAAACAAAACTCTGGGTGCATTATTAAAGATTTAATAATAGTTTGCTATTTTATTTAAATATGGTGAAAAATGATCCCCAGACTTGAATAGAGGAGTGGTAAAATTGATTGAATAGCAACTCTCTGAAAAATGCTAAACCAGTGAGTTGGAGGGACAGCAATGTATTATTTGAGCAGTTTGGGTCTGCCTCTGTAACTGTTTGTCCACCTTTTCTTTTCGTTTATAAAGTATTACTGTATTGCCTACTTACTTCATCCTATTTGTTTTTATTTTTTTTCCTTCATTCAAGACACAGAATGTTTACTGTGGAATACAGGGATTCAAAATTCTGCTCAGTTCCGCTGCTAGAATGTTACTGTCCCAGCATACTGTACCAACAGACAACAAAAGCCTGTTTTAGAGCCAGTGGCTCAATTATTTCACTGTCGAGGCAAGCAGAAGAGATTTCCCTGATGAGCAGGTAAAGACAGAAGGGAGATTTTTCATTGTTAGTAAAGAAACAGTTATAATAACTGGTCAGCAATCTCTCTCTATGTACTGACCAGGTTGATATTTTCCATAACAACCGGCTGGTTGTTATGACATTCATGAGCCATGCCAGTCAAACTATGCTGCTGCCTCATTGGCCAACATTCTGTATGTGGGTGGGGCCAAACAGTCTCACAAACTGCTGGAGAAAAATTGCTGATCTGTTATTATAAAAAATAAAAGATGGGGAGGGTATTATATGAGAATTTATTCCTATCAGACTGCTAGGGATTAAACCGGCTTGCCCTCGGGTTTGTGTAGCATCCACAACTCGGATGTGCATTAAATTCTCATATCAAACTCTTCCCCATCCATTATTCTCTATGTAATGAAAACTATAAACAATACTTACTGTTTCTAATTTGTTTATGTGTATAAGGAGAATGTGATGATCAGGGAAACAATGTTTAATTAATTTGTTTTATTTTTTATTTAAGGTAGTGTAACCCCACCCAGGTATGCCGTCTCCATCTTGATAGCACTACCTGGTGGGCGGGGTTTGGGGAGAAATATGTCACTCAGCACATTGGCTAGGTTTGGCTACTCTGCGACAGGGGCAGCCAAGTAACTCCAGACACAGAAAGCAATAACTGTAATGTCCAATATCAGAAGTGGGATTCTAAAGTGTGGCTTTTATTCACATCCTACAGGATAACAAAGCATAGATGGACCCCCACGGGGCTACACTCCTGGTAATGCAGATTTATGGAGATTAGAACACATTCACTTTCAATTTAGCCCTCAGGCTTTGAAACACACTGGGCACACAGCGCGAACTTGTACACTGCTCTGGGTTTTCCCTGGCTCAGCTCCCTTGCCAGCCCTTTGGACGCTTTTCATATAGCATGGAACATTTACTGGTGGCTCCCTAAACCACCTATGAGCACTTCTGGCTCCATACAGGAATCTTCCTCATCAATCCCATGTCTGGGTACTTCCCTCAGGCACTGGCCAAGTACCTAAGAGAAAGCAACAGGTGTCCCAAAGCAAACCCGTAGAGGAGATTTTGGTTACTACTGATGGGGGGTCTCCCACCGCTCGCTCCCATAATTCATACCTGGCCATTTCCCTGGACTGTAACACCTTATCCTTGAAAACACTTTGCTGTGTAGAGTCTCTTTAAATGTATTCACATTCAGTCTACTGTCTTTACATCTCATTTGTGCTGAACTTGAACATACTTAATAAGTGGCTGTGTCCATTACTCTAGACCCCCCACAGAGTTAAGCAGTCCAATCCCCACATCAGTAACAGTCACTTTACTTTCATCTTGTTTCAGGTGAAAACACATTGGTCCATTAGCAGAGCGAACTCACCCCTTGGTTGCAGGTGCCCCACAGGTGTTTTGTCCTCAAAGAAATCTCGTCCAGAACTTCTGGTGCCCCAGCATGAACTTAACTCAGGCAGCTTCTTTTTTCCCTAGCCAGACCAGGGGGGTTGCCCCTGGAAGCAGGCTGATTCCTTCCCCCCCATCGCCGCAGGGATGGGGCCCTGAACCACTAAAAGCGGTCTCTACCACTTCACTGTGCTCTTCTTGTGTTCCTCTTCAGATGAGAACACACACCTATGCAAAAAAATAGCTCTTTGACAGAGCCTAGAGCTCTGAGGGCCTGCTTACAGCAGAGCACCTCCTTCCTCTACTACAGACTGCAACAGACTCTTACAGACTAACTTCAAATTCCCCAACGTTCTACTCTAACCTCCAACTGCAACATTCCAGTGTGGCTTATGCAGCTGCGACAGTTCTGAAATGATGACATCCCTCAGTCTCAGCTGAGACTGAGAACAGAGTGAGACAGTGTGAAATCCGTTTAACTGTAGTTTCATAAGCTGCCTTCCCTGCCTACCATTAGGTCTAACTGGGATTCTTGTAACCCCGGGTAACAGGGGGGTTACAGTAGTTTTATTTTTAGGGCCCAGTTAAAGGTTTTTACAGTGTAAAGGTAGCAGCCATGTTTGTGATGGAAGATCAGTTCTGGTTGCAGAGGGACTGATGGAAGATATCAGTTGCTCAATGATATTGCTGCCCTTTCACCTATGGAGGTTAAGGTATTAGGAAGGTAGTGCCAACTTTCAGTTTGTTGACAGGTAAGGACACACCTTTTGACCAATCAGGGTGAAGGATTTTTTTACCCATTTTATAAACTAAGAGTAGGCCACTCCTGACCGGCCACTTATTTGAGATCGGAACTTGGTCTTAATAACTTGGAGGCTCTAATAGAGTCCAGAAAAGTTAATTACTGGATTGGTCTTACTAGAAAGGAGGAATCATCTCTTGCCAGCATGGCCCTAAAAGAAAAAGAAAAGTGCACAATACAGGATTCAACACAGGACTCTGGTTCACAACCTTTATAAAAATATTTAAAAAACACAAATTATTTAACCTCAAAAGGGCAACAGAGCAAGGAATCACATTTAGCTTGAACTATAAAGCATATATAACTTAGAAAATTGTAAACAAGTGGATATCTAGAGTTAAGGTTAATTAAACAATTGCATTATTCAAAAATGCTTTTTAGAAACTAGACCTGGGTTTGAATCCCTCAGCCCCCACTTGCATACTGTGAGACCCTGAGCAAGTCACTTAACTTCCCTGTGCTCCCAGGTCGCACCTGTAAAAGAGCTTTTAGCTTAGTGTGCCACTGCTGGTTAAACAATTAAAAAAAAACCAAAAAACTGTTACTTTGGTTTTAAGACATACTTGGAGATTTTGATAGACTTTAAGCTGAGAGCTATAGCCTCCAACTATAAGTTTGAACAAGTCAAAAGTAATATGTTACTCTATTATTATAAAACAAAGGACCTTACATCAGGTGAATATGATTGCAGTGGGGGAGGGGAGGGAGGGGTGAAGAAAATCTTATTCACATATTATGGTTTTGTATGTGGTATCAAGTGCAAAGGGCCTACTGGCTGAGCTCATTTTTAAACAGTATGTATCCAACAGATTAAATATTAGCAACCAATATACTGTTTCACAAAGAGGATGCATGGTCCATGGATAGTTTAGCAAAGTTTTTATCAGCTGATAAAATTAGAAGAAATGTCAATATAACATAAATGGATGAAAACATAGCATGTCTATGTATGTATGTATGTATGTATTTTATATTCTCAGACCAGGATGCATTGGAATATTTAAAATGGGTATGTAATTTATATTGTTACTTTATTTCTGATCCTGTCATGGTCCTTGATCTGTATGTATTGACTTTCTTATGATAATTTGTACTGTTGTTTTATTGTAAGGCTTTTTAGCCAGACAAATAAAGCTTTTGATGATGATGATGATGATTCCAGTGCTTATCTTGTGATTTAAAAGAGAACATAAATAAAAAACACATTATTAATCAAATTATTCCATTAGATGCAATAAATGTATAAGTTCTCATATTCATCAAATGCATTACATCCAGTGTGGGTATAAATATAAAGTGTCATACACAATTCCAAGGACTTATAATCATATAGTGCTATTAATCTGTACATGTACAGCTAGAATGCCATCAGAAGCAACTAAGTAAGGGTTAGAGTTATTCCCTTAATTTATTCCTGTTACTTCTAATTTATTTCTTTTTTCTCCGGTTAGGGGTTACACCAAACCGTTCATTCAAGCCTGGAGCTCTAAAGGCACCAAGGGTGTGGATCCAAAATCCTTCCCTTTCTAAAATGAAATTCTCATAGTCTCCACCCCTTGGATTTTTGAACACTTTTTCTATTACCTTAAAGAGAAAAGTGAGTGTATTCCTGTCATCAGACTGCATCACATGGAGGGCTGTAGCATAAGTTGGGTTCTCATTTCTGATGGCCTTAATATGCTCACCCGCCCTCAATTTAAGATGCCTTTTTGTCTTGCCCACATAAAATGCCCCACATGTGCATGTGGCTAAACACATTACTCCACTAGTGTCAGAAGTTATCAGTTCTTTTATCTGGTAAACTATGGTTACATGGGGATGCTTAGATTCTTTACCTGCTGAAATGTTAGGGAAAAACACAGATCTCTGACATTTAAAACATCCACTCTTGGTTTAAGCCACATTTGAGAAGTAAGTAAGACCTGCCTACTGTGTACTTCTAATTGGTCCTTAAAAGTTACTGCCATTCTGTAAGACATTTGGGGGCATGTTACAAACTTAAATTAGAGTCACCTTTTAAAATATTCCAGTTGCTCCTAATTATGTCTGCTACTTTGATGCATGTACGGAATAGGTGGTGACAAAATTCAAGTTTGTCAGACTGGATTCCCTCAGGTGATTTGTAGTGAGGGTATCCTCTCTGGGGATATTTGTGACCTCTTGATGAATGGTTTTCACGTGATCCATCCAGTAGCCACTTTCAATGAATCTTCTCTAAAGATCATTTGCAGATGATTCAAAGCTTTTGCCATTCCTACAGTTTCTCCTAATCCGGAGAAACTGTCCCTTTGGTATATTTTGTATAGTATGCCTAGGGTGACAGCTAGAGGAGAGAAGCAAAGTGTTTCTTTCACATGGCTTCCTGTAAATGTCAGTTTGCACAGTACCATCCACACCCTTACTGATAAGCAAATCTAGGAAATGAATACTTTCTCTGCTGGCATTGTATGTAAATACTGTATACCCACACTGGGTCTAATATAGTTGATGAATATGAGAACTTAAACATGCATTGTATCTAATGGAATAATTTGATTAATAATGTGTTTTTTATTTATGTTCTGTTTTAGATCCCAACATAAGCATTGGAATCAATGAGAGTCAGTGGGACCTTGACTTGGGCCTTTATTTGATTTTTCTGCTTTTTTAGGCTAAATTTCTTTTTAAAGTTAGTATTTTATTATGTACAACTGATTTTATAAATAGCGTCAGCCAATACATTAGTTAGCTGTATGTGTATATATAGATTGTGTGTTTTCTGGGTACGAATTTCTTCACTTGCTTTGCACATTCTTTTGCACTTTACTGATGCTAACCGATGATGTCATCTGTCTGCATGTATAAATGTGCACTCCTATAGTTGTGGATTAGATCCTTTGAGAAAGGAATTTTTCTGAAATGCGTCAGGACTCTTCACATGGCACTAATAAAATGAAGCACCTTTGAATATTTTGCAAGCAGTCTCCTTACTTTGGGGTGGTGAGTGTGGGATTCCTGCTTTTTGTCTAGTCTATTATCTATCCCAGCACCCCCTCCATGCACAGTCTCTCCCTTTGCTTTTCTGCTTTTACAGTTTTTGAGGCTATATGCACTGGTTACTGTTTGAATAGTCAGTGTAAAACCCCTTTTTTGACTAGCTCTGTCTCCTCATGGTGTATTCTTGGAGCCTACAGCTGAGCACTGCATGAACGGGATTACCTCAGCATCTTTAGAAAGAACACCGAATATGGCATTCCCGGATGCAACTAATACAGAGACTGCCACTAATCTTATCCTGAACAATGACGGTGACCCCTTCCTCTTAGTTAATAATTTACTGATTGAAGCTGGACAGGTGAACCCTTTTCTCCTTGAAATGGAGAATCCAATGGGAGTAAACAGTGGAACTGCCAGCTCTCTCTGGAAAGCCTTCCGGCAGCTTGAACACACATGGCCCGGATATTCAAACTGTGCCCAAAAAGTGCGCAACAGCAGGAGCAAGGGCAAGTCCACTGCGCCCATGTGCAAGAAACTTGATATTCAAAAACTGCGCAGGTCAAGATGCGCCTGCGGCACATGACTGAATATCATGCCACCTGCGCCATAGCGCAACCAGGGATGTGCAGTTGCGTAGTTCAGATGCGCCATAGTGCAACCAGGGATGCTCAGTGGAGCAGTCCAGATGTGCCATAGCACAACCAGGGATGCCCGTAGAGCAGGGCAGCAGTACAACAACACAACCAGGGATGTGCAGGGACAGGATGCAGGGGCCCACCACCCATGCCACAGATGGGCAGAGGAGCACACAGCAGAACAGACATCATCCCCCACACCCCATGCACTGCACAACTGGTGGAGAGCCGGAATAACCACCAGCCCATGGATACCAGCAACCAACCCACAGCCGGGGCATGGTGCCCCAGCACACCCCCTGTCAAGCTGTGACCGGCACACAAGGATGGCCGACTACCCCATGCCAGACCATCCCACCAATGCAGAGCACACCCTGCACCATGATCCCCATACACCCTGCCCAGGAGTAGCGCTCAACAGTGCAGGACACCCCATGCATGCCACCACCCCCACTGTGACAATGCAACCCTGTGCACCATGGAGCCATGCAAGGCAGCCCCACCATGAGCACTCTGCAGCGGCCGGCAGCAGACAGCGATGCAACAACTGCATACACAGTGCCACCCTGCATATCCCCCCCTGAGGTACAGCTGAGAGACTGACCATGCATCGGCACACGAGGTACCCCACATGCGACAGGGCATGCCCCAGACCCCACCACCAGTGGTACAGCACCCAGCACACCCTCCCAAGGACACATCCCATCCCAGCACTGGCCACAACAGCCAGCACAGACACACACAGTGTTGCATGGAAGCAAGCGCCACAAAGGATGCAACACAGTGCATGGACAAACACCCACCCATACCCAAGGGCACACCAACACAGGGACACAGTAGCAGGTCAACCAAGCCACTGGCGTGTGGCCACGGCAGCCTTGTACACATGGCCAGCACCCCTACATGGCACAGGTGTGCCAGCCACCCTGCGCAGGCACCATGAAGCTGTATGCCACCAGCATGCGGCCGGAGCACAAGTGACAGACAGTGGAGCACATCCCCTGCAACAGACACAAGTGACAGCATGGAGGTGGGACAACAACAGCGGAGGCCACAGTGCCACCTGAGGCAGACAGGCACCACACCAGTGACAGGAGGCAACCTGGCATTGTGCTGGGTACAGTGGTTGTCCAGCATAGACAGCCACAACTGACATGCTAGCAGATGGTGCATATCACAGACATGCAAGGGTGTCAGCTGCACAGCCCATGGACGGTCTGACAGGCGTGCCATGGACACAGAGCATGCTCCGTAGACCACTGCACAGGCAACCAGTACACAGAGAACAACATACAAACCACAGACAATGACTGATTCCCCCACCCACACCATAGGCGTTCCCCTCTGGACACACACGCACTCGCCCATGCCTGCAACAACCCTGACACCATGCACACCACTGCAGCTGAGCACCTGTAGCCCACTGCAAATCATAGACCACCACAGTCAGCATAACAAAACATATGTATTATATTAAGGTACAAACAACTATATACAAGTACATACATAAGGGGTGGTGAGGGCCACATACCAGGTGGGTGTGGGTAAGGGGCAGGGGTGAACAAATGGGAGAGGGAAGAAGGGGTGTGAGGGTGGGTCCAGGGGGGTAGGGTGAATCTTGGGGCATGGAAGGCTTAGCGGCTGCCCCGCTCCCTGCTCCTGTGTTGCCTCCTGGTCCGCCGCCTCCGGACACCATGCTGGTCCAATCTCTGGAGTAACTCCAATGATGCCCTTGCTATCTGAAGGAGCTCCTGCATGGCCCTTTCCAGCCGTATCAGCTGCCGTCCACCTAGGACAAGGGAGCAGAGTCAATAAGTGTGAATGTCCATCCCCCTGCAGCCCACTCATTGTGCATGGCATACAGCCGTGGGACATGCCCCTGTGATGGTGTGTGACCACCCACAGTGATCGTGTCCACATGACCTGCCTACCCAGGCACACACAGATGTGTGGACCGCTGCACAAACCCACCACCCAAGCAGGGTGGGACAAATCACTTTTTGCCCTGGTGGCCAGTTTGGCCACCATACATAAAAATCTGGTGGCCAAAAATGTTTTTTAGGTGGCCAATTGTTTTACCCCCACTTTACTATAAAATATGGGTGGTCATTTTTTTAACTTGCCTTTCTGCTGAGGAATTGTCTATTAACCTACATTTGGGAAAGTCTTTACCAGAGATCCTGATGAGAATTAGCCTGCCAGAACAGCATCAAATATTACACGGGAGGGAGAATTTATGAAGTACAAATTCAAAGTCCTAGCCTGCCTGTCTAATCCAAACAGGGAAACAAGGGTGGCACAACTATGAGAAAATGAGACGAAAATCACCAAGAGGGTAACTGCTGAAGATGGGACTGCGGAGAAACACCATGCGTGGACTGGAAAGACGGGAGCCCGACCAGATCATGCTGATTTACAAGTGGAAACAAGTCTTAAAAGTGTACACTTTTTTTTTTTTTTTCAAGTAAAGCAATAAAACTTTCAGAATAGATGTTGTGGTTCTCTTATTGTCTAGTGTGTTTTTTTGCGGGGGAGGGGTTACTTTTTTTGTGCCTTATTTTGTTTTCATGACATGGCCAGGCCTGCACTGCTGCTGTGCTGTTACCACCACTGTAGGGTCACTAAAATTAAATTTGTGAGGGCAAGGGTAGAACGAGATAGATGGACTGATGTCACACAACCACGGAGACGCTGTCACTAATATGCACACACAGATGCAGGTAGTCCTATCTGGGCTTTGAACGACTTATAACAAGCTTTAATTTGTTATTTAGGTTCCCCTGAAAGCCTGACACAGCCACAGGAGGATGAGAGATGCCCAGATGGACTGTCACAGCAAGACACTGTCACTAAAAGGGGCACACAGCATAGGTAGTCCTATGGACTTAAGTTCCGCAGACTTTTATATCTATTTTTTATTGTTTTGTATTTTGGAATGAGTCAGTCTCCCCCCAAAAAGCACAAATGCCTGACAGAACCACTGGAGGGACTGCTACAACAAGATGCTGCCTGTCACTAACAGGGGCACACAGCTTGTCCTATATGTGGGTATAATATGGTATGGACTTAATTTTAACAAGCTTTTATATATTTTTTCTCTCCAATAACTGGAGGACAAGATATGCTTGCTGTCAAAACTGATAATAGGCAGGTAGTCTGACAGTCCTATGGACTTGTTTCAAATAATGATACCAAGCTGTTTTTTCTATAGCAAACAAGAGGTACACACTGCTGACACACAACCACAGGAAGATGACTGTATATGGAGTTTATAATGGTATATGGACAGACTTTACAAGACACTTTGATGTCACCACTAGGCAGTAGTCACACACAGTAGTAGACCTGTTTTAACAAAACCTAACCTAGTAGTACATCCTCTCCTTTGTCAGTACTATCAGGGACCAGGGATCAGGTACTTTTTGCATACTTTTTATTTTTTGCCCAGATTAGAAGCAGCCCACATTAAATCACTTTATATGGCACACTGCACAGGTAGATAGCATCAGCAGTGCTGTGCCAGTAGCTTGTGCAACACACAATTTTTTTTATAAAGCTTATGCACCAAACCAACAGAAATATCAATTTTATGTCCCCCCCCCCACAGGAAATCAATCCATCAGAAGCAGACGGTTCCCACCAGGACCTCTTTTAACTTTTTCTGTTCAGTCCTGCTATGTCAGACCCCTCTACTGAAAAATGAAGCTCTGCTTTACAAGGTTTTCAGAGATTAGACCTTGTTGAGATTCTCTGGGGGAAAAAAAAGAACTGCAATCTCACAAACAGTGAGTTTTACTTGTGTCCATCATGACTCTCACAATTTCTGCAATGTTATATATTTACTGTTAGCTATCAAGACAGCAGTACAACGCAGTTCTCCACTTCAGTTGAAACACCGACCTCGCTCCCCTCCCCCCTCCGTTATTCAGTCAGCACGTCATCATCAATCTATGTATTTTTATGCCTTTAATTCCAGCCAGGTCAATATTTAATAAGTTTTTCAGCCCTTAAAAGAGCTTTAGGTGCAAAACAAGTTTGCCACAAGAAGTATTTCTTAGAGAGCACCCTCTCGATCTCCACCAAAATCAAAGTGGTGGGCTAGAGAATTTTCCTACGTACCTAATGCAGCACCCTCCCCTCCGACCAACCACATGAATGCACAAAAGCTTACATCATGGTTTCACCCATTCTGGCCCTTGGTGTGTACAGACTCGAGTAAGGGTTGTAGTTTTTGTAGAGCTGACAGGTATCTGGGTGGCTCGGAAATCATGCTCCCTGCACCTCCATTTCCCAACGTGGCTGCACATGCACTTGCACTCCAGAAGGGAAAAAAAACGGATGTCACGCATGCGTGATGACGCGCAGCTCAGCAAAACAATGAATGGAAGGCATGCTGTGCTACCGAGCATGTGCGCCGACTGAGTGGTTACTACTCACCAGAATGGCGAGTTTTAAACAAAAATAAGTGGCCAGAATGAGTAGCCAGGTCACATTTGGTGACCTGGTGACCCTATTTGTCCCACCCTGCACCCAAGTCCCACACAGCACCACCGTGGCTGTACAGTGACATGGCAATGCGGTGCGAAGGCAGTGGCACAGCCATGTACCTGGTGCACGCATGGACCACCATTGATGTAGTCCCAGACATGCAGTGCCACTGGACAGTGCTGACTGTAACAAGTTGCGTGCATGGCAGTGGTGTCAATGGATGGTGGCCATGCCCCGCTGCCCACCCTGTTACACAGCATGCAATAGTAATCATGGATGTAAGGCACTCACCATCACCAGGCTGGTCCCTGTGCCTGTCTGGTCCAGCATCCCTCCCAGCCTGCAGGTCATCTTGGTGCCACCTCCTCTCCCTCACCCGCTGGTGCTCCTCTGGGCCTAGGGTGCAAACATGGAGAAAAGAACATCAGTACAATCCGGTAGCAAAGTCACCCTGCGCCCGTGTGTGTGCAATCCCACACAGCCATATCCATCCACCCCCACCCCAATACCAGCACCACGGCCAACACTGGACGCCCCCCCATGTGCTGGACACATGCCACCGTGATACCCGTATGGACGTTAACAGTGTATGGATGGGGCACCTACCTGACCGTGGCACCGTGCCCCTCCTAGCACATGCCTGCAGGCGGGCAAGCCTGTCTGGGTCCCACCGCTGCAGGTCACCATAGTGGTGCCTGCACTGCTCTGCCATCCTCTCCATTCCTGTGGCCTCCTCCAGGGCCACTGCCACCTCCTCCCACACCGCACTCCTGGCTCTTTCCAGGGGGGGCCTCCCCAAATAGGGTAGTGGCATGGGGCTCCATCAACTGGACCAGATTGGCCAGTTCAAGTTGGCTCCAGATGGGCGCCCTTCTCCTTGCCATCCTATCCAGTTTTGGTATCAAAATGGCGCTCTGTAGCGCACGTTCGCCACGTGTGGATACTGCGCAGTACTGCACTGTCATTCCCCATCGTGCTGTCACCAAACAGCGCAATAGAGGTGCACCCATGTGGTCGCATGGTGCCTAGGGGGCATAGGTCAGCACAGGGTCAGGGGTCTCTTGTGCACGGACTGCCACAGCGCGATTGATACTCACCACGTGTAGCCCGGTAGGGCGCCTGTGTGCCACTTCCTGTAGTGGCCTACCGCGCTGTGGCCCCAGTGCATCTATGGTGCCCCAGTGCCAGAGCACCATACATGTGAACAGTGCAGTAGCGCCACTGGCACAATGGTGGCCGTGCCCTGCATTGCCTCCCGCACACAGCACGTCAGCAGCGCAGCAGGCGTCAGCGCCATCACCCCGGGCATGCATCGTTCGGTGTCTACTGCGCATGTCACAGAAATGCGCCTGCCTGAGCAATATTCAACACAATTGCGCACAGCGCAACAGCGCAATATTCAGCCAGCATATGCAAATCAGCTAATCAGCCATTCAATGGTGCAGATACTGCATTTGCATCCACTTATAATTGCGCCTTGCCTCATTTGCATGCGTTGTGCTATAAAATTGTGACATTGGGCTGCAGTGGCCATAGTCTGTTATTGCAGTCTATTGTGGTGAGTTGCATGCTGTTTGGGAGTGTGGACTGTGGTGTGTGGAACATGCTTGGGACTGCACAGTCACAGGTAACACCTGTCATTCTCACAGGATGAAGAATGAGTGATCATGAGGTGGAGGAAGAGGAACAGAGACGTGAGAGAAAGAGGAGGCCTAACTTCACAAAGGCAGAAACAGATGCTCTGTTTGAGGCCTACCTCGACCAGGAGCTGCTGCTCAGTGGACGGCGGGGAACACCACAGGCCCATGCTGCTGCATGGGAAGAGGTGGCACATGCCATCAACCTGCATGGCAGCCACCAGCGGTCTGTGCAGGAGTGCAAAAAGAAGATTGGCATGGACAGGCAAAGGATTAAGGACAAGGTGGCTGCCATCAGGGCAACACGGGCTGCGGACCGGTGGGGGACAGCTGGCCGTGCAACGCCTGACCCCACGAGAAGAGTGGGTTGCTGGCAGCATGTGGCATTGTGCCATCGAGGGTGTTTCAGGTGGTGGATTCCAGATGGGTGGTAGCCTGTCACTGCATGGTAGGTCCTGGTCTGTCAATGGGGGGACAGGGTAGGGCAGATACATTAATGCTACTGTGTTCCCTTACAGCTCCTAAGTGTCTACATGGGTCATCGGTGGTGGGCTTGTCCACTGAGGGCGATCCCATGGACATAGAGGAGGGCCCGTCCACCTCCACAGGCATCTGAGGCTCAGGATGACAGTGGGCCTGCCTGACCATCCGGACTGATGTTGGTGGAGCAGGTGTGGAGGAGGCCCTGTCCGTGTCCCAGCATGCCAGCTTCCATGGATGCCAGCATGCTGAGACTCAGGCTGGTGCCGGATCCGTCACTGATGATGATGGAGCTCACTTCATGGACAGTGATACGTGTGGGCCGCAGGATGGCCACACAGCAGGTGACATCACAGGCATGGCCATGGGTGGTGCCGCCATAGAGGCCTGCGTGACATCACAGTCCCAACCTGTGCCTGTCTGTACCAGTGGGGCAGCACTGGTGTGTGTCCAGGACAGTGGGGCTGTTGTGGGCACTGCAGCGGCACTGCTGAGCCCTGGAGAGCGGCAGCCAGAGGGGCAGTGTCAGCAGTCAGCCAATGGCCATGGGGGTACAGTGTCAGGGGGCGGCGTCAGTGCACCACCCGTGGACATGCCCAGACCTGGCCCTGATGTGCAGCACCCACCCTCAAGGGGTGCTGCCCATCAGGGCCATGAACACCGTGAGGGACAGCATGCCAATCAGGCAGATGACCTCTTAGAAGAGCACACCTGCATACTCCAAGAATCAGTCAATCAGCAGTTGCGGCTTGTGACAGCGGTGGATGCACTCAGTGCAGCTCTGCACCAGGCAGAGGAGCGGCACAGCAGAGACAGTGCTCTGCTCCTGGCAGGGATGGACCGGATGCAGGAGGATGTGACCGCTGCCATTGACAGGCTGACACAGACAATCATAGCTGCCATGGCCACAGTGGGCACACAGTTATTTGCCCATGCGTCGCAGACACCACGCAGTGCAATGTCCACCCCCCGTTCCCGGCATCATGCACACCCTCCTTGTCGACACCGGGTTCAGCTGTGGGCATCCCGAGCACTCCTGGCGCAGGCATGTTCGGTGTGCTGCATACCCCTGCGCGAGCATGGTCGCGTTCACGGAGCGGAACTCCTGGGGGACCGTCGGTGCCACCCCATGAGGCCATTGGTCAGCCTGTCACTGCTGGCGGGTCTCGGTGGGGCCACCCACGCATCCGTGGAGGCCATGACACTGTGGCACGTTACTGACCTGTCTCCCACCACAGCTACTGTCTGATGCTGCCCTGTGTGCATTGTGTTGTTCAACGTACAATGCACGGGTAGGGTACCCGGCCCTGCACACACACACACACACACACACACCCATGTTCCATCTGCACACCCTCCCGGCAGCTGTCTGCTGTGGCGTGTGCATGATGATGCCTGCGTTGCACTGTTCACCACTGTGCAATGGTGCCCAGCATCTGACATACGCACAATGACAGGCACTGGGCGTGGTGGTCTGTGGACGTGTGTGTGGCTAGGGGTGGTGGTTAGGGTCAGTGTGCCTCCTACCCTTTGTGCATGTCTTGTGGGTGTGTGTGTGTGTGTGTGTGTGTGTGTGTGTGTGTGTGTGTGACCTCGTGCCATCTTAGACCTTGCTCATCCCTGACGGTGTGTGTGGTTCCATGCTCAGCCAATTCCCTTAACGACATACACCCCTGGGGTTTTTCCATGTGTTTGTGGGTTGTGCCCTTGCCACTGGTGGTTGCACATGGCCCCATGACTTACCTGGGTTGGTTGAAGTGCTCCTCTGTGATGGTGTCCCAGTGCAGCTGTGCCATCTGGATCAGTCGGGGGTCCCTTCAACCAATGGGGGGGCTGCCCATCAACATCTTCACCAGTGTCCTCATTGTCCCCATCGCTGTCCCCCTCTTCGACCTGTACAGCTATCCCACAGTTGTTGGCCATGTTGTGCAGGATACAGGCCAGGAATAGCCCACAGGCCTTTGAGGGGCTGTACTGTAAGGCACCGCCAGATGTGTCCAGGCAACGGAAACGTGCCTTCAGCATCCCGAACACCCGCTCAATGACATTGCATGTGGTGGCATGTGCCTCATTGTAGTGTTGCTGCGATGGAGTTGCGGGCCACCGGTATGGTGTGAACAGCCAGGGATGGAGTGGGTATCCACTGTCACCTGTGTGTAGCAGGTGGACATTAGTTTGGTGATCAGCATCGCCCTGCCTTCGGCCATCTAGGCCAATACCCATGTCACCTCTGACTATGCCCCTCCCAAGCTCCATGTCTTTCTGTGTGATTTGCATACTCACCCACTAAGTGGCCAGTGGGGATGTCCCTACTCTCAAACCTGTGGCACAGTGTGGACTAGTGCCAGATGAAGGCATCATGTGCTCCCCCAGGGTGCGTGGCACAGACATTGATTATGTGCCCCCTGGCATCACACACCACCTGGCAGTTGATGCTTGCATATCCCTTCTGATTCATGTATGCGGCCCCTTCGGGGCCAAGTGGCATGCGGATGGCCACATGGGTGCAGTCTATTGCCCTGAGCATGCCAGGCATACGTGCTACCCTGTGGAACTCCCGTATGTTTGCTGTGCACTCCGCCGGTGTGCTGGGGAAATGGATGTACTTTGCAGCATGTGGCAGCAGTGTGCAGAGGAATTGGGTAAGGAGGTGTGACTCGGCCAACTGGGTTATGCCTGTCATGTCCCCTGTTGGTCTCTGGAAGGTACCTGTGGTGAGCAGGCACATGACAGCAACAGCTCCGTCATATGGATGAATGCATCACATCACTGCACAGCTCACAGAGCCACCTCAGGATCACCCAGTTTAGGTGGTACCGGCCCACGATCTCAGTATCAGTGTACAGCTCAAAGCTGGTGCAGGCTCGGTACTGCCTGTTGGGGGCATACCACCGATGGGCCCTTCCACGACCGTGCACCCCTGCTGCCTGCCTTCTCACCCCCCTCATAACTACCTCCATCTGGATGGTGGCACTGGCCACTGCCCCTGGCTTGTGTTACCCCCCTGGGCAGCTGTTTCCTCTGTTCCCCCGGCCGTCCTTGCTGCTACTCCCCCTGCACCAGGAACACCTCCGTGTAGTGGCTGTACTGCCTACTATCTGTGCCCTCAGTGCTGTGTGGCACTTCTCCCTTTTGTCCTGCACTGTGGCACAGGCTCCCCATACCTTCCCTGTTCCTGGTGGTTCCATCCAGGTGCTCTGTCCTACTCCTGCCCTGTCCTGCTCCAAGTTTCTGTGTGCCTGTGTGGCTGCCTGAAGTTCACCAACTTGTGGCTTCTCTGTAGCATTCTTGCACCTCTCTCTTGTTCCTTTTTATTTTGGATCATTTCCGCTATCGCGCAACTTCCGTTTGCTCCCCTATTGCGCATGGCGCATGTTGTTGAATATCGCACAGCGCCATTTATGCATGGTTCCTCCCCCTTCAGTTGCATATGCATTCATTATCATTGCGCTCTTGCACATTGTGATTTGGGGGGGGGCGCATCTGCCTCCCACTGAATATCACAGAATGGCGCATTTTTGGACTTGCGCTGGCACAACCCTTTTGAATATCTGGGCCACAGTGTCTAAAGCACTCCACATCCATTGGAATGTAACGAACTTAGAAGTCTACCTCAAAGTGAAATGCATTCCACAGGGCTTGTGTATCCTAAAGGAACTGGCATTTGGTTTGGATGTTGAGAGTTTCTTGCTGCAATGGAGGAAAATCCTCGACGAAGCCTCCAGTAAGATAATGCAGTTGATTATACAATATGGGAGAGAGGTGAGTGAAGTGCTTAAGAATGACATTGAGGAAGAGGAAAAAAATATTCTAGCATTTAAAGAGCATACTGATTCTGACCACTGTAACAGAAGGCTTAGAGAGACACTGGAAATGCAAGATTTTGATTTGAAAAAGAAAAAAACCAACCAAGTTTAAAAGGGACTTGGAGGACTATCAAAATGAGAGGGTTTATTCACGGAAAAAGGAAACCCAACAGAGGGGTATCCTAAGGGGTGAACATAGAGTATCTTTTGCAGACAACAGTGATAATGAAACTATAACA
This sequence comes from Neoceratodus forsteri, assembly GCA_016271365.2. Taxonomy (NCBI): domain Eukaryota; kingdom Metazoa; phylum Chordata; order Ceratodontiformes; family Ceratodontidae; genus Neoceratodus; species Neoceratodus forsteri. The sequence continues at coordinate 709,588,346 of CM028138.1, read as the reverse complement.
TCTGGGGAAGATTATTTTGATATGCAACCACAGACACCACCTCCAGACCATCTACCAAGGAAAAGTACAAGAACCAACCAGTATCAAGGTTTTCAGATTCCCAAACAGAGTGGGCCAGGCAGAGGGAGCAACTACAGGGGTGGCAGAGGAAGAGGAGGACAAGGTGGGGAAAGAGAAGGGGGAGAGGGGGGGAAGAAGATGGATAGACAACCCACAGCAGGACATACAGCAGGAGGGGCAACAGCAGATGTACATACCCCCCAATGCCATATATTAGTATCAACAATGCATGTACACTCACCCCCACCCCCAATCACCACAACATGGGCCACAGAGCAACCATCCAAGCAACTGACAGAATTACTACCCTCACAGGAGATCATGGAGGAACCAAAGAAAATAATTTATCAAGTAGACCCCTCACCTACCTAGAAGAGAAGGTTTTGAATCAGGGTCCGTCTTTTGCAATGACAGCAGGCATTGATAAATTTGGGACATTCTTGGACTTACAAAAATTCTGCCGGAACTTAAGTTTAAAATGCTTTTTTGGAGAAACAACAGGGACAGCTTTCCAACACTGTGACTAATGGTTCTGATTATACAAGTTCTGTATAAGGTGAGACTGCTGTTATGAACTCTAAGACTATTGCCACTAATCCTGATATTAGATATTTTAGGGGTCAGTCAGTTTTTTACCCACCACCTAGCCCAGCCATTCTTACATTTCAGATGGTGTGTGAAAATGACCTTGAGGTGCTTTTTTCTAACTTTCTTCAAATTAGCTGTGATAACCTTTCCCAGTTAGAAAGACAGGCATTGGAAAATCTTAAGAGAGATCAGAGAATTGTAATAAAGCAAATGGATAAAGGTGGTGCAGTAGTTATATAAGACACCACCGATTATATTTTTGAGATAAATAGGCAATTACCTAATGCTGCATTTTACAGAAAAACTTGAATCTGATTTGACTATTTTCTTTAAACATTGTATAAATAAATTTGTCATAGAGGCATTTGAAAAAGGCTGGATTGATGAGAATGTTAAAAATTCCTGACTGTTGATTTTCCAGTTAGATCCACCATCTCTACCCCGCCAGATGTTCACAAAGATTTTGGAATCCTCCCTCCCAGGAAGGCCTGTAGTGAATGGAGTTAGTTCCCTCACGGAACCACACTCGTAATCTGTGGCTCACTTCTTGAGACCTTTTGTTGCTGGTTTGAGGTCCTACATAAAGGACACCGGGGACATTTTAAGAACCTTGGAGGATGTGGAAATTGGTGAGAATGCTTACCTAATAATAACGGATGTGGAGTCTTTATACTCCAACGTCCCTCATTAGGAAGCTCTAGATGGTTTAGCCTTTTTTTCTAAATTCAAGGACTGTAGATGCAGAACCATGTACTGAGGTATTGTTGAAATTGTCAGAATGTGTTTTGAAATTTAACACTTTTTCTTTCCGGGGTAAATATTACTCATAGACAAAAGGGACAGCTATGGGGGAAACATTTGCCCCAGGTCTTGCAATTTATACATGGTGAGATGGGAAGATACTTTTGTCAGGGATTCAGACATCAATCCATATATCTGGAAAATTGATAGGTATTGTTGTTTTATCGATGACATATTTATAATATGGAATGGTGATCTAACTGAATCTGAGAGTTTTGTATCATACTTGCACACCTCAAATCCCAACCTCCACTTTTTTTTTGTGTTGGCTTCCCTGACTCCCCCTGCAAGGGCTCAGCTCCCACCCATGCCACCTCCCCTATGTCAAAGCTTGCCCCCGTGGGTGGGGCTGCCGGGTGGGTGCCCCCTTCCCAAGGTCAGCAGTAGCTTGCCCAGGCTGGCCAACCAAGGTGGGGCCATGGGAGCGGGGCCCCACCCGGCAGACATGGTAGGTAGTGGAGGCAGCGGAGCAGAGCTTCACGCTTTGGGGGCTGGCATTTTGTAAGCTGTATTGGGGGTGGGGATGTGCAATGATGGCCAGCATCTGACCCATCCTCCACTGATGTGGTGCTTTCACTGCAGTTCCACCGGCCTCCGTTAAGAGTCTGTAGCATGCTGGACACACAACCCCCCCAACCCCCAGAGAAGGAGAACAGTCCCTGAGATGCTTGATTCTTATCCTCTGGCTGTCTCTGTCTGATGTCCATAGTCCATTCCTGAACTCAGGATGTGAGATTTGCAGATGGACACCCTGCCTCTATGTCAGCTGGCCGGCTAGCCCAACCTTCAATTTACTTATAATGCCAGCAGAGAAAGCATTCATTTTCTATATTTGCATATCAGTAAGGGTGTGGATGGTACTGTACAAACTAACATTTACAGGAAGCCATGTGAAAGAAACACTTTGCTTCTCTCCTCTAGCTGTCACCCCAGGCATACTATACAAAACATACCAAAGGGACAGTTTCTCTGGATTAGGAGAAAGTGTAGGAATGCCAAAAGCTTTGAATCAGCTGCAAATGATCTTGAGAGAAGATTCATTGAAAGGGGCTACTGGATGGATCATGTGAAAAACATCCATCAGGAGGTCACAGCTATCCCCAGAGAGGCTACCCTCATTACAAATCACCCGAGGGAATCCAGTCTGACAAACTTGAATTCTGTCACCACCTATTCTGTACATGCATCAAAAGTAGCAGAAATAATTAGGAGCAACTGGAATATTTTAAAAGGTGACTCTAATTTAAGTTTGTAACATGCACCCCCCCAGAATGTCCTATAGAAGGGCAATAACTTTAAAGGACCAATTAGTACACAGTAGGCAGGTCTTACTTCTCAAATGTGGCTTAAACCAAGTGTGGGTTGTTTTAAATGTCAAAGATCTGTGTTTTGCCCTAACATTTCAGCAAGTAAAGAATTTAAGAGTCCCCATGTAACCATAGCTTACTAGATAAAAGAATTAATAACTTGTGACACTAGTGGAGTAATCTGTTTAGCCACATGCACATATGGGGCATTTTATGTGGGCAAGACAAAAATGCATCTTAAATTGAGGGTGGGTGAGCATGTTAAGTCATCAGAAACGATGACCAAACTTATGCTACAGTCCTCCATGTGATGCAGTCTGATGACAGGAATACGCACACTTTTCTTTTTAAGGTAATAGAAAAAGTGTTCAAAAATCCAAGGGGTGGAAACTATAAGAATTTCATTTTAGAAAGGGAAGAATTTGGGATCTACACCCTTGGCGCCTTCAGAGCACCAGGCTTGAGTGAAAGGTTTGATGTGACCCCTAACCTGAAAAAAAAGAAAGAAATTAGAAGTAACAGGAATAAATTAAGGAGATAGATAGATAGACAGACAGACAGACAGATGGATAATGTGATTCTTTATTTCTAAAGCACCCAATTTTGAAGACTGTGGGCGCTGTACAATATAAAGCAGTACCATTTTTAAAACACACACAAAAAACACAGATACCAATAAAATTAAACCGAGAGTATGCAACTGATTTATCTATTCTTCTTAAAACAAGTTAATTTTTTCAGAAATCAAATAAAAGCTTGCTGGAACATATACATCTTCAGGCCCTTTTTAAAGGCTTCAACTGAGGGAGCCTCCCTTAAATAACTAGGCAAGGAGTTCCACAAGATAGGCGCGGCAACCAAAAATGCCCTGTCTCCAGAATGCCACAACCTAGCCCTGGGAACTCCAAGGAGGCCTCCCCCCCCCAGCAGAATGGAGTGCTCAGTTCGGTCGGTAGGGGACAAGGAGATCTTGCAGATAGACAGGCCCCCTATCATGCAGGGTCTTATTGGTCAGGAGCCCTATCTTGTAGACAACCCTCCACTGGACCGTCAACCAGTGCAGTTCATGGAGGACCGGGGTGATATGCTTGCTCCTTTTCACACCCATCAACAATCTTGCTGCCATGTTCTCCACCAGCTACAGCCTGTGGAGGTTGCCTCTAGATAACCCTAGATACAGGGCATTACAGTAGTCCAACCTGGAAGCCACAAAAGCATGTACCAGCTTGGTCAGATCTTCAGGTGGGATCAGGGCTCAGGTTTGGGTGATATTCCTAAGATGGCAAAACCCACTTTTGACCACAGCCAAATAACGCTAGCCTTTACTTAGTTGCTTCTGATAGCATTCTAGCTGTACAGTACATGTACAGATTAATAGCACTATATGACTGTAAGTCCTTGGAACTGTATGTGACACTTTATATTTATACCCACACTGGGTCTAATATATTTGATGAATATAAGAACGTATACATTTATTGCATCTAATGGAATAATGTGATTAATAATGTGTATTTTATTTATGTTCTCTTTCAGATCACAACATAAGCATTGGAAATCATGGAAGTCACTGGGACCTTGTCTTGGGCCTTCATTTGATTTTTTCTGCTTTTTTAGGCTAACTTTCTTTTTAAATTTAGTATTTCATTATATGCAAATTATTTTATAAATAGTGTCAGCCAATACATTAGTTAGCTATATGTGTATATAGAGATTGTATGTTTTGGGGGTATGACATTTCTTCACTGTTTTGTACATTCTTTTGCACTTTACTGATGCTGATTAATGATGTCATCTGTCTACATGTATAAATGCGCTCTCCTACGGTTTTGGATTAGATCCTTTGAGAAAGGAATTTTTCTGAAAAGCGTCAGGACTCTGCACATGGCACTAATAAAACAAACTCTGGCTAGAGCCGATAGGGCTGCAGGAGAGGAATCTGGGTTAAAAATATTGAAAATGTTTTTTTTTAATATTTTTACACTTATTTTTTAACACAGCCTTGTGATGAACCTGCCTCATAAAGAAGGGCAGAGAAAATTTCAAGTCCTGGCCTAAAGGTGATGTCATGCAGGGACTGCAAAATCAACTTTTGGGCTACAAACACACATTTTGGGCAGGAGTTGGAAAAATGGCAGCTGTCGCATTAATGAGTCACTGTACCAAAATGGCTATGTTGAAATGTTGTGGTAAAAATAACTGAATATTACTGAAGTTATGAGCCTGCATTTGCAAAATTCAGCATAGCCTTATAACTTAAAGCAGCAGTGCAACAATCTGGTGAAAATGTTGACCTATACTTTTTATGTTTGCTTGCACGCATGTGCAAGAAACATAGTGCCACCATACAAGTTTTTGTAGGTGTGTCTCCCCCACTTCCAATGCCCCGCTCCCTTTTGCAGGCACGGGTGCACCACGCCAATGAATGTCGGAGCTGTCTATGATAGCCATTCAGATTCAGTGGCATACAGTTGAAAACAAAAAAAATGCACAATCAGCGGTTGTAACGTGTAGACAATTTGCATACTGCCGTCAGCAGGCAATTTACATACTGCCGTCGGCAGTATGTAAAGTGCCTACACTCTGCACTGCATCTGTACAGCTGTCATAGACAGCTTCGTTGTTGTCTACTCCACCCCAACAAACACCGAAGTAGCATGCTGGGAGCCCACCCCAGCGTGCTCATGTGCTCTCCCCCCCACGCACACCATATGGCCATACTCCTCCACCAACAAACACCAAAGTAGCACACTGGGAGCCCACCCCAGCATGCTCATGTGCTCCCCTGTGCACACTGTATGGTTGATGGGGGTGCCCAACTCCCAGTCGGCTTCACTGCCCCCCCAAACAGACTTCCAGCTGCCACACTGGGAGCTCACCCAGCATGTCAAAAGTCCCACAGTGTAAAAAACACCTGAAAAAAAAAGGTCCCTTGTTAACTGTCTTGCCCCTCCCCCAACCCGCACCTACCCTCTGTACACCCACCTCCCTCCACCCCCTGACCCCATACTTACCTCCAGAGGCCAGCGCGATGATCTACGGTGAACCGGGAACACATCTGCACTCTTCAAAGCTGAGCGCGAACTGAAGAAATCCCTGTAAGCTGTATAATGGCATAAATTTTTTTTTTCAACTTTGGTGCATATCTCAGCCATTTTTGGGAATTATTTCACCAAATTTTCAACATGGGGTTCTTGGGGACCCACCTTATGAACTCTGTCACTGTCATTTTGTTATTCAGCCCCAAAAGGTGATTTCACAGTCACTGCGTGGAACCACCTTTTCAGACTGAGTAGCAAAATGACAGTGTCACAGTTCATGAGGTAGACCCCCAAAAACCCTATGTGAAAATTTGGTGGAAAAATTCCCAAAAATGACCGTTTTGTGAGGGTGCATTGCGCAGTTCCTACACACACTTGTAACTTTGAGAATTTTTAATATTTTCACTCCAGATTTTCTACATTGCCATTTTACCACACCTTCTTATGAGCAGTCCTGCTGTCATTTTTCATATCTCACCCAAAATGTGTTTGCACACATGTAGCACACATTAGCACGGTCGGTGTGTGAAATCAATGTTCGGGACACATTAAGAAAATCACAGTGACACTGGTCATGAGCAGAGGTGCTAAAATGGCTATGTTGAAAATCTGGTGACAAAAGTCCATAAAATGATTCTGTTATGAGCGTGTATTGCACAATTTCCACACACCCTCATAAGTTCACGAATTTGTAATATTTTCAGTCCAGATTTTCAACATTGACATTTTTACACACGTCCTTATGAACAGTACAGCTGTCATTTTTCACACCCTGGCCAAAATGTGTTTTCACACTTCCAGCGCAGACAGTCGCTGTGGGAAATTAATGTTCGGGACAGATTATGAAAATCACAGTGACACTGTTCATGAGCGGAAGTCCCAAAATGCCTATGTTGAAAATCTGCTGTAAAAAATCCTCAAACTACTTACATTACATGTGTTCATTGTGCAGTTTCTATGCACGCTCGTGACTACACCTGTTTTTGTATATTTTCACTCCAGATTTTCAACAATGCCATTTTTCACACCTCCTCATGAACAGTCACTTTTCACATCCTGTTCAAAATGTGTTTTTGCACCTGTGGCACCAAATGGCGCAGTCACTCTGCAAAATCACCTTTCCCGGAACAAACTGATAGTGTCACTGTTCATGCGGTGGGGTCACAAAAAACCCATGTGGAAAACTTGGAGTAAAAATACCAAGAAATTCCCAGGGCATTAGGGTTTTCGACCATAATGCCCTACCCTGTAGGGACTGACATGCGTCAGGGGTGTGACTTGGGATTGTCGACAGTAATGCTCATGCCATTTCACCCCCACTCCATTCTCCTATACTGCACCCATTTCAGCATATTTCCTTATGGAATGAGGTGAATGTAAAGCCCAAATGCCCCAAGGCACACCTCGACACTTGTCAGTGTCTGAAGGGTAGGGTGAGGTGAAATGTCGTGACTGTCATGGGCGATGACCCAAAGACACACCCCAATGCCTGTCCATTTTTGCAGAGTGAGGGTGGAGTTGGCATCAGTTCAATGCTTCACTGCCATTCCTATACTGCTTCTGTCTAACTCCTGCACTTCCACTGCTAATGCCAGCAAGCAAACATTCGGCATTGACAAATGCTTGTTTTATGCTATTTTAGATTGCCACTTACCTCCTGGCTTGTATTATACCCTTCTTTCCACAATTTGAGTCTGCTTGAATACTTTTTTATGTCTGAAATAATGAAAGGAGAACTCCTTTTAATATGGCTGGAACCAGGTTTTCATCGGTATTTGTAGCTGTTTTTGAACAACTATTGCTCTGTAAGGCCAGAGAGCACTGCCTGCTGCCTGCTGTATAATAATTAATTTTAGTCACAAAAAAAGTGATATATAAACAACAGATGGACAAAAACAGCTGAAAATACTGATCAAGATCTGGTCCACACTGTATAAAAAGGAGTGTTCCTTTTATTATTTCAGTCATGAAAAAAGTACTAAAGCAGACTCAAACTGTGGAAAGAAGAGTAACATACAAGTCAGAAGGTAAGTGGTAGTCTAAAACAGCAAAAAAAAGCATAGGTCAAAATTTTAACCAGATTGTTGCACTGCTGTTTTAATGTAGTAGTAAGTAGTAATAAAATGTATATGTACAGCATAGCACCGTTCGGACTATTTATGCCCTATTTAAAAGGTGTACCTGTACAGAAACATATGGGATTTATATACATCACATAACAAACCGAAATAGGTTTACATACAGTAGGATATATATCCCCACTCAGATACATCACACATACTTAACTAATGCATATTTTATAAATTAACAAATACATACACCAATTTGTTCCATTAATTACGCTAAACATTTACAAATATAAGTTCAGCAACATATTTAAGTACCTATTGCACTTTATCTATTGCACTCACATCTAAAATTAGGAAACTGACTAGCTTTTGTTTTAAAACTATATTCTGAAAGATCCAGATTTCTCAAGATATGGAGGTAGTGCATTCCAACTACTAGCAACACTAAGCTCAATTGTCATTTTGCAAAAGTTGTTTGTAATCCTAGGCTGTATCAGATCCCTGGCTCCATTTTTCCTTAAGTTTAGGCTATGACTAGGTTTTTGTAATTTCCCTGTTAGATGTTGAGGTGCTTTTCTTCTAAGCATACCCCAAACTAAGTTAATCCAAATACATTTTCATCTTAGACCTAGTGATCTCCATCCCAGCTTATTGTACATTGTGCAATGATGAGTATTGTAACTCCACTTCAGGACAAATCTTGCCAGTCTGTTGGACAGATGGTCTAGTTTTTCTAATTGTTGTTTACTAGTGTATCTGTAACTATGACTCCCACAGTAAATAATTGGCAGAATCAATTGATTTGCTATTATTAAATGTATACTTAGTTGTGCATGCTGTAAACCTCCTTGCCGCCCCAACACGTCCATGTACTTTCTTTACAAGATCTAAAATATGATGATCAAAATTAAGATACTGGTCAAAATGGACCTCCATATATCTGTAGGTTGATGTTTGACTTAAACTTTTTACCTCCATTGTCATTATATGTAGGTGTAAACTTTTTGATCTAGATTGTTTTTATCCAAATAACATTGTTTGTGTTTTTTTACTGTTTATGATCAAACCCAGAGAAGTGAAGCACTCCTGTATTGCCAAGAAGTCTAACTGCAATTTAGTTTCAACTTCACTAGGGCAGCCCCCCACCCCAAGCACCAGGACTGTATCGTCCACATATAATCAGATACAGGAGTGCTCCACACACTCTGGGAGACCATTAATGTAAATAATAAACAATAGTGGCCCCAGGACTGATCCCTGAGGCACACCATGAGTTATTAGTAGAATGTTTGATTCAAACCCATTTATAGTTACTACCTGTGTTCTTCCACTTAAATATGAGCTAAACCATTGGCAGGATTTATCTGTCACTCCTATGTTTCTTAAATGAACATACTAGAATCATACTACACAAGAATGTGCAAAGTATAATAACACCCCATATTAAATTTATTCCAAGCCAGGGAATGCATTGCTAGTTTTTTTTTGGCATTGAAAAAGTTTAAATTGGTCCACAGGGAGGAAATTTAGATACAGCTTTACTAATCAAGCCCTAAATATCATGCTATCATAGCAGAAAGGGGGTTTAGGTGCATTAGGATGGAAGTGAGGATAAGGTAAGGAAAATTTATTGTGGTACTATATTCTATAAAAATCCTGCTGAATGCATGCAATACATATATTAAGCAAAGAAACACCAGCTTTGCATAGATGCTGAATTCTTTGGTGTGATCTTATAGTGCAGCAAGTTAAATTGTGTCCATATTCATTTGTGAGTGGGGGATTGTAAAAAAATGTTAGATGGTTGTCAATTCCGACCCACCTTTTTTCTTCTTTGATGACAAAACTGCTGCTTTAAGAAAATGGGCTATATAGACCAGTAAGACTCATCATAGTTTCAATAACCGCAACTTTTTACACCCTATGGGTCACTGTCCCACATAGGAAAACTGACCTTTTCATTCCTCTCTGAGTGCAAACCAAACCCCCTTTTTGTGTTGACAAATCCCCTTCCCCATCTGCCACTTGCTTAGTGGCAGTGACTTTATGTAGCATTTTCTAGTTCTGCATATTTATATAGTTGCATAAAATGCCTACTGACATCCTTTGTAAGCTTCCCTCTATCAGTTTCTTCAAATTTCCTCCAGTGTTTCCATTTACTGTAGCAGTAAAGAGAATGTGTTTAGTACTAAAAATAAAAAGAAAATGGCTGGTGGGCTTTCTGTTTAGATATCACTGTTAAGGAGAAGCTGCATTTTCAAAACGGGAATACCCGGACGGATCTAAGAGATAATATCCACGTTTATCTTTACCAGTAGTTACCATCTTTGCCCTGTGGAACAAAGCAAAATGGATTCGGAGTGGCTGGACAAGTAATACAGTGCTCAGCAATGAAAACACTGAAACAAGCAAAAGGATGAGGAGCACCACATATGCAAAAAGCACCAGGACCACAAAAATATTATCCAGAGTTCTTTATTTAACTAAAGTACATAGTGCTCCCACACATAGTGAGCATAAATAAGAGACAGCTGAGCTGCTCTGAAAGTTATGCCTTCCTCGGCCCCCGCCAGGCATCATCAGAGTGAATCACTGTGACAATGCTTGGCAGGGGTCTGGAGCAATCTTGTTTGCAGAAAGGCCCAGCTGCCACTTTTGTATTCTCACTATGTGTGGGTACACTGTGCACTTTAGTTAAATAAAGAACTCTGAATAATAGTTTTGTGGTCCTGGGGCTTTCTGCATATGTGGGTGCTTCTCATCCTTTTGCTTGTCCCTGTGGAACAGCAGGCTGATATGGGACATGAGCTCAGTCTTCCCATTGTCAGGGATATTGACAGGACTGAACATATGGATATGTTCTCCAGCAGGACACAGGGACATGCTCTGAAGGTCACAGATGGCTTGTTTAGGGGTAACATTGGGAAGCATATTTTGTCCCAGAAGGTGATGGCCTTCTAAACTGACCTGCCAATAGAGACTGTGGAGATGAAGACAGCAGAGCAGTCCCCAGTGTTGCCCATCCCTTAGCTTTTGCCAGCACTCAGCCGATACAGCTGTGGAGAACTTTTAGGAGTGGCAAGAGCATTGAAAAGAATATGAGGTGCTCTCATCACACCAGAGTCAGATGTAACTGATACTGCTGTGATTACAGAACTATGCATGCATCATACTTGCTCATGCATAGTTTGCCCATAGTCAGCCGTATCATGGCAGAACTGACATGATTACATATGCACCATACTCACATATGCATAGTCAGCACCGGTAAAAGTAAGACACCACTGAAAATGAGATACTGCATCTTAGCCAGGCTAACGTGTATCAGTACATTTGTAGAAGTGGGTAAAATTAGGACCCCTCTAAAATTGAGATCCTGCATCTCAACAAAGCTATCCTGTGTCAGTACATTGTCAGAATGGATAAAAGTATGACAGCACTGAATATGACATACCGCATCTCAGCCAGGCCATCCGGCTGAGTCAGTACATTGTAACAATGCTATAATACCATCATGTGGTTCTGGAGACATGTGAACATTGAGAGCAAAGCTTGAGAGATTCCAGCATTTTTTCAGAGCCTCTGTGATATGTTGCAGGTGAGTTTTACCATTTAAAATAAATAAAAACAACCTTAACATTTGTTATAGCGATTTTACTGACAGGCATAATGGAGTCAGTTGCATACATGTATTGGTTTGAGCATACAGGAACATATACCGGAGTTTTCTCCCAGTTTTACACAGAAAATACAGGGAAAAGGAGGGTGCCGTACAGGTAAATGCTTTGTTCAATCTGGGAATGCTGCAGTTGACACCACTATCATTCTTTATAATTCCCTAGGTTGCCCCTTGCAACCTTTGAAAACCCCTAAAACTTTAGCTGCTTATCATTTAAAACCCTTCCTACAAGTATAATACCATGAGCATTCCAATGCCACTAATTAGGTCCAGAAAGGGTTAACATAAATCAACTCTTCAGAGGAAATACTGCAAATCATTGCTACCCACACACACACACTGGGAGAGTTGACAGACTGTAATTTGAAACTATTCTGCAGTTAGATGCTGTTTTCTGTTGAAAGTCATGTCAGCAAATTATTATTCTCCGAAGACAGCAAGTCACATTGCAATAAAAAAAGCTGAGAAAATAGTGTTGGAATTGGTCTACTCAACAGCCCTCTTGCATTAGCACTAAAAATGCTGTTTGCCAAGTTGGATTCAAAGCAAAACATGTGTTTCTTTTACTCACTGAAGCACTACAAGGTTGGGAAGGAGAGATGATTGTCCAGAGAATCTGTTTTTTAATTCCTAGGCTGCCAAAAGAACTAGAATGAATCTATTTGATCGAGACCCGGAAAAATGTTCGGTCTGCAGCACTGCAGTGCCCAGAACAGCATGGCTTCCAAAAAGGGCATAATACCACCACGGCACTCTTGGAATTTACTGGATTCATCCATGACACCCTTGACCAAGGAATCTGTGGGGGGGGGGGCAGTATTCATTGACCTGAAAAAGGCCTTTGATACTGTTAACTACCCACTCCTACTCAGGCAACTGACCACTATTGGGCTCTCCAAGGATGCACTGCCCTGGTTTGCTAGCTACCTCGGGGGAAGGGTCCAATGTGTTAGGATTGCTGGAGTCACCTCTGATGAAAAACCAGTCCTCTCAGGTGTCCTACAGGGGTCTATACTGGGGCCCTTACTCGTGTCTCTCTTCCTGAACAGTTTCCCTAGCTTCTGCCAACAGAAAATACAACTCTATGTGGATGATGCAGTACTTTTTACTAGCAATCAAGATTCTAAACAACTTGAGAGTCAGTTGCAGTGTGATTTCAGGCATGCTGAAGAGTGGTTTACTGCACATAATCTCATCCTGAACTACAGCAAAAACTAAGGTCATGACATTCTGCAACGCACGGAGCAAGTATAAACCTCTGTCTCTCACCATCAAGAACCACATGGGAACTTCACTTGAACATGTTCCTGAGTTTAAATATCACGGCATCACCTTGGACAGTACCCTTTCTTACACATGGCACACTGGCAATGTAGCTAAGGCTGCCAACATACGGATTGGCCTGCTCCACAAACACAAACACTGCATGGCCACTGATGCCCTTAGACTGGCCATCTACAGCTCTGTCACCTCCATCATCGACTACGGTCTAGTCATCTATGGCTCTGCTTCTCCTTCTGCCCTCCAGAGTATATCAGTGACACTCAACAAGCCCTGTAGGCTTCTAACAGGTGCCGCCCACCTAACACACACCTGTGACCTGTACGCCCAGGCTGGATGGCTACCACTCCTTAGTAGAATACAATACCAGACCTGCTTGTTAACCAAAAAAGTTCTTCTCGGGCTCATGCCACCAGGAGTGGCAAAGCTCCTTACTGTCAACAGCAGTACTCAGCTTACGCACAGTGCTGTATATCAAAACTTCCAGGTCCCCAGATGCCGGACCACAATGGGTCAGAGGTCATTCCCACATAGGGCTCCTCAGTGGTACAATACCCTTACCAAAGAAACACTTACAACTGCGATGCTTGGTCCCTTTAAAAGGCGACTCCGACTATTCCTCGCCTCTACCACTCAATGTGACTACCTCTCCTAAGTAACTGCCTCCTCATTTTACCCTAGTCGAAGGTGACCTGTAACCTCCCTTAGAGCTCCATGTTTTTAGCACCAGTTTCCCCCAATCTCACCCCTTACACCTACACACCACACTGCCTCAACCACCCACCCCTCTTTAATGGCACTTTCAGGTATGGGTCCCTCCAGCCCATCCTCCTCACACTTTTGCCACCCACCTCTACCTGCCGACAATGGGCCTTTAGTCTGCCTACTTCTTCCTGACTCCCTCCTACCCTATACTAACTATATACTGTTCACCCTGAAACTTGTCTGAAGCTGGCTTATGTTGTCTCTCTCCATTTTTGGCTGTATAATAAATGCTTAGACATCTTTGTGTTTTTAAGACTGCAACCATTGTTGACCTTTGTACGTATGTTACCCTACATCCTTTGATGTGAAACCTTTGTAAATGAGCAGTTTCTGCTCAAAGGTATTTGTAATCCTAGAGTTTAATAAAATAAAAAAAAAATTAAAGGGTTAATCTGAAGGGCTGCAAAGACGTGGAAGGATCATTTGAAACTCTAAAGGAAGTGTTCCATGGTCTGAATCTGGTAGCTCATTTTTAGTGCTGATGCAAGAGGGCTGCAGGCTCCACCTACCTGCAGCCTTAATGAAGCACCTTTGAATATTTTGTGAGCTGTCTCCTTATTTTGGGGTGGTAAGTGCAGGATTCCTGCTTTTTATGACTTTGGTCACTAAACTATGGCACCAAAACCCCACTGGTGTTGTGCATAGGACCAAAGTGCAGGAAGTAAAGTATTCTACAAATTACAACAGTCTATAACTGTTCGTTAACAAATCAAAACACCCTTGTAAAAAAAAACCAGTACTGTCTTTATCTGTGTATTTTAATATTGTTTTAGTGACTGATAAAATGTACCATACCATAACCAACCTGTGACATTTTCCAGTTCCGCCCAAAAATTATACAGGACGCTAGCCACAGAACAGCAATACTACAGAGGATGTACCTTTAGCACATTGGAATTATAGTAACCCAAATTCTGTTGGGGGGGGGGGGGGGGGACTAGAAGAAATATGGTTTTCCTTAACGGAATACCAGTAGTATATTCTGATGTATAATATATAAACATTTCTGTCTTTATATGTAAATGAATTCCTCTGCCTAGAAGTAGAAGAAATGTATTTGTGCAGATATCGTGCAAGTGTATTATTAGTATGCCACCATAGCATATTTATTTACCCTGTGCTGATGTACTTAAGGCTACATCTGTCTATCAATATATCTATATCTATATATTTATAGTAAAAGTGTATTTCCCATATATTGATACGTGTAAGGTGTAGTGACATGCGGTATCTATGCTGCCCTCTCAGCTGTCATAAAAAAAAAAAAGCCTCTAGGCTGGCCTGGTGGTGTGATGGCTGAGGCACTAGATGCCTTCAACTCCTACCACCCTGGTGATGTGGGTTCAGAAATGGACACGGGTCATTCCAGGCCCAGCTGAAGAGGGAGAATTGAGCCTCCTGGGGACAGTTCTTCTCCATCAGGGTGGGGAAATAAGACATCTCACTCATGGCAGCCACCTAGTCATTCTGGGTGGCAGCAGAGCAGGACATCAGGGAAGGTGACCCGCTCATTGATGCCAGGGGCCACACTCTGCAGAGGCAAAGTGTAGGCAATGCATTATTGCACTTGATGCAGGCCCAGGGAGAAAACATAAGGTGAAAAATTTTGACCGGCGGGAAGGCATACCAGTCCCTCACAGGCCCCACACCAGCAACTTGACTCTCTCAGCATTCTCAGGCAAAGGACAATGGGGCAACAGCGAGGTAAGCCCCAGGGAAGCCAGGTGGCGTGGCTCAGGGCTAATGGTCCTGAAGAGGGCGTCCTTGGCAGTAAGGAGATAAACTACTAATTAAAAAAAAAGCTTCTAGCCCTAATGTTTCCAAAGTTATCCCTTTCTATGGCTAATTTCTTTGAAAAGGGCTTTGTAACCATAAGGACTTGAAATGTATCTTTAAATGAAAATTTGGAGTCAGATCAATATGAATAAAATCATATTGGTAGACTTTGAGTTATTCTAAGAAAGCACTTCCACTATGCCGATATAAAGATATAGTTTCAATTAAAGCAGTATATATAAGTATGCTTATACTGTCTTGATATACTAGTAATACACTTACACTTTTTTTAAACTCATCTTTGTTGAAAACAAGCTGGTCATACATATAGCTTCACATCTACCACATTACAGACAGTGCAGTAATGACATAAAAAAAGATAAGTTTCAGGCATGCAGCGGTTTGGTGTGCCTAATAAATGTCCAGATCCTTTGCACTTTGACAGAAAGACTTAAAAAACTGTTTTAGGACACTTTTAAGCATGTTTGGATTTTTGGTTTATGTAGAAGTAAAACAAACAACAATGGTATGATTTTTGTTTTGAACATTTGTTAAGGGGTTTAATTATATTACCTAATTCCTCATTTCAATCTAGTAACCTGACACCATTCCTACAAAAGCATTAGAAGATGATAAAGGAAACCCTTAGCACCACAGTGACTGACGTTAGTTTCCATCAGCATCACTTCCTTTGTCAAATGAAAGGCGTGGCAGAGTGCCAGCAAACCCCTGGTCTGACACCCATCTCCTGTTACTCCAGCTGCAACATGCCAGACATCTACACACTTTCTGTTGTGCTTGTCATGTTATTAAGTAAGTCAGTGTTTCATGAGAATCACATTGAGGAGCAGGGAATCAGTCTTGCTTTCCCTCAGTTTCAGAAACAGTGTGATTCTTTTCTTTTCGTTTGAACCTTTCTTGACTTTAAAACCTTGTTATAAAATTGATGCAGCATGAGTCCCTGGCTTCCCACACCCATGTCAGCTGGGGGCTGTGTATATACGAGGCGGACTGTTGCGGAGAGAATGAACATGCTGCATGGCACTTGTGCTCCCAGCTGCCAGTCAATCACGGAGCAGCCTTGACTTTGGCTGGGGTGGCAGTCACTAGCTGGCCCTCCCTGCCAGAGTAAGTGTGCAGCCTCAGTGACTGCAATTCTCCAGACGGGCATGGGGAGAACCTGGCAAAAAAGGGGAAAATAGAATTAAAAACAAATTACACCACAGTGACAGCAGTCTTATGGCAAAAGGGTATCAAACTTCCCTGCTGATGTTTGTAACTATTATAGGAATCAATATTCTCAAGAGAGGTGCATCATCAATAATAGTCAATAATAGTATTCTTGTCTTTATTTAGGGGTGGTGGAAGCAACTGTGCTAACTCAAGAGCCTGCTATCCTAGCAGAGAGGAAAGGAGAGAATGTGACGCTGAACTGCAAACAGGATGGCAACGATCCTAACATGTACTGGTACAGACAGTACCCCAAGAAGGGACTGGAACTCATTCTCTACTCTTTTGGTGCACAGACAGAAGAAGAGAAAGGAGAAGCCTATAGCAGTAGATTTTCATCCACGAGACCCACAACACAACAGTTTTCTTTGCAGATAGCTTGGGTTGAGCCCAACGACACAGCTGTGTACTTCTGTGCTAGCAGTTTAAGCACAGTGGTTTAAAGTTATGATGCTGCTGTTCAAAAACCTCTTACAGGCATCAATAACAGTGCTTACAGGCTGGTTGGGGTGGGTAAAAGGCATGATTTTACTACTGATGTTCATTATTTTGACTTTTACTACAAACATTGATTCTATTACCTCAAAACCTTTTTGCAAGCTTGTTGCTCCTGCCAGAAAAAGTCTTGTCTTACTGTTGATACTAAAAACATAAAATTTGGGCACTCACCACCTCATAAAGCGAAGGGATGCCAACAGCTCATGTAATAAATTTAATGAGGCATTTATTGACAAAAAGTCCAGAGTGTAAAACACCCCGCAACCTTTTCCACCTGACGAGTTTTGGACAGGATCTGTCCTTTATCAAAGGTTGATAACAGATAGAAGTTCATTCAGACAATGACTCATCCTGTTTTCAACTATGCAAACACTGTACAGTATATGGCAGAGCTTCAAAATGCACTCTAGTCAAGCTGGAAGGCCTCCGCCATGCTTTCTGCCACTTTACCCTTAACAGCACTTCCCACACCCACCACTGTGACCTGTACTCCCCTCTGGGGTGGCCATCCCTTGTGTGATGGTGGCTCATATAAATCTGCCACACCGATTTTCAGATTCTGGTCTAATGGCCTCCTTGTCTCTACCTATCCTTCCTCATCACACCATCACCTCCCTCAGCCTGTATTACCAATCACTCTAACCCTTGCTCCTTCCTTACTCCAGGATAGTGCCTCTCAGCTGGACAAGCCATGTTGTCATGGAGACTGTCCTATCAAACTCTCTCCTCCCCACATTCACCTCCAGTCCTTCACATCACCCTGGTCCCTAAAGAGGGAGATATGTAAGCAATTCTGTCCTTCCTGTCACTGCTATCTCTTCCCCATGGGGCAGGTGACCAGGAACTCGGCTATTGGTACCTCAGCTCCCTGACTTATGCAAAAATTGTGTGCTTACTTTGTCCCCATCTTCTTGCTCATGTCTGATTCATAATGACTGGGCCTCCACCAGGCTAACAGGTATATTGTACAGTAATTTCTTACTATTATTTGATTATTCTTATTGAGCTTTTTCACTATTTAGAACTATTTTCTTTGTCTTTATATGCCAGAACCAGTGTATTTTGAAAGGCTATTACCTGTACTTCAATGAGTTGAAGCAACCAGCCACACCCCCTTCATGAGGTTTATAAGCAGTCCCTCCCAGTCTCCCTCTGAAGCACTTTTTCTTTGCAGCCAGAGGCTCTGTCAGTCTGCCATCTCCCTTGGGGCATGCTGGGGCCTTGCCCCCCCCATTCTCTGGCATTTGCCTCCCTCCATCCCTTGTGTCTTGGGCTCTATTTGTTTTTTGCTGGACTTCTGTTTGTTGTGTTTCTCCTGCTTTTGGTTAGTATTTGCTTTCCTCCGGCTACTGCATGCTTCTTTGTGTTGCTTGTTTTCCTATTCTCCTGTGTTTGTATTTTTATGTTGCCTTGCACATGCGCAAGAAACATATTGTGGTAACGTGGAATAGCAGGTTTTGGAGGTGCGGTCCTGTATTGGCCAGTGACACCACTGCTTTTTGGGGCTGGGCTCTGTGGCACAAATTAGATTGCATGCTGTCTATGACAGCAGTACAAAAGCATGCCACCACCTTGAAAGGAGTTAGCCACTGCAATGAGAGAGTGCTCCCTCATTGCAGGGCGTGCCTTCCCTGGTGTAACATGTCAATAAACATGGTGGAGCCGTCCGCCTCTCGCAGTCCCCCATAACAGCCGATGCCGGGGGTGCCCAATCCCCCTGTCAGCATTTTCCCTTGCCAGTTAATTTGCCGATGGGGTAGCCCAATTCCCGTCAGCATAATGTCCCCCCCAAAAAAATGTGTTGTGTGCCAAGGGGGTGCCAATCCCCTTGGCTCGTACTTGCCCCAAAAGCACACCGTGCGGCTGGCCAAGTGCCCAATCCCCATCAGCTCCAGCTCCCCCCAAAGAAAAAGCCAGGTGGCACACTGGGAGCCCACCCCAGCATGCCCAAAGCATCCCATGTTGCTGTTTTTTTCCCTGTAAAAACAGAAAATCGTCCCTCAAGGTCTCTCATGGCCCCCAACCTGCACCCACCCTCTGCGCACCCACCTCCCCACACCCCCCTCACCCCACACTTTCCTCCGGAGGCCAGCGTGATGACATTCGGTGGACCAGGAACATGTCTGCACTCTTCAAAGCCGACCATAAACTGAAGAAATGCCGGTAAGCTGTATAATGGCATAAATAGGGTTTTTTCAACTTTGGTGGCTATCTTGGCCATTTTGGGGAATTGCTTCACCAAATTTTCAATATGGGGTTCTTGGGACCCCACCTCATGAACTTATTCAATGTCATTTTGTTATTTAGTCCCAAAAGGTGATTTAGTGGTCACTGTGCGGAGCCACCTTTCAGGACTGATTAATGAAATGACAGTGTCACAGTTCATGAGGTAGGCTCCCAAAAACCCCTATGCTGCAAATTTGGTGAAATAATTCCCAAAAATGACTGCATTACTAGCGTGCGTTGCGCATTTTCCATGCACACTTGTAACTTCAAGAATTGTTAATATTTTCACTCCAGATTTTCAACATTGTCATTTTTGCACATCTCCTTAAAAACAGTACAGTTGTTATTTTTCACATGCTGTGCAAAATGTGGTTTTGCACATGTGGTGCACAATGGCGCAGTTACTGTAGGAAATCAATGTTCAGGACAGATTAAGAAAAATCACTGTGACAGTGTCCATGAGAGAAGGTCCTAAAATTCCTATGTTGAAAATTTGGTGAGAAAATTCCACAGAATGACTGTGTTACGAACATGCATTGCGCAGTTTCCATGCACACTCATAACTTGGAGAATTTGTAATATTTTCACTCCAGATTTTCCACATTGCCATTTTTGCACACCTCCTTAAGAACAGTACAGTTGTCATTTCTCATATCCTGCCCAAAATATGGTTTTAAACTAATGGTGCAGAATGGCACAATCACGGTGAGACATCAACATTTAGGACAGATTAACAAAATCACAGTGCCACTGTTCATGAGCAGAGGTCCCAAATGCTTTCATGAGGTGGGGTGAGAAAAATCCCATGTTGAAAATTTGGAGTGAAGATACCAACAAATGCCTGGGGTGTTAGGGTTTCTAACCATAATGTCCCAACCTGTAGAGACTAACCAGCATCAGGGGTGTGACTTTAGATTGTCAGTTCTAGTGCTCATGCCATTCCACCCCCACCCCCACCCTGCAGCCACTGACAGGCATCGAACTGTGCCTTGCACTCTTCGGCCCCAAAGTTCAGCCCATTCTCCTATACTGCACCCATCTCAACATATTTCCATATGGAATGGGGTGAGTGTAAGGCCCAAGGACCCCAAGGCAGAATGCGATACTTGTCGGACTCTGCAGGGTAGGGTGAGGTGAAATCACATAAGCGTTAAGACCGACACCAAAAGGCACACCTCAGTGCCTGTCAGTCTCTTCAGGGTGGTGTGGAGTTGGCGTCACTTCTGTACTTCATTGCCATTCCTTTTATGCATCTGTCTAACTCCTGCACTACCAATGCCAATGTCAGCAAGACAACATTCGGAATTGACAAATGCGTGTTTGTTTTGTGTTTTGTTTTGGGGTCTTTCTAGTTTCCTAGCATTCTGTTGCCCTTTGTTTGTATCGTGCTATTCCTGTGCTTATGTTATTCATGCTCTCATTTACTCAACAGATTTTTTTGCAAACCCTCAGTTGAATTGCAATTGTTACCTGTATGCTTCAGCTCAAATTGCTGTTTTCCCTGCCTCTGTTGTCTCCTTGCTTTTTCATAATAAATGTTTGCACCTGGTCCAGGCTTCATTCTGCTCCTAGCTTGCTGCTACTCCATGCCATGCTATGTTGCTGCTCAGCACTCCCTGCTGTGTTAGGTTGCTTCTCAGCTACTCTGCTCAGTTCATTCAGTATTGGTATTCAGTGTGCTCTGCTCAATTTGTTTAGTGTTTGCTCAACCAGGCAGCTACTATTCCCAACGTTCAACTTTGCACTGCTTTAGTATATTCATGTTGCTATATTACTATACTGAAACAGCTTACAGATGCAGGCATTTTTAGTAGTATGTTTTTGAATTTACTTATTCTGCACCTTTCAGTCATTAGTTTGCTTCAACTGTTCACATTACTCTGGCAGCTTGCTATCGCATGGTCCTGTCCTTAACTAGGACCTTGCCTGTACAAGTGCCTTTATTTGGGAGGGGTTCCTACCCTGCCAACATTACAGTTACTTTTTGGTCTCATGGTGCTCAGCTTCTGGTTCTCCTACTATTCCCACAGTGGGGGACTGTGATGTCATATTGGGACATCATTGCTCTAAGTAGCAGCAGCAGCATACTTTTATGTAAGCTATATGATTTGCCCTGCTCCTTTGCCTACATGACTTTTCAGTTATCATGCTTCAATATGTTTACCTCACAGCCTACATGGCTTTTAAGATATTTATTGCATTTCATTACCATGTTAGAAATACTTACTGACTTGTAAATGCTCCCTACTGGAATAACCTAACTCTGTGTTAATGGCATTTAGGGTATTCATACCAATCATATCAATTCACTATTCATGCTGGAACCATCGCGATCATCTGCTAAACCTAATCAATTCAATTATGCTATATCTCATTGATTCAATCATTGCCATCACAGCTTCTCACTATCTAAACACATACCTTCTATGTCACCATCCATTTGGCTTCCGTGATGAAATTGGTTGGCTTGTTTTCCGCTAGCTGCTACTACTATCAAACTTCTGAATGTTGGGTCACACTGCAGCCTACTACCTCACCCAAGCTACTGGCTTCACCTGGCCTCCTCATTATTAACCTGCTATCTAATCTACAGCCGCTGGCTTCACCTGGCCTCCTCATCAATATCTACAGCTACTGGCTTTGCCCCACCTCTCATCAATAACCTGCTGCCTAATGTACAGCTGCTGGTTTTGCCCAGCCTCCTCCTATTTAGCACTTTAAAGTTGATTCATGCTCATTCATAAATCATAGGCATGCCAACCATATCCATTGCCTTTTCTGGCTCAGGGCTGCCCTGTAAGTTGATGGTCTCGCTCGGCACGCATGCAGTCCACATCTTGAGCATGTGAACCTGGGGCGGTTCCTTCTCATCTGGCCCATAGTGGGAATATCCTCACTCTGGGTGAAGCTTTAGCATGCAATCATATGGCACACCTCTTGATGCAAAACTTAAGACTTCATCTGCCAAGGGGTAGGGCCCTTGCAGGCCAAGAGCGCTCCTTTGGCTATGGCATCACCATGGCACCTTTGAAAGCTATTATCTCTATGATTGCCTCTGGTTCACTTGGTATGTTCTTAGATCAGTAGACTGGCTGAGTGCCTCAACAGTCTTCACTCTCCTCCTCCCATCTTGGTAGTTCTTGTAGTTGCAGAGTTTGCTCGCAACCTTTCAAGGTGTTCCCATTAGAGGGATAGAGTAAAGCTTTGCCACTAAAATGGAATATTTCCACCCCTTCATTGACCTTCTAAATTGTAGTAGCAGAGCTGTCACCAAATAAAATAACCCAAGCCTAGAGGGTAGGTGACCTAGGCCTTAGATCCCCAGAGGTTTCCAAATTTAAAAGGGTTCTTTTCCTCTCCACAGTGCCAAAGGTCATAACACTGCATCTAGTTAGTGGCCATAATAGTACATTCCCTAGTTTCCTTAGGTAGGTTTCCGCTGTTGGACGGAGCTGGATGGTGGCCCTACTTGCCATTCCCTCTCTCCTTAGGAAGCCCCCCTTATGTCATCAGTGCAATCCATTTTATCAGTGCAATTGACAACCTGCACATCTCATTTATATTTCTCAAGCTGTCTCATTGCTGTCAATCTGCTCTCAACCTCATAGTCTACACTTACTGCTCAATACTCTTTTTGGGCTCCTTCCTAAAATACCTTCAGCCAAAGGAATTTATCCTGCGGCACCTCTAGGGGTGGAACATTCTTTGATGGCTCCTTCCTTTGGTAATTCCCTGTGGATTAGAGAGTGTGAATGGCCAAACTTATCACAGTTGCACAAGCAGAACATTACTCTGGTTGTATAGGCCCACTAAATCATAATTATGTAATTTATTCTCATGTAACTCATGTACTTCCCCCAAATGCACCTGGTAATCAACTGTTCACAGCTCAGTGTTTCCTGCTGTGTAAATCCCTTTAATAGTTTATTAACTAGCTAAGCAACTAATTAACTAACAAAACAAAGAAATAAAGAAATTTATAAAAAATAGGTTAAGAAATACTTGTGATCTGCTTGGTCAAGACCATCATATGACTGGTAAGGTTATCATATTATCATAAAACAATCCTGCATTTCAGATCTCATGGCAGATTTTTCATTAAATTCATTTTTTTTATTTAGTTTGACTGTTTAATAAGAAGAATAGCGCACTTCATAGTGTCCTGTTGTACTAGGTATACAAACACATCTGGATTTTGAATGCACTTGGTTGTCCCTGTATCACAGCACAACTGGATGCCTTAATGTGTGTTATTCCTTACAAATAAACTGTCCCTCTGTCCTTCTAAAAAATTGTTGCTTCAGTTTCTCAAGGACAGGGATTTAGGGTACAAAATGCTTTCAGACATTAAAGATGCAGACTAGTTCTCCAAAGCATTATATTTTTATTCAAAGGTGCTGGTGGAACACATTCCTGAAATAGTAACATTTTTAAGATGTCCCTAATTTCAGTCGTATCTCTATATTTACTTCAGTCTTGCCCTGATTTGTGTTTCAGAGGGTTTAGGGATATTGTGGCAGTTGTGGTTGTGGGGTCATGTTAAGAGGGCACTCTGTGAAATTATTGGGCATACACCAATGTACCGAAAAGCCACCATCAAGTGTGATGGAACCATTGGGGCACTAAGGCCAATACATCTTAGTTTCTGCTCCCAACTTCCTACTTGGCTTGGCTGAGACCCAACTTGTTCACCCACAGAACCTACCCCGACTCTGACTGTGCCTTGTTATTCATGGTTTATTCTCATTGCAGGAGTCGGTACCTTCCTGGAGAGAAAGAAATGTAGAGTAGAAGATGGCCAAGTGAGATCAAATGCAGTGTATGGCAGTTTGGATGTTAAAATGGAAGAAAAGATTTCCATATGAGTAAACAATAACCCACATTAGGGAGCCAGCCCATTGGTACAGTAGTAGTGGTACAGCTTGTGACACCGACGACCCAAGTTTGGGAATAAGCCTGGATCATCACGGGCTAGATGGGATGGGGGGTGGGATTAAGCATCCCAAAGGATGCTCTCCTCCCTGGGGAGGGGGGATTACTAGTCCCAGAGCTAAACTACCACCTAGGTAACTACAGGTGATAGTGCACATGGGACTGTGTAGCAGTGGGAAAGGAACATGTGGCAGCATCATGCTCCACAGACTTGCTTGTGTGAGCTTGTGATGTCACTAGCCGACATCTCCCATAACAGGAAAAGGAAAACCCTCTGGGCAGCTCATTATGATGGATCTAGCCTCCACAGAACTGAGACATGTGGAAGGGCACTCTCCCAGGTGACACCAGGTCCATTCCTTCAGCAGGTTGGTGGGGACCTAGCAACCCCTGTCATGGGGGGCAAGCCATGGAGGAACATGCCCGGCACTGCAGGTAAGTCTCTGAGGAGCCGAGTGATGGGTCGGGGTGGCAGGTGGAGCCACAGCCTGCACCAGAGACCAAAAATAGCATTATTATAACATTCAAATAATTCACATTAGGGTGCATGATAAGACAGATCTTATCACATTCTCCAGGTGGATTATGAAGTATGAGGCACAGACACACAGATGAGTACTTTTAACCACTTGTGAAATGCAGTAAGATCTGTCTTAATTTACAGCTTGGAGTGGATCATTGTACTAATAAAATGGCTCATTTCAGTCGAACAAAGTCTGAAAGAGATGTTTTTATATTTGTTTGCAAGCTAGCTGTACAGTAAGCCAACATTTTATAACAGTCACATGATGTAAAAAGAAACAAAGCACTCTGAGGACCGAAATAAAAATAAGAAAGCCATTTGCAGTTTATACCACTAATAACATTTATTGAACTAGTACTGTGAATGCCAACTGGCAGGGGCGACCAAAGGACTTTTTTATTTTGGTTCTCTTCTAATTTGTTTCTTTTGGTATAGTGCAGCTTGCAACCCTTCACCGCATTGACCTCTTCCTTTCCAGAATGTGCTGATACAACTGTTGTCTCACAGATTTATATCCCACAGTGGACACACTAGGTCACATTGTGACCTTTAGCAAATCATTTGACCCTCCCTTCTTCTACTTCCTAGTTGTAAAATTAGATAGAAGCATGCTCTCATCAAAAAAAAAAAAAAAACACTTAGAGTGAGATGTTGCACTTCATTTGGGTCTCAGTTTACTTGGTAAATACATTGCAAACAATTCTCAAAATGATTTACAGGATAACATCATCCGCTGTTAGCAATTATCACAGATTCACATGGAATGTCACTTAGACATAGTATGCTGTGCAGGGGTAGGTAGTTGATACAAACAATATTGTCATGTGCCACATGGTTGTTACAGCAATGTTTGAAACAGTATTATACAATGGGGTATGAAAATCCTGTAACCTCATTGGTCAAAACACATTACATGACCGTGGTAAATCCCGTAATAACCCACGGCTGAGAAATGGCATTTATGAAAAACATACTTAAACACATTTAAAATTTATTTTACACATGGGTCTATTGTATAATCACAATAAGGCACTCCAGGATGTGCTTTATTGGGGGATTTACCTTACTTCACTCGGCTGCACCTCGTGACACACCACACAAGGCGTGGTAAATCCCCCAATAACCCACACCCTGTCGTGCCTTATTGCTTAAATATTTGACATAAAAATGCCCGCTCAGAATTTCAAGGGACATCTCCAGAACCTGGAACTTTTCATATTCTGGTGCTAGCCATACAAATTCTGGCAGGCATTTCACTGCTGAAAAAAAGCTGTCAAAAAATTTGGTGGAACAACCAAAAGACATGTGAAAGTTCCACATTCTCATGAAGCATTCTTGTCCTATTTTGGGAAAAGCAGCCTCTGCACTCCCCCTACAAGTGGTGTGATCATGTAAGACAGCCCAACCTCTGAAACTGCCTGGCCTGACATTTGCCAGGGTTGCATCACATTGGTATTGTGCTGGGAGCAGCTGGGGACTGAACGCATTTTAAAGGTAACCTGCTCAGCTTGTAAAGGAAGAAGTCTGGCATTTTGTGCATCTCTACCAGCATTATTGAGGAGCAGCTCTGTGCCAGCCATGAAGGCAGCTGTTCATCAGCCCTCCCAGCTGAAGGAAGGATGCAGCCAGGACTGTCAGGGCTGGGGACAGGGAAAACAAAGGTAAACCATTTAAGTTGCCAGGGTTTCCTCAAGAGGCTGCACATCTTCACAGCAACAGTAGATGGCACTGTTGGCTTACATTGTGGAATATGAAAGGAAGGAATTACATGGACTTATTTTACACACACGGTGCTGCCTGCACTGTATCTTTGTACACAGCGCAGGATGAAATCAACACAAAAATGTTGCCTTGTGGGTGCTCAGGACATTTGGACTTGGAGACATAAATAGAGCTAAAGGGGTCCAGAGCATGGTTAAGCTTGAAAGAAAAATGGGGGCAACCATCCGCACAGTGGTAGTCTATAGACCTCCAACCCCAGTGGAAGAGACAGACAGAGAGCTGATGCTTGCCATCCAAAGAATGGCAGACAAGGGGGAGGTGGTGCAGTTGGAGACTTAAATATGCCAGGCATGGACTGGATCCTCCCAGCAGCAGCAGCAGCCAGGAGCAGATTTATCCTAGAATCCCTTCAGGGAGCCTTCCTCAAACAATTGGTCATGGAACCAACTCAGCAGGAGGCAATACTGGACCTGGTGCTCACAAACAGGGACAGTGTGATGGGGGTCACAGTGAGGGAGCACCTGGGGAACAGTGACCACCAGACACTGTGGTTTAAAATAACTGAATAGGCAGCTCCCTGCCACACTAAACATGTACCCTAGACATCAGGAGGGTAGATTTTGGGAGAATGGAGAAATGCTTGGAAGAAGCACTAGCTGGAATGGGAAAGGAATTGGGGGTGGAGGAACAGTGGGCAATATTTGAAACAGGGATATCAAGGGCAACACAATTATTTATTTATTTATTTTTTGTTGACTGGGTAAGTGCACTACACAAATTCTGCCTATTTTCAAGCATGACCCAGGGGAAGGGGATACAGATGAATGCCAACTGACCTTGAAGCAAATTAAACTGTTGGTGGTATTTTTAGTGAAGGGGGGGGGAATTTGGCCAGGGCACTGGGAAAATTCCCCTACTCTGCTTCCTGTGAGCAGGGGGAACCCATTTTCCTGTAGGATCAAGATGGTGGAGGAGGAGGTTGTGTGTTTGGTGGAAGGGAAGGCCTCACCTTTCACTGTATCACAAGAGGAGGCCCTTCAAGATGATGAAATCGAATCAGAACAAGAAGAGATTTATCATGAAGCAATGGGATTTTCAGAGGATGATCGACACAGTGAGCATTTTATTTTCCAAACTCAATCTGTTGTTAAAAGAGAATATGCTGTAATTGCTGTACCTGGATTCCCTGTAACTTTAAATGAAATAAGCTTTCAGAATGTAAAAATCTCTCATGAGGCAAACCTATTACCTGATAAAAGTGATGTCTCAGGAATTGATCGTGTCAGTAAAATGGAGAGTCAAAGGCCTAAAATAAGCCTACAATCAGCAGGATTGTCTAACACTGTTGACTCAGTTACAGCAACTGAAAAAGATGTGGAAACTAATAAAAAGGCTGGCAGGAGTATCGCACAAGACAGCAAGTGCCTAAAGCCTTCATTGCCTAAAAATGTGATTTCACAGAAAAATATTCCTCAAATGGCAGGGGAAAGAGTTGATTATGTCAGTAAAACAGATAGTCAAAGGCCTAAAATAAGCCTACCATCAGCAGGAGTGTCTAACACTGCTGATTCAGTTACAGCAACTGAAAAAGACTTGAAAACTCATGAAAAGGCTGGCAGAGGTATCGCACAAGACAGCGAGTGCCTAAAGCCTTCTTTACCTAAAAATGTAATTTCACAGAAAAATATTCCTCAAATGGCAGGGGAAATTCTGAAAAAAGGATCTACGAACCCTCTGAGTGTCAACAGTACCGCCTTTGGAGGACAGCCGAAATTGACAAAACAAGCCGGCTTCGTGTTTAAAATACTGGTACAGCAAGACCTGCCTTTAACAGCCGATAGCTCGGTTATCTATCAGAAGGAAGGAGCGCAACAAGCAGGAGTGACAGAATTTTGTTTTACTCAGCGAGATAAATCTTTAACTCAGACTACTGATGTTTTTTCTATTGCACCACCTAAAGAGCTGTAGTCACAGATCCCGGATGTAAGAGTGGAGTCTAAAGATAAACAGAGACTTGTGAATTCACCGCTTCACAATGGAAACTGATCACCACATAAAGTGATCCTAGAGGCGGGCTGGCATATGACAGCTTCAGGATCCTGGACACCAGACCCATTATGGGATCCCACCTTTAATTTAACTTCTACTTCAGACTGGAAACCAAATGTTAAGGATAAGCACATTGTTAACATTGCCCCAGAAGTTAATATAAGTGAAAGTACAAAGGGGGAATCCAAGGTTCTATTAAACTCTGCTCTTCTTAAAAATGATACAATAAATTCAGAGGGTGGTCAAGAGCAGTCTAGTTTAAAAGTAGATCCTAATGAAAATAAGAGTGCGCTTCCCTCTCTGGGTCCACAGAAACCTTTAATGTCTGATCTTTTTTCACATTCAAAAAGAGAAGCTGCATCAAGGAGAAACGCAGTGCGTATTTGCTATAAAGGGAGATTGACTGAGCACCCTGATAGGTATTATGTAGGAAAATGCTTAATTAAAGATTCCCTCCACTCTTCCCCTAGAGATGTCTTTGCATTCATCAACATCTCAGGGGAAGATAACTATGATATTAGCTTCCGAACATCCTATGCCTTAGACCTCTTCTGGGAACGCTATAATCAGGTTAAATTCTTCCCCTTATGGACTCCCTTTTTAGTAATCCGCTTTACAAAGCCTCAGATTAAATTTGTCATGGTTATTTTTAGGAACAAGGGAGTCCATGTGGAGGACATAACTTATTGGTTGGACAAAAGTGCGAGATATTGAGTGAACCTGAACTAATTCTAGATACTGAACAATTTTGGACGGGAGGGTGGAAGTACAAAGTTAAATTATGACAAACGGACACAGGAATAGAACATATTCCCAATTCCTTCCTGTTAGGCAGGGATAGGGGGGTTTGTTTTTATGGGAATCAGCCAAGACCCTGCTACAAATGTGGTTCTAGAACTCATTTATCAAGTATTTGTGATCAGCCAAGGTGCAATAATTGTGGAGAAATAGGCCATGTAATTATGCAATGCATGAATCATACTAAATGTGACCTTTGTGAAGGGTTTGGACATGTTTTTCAACAATGCCCCTGGCGGCAAAGAATGAAGCTTTTTGCATAAGCCCAGATCTATTATTCAGCAGGCCCAGGAGGCCTCTTCTAAACAGGAGAAAGGCCCTGAAAGTATGGATGTAACCCAACTGCAGGATGTTATGAGTAACACGAAAACTACTAAACCCCCCACTCCCCCATAACTGATCTAGTAAAAGATGTTACTGTGGATAAAAGAACTGATCAGGTGGTAAATAAAACAGAATTGACAGCAGGTTCTATCAATCTGGAGGTTCTTATTCCTGTTTGTTATAGTGAACCTGAGAAATCTGATAAGTCTGACAGTCCCCCTATTGAAAATGCTCCACTCTCTCCTTTACCACCAAGGAGATCTTCTTGGAATCAGAGACAAAAATCCTTTCCCTCAACTACAAGTATTGAAATGCGGAATTCTTATGCAGCATTATTTACTAACTGGGGTGATTCAAAAATGGAAATAGTGGGCTCTGATTCTCAGAAGTCAGTGCCAGAAACTGGTGGTTTAACTGCAGAAGAATATAAGGGAAAAAAGAAGAAAAAAAGGAAAAAATAAATTAGTGTGGTTTTAGTCACTTCATGATCGTGGTAGCACACAAATGGGAGTCTTTGAATACTCATAGTGTTCTGAATAATATTAAACGTCAAGCACTGTTTCAGTTTATTCATGAGAACAAAATCTCAGTATGTTTTTTACAAGAAACATGGATGTTTTCCTTAGTACAAATTTCTGCTTTTAAAAGGGATTGGCCATGGGGACCATCGTACTGGTCTTTTGGAAGGGATAATGCAGATGGAGTGGGCATTTGTTTAATTCTTTTCTTTTTTCATTAGATAAATTGATAGATCTAATACCAGGAAGGGTATTGATTCTGAATGGAAAATGGGATACTTGGGACTGTAGATTTATTAACTTATATAACCCTCAAACAAAATCAGAAAGAATTAATTGCATGAAAGCAATACAGCCATATTTAATCACGTCATTAATAATCCTTTGGGGTGGGGATTTCAACTATAGTTTGATAGGAAAAGGGCTCACCAATAAAAAAAATGTACTGTATTCGCATTTATTAGAGGTAATAATTAAAACCTCAGGGCTCACTAATTGTTTGCAGTATAGGCTTCCTGGGCTTAGTTTTACCTACATGAAAGGAAAATATAAAACCACAATTGATTATCTATTTATTTCAGCTGAAATCCCTTTTGGAAATTTTCAAATAATAGCAGTTGAATTTTCAGACCACTTATTATTACTTTATTTATTTATTTATTTATTTATTTATTTATTTATTTAGATTTTGATAACCGGGTAAGCTCACTGAGACCAGAGGTCCCTTTTTCAGGGGCGACCCGGAATTAGATACAGAAAAGACATTTAGAAACAATGATTTTTTTTTCTTACAGTAGTTACATATGTTGCACAAATAGACATTAGCGACAGAATATATTATCGACAGTATACAGGGGTAAAGAAGGATTCACAGTACAGACTCAAGTGTTATTTACAATAGTTACAATATGGTACACAAGTGTAGAGTAGAAACAATATATTCATTTGGTAATTTAACTTCAGTACCAAAACGATCACTTCGATGGAAACTAAATACCTCTATACTAGGTAATAGTTTTGTGAAATTTGCAGGGCCAGATATTCAAAGGTTTGCCCCTGGGCTAAATTTGCACTGCCTGGTGTGCAAACTTAGCCTGGAGCACAGAGCAAGCTATATTCAAACGGAATAGCCCAGGGCAAACGCTTTTGAATATAGCATGGGAATGAGGCTGTGCAAACTGGGCTGGGAGTGCAGGGCAAATGTAGCCCTAGAATATGACAGCACTAAATGCAGCAACCAGGAAGTGCAAACCACAACAACAACACAGTGCACAGTGATGTGAGGGTAGGTAGAGAGGAACTTTGTGGCCAATATGTGTTCTGGCAAATGCATGGACCCGGTACAGCTGCAGGCAGCAGCACACATGAAAAAACAATGATCAAAACTGTATAATACTCCCTGAACCGATAGCGCAGAGATAAGCAGCTTGCCCGGTGCCAACACGTTAGCCCCGTGCTAAACTTTGCCATATTCAAAAGTGACATGCAAATGAGCCTACTTATATAGTCTCTGGGCAAACAGCCACATTAGCATCTCATCATGCCCTGATTTGCATGCGGTTTGCACAGCATTACTGCAGGGTCCCACAGCTCCACCTGTAGGTCAGTCTGGAGGTATAGGGGCTGGACACGTCCAACCGCAGCTACACCTGTAGGTCAGTCAGGCAGTGCATGATGATAGCTGCAGGCTTCATGTAAACAGTGTAGCATAGCATAACATATCGAACCCCAAGGGACAACACAGCATAGGCACAGGTGGTGGTAGTGCTGCATTCAACCTTCACACTGAAGGTCATGCTACAGTGCACAGCAGACACTACAGTAGCAAGAGGGCTGGTAGTGTGAGGGACACAACACTGCCTATGGTATGTAGGGCAGTGATGGCCACTGCACTGTACACAATGACAGGCACAGCATGCTGGTAGTTACTGAAAGTGGACAGTACTTTCACACTGTTGTGTGATCCACAGATGCTGTACCTGTGACATGGGATGCACAGTGTCATGTACATGGCTGGCAGTGTGTGCTGTGACTTCTGTACAGTTGGTTGGTAGGTGGTTCAGGGGGCATGTAGGATCCGACAGGCACACAGGTGGTGGCATACTCCCACTACTGGCCCATGCATTTTTTGCCCCACGTAAAGCTTTGAATATCTGGCCCGCAGTGTCACAACTTTTAAAAGCAAGACTATTGGTTGCATTTTTATATACTGATATGGGAGAATGGTGGAGGGAAACTAAAGCAGACTTAAGTAGGTGGTTTAAGAAATATGGATCCGCTCAAAAAAACAATAATTTTTTTTACATATTTAAAGCTAAGACAGCAATTACAGTTTCTAATATCAAAAGCTAATACCTCCAGGTATGACTATGCTGACCAAATAGAGGATCTTAAATTCCAGAAGAAACAAGTATAACATGATAGGGCAAGAACATTATAGGCCCTGTTCTCGAATAATACTCAAAAATTAAAAATAAGAGACCCTTTCGAAATTTGTAAGAACTTAAAAGAAACTACTCAAATGGAATTCTTAGTATCAGAAGGTAAAAAAGTGGTATCCGAAGCAGAGATTAACTCCATTATAGAATCTCATCATGAAACACTGAACCCTTCTTCTCCAATTAAGATATAAAATGCCAGAACTTATCTAGATTCAATTAATTTTACTCCTTCACAAAAAAAAAAGATAAAACATTACTGGAACCCTTTTAGAATCAGATGCTGAAAATATAATCCAGAATCTCAAAGAAGGAGTTTCTCCAGGTATAGATGGTCTTCCTTATGCATTATATAAAACCTTTAAAAAATAATTTTCAGCCTGCTTATTTTTAGTTTTTCAGTACATTATGATGAGTACAAAAGTGCCTTCTGAGTTTACAGAGGGCCTAATTATATACATTTATAACTAAGGAGATACCGGGGACATAAGAAATTGGAGGCCCATAACAATTTTGAACTCAGATTATAAAATATTCACAAGGTTGTTAAATAACAGAATGAAAATTTCTGTAAGAAAAAATAATGTCACCTTTCCAATATTGTAGTATTCCTAAGAGAAGAATACAATCAGCCCTTATGATTATTAGAGACATTATTGAGTATCTTTCATTAGAAGGAAAAACTGGGTATCTGATATCTGCTGACCTGGAGAAAGCTTTTGATAGGGTTAATCACATTTACTTATTTCAGGTTTTGTGGTTTTTTGGATTTTCACAATGGATTGTCAATATTATTAAATCCTTATATACCTCAGCTACAGTGTTTCCCTTTATTAAAGGAAGTAAAACTAAAGGGTTTACACTAAAATCAGGAGTTCATCAGGGATGTCCACTAAGCCCTCTGTTATATGTTTTAGCATTAGAACCACTCATTCAATCTTTGATGGTAATACCTAAGTGGATAGGAATTGATAAAGATCATCCTACTTCAAGCATATGCAGATGATGTATGTATATTTTTCAATAATTATGAATCTCTGCAGATTTTCCTAGCAGAATTTAGATTATTTGCAGCAGTGTCTAATGTTAAAATTAATCTACTCAAAACTAGGGGTTTGATTATGGGGGCTGGATGTCATCAGTCATTTCAGTATAACAATATTATATTATCTCTAGAACCCCTGAATATATTAGGTATTTCTTTCGGCCCTCAAAACCTTCCTGAAAAAAATTGGGACAATGCATTAGCTAAAATAGAACTTAAAGTTTCAAGACAGAAAAGTTATAAATTCTCCAAAGCTAAATGTATACAAATCATCAAACAGTTTATTATTCCCTGTTTGCAATATGTGGCTATGCTTTTCGCTCTTCCTACACAGTATGAGACCAGACTATATAGTAATTTTTGTCAACTATTGTGAGGTAATAGATTAAATCCAGTAAAGAGATGTTTTACTTATCTAAACATCACTAAAGGAGGATTAGGTATGATTGATCCCATACTTTTTTTTTATTCTCTTTTTTTACTCAATCTGTAAAACAATTAATCCTGAGACCAGAGAGTAGAGAAAGTATTTGTACTTCATTAGTACTAGGTTGATACCTTAAAGCTTGGGTTAATCTAGCCCCTAAATTAAATCCCGATATACATACTCCAATATATTTTAAACCAGCAATTAAAAAACTATACAAATGGACAATCACTAAACAAACCATTGTTTCTAATACAGTGAAAACCCTATACAAAGTGATTATGTATTCAATTTACCCTATTGAACCTAGTTTGAAAAATTGTCTCGTAAGACAAAACTCTTATATACTAGACAAGTTGAATAATGATAGGGTACCTGCCTTTATGTGGGAAAACACAATGGTTGATAATGTATAGGAAATTAAACATAAGAGGCACAGCCAAATACAAGGCAAAAGAAGAAGAAGAAAGGAATTGTCCTTATCCAGAATGCAGTAACCAAGAAGAAACTATGCAGCACTTTTTTCTACACTGTTCTTATGTAATGAAATTATGGGTATATGCTGCCAAAAATTGGGATTTGTCATGGCTGAAATGTATGAATTATGATATTCTGGTTATAGGTATATATCCCCCAGGCATGGCCCATCTTAGTAAGAATACTCTCGGAGTATGTTTTGTATGTTTGCATTTTTTTTGTGGCAGGTGAGGTGTCAATGGGTTATTTATCAAAAAAGGGGTCTATATGAGGAGTTTTGCCAAATGGTAGCTAAGAAAATGTATAAAGTGTATCTCAAAGATGTCAAAATGTATAACTCAAGTAAAGTATTAAAATGGTAGAAAGGATTTACCCATATAATTAAATTTAAATAATAGTTTTTTGCTTGATCCGCACAATATGAATATTTATAAGCTTTTGTTTATTTCCTTTGATGTTTCTGTAAAAAATCTCTGCATTTGATTGTATTATGACATTACTGTGAATTTGTATTCTTTTGAGTTATACTGTATATTTATTTATTTTATTTTGTCAATAAAAACTCCCCTTCTGTTTTAGTGGGGTGGGGGAGGAGGGTTGGTTATAATGTTTTCCTTATGTTTGGGGTTACTATATGAAATAATACTTATTTATGTTATTGATTTTTCCCTTTTTTTAATGATTTTGTATGATGTAATACTGAATTGTATATAATTTGTTATGTTTTCAATAAAAAATTACCCTACTGTTTTCAATAAGTGCCATGGGATCTTTAACATCCACCTGAACTACCACCAGAACAGACAGATGGGACCTCAGTTTAACACCTCATCCAAAATATGGCACCTCAGGAGTGCAGCACCCACTGCAGGCTAAAGGGTGGGGGCGAGAGTAGTGTTGAAGATGACAACATTAAAGCAGACATGCTGAACAGATATTTCTGCTCAGTCTTTACAGTAGAAGGGGTGGGTAGCAGACCAGAAGGGAGTACAAAAGGGGAAGGGCACAGAAATGGATATAAGTCCCTTTCCACATGAAAAGGGTCCTAAAGGAACTGGAAGGAATAAGACTCGATAAAGCTATAGGCCCAGATGGGTGCACCTCAGGGTGATGAGGGAGCTCAGAGAAGTGGTGAATGAACCTTTGGCAACCATGTTTAGCTGATCACTGGAAACAGATGAGGTGCCCAAAGACTGGAGAACAGCTGATGTAGTTCCCTTATACAAGAGCAGGAACAGAGAGGAAGCAGGAAACTACAGACTGGTCAGCCTCACCTCAGTAGTGGGGAAGATTGTAGAAGCACTACTGAAGGAGAAATTAGTGGAACACCTTACGATCAATGGTTACTGGGGTTAGGTCATGCCAGACTAACCTCATGGAATTTTTTGACTGGATGACAAGGGAAGTGGATGGGGGAAGGGGAAGTGGGTGTGGCCTATCTGGACTTCGGTAAAGCCTTTGACACTGTGCCCTATATGAGGCTGTTAAACAAGCTAGGCAATATGGATATGGGTAGGACAGTAGTACTGTGTGTGGGGAATTGACTGGATATCAGGACACAGAGAGTAGTGGTAAATGGCTGTCACTCTGCAAAGGGAAGGGTAACCAGTGGAGTGCCACAGGGATCAGTGCTGGGTCTGGTCCTCTTCAACATCTTTATCAGTGACATTACAGATAACATAAAGAAGAATTTCCCTGTTTGCTGATGACACAAAACTCTGTAGCAAAGTGGACATGCTGGAGGGAGTGAATAGAATGAGGAGAGACCTGCAGAAGCTTGTGGAGAGGTCAAGGGTGTGGCAGTTGAGATTCAATGCAAAAATGTGCAGAATAATGCATGTGGGGCACTAAAGCCCTGGAACAACATATCAGCTTTGGGGGGGGGAGGTTTATAGCATGCTTCAAGCAGGAAAGTGATCTAGGGGTTGGGATGGCCTAAAGGTTGGGAGTCAGGGTGACAAGGAAGTGGGTAAACAAATTGGATGCTGGGATGCATAGGCAGGGGCATCACCAGCAGGAAAAGGGAGGTCATAATTTCACTGTACAAGACATTAGTGAGGCCACACCTGGAGTGCAGTGTCCAGTTCTGGTGGCCTTACCTATGTAAGGGTATAGACAGGGTGGAGACAGTTCAGAGGAGGGCAACCAAGATGGTGCAGGGTTTGCATCACAAGTCCCACAAGGACAGGCTGAAGGACTTGAATATGTACTCCCTGGAGGAGTGGAGGGAAAGGGGAGATACGATAGAGACATACCAGTACCTCACAGGGAGGAACAAGGTGCAGAAAAACACTATTTTTCAGAGGAAGAGTTGTTCCAGTATTAGGGGTCATGGGATGAAATTTGAGGGAGGGAGGTTTGGAGGTAATGTGAGGAAGTATTTCTTCATGGAAAGGCTGGTGGACAAGTGGAATGTCCTGCCAAAGGAGGTGGTGATGGTGGTGGTTGGGGGGGGGATGATTACGGGATTCAAGAATGCATGGGATAGGCATCAGGGGATCCTAGCAGTTGGGGGTCAAGGGTACAACCCATTTCAAGAGAAGCTTGAAGAGGCAAAATTACATGCACAATTAGGCAGACTAGGTGGGCCAAAGGCCCTTATCTGCCATCAGTATCTATGGATCTATATATGTATGAAAATGATGCAGCTCATGGGCACTAAGGGCTAGGAGGAAAAATGGAGGAAACACCGTTTCAATTCTCGGAGGCAAGGAGATTAAGCAGAGCTCTCCTACTCCTATATGACATTAACAAGGATGAGCAGTCATGCACTACCTTAAACTTGCAATATAAAAACAAGCATTTGTTAATGCTGAGTGGTTGCTTGCTGGCAATGGTATTGGTAGGGTGTGCCTTGGGGTCGTCAGGCATGACGGCTATGCCATTTCACCACACCCTACCCTGCAGACACCAACAAGTGTCACGGTGTGCCTTGGGTCTTTGGCCCTTATGCTCACCCCATTCCATCAGGAAATATGGTGAGATGGGTGCAGTATAGGAGAATGGGGTGAACTTTGGGGCCAAAGAGTTCAAGGCACACCTCAATGCCTCTCACTGCTGCAGGGTGTGGGTGGGGGTGGAATGGTATGAGCGTTACAGGCAACAATCCCAAGTCACACCCCTGATGCCTGTCAGTCTCTACAGGGTGGGGCGTTATGGTCGGCAACCCTAACGCCTCAGGAGTTTGGTTGGTATTTTCACTCCAAATTTTCAACATGGGTTTTTTGTGACCCCCATCTTATGAACAGTGGCAATAACAGTTTGTTAGCCGAAAGCTGATTTTGCACAGTGACTACGGCATTTGGCACCACAGGTGCGAAAACACATTTCGAACAGGATGTGAAAAATGACAGCTGTACTGTTTATGGGGAGGTGTAAAAAATGGCAATATTGAAAATCTGCAGTGAAAATAATAAAAAAACTGGTGAAGTCACGAGCATGCGTAGAAACTGCCCAATGCACACCCTTAATGTAATTAGTTGTTTTTTTTTACAGCAGATTGTCAACACAGGCATTTTGGGACCTCCTGTCATGAACAGTGTCACTGTCATTTTCTTAATCTGTCCCGAACAGTGATTTCCCACAGTGAGCACGCATTTATTTATTTATTTATTTTTTTGGGTTGTTGTTGACCAGGTAAGTACACTAGACAAATTTTTGCCTATTTTCAGGCACGATCCAGGGGAGGAGGATACAGATGAATGCCAACTGACCTTGAACCAGATTAACCTGTTGGTGCTATTTTTAGTGAATGAGGGAAATTTG
Source organism: Neoceratodus forsteri (assembly GCA_016271365.2). NCBI lineage: Eukaryota > Metazoa > Chordata > Ceratodontiformes > Ceratodontidae > Neoceratodus > Neoceratodus forsteri. The sequence continues at coordinate 709,550,007 of CM028138.1, read as the reverse complement.
TCCAGGACACCGGGGAAATTCCCCTACTCTTTTCGAGAAGTGCCATGGGATCTTTAACATCCACCTGAACTACCACCAATCCAGTCAGATGGGACCTCGGTTTAACGTCTCATCCGAAAGACGCAGAAAGTGTGAAAACACATTTCGGCCATGTTGTGAAAAAGTACAGCTGTACTGTTCATAAGGAAGTGTGAAAAAATGCCAGTGGTGAAAATCTGGACTAAAAATATTACAAATTAATGAACTTACAAGGGTGCATGGAAACAGTGCAATGCTCGCTTGTAACACAGTCATTTTATGGACTTTTGTCACCAAATTTTTAACATAGCCATTTTAAGACCTCTGCTCATGAACAGTGTCATTGTGATTTTCTTAATCTGTCCCAGACATTGATTTTTCACACCGACTGCACCATTGTGAGCTACATGTGCGGAAACACATTTTGGGGGAAATGTGAAAAATGACAGCTGTACTGCTCATAAGGAGGTGTGGTAAAATGGCAATGTTAAAAATCTGGAGTGCAATTATTAAAAATTCGCAAACTTACAAGCGTGTAAAGGAACTGCGCAATGCACGCTCGTAAAGCAGTCATTTTTTAAAATTTTTTCTCCAAATTTTCAACATAGGGTTTTTAGGGGCCTACCTCATTAACTGTGACACTGTGGTTTTGTACATCAGTCCCGAAAGGTGGTTTCACGCAGTGACCATGAAATCACCTTTTGGGACTGAATAACAAAATGATAGTGACAGAATTCATGAGATGGGGTCCCAAAAAGCCCATGTTGAAAATTTGGTGAAAAAATTCCAAAAAATGCCTGAGATATGCATCAAAGTTGAAAAAACCCTATTTATTCCATTATACAGCTTACCAGCATTTTCTCAGTTCACGGTCGGCTTTGAAGAGTGCTGATCTGTTCCTGGTCCACCAAAGATCATCATGCCGGACTCCGGAGGTAAGTATGGGGTGAGGGGGGTGTGGGGAGGCAGGGTGCACAGAGGTGGGCGTGAGGTGGGAGGAAAAGACAGTCAGCGAGGGACCGTTCTTTCTTTCTAGGTTTTTTTTTCCTTTTAGGAAGACGTCGCGGGACATTTGCCATTCTGGGGTGGGCACCCAGCATGGCAGCTGGAAGTTTTTTTGGGGGGGGCCAGTGGAGCAAAAGGGGATTGGGCACCCCCGTCAGCCATAGAGAGGTTTGCCACGCTGAGGTGGGCTCCCAGCATAGCACCTGGAAGTGTGTTGTGGGGGCAGCAGATGGACATTTGTCATGCAGATGTGGGCTCCCAGTGTGGCACCTGGAAGGCTGTTTGGGGGGGGGCAGTGGAGCCGATGGGGGATTGGGCACCCCCGTCTGCCTTACAGATTGTTGCTACGCTGGGGTGGGCTCCCAGCATGGGGCCTAAAACTCTGTTGGGGGGGAGCACTGCGCAGCTGAAGGGGGATTTGGCATCCCCGTCGGCCATACTGTGTGTGTGGGGGGGAGCATGTGAGCACACTGGGGTGTGCTCCCAGCATGCTAATTGTTGGGGGCGAGGAGCTGTCTATGACAGCTCTTTCACTGCAGTGCCAACATTGCAGTGTCAGTGGCTCAATAGGTAGCACACTCGCCTCTGAGGCCGGGAGATCAGAAAGCTGTGGGTTCAGTTCCCACATCTGACACTTGGGTTAATATCCCAGTACTGACACTGTAGTGCAGCATGAGAGGGGGTGCTGCACTTCTGAGGTGCCGTCTTTCAGATGAGACGTTAAACCGAGGTCCCATCTGCCTGGATTGGTGGTAGTTCAGGTGGATGTTAAAGATCCCATGGCACTTATCAAAAAGAGTAGGGGATTTCCCCGGTGTCCTGGCCAAATTTCCCTCATTCAGTAAAAATACCACCAACAGTTAAATCTGGTTCAAGGTCAGTTGGCATTCATCTGTATCCCCCTCCCCCGGGTCGTGCCTGAAAATAGGCAGGATTTGTCTAGTGCACTTACCCGGTCAACAAAAGCTAAATAAATAAAATGTAGGCACTTTGCCTACATGCTGCGGTTCTTTCTTTTGACTGTATGCTGCTGTATTTGCAAACGCTGTCATAGACAGGTCTTACATTCATTGGTACGGTGGGGCCACGCCTGCAAAAGGCAGCAGGGCATTGGAAGTAGGGAGCCACACCTACGAATTCTCATATGGTGGCACTATGTTTCTTGCACATGCGTGCAAGCAGACATAATGATGCTAGGATTTGAAGGCATAATGTGTGGTTTAAAGGGGAACAGACAGCACAAAGGACTCCAAACTCAAGTGTGGAGCTGGTCCCAATGTGCACTTTGTGTGCAAAAATTTTGGTTTATTATATCAGACTAATTTTGCTTAGTTGTAGTAGTAGTAAAATATTTTATTCATCAAAAATGAACAGGAAGCTTATTTGAGACAAGCTCATTTCCAGTGAGGTTCTTATAGTAAAAAAAACAATGACAGGGAGTTTCAAAATGACATACATTACAACAATATAAAATAGTTATTTAAATACAGATGCATGTGTTTTCATAGCCAAGGAGTTGTAGGCTGTCTTCTTTTTCTACAAATCCCAGAATCCCTGGCAGCTGACATCAGAACAGTAGGCAGCAGTGGGAGATTCAATAGCTGGCAGTGCATGTTAGAGCTTTTGTAATCTCCGATCAGATGTTTTTTGGGACTGCTTTTCTGCAGTGGCTAAGAGCAGTCCTCTGAGACTGTACAAACATGGTCCATGGAGGATAGTGGAACCAGCAAACAAAAGAGCAGAGCTTTTATAAACTCTAGCATGCACTGCAGGCTATTGACTCTCTCATTGCTGCCTACTGCTCTGACATCAGCTGCAGGGGATTCTGGGATTTGTAGTAAAAGAAGATGTTGGCCACAACTAAGCAACATTTATGTTTAAACTTTCTTTATGCCCCTTCAGTGCTGGCTTACCTGAACTATCTCTGGCTAGAACACTTGGGTCGGCCTGTTCTCACCCACCTGAAGTCCCCAGACTCCACTCTGGTATGGGCCCATCCTCCTCTGCATCGCCCAGTTGCCCGACCTCCCCTGACTCTGAGTCCCCCTTGGGCAGAGCTGCCAACTCCTCCTGGCACTCTATCTATAATCCAATTAAGTGACCAGGGAGTTGAAGGATGTACCGGAGATGGAGCTGGAAGGCCCGGCATTGGGCGTGGGGGCCGACCACTGGTCCTGCCATCACCTATCAGGTGCTGGGATTTTTTCTTTTTCTGTCCCCCTATTGGCCCAGCAGTGCAGTGCACTCCAGCATGGCATGTGCATGTTTCTGTGCATGCCCACAGAAGCGCCAATGTGGCCAGTCCCCCTTGCCTGGATTCTGACTGCTGCAGAACCCCCAGTCTCCACTGGGAGTGCCAGATAGCAAGATCTATATCCCTCCTCCCTCCCAGAAAAGGAGAGAAGTCCTCTGGATGCTCAGTCCTTTCCTCCCCTGCTGACCCCTGATGACCCGGGTCCGCTCCCGAACCTGGATCGCCCGCGTGGCGTGAGGTGTAATTAAACAAAATGAGTCTTATACAATCTACTATACTATGATGAACTGTAAGTAAACCAAAATAGTTTTGCATACAAAATGCACATTGGGACCAGACCCACATTTTAGTGTGGGGGCCCTTGATGGTGATTGTTCCCCTTTAAACAAAACGGGTTCAGAACAGAAAGAAGAAAATGTCTTACTCTGAAAGGAATTTGGGAGTTTGGAATATGCTACTAGAAATAATCGACAGCAAAAATAAAAATATTTTCAAAAACAACATTGATAAGTACATGAGGTACAAAACAAAATAGGGTACTGCCACTGAGAAGGTGGGGACAGTCTCCTTCATATCCAGATACTGGTTTGGTTCCCTTCCCTCTAACCTTTCCTCTCTTCTCTCCTCTCCCAACTCCCTTCTGCTTCTTGTTTCTTCCATTCCAGGGACCATCACACTTTCTCAATTCCACACTCCCTCTCCTCCGCTAGGCAATCTGCCATCTCCTATTGACTTTCCTCACTCCAGAACCAACTCCTATCCTCCTTCCACCTCTCCTCCTCCCCCCGGCTCCCTCAGACACCAGTTAAGACTCCATCTTCTCCCTAACTGTTCCTGTTACCCTTCCTGTTAACAGCTAGCCAGCATGAGCCTCAACTGTTCTTGGGAAGGCATCCAGCTGGGTTCCTGCTAGGTGCCTACTGATTTCACTTCATCACCACCTCTGTTCTTCCCTGCACCATGAGGCCTGGATTTAGCTCATCCAACAGGTGTCTTGCCTGTTGTCATCACTGTATTTGCTCACCATGTTTTGCTGCCACTTTTACCATTTGCACTTGATAGACTTTTACTGCATTGTGATGGCACCTTATTCTCTGTACCAGCTATTTGGTATTTATCTGCTTTTGTACTAACTTATTTTGCCAAATGTTGTTTCTATAATTTGCATTGTATATTGTATTGCTGTTCTCCCACTGTTCCCCTTCCTTGTGTTGCACCTGGAAACAAGCTTTGGTACAGTGTGACTTTCCTGATTACCAATTTTCAACTAACTAAACTAACTAACTAACTAACTAACTAACTAACTCACTCACTCACTGATGGTCCCCTCTGTCTTTTTCTGCTGGCTATATTTTAGTTTAATTAATAGGATTACAACATTCCAGGGCTTTGGTTGCCATTGCTACACTAATCCTAAGGGCACAAGGCACTCTGCCTTGCCCCATACCTCTTAACCCCTCCTCTGGGTTAGATGGCAGTATTACAACCCCTGGGCATGAGCTCCAACCTAGAAACTTGCTGAGTGAGAAATCTGGGTTCAGGGCAGAGTCTCTGACTCTGAGGTGTGGCAGAAAATAACAGGCAAATCAATTTGTGGTGATGATGTGTTCATGCCCAGTGGGAGGGAGAGGGATGTTACATGTCCAGACTGTACATGCAGTGGTAACATGGTGCTGTTGAAGACCTGGGGATCCTAGGTGGAGGGGGGAAGTTCAAAACTTTCTTAAATAGGAATGACCCAAAGTTCTTGGGGTAAGCCAAGGTCTCTGAATGTGAGGTGGTCCAAGGTATCAATCTGGAAAAATTCTGCAATTTATTTATAGTTGAAATTATGGAACAAAAATCAGATATTATTCTGAATTTTATGCAGAACTGGCAATTCCATCAAAATTCTGCCAGTGGAGTTTTCATTCTGTGCTGCACAATCCTCACTTCTTCCACAGTGGTGGTGTGGATGCAGGGTGTTTTAGGCACAAATGGGCAGTAATGGATGGTGAGAAATGAGCATGCCCACTAGTGTTATAATTTACTGCACAATGTTTCTGGCTCCTGGGAGACAGAAATAGGAAATGGAGAGCTGGCTGGGGACAGTATGAAAGATGCCAGCCTCTGCCTAGGTTTGGTCTTTCCCCATGCAATATGAAAGGTCCAACCATGAGGTTGTACCACTGGGGGACCAGTGGGGGATGGATCCTTGGGGACAACGTGACATGCCTAGTAGGAATCACCATCTGAGCTGCAGAAAAATCTGGATTAAAAAACAGAAAGGATGCCAAGAACTCACTGACACAAAAATCATGGGTACCTATTCTGTCCTTCACTCCAATGAAAAAGCAAAAATCCTTGCATTGCAACATCTCTGCTTTTGGACTCTGTTCTATAGCTCTCCATTGTTGGGCTGTTCTGTTCTTTTCTCTGTTTTCTCCTTTCTGTCTATTACTTCCTCTCATCCATGTTGTCATTGCTCTCTCATATCTACTCCCTGCAGTGTTTTGTTCCCACTGCTCCACTGGGGGTCCCAGTCAATCTTAGTCTTTGTCTTCCTTTCTGTGTTCTGGTATGATTCTGCTTTTCTGTGTCTTTTGTGTGTGGCGTGTGTGTGTGTGTGTGTGTGTGTATGTGTGTGTGTTTCTGTGTGTGTGGTGTGTTTATGTTTGTGTGTGCATGTGTGTGTATGTGTCTGGGTGCACTCATATGTGTGTGTGTGTGTGTGTGTGTGTGTGTGTGTGTGCGCGCGTGTGTTTGTCAGCAATGCTGCCCCTGCATGACTGCTCCTGCTGCACTTCTCAATCCACAGCATTTGCTTGTCCAGTACTCATCCTTATGTCACGTCATAGATCATGTTTCCTATCTGCTGTAATTGTGTGGGCCTTACCTGACCAGTGCTCCTCTAGCAGACACCTTCTGTCTGCCTCTCTGACTCTAAAACCCCCTCTGAGTGGCTCCTGCTCATCCATTCAACACCTTTCTCATTGCATTTCAGCAGAGTCCATTTCATAGCTTCTCTTCCAGCTTAGCCTTGGTGCCTCTTGCTCTCCTTGCTGCACTTTCTTTGCTGTGCACTCCTTTCGGGGGTGCCAACTGGCCACAGCAGCACTTCAGCTGGCAAGCTCAGTATTAGTGCTCCCTGTCAACCACTACTGCAGCTGCCATCATTACTGTTCAGACTGTTCCAGTTTCCAGCTCCGACTGTGATATTGCATGATGCCTGCTTATCTCCTGATTCACTCCTGTGGTAAGCTACTCCTGCTTAGGCTGCCTGTTTGGCAGCCTGCCCCTTCTAGTGTGGTTGGTGCCTGTGGAAACATGGACTCCCAATGAACCATCAGCCCATCTTATTAACTACTGCATATGTCAATATTTTCATTATCTTATCATCCTCTGGTGCTGTTTTGGTCTCCCACTTGGAGTCTCCTCATGTCTCCTACTCAGAGGCCTCCTGGTACCAGCATCAGTGGACTTTGTTTTATGATCCTAGCAGAATAAAACAGGTAACCAACATTCTTTGTTCCGATGAAGTGGCTTCTTATACTACCACAAAACATTAACTCTGATTTGACTGCTGGAAGACAGTAAGTAGAAGAATAACTTAAAATACAGGAGTTGAACCCCTATTCTGTTTCATGTTCATATCCACTGCCTAAGGAAGGATCCTCTAAACTTATACTCCAAGGACATTTCAGGGCATCCTGGGACCTCTGTGGAGTGTGCTCCTAGGTGCCCATTCCACAATGGTGATGATGTTACTGAAGAATAAGACTTGCTGTTGCCACATGCTCCTGAAGCTGAGTCCCTTCCCCACAGCCACACACATGATGCTTTGGATCTTCTGCCTATAGCAGGAATCTCCACAATGTGGCTTCATTGCTTCATGCAATCTATTACTCCAGTCTCCACCCACATTTGATCTGAGTCATATTTCTTATCTCCTTTCAGATCCCACATACTTCACACTCGACAACTTCTCCAGAGGTGCACATTAGGCATTCTTCTCACAATGAAGAGGTGAAATTTGTTCACTCTACTCACTCAAACAGTCCCCATCAACTGTGAGAAGCCACAACCGAGGTCTGCTATACCATCAAATAGTGGACAGTGCCCAAGATGATGGCAGCCGTCGAAGGAATGACAAAACTATTTTTCTCATCTGTGAAAAGCAGTAATAGTCTGACTTACTGTAGTTGTCACTGAGTCTTCCACCTCTCCCAATCCCAGTGAGGGAACACTAGTTCCAACACCTCCAGATTCCCAAATTCAAGAATTCAGGACCTTATGTTCCAGTGCATAAGGATCTCATAGAATTCATATTGGCCTTTAATATCTTTCACGGTATTATGTGTCTTCCTACCTGTTCTAGCATGAGGAATTAGATTACTATTCATATATTATTCTGGATGTAGCCATCTGCTATGGTGATGCATTTTTTTTTTAGAAATGTCATCAATCCTTCTTAACAAGTGCCACAGCAGCTCTGACTAACTTAATTGTCAAGATCAGCTGGGCCACTCTCAACAACAATTGTTCAGTTGGCATTTCATAGGCGAGTTTGCCTTTTCCTGTTCAATATGTGGCTTCTTTTCACTCTTTGGCTCATTTTACCCCCTCACAATATAGGAAGTAGAAGTATCCTCATTATCAACCTATGCATCTCTAGCCTCCAAAAACATATTCTACATTCCCAGAAATCTGAGAGACTGCAAACGAGGCCAAATAATAATTCAGGCAGCAGTACCATCTGCAGTAATTTCAATTAATTGTTCTGTAATACATCTTCTTGTCATATGCTTTGCATTTGTAGGTACTGTGGCAAGGCTCACTCCAAAGTAACCTGCCACAAGACATTTCATCTGTTTCATTCCTCATTTACTAAACTATATTTATTTTAGCTGTTATCACCTGTTGATGTCATCTGCTCTGACAACTCTTAGTCACTCACCATTTTGCTTTCAGAGTGCCTATCCTACTGAACAGGTTAACTCATGACTTCCATACCAGAATTATTACTCCACCTCCCAAATTCATCATCTGCAAAAATCTCCAATCTGCTCTCCAAGACCCTGGCACCAAAGGGAAATGTCTCCCTAAAGAACCCAATAAAGGATTCTGAGTGGACTCTTTAACCATCCACCTTTCCCACAATACTAAATCAGCCCTATCTGTATAGCCACTTACAAGTTTTCAGGAATGAAAAGATTGATTGTTGACTTATATGATCCTCATTCCACTTCCATTCCCAATCACAGTTCCCTCATTCCCTCTCTCACTTTCTCTCGAGACTATGCCAGGATAGATGCTGTCATCAAATTCTTTAAGTTTACAGCTCAAGGAGCTTGGCTGACTAAAGTCAATATCAGATGCCTTCAAGCTCCCCGAATTCATCATTTCCTCTGGTGTCTCTATGGTATCAGCTGGGAGGATTTCTCTTACTTTGCAGTCTGATTGACATTCGGCAGCAAGAGCAGCCTAAACTCTTTGATATATTTTCTGATTCCCTTTGTTGAATTCTCCTAAAGAACTACAGTTAGACTTTGGTCTCCCATCTCCTTGATGATTTTCTTATAGTGACTCCTCCAAATATACCTTCAGCTTCTGGCAACACATTACTTGATATTACTTGGTATGACTAGACAAAGTAGGCTATAGCCCATTAAATTGCCTCCCACACCTTGTGGGTTTATGTTTGAGGCAAACTCTGGAGAATATGGTCATCCACTAGTTTTTTTTTTTAATTTTGAATGTTGATATCTCAACAATTTCTTTTGGTAGTAAATTCCAGTATCGGATTGATGATATGGTATGGTATGGTAAAATTTTTTTTTTATGCAGAAACATAACATTTGGATTTTAGCAATCCAGTTCACAAGACAGTCCTGTTATTATCTAAAATTACACAAGTATAATAAATAAACAACATGAAAAATACATTCATACAATCAGTAAGTACATTATAAACACAATAATGGGGAAGGGGCATAAAAATTAAAATAATATTATCTCATGCATCGACAAGTATAAAAACAATAGTCTCTTAACATCCCAATAAAAGTTCTATGAACTATTTCAGCCCATATCAATGAAGGTAGTACATTCCAATGCAAGGCTGACAAAGATCTTAATAAGTAATCCCCAAATCTATTTATAGCTTATCCTGCTGGATTTTGTTTTGATGAACAGACCTAGACAGATTTTTTTATGTTTACAATATCCAAAAATAAAATCTTTGAAATATTATGTTCAATATGAATTGTCTTGTATTTATGTATGAATATTAACCAGCTTCTTACATATTCTGTCTCTAAAGGTAGCTACTCAAGTCTGTTCAGCAATATGCAATGGCGGGTTCTGAGGCCACAACCAAGGGCATACCTGACTACTCTGCATTGAATTTTATCAAGTTTATTCAACAGCTGTTTATTTGCTGACCTATAAATAAATTCCCAATAGTTTATAACGGGCAGAATTAACAGAATATTTGTTTTTAAAAGCAGTCAACCATTGCTTCTTATATCTGAGGTGGGCACTACTCGGTTGTGAGACAGAACTCAATACATGCTCTCTGGCCTTGAGGAGAAACGTAGAGAAGCAGGGAGACAAAAGCCTCTATTTTTGTTATAAAAGTATGCCACCATTGCCTACAATGTTGTCTCCTTACTAGACCATCTTATTGTGAGCTACCAATCCATAGATTCTCTCTTGGTCATTGTCTTTTTGTCTTTTAGAACAATGAAAAAGAACAGGAGCGAGCGATAAGAGCTTATGGTGTTGTCTGCACGGTACCGAGGTAGTACCGAGATAGAGTTCTGACTTTGATATAGAGTTGTAAAGAGCCCTTCAGAAAGGCAATACAACACGAGAGGAATCTACTGCCTAAGAAGTGATTTTGTATTGCTCCACAGTTAAAAGAGTCTTAAAATATTCTACATTTTATATTTAGCATATTCTAGCATTCATCTTTTTTTTCTCGGCTAGTTGGAATATTCTCTGGGAAAAGTACACACTGTAGAAGGACATATTGTAAACTTTTTAGTCAATGTTTATTGCCACATTTTTTTACATTTTATTCAATTTATTGTATTTCTGTACATTGTTCTCTAACAGATGGTTATTTGTACTGAATGTCTGCTGACTAGTTAGCACTATTAGGTGTGTTTATTGAAGTGGCAAGACTCTGTGCCCCTCTGCATATCATAATTGTTTTCCCCTTTTTTTACCATTCTTTTAATTTCCTACTGAGTGAGGATATTTGATCTAATTTAGTTTAATAGATTTCATGTAATCCAATCTAATAACATTACTGCAATAACACAATTCAAAATTAAATTGAATCTATTATATACAGGTATTCGCTTGGATTTACTTTAACTGTCCAAATTGTGTATTCTAATGCACATGCATTGCTTAATTAAGTGATATCACTAGGTGTGTTTTGAATTAAGCTGTTGTTGTTTACATGCGCACTGGTCATTAAAAGCCTCTGCTATTTGACTGAGTGTTCAATAACAGATGATTACAGGCCCAGTTTGCAGTAGTAGCTGCCACAACAGCAGCATCCCTAGCAGCATTTGTAGTAATTTTAACTGCTTCAAATGCTCCAATTTATACATGTGTAGAGTATAAACTAATTTTGAAGTGCTGATGTTCTGAATATGACAGATCATCTTACTATGAATTTTGTGGTCTAAATTTTATTATACTTCATTGCTGCATTCTAGCTGCATTTGTCCGTGTGTCTTATACTTGTTAAAGGTTTTTGTATGAGCACCAATGGCTACACCATATTGAAAATCTTTGCCTGACTGGCTACATAAATCTTTTCTGTTGCTGGGACAAGTAAGCTCTTTTTATTTTCATATTGCTGATGATTCTTATGTAGTCTGTCCTATTCAGTGTTATTAGCTGGGTTTTGATCTTATTTAAACTCGGTGAAGAACAAATGTTTTATAAATAGTTGCTGTTTATCCTTTCTTTTTTCTTTAGTGGTATTTGTTGGGAGTTTATGGACTTGTCCTCCCTATGTATCAGCTCGGTTTGGTCCTATTTGGAAACTATAAGAAAAATTAAAGACTTGAATCAATTGGAAGTATTTTGAACCCTCTCTGTTATTCCAACAAACAGTCTGAACTCTGTGGTAACACCCAACTACTGACCATGCGAGGCTTTTTGGATTCATCTTTTTTCATCAATGCCAGACATGGTATTGTATGTTGGACCTGCTGGTATCCATATTGACTTTTAACCTTGCATCAATACATAAATTCAGACTTTGTCTGTTCCTGGAATTTTTACTTTATATTGCTATATTGCTCTGTGTGGAAACTTTTCAGATATTAAAGAACAGAACATATAATTGGAGTACATTTCTATTTAAGGTTCCTTGATTTTACTGTAGGCTACATCGAAAGGAACTTTCTCTGCTTACCGAACTGCAATTCTATTGGACAATTGCTTTTGTTGTTGACTATTGTTTATAAATATTGTTTGTTATATTTATTATTATTTGTTCTGTTATTTTATTCAATAACTAGCTAAACAGATTTGCTTTTATTTATTCTTTTTCCTTTCAGATATTAGATTAACAGTTTTTTTCTCCTGTCACTTTATCTTCTCAATTAATCTAAAAATGAAAATGAGAAGTAGGAAAAGCAGTAGTATGGAAATTAAAGAACAGACAAAAAAGGGAAATCAGAGAACAGGAAAACAACAAAAACAAAAAAGCAACTGTTAGTAAGGACAATTAGCATGTTGTCAGTGTGCCCCAAATTCAAAAGGGTAAAAAAGAGGATGCTAGGATTAATGGGCAAACCATAATTGCAAAACATCTTGAATTACCAGGGAAAGTTGATATCTGTATAGAGGACACATCTACACTGATTACAGTTTTTGATACAATTAGAAAAAAAAAGTATTGGAGCCACAGAGGGCTCTGTTGATAATATCAAGTATGATTCTTTGAAACGTACTCCTAAATTAATTTTTCCTGACAATGATGAGTCAATCCTAGTGAATGACTCTATACCGGATAGGTCTGAACAAGTTCATCAATTTATGGACCCTTTCTCTTCAGAAATAATAACAGTGGACTCTAAACAGAATAATAATTCTCAGCAGTTTTTGCATTTGAGTCCTACAAAGGATGCTATTGACTTAAATAAACTTAACTAATTAGACAACAGGAAATCAGATAAATCAGACAAGACATCCAGGAAACAATACTAGGTATGAAGGATATCCTTCAAGTGGAACAAAATAATCCCCAAGAGTTACCAAAGCAAAATAAGACTTATGCCTCACAATGCCCACCTTCTCATGAATACTGTCTCTTTTTGGAAATAGATTTGACACAAGTTTTAAAGGATCCACATGTGGCAAATATAGCAATCATGGAACAGATAATTTTAATGAAAAACAAACTCATGCAGTTAAGAGGCAAAATGCTGCACAATAAAAATATGATGGAAACACAGTCAGTCTTATTAATGAATTAAGACACTTAGTAAATTGTGGTTCAGTTGAACAATCTAGCAAACAGAATGACCAGAAGGCTACAAAAGTGGTAAAAGAAAAAAGGGAAAGGAAAAATACTTCTCGAAGTAAAAGAAAAAAGTGAAAGACCAAAATGTTCAACAAAATATACAACAAGAAAGGGAAGTAACTAATCAAACAGGCAATATAGTGGAAGTTTTCATACCTATAAAGGAAAATGCAATTGTGGAAATTAATTCCAAAACAAATAAAGTAGTAAATTTTAAGTGCCCAGAGGAAAATAGTGAAACTCCTATTAAGGAAAAGTGGGTAAAAAACAGAAAGAAAATTAGCATAGTAAAATAACAACAGGATGTTGCCAAACAAGTCAATCCTCAAGCTAACCCACAGGGACTACAATGTTAAAATACAGATCAACTGGATTCAGAACAGACAGTGATTTTACTTAGAGGGATAGCAAGAGATGAAACTGAGAATGATCAAGTTATTCTGTTAGTAACTTATATAATTTGCAGGAAATGGTTACATCTAGATATTATGGATGATGACATCATCACAGCTTCTAGAGTCTATGACTGCTTGGGGAATGATTTGCTCCTTCTATTTTTTTAAATATGAAAGGGTGGCAAATTATGACTGGCAAAATTCTAAGCAATTATTTACAATTAACTTAAGTATGGACTTTCCCTTTCCATTATCTAAACTTCTGGCTAGTGGCATTTCTACAGAAGTACAATTGAGAAAAAAAAATGTCAACAGTTTATTCAGTACAAGACATTATACTATTGGATACTTATCAGACAAACACGCCAGACAGAACTTTATCCATCTTTGGGGTTAACTCATTTGGATATGAATCAAAAACAAAGCTTAAACATCTTGTAACACAATTGTTTGCCAATATCCTGGGGATAGAGTTTTATTTAGATGATATTGTTGAAGTTTACTGAGTGCATAAGAATAGGGATGAAGGAAACCAGAAAGTCTTGATTTTAATTAAAAATCTAGGTGAACAAATTGTATGTAAAATGTGTTACTAGACAATATAGGGATATACTGTTTAGATTTGAATGATTTACAGAGACAAGATTTTAATGTTACTACATTTTATATAAGCAGTATGTTTTACAATGTAGATATGGCAAATAGATTTGAAAATTTCAAGGATCTTAATGACTGACTTGAAGAAACCAAATATGTTCAGGAAATGGAAACTAATGTCCCCTGTTTATCTTCTACTTCAGATATTATACTCAGAACTTTTACTATTGAATATCTTACTAAATATAGTAAACAACTATCATTTATCTCCTGGAATATTGCAGGGATTCTTGCAAAATTTATCAATGCTGAGTTTATAGAATTTCTTAACTATAATGATGTTATACATTTACAGGAGACCTGGCACAGAGCAGAGACGTTGGATAACATTGATTTAAATGGTTTCATTAAAATACAAACACGAGGGCAGAAACTAAAAAAATCAGGATGTAATATGGGGGTTTAATAACATATGTGAAAATAACTGATTATATACAACTACAGCGTCAGCGTGGCTCAGTTGGTAGCACATCCGCCTCTGGACCAGAAGGTCGTGGGTTCTTGTCCCACACCGGGATTGGACTTGCACCTAAAAATTACTGGCATCTGAGTGCAGTATTGGGGGGTGCTGTACTGCTGGGGTGTGCCGTCCTTCGGATGAGACGTTAAACCGAGGTCCCTTCTGCCCATCCTGGTGTTGTCCGGGTGGAAGTAAAAGAACCCAAGGCACTCTTCACAAAGAGTAGGAAACATTCCCAGTGTCCTGGCCAACATTCCCCTTCCCATAAACTGGTTCATGCAATTGTCCAGGCTGTGTGTTGGTGATGATGTGTGATATGGCCGCCACCACACATTCAGTCACTTCACTACCAGTCTAGCATTGCTTGTAAAGTGCTTTGGATGTATGAAAAGCACTATATAAATGTTGATTCTTCTTCTTCTTCTTCTTCTACAGGAAATAATTATTAAAACAAATAATCTACTACTGTTAGTGAAAATCCGAGGTCAATTTTTACTGTTGGGTAATGTATATATTCCCCCAATACATACATCTCTGTATGATAAAGAGCTGGCAGATAAATTAATATGTGATATCAGAGACTTAACATCCAAGGCACACAATATATAAATACTGATTATGGGTGATTTTAATATTAGATCCACAGATTTAAATTGTAATAGTGATCTCGAAGAAATCTCAGCTAAATTAGGGATACCAACTAGACAAACGATGGATAAAAAACTAATGATAGACACTCACAATTAGTAAATCTTCTGGAATCATTTCATTTGGTGATAATTAATGGGCGCTTTCCCTCAGATCATGATGGGAGGACAACCTATATAAGTTCAAGGGGCTCTTCTATCATTGACTATGCTTTGTGTTCAATTTATGATTTTGAGAAATATATCAATCTGAAAATTATACAAAGATCAGAAAGTGAACACATGCTACTCATTTTAATTAGAGAAATAGATACCCAAATAGTGCATAAACAGGAAGAGGTAATTGAAATTAGAAACAACAGATTACGTTGGGACAAAATCTCAGAAGCTTCCCTCTAACAAATTTCAACACAGTTTATATTGGACATGGAATTAGTACTGACATCTGAAATAGAACCAGATAAAATATGTAGTAAGATAATTCAACTATATGATAAATATACTAAATCATTGAACATAAGGAATAATAATACCGGTTTAACCTACAAATACAAAAATTGGTTTTATAAATACTGTGGACAGGAAAATAGAAAACTTAAACAATTACATATTACCAAAAAGTATCCTACTTAGTACAATCTCAACTTACTTAATCAAATTAGGAAAGTATATAAAAGACATGTCAATACAAAGAAATTGGAACATCAGCAACAATTATGGGAAAATATGTATAGGGCTGTTAAAGAAAAAGATGGTAAGACTTTTTGGACATTAGTCATAGTAGGTACAGAAGATACTAAAACAAGAATGGACATTTATATTACTCCGGATAAATGGGTAGACTTCTTTTCAGAAGTATATTGGGATAATAAAACTCAAAACTGCCAAGACTTGTTGGAAATTGATGGGGACTTTAAATGGTTCACAACTGAAGAATTAAATAATGCTATTCAAAGTTAAAAAAAAAACAAAAAACACCAGGACCCGAAAATTGTTCTATAGATTTTGCTAAACTGAATATCCAATGGTGGGCTAACATACTTACAGATTTCTTCAACAAAATAATTATGCATGCTTATTTCCCAGACACTTGGTATGGAAGTTATATTCTCCCAATATTCAAGAAAGGTTCAAAACAGGATCCAATGAACTACAGACCTATCAGTCTTTTGGATAATCTAGCCAAGTTATTTGCTAAAGTGGCAATATATTTAATTGCTATTGGTAAGATTCAGGAGAAAGGAATGGGAATTTCTCCTTCTTGATCTAAACAAAGCAATCCCTCCTGAATAGAATTTGGGGTATAATTGTAAAGTCAGTCATGAAACCATTGAAAGTCTGTGGGATTTTAAACGTTGTTGCAATACTATACAATCTAATACTCTTTTGTGCTTATTTGGAACTATAACTCTATATTGTAATTGTACCTTATGTTCCAAGAAATGTATACTGAAAAGGGAACATTTATTTTAAATCTCGTGTACCATGTACTTTGTATATTTATATTTCCACTGTATAACTTGTTTTATAAATGAAATGGTTTTTGCCGATCAATAAATTATTACTGCTCAGCAATCTTTTTCCCATCTGAAAATTTTAGGCACTTGGTTATCCTTTTTAATACCGCTAGTTTTTTTGTAACCTTGCTAATTGTCATATCAATATGATCTCTAAAAGTGTGTAGAATCAAAAATTAATCCCAAGTACCTGTAGGTAGTTACTTTCTCTATAGAGGATTTATTAACCTCAAATATCCACAATTGTGCACAACTGCTGTGTCTCTTAGGGACTAAGTACAGAACTTTGGTCTTCTTAGTATTCATCAGTAGGTGTGACCTGGTGAACTACTCCTGTACCCTAATAAAGTCTTTCTGGAGTTTACCCTGAAGGTCCTGTAGATCTCTTCCTGAGGCTACTATTGCCATGTTATCAGCATAAAGCCTGATAAATGTATGTTTTACTACAGAGGGCAAATCGTTGTTATAAAGTAAAAATAGAAGGAGTCCCAATATGGACCCTCGAGGGCCCCCCACCAAAAAAATGGCCCGTGGTTCAGATAGATCTTGCTGCATATGGACCCTTTGAGAGTACTCTGTTAAATATGAAGAGAACCATAGGAGAGGAACCCTAGAGAAACCCAGGTCAGACAATCTCTTAGTCAGGGTGGAGTAGTTCACCAGGTCAAAAGCCTTTAATAGATCAATAAAAATCACAGCTGTTTCATTGCCTCTAGTTAGGGAGGAACAAATCAAGTCATTAAACTCTACTACAGCAGAAGAAATAGATAGCCCTTATGGAAGCCTAACTGAAAAGGAGTTAGTATCCTATATTTGTCCATATAGTCACTGATTTGTCTCGAGACCGGTTTCTCTAAACATTTTGATAAGGTGGACAAAATCGCTACAGGATGATAGTTATTTGGATCTGCTGAATCTCCTGCTTTATAAATAGGTGTAACTCTGCTCACCTTCCATAACAATGGAAATTGTCCAGTCTGCAGGCTCCAGTTAAATATGGACAACACAGACAAAGCTATGTATGGTGCTGCCATTTTAATAAATCATCCTTCCAAATTGTCTAAACCAGATGGTTCGTGTACTGTATATTAATTCTTAATATACATAATCTTACTGTGATCGTATTGTGTAAAAATTATGTCTTTTGACTGTATTAACCTTTAACTGTTCGGTTCATTACTAATTCCTCTTGCTGCTGATAAAGCCATATGGCCTGTTAGTTCTTTAGAATTCCTAGGCATCTAACTGAATTCTGTACATATGAAAGCAAAACAGCCTCAAGATAAAATCAACCACAGTTCCTGTTTTGCTTCCTTCTTCTCCACCTAGTTTCCCTCTACCAAATAAGAGATGCCCTTTGCAGCTCAGCTACCTCAGTTTTGCTATCAATACTATACTACAAGGCAGATCATTCTCTTTGTACTTGTTGTTTCCTCATTGGTAAATTCCTCAGATCATCAAAGCACAATTATATCCCCTGCCAAACCTTACTTAAGTGCACTCATATCGTGACACACACTGAAATAGCATTTCATTGTTCTATCAGGATCCTTGCCCATTCTCATAGCATAAAATCTTTATAGATGCCGCTCTCTATATTATGGCCCATTGCCATTTCTGATGTTCGTAATTTCAACACAACATTGTCTCTTTTTGACATGTATCCAATTGTAGCAGCAGCCATCACATGGGGACAGCTCTGGTCTAACCATTCAGTCACAGAGTAGTCAGATAACTGGTCCACCATAACTCTCATCTACAAAGGTCATTCCTCTTCCACTGCAGTTATGGACTTTCTGCAGAGATTTACCTAGATATCCCTTCAGCACCATTTATGTCTTCACTGCATCTGTATTCCGGCTGGCACTGACAATTCTGCAGCTGATTGTTTTTCACGTTTTGACTTCCAGGCCTTCAGACTTTGGTCCCTACACCGTGCACATGACCACACTACTAGACATCAAAGACATAATTATAATGAAAAATTCTATTTATCAGAGACCAATTAAATAATATAGTAAGCCCTCATTCCAGCAACCAGATTGGCATACCAAACTGCTTGGATCAAATATCTGAGCTTCTGCATCATGAAAAACCTTAATTCTTATGTTTGTTAGATCCATCAAGTCCTGACATTTGCTGCTTTCTCTAACCACACAACACTCCTGTCCAGTTCTCTTATCAAGCAATATATATCAGTAATTCAGTTTCACTTTTCAGTAAAACTTCCAGACTCGATCATATCTCTCATGTCCTCCAATTATTTATTTATGTATTTACTTTTTGGTAACCAGACAGTTACACTAGGGAATTAAATACCAATTTTCAGGTATAACCCAGGGTACCAAACAGGAGTAACAAATTAGGTTATTTATTTAAAGTCTCACAAAAAGATCACTAAAGAAGTCCATGTAAAGGCAGTCTATCAATTTTACTATATTCTGGAATCTGATTAATCTCCTCAGAACTGGTGTCTTGACTGCAGCAGCTGATTTGATGCTTTTAGCAGCCATAATTCTGGCATTCTATGGATTCCAATGGCCTGGCAAATTAATTACAGCTACCTCAGCTTTCTCCCTGAGGGTTCATTTATCTATGTCCAGTCTCATCAAGTCATCTGGTGCATATGTTCAATAGCTCCAGACTTCCAAAGCAGATCAGCAATCAAATGATGTCCACATTACTTTCTATCCTGCTTATAACCAGTGCTTCTCAAGCACCATATTGTATCAATCGGTGGTCGTGCATGTCTCGCAACCATACCTGTTCCTCTTCTCATGACAGAAAAAAATGACCATGGCCATCATGACAACATCTTGGTTCATATCATATTTCAAAATTCTCCTGCTCCATCTTGGTCTAAGACCTTTCCATTACTCTGGTCATTCATTCCATATTGGAGCAGCCACCATAACATAAAGACAGCATATGACTGGATATATCATCATGATCCTAGGCTGATGGTCATCCTCCTGCTATGAATCCTACATTAGTGACCCAGTACCACAACTTTGGCAAGTGCAGAGGCTTAGTTCCTCCTAGTAAACCCAGAAAGAAGGCAAGCCTGATGCCATGTTTCCTCAGAGGATTCCTCACAAGGGGTGGTCCTCTCTTGAGAGCACTAGGTCCCCATTCCATGAGTTGGAGCAGGCGATTCATTTTTGTTTCCTTAGCTAGCTCTTAAGGAATTCATTCATACTCCAACATTTCCTTAATCCTCGAGATCCCTTCTCTTGGCACATCTGACTAGGTTGGAAATACCTGCAAGAGCAAATATATTCACCTAATTACTACATGAAAAAGCATTACATGTAGCTAGCAGCCACACTGAATGGAAAGGCTTGCATGGGATTCAGTGGAGTAGGTGACTAACTGTATCCCACAGCACTCCAAATGCAGTCAGTCACAGACTTCCCTGCATTAGTATGTTTTGCCCCCCACCAGCCTGTACCATTTTTGTTGCCCTTCTCTAGATTGCCACAATTTGGTTAATGTCCTTGTGAAGTGTGGCCTCCGGTACTGCATGCAGTACTCCAGATGGGACCTAACCAGTGTCTTGTAAAGAGGGATTTTTACCACCCTCTTCTGACTTGTGATACCCTTACTAATACACCCCAACATCCCCATAGCCTTACCTACTGCTTCAGTGGTCTGCTTGGATGATTTCAGGTCATCGATGATGATGATGATGCCCAAGTCTCTTTCTTCCCTTGTGACTGCTATTCCTCCTGCTATTTGATATCAGTGGGCTCTTGTGTGGTAACCTGAATTTTTAATAACTAGTCTAAGTTGTTCCCACAATCCCTTGTCCTGTAGGGCCCTATAGATCCAGAGTCTCCTAAACTCCAGAGAATACATTCCCAACACTGTCAACCTTTCCTCATACCTCATATCATTCAATTCTGGGAGGAAACATGAAGCCTTTCTCTGAACTCTTTCTATAGCTTGTATCTGAGTCTTAAATCCTGGAGACCAGAATTGTGAACAATACTCCAAGTGTGGCCTGACCAGTGAAGAATACAATGGTACCAGAACATCCCTTCTTCTGCTCTTGATGTGCCTAATGATACAGTGCAATATACCACTTGCCTTCTTAAGCACCATGATACTATGGTGTTTAAAACTGAGGTTCTTTGTCACCCTAACTCCCAGGTCTCTCTCATCTGTAACTACCTTTAAATTTTTACCATTGAGCATATAGGATACCTTTTTGTTGTTTTTCCCCAAAATGCATTATGGAACATTTATCTGCATTAAAGGACATACAATATTTTTTTGACCATTCCTCCATCTCTTCCAATGCCCTTTGTAATACGGCAGCTTCCTCCAAGCAAGTCACCCTATTACCCAGTCTCGCGTCAATCACAAATTTTGATAACCAGATGTCCTCCTTACTTGATAATGTAGAAAAGTAGACATTAAACAAACATGGTCCTAGAACTGACCCCTGCAGTACACCACTCGACACCCATGCCCAATCTGAGTAGGACCCCCTAATACAGACTCTCTGTTTTCTGTCTGAGAGCCAAGATGCAGTCTGTTTGGAAAGGTTCCCTTGGATTTTATATTGAATAAGTGCATCAACTAATTCTCCATATGGGACTTTGTCAAACGCCTTTGAGAAGTCCAAATAGATGACATCCACAGGGTCTCCCTCATCTAGTGCTTTACTGATCTTTCCATAGAATTCCAGGAGGTTTGTTTGGCACGAATATCCCGTCATAAACCCATGCTGTGTATGGTCTACATCTCCTGCCTGGATCATACTGTTTAGAATATTTATTTATTTTATTTATTGTATTTGCTTTTGTTAACCGGGTAAGCACACTAGACAGCCAAGTGCCTATTTTCAGGTGCGACCCGGGAGATTATAAGATACATACATGAACATCAGGCAAAAACACGTGAAGGGTTACAGTAAGGAGAATTAGCACACAGGGTCAATACAAGTAACAGTACCAGCAGGGGTTTTACATTGCAGGCAGTAGAAGAAGTACAGTATGATTTCATCGTTCCAGGCAGCAATGTTGTAAGGCTTGCCGGTAGGCAAAGAGGAGTCACATTGGGATAGAGTGGGCCCAGAGCAAGATAAGGGGGTGCACAGTAATAATGCTCACCCTGTTGGGCAGGTGGGCCTAAGTGGTCTATTTTTCTAGTAAGCTGTGAGTACAGGAGGAATATAAGTGCAGAGGGGCTCTACCTAAGTCATATTATTTAGGTAGCGTCTCAGTTAGTTGGGGCGGTACAGGCTGAGAGGGTTCGTCTAGTGCAGATACAGGTGGAGGCCATTTTGAGAAAGCCCCAGAGGGAGGCTTTAAAGCTCTGGAGGGAGAAAGAGGAGCGAGTGCTTGATGGAAGAGAGTTCCATACCCTGGGTGCATAAGCAGCGAAGGCTCGGTCACCCATTTGAGTGCAGGTTTTAGGTACCAGGAGGGCATGAGAGTCACTGGATCACAGGTTGTAGGAGGAAGTAGCTAAAACAAGGGACTCTGCAAGGATAAGGGGGGGTGGCAGTTCTGACAACACTGTCTATGAAGTTTCCCATGACATAGGAGTGGTAAGTTTCCGGTGGAAGCCATTCAAACCGGGTGTAGAGCTCACAGCAGTGAGTGAGGTGGGGGGCTGAGAATGCAAAACGGCATATGTTGTTATACACTGAGTACCACTTTACTAGATTAGTTTTTGCAACGTGAGCAAAGGTGACTAGTCCATGGCATAGTGTAGGTAGGAGGACTCCCCTGGCTAAGGCGAGATGGGCAGCTGGAGTGAGACAGCTTTTTGCTCTGTAAGCATGGCCCAACTTGCAGTTTGAGGCCTTACATGAATTGCGAATGTGCATGTTCATGTCCAGTTGCGGGTCAAGAGTTACCCCCAGGTACTTGACCGAGTCTACAACTAGCAGTAGGGACCCATCGGCCCCAGAGATCTGTAGTGAATCCGGGGCAGCTTTTATCTTGGCTGCTGAGCCAAAGAGCATGGCCTGCATCTTCTGCAGGTTAATCATAAGTTTATGGTCCTGCAACCAAGTTTGGATTTGGTCGAAGTCCGAGTTTAGATTGGTGTTGATGGTAGAGATGTCCTGGGAGCTGGTCATGATGACTAGGTCATCTGCATACAGCACTGAGGAGCCAAGAGCTGGGGCTGAGGGTAGCTCATTTACAAAGAGGGAGAACAGGAGATGCCCCAGGACAGAGCCCTGGGAGACTCTGCAATTTACCTGGGCAGGCTCAGACAGGACCTTGTTGAACTTGGTGTACTGCTGCCTGCCCGTGAGGTAATTACTGATCCAGACAAGGGTGGGGTAGGAGAAGCCTAGTGATAGGAGAGAGGAGCACAGTAGTGAGTTGTCTACCCGATCGAAGGCTTTCGAGAGATCAACAAAGATGGCCCCAGTCAGTTTGCCTCGGTCAGCAGTGGACCTGATCACAGAGGTAACAACTGCTAGGGCAGTGGAGGTGCTATGCCCCTTTCTGAAACCATGTGGTACAGGGGAGAGTAGGTTACGGGTCCGTAGGTAAAGGGTGACCTGCGAGGCGACTACCTTTTCCAGAAGTTTGCCGATCACTGATAGGATTGCTATGGGGCTGTAGTTCTTAGGGTCTTTTAGGTCCCCTTGTTTGGGCACAGGGATGACTTTAGCCATCTTCCAGATGTCCAGGACTATACCCGAGGTAAGCGATGCATTGAAGACATGGGCTATGGGATGGGTTAGTTCTGTTGCCCCTAGCATAAGCAGCTTGGGCTCCAGGCAGTCATGCCCAGTACCAGTGCAAGGGAAGAGGCCAGCAAGGAGCTTCTGGGCCTCCATGTCTGATATGACCTTGAGGTACAAGGGCAGGAGGGGGGTTGTCCCACTGGGTGGAGAGGCCCAATCTTTGGGGTAGTGAGGCAGTTTGGGGAGAGCTGGCAGGTCAGTAAACTGAGAGTTGAAGGCACTGGCAATTGTGTAGGGGTTGTTGCAGTTTACCCTGTCAATGTGCATGTCCGTGACCTGAGCTCTAGTAGACCCACCAACTACATTCTTAGTGCTCTGCCAGAATGTTCTCAGATTTTGGGCTGTGGAGAGCAGGATGGACTGACAAAACTCACTTTTTGCAGAGCAAATGGCTCTCTTGCAAGAGTTCCTCAGCTGTCTGTAATCCTGGAGGTCTGTGCTGGACAGTGAGTACTTATATCTCACCCAGCGAGACCTTACCCAGTATTGCAGTTAGGATAACAAGCCTATCATTTTCCACTTTCTGCCTTGATCCCTTCTTGTGGATTGGTACCACGTTTGCCTGATGCCAAAACTCCAGTACCTCTCCCTGGTCAAGAGATGTCTGGAACATCATAGTCAAGGGGCCCACTAGTTCCACTGCTAATTCCCTCATGAGTCTAGGGTGCCAGCCTTATTTTGATCAAGTTTTAGAAGTCTTTTCTTAATGCCTTCCCTACTGAGTACTAGCCTGTCTTCTATTGTGAAGACTACATGTGCTTTTGTTGGAACTGATTTGTTGTTAAAAACAGATGTGAAGTAGCCATTATATTTTTTGGCCATCTCTTAGTTTACGGTCACTGTCTTGCCATCCCCATCTTTCAGTGGCCCAACAGCCTGACATACCCCCCTTTTGTTATTTACATAGACATAAAAATATCTGTAATTATCCCTCATTGTATCTGCCAGCTTGAATTCATGAGATTTCTAGCCAAGTATATACTTATTTTGGTAGCCCTGAGAAGTTTCTCATAATAATTCCAGCTTGCCTGAGTTCCACTTTTTTTTTGCCCTTACGTAAGTTTTAGTTTTCTTTTTGATAGTTTTCCTTACTTTCTTAGTGATCCACGGTGGTATACGGCCTACCCCGTTATATTTCTTTTTGATAGGAATGTATGTTGCAACCAGTTTGTTTATTTTGTTAAGTCCCACATACCCTGTAATGTTTGAGTTGCCATCTGCTCCTCCCAGTCCCAATGGGATAGCTTCCCTCTTTATGTTATCGAAGTCAGCACTTGCATAATTATAAATTACCGTATCCCCATTGGGTTTACTACAGTGCTCTTGTATGAAAAAACAAACCATATTATGGTCACTTGAACCAAGTAGTGCAAGAACCTTACATTCCTGAGTTTTGTCTGGGATGTTACTTAAGACTAGGTCCAGCAAATTGGCCCCCCTTGTGCTTTCTTCCACTACTTGCTTGAGTCTCGCTAGGTTAAATGCCTCAATAAAATGTTGTTCAGCTGAAGTATTTGCCCCCTAAATTCGTCCAGCCGATTCCTTGCAAGTTAAAATCCCATACTATTACTACATTCTTCTTATCTGACAGGGTTGTAATATAGTCCAGGAGTTCCCTGTCTTCTTGATCTGTGTATGATGGAGGTCTGTATATCCCACCTATATTCATACTGGCACAGTGTGCAGGGGAGATTTTAACCTCAACTAACTCGAGCTGCCCCCAGACTGATGTCTCTACTTGCTCAGATGTGATGTTATTTGTTACATAGAGCGCCACCCCTCCACCCCTGCCATTGGTCCTATCCCTAAAAAGTACATTATAACCTGGGATCTGTATCCCAGGAGTCATCGTGTTTCCACCAGGTTTCTGTGTTACCATCTGTGTCCTGTGAGAATTGGGAAGTTAAGTGACTTGCTCATGGTCACACAGTATGCAAGTAGTGGCTGTGAAATTCAAACCTAGTTCTTCAGGTTTGCAGCTCAGTGCAGTTAACCACTACACTATACTGCCCCATCTCTTACAAGTAAACAAATTATACTAACAAACAATATCTGTCCTTTACAAAAGCAATGGCATATTTTCAGTGTTTTTGTTTGTGTTTACTCATTTCTTAAGTGGAATAAGACATTCGAGGTTTATGGGTCCTGTTTCTATAACTGCACACTCTTAGCCATCAAAGTCATTTGCCTTTGCCTTACATAGAAACATTGAATTTGATGGCAGATAAGGACCGCTTGGCCCACCCAGTCTGCCCATTTCCCTACCTAATGGATAAGCTGCAGATCCTAGTTAATGAGCAGCCTACTTCTTTCTACCCCCACCCCCTAGAATTGCCGTATGACTGTCCTATGCATGCTTGAATTCAACCATTGTTTTTGACTCCACAACCTCCTCCGGAAGGCCGTTCCATGCATCCACAACTCTCTCTGTGAAAAAAGACTTCCTTACATTACCTCTGAGCCGCCCCCCCATCTTCAAATTGTGCCCCCTTGTTCTTGCACACCTCTTGTTTTGAAAGATGCTACCCTCTTGGACTTTGTTGATTCCCTTGAGGTACTTGAAAGTTTCTATCATGTCCCCCTCTCCCTCCTTTCCTCGAGGCTATACATATTAAGCTCCTTTATTCTCTCTTCATATGTCTTCCAGTGCAGACCCTGCACCATTTTAGTTGCCCTCCTCTGGACAGCTTCCATCCTGTCTATGTCCTTATGGAGATTGGGTCTCCAGAACTGCATGCAGTACTCCAGATGGGGTCTCACCAGCTGTCTGTACAGAGGGATAACAACTTCCTGTTTTCTACTGGTGATGCCTCTCCCTATGCATCCCAGTATCCCCTCAGCCCTCCTTACTGCTCTCTCATATTGCTTGCCCACCTTTAAGTCATCTGATATGACTACTCCCAGGTCCCTTTCCATTTTTGTTGTTTTTAGTATCTCACCCCCCATTGTGTACTCTTCCCCTGGGTTTTTGTTTCCCAGGTGCATTACCTTGCACTTCTTAGCATTGAATCTGAGCTGCCATACATTTGACCATTCCTCTAACCTTGCCAAGTCCCTTCTCATCCTTTCCACCCGCCTTGTGCATCAACTCTGTTGCAGATCTTGTGTCATCTGCAAAGAGATACTTTTCCTTCCAGTCCCTCACAATATCACTTATAAAGACGCTGAAGAGGACCGGTCCTAATACTGAACCCTGCGGTACCCCACTGGTAACCCCCCCGTTCTTCAGAGTGGACTCCATTTACTATTACCCTCTGTGTCCTATTCTCCAGCCAATTCTTTACCCAGGCTATCATCTTGGAACCCACTCCCATGCTGGCTAACTTGTATATTAATCTTTATATATGGGATATGACATGGCCTGACTGAAGATATCATATTTATCTTCACGAGAGGCCAATGATATCATGATGTCATTGGCCTCGAGTGAAGATAAATATGATATCTTCAGTCAGGTCATGTCATGTTCTGTTTATACAATGTATGTTTTGAGCAGTGGTGGATGCAGGGTTGTGCGAAGGGAGCAGGTGCACCCCCACATTGTAACTCATTTGGTTACTTATTCCTGTATATGTTTTATAATTATGTTAAATAACCTATCTGGCTGATGCTGCCATTTTGTGGCATTTAAATAACTTATGTGGTTGGTCCTGTGACTTTTCTGAATTTAAAATAAGTTATCTGGTTGATCATGCAATTTTTTCAGTGTTTAGCAGTAAAGAATTTTGGGTTTTGATGCCCTCATGTAGCGTAACCGAGCGGTGTCTAGTGGGGTAAATTATATGGTGGCAGACTCTGTAAGTAAGGCACGTTCAGTTGAAAAGTAAGCACAGTGAGTTCTGAAATTATGTTTAGTTAGCTTCATTGAACTGCAGAGAGATGGGAGCAAGGGCAGAATGAGCGAGTGATCTGATTCACAAAAGTAGAGCGTGAGTGTGTGTTGTCGTAGCAATGGCTGCTCGGGCTTGCGTCTACTTTTATGAAGCTGATGTCTCAGTAGCTGTGTCCTCACTCCCCTGTCTCTACAGTTCAGAGGATGTTTTTAAATGAGTTAAGTAAATGCAGCATACAAAGGTCATTTCAGTTAGTTTGATGAGTGGATTACTGAAAGACTCTGGCAACATATCTGTTTAGCACAGTGGAGGCCGGTTGCTCACACTACATGAGGGCATCAAAACTGATCGTTATTAACTGGAAAACATTGAGAAAATGGTGGGATCAACCAGATAAGTTATTTAAATGTTTTTTTTAAAATGTATGGTAGGAATAATGAGATGAATGAGGTACATGGTGGGGGGGGTGCAAGTCATACAGGGAGAATGACACGGCAGCTTGCTCTCTGTAGGTGTAGTGAGATTGAAAGTGAAATTATTTCAGTTTCAGAATGACGTACAGGAATGTGAAGATATCTCCATGATGTATAGGAACATGGAGATATCAATGTTATCTTCACCGACTGGCTAAGATATCATGTTTTACACCTCCATGTATCCCAAAACATACATTGTATAAATATACTGTACAGTATATATATATACACACACATATACATACACACACACACATGCACACATATACATTTATATGTATATAACAATTATTTTAAAGGTTTTATTTTTGGTAAAGTAGTCCTTCTACTAGTATAGTTGCCAGTAGAGGACACTGCAATGTTTAAAGTGATTTATGGAAGTTCGCCATAGCAAATGGTAGTAGTAACCTGTAAGAGCTGTGAATCCATCTCCTACCATTCAAATTGCCAAAACATGATGTTTTCCATGAAAGAGAAATCTTTTTGTTTCTGTAGTCTGCTTCATTTTCATAACCATGACTCTTTTTTTTTCTCAGTGCTGCAACCCCTACTATGACATCATGAAAGGGAAACAACATTTTTAAAGGGCACTGTTAGTTTTTAGCTGATTCTTTACATTGTTTGCAAGTAGCTGTATCTAGCATTATAAATGTGTAGAAAAATTCTTGTGATTTGGTCAGCTGAAAGCAGCTCAGAGCTGTATTATCATTGTGGGCTGGCAGTATAGCCTAGAGGTTAGAGGAATGAGGTGTGAATGAACTTGATACATCCAGTAGACCAGATCTGAGTTTGATTCTCACAACCTCCACTTGCATACTGTGTGACTCTGAGCAACTCACTTAACTGCCCAGTGCTCCCAGGTCACCCCTGAAAACAGGCACTTGTACCTAGTGGGCCTTACCCAGTTACCAAAAAGACTAAAATAAAAAATAAATCAATAACCCATAATTACACACCTGAACTAGGTTAATAATAGTTTATAGTCTTTTAAAATGATCATTACAATCGAATTCGGAGATAGAAAAAACATCTTTACACATTAATAAAAAACAAATATATTATAATTGGTCATCATATCAGCTTACATCAGTACAAGAAGACTGACATATATTTTTTATTCAATGCTTCCAATCATTTTTCTTTTGACCTTCTGTGCAATTATGAAAAAGTTTACCACATTGTTTATTTAAGCAATAAGCCACGAGTGGGTGTGGGTTATTGGGGGATTTACCATGGCTGCACCTCGTGGGTAAATCCTCGCCAGCCGTGGTAAATCCCCCGATAACCCACATCCTCTGAGTGACTTATTGCGATTATACCAGGAAAAGGAAAAGAAGGATTAAGAAAAAAATTTAAAAAAACATTTTTTTATTGACTTTTAGGTGAGGTGTCTTTGTGCGTAACATTAAGTAGTCCTGTGTAGCTAGGGCTCTGTAAGTGATAATCCAGTCTACCAAGCTCCACCATGTGGTGCCGACATCAATTACAGTGGATGATGTCCTGAGACGGAATTTGCTGTTCGGGAGTATAACAGGCGTTCTGTTTGTTTTCGGTAATATTTTCTTGTAGCTTACGTAAATGATGCCACTGGGGGACTTCCGCTGTGACATGGGAAGTTTGATTGTGCTTAACAGTATAGTGGCAGCACCGTTGAAGGAGCTGGAGTCCGCGATTCTGAGCAGCAATGAGAAGAAGGTAGCAATTTTATTTTATTTTTCTGTCAGCTGGTAAAGGACAGTGAATTTGTTTTTCCGTGGCACAGTCGGGTTGCAGGTTTGAGTTCACAGCGCAAGTGAGGTTCACAGCAGTTTAGCGAGGATTAAGCATGGCGGTTTGTGGCTGTGGAGTTTGGGGGTTGGATGAATTTGAGAGCTGCGGCTGGCTGGCACCTTTTGCGGTGATTATCAGAGGATTTACAACGGAGGTAAGGTGCCAGCCTGCCGTTCTCATTGGTCAGTGTCCAAGGTCCATGGTATAATATAAAATCATCCTCTGCTTTTAGCAGAATACTTAACAGAATATCCTCTTCAAATTGTGGCATAACATTCAAGATGGGACCGGTCATTGTTTCCTTGCCTTGTTGTACCATAGGCATTTAAAAATCACATGATTTAAATTTTCCTTCTCAAGAGCATTACAATAACACAGGCTGTCCTTACCATTATTACTTGTTGCATAACGGGCCTTTAATACATTTGATTCAAAGAGCTCAAATCTGAACCTGGTAAGCATTTTTCTTTCTGATGCATCTTTAAGATCATCTAAGTAGTATCTCATGCAGAATGCACAATTAATACTGGAATAGCATTCACAATATCTGATTTTACTTATTGCACTTAGATCCTGATCAATAAAGGGGTAAATAATCTTATTTCATATTATTCCATATATAAATGATATATTTAAGACTTAATCTAATATTTTGTCTAGTATAGTCCCTTAACTTCTTTAGATCATATGGGAGGAGGAGTTTTATGACATGCATAAGCCAGTTCGAGCCTTTACAGCTCATTTGTTTCCATTTTAATTTCTCCATAAGAGAAATGTTTGATAATCTGTTTGGTTCATATCTTGAAAATTTGGACCAATAATTAAATAGTCTGGTTTCTGCTAGCACCTAAAGATTTGATAACCCTAGTTTGGTGCGAATGTAGCAAGCTGGAGTGGCTTTTATTAATACCCAGTGCAGACCACATTACTTGTAAAATTGTTTTCCCAATTTGTTGAGGACATGTGTACCCAAATTCCTATGCCATACAGTATTTGTGAGCTGCAGTTGGCCTGTAGAGCTTTTACTAGAGGCATAAGAGCATTTCCCCCCATACATATGATTATATTTTTAAGCCTTAGAACCACTGCTCTTGCCTTTATTTATCCATTTTCTCTGTCTGTTTTCCAGGAAAGGTTCCAGGTGTAATTAATACCAAGACAATTATAACTTTTAACCACTTCCAGTTTTCTTGAGTTAATAGACCAGCTATATTGTGTGTTTTGAGCTCCAAATACCAATATTTCAGACTTAGCATGGTTTATTTTCAAGTCTAATTTAACAGATTGATCAGCTAATATGTCCAGCTTTTTTGGAGACCAAATGGAGTCAAAGAAAAGAAGACAAGATCGTTCATGGGACCACGTATGCCAGAACTGGACATAAGACAGTTCCTACTGTGGATGAATCAGTCTGTGATTCTGCTAAGTAACTACTAGTTCATTGAGATAGATTGTAAATAATAATGGAGCAAGAATACACCAACTGGTTCACGTCCATTCAGGACCTATAACATAAACATAGAAAAGTATCATCACATTCCCACATTCTGATTGGAGCTGTCACATTAGACCTGTCACTTCACCAGCAGGCAGTAAAAGTGTAACAACATCTACACAGAGTGGTAAATGATCTTTTTGGTCTACCTGCATCACAAAAACATTTTTCCAGAAACGTTTCTACAGATTGTACTGCTGTAAACACTACCGAAATAGAAAACTGCACTTTGATTAGGGAAATAGAAAACACAACTATTTACTCTACCCACAGTGCCTTACTATGTAAATTTGTATATGGGCTATTATATTTATGTGCTCACTACAGAAATAGGAGACTATATCTCTCAGTAAAGAAATCTTGTTAGCTAGATACTGTATGCATAATGCCTTGTTTTGAAAATAAACACATGAGAGCTTATATTGTTGAAGCCACTGCAGAATTATGAAGCTGCACCTCACAGTAAAACAAATTAGCTTCTTATTGTACCCAGAATGCATTGCTAAGTATATATACATATTAGGCATTATGCTGCAGTCACCACTACCGAAATAAAAGACTGCACCTCTGAGTAAGGAACATTTAAGTCAACTTTAGAATTTACCCAGAATTCCTTGTTGCTGTATGTAAAACATAGACAGCTCCCTTGCATGGCATCATTCTGGAAGTGTGGCTGCACACAGAAAACTGGAGAACTGGAGGACAGGTAGAAACAAATTGATGATAAAATATAAATAAAAAGACTATGACAGATTTTTTTTTTACAAAACAAATTGCAGCTTCAACATCTGAAGCATGGCTGGCAGTGGCATACCGTGAGAAAAAGGCATTTGTGGAACTTCCACAAATCACTTTAAGTATTCTTTACTTGCAAAGAGTATTCCAGGCCCCACCCCCTTAGTTATTTAGTTTTCATCCCTTCCCCACCTCACCTCCAGCTGGCCGGTGTTCTATTTTTATTTACATGATTTGGTAATAGGAGCCAGTTTGAGAGTGTATCATGATGGGGTGGGGAGACTGCAGTTGTCATCGAAGATGGATCCAACTGTAGGGCAGTGTGAGATTAGACATGGCAGCTGAAAGATTTTAGGCTAATTAGGATGGTAATGCAGCACTGTTCGCCTAGCATGGAGGGTGGATGAGGGGTCTGCCTTCACACAGTTGACCCAAATGGTGTTCTATAATCATCCAGTAGGGGGCACAGGAAAGCCAGGTGGCCCATGCCCTCTATCCCTAGTAGCTGAGCATCTCTCATCTCTTGAGACATGCCTGCCCCCCCCCACACACACACACTGCAGTGCAAGATTATGGTGCAAATCTACTACAGTTAAAAAACAAAACTAATGATGTCACTGCAAACTTGGGAGGGTCACTTTTCTCCTAACCCCCCAAAGAAACCTGCTTTGTGATTTGGAGTGACCAGTATGAACAGCAAATGTTCTGAATATTTTGCCAAGGGGGGGGGGAATATTTGTGGACTGATAACTGTGGATCTCTCCCTCAGTGTAGACAGTTCAGTCCTGCTAAAGGTAACTGGAAATTAGGGATGAGAGTCAGAACAGCAAAATGTGCTGTGGTTCTTAAAAGTTCTGGTAAGTACCAATTTGAGTCAGAACCACAAAAGCTATGGAGTCCAAAAAGGATCTAAAAAGTAGGGGGTGAAGGGTACCACAAAAGATTCTGAGGTTCTAGTATGCTGTTTGTATTCATTTGTTTTATCAGGTAAATGGAAAGAGACGAGTCCATCTTCAGCCATGCCTGGGCTCAACAGTATAGAACACAGAGGGACATGCAGTAAATAATATTATTATAAATGTTATGAAAGACATGTACAGCTTACTGAAAGCTTTCTGATAAGCAGGAGAACCACACAAGGTCCTGAAAGATTGTCATAAGTAGGGGTGTGAGAACCATGAAATGTTCTGTGGTTCTGATAGGAATGTACAAATTACAAAAGGTTTTCTCACATAGGGGTGTGGGAACCACAACAAGCTCTTTTTTTTTACTTTTTATTTATAGATTTCATGGCAATAAGTGTCATAAGATACACTGAGTAAAGTAATACAGCATCAATTGCACAATACTGTGTGATATACAGACAGATAATACGTTTACCACAATTGTTACAATATAAGGGGAGCGTTCCTATAGGTTTTTTATGCAATCTATAAGTCATTTCACTTAAAACAATGCTGTCAATGCCAATATATGATGTACCAATAACTTACTAAATAAACGTGCACCGGCCAACAGGGCATTGTGTTATATTCTTCAAATAATAAAAACTCCATTATCTCCTCAGCCGACCCCCCCAACAACATCCTATTGTAACAATCTTAAGTATTTAGAACTCTTAACTCCAAGCAAAGATATCCACCTCTCTGCAAGACTAACTTAAAACATTGCAGTTTGGCCCTGCAATGCCAGTTAAATGAATGTATTATAAATAATAGAGATGCATGGCTAGTTAACATGTACTCTTAAACTACAGCAGATACCTTATAGAGACATGTGTAGTTGTTTTGTTTAGTAGAAAAGGATAGACTCTCCTTCCTTCAGAATCTAAAAGGAAAAAAGATCCTTCTATTGTTAAAGCATTTAGTATACTATTGTTAACAAAGTCCACATAAGTCCCTCAATAGGAAAGTCAAGAGTCCCCAGAGTCAGCATCTGAGGAGGGGATTTCTATCTCTAGTAGCCCTCTCTGCCCCAAACTTATCCAACCATTTGGCTGCCTCCTTTGGATCGGTGTAAATGTAGGCCTTCTGACCTACTGTTACCTGGAGATGAGCTGGCATAAGGATACTGCTGGGTGTCACAAACCCACTCAGCAGGTCAGGCCCTCTGCTCCCACAGTGCCAACTTCCGCACGCAGTATTGTGAACAGTAACAGAACAGGGTAACCCTCCTGTCTGTTTTGTGGGTTCGAATCACCTTTGGTCTCAAGTTATAGAGGGATTCACACTGTGAACCTTATGCTAGCAGACCCCCAAATGTACAGGCTCATATAATTCTGCTCTGCAGGGATTGCCAGATATCTTTCACCCAGGACACCTAACCAGATACAAAATTAACCCTTAAAAACTCTATGAAAGAACGTAGGAAAAATTTGTACCTTTTCCCAGTTTGGTATTACCCTTAAGCTTTGCACAGTGTCAACTTTAACCATATATGCTTCACTTGTCAAAGAAAGAATTTCGAAGGCACACCAAGCAGTCTCTTTAAAATAGATAAAAATGAAAAATGTAAATACAGAACAATATATCACAATGCATATAATCACTTAAAAGAACAAGGTTTAAAAAGTGCAAACAAATTCCTACCACCAGACAATTAGACTTGTCTATCTAATATATATCTTCTAACAGTGCTTGAAGTTAGATGTTGTTGTTAAGAAAGTCCAAACAAGAATGTCTCTAAAGGTCAGTCACAGCATAATTAAAAAACTTTCTTGAACCTGCCTTCTCCATGATGTCACCCAGCTCCTCCTCTGTTTATTAAAAATTATACAACCAGGATGTCTTATCAAGCAGGAGGTAAATTAAATAAGGTGACATCAGCAAAACTAATTTCCCCATATGACTTCCCAATCAAGTCTGATTTAGTGTGTCTTCCTGCCCTTCACAGACATCAGAGAACATTTATGACTTAGCATCAAAGTGACATAACCGGGTTTCTTCCTCTAAACGTCATAAAAGTCTATGATCTCCAACCTGCCAGCTGGCAAGCTACAATTAAGTCACATAAACAGGAGATCCTTAATTTATGTCTCTTCTAGACATTATAAATATCTCCTGGCTTTCAGGTTAACATCTTGTAGCTGAAACCTTGGGGGGGAGTTCTCCCAGGAGCACAGGATTTCTCATGACAGACAATCGCACTACATTTTTATTTTACAAAAATCATACAGCGATCAGAACCAGCTGTCCAAGTGTCACATTGGGCACCTCTAAATTCCTCAGCCTTTGGTGAATTTCATCGAAGCTTTTCTGTTTCATGCGAGTCATGTAAGAAAGGTCCGGGAACAGTAGCACTCTGCTGCCCTCCACCTCAATTCCTCTTCTCTTCATTACCACCTGGAGCAAGCGATCATTGAAGCAGTCACCAGCATTATGGTGCATGGTCCAGCATCACGGTCTGCAGCTCTTCTCATATTAATTCTGTAGGCACGCATTAATTAGCCCTGGAAGTCCAGTTCAAAGTGTTCAAGTACCCAAGCTGATAGATACGCCAGGAGATCATCCCCCTCTACTTCCTCCAGCATGCCAATAATACGAACATTTGCGGTTCTGGTCACATTTTCTAAGTGTTCAATTCTGGACTTCAGGAGTGATTGTTACTTAATGCCAGATGCCGTTGGAGCATGAGCCCACTCTGCCATGCGTTCTGCACCTTTTGCCATATCCATAACTCCATCCAATTTCTGCTCCACTGTTACCATCCTATCATTGTAGCCATCCATTTTCTTATCCATCTGCTGTACAGTTCTCGTTAGTGTGATCAAGACCATTTGCAGCAAGTCTAGGGTCACCGGTCCAGTGCCCTCCAGGCAATACTCAGCAGGGGTAGTCAAGGTTTTATAGGCCCCACCACGTGGTGTGAAGAAGTTTGCTTTCTGATCCATTGTTTTTCTCCCCATTGTCTTGGATCGCAGTTAGAATTAGTCTCTGCACCTCTGGTAAGCAAAACAGGTAATCGCAGGTCTCTAGCAACAGGCAGAAAGGGGTAATTTAATACAATTTTGGATGTTTCGGTAGGGAGCTCGCTGAAAGTGTGTCCTCACAGCTCCACAGCAAGTCACACCCCCGACAACAGGTTCTGACTGGTTCTGATAAGTAGGTACGTCAGAAATAGAAAAGGATCCAAAAGGTTGTGATATATAGGGGTCTGAGACCCATAAAATGTTTTGTGGTTCTGAAAGGTTAAAATAGTGGGAAAATCACAAGAGGGTGTGAATGATTCTGATAATGAAGGATGTGAAAACCACAAGAGGTTCTGAGGTTTTAGGGATATGTAATGTCACGGTGTGGTGATGGTGTGGAGATCTTATCAACTTGGATGCTATCCTGGAAGAACGCCTGTCCCAGCTGCACATCCAGCGTCACCTCGAGCAGGTGGAATGGTGAGACAACCCTGTGGTTTGAATTAGGTTGGGTGCCAGGAAACACCCTTTAAGGAGAGGCAGGAGGCAATCTGAAGTTTGATGCCCAGCAGGCTTTTATTTACCAGGGAAAGGTAGACACTGTCACAAGGGAAAGTTGGGGAATAGCTCTTACTTATAGACAATAGCTAACAATTACCATTCTATTTCTCTAGATGTACATCGACCTAAGGTCACTCTACAGTATTCTTATCTTATAACACTTACAATTCCCTACTCAGAGCTCTGTATGTTAAGAGGACCTTTTTATTTTATCATACCATCACTTTATCATACCATGTGCTAAGCATACAATATACAATCAGTGAACAATCTCACAGTCTCAAAAGTCCATAAGATGAAGATGTCCATCATCTTTGTGCACAACTGAAGATTAGGGGTCAAGAGAAAAGGGAACTCTTACTTGGCACTGAGCTCACTAGGAAACCTATGAGAGGTTGCAAACAGAGCATGGAGAGATTGGTAAACAGACCATAGGCATCTGCCAACCCACTCTCCAGGGTTGCCGGAACACAAGAGCGTGAACAGACTAACTGGGGAAAATGCTCTTTTCTTGGCACTAAAACCCTCAAACTGGGCAGCCAAAATAGAAGAACCAGAATGTGGCAAGGAATCCACCTGCAGGATTGCCACAGGAGAAGAAATCTGCTGCTTTCTCCTCTGCATCAACCCTCGACCAGGGTCACCAAGGACAAAGAAGAACTGCTGCAAATGAACACTGGACTTGGTAAAGGATCCAGAAGAAGGACTACCAAGGATGAAGAAGAAGAAGAACTGCTGGGCTGCTTTTGGTGACAGATCCACTTGAAAGACCACCAAACTCGAGCTGCTACCCTGAGGATTGCACTGGCGATGCAGGGCGACACAGGCAAGAAAAGGTGAAAGGTGAAGATCAGGATTCCACACATATGAAGAGCAAAATAAGAAACGATGGCCACGAACACACTTGGCTATGATGGACTCGTCTACCGGTGGGCGTCCTGGAGGGACGGACAAGACACTTTCCAGTCATCTTTCTTCCAAGCTGATCAGGAACCAGTGGCCGCAACTACTTAAAGGACGTCGATTTCGACTACGGCGGATGCAAGGGCAAAAAGTTGCTGAAGTCTTTTGCTGGCTGAAGATTGCTATGGTGACGAGTCGATGGAGGTTGAAGATTGCTATGGAGAAGAGCTGATGGAGGTTGAAGATTGCTATGGTGAGGAGTTGATGGAGGCTGAAGATTGCTATGGTGAAGAGCTGATGGAGGCTGAAGATTGAAACAGAACCTGATACTGCACAATGGTACTTCTGTTAGCATGGTATACTGAAATATTCACTTTCAGGGGCAATTTGCCGGGAGCAGGGGCCAATTGCAACAATTTGGGGCAATTGTTCACTGGCAAGGGCAACTTGCCTGGAACAGGGCCAAATTGCAACAACCCGGGGCAATTGTTCTTTGTCAGGGGCAACTTGCCTGGAGCAGGGGCAAATTGCAACAATCTGAGGCAACTGTTCACTTCCAGGGCAATTGTTTGCTGTCAGGGGTAACTTGCCTGGAGCAGGGTAAATTGCAACAATCCAGGGCAATTGTTCACTGTCAGGGGAAAATGGCCACAATCCTAATATTTATACCACACAGTCTCAGTGCTTCATGCAATAACACAACAGTTGAGATGCTGGAAGAATAAACAGTTTGAAGAAACAGTACAACAGCTGATAATCACTTCGTAACAAGTTGTGTACTTAAACACCCCTAATCAGACCCTTTTCCACTGGGGTCTGCCTTCGTTAGGATCTGGCTACCTCTGAGCACTTTAATGCAGTTATCCCAGCTATTTAGCCTGGTTACGCTAATTGCCCATACACCTGCTGCCCTATTCCCTATGGGCTTGGATGCCCTATCTTTACTGGGCCTGGTGCCCTTCCCTTACTGGGGCCTGGCGCCCTTTACTACTGTGGGCCTGGTGCCCTTCCTTTACTGGGGCCTGGTGCCCTTATTAATCTCATGGGCCTGGTACCATCTTTAAACTGGGCCCAGCTGCCCTCTTTATTACCTTGGGCCTGATGCCCTCTGAAATGGGCCTGGATTGCCCCTTTAAATCTCTATGTGCCCAGAAGTGGCAGGGCCCCTTTAAATTCCTAAGGCTCTCTGAGCCTGCTGTCACTCAGTGGCAAATTGCTGTCTAATCCCGCCCCTCTCATACATATTTATAGGTCTCTGCTTGGCCTTACGTTTCTAGCCCCTCCCCGTGGGCGTTGCTACCTTCCTGCCCCTCTGAATATTAATTAGGGTCCTAGCGACTCGACTGTCCTATGGTGCTCAGCCATTTTCCCCAGGTGCCTACTGCACCAACAGAAGAAATAAAATAAATAAAATCAGTCTCTCCTTTACAAATGGTCAGCAAGCTTCATGTGCTGCCACCGACTCACCACTCCTCGGGCTGCTAGGATGCTGATCGGGAGGTGGGTGATACTCTGGCAGTGGGAGTGAGTGAACAGAGAAGCAGGCAGTGAAAGGGATGACCTGGGGGAGGCCTCAGAGGGCTGACAAGATGAGCAACAATGCGGCGCTTCTCTGCCGCCGACGGGGGACCGAAATTAAACTTTTTAAATAATAAGGGGGCCAAATAAAGAAACTGACAGGCTCTTCAGCTCAAACCGGCTGAACCAGTTGCTTTCTTGCTTTGTGGTGCCCACTGACTGCGCCACACAACTTCAGGGCAACAGCAGCTACTTGATGGCTTCACTAGCTGGAGCCAGATCAGGCACACAGAACAGCCTCGGGGAACAGCTTCAACCCACCAGGTAAGCCTTCC
Organism: Neoceratodus forsteri; assembly: GCA_016271365.2. Taxonomy (NCBI): domain Eukaryota; kingdom Metazoa; phylum Chordata; order Ceratodontiformes; family Ceratodontidae; genus Neoceratodus; species Neoceratodus forsteri. The sequence goes on along the minus strand of CM028138.1, from coordinate 709,511,274 downwards.
TGGTTCCCCTTAACTTTTTGTGTCCTCTCCTCTCCACAGCTAGGAGGAACTACTCCAAGAGAAACTGTTCAAACTTTTTAAAACTAAATCTCCTGATTCTGGAGTGTTTGGACTGGAATGCTGTGCATAAGCAGCTCAGCACAACATTCCATCCAAACCATTGTCTTCTTGCAGCTGCACAAAAATCTATTTTTGATAGTTTGCAGCGCACAAGGCACTTTTCTATTATTTACAGTGCCTCCCTATTAGTGAGGGGAAACTTTTCTCTTAGGGGCCCCTTTTAACTGTACCCTGCAGCCCACCACTACCATAGGCACCCTGGGCACCTGTAAACCCCTAAACTTTATTTACTGTGATGCCCCAACCTTGGGGCATTACATATTTGAGAATAATTAAAGGTTCTGAAAGTTTCTAATACGTGTGGATGTAAGAACTATAACAATTTCTGTGATTCTAAAAGATTCTGACATGTAATAATGGGAGAACTACAAAAAGGTGCGAAGGTTCTGGAAGGTACTGATAAAGACAGGAGTCAGAGCCACAACATTTTCTGAAAGGTTTTAATATGTAGGAATGGGAAAACAGCAAACACTTTGTAGGTTCATAAAGTTTCTGATCAGTAGGGACACAAGAATCACAAAAGGTTCTGATAAATAAGGCTGGGTAAACCACAAACCGTTCTGAGGTACTGAATGGTTTTGATAAGTCATGAACGGTTGTGATTTTTTTATTGAGTAAAGTATAACTGTTTTAAAGGTCATTTTTGCCCTCAGACTATTGTCAGTAAAGAGGCATGACAGGAAAAACAACTAAGAGTAATACTAAATATACTTAGTGTTGGATATCTAATGGTAAAATGGGTAGGGAAATGCTGCAGGCTGATTGACAACCTGCCACACCTAATTACAGTACTAACAATAACTACAAACAAGTCCTGCTGTGCCAGAGAGTTGCCTTGCAAAATTGGCAGCCAGGATTCTCTGCTCCACAGAAACAATATAAAAATGTCAGACTTTCTATCAGGAACCTTTGAGATTTTTGCAGATGCTACCTTGAATCAATTTCTACACACATTAGAGGAAAAAACTGTGTAAAACTTTAATTTCAAAACCACAGTTTCTTCTGTATTGTTATTTTTTCACTATCCTAACCCCATTTTCTATGTGTAGTAAGACACTCCAGGTTGTTGGTAGTAGTGCCCTGAATGCACTTACAGGTGCTGAAGGTATACGCGAGCATCATCCAGCCTTATTACAACCCTGGGAGCATGTTCGTAACACTGCTACCAACACCCTGTCATGTCGTACTGCTTACTTTCATGGCTTTTGTGTAACACCACTGGGAGTATCTCAGCTTAAAGCAGCAGTACAATGTAAAATGTTTTTTCTAAAAAGCTAGTGTCAGCTACAGTTAATAAAAAACATTATCATAGTAATCAATTCAATTTTTCTTATTGCGTAGTATAGTATGGTTCAGACGCCCATTGGTCCACGCTGTGACTCAATAGGCGACAGACTTTACTGTACGCTGTCAGTCAAGTTGAGTGGCTGGGAGGCATGTGGGTGGAGTGCTGCTGCCCGCCGCTGACTGGGGGTGCTGGGTGGTGGGGTCCTTGGTGGGAGGGTGGGAGGGGGTCCACTGGACCACCTGGGCATCGGTTTGCTATGTCCGCCCGCAATCAGGCGCTGGGGTGGGGTGGGATTCCCCTGAACCACCAGGGATGTGAACTATACTTATGCCCGCAATTGTACACTGAGGGGGGACTCCACTGGCTCACCAGGGTTGTACAGATATTGCTGCCCGTGATCGGGCAATGGGGGAGTGTCCATTGGACCACCAGGGTAATACATTTATGCCTGCAATCGGGCCATGGGGGCCCTTCCGCTGGACCACCAGGGATGTTTTGTATACATATGTCAGTGCTAGGGCATACGGGAGTGGGGGAACCACCATGGGTCCACTGGGTGTCAGTCCCCGATGTCTGTAACCTGGTAGGGCGCCAGGCGCTGGTTGCCAGGGATTGGCACACTGCATGCAAATACGGCCATGATGACATGCAAATGGCCCCATTTGTGCCTTGCATGCATAATGGCCTCACTTGCATGCCCAGTGCTGAATAACGTGGTTGATGTGCCTAGCGCAACTGCACTTGCGCTGGTGCATCTGCCTGCTCCCATCCTGCCACTTACACTGGCGCAGTGCCACTGCGCCATGCCCAGTCCATGCACCATCAGTGCCATATTCAATGGTGCTGTGCCACGGTGCAGCATCATTGAATATCATCTGGTCCATGCCCTGGCACAGCACAGTTGCACTGTGCCTGGGCTTGGGCCCCTGCCCGGCGCAGTTTGAATACCCAGCCCCATGGTGTACAAGAAAAAGAACAGAAAGAAGAAGCTTACAGTAGTAGATTTTCATCCACGCGACCCATGACAAAAGAGCTTTATTTGCAGATAGCACAGCTTGAGCCCAGCGACACAGCTGTGTACTTCTGTGCTAGCAGTTTAAGAACTGTGGTTTAAAGTCCATTGCTCAGAAACCTCTTATATGACAGTCATCAAAGAAAAATCTAACAGGTTGGTTGGGGTGGGGAAGAAGGCATGACTCTACTATTGATGTTGATTATTTTGACTTATACTACCGACACTGGCTCCACTGCCTCAAAACTTTTCTTCAAGCTTGCTGCCTTCTATCACAAAAAGTCTTGTCTCCCTGTTGCTGACTGATGTGAGTTCATTCAGAAAATGATTCTTCCCACTGTCAGCTATGTAAGCATGGTATATGCTGGAGCTCCAAAGTGCACACTAGGCAGTTTGAACCTCATCCACCAAGCATTATGCTGCTTTATCTTGGACTATCCATTTCTCACCCACCTCTGTGACCTGTACTCCCCTCTGGAGTGGCCATCCCTTAGGGATGGTGGCTCACAAAGATTTGCCCTACCGATTTTCAGATTCTGTTCTAATTGCCTCCCTGTCTACTGATCCTTCCTCGTCACACCATCACCTACCTCAGCCTGTCTAACTCATCACTCAAACCCTTGCTCCTTCCTTACTCCAGGATACTGCCTTTCAGTTGGACAAGCTGTGTTCTCATGGAGACTCCCTGTCCTATCAAACTTCCTTCTCCCCCATATTCCCCTCCAGTCAACATCACGTTGGTCCCTGAAGACATGGGTCTGTAAGCAATTCTGAGCTTCCTGTCACTGCTCAATCCTTCCCCATTGGGCAGGTGACCAGGAATTCAGCTACATATACCTCAGCTCCCTGACTTATGCCCAGTTTTGTGCTTATATTATCCCCGTCCCCTCTCATTTATGTCTGGCTCATAATGTTCAGGCCTCTGCCAGACTGCCATGTGTATTGTGATTTTTCACTACTCTTTGATTGTTCTTATTGAGCTTTTGCACTATTTAGAATTATTTCATTTGTCTTTATATGCCAGAACCATTGCATTCCATAATTATATGATGTACCATCCTGTATCCCAAGTACCCCTAGGAGGCAGTATAGCACAGTGGTTTAAGCCTCTGAGCTGCAAATCTGGTGACATCCAGCAGATCAAACTGGGGTTTGAATCCCACAGCCCCCACTTGCATAGTGTGTGATCCTAAGCAAGTCACCTAACTTCCTTGTGCTCCCAGGTCACACCTGGAAACAAGCTTCGGCTTAGTGTGCCTTTCCTGGTTAAACAATTTCCCCTTTCCCTTTCCCCTCAACACACTTGGAAATCAACTGTTCACAGCTCAATGTGCCCTGCTAGGCAATCCCTTCAATAATTAAATAACTAACTAACTACATTTATAAAATAAGTTAAGAAATACTTGTGATCTGATTGGTCAAGACCATCATGTGACTGGTACGGTTATCATATTATCATTGAACAATCCTGCATTTCAGACCTCATGGCAGATTTTTCATTAAATATGTTTTTTTACTTTGACTATTTTACAAGAAGAGTAGCATACTTCCTAATGCCCTGTTTTACTAGGTATACAAACACATCTGGTGGTTGAAAGCACTCGACTGGGCCCTGTGCCTCAAAACACATTGAAGGTTTCCCTCTATCACAGGACAACTGGATGCCCAAATGTGTTTTATTCTTTACAAATAAACAGTTCCTCTGTCCTTCCAAAAAATTCTTGTTTCAGTTTCTCAAGAACAGAGATTTAGGGCACAAAATGGTGTCAAACATTAAAGCTGAGGATTAGTTCTCCAAAGCATTACTTTTTTATTCTAAGGAGCTGGTGGAGCACATTCCTGAAATAGTAACATTTTTAGGATGATGTCCCTGATTTCAGTCGTATCTCTATATTTACTTCAGTCTTGCCCCAGATTTGCATTTCAGAGGGTTAAGGGATATTGTGACAGTTGTGGTTGTGGGGTCATGTTAAGAGGGCACTCTGTGACATTATTGGGCATGTACCAATGTAGTGAAAAGCCACCATCAGGTGTGATGGAACCAGTGGGGCACCAAGGCTGATATATCTCAGTTTCTGCCCCAACTTCCTACTTGGCTTGGCTGAGACCCAACTTGCTCACCCACTGAACCTACCCCAACCCTGTCTGTGCCTTGTTATTCATGGTTTACCCCCCATTGCAGCAGTTGGTATCTTCCTGGATAGAATGAAATTTAGAGTAGAAGATGGCCGAATGAGATCAAATGCAGTTTATGACAGTTCGGATATTAAAATGGCGGACAAGATTTTTGGATGAGTAGTCAATAATCCACATTAGGGAGCTGGCTCATTGATACAGCAGTAGCGGTACCACTTGTGATACTGGTGACCTGGGTTTTGGAATGAGCCTGTATTATTGGGGACCGGCCAGGGGGGTAGGATTGAGCATTCTAGAGGATGCTCTCCTTCCCCGAGGAGGGGAAATTACTAGTCCCAGGACTATAGTGCCACCTGGCTAACTACAGGTTGTATTGCACATGGGACAGCATAGCAGTAGGGAAGGGACGTCTGTCAGCATTATGCTCCACATACCTGCATGTGCAAGCTTGTGATGCCACTGTATTGGTGTTTCATGTAACAGGGGAAGGAAAAACCCTGGGCAACACATGATGAGGAACCTGAACCCTACAGGCCCCACATCGGTGTCAGGGTGCTCTCCCAGTGACACTGGGTCCATTCCATCATTGGGGTTTGTAAGGACCCACCAACACCTGCCATGGGGGGGCAAACCATGGAGGAACCTGCCTGGCACTGCAGGTAGGCCCCTGAGGAGCCAAGTGATGGGTCGGGGGGGGGGGTTAGCCAGAGCAACAGCCTGCACCAGAGAGCAAAAACAGCATTAACATAAAACAAAAATAATACACCTTAGGGTGTGTATGGTAAGACACATCTCATCACATGCCTTAGGTGGGTTACAAAGTATGAGGCACAGCCGGAGAGCTGAGAGCTTTTAAAGAGCAGCTGTCACCTACTTTTGCAGCACTCAAGCCTGATGTATTTGGTAGTCTGAGCCCTGTTAAGCAGAATCGCATTGTGCTTCTTTTAATGCTGTTGTTTATTTACTTATAAATTAGCTTTTTAAATGATATCATGGCCATGTCTTTCACTTGCTCTTTGACGCTCTGTGCATACCCGATGTAGTAGCATGATGCCATTAAGTGAGGAAACTACCACAGAGGTCCTACAGCAGTGTGTCCTTCAGTGTGCACAGCATGGCACATAATTCTAAACTTGATTCTTCCAGCGATGATAACACATATGTCACTAACCTCAGCGGGCATGAAGTAGAAGATGAGAGTGATGATGATCATGGCCATTTAATGTGATCAGATTTCGACAATATATAGCCCTACATGTCTGAACCCTAATTACCAGACAGTGATGAGGACTCTGACGAGGGTGTCAGTGAACCTCTTGAAGGAGTCGCTAACATGGAATGAATTAATAATACTGACTAGTATGTGTTTATTAATCTATACCCTGTTTAGCTTTCCTGCACTCATTTTACATGTGTAATGGCAAATGTGTGGTACAAGGTTACACTGTCCTACTTGGTTTGCATGTCAAACCTTATTACTGGTACCAGGTAGATAGTTATTATTGTTTTGTAATGTGAGAAGCAATTTTAATAGTACACTAAAGCATACAATACATTCCTATAATACTATAGCTAGGAAGTGATAATACCATGAATAGAAACTGAGAATACTATTGCTCAGAGCTCTGAATGATGGTATTATGGGCTCTGAATGATAGTATTATCAGAAAAACTGAGGAATGCAAATGCAGACTCTCTGACTGAAAACTTGTTGCTAAGGTCCCCAAGTCCACTTCCTGGACACACCTTGTGACATTTCTCCAAACCGCGCCTCGTGATTTGCTGCTGTCTGTTGGTGGACGGGCAGAACAGCTTTAAAAACATGGTGGCTGTCTCTTGCTTAGCAAAAGAAAATCATCCCCTATGCTCTTCTGCTGATCCTTTTTTTTTTCTACTTTGCCAAACTATCTGGTTGATCCTGTGTTCATGGAGCCCTGATAACAACTGAAAGGTAGGACTTCCTGCCAAACAAAATCACCGCAGGCACTCAAAAACAAGTACAAAGTTGACAGAGACTGTGTGTGTGTGTGTGTGTGTCTGTGGAGGGGTTGAGACTGAGCGAGCGAGACGAGTACTCAGTGCGGCAGCCAGCCAGCCTAACAGCATGCCAGAAACAGAGTCACAGATTTTAAAATTGGCTCCATATATTACAAAAAATAACAAATAGGCGAGTGTGTATCACATAGAAACATAGACTTTGATGGCAGATAAGGACCGCTTGGCCCACCCAGTCTGCCCATTTCCCTACCTATTGGATAAGCTGCAGATCCTAGTTAACCAACAGCCTACTTCCTGCTACCCCCCACTAGAATTGCCTTATGTCTGTCCCATGCATTCTTGAATTCCTCCACTGTTTTTGACTCTACGACACCCTCAGGAAGGCTGTTCCATGCATCCACAACCCTCTCTGTAAAAAATACTTCCTCACATTGCCCTGAACCATCCCCCCTCTATCTTCAAACTGTGCCCCCTTGTTCTTGCACATTTCTTTTTATGAAAGATGCTACCCTTCTGGACTTGGTTGATTTTCTTGAGGTTCTTGAAAGTTTCTATCATGTCCCCCCTCTCCCTCCTTTCCGCGAGGGTATATATATTAAGCTCCTTTAGTCTCTCTTTGTATGGTCTCTGGTGCAGACACTGCGCCATTTTAGTTGCCCTCCTCTGGACTGCCTCCATCCTGTCTATGTCCTTGCAGAGATGGGGTCTCCAGAACTGGACACAGTACTCCAGATGGGGTCTCACCAACTGTCTTGACCTTAATTGCCCCCAAGATGTGATCCTTTTGGATTACAGTAGAGCATTCGACAAGGTCTCACATAACAAGCTCATTACTAAACTTCAATTGGCAGGCTTCTCTCCCATCTTAGTTAAATGGATAAATAATTGGCTGTCTAATAGAAGCCAGCAAGTTAAATACAAGGCACCTTATCGGAAGAAGGAAAAGTGACAAGCGGGGTCCCTCAGGGATCCGTGCTAGGACCCTCATTGTTTAATGTTTTCATTTGGGACATGCAGATTAGCTTTGCAAACTATCTTTCCGAATTCACCGATGACACAAAGTTGGGGGGGAAGGCTGATTCTCTAATAAATAGATCTTCAGTTATCAATGATCTGAAACGTACTGAAACTTGGGCCCAAATAAATGAAATGCACTTTAACATAGATAAGTGCACTGTGTTATTCTTTGGTAGAGCTAATCCCTTACAGACATACACCCTTAATAATATTCCTTTGAAAGTTTCAGTATGCAAAAGAGATCTGGGAATACTAATTAATAATAAACTCTCTCATATAGACCAGTGTACCAAGGCGACTAAAACTTCCAGCCAACTACTTATGCGCATAAAGCGCACCTTTGTCACAAAATCCAAGGAATGCATCATCCCCTTATATAGAACATATGTTAGGCCTTATATGGACTATGGATCCCCACTCTGGAGTCCATATCTGGTACAAGATATACAGAGATTAGAAAAGATCCAAAGGAGAGCAACTAGATTAGTTCCTTACCTGGCATCTAAAAACTATGTTGAAAGATTACGTGTTACAGGATTACACTCATTGCAGAAAAGAAGAATTAGAGGGGATCTTCTTCTTCTTTATAAAGTCCATCAATCTCCAGAATTAAAGCAGCAATTTAGATTACAGTTTAATAATAGACATACTGTCCCCAGATTGCGCAATAAACAAATCAATGTAGCCAAAGCCAATACAAATAAAAGACTGAACTTTTTTACAGTAAGAGCACCAAGACTCTGGAACACCTTGACCTAAGAACTTGTGGATTCACCTTCCTTTACTGCTTTTAAACTAAGGCTTAATAGTTGACTATGGGCTACCTGTCTACGGTGCTGCCAACATGACTGCCCTAGACAAAATCCACCTTATCCTAAATAAGTCATGCAGGCTAATCACAGGGGCCCCTAGGCTCACACATACGTGTCAGCTTTATGACATGGCAACAGTGCTAAACCTTGACAAACGGCTGCAATATCAAACTTGCTTTACAGCTAAAAAAACCCTGCTAGGACTTTCTCCACCTGGGCTGACATCCTCCCTCCTCCTAGCCAACCCCTAGTCAGTACTCGGACCTCCTGCAAGGCCACCTTCCTGGTTCCTCGATCTAGGACCTCACACGGACAGAGGTCTTTCCGCCACAGAGCCCCTTCCTGGTACAACACGCTCCCTCTCTCCATCTCAGAAATCCCCACTATCTCCAAATTCAAAACTGTGCTCAAAAGCGAGATTTTCAACAAGCGCTGCTGTACCTGTATGGTGTACATGCCCTTTGCCCTGACAGTGCCCACTGGGCTGCACCCTCTCCGCATCACTTATTCCTACCACCCACATTACTGCCATATCCGACTGCCTACCTCCTCTCAACTGTCAAGAACTTACCATGTATGATAGAGTCTTAATACACTGCTTGCTAAATTGTCCTACTAGTATGCACTACTGTTACCAAATCAAACTACCTGCTGTGTTGTCCTTGTCATATGTTTTGCTGACTCTGTAACTAATTCCATGTAACTTGTTCGACTGTCTCGTTTTGCAAATGTCATACACTTATGCCGCTATACCCTGTAACCAACCCTTCTGTCTACAATACCTGAATATGCACCTTATAATGCATTCAGTGTAACCTGTACCCTGGATCCATGTATGCCTGCATCCTTATGCATATTGTTCTCTTTTATTATGTATTTTTTGTACTTGTATTATCTTCTCTTCTCCTGACGAGGTGCTTTTGGAAATGAGCCTCTGGCTCAAAGGTTGTAAACTGATTGCATTATAAATAAATAAAATAATAAATGGTTAGAAGTAAATCTGGACTTGAATTAATGTGTCACATTAATTGTGAGGGACAATCCTGATGGGCCTCGGCCTTCTTTAGTCCCATAAATACCAAGTAAACCAAGAGGGATGACAACTTCCTATTTTCTACCAGTGATGCCACTCGCTATGCATCCCATTTTCCCCCCAGCCCTCCTTACTGCTTTCTCACATTGTCTGCCTACCTTTAGGTCATCTGATATGACTACCCCCAGGTTCCTTTCCATTTTTGTTGTTGTTAGTATCCCCCCCTCCCGCTGCGTACTCTTCCCCTGGGTTTTTGTTTCCCAGGTGCATTACTTTGCACTTCTTTGCACTTAATCTAAGTTGCCATACTTTTGACCATTCCTCCAACCTTGCCAAGTCCCTTCTCATCCCCCCCTTGCGTATCAGTCTTGTTGCAGATCTTTGTGTCATCTGCAAAGAGGCATACTTTTCCTTCCAGTTTCTCTGCAATGTCACTTATAAAGACATTAAAGAGGACCAGCCTCAGTACTGAACTCTGTGGTACCCCACTAATAACCCCCTTTCTTCAGAGTGGACTCTATTTACTATTACCCTCTGTGTCCTGTTGTCCAGCCAATTTTCTACCCAGGCTTCCACCCTGGCACCCATTCCTAGGCTGGCTAACTTGTTTATTAATCTTTTTTGTGGGACAGTGTCAAATGCCTTGCTAAAGTCTAGGTAGGCCATGTCCACAGCCACTCCCTGGTCTACTACTTTGGTCACCTAGTCAAAGAAATCAATTAAATTCATCTGACCTGACCTTCCCACTGTGAATCCATGCTGCCTTGGTTCCTGTGTCCTGCTAGCCTCTAGGTACTCAACTATTCTTTCTTTCAGAAGTGATTCCATCATTTTCCCTACCACTGAGGTCAAACTAACAGGTCTGTAGTTTTCCTGCCTCTGTCTTTTTTTTTTTAACTATTTTTTCCCTCCGGTCATGGCTCATGGAAACTCTCTCTCTGGCACCCTGTCCATTTTCCTGCCCATCTGAGGCTCCTCTGTGCTGTGCCTCCTCTCTCCCACCCTTCCTGCAGCCAGCACCCCCAGTTTAACCCACCTGGAGTGGGTCGCCCCTCCTCTTGGGCAATCTTCCATGTCAGACTCTGGCTGCAGGTAAGGGCCTAGGTGGAGGACCTGGAAGGCCAGTCGGAGAGAGCATGGTGGTGAGCATGGGGGACAGATGCCGTCACCTGTCCCACGAGCTGGTGTTTTCCCTGTTCTGAGCTCACCCCCTCTTGCATGGTGCACCCCCCGATGCACTGGCACACAGCAATTCTGCCTGCATCAGCCACACTAGTTACGTGCCGCCCGGCTTGCTACAGTGCCCTCAGTCTCTACCGGGGGTCGCTGGCATGCCGGGTCACCCCCCCCCTGCTTCCCGGGAAGGAGTGCACCACAAGGGCACTCATCCTCAACCCTACCCCTGCCAACCCTGCACCTCAACCCTCAGTGCTACTGGGCCGGCCCTCCTGCCTCTGTCTTGCTCCCACTTTTGTGAAGGGGAATCACATCCACCTTCCTCCAGTCCTCAGGTACCACACCATCCTCCCATGATTTGTTAAAAAGGGTAGTCAGTAGTGTCACTAGCTCTCCCCTTAGTTCTTTTAGAATTCTGGGGTGAATCCTGTCAGGCCCCATTGTCTTGTCCACACTGAGTTTTAGGAGTTCTTTCAGGACTCTTTCTTCTGTGAATGGACTGGTATCGACCCCCCTATCCAGAGTGCTTCTACTGTTTGGTTTAGGTGCGTCCTCCTCCTCTTCTCTTGTGAATACTGAACAAAAGTATTCATTCAGTATCTCTGTTTTTTCACTGTCATCCTCTGCCCAGCCCCCTCCCTTTATTAAGTCTCACTATCCCTCCTTTAGTCTTTCTTCACTCACTACTGTACCTATAAAAGGTTTTATTCCCGTTCTTAACTGAGCTGGCTATCTTTTCCTCGGTTTGGGCCTTTGCTATTCTGACTGCCTTCCCTGCTTCCTTCTGCTTTAACTGGTACAGTTCTCTGTCCTGCTCCTTCTGCGATTCCTTATACTTTCTGAATGCTATCTTTTTCTCCCTAACCTTCCCCACCACCTCTTTTGAGAACCATAGTGTTTTTTTCCTTCATTGTGTTTTGTTTATTTGCTTCAGACAAAGGCTTGTTGACATCAGTTTTGATTTTTCCCCATTTTCCTCAACCCCTCCTTTCTGCCCTTTTGCTAGTGCATTCCTTAGGCACTCCTAGGTACTCATGAGAATACCATCTTGAGGTTCCCTTGTCCCCAGAACCTCTTGATGGTATTACCCCCTTGTAATACACACTCACCTATCTATTATTGTGTTTATCTCACTGACGTTTGACAGCGTTTTGTGAATCAAGTCTTAATAGCAAAAGACACTTATACCATGTAACTCATTTCCTTCTTCCTACTTGCTTGTAAATGGATTGACAGAATTCCCCCCCTCCCACATACACGCACTGACATGATATGATATGACCTGCCTGTACCTCCCAGTGACTGTATGAATTTAACTCCCCATGCTTGGACATGAGATTCATCTGGTGAGACAATTTAAAAGTATGGAAGTCACTGCCCCCCGTGCCCCACTCCAACATCCATACAGATACCAGCAATGGAAGAAATGTAACTCATTTGCTCACCAGACAATGCTTGAACCTGCGAGCATGTGTACAGGTCTTAGCCACCCACCCACATGCATGGATCCAATAATTGTGGTATTTAATTTGCTGGTCCCCTCTGTTGCTGTGGTCTGACATTGCAAAGATTCTTTGGAAAGTATTCACAAATTACATGCCCTTACAGTCAATGCTTTTCAACTGATTTCACTCTCCCCCTCCTCAGTGTTTTTACCTGTGTTGCTGGGTATCAAAGTCTTTGCTCTCCTCATCCATGCTCGTTCCTGATACTGATGGCAGTGAGGTGACTGCACCCACCTTAAGCATCACACCTCCCACCCACCATGCTCAGTAACGCTACTGAACATATAAAACTCATTTTCCCCACCTACCCAAGTCTGTGTTTTGTGCGATGATGTGGAGCTTATAGCCCCAACTCACATGCATGGAATTGTGATTTACGGTACCGCACCCATTGTGCCTCAGTGACTATGGCCAGACCAGTGACTGATAGTATGTACAGCATTTTTCATTCCTCCCCCAGATGCTCAGCTAAACGAGGCACCGTAATTGAACCTTGTGCACAGTCCCCCAGCATTCCCTCAACTACAATCCTGTGCATCAAACTCATTGCTTTTGCTGGCAGTGATGGTTTTTCCAGGGGGGTGGGGGCATAGGAGATGGTGGTGAAGCCTGTCTCAACCAGGAAGCAGAAACAGAATATGCAAAGAAGTCATCATAGGAACATATACAATGATCCCATAAAAAGTCAAACTGTTGATCCACTGGGGCCTGTATTCCTAATCTAACCTCGTGAGTTATTTCCCATCCAGGATCATAGCCCTACACATTCACACCCAATTCACTGCACACTTTATATTGTTGCTATCAACCATCATGCACTTCAATCTGTCACAGGGATGATGGAAACAATGGACCGTCTTACCAACCTCCAACATGACTTGTACACTTTTACAAGGTTAAACCACCTTTTGTAAAATAATACTTCATTTCCCTACCAAACCTCCCCCAGTCACTCTCACTTATACCAGGCAGTGACAGGGGTACCACTGTATTATTTGACACAATGGAGTGTTGCATTTCTAACACTGTGATCTGTTGCTACCTGGTAATGCTACTGTGGTCTCTATATTATTAATTTAAACTTAACAGAATTGATTGTAATGGTATCTCTTTTCTTTTTTTGTTCAGGTGCTCATAAACAAACTGTGTACCAATAGACACGATGGAAGAATCTCAGCGCTGCAGAGAAATTCAGGTAGTTATTCATTGAATGGTGGGGCACTCCTGTGTAACCTTCCAACCAGGACTTTTAATAGTATTTTTGGACATATGGGTACTCCAAACAGCATACTTCTCATACTGGCAGCAGTATGGACATGTTCCAGTTGCTTCCATCAGTGGGTAAGTATAATTCTTTATGTGCATCATGGTTTGTGTAACTGTACTGTTTGTAATTGACCCAGTTATGTGTTCATTTTTACAAACTCTAAGACATCAGCTGGTGGTAAAATGTACTGAATGTCAAAAGAGTGACTATAACAAGACTGAATGGGTGAAAAGTGAATATGTGAATAGTGAATGTGTCAAAAGTGAATGTATGAAAAGTGAATGTATGAAAAGTGAATGTGTGAATAGTGAATGTATGAAGAGTTAATGTGTCAAGATTGAATGAATGAAAGTGGAGTAGGTGTCGGAGTGCAGTGTGAGGATGGAGCACCTTGGTGACTGCTGTCCCTTTACTGGGGCTAGGGTTACACTTCACAGCATTCTACGGCCACCATAGTGTTGTCTGTGAGGGAATCAGGCTTATGGTGTCGGCATACATAGACTGATTGTAGGCTGCTGATGATCCAAGCATAGACACATGCAGTGTCACATGCCTGCTGCCTTGAACACTGCACCTTGGGTGACAATGTTAGACAATTATTTATTTATGTAGTTTTTGTTGACCAGGTAGTTGCGCTGGACAGCAAAGCTGCCTATTTTCGGGCACAACTTGGGAGGTTACATACAATGGGTGGGAAACAGCAAAAGTACAAGGATAAATCATGTGACAACAAGCAGTAAAATCAACCTAACTCACAATAGTCAGGCAACAGCCAACTGAAAACAGAGTCAGGCAAAAAAAGGAAATACAATGCATGGCAGTATAGTGGCATAGCAAAGATCTGACAGATCAGAACCTCTGTATATGACATGCAATGTCTGAGTTGTCACTGGCCATGGCCACCTGGAGCCCTGCACCCCATTGAGCATCCACTGCGTCAAGCATTGAGGCTCTGATGCCATTGTGCAATGGTTAGTCATGATATATAGCGGTGTTGCATAGCCCAGGTTATTGTCATTTCTCTGGTGTTTTCTTTTTTTTCCTTTTTTTCCCCCTTCTTTTTCTATTTTCTCCCCATACACCCCTTCCCCTCACAGCATGAACGTGCATGTGTGGAGGCATGTGCACATCACAGAACCACACTTCTGTGTCTCCCAAACACTGGTGCTGCCCTTTGGTCTCCACTAGGGGGCAGCCTAGGAGTGGGATAACAACCCTCCCCTTCCTGGGAAAGGGGAGCAGTCCTTCGGATGCTCAGTCCTCTCCCTCCCCTGCCTACTCCCAGTAACCTGAGGTCATTCCCAACTCTGGGTCACCAGTGTGATGTGAGGTGAGGTATGGCATCCAGCACCTCAATCCTCAGTGCCTGCTTTTCTCTGGTGTCTCTGACCATTACATAGAAACATAGATTTTGACAGCAGATAAGGACCGCTTGGCCCACCCAGTCTGCCCATTTCCCTACCTAATGGATAAGCTGCAGATCCTAGTTAATCAGCAGCCTACTTCTTCCTACCCCCATCCCCTAGAATTGCCTTATGACTGTCCCATGCATGCTTGAATTCCACCACTGATTTGACTCACAACCTTCCTCCGGAAGGCCGCTCCATGCATCCACAACCTCTCTGTGAAAAATACTTCTTAAATTACCTCGAGCTGCCCCTCTCTATCTTCAAATTGTGCCCCTTGTTCTTGCACACCCTTTTTGAAAGATGCTACCTCTTGGACTTTGTTGATTCCCTTGAGGTACTTGAAAGTTTCTATCATGTCCCCCTCCTCCTTTCTTCGAGGCTATACATATTCAGCTCCTTAAGTCTCTCTCATATGTCTTCCGTGCAGACCCTGCACCATTTTAGTTGCCCTCCTCTGGACAGCCTCCATCCTATCTATGTCTTTGTGGAGACTGGGTTCCAGAACTGCACGCAGTGCTCCAGATGGGGTCTCACCAACTGTCTGTACAGAGGATAATAACTTCCTGTTTTCTACTGGTGATGCCTCTCCCTATGCATCCCAGTACCCCCAGCCCTCCTTGCTGCCTTCTCACATTGCTTGCCCACCTTTAGGTCATCTGATATGACTACCCCCAGGTCCCTTTCCATTTTTGTTGTTGTTAGTATCTCACCCCCCATTGTGTACTCTTCCCCTTGGGTTTTGTTTCCCAGGTGCATTACCTTGCACTTCTTAGCATGGAATCTAAGCTGCCATACATTTGACCATTCCTCTAACCTTGCCAAGTCCCTTCTCATCCTTTCCAGCCCACCTTGTGCATCAACTCTGTTGCAGATCTTTGTGTCATCTGCAAAGAGACATACTTTTCCTTCCAGTGCCTCTGCAATGTCGCTTATAAAGACATTGAAGAGGACCGGTCCTAATACTGAACCCTGTGGTACCCCACTAGTAACTCCCCTTTCTTCAGAGTGGACTCCATTTACTATTACTCTCTGTGTCCTATTCTCCAGCCAATTCTTTACCCAGGCTGTCATCTTGGGACCCACTCCCAGGCTGGCTAACTTGTATATTAATCTTTGTGTGGGACTGTGTCAAATGCCTTGCTAAAGTCTAGGTAGGCCATGTCCACAGCCCCTCCTGATCTACTACTTTGGTCACCCAGTCAAAGAAATCCATCAGATTTGTCTGGCATGACCTTCCGCTGTGAATCCATGCTGCCTTGGGTCCTGAGCACCTCTGGCCTCTAGATACTCAACAATTCTTTCCTTCAGAAGTGATTCCATCATTATCCCTACCACTGAGGTTAAACTAACAGGTCTGTAGTTTTCTGCTTCTGCCTTGCTCCCACTTTTGTGAAGGGGAATCACATCTGCCCTTCTCCAGTCCTCGGTACCACCCCATCCTCCCATGATTTGTTAAAGAGGGTAGTCAGTGGTGTCACTAGTTCTCACCCTTCGCTCTTTTAGAATTCTGGGATGAATCCCATCAGGCCCCATTGCTTTGTCCACCTTCAGTTTTAAGAGTTCTTTAGAACCCTTTCTTCTGTAAATGGGCTGGTATCAACTTCTGTATCCAGAGTGTTTCTACTGTTTGTTTTAGGTACCTCCCCACTTCCTTTGTAAATACTGAGCAAAATATTTGTTTAGTATCTCTGCCTTTTCACAGTCACCCTCTGCCCACCCTCCTCCTCTTTATTAAGCCTCACTAACCTCCCTTGGTCTTCCTTCGCCTTGATGTACCTATAGGTTTTATCCTTCTTAACTGAGCTGGCTATCTTTCCTTGGTTTGGGCCTTTGCTGTTCTGACTGCCTTCCCAGCTTCCTTTTGTTTTAACTGATACAGTTCTCTGTCCTGCTCCTTCTGTGATTCCTTGTACTTCCTGAATGCTTTTTTTCTTGAACCTTCACTGCCACTTCCTTTGAGAACCATAGTGGTTTCTTACATCATTTCATTTTGTTTATTTGCTTCACACAAAGGCTTGTTACCTCTGTGATGGCAGTTTTATTTTTCCTCATTGTTCTTCCACCCTCCTTCCTGCCCATTTGCTAGTGCATTCCTTAGGCACTCACCCATTTTGGCAAAGTCAGCCCTCCTAAAGTCCAGTACTTTTGCCTTTGTATGGCTTGACTCTATTGTTGTGTTTATTGTGAATCATACTGTTCGATGGTCGCTAGTTCCCAGATGGCTACCCACTTCTACATCTGTGATCCTCTCTTCATCTCCATTTGAGAGAACCAGGTCTAAGATTGCTCCCTCTCGAGTGGGCTCCAATACTAGTTGTCTAAGGCCTGCCCCCTGTAGGGCATCTAGAATAACCCCACTCTTTGAAGTGGCTGCTGCAACTGCACTCCAGTTAACATCTGGCATATTCAGATCACCCATCAGCAATATCTCCCCTTTTTCTGCCATTCTAAGTATTCTTTCTATCATTACAGCCATGAGATAGTGAATTATGCTGTTCAAGACATAATGTTGACTATTTAAGATCCCCATTCAAACTACTAAACACCAGCAAACAGCAAACACAAAACAAGTATTCATGTCTAAGTACAAATGCCATCATGAGTCATTTTGCATAAATTGTATACAAGGATGGAGTGTCTGTTTATCATTTCACTTCTATGTTCCCAACTCAGTAACTTTGCCATTTAAATTTTTTTTAATTTGTTGTATTTCTGTTTTTTATATGAAAATATGAACTTGCCAGCAGAAACAGGCCTCATAGTCTATCTAGTCTGCTTGAGTGTGCAGCTAGCCCCTCACCCTGCAATGGCCAGTACACCTCCTCTGCACCTTGTCCAGGTGTCAATCAGGACTTATGTTGTGCATCTGTTCCATTACTGTTTTATTTCCCCATGGGTGGTGTCTGCAGGAGTATAACAAACCCCTCAGGAGACAGGACCCTGCAGGCACTGACTGATGCCTTCATAGCTGTGTTCGGGGCCTGTGAGACACTGGTCTCATCCAACCAGTTATTGCCATTTTCCTCCAGTTTTTTTCCCCTGGGAGGTGTGGGTGTGCAATGTCAACATCAGGCATACTGCTCGGTCCAGCACAATGTGTGTCACAACAGCCCCCCATTGTTTATTGCTGTCCTGTTGTTACACAATTGTTAGGCACAGCAGGTGTCAGGCAACTTTTGCTATCCATGTCCCTCCACCCCTCAGATGATGACAGAATTCCATTGGATGTTCCATCCTTCTCCTTCCCAGCTGGCACCCCTACTTCCCAGCTCGATTCAGAACTGTGGTGATAGCGTTCGTAGATGGTGGCAGTACCACTGCTGCTACAATACTCCATGCCATCCATCATATACCTCTTTAAAGTAACTGAAACATGCACCACTGATGAACATCAAAAAATGAAAAGCTTTTATTGCAGAACTCATGACAGGAAAATACGCTGTAATTATGTGTTGTTCATCACTGTATTATAAACACCCAGTGATGAGACATGTTCCCATTCCATATTTTTGGCTATTGGGAACGTAGGCATGATCACATGGGTGACTGGCAACAGTGTCATTCAATTACTCGGTAAATATTTCAAATACAATTCAACAGTGATCTTTTTGAGATTAACTTACATTATGTTTCTTTTTTTCTCAACAGACATTATTGTTATACTGCCTACATGCATTTTGTCCGATGGCATTGGAGTTTCTGGGGATGATACCATCATGTTCCTATTTCCTTCGTTGTGTGGTACTGTACATTGCATCAGGCAACAGTTTACATTTGAAGAATATTGTGGGTTCCAGTATCCAGTTATAATGGATATGCGGGGGGCAAGTGTGTGATAACTCATTTATCTGGTACACTTGACTGTGACCTCAAGTAACCTCACAAGTGGTGAAGCCCTTTGGGCTGCCTTTTTGTGCCACTTCTGAGTCCACGACAATCCGCACATTTCCCACACTATGTTCTGGAACACCAACAAAACTATCCCTATCCAAACCAACCTCCCTGAATGCTTTTCCTGTTTCTTTTCTTTCACAGCTATCTGACCTACTTACCCCTTATTTACACATTATTACTCAGTTACTATCCTTGTCTGTCTCTAACTGGCTCTCTCTACCTGTACACCCGCCCACCAACTTCTAGTTCCTTAGCCCTGGCACTTATTATCAGTTTTGTTATATATTGTATGTACTACGGTTATTTTTCCAATTGTACTGGGTTTTTGTATCTCACTCTGACTACTTAATTGTACCCAATATATTTGTAACCAATGTACTCATGTCTGTTATTCCATCACTGTATAATTTCTGAGTGTCCTGGGTTTGCTAACCTCACCCAACCTGCTTACCTGTACCCAATGTATTTGTAACCAATGTATTCATGTCTGTTTCTCCTCCTCTGTATAATTTCCTTTTTGATGTGGTGCCTTTGTAAAAGAGCCCCTGGCTTAAAGGTATTAATTCTGAGATTCAATAAATAAATAAATAAATAACATTCAGAAAGACCCGAAAGTCCCCCTGCATGCAACTCCTTGACCACAGTTGGCAGTGCAAAAGAACCATCACGTGGATGTGGAATGCTTGTGTGGAGTGGTGAGCATATCTGCATCACTTTAACACCCTACAGGGCGTTTGTCTAACTGAACTGTGACAAACAGCCACACGGTGCAGGACAATGACTCCCTATCACCCAACTGACCCACAGTAACCAAACGAGTCACTTGGCTGTGAATCACCTATTCATTCTCAGTCACATTTATTGCTCCCTCTACACGGCACTGCGGTGGTGGGTAAACGTGATGTAAAGGATGTTAGGCAAGTGACAGGTAATGCTGGTTATGTGGCTGGGGGTTGATGTTGAGCATGTGTGGCTCAGCTGGCCATGTAAGGCAGGAACTGTATATTAAAGGAAGGGAAAAAAGTGTGTGTTTATCAACACACAAGTAAGGCTTTGAGTGAATTGAGATATTGCTGTTACAAGAAGTACCCTTCTCAACCTATCATACAGCAGTCTCTGTTTGTCTTGGCTATCTTGACATGTGCACACACCATTGCTGTCAATGGTGAAACTCTGATAACAGTCCAATTCATGAAGGTGTTATAAAGTGTGTCTGCACCCCAGTTGCTGCATCCTTTATAACATCTTCTTGAACTGGACCTATCATACCTTGAAGTTCAATGTTCAAGTAACAAATAATTGTCATGACATAAAGCGTGGAAAGCTAACAACCGTTGGTGTCATTCCTGCAGTAAACAGCAGTGTTTGCTGACTACAATAAAACAACTGTAATGAACTGCATTAAATATGCCCATGTTTAGTTCCATTAAATATTATTATAAACTGGGTAAGAGAAATACTGTACTGTGATTGGTGGAATCCAGTCTCATGACCGTGCTGATATCCCAGCACAACAGCACAGGTCCAGAAATGTTTAACTTTCTGAACTTTATTACTTGGTCCAAAAATTAAAAAAAATCATGGAAGTCATTTTATAATTGCAATAAGGCATTTCAGGGTGTATGCAATTGAGGGATAATGACACTTCTTGGGTGCATAAAGCCCTCGGCTTCTCCTAGGGCTTCAGTTCCTGAAGAGTGCCGTTATCTCACAATAGCTCACACCCTGTCATGCCTCATTGTTTAAACTACAGTTTGGAAATGTGATAAATGGATGCACAAGATGATCACAGGCTGACTGTATTAAACAGTGTGAAGATCCACAGTAATATTTTTAAATAATTTCTGGAGACTTCAAGTTTTAGTACGACTTTCTAAAACATTATATTGCAGTACTTGTGATAAACTCATACTGTATATTAGGTTGTTTTGGGAATTACCCTACTTATACTATCAATGGTCACTGAAAAGTACTCGTACTTATTTCATGTACGGGGACATGTGAGAATTTACAGACATAGTCTTGTCTGGGTGCTTGAACGATGATGATGGAAATTCTGGCAGTGCATTTTCCAAAAATCTGAGTAGCTCTTTATTCGAATTCCAGCACTGATGTCCTCAACTGCCACTATAAAATCTTGATTATACTCTGCACTGAAATGTAATTTCAACAGTAAACATTATATTAAACATATGTATGTGTCTTTCCTTACTGCTTATGTACCCATTCACAATACCTTCATTCATATCTGCACATCCCCTCAAACTGCCTAGCCACCTACCTCTGCTAGCTTTGTAAACACACTTCAATGGAGTAATGTGGTGCTGTGCTACGATGACACACTCACACATGTAGTAACATCACCAGTTTTGCGGAGATGACGGTGGCACAGAAATTCACAGGGCATGTTAGTAAGGATGTGCTGTGGTGCTCTGTATGTATCTGTGCTTTCAGAGAGAGTGATATCACATGAATTGATGACAGTGCATGCACGTGACTGCTACATAGATGTCAAGACATCAATATATGCAACAGCTTACACTAGAATGCCATCAGCACCCGCACTTTGACCATGTGGCTGTGTCTTGCAGTATCAGTGAGTCCTCACTTCCCAGAGAATTATATTTGGTACTCTGGGACAATGGATCCTCCTCCTCTGCCTGGCCATCCATGGATGGCCAATGCTCTTTCACAAACAGGGATCACTGGCACTGTCAGTGTTACTGGTACCACTTCCATTATGAGTCAACTACAACATGGCTGTGCTGCCAGTTCTCTTTCCTATAAAACATACAGAAACCTCCAGCACTGAAAGTTATATATGGTGTGTTAAGTACATAGCCCAAATGCCATGATGATACACATTACTTATCTGTTCACATACCCTTTCATATAGACGCTATGGTTTCTGTCACTGTTGCTACACAGAAAAATATACAACTGCATATTTTATCACATTGACAGTCTACCCTTTCGAAAATACAGCAAATTGCATGATCATGCACTGTGCAACCTGCAATACGTGTGACTGCCCCATGCTGAGCAACAACACTGTGTAAAGCTGTACTGAGTAAAGAAAAAGGAGAACTTTCTCTACTTCAGATGTGTCATTTTCTTTTAACATTACTCACCATGCATGCTCAATGACAGAACACTGTGCACCACTTAACCACCTTATTTGTATTTCAGAAAGTGGATGGCATATCTTTTCATTCCCTCTTTTGTTGTTGCTTGATGTCAACTTGCATTTTCATTGTAGTCCATGGTGGCCTGGGGAGACCTGTGCACTTTTGGAATATTTACAGTACCCAAGAAATAAGACATGAGGGGGTGTGCATTATAAATTTCTAACGCACGGCCTGGGGCTTAGTGAGGCTCATGGCCGCAGTCCATGTGCCTTCAGCCCCTGGCCACACATTAGAAATGTCTAAGGCACACCCCTGGAGTGTCTTATTGTGCTTAGAGAATGGGACTGTGTGTTTTAAATGCATGTACAAATTTAAATTGTGTGGCTTAAATGCCAAAAAAGTAAATTCATTGATGTATTTTGACCTAAAATAGTTCCACCACCTGTATGACCAAATCCATTTCTTTTTTTAATTTCAGTACTTTTGTTCTGCTAGGGCTTCTGTAGCAGTATTTTTTTTTACAGTAGTTGTCTCCACCCCACACACACACACACACACACACACACACACACACTAACAAACACAGATCAAATATGTTGTACAGAAAAGACAGTTAACAGTAAAAAATTTAGATGGAGTTACATTTGTGGAGTTTTGTTTTTGATACTTTGGGATGGAGCAAGCTGGTTCTTGAGGCAGAGACAGAGTGATGTCATTGCACTTAGTCAGGTTTTCAATGGCCATTTTGAAGTACCAACAAATGGTAAGCACATCAGCTGAAACTTGTTCTGGATAAACAGTATGGGTACTCCTTTCTTGTGCCTGCAGTTTTTCAACTACCTTTTTGATGTGACGGCTGTTTGCATTTGTGAATGTGGGATCCTGCTGGTGTGGGCAGATGGAAGGAAGCCATGATACTTTAATGGAGACGTTAATACAATCACTGGGAGCATTTGTCAGGAGTGACTGTCTTTTAATTTTTTCTTTAGAAATGTTCAGGAGTTCGGCACAACACTGAAGCAATGGTGACTGAGCACTAGTTGGAAATTACTGATATAAAAGTAAGCCTCAGTTAGTGTGACAGCCAGTGGTGGGTTGGAGCCAAGTGCCTGGTGAGGTGGGTGGGAACGAGTGCAGAGCAAGGTGAGGGAACATACATCAACAGGAAAGTGATCAGACATATACTACTACTACTACTACAACATTTTCTGCAGGAAACTAATGTTTGAAAATTTGAATTAGGAACTTTGAAACTAATAAAATATGTGTGCATGACTAGGATTTAGCAGATAACAGGAAGCAGAACAGCAAGTAACAACGTGCAAAAGACTAGCTGCGATCACTGGCAAAAATGACAAAACTCAGCAGTGTGTACAGGTTTTCTTCAATGGATTTGCATAGTTCAGTTGTCATGTATTTAAAATATTTGTTGAACAAGTGAGCGGCAGATGAGGTATCGTGGGGAGGAGCATAGTCTTGCTAAGTGGGAGAAAAAAAATGGCTGCTGTTTGTTCTTTCAAATTCTACTGGCTCAAGGATATTTTTTATACCCTGCATTCATGCTGGCAGCACTTGTTTTTAGCTCTGCATTAGAAGTGAGTCATATACATTTCTGTATGACATGTTCACATTTGCTTGACATTAAGATGCATGGAAATACAGAAATAATGCAAATCATTCAGCCTTCATTTATTAG
The DNA here is from genome assembly GCA_016271365.2 of Neoceratodus forsteri. NCBI lineage: Eukaryota > Metazoa > Chordata > Ceratodontiformes > Ceratodontidae > Neoceratodus > Neoceratodus forsteri. The sequence goes on along the minus strand of CM028138.1, from coordinate 709,487,783 downwards.
CAAATTTCACCTGCGTTTCATGGGTACCAGGTCAAAACAGTGTACCAGGAAGAGCTCAGCAAGAATCGCGCTGTATAAAGTGCAGAAGGATTTAGAGTGACAGGGGTATAATAGTGGTAGGACATTATCACTATCGCTGTTGCTCTGAGGATTGCCTGTAGAGGGATCAAGGTGTCATGTGCTGGGGTGCCTGGCCAAGCTGCTCCTGTGGTGGAGTGGCTAGGGCATCAGCACATGGCAAAGAAGGAGACCTGGGACCATGGTTCAGTTCCCACCAAGTTTCTGCTGCTGAAACTTTTTTTTAAATAAACAAGTAATTTCCTCCTCCCTCTCACTCTTTCTCCCATCCCGAATCATGACCCCGAGTTGATTATTTCAAGTCTGGGGTGTGTGGGTGGAGAAGTTCCTCCACATCAGGAGGTGGGGGGCACAGCCCACTGCCAAAAAAAAAAGAAGTCTCATAGTGTTCAATGGGACTGCATTCTTATTGTCAGGTCACTCTTGCACCTGACATTGTTTGTGAAGGTGCTGTTTCCCTTATAGCATTTATTGCTGCATGTTTTTTGTTTGCAACGAAATGACCCCGTGCCCAATTCATGCCATTGAACAAAAAGACAATCATTTTGGGTGCAAACTGATACGGCAGACTGTGAAAAGCCTCAAGTGTGGAAGTTTGATACTTCCCAGAAAAGCCCCTGGTGTCAATGCACAGTCTGGTACAGTGGTCATTTCCTGAAGCTGAACAGCAGCATGCGAAGCCGCAAAACAAAGCCATGCTATTATCTGGCACTACTGAATTATGTAAGAACCATGCAACTAAGATTTCAAGAATTACGTAATCACATGGTTTTAGCTAAGGTTTGCAGTGTTCACCGGTTATTACATTGCCATGGGTACATTTGGGGAACAGCCTGTCATGCTGATGGATATCCTGCACGTGAAATGTGACAGATTTCCATTTTGCAAGAACAAGTTCATCATCATCATCAAGAGGACTCGATAGGACCAACCAGCACAAGTGACTCACAACACTTGTAATCCAAGGTCTCATTTCCTGATTTTTTTTTTTGCATGACAAAGCAAGCAATTTCTTTTTTAGTCCTACAAGAAGTAAAATAAAGGATTATGTTACTGTCAGAACTAAACCAGTACAAGTTCTGGTTATTCACAATATTTTATTAGGTAAAACTCTTCCAGAATGATACTTTAATACTTTGGACATTTTGTTTGTGTTCTACAGGTTAGGCTGGGGTAGTACCCCTCTATCTGTCCAAAGACCACACCCATCCTTAACCTACTGTCAATTCACATGGCTGACAGGTATATGTGAACTGTGTATTGCCCATTGTGGGGGTGGGGGGGGGCTCTCTTTAGGCAGTAATGTTACCCTTAAACACTGTGGAACTGCAATGCTATGTCTTTTCAGTGCTGCTTCATGCTGAAACCTGCCTGAAGCATTTTTTCATGTGTGGATTCCACTGGAGACACAGATGTACAGTGATGGCATTGCATGAATGTGTGCACTGACCAGTACCATCTGCACAGGTCCACCATTGTCTCCTCATCTGATTTTGTGATCCAGGTGGGATTACACACATTCTCCAATGGGTGACTCTTGTGCGCTGTGCACACATGGACATCCCCCAAGGAGGAGCTGAACACTCCATTGAATGGTCATCCAAACTCCACACAGCTATCCCTGTGACATTCATGGTTCATCCTTGAACCAGAGGCATCAACATGGCAGGTTGCACTTGGATTGGCATGCGGCTCGTCTACACTCATTTCTTGACCTTAATTTAATCACAAACTGCAGTATGTAAGTGTCTGACTTACTGTACACCTACATCACAATATGCTAGTAACAGCAACACACTGAGAGAATGACAAATAAAATGTATATAAATATCCTTGGCCACATGCCAGATGTCAAATTGATAGTATCTGGTGTGTTTTTTCTAACCCATTTTGCAACTGCCATATGACAATCCTTAACCAGCTGATCAATGGAAAATCCTGCCTCGCTTACAGATGCAACACTCTGCCATAATCCCTCAAGTTTCATATTGGTGCTTTCACCACATTCGTTACTCTGTAGAGAATTACAATTGTAGTACTCAGTAACATAGAAACATAGAATCTGATGGCAAATGAGGGCCACTTGGCACTCTGCCCATTTTTTCTACCTTCATTTTCGCTTCAGACCCTACATCATGTATGGCACTTTCTCCTCCCTCCCTTTCCTTACCTCTATGGTTCCCCTTCACCTGTCCTGTCCTTGTAGGGGCATTGATGCAGATTCATAAAGCCCAAGCAGTAAAGTTCCATTTAGCCCCTTACCCACTGTGTCATGGCCCACATGTGTGCAGGCAGTCATGCGCGAGTCATGGAACTGAGTAACATGGAAGCCATCAGTTGCTCATGCGATCATGCTACCAACAGTAATAAACTTGGTGGTGGCCCAGAACAAGGTTGGGAAACAGAGCAATATTGTCTAGGACAGCTGTGTTGCTTGCTGCTCTATCCAGTATAAGTAATGATCCACAACACAGATCCATGTTCAACATATGTCTTGAATGAACTGGGACATGTAAGTCACAGCAAACATTTATTTATTTTTATTTATTTATTTATGTCTTTGGTGACTGGGTAGGTGCACTGATCCAGAGGATCATTTTCAGGCATGACCTGGGCCACTACAGTGGCAGAGAAACATCACATATACAAATAGTTCATACAATAGGTAGTACAACAATGCACACCCCAATTGGGGGTAGCGGAAGACACAAGTATGCAGGATTTAGGACAGCATAAACAAGTGATGAACATGCAATATAATAGTTTATACAGATTACACATATAAGCAGTCTATAAGATGCAGTGGTACCAGTAACTTACAGTTCATGCAGCTATACAGGTAAACACATAATATATGTATCTAAAGTACAGGGTTTCCTGCAAAAGTAGTAATTGTAACAATCCATTGTGGCAACAGAAAGTACAACACCTACATGAAGACATTACTAGTAGAAATGGGGAGGGGGATCAGGGTAGGTCAGAAAAAGGGTGGTTGGGATGGGGAGGACAGGAGGGACGTTGTGCAATGTGGCTTCAGGTAGATCAGTACATTTATTGTGCAAAAGAGATTTTGGGGTGGTCTGGTTATGGTGTCAAAAGGAGAGGGGGCAGGAGGCAAGGGGAGACTTTGGGCTGATAGGGAAAAGAGGACAAGGTGAGGAGGGGCAGACAATCAGGCATATTGAGATGAGGAAAGTGCCATAAGGTAGTAAGGGCAATAGCTGGAGGTAGCTTTTAACACCCTTGCAAGGAGCAGGGACAGATTACAGCCATGAGGAGCCAGTCCTTTAGATTTTGTTTAAAAGCATGGTGGGTGGCAGATGAGCGAATGGACAGTGGGAGCTTGTTCCATAGGGAGGGGTCTGCAGTCGAGAAAGCTAGAGTTCCCATGGTAGTGGAGATGCAGGGTACTTCGAGTGGGGGTATAGATGAGACCCTGAGGTTCCTAGAGACCACTCTATCTGTCAATAGGGGTGAGTAGGGGGACAGGTGCTGGTTGTGGAGAGAGTTGTTCACCAGACAGCCTATAGCATAGTCAAATCGGCCCTGTAAGGGAAGCCATCCTAGAATCTGGTAGAGGGAGCAGCAATGGGAGTGGTAAGGAGCAAGGAGGACAAAATGACATATGGAATTGTAAGTTGTGTTTAGCTGAGAGAGCAGGGTAGAGGATAGGTGTGAGTAGACTGGGGAGCAGTAGTCGAGGAGGGGCAGAAGGTTTCCATGAGCAATGGCAAGTTGTGCTTCCTTAGTGAAGTAGCATTTATGTCGATAGGCCATGCCCAGGATTTGGAGGATCCTTTGTATGGTTAGGTTAACATGCTCGGAGAAAGAGAGTGAGGGGTCAAGGGTGACTCCTAAGTATTTAAAGGAGGTGACATTTTCAAGTGGAGGACCAGTTGAGGTGAGCACTTGGAGGAAGGATTTGGCTTTGGTAGTCTTGGTGGGGAAGGGTTTAAATCCAAAAATTATTGACTTCGTGTTCTTTTCGTTTGCTAGTAGTTTGTTGGAGAGGAACCAGTTGTAGGTGGAGCAGTAGTCATGTGTGAGGGCAGAGAAGACAGAGTCAACTGATTTGTCGCTGTGATGTATGACTAGATCTTCGGCATAGAGAAGAGTGTTGCAACTAAGGCTGTCCTTGGAAAGTGAGTTTATAAACATGGAGAAGAGTAGGGGACCAAATATGGAGCCCTAGGGGACCTCGGTGGTAACAGGGAGGGGGCAGAGGACGCTTTCCTGATGATGACTGACTGAGTTCTGTTAGATAGGTAGCTTCAGAACCACGCAGTAGGTCCTTGGAGCAGCCATATCATAGAAGGGTTGAGTGGAGGAGGTGGTGGTGGTCGACCAAGTCAAAAGCTTTTTACAGATCAACAAAAACTATGCCCATGGGTTTGCCCTAGTCTGTGTTCCTCAGAACATGGTTTGTGAATATGGCTAGAGCAGATGACATGCCATGTTGCTTGTGGGAGCCATGTTTTTCCAGATGTTCTGACAGTTGAGCGTGCAGTATTTTTTTGAGTAGCTTGCTCAGGTGGGGAGGAGGGAGATGGGCCTGTAGTTATCTGGAGAGAGTGAATCACCAGCTTTAAGGACAGGTACTACATTGGCATGCTTTCATGAGTCGGGTACTGAAGCTGTGGCGAGGGCAAGATTGAAGATGTATGTAAGGGGTTTAATGATCGCAGGTGAGACAAGTCTTAGGAAAGCAGGATATAGCCCATCACTGCCAGGACTTCCTTTCGCTTATAGGAATTTTAGCAACTTGATTGTGCCAGTGTGGTAGATGGTCCTGAAGTGGAAAGGAGGGGGCTTTGCACAGGCAGGGGAGGGGGGGGTAGTTTGATTTTGATTGATTGATTGATTGACAATATATGCACTTGATACAAATTCAGAGATCCCTCAGCACAGGGATGGATAAATGCATGTGGAAAAGGTGTTTATGTTGGAATTTACCATACTGCCAGAATGTAAAATGTTTCTACCTGCCTGCAAAAAGTTATTGTCATCTGGCTAGAACAGTTACAAACTTGGGGGACCACCTTTTTCGTTTACCATCTTGTCAGAAATAATGCCATACAATACAATCCCAAAGTTTATGGTTGTGGACAATCCATCTTTGAGTCTCTGGGGCACTCAGATAGGAAACACAGGGGGGTAGTTTGGCTGATAGTTAAGGGCAGTGGAGGCCTGGGGGGGTAACTTGCTGAGACAGGAGGAGAAGTTGGTGAATTTTATGTTAAATGCGTTAGTGATATCAGTAGGGTCTGAGATGAGACCGGAGAGAGATGCAAGCTCAGAGATAGGAAACACAGCATAGCAGCATTCTTACTATCCATTTCATAATCTATATTAAGACATTTTTCTCAGCTGCACCAAATGAGCATCGAAGACAATTCCAGCTGACAATTCCATTAATGAGTAGGTTCCATTTTTGGCACAGTAGCCAGGGCTGTCAGCATGTACATCTCCACTACAGACAAGACCATGCTGCTCAGCTTGTAGGGATGAAGTCCGCCAATCCTTGTTTTCTTTCCACACCTTTGATATTGCAGGCAGTAACATTTTTGTCTGGTGACGAAAAAGTGTACAGACTGTATAGCAGCAGACTCCCTCATGCTGAAGTCCTCTCAGTATTTTTGTAGCAGCTCAGCTGGAAAATAGAATATTGGCAGAAAGAAGAATGTTTCTGGATGGTATCTTGCCACAATAAGGTTGACTGTGCCATACTGCTGCATGTGAGCAAGGAATACATCTTTAAGGTTGCCACAAGCATTGTACCAATTGTTTTGTTTTGAAAACCAAGTATTGGTGCCCACATTTAGGGCAGTGACACACTTCAAGAGATTCTTCTATGATGAATTGAAAATAATGTACTTTTTATCATTGCTCAGTGTGATGTTTATGAACATATGAATTAAGAAGTCAGCAGAAAAAGGCCATTTGGTCAATCTAGTCTGCTCGTATTGCAGGGTCCACAGCTTGAGCTACTGTGCCTGCCTCCCCTCCCCACTCCTTCCATCCTCCCTACCCATGATCCTTAATTTCCCCATATTCTTATCCCAGCTACTCTTGAAGCTGCCCACTGTCTTCAATGAGACCACTTCTTCTGGCAACACATTCCAAGTGTTCACCACCACCTCTGTGAAGAAATGCTTCCTGACCTCCCTCCTAAACCTCCCCCTCCATAGAAACATAGACGTTGACGGCAGATAAGGATCACTTGGCTCACCCAGTCTGCCCATTTCCCTACCTAGAGGATAAGCTGCAGATCCTATTTAACCAATATCCTATTTCTTCCTACCCCCCACAAAAATTGCCTTACATAGAAGCATAGAAACATAGATTTTGACGGCAGATAAGGACCACTTGGCTCACCCAGTCTGCCCATTTCCCTACCTAATGGATAAGCTGCAGATCCTAGTTAACCAGCAGCTTACTTCTTCCTACCCCCACCCCCTAGAATTGCCTTATGACTGTTCCACGCATGCTTGAATTCCACCACTGATTTTGACTCCACAACCTCCTCCGAAGGCTGCCCCATGCATCCACAACCTCTCTGTGAAAATACTTCCTTAATTACCTCAGAGCTGCCCCCTCTATCTTCAAATTGTGCCCTTGTTCTTGCACACCTCTTTTTTTGAAAGATGCTACCCTCTTGGACTTTGTTGATTCCCTTGAGGTACTTGAAAGTTTCTATCATGTCCCCCTCTCCCTCCTTTCCTCGAGGCTATACATATTAAGCTCCTTAAGTCTCTCTTCATATGTCTTCCAGTGCAGACCCTGCACCATTTTAGTTGCCCTCCTCTGGAGAGCTTCCATCCTGTCTATGTCTTTGCGGAGATTGGGTCTCCAGAACTGCACGCAGTACTCCAGATGGGGTCTGACCAGCTGTCTGTACAGAGGGATAATAACTTCCTGTTTTCTACTGGTGATGCCTCTCCCTATGCATCCCAGTATCCCCCCAGCCCTCCTTGCTGCCCTCTCACATTGCTTGCCCACCTTTAGGTCATCTGATATGACTACCCCCAGGTCCCTTTCCATTTTTGTTGTTGTTAGTATCTCACCCCCATTGTGTACTCTTCCTCTGGGTTTTTTGTTTCCCAGGTGCATTACCTTGCACTTCTTAGCATTGAATCTAATCTGCCATACATTTGACCATTCCTCTAACCTTGCCAAGTCCCTTCTCATCCTTTCCACCCCACCTTGTGCATCAACTCTGTTGCAGATCTTTGTGTCATCTGCAAAGAGACATATTTTCTTCCAGTCCCTCTGCAATGTCGCTATAAAGACATTGAAGAGGACCGTCCTAATTTGAATCCTCACGGTACCCCACTAGTAACCCCTTTCTTCAGAGTGGACTCCATTTACTATTACTCTCTGTGTCCTATTCTCCAGCCAATTCTTTACCCAGGCTGTCATCTTGGGACCCACTCCCAGGCTGGCTAACTTGTATATTAATCTTTGTGTGGGACTGTGTCAAATGCCTTGACTAAAGTTTAGGTAGGCCATGTCCACAGCCCCTTCCTGATCTACTTTGGTCACCCAGTCAAAGAAATCTATCAGATTTGTCTGGCATGACCTTCCTGCTGTGAATCCATGCTGCCTTGGGTCCTGAGCCCCTCTGGCCTCTAGAAACTCAACAATTCTTTCCTTCAGAAATGATTCCATCATTTTCCTACCACTGAGGTTAAACTAACAGGTCTGTGGTTTCCTGCTTCTGCCTTGCTCCCACTTTTGTGAAGGGAATCACATCTGCCCTTCTCCAGTCCTCGGTACCACCCCATTCTCCCATGATTTGTTAAAGAGGGTAGTCAGTGGTGTCACTAGTTCTACCCTTAGTTCTTTTAGAATTCTGGGATGAACCATCAGGCCCCATTGCTTTGTCCACCTTCAGTTTTAAGAGTTCTTTAGAACCCTTTCTTCTGTAAATGGGCTGGTATCAACTTCTGTATCCAGAGTGTTTCTACTGTTTGTTTTAGGTACCTCCCCACTTCCTTTGTAAATACTAAACAAAATATTTGTTTAGTATCTCTGCCTTTTCACAGTCACCCTCTGCCCACCCTTCCTCCTCTTTATTAAGCCTCACTAACCCTCCCTTGGTCTTCCTTCGCTCCCTGATGTACCTATAAAGGTTTTATCCCCCTTCTTAACTGAGTTGGCTATCTTTTCCTCGGTTAGGGCCTTGCTGTTCTGACTGCCTTCCCAGCTTCCTTTGCTTTAACTGATACAGTTCTCTGTCCTGCTCCTTCTGTGATTCCTTGTACTTCCTGAATGCTTTCTTTTCTCTTGAACCTTCACTGCCACTTCCTTTGAGAATCATAGTGGTTTCTTACATCATTTCATTTTGTTTATTTGCTTCACACAAAGGCTTGTTACCTCTGTGATGGCAGTTTTATTATTCCCCATTGTTCTTCCACCCTCCTTCCTGCCCATTTGCTAAGCATTCCTTAGGCACTCACCATTTTGGCAAAGTCAGCCTCCTAAAGTCCAGTACTTTTGCCTTTGTATGGCTTGACTCTATTGCTGTGTTTATGTGAACCATACTGTTCGATGGTCGCTAGTTCCCAGATGGCTACCCACTTTACATCTGTGATCCTCTTCATCTCCATTTGAGAGAACCAGGTCTAAGATTGCTCCTCTCGAGTGGGCTCCAATACTAGTTGTCTAAGGCATGCCCCTGTAGGGCATCTAGAATAACCCCACTTTGAAGTGGCTGCTGCAACTGCACTCCAGTTAACATCTGGCATATTCAGATCACCCATCAGCAATATCTCCCCTTTGTCTGCCATTCTAAATATTCTTTCTATCATTTCCTTGTCCATTTCCTCCCCCTGAGAAGGGGGTCTGTATACATCCCCTGTGCAAATTGTGGTGCCATTGCTAGTCTCCAAATTTACCCACAGTGCTTCTTCTCCTCCCTGTTTTCCCTTTTGTTCTGTTGCTTTGATTCCTTCCCTTATGTAAACAGTTACTCCTCCTCCTCTTTTACCCTCCCTGTCCCTCCTGTAGATAGTGTATCCTGATATGTTTATGTCCCAGTCTTGGTTTTGTGTGTACCACATTTCTGTGACTGCCACGATATCCAGATGTTCCTCCTCCATCAAGGCCACTAATTCAGGAAGCTTGTTACTCAGACTATGGGCATTGGTACTCATTGCTCTCCATTTTTTAATGGCTTTACCTTCTTTTGCAGCATCCCCCACTGACCTTTCTACCTCGGTCTTTTTCTCCTTTAGTACCCTGTTTTGTTGGGAGAGGCTGGGATTTTTCTGCTGCTTATCAGTACCTCCCCCTTGACTAGTTTAAAAGCTTGCCAATGAAGCATTTAAACCGATTGCTCAAAAGACTTGTTCCCTTCCTGGACAGATGCAGACCATCCTGCCAGTATAGGCTGGTGTCCCTCCAGGTGGAACCCCAGTTCCCAATGAAGCCAAACCCTGTGCTCCACACCATTTTTCAGCCATTCATTAAACTGCATGGTGCAAGTACCTCGCCTCACTCATGCCATTGACAGGCAGCACCTCAGAGAAGGATATTGTGTGTGCTACTTGTCTTAGGCCCTCCCAATTCCACAAAGTCCTTCTGCACTGCTCTAATCTCATGATTAGCCAAGTCATTTGTCCCTAGGTGGACAATGACGTCCAGCTCAGACTCCCGTGCAGCTGTTCTCATGATCCTGAGGATGCGCTTCCTGTTTCTCCAAGCCATGGCACCAGGCAGGCACCTTACTTCAGTTTTCCCTGCTCCCCCCAGTTCTATCCCCCTAATAATTGAGTCCCCCACCAGGAGCTGCTTCCTTTCCTTGTGGTGTCCTCTGCCTCCTTCCTGTGGGCCTCCCTTGTGACAGTTGTTCTCAGCCTCCTTAGTCTCCTCTGTGGGTGCATCCATAGGGGAGCTATGCTCCCCCAGAATGGTGTATGGATTGTGTGTGAACAACTGACTGGGTGTGCCTCTGTTCCACCATCCTCATCCTTCCTGAGCCCACTGTGGTCTAACTGCTGTGCTTTCTTCACAACCTCTGAGGTAGTGGTGGTGGCTCTGGTGCTCCCTGGATGGGGGAGGTTCCCTTCCTACCATCCAGTGTGGCCTGGGGGAAGGTTCCCTTACTACTGTCCAGTGTGGCCTGAAGACGGGCAACTTCCTCCCTCAGGGCAGAGAGTTGTCTGCAAATAGGGCAGCATCTCAGACTCCAGAAAGACTCCTGGAAGACTGCTGCCCCACAGCCATTACATTGCACTACTCCCCACATTTCTTTTTGTGTGTGTGTGTTTGATTGGTTTGTTATATAGAAATTTATATATATATATATATATATATATTATACAATGTGTATGCTTATATTGTCAGCGCAGTGTGCTAGAGAGGACATGACAGTGATATTCTCCTTGCACTCTTGAGGAAATGATGTCAGAACCCCAGGTATAAAGGAACTATTTCCAGGGGTGGGGTGAGGGGTGGGAAGGGGTTGGGCCTAAACTGTGCCCTCACAAAACAATGAGCTAAAAGCTCTGACCCACCGCTGCAATGAGTGCCTTCCTGTCTGCAAGATGCCCTACACAACAATTTGACAGAGAAAATACCCTGCTAATCAAACAGAGAAAAATCCACACATCCAAATCAGACACAGGTAAACCTCCCCAGCCCCAAAACAGGCCTAGTGGTTCGTGCTCTGAAAGCTGTCAGCCCCAAAATAAGTCAGCTGTGCTTTTAAACTCTTCCTGCACTGCAAATCTTAAGAATTGTAACAAACATAAACTTAGACCCACCTCCCTCTGTTGCTTGAAAGACTGTCTTTTCTTGTTTCACACTGCAGGTTTTGCTATGACAACTCCTTAACCACAGCAACTTATTTAAAAATAGTTTAACTATCACAAACTCCTACACACCAGTAAATTATTTAAAAATAGTTTCTGTCCCAAAATCCTAGTAGTCAATCCAGCTACCCCCAAATGACAACCAAAATGCAGTATTCAAACACTTGTGAAGTTACTTCCAAGATAAGCAGAGTTTGCAAGCTCCTTTTTCAACTCCTCAGCCACCTGTAATTTATTTAAAAATAGTTTAACTGTCAGAAAATCCTAGTAGACAATCTAGCTACCTCCAAGGATCTACCCAAATGCAGTATTTAAATCCTTCTGAAGTTACTAACAAGATAAACAGAGTTTGCAAGCCCCTTCTTGGTTAAACACTAAATAAATATGTGAATAAAAAGCAATTACCAAGGGTAGTTAGTTTCACCTCCCACAGAATTAAGCAAAAGTGCACATTTGTTGCAGATATCAAGTGCAATATAGAATTTCTCACACAGCTCACAGCTGAATAAAGAAGTAGTGTCCTTCCAGGTCAAGAAAACATGCTCCAGCTTAAGACTACACCTCCTCATGTTATGGATGCCACTCAGCTTAAAAAGACCCTTCATAGCCACTTTATTTTTCTCTTTCAAGTTCTTGAAGGTCCCAATCATGTCTCCTCTCCCTCTCTTCTGTCCTCCAGGGAGTACATGTTCAGTGCCCTCAACCTTTCCTCATATGCCTTACCCTGCTGACCCACTATCATCTTTGTAGCCCTCCTCTGGACTTTCTCCAGAAGGTTAATGTCCTTTTTGAGGTATGAGCACCAGTACTGAACTCCATACTCTAGATGTGGCCTTACCAGTGACCTGTACAAGGGTAGTATAACCTCTCCTACTACTGATCCCCCTAGCTATGAATCCCAGTTTGGACTGGGTGAAAGTGACATATCACACTGATTGGCATCATAGTCAATGTCATTGTTATCTGGTGTAAAGGGTGATGATGAGAGAGAATCTGGATCATCTTCTGCTTCACCCTCATTATCAGAATCATCAAGTGATGAAGTATATGCATCATTATCATCATCAGATAAGTCTTCAATGGTGGGCTGATTGCTTGACCGTAATTCACATTGAATATGTCTCTGAGTTCTTGGGACAGCTTATATCGTTATGTAAAAGGAAAAACTGTGAAATGTTATGCATATACATACATAATGAAGACATATACAATGTGTTTATTTATGTATTTTATTTATTTATTTACTTAGGTATTTATTTATTTAACATGGGTAACCCAGAGAGGCAGTCTGAGCCGATACTCATGTCCTGGGTGAGCTGGGGAAGTGGGTTTTTTTGGTGTTGACCCAGGGTTGGTTGGACCAGAACCACTGCATAACATTGCCTTATGAACCAAGATCAGCAGCTGACATCTATATGCTCTCTGCTGAGGCAACTCTTTGCAAGAACTTGCCATCCTGAGCACCTAAATCACACATAAGTTTTCATTTTTTCAATCAGACATTTACAACAGATCTAACATTACCTGTGATCTGACTTCTGTGTTACAAGAAGCTGCTTGGCCACACCATTCCTAAAAGGGTTGCATGTTTACTAATGGCTATTGACAGAAGTCATGAGAGCCGGCACCCTGTAAATTAACGTACTTTTCTTTGTCCGTACTTACACACCATAGGTGGGAATATTACATTTATATGCCCCCATTATCATGTGTAAGTGCCTACAAACTGAACTAAATGAATTTGCATGGTGCCATAGCTCCCGACTGATATCTATAGCCATAAGTAGTCATGCAGCCCTTTACCTACTAAGTCCCATCCAAATATTCTTTTTGTATGCGGTGCTGCAGTGGGAGACAAGCAACTTTTGTAAACTTGGAAGTGAGATAACAGGTAATGTAAGTTATATCTCATATAAATGATTGTTTTAAAAATTTCTAAGTATGTGCAGTTTTGGCTCTGGGATCTAGCAATACCTTGCCATGAGTTGCCAAACCTGAGGTGTCAGTAACTATTTAAAAACTGTAGTGCGACAGTAATGCCCATGTACCCATGGTAGCGCATACCACTGTTGTTTATTCAGGGGTGAACAGTGATGTACAGGCAAGTCCAAGACATGGAAGGTGAAGGGGAGGGAGTGGTAGCTGTAACAATGGTGGCTGTTAGGAGCATCAGTGGCTATAAAACGACTGGTATTACAAGAAAAAAAACACATGCACAGTTATGGAAATGTTTGTAAATTTTAAAAGTATGCCAAACAGTTCAAGGACATGTATGAAGTGAAGACCAACACCAAAACAGATTACTTGCTGGGTGTTGTCTTTAAAGCATGTGGCCCAACTAAAAAAATGCAACGTTAACCAATTAAATCAAATGCTCACTATGGCTCCAGAGTGACAGCAGCATAACACTCACGTGATGGGGAAAATAACGTCCTAAAATGAATACACTGGTGTTGTATTGGCTGGCTTTTGCAGTCACACACGGCATTTGTAGGTCATAATTTTAATGTGCTGATTGTATAAGCACAGTAATAAATAGCATCATGGTGTATTACACAGTTCTAATGCATGTGACCTCATACCCTTACTGCCCACATAGTCAAGAGTGAAACGTGTGGTACACATGACTGATGAGTTATAGTTTACAAGTACACGGAACATACCTTGACTGATGCCAGGCACATGTGCCTGAATCTTTCTGGATGGAGTACCGTGTAGCATCCATGGTGTCACTTGGGTGGACATTGTGACCGTATGCAGATCACGATCATCATGAAGGGTATCTCACTGATGTCATACACATGGGTAGAGACTTCTTCACTTTGCTGTTCTTGATGACACTCTGCCAGTAGCTCACATAGCAACTGAGAAATGGTAACAGACAGTATTTTAAAAGGTGCACATTCATCAGGAATACATTTGAAACAGCACCACTTTCATATGGCTTAATATAAACTGGGCAAGGAAGTCCCTGTGTCCTGATTGGCTGAGACTTGGTTCTAGCCATTGCCTTAAGAGAGCACTACCAATGGCTAAAAACAGATCCCCGCCAATTGGGGCAACTCACAGAATTCATAAGACACTTGCTTCCTAATCTCCATTATAAACATGATTGCAACCTTTACTCGTATTTAGAAACCTTCAACTAGGCCCTTAAAATGAAATTTCATTAAATTAAAGTAAGTAAATAATTTAATGTTATTTTCATTCAATAGCCCCTCCTTACACACATATACAAATTTAGAAAATTAAGTACTATTAAGAGTTTTCATTGCTGGTGTTTCTTTGATGACCATAAAAAATTCCCCTCCTATCCCCAACAGTTTTCCAGAGAACTCACTATTCCTTACCATGCAAAAGATAACACTGAGGTTCTGGCTCCACTTGAGGCCTGTGTGTGTATGTCTATGTGTGTGTATGCCAGTGGAACTCTGGAGAATTTTGAATTCATTTATTCCATGTTACCATCCTGTGTGTGTGTGTGTGTATGTGTGTGTGTATGGGGGGGGGCATTCTACTACTGGAATATTGCAGAGCTTTGAATTCTTCTATTCCATGGTAAACAATTACACAGTGTGCTGAATATGAAGAAATACATCTGTGGATGGACTATTTTACATTGTTTAGCAACATTTTATTATAATGTTTGTGGATTTGACAACTTTTAGAGTGTTTGTTTTTTAAAAGCTGCCTCTGTGTCCATTTTATATAGACAATAAGGCACTTTAGGGATGTTGGTTGTACTAGGTTTACCCCACGGTCAGGGGCTGAAGGCATTGGGCTTTGCCTCATGCCTTACAATGTCCCTGACAGTGGGGTAAACATAGTACAACCAATGTCCTGCCATGCCTTTATTGCTTAAATGGAAATCCTCCTTTTTTCCTGTGGCTTCATTGCGTATCAAACTTTGCCTAATGCTTGCAAGAAGGAGATTCATGTAGCTAAGAGCAACTTTTATAGAGAACTGCTCTGTGCCTCAACCAGTGATCCTAAGCGCTATTGGTAGCAAATTAATGAGATCCTCAGGAACCGTAGATGTCAGGCCCCTTGTGACATGCTAATTAATAATGCCAACTGCGACAACCCCACCACAATTGCCAATGCCTTTAACTCCTTCTTTACTATGCTTCCAAGTACCTTGTCTCCCTTGCCACACTCCTTGCAGACTCCTTCCACAGTTCCCTAAGCCATTCTACCCACCCAGGAGCTTACCTCAGTCACCAGGCAGCATGTTCTGTGGTGACTAAGAACTATCCGCTGTCATGGCAGTGTTGGTCCTGATAGGCTCAAACCCAGGATCCCTAGGCTAGCTGCTTCTTTTCTTGCTACCCCATAACAAGGCTTTTAAACCTATCTATTAGCTCCTCCACGGTGCCCTCGGCTTGGAAAACTGCCAAAACTTCAAAAAAGGGGACCTGAAGATCTTATCCAACTTCTACCCTATTTCACTACTACCCACTCTCAGGAAGCTACTTGAAAAATGTATCCTTTGTTAGGTGTCCAACCATCTTCTCCAATTTAATCTTCAGTCTCCTGTCCGGCATGGTTTCAGGGTAGGTCATAGCACCACTACTGCACTCACTCAGTTCACCAGTGAGGTTATGTCAAATGTGGACAATGGCCAGCTTACTGGCACAGTTTTTATTGATCTTAGCAAGGTGTTTGTCTTGGTAAATCACCCTCTGCTTCTACACAAGCTTAAAGCACTGGGTGCTTCTGAGGCTACCGTATCCTGGTTCACCAGTTAGCTTCATAGCTGGTCTCATTTTGTCACTTTCTGTAAGGTCCTCTCTTCTCCTGCCTCTATCACCCGTGGTGTTCCCCAAGGCTCCATACTAGGCCCTCTGCTCTTTTCCTTATTTATAAATGACCTTCCTACCTATCCTTCACACTGCTGGAGTCTACTGTACACCAATGATGTGATACTCTGCGCTGCTTCCAGGTCCACTGACATCATCAACAACCACCTCTCCCTTGCTCTTTAACAAATCCAATCCTGGCTCACCTCAAATCACCTGGTCCTTAATATCTCCAAAACCCAGGTGATGCTCTTTGGGTCTCTTAAAAACATCCCACACCGAGTCCCCAAAGCTACAGGTCCTATGCCAGGATGGTTCTGCAATCACTGTTACTAACTCTTTTAAATACCTTGGGGTCACACTTGACCCTGCTCTGGACTACTCTGTCCACATAAGTGAGATCTGTAGGTCTACAAACTCCAAGATTTAGGTGGCCTACCACATTCGCCACTCCCTTACCCCTGCTGCCAGGATCTCTGTTGCCCAAGGTGGTTTGCTCCCAGGACTAAGCTACTCACTTCCAGTCTTCTCCCAGGCAAATGCGGGTGCTCTCCAGAAGTGGGACACTGCCTATAATAATATATGCAGGTTTGCTTTGTCTGCGCCTCACCTCACCCATCACTGTAAGCTTTTCTTCTTCCTGCAATGGCTATCCCCATCCTCCACACAATCCTATACCCTTGGGTGCCTCAAAGATTCCATCTCTCATTATTCCCAACCTGCCTCCTTAACATCTATGCTTACTGTCTTGGTCAACTCTCAACATTTGATGTGAGCTACCTCTGCTCTGCTCTCTGTCCTGCGTTGTTCTACTAAGATGGGAGAACAAGCTTTCTCCAGCTTTACCCCTAAATTTTGGAATTCCCTACCTCCTCTTATCTGAAGCTCTAAATCGCACCCCATGTTCAAGAATGCCCTGTTCTCATAACTAAATGCAGTCAACACTTGCAACTGCACTTGATACCTTAACTTGCATGCCTTAGGCCCTGTCCACACTGCAGCCCGAAAACCCTTCTGTAACGTTACAGAGGGTGTAAACTGCATCGGTAATGGCATGTGTTTACACCTGTAACATTACAGAAGGCTTTTTCATAACCGTTGTTGAAACCACATGTGAGGTCGTTTCAGCAACGGTTATAGCTCAATCTGCTCTAGTACCGTTACTGGCAGTAGTGTGGACTGCCGGTAGCGGTCCCCTGCAGGGCACAAAGCGCAGCGTGAGCTGCATTGTGGGATCGGGCACCACTGTAATGGTCACCCGAATCCCGGTGTGTGGACTGGTGGTACCGGTCCCGTAACGGACACCGCCGAGGTGTGGACACACTGCATTGCTCCGTGGCCATAACGGATTGCATCCGTTACCGGGCGCAAGCGGTGTAGTGTGGATGGGGCCTTATAGAAATGTGCCTTGAATTTGTCTTTTGCCTGTGTTTTCCATGTTAGTATCCTACAGCTCTGCTCTGTACAATTGCATATCCTTGAGTGGATACTGCAATCTCTGCTCTGTACTGTTGCTTGCCCCTGCATGGATACTTACATATTACAGTACTTCTTGCAATTGATCGATTGTGGTTTTTGTAATCTGCACTATTATGGGTCATGCCTGAAAATAGGCAGGTCTTAGCCTAAAGCACTTACCCAGTCACCAAAAGAAAATAAATAAATAAAATAAATATATCACTCACTATATATCTGAGCATACCACTGACAATACTCACTGAGTTGTAAAAGTGACATCCAACTTTGAAATCCTAAGTTATGATAGCACTGAGGTTACTGTATTTGTTATCATGATGCCACTAAAGTCCAACACACACTCCCTACTCAGCTAGTGAGTTACTGTGCCATACTGTTATGATATTTTCTACAGATAAGAGCCACTTAAATGGCCATTCAAGAGATGCAACATTAACGATGACACACAAGATGCGGACAAACATGGACCAAAAGCAAGCTTTTGCTGCTGTGTAGTGCCTGGGTATGGAGATACAGTAGTAAACAGTCCAGTGATCTGCAGTGCTCTCATGGAGAGAAGCACTGTTAGTGCCACCTTGTCGCTGCAACCAGGAGAAGACTTGGTGGTAAGACGGGACTGGAAGAGGTGAGAAGGGAGAGGGAGCCATGGTACTATGCTATGGTTGCTTTCATCTACAGGAATGTGACCACATGCACTCAACAACAATGTAGAGGGACAAAGTAACAGGGTAAATGCACTGTAATTGATTCATGAAGGCAAGCACCCCCATGTACAGAACGACAAAACTTCAGATCACTAACACATGAAATGAAATTCCTGGGGCTGGTGTGAGAGGACAACCATCCTCCTCCTAGTCCCGTCATATGGGGCAATGGGCTAGGGTAGGCAGGTGTTAGGGAGTGGTGATCCTCAACTAGAGAAAGGACGATTTCACCTTACAGCTGCAGGTGGACCAAGTGGAGGTAAAAATCATAATACAAGAAAAGGAACGCATTTTGGAGTCTATAGGCCATGCATGCATACATACTATGCAATATCAGTACATAAAAATATATAAAAGATGGCCAGCCCATTAGTGCCATGGTTGTGGTACTGCTAGTGACACTGATGACTAGGGTTCTCAAGTGAGCCTGGAACATCAGTGGTCATTGGGGGGGCCGGGGAGGATTGAGCATCCAAGAGGATGATTTACTTTCCCGGGGAGAGAGGGTCCACTTTGCCACTGCTAAACTGCCCCCTGGATTCAAGGGATGGCTGGGATAAGCATGACCACTGGTGGAAGGAGTTGCACTGGCCACATGTGGCATTACATGATGATGTGCACAGTTGCAGCCATCACCCACACAACTCCTGAGGGACTGGGAAACTGAACAGGAAAAATTGTGTAGCCCTGCCAGAGCATGACAACGCCCCCCCAGAACAGTATGATTACATGCCTAACATCCGAGCAGTGGCCCCAAGAAACAGTGAAAGGGGAAGGGACAAGCCCCTCACGTCATCCCTGCCTGGAAGGGATAAACCATGGCTGCAGGGGGGATTGCACCTCTGACTCCCAGGTAAGGGGGTGGATGGATTGCCCTGTGGGGACCCAAAGGAGTTTGGGTTATAGTGAGATGAGATGTATAAAAAAAAGAAACTAAACAAATAGAAAATGTACAAACACCTGCATGGGCAAGCATGCAAAGCTGACATGTGCTTCAGATTTGTTTCTGATAACATCACACAGTAGTGAAAATGCCACATGGAGGGCCCAAAGGTGGAGCAAACAAGATATGTATTGAAACACATCCTTTTTGTAAATGATAGAAACCATTGGCACCAACTACAGGGGGCACAGAGGGGATTGAGGTCCTCCAGGAAGATAAGTTAGGGGCTCACCCCCCACCCTGGAATTAAGTAATGCAATTTGGGGCTAAAAGGCAGGTTGTGTTATTATTCCTGAATTGCTGCACAACTGCAGGGGTTAAATTTTTCTAGGTGGAAATGAAGTACTGCCATGGTTTGAAATCTGAAATACATTTCCATTTTGTTGGACTGAAAATAATTCCAGGAGTCAAATTCTGAAAGTCAAAAGAATTCCAGGCCAAAATATTCTGAAGTCAGAATACTCCCAGCCCTCTACTTTTTGAATGTGAGAAAAGTGAATGTGTAATGAGTGAATGTGAAAAGAGTGAATATGTAAAGCGTGAATGAGTGAACAGTGAATATGTAAAGAGTGAATGTGAAAAGAGTGAATGAGTAAATGGGGAGACAGCAAATCTGAAAAGAGTGGATTTGAGAATGAATGTGAGAAGAGTGAATGTAAAATGGCAAGGTGTGTAAAGAGTATGTTAAAAGAGTGAATGTGAGAACACTGAATGTGAGAAGAGTGAATGTCTGAACAGTGAATGTACAGAGTGAATGTGTAGAATGAATGTGAAAAGAGTGAATGTGAAAAAACTAAAAAATAAAAGTCAGCTACTATGACAGAAAATTAACTACTTTATGTAGTGACCAAGGAGGGTGTGTGTGTGGGGGGTGTCCTCTGTACTGGTGATCCCAAGAACGGTGGAAGAGGACCCCAAAGGAGGAGGGAGCAACTTCTGGTGAGGGACTCCTTTGTGAAGGGGATACATTTGAGGACAGAAAGGGAGGGGAAAAGGGAGGTTCAGTGTCTACCTGGCATCACATCTCAGAGGGATGGGAAGCGGATCCTGTGGATCACTAGGGTAGCAGTATCAGAGGGAGAGCTAGATATCATTGTCCACCTAGGGATTAATTACCTGGCTAGGGATGAGGCTAGGATAGTGCAGGAGGAGTTCAGGGAGTTGGGAAGGGGTTGTAAGCAAGAAGCACACTCGGTGGCCTTTTCTGAGGTGCTGCCTGCCTATGACAGGGGAGGATAGGGTACTGTGTACCAGAAGCTTCAGCTCACAGTTGGTGGAGTGGTGCAGAAAGGAGGGGTTCAGCTACATTGGTACTGGGGTCCCATCTGGAGGGATGAGGGCCTATTCAGGGGAGCTGGCCTGCATCCATCCAGGAGGGGAACCACTGGCCTCAGTGAATGGTTTAAATGTAACATTGGTGAACATTTAAGCTAGCCTAAGGGGGGGTGGCGGTAGGAAGCAGGGAGACATAGACTGCCCCCCCCCACAAAGCTGAAGTAGTTAATAGGGAGAACCCTAAGGGAGAGAAATCCTGAAGGGAACCTAACAATGACAAAAAATTGTAGAAATGAAGAGAAATGGGAATGAGAGCAGGAGGGAAAAGAGAGAAGACGAAAGGGAAAATGGGGGAGGAGGTTGATAAACAGAGTGGCAACAGAATCTGGCAGGACATGCGTGCAAATGCTCGGAGTTTCAGAAATAAAATCCTGGACCCAGAGGCCGTTATGGCAGAGGCTGACCCTGGACATTGTCACCGTTACCGAGTCACGGTGCACTAAGAACCATGACTGGGATATAGCCAGACCAGGCTATGATTTGTTTCGTAATGGTAGGGTGGAAAAGAGGAGGGGAGGAGCAGCTCTTCATGTGAGAGATAACAAAAAAGCAACAGAGATGCTGGAAATACGGAGGGGGGGCAGAGGTACTGTGGGTCACCCCAAAAATGTGGAATGGAGCTACAGTTCCTACTGACATGATCTGCAGACCTCCTGCACCTGGAGGTTCAGTTGGCTGGTAGAGTTGGACAAGGTTCTGGTGGAAGCTATTTATAAGATGGCAAATGAGGAGGCAGCACTGCTGGTAGGAGACTTCAATCTGCCAGATGTAGATTGGAGCATCCCAGCTGTAGCTTCAGCTAGGAGCAGGGACATCCTGGACTCCCTGTAGGGGGCTTTCTTCAGGTGACTACTAAAAGTGCTCACTCTTGCAGGGGCCATACTGGACCTTATAAAATCACCAACTGGGACAGTGTTGCAGACATCACAGTAGGTGGCCATTTGGTGACCAGTGATCACCGTACAGTGTGACTCAATATAGGAACTGTGGCAGAATCAAACCACCCAAAGGTGAGTGTCCTGGACCTCTGGAGGGCTGATTTTAAAAAGATGGGGGAATGCCCTTGGGATGCCCTGACAGTGGGGAGGACTTGTGTGGAGTGGAGGAACAGTGGGTGAAACGAAAAGAGGGGGATAGTAAAGGCAACAAACCTCAGCATCTGGCAAGCAAGCAAAAGCAAGAGGAAAAAGAAACTTCTATGGTACTCAAAAGAGTTGACTGGGAAGGTAAGGGCAAAAAAGTTAGCATTCAGGGGGTAGGAGGAGACACAGAGGGAGGAGGATAGATAGGTGTATCAGAAAAAACTGTGGGAGGCTGGGAAAGCAATTAGGAGCGCAAAGGCACAAATGGAGGAAAAACAGCCCAGGCAGTAAAGAAAGGGGCCAAGGCATTTTTCAGGTAAAGCAAAAAGAGAAAGACCAGGAGAGGGATAGTAGGGCAAAAAATAAATAAATAAATAAATAAATAACAGCACTCCAGGCATAACACTAAATTTAAAATCTCTTATAGATTTAGTACTTTATGACAAAAAAGCAGTGTTCAATAACACATAATTTAAACAAATGTGGGTTCACATACCACTAAGAGTGCAGCCCAGTGCTTTGAGGTCCCAAAAACCTCTTTGTCAGAGGGATAGTAAGGCTTTGGAAAGAAGAGGGGAGTGTATGTATATGTATACCCTAGAGCAAAGGAGGGAGAGAGGTGATATGATCAAAACATTCAAACACCTTAAGGGCATTAACAAGGTGAAAGAGTAACATGTTTCAGTATAAGAAAAATAGCAGGACAAGAGGACACAGCCTGAGATTAGAGGAAGGCCGATTAAGGGGTAATGTGAGGAAGTTCTTTTTCACAGAAAGGGTGGTGGTTGCATGGAACTGCCTACCTCAGGAAGTGGTGGATATGAATACAGTGCAGGGCTTCAAACAAGCAATGGGGTAGGCATAAGGGAGCAATACAGATGAGTATGAATAGATAGGCCATTGACAAGGCAAGGGCTGATGGCACATTCATAAGGTAGAAAAAAGAAATGGGCAGACTGGATGGGCCTTGCGGTCATTATCTGCCATCATCTTCTATATTTCTATGTTTCTATCTGTGTGGAGGGGGACAAGGAAAAAGCAGACATCGTGAACAAATACTTTTGTTCAGTGTTTACTGAGAAAAGGGAAGACGAGGGACCACAGAGAAGTGCCAGGACCATTGAAAGAAGGGAGATGGACATTAGTCCATTTACAGAGGAGAGAGTCCTGAAAGAATTCGTAAATCTGAAAGTGGACAAGACAATGGTACCAGCCGGGGTGCATCCAAGGATATTGAGAGAGCTCAGAGAGGTGTTGGCTGCACCTCTGACAGCCCTGTTCAACCACTCACTGGAGGCAGGAGAGTGATTCTGTAGGACTGGAGGAGGGCAGATATAGCCCCACTTCACAAAACTGGTAGCAGGAAGGAGGCTGTCATTTACAGGCCAGTCAGCCTGACTTCAGTAGTGGGGAAATTAATGGAATCACTACTGAAGGAAAGGATTGTGACATATCTTGAATGCAATGGCTTACAAAATCCAAGGTAGCATGGGTCACTGGGGGGAGGTCATGTCAAACAAATCTGATAGATCGCTTTGACTGGGTTGCCAGGGAATTAGATTCAATGTGGAGCGGTGGATGTGGCCTATGTAGATATCACTAAAGTCTTCAACACCATTCCACATAGAAGAGTTGTGAACACTAGAGTGCTGCTTCACACTGGATCCTCCCTGCCTTAGAAACGGTATGTCCTGCAGCTGATCTTGAAAATCTGAAGCCACTTTCTCAGAGCACACTTGTTAGGACTGTTTAATCCCTGTTTATTTTTTGTTTGACCAACATGTGTAGATAGAACTTATTTTCTGCATAGCCTGCCATTTTTGTGATGTTTTCCAGCCTGCTTGCACTCTTTAAGGTTCTGACTACCGCTCTGCACTGTACAACTGTTTATCATAGTAGCCTTAAGAATGATTTATCTGTTGTCCCACTTGATGATGAATCTAATGACTATATAGAGCAGTGTTTTAAGCAGGATATAGAGTTAGTTTACCTGTTTTAATTCAGATTCTGTGCTCCTTTCTCCACTTTTAGGGGCCCATTGTCCTCAGGCCCTGCCCCCTCCTTCTCTTCTTCCTTCTCCTCCTCCTTCTGTCTCAGTGTGTCTTTGGTCTCCCCCAACCTATTACCTGTCTCTTGTCCACAGGAAGCCATTCACTCCTGCATACACTTCACTAGAGTGCTGCTTCACACTGGATCCTCCCTGCCTTAGAAACGGTATGTCCTGGAGCTGCTCTTGAAAATCTGAAGCAGCCTACTCAGAGCACACTTGCTAGGGGTGTTTACCCATCGACGTCATCGTCCCTAGTTTTACAGTTAACTTCATGCCAAGTGACCTCCCCTGTTTTGTTCCAAGTCCCCACTTTTCCATTAGTCCATTATAATCAGGGCCCCTGGTGTTCTGCGGCAGAATTTTCTGATTTCTGCGGCAGGTCTCCTTGACTTCTGCGGCAGCATTTTCTGATTTCTGCGGCATGATTTATTCATTTCTCTGGCAGAAATGCAGTCTTGTCATTGGCTAAATATGATACATAGATACATAGACAGTGTCAGCAGATAAGGGCCTATGGCCCACCCAGTCTGCCCATTTAAGTTTGTAAGTTCAGTTTATGTTTTCCAGGAAGTCTGTTGCCCCTTACCCCTGACCTCCAGAATTCCTTTATGTCTATCCCATGCATTCTTAAATCCCGTGATTGTTTCAGCCCCACCACTTCCTCTGGCAGGGTGTTCCACTTGTCCACCACCCGTTCTGTGAAGAAATTCTTCCTCATGTTTCCTCTGAATCGTCCTCCTCCAACTTCATCCCATGCCTCTAGTCCTGGAACATCTTTTCGCTTAAAAATAGTGCATTCCTGCACCTGTTCCTCCTGTAAGATACTTGTATGTCTCTATCATATCCCTCTCCCTCCTCTCCTCCAGGGAGTACATGTTCAGTGCCTTCAACCTGTCCTCATAGGACTTGTGATGCAATCCATGCACCATCTTTGTTGCCCTCCTCTGAACCTTCTCTACCCTGTCTATGTCCTTACGTAGGTAAGGTCTCCAGAACTGCACGGTGTACTCCAGGTGCGGCCTCATTAGTGTCTTGTATATGATGTGATGTCATTGATGACATCATATGCTGAGCATAGAGGAGGAGCTTCAGGATAAACGAGGTGGGAAAGAAAGCCTGACACTATGGAAAAACAGTATATTTATATGAAGATTCACCAAAAACAATGAATTCTGCTGCACTACATATATTCTGCTGCATGATGCAAATTCTGCGACAAATTCCGCAACCGCAGAATTCCAGGGGCCTTGATTATAATATTTGACTACCAGGGGTAAGTACTGAGTCCTCCTGACCTGTCCTTTTCTCTCTACTCTATCTCCTCCCTTCCCAACTTTCACTGTCTCTATCTCAGGCTCCTTTCGCTGCCTCAGTCCCTCTACTGCCCTCTATCCACCCCTCTCCTGACACAGTAGTAAAAAATTTATTTTTATACAGGGAAACAAATCTTTAGGCCGGTTGGCCTAGTTTGCAAGACTGACCTGTTTTCTACAAGTTACCTAAACATTAAAACATCATGTACAAACATTCACAATAAATATATATGAATCACTCATCGAGGTTCAATAACATTCTCCAGACTTCCAGTAATCCATTCTTACTTTGCATCCAAGACATTGACATATGACAGAGCTTGGTGTAGTTAATTCCTGCTTGAACTGGCTATACAATGGAAATGTATGCGTTAGATTTTATAAAATATTCCAGTGTTTTGCTGCCTGGTAATGTAATGTCTTTTTCCCATATTTATTTTTAAAGGCAACAATGGAGATTTTGTTTTTATAACTTGATATCTTTTGTCTTAAATCAATTTGATAACACTCTCCAATTATTTTTTTATTTATGTAATGCTCAGGACTATCCATGTGATATTTATAAATTAATGTTTGCCATTTCGTGGTACATCTTGTTTCAAGTGATAACCATTTCAAGGAGGTCAGCAAACTGCAGTGATGTGTTCTTGGACTACACCGCAAGACATACCTTGCGATCCTGTAAAACACTCTGGCCCAGATATTCAAAAAGGTTGCACCATGCACAACAGAGATGCGCCAGCGCAAGTCTGAAAATGTGCCATTCTGCGATATTCTGCGGGAGGCAGCTGCGCTACCCAAATTGCAATGCGCAAGAGCGCAATGGTAATGAATGCATGCGCAACCGGAGGGGGAGGAACCATGAATAAATGGTACAGTGCAATATTCAACGACATGCGCCATGCGCAATAGGAGAGGTAGCGGAAGTTGCGCGATAGCGGAAATGATCCAAAATAAAAAGGAACAAGAGAGAGGCACAAGAACGCTATAGGGAAGCCAGAGGTGGGAGCAAGGTGACAGCAACAGAAGAGAGGGAAGCAGTGAGTGGGACTGGAAAGGAGCTGAACAGGGCACACCTGAGAACAAAGAGCAACAGGACAGGAGGGGGGAGCCTGTGCCACTGTGCAGGAGAAACAGGGGAAGTGCCACAGTGGACTGAGGGCAGTGGCAGTGGGCAGGACAGCCAAAGGTTGGAGGTGTACCCGGTGCAGGGGGAGCATCACAAAGGACAGTGGGGGGAACGGGATAACAGCTGCCAGGGGGGGAAACACCAGCCAGGGACATGGCCAGTGCCACCTTTCAGATGGAGGTGGTAATGAGGGGTGTGAGAAGGCAGGCAGCAGGGGGGCACGGTCGTGGAAGGGCCCATCGGCGGTATGCCCCCAACAGGCGGTACCGAGCACACACCAGCTTCGAGCACTACAGTAACACAGAGATTGTGGGCCGGTACCGCCTGAACCGGGTGATCCTGAGGCGGCTCTGTGAGCTGTGCAGTGATGAGATGCAGGCATCCACACGACGGAGCCATGCTCTGTCAGTGGAGACAAAGGTAACAGCTGTCATGTGCCTGTTCCCCACGGGCACCTTCCAGAGACCAACAGGGGACACAACAGGCATAACCCAGTCAGCCGCATCACGCCTACTCACACAATTCCTCAGTGCACTGCTGCCACATGCTGCGGAGTACATCCATTTCCCCAGCACACCGGCGGAGTGCACAGCACACATACATGAGTTCCACAGGGTAGTGCATATGCCTGGCATGCTTGGGGCCATTGACTGCACCCATGTGGCCATCCGCACGCCACCTGGCCCAGAAGGTGATGCTTACATCAATCAGAAGGGCTATGCCAGCATCAACTGCCAGGTGGTGTGCGATGCTAGGGGGCGCATAACCAATGTCTGTGCCACGCATCCTGGGGGAGCACATGATGCCTTCATCTGGCACCAGTCTGCACTGTGCCACAGGTTTGAGAGTGGGGACATCCCCACTGGCCACCTAGTGGGTGAGTATGCAAATCACGCAGGATGACATGGATCTTGGCGGGGGAGCATAGTCAGATATGCCATGGGTACTGGCCTTGATGGCCCATGGCAGAGCGATGCTGACCACCATACTAATGTCCACCCTCTACACACAGGTGACAGTGGCTACCAACTCCGTCCCTGGCTGCTCACACCATACCGGTGCACGGTGACCCCATCGCAGCAACGGTACAATGAGGCACAAGCCACCACACGCAATGTCATAGAATGGGTGTTCGGGATGCTGAAGGCACATTTCCATTGCCTGGACACGTCTGGCGGTGCCCTACAGTACAGCCCCTCGATGGCCCATGGGCTATTCCTGGCCTGTTGCATCCTGCACAACATGGCCAATGACTGTGGGATAGCTGTAGAGGTCAAAGAGGGGGACAGCGATGGGGACGATGAGGACGCTGGTGCAGATGGTGATGGGCAGCCCCCCCTTGGGCGAAGGGACCCCCGCCTGATCCAGATGTTGCAGCTGCCCCGGGACACCATCACAGAGGAGCACTTCAACCAACCTAGGTAAGTCATGGGGCCATGTGCAACCACCAATGGCAAGGGCACAACCCACAAACTCGCATGGACAAACCCCAGGGGCGCATGGTGGAAAGGGAATTGGCTGAGTGTGGAACCACACACACCGTCAGGGATGGGCAAGGCATAACACAGCACACGGTCACGCGCACACACACACACACACACACACACACACACACCACAAGACATGCACAAGGGGTAAGAGGCACACTGACCCCGACCGGCACTCCTAGCCACACACAGGTCCACAGATGACCACGCCCAGTGCCCATCATTGAGCGTGTCTCAGACGCTGGGCACCATTGCACAGTGGCGGACAGCGCAACGCAGGCATCATCATGCACACACCACAGCAGCCAGCAGCCGGGAGGGTGTGCACATGGATACTGTGTGTGTGCAGGTCCAGGTACCCCACCCGTGCATCGCACATTGAACAACACACTGCACACAGGGCAGCGTCAGACAGTAGCCATGGTGGGAGACAGGTCAGTCAAGCGGCACAGTGCCACAGCAGCCACGGATGTGTGGGCAGCCCCGCTGAGACCTGCCAGCTGTGACAGGCTGACCATTGGCCTCATGGGGTGGCACCGATGGTCCCCCAGGGGTGACGCTGTGGGAATGCGACTGTGCTCGAGCAGGGGTCTGCAGCTCACCGAACATGCCTGCGCCAGGCATGCTCCGAATGCCCACAGCTGAACCCAGTGTCAACATGGAGAGTGTCGTACGATGCCGGGAATGGGGGTGGACATGACACTGCGCGGTGTCTGCGGCGCATGGGCAACAAACTGTGTGCCCAGTGTGGCCATGACAGCTGTGAATGCATGTGTCTGCCTGTCAATGGCAGTGGTCACATCCTCCTGCTGCCGGGCCATCTCTGCCAGGAGCAGAGCGTGGTCTCTGCTGCGCCGCTACTCTGCCTGATGCAGAACCGCACTAAGTGTGTCCACCACCCTGACAAGCTGCGACTGCTGATCCACAGAAGCCTGGAAAAGTTGGCTGTGCTCATCAAAGAGGTCATCCGCTGGATCGGCATGATGTCCCTCATGGTGTTCCTGGCCCTGCTGGGCATCACCCCTTGATGATGGGTGCTGCACACCAGAGCCATGCCAGGGAATGGCCACACGCAGTGCACTGATGCCGCCCCCCGACACTGTCCCCCCATCGCCACTGGCCAACTGGTGACACTGCCCCTCCGGCCACCACTTGCCAGGGCTCAACGGTGCCACCGCAGTGTCCGCAACAGCCCTACCGGCCTGGACGCACACCAGTGCTGCCCCACTGGTGCAGACAGGCACAGGCTGGGAGTGTGATGTCATGCAGGCCTCCATGGTGGCACCACCCATGGCTATGCCTGTGCTGTTACCTACTGTGGGGCCATCCTGCGGCCCACACATATCACTGTCCATGATGTGAGCTCCATCATCATCGGTGATGGATCTGGCACCAGTACGAGTCTCAGCATGCTGGCATCCATGGACACTGTCACTCTGGGACACGGGCAGGGCCTCCTCCGCACCAGCTCCACCAACTTCAGTCCAGACAGCCAGGCAGGCACACTGTTGTCCTGACCCTCGGACACCTGTGGAGGTGAATGGGTGCTCCTCTGTGTCCAGGGTATCGCCCTCAGTGGACGAACCCACCACCACTGACCCATGTAGATGCTCAGGAGCTGTAAGGGAACACAGTAGCATTAATGTCTCTGCCCTACCCTGTGGCATTCCCCCCACCCCCCACACAGTGACAGATCAGGACCTACCATGCAGTGATGGGCTACCACCCATCTAAAAGCCACCACCTGGAATGCCCTCTAGGGCACAATGGCACATGCTGCCAGCAACCCGCTCTTCCTGTGGCGTCAGGCATGGCACGGCCAGCTGTCCACCACCAGTCGCAGCACGTACTGCCCTGATGGCAGCCACCTTATCTTTTATCCTCCTCTTGTCCATGCCCACCTTCTTCTTGCACTCCTGCATGGACCGCTGGTGGCTGCCATGCTGGTTGATGGCACGTGCCACCTCATCCCATGCCGCAACACGGGCCTATGGTGTTCCCCGCTGCCCGCTGAGCAGCAGTTCCTTGTCAAGGTAGGCCTCAAACAGGGCATCTGATTCTGCCCAGGTGAAGTTGGGCCTCCTCCGTCTCCCATGTCTCTGTTCCTTCTCCTCCTCCTCTACTTCATGTTCGGTCATTTTTGATCCTGTGGGAATGACAGGTGTTACCTCTGAATGTGCAGTCCCATGCATCTCCCACACACCACAGTCCACACTGGCAAACAGCATGCAACTCACCACAACAGCCTGCAATACCAGACTGTGGCCTCTGCAGCCCCAAGTCACATTTATATAGCGCAACGCATGCAAATGAGGCGAGGCTCAATTTTAAGTGGGTGCTAATGCAGTAGCTGGCCATGAAATTGCTGATGAGCTGATTTGCATATGCCAGCTGAATATCACACTGTTGCACCTTGTGCAATTGTGTTGAACGTGCTCAGACAGGGGCGCAGCTATTTTACGTGTGCAGTAGACACCGCACGGCGCATGCCCGGGGTGCTGACACTGACGCCTGCCACGCTGCTGACGTGCAGAATGCAGGAGGCAGTGCAGGGCACATCCACCACTGTGCCAGTGGTGCTAGTGCGCTATTCACATGTATAGCACCCTTGCCCTGGGGCGCCGTAGGCACCGTGGTGCCACAGCATGGTAGGTCACTACAGGAAGTCCCACACAGGTGCCCTACCACCCTACCATGCTACATGCGGTGGTAACCAATCGCTCTGTGGCGGTCCGTGCGTGAGAGACCCTTGACCCTGTGCCCAACCTTTGCCCCTAGGCACCATGTGTCCACATGGGTGCACCCCATTGCGTTGTTCGGTGACAGTGCAGTGGGGAATGGCAGCGTAGTACTGCGCAGCAGCCGCATGTGGTGGACGTGCACTAGGGAGCGCCATTTTGAATCAGACATGGTGAAAGGATGGCACAGCGACGAGCATCGATCTGGAGCCAGGTGGAACTGGCAAACCTAGTTGCACTAGTTGAGCCCCATGCTGGTGCTCTGTTTGGTGAGGCACCCCTGGACAGGGCCAGGAGTGTCGTGTGGGAGGAGGTGGCGGTGGCCCTGGAGGAGGCAACAGGGATCCAGAGAACAGCTGAGCAGTGCAGACACCGGTACGGGGACCTCCAGCAGAGGGACCCGGACAGGCTTGCCCGCCTGCAGGCACGCGCCAGGAGAGGCACTGTTCCATGGCCAGGTAGGTGCCCCATCCATACACTGGTTGCATCTGTATGGGTATCATGGTGGGCATGTGTCCACCACACAGTGGGGGTGGTCCGTCCAGTGTGGGCAGTGGTGGTGGTATAGGGGTAGGGGGCTGCATGGTTTGGCTGTGTGGGATCGCACACACCTGGGGGTGGGGGGCCTTTGCTACTGGATTGTACTGATGTTCCTCTCTCCATGTTTGCACCCTAGGCCCTGAAGAGCATCACCGTGGGAGGGAGGAGAGGCAAAGACGTGAGCCATGTCCCAATGCCGGAGGTCCCATACCGGCTCAGCACTAGGACCAGCCTGATGATGGTGAGTGCCTTACATCCAGGATTTTTGTGCATGCTGTGTAGCAGGGTGGGGGGGGCATGGCCACCATCCATTGACACCACTGCCGTGCACGCCACATAGAACAGTCAGCACTGTCCAGTGGCACTGCATGTCTGGGAGTGCATCACTGGTGGTCCATGCGTGCACCGGGTACATGGCTGTGCCACTGCATTCGCACCACAAAGCCATGTCACTCTACAGCCACAGTGGTGCTGTGCGGGACTTGGGCGGTGGGTGTGTGCAGTGGTCCACATGACTGTGTGCGCCTGGGTGGGCAGGTCTTGTGGACACGATCACTGTGGGTGGTCGCACACCATCACAGGGGCGTGTCCCATGGCTGTATGCCATGCACAATGGGTGGGCTGCAGGGGGCTGTGCATTCACACCTATTGACTCTGCTCCCTTGTCCTAGGTGGACAGCAGATGGTCCAGATTGAAAGGGCACTGCAGGAGCTGCTTCAGGTGGCCAGGGCCTCCCTAGAAATACTGGAGAGGATGGAGCAGCATGGTGTGAGACGGAGGCATGGCAGAAGGTGCCATAGGAGCGGGGAGCAGGGCTCCCACTGAAGAACTTACACCCATGGACTACACCAACCCTCCTGGATCCACCCTCACACCCCTCCTTCCCTCTCCCATATGTTCTCCCCTGCCCCTTACCCACCCCCACCTGGTTTGTGGCCCTCACCCCTTTTGTTCTTTATATTTGTACATAGTTTTGTTTATACTTCCAATACATTTGTTTAGTTATGCCTACTGTGGCGGTCTCTGATTTGCAGCGGGCTAATAGTGCTCAGCTGCAGTGGTGTGCATGGTGTCGGGGTGGTGCTATCATAGGGGTGTGTGTGTGTGTGTGTGTCCCCGCAGGGGAGGCAAGTTTGGTGTGGGCATAGCTCTCAGTCACTGTCTGTGGTTTGCGTGTTGTTCCATGTGCACTGGATGACTGTGTGCAGTGGTACATGGTGCATGCGCTGTGTCCATGGTGCACCTGTCATACCGTCCATGGCTTGTGCAGCTGCCACCCTTGCATGTCTGTGACCTGCACAGTCTGCTGGCATGTCACTGGTGGCTGCCCACCAATGATGCTGGGTTGCCTCCTGTCACTGGTGTGGTGCACGTCTGCCTCGGGTGGCACTGTGGCCTCCGCTGTTGTTGTCCCACCTCGATGCTGTCACTTGTGTCTGTTGCAGGGGATGTGCTCCACTTTCTGTCACTTGTGCTCCAGCCGCATGCTGGTGGTGTACGGCATCATGGTGCCTGCACAGCGTTGCTGGCACACCTGTGCCATGGAGGGGTTCTGGCCGTGTGTACACGGCTGCCATGGCCACATGCCGGGGGCTTGGTTGACCCGCTACTGTGTCCCAGTGTTGGTGTGCCCTTGTGTATGGGTGGTTGTTTGTCTGTGCACTGTGTTGCATCCTGTGTGGTGCATGCTTCCATGCAACACTGTGGGTGTCTGCACTGGCTGTTGTGGCCAGTGCAGGGATGGGGTGTGTCCTTGGTAGGGTGTGCAGGGTGCTGTAACACTGGTGGTAGGGTCTAGGGCATGCCTGTCACGTGTGTGGTACCTCGTGTGCCGACGCATGGTCGGTCTCACAGCTGTACCTGGGGGGGACGTGCATGGCGGCACTGTGTATGCAGATGTTGCTTCACTGTCTGCTGCTGCCCACTGAAGGGTGCTCGTGGTGGGGCTGCCTTGCATGGTTCTGTGGTGCACAGGGTTGTACTGTCACAGTGGGGGTGTCCTGCACTGTTGGGCACTACTCCTGGGCAGGGTGTATGGGGATCATTGTGCAGGGTGTACTCTGCATTGGTGGGATGGTGTGGCATGGGGTGGACGGGCATCCATGTGTGACAGTCACAGCTTGGAAGGGGGTGCACTGGGGCACCATTCCCCGGCGGTGGGTTTGTTGCTGGTGTCCCTGGGCCAGTGCTTCTTCCTGCTGTCCTCCAGTTGTGCGGTACATGGGGTGTGGGGGGCGATGTCTGTTCTGCTGTGTGCTCCTCTGCCCATCCCTACCATGGGTGGTTGGCCCCTGCATCCTGTCCCTGCACATCCCTGGTTTTGCTGTTGCTCTGCTGCCCTGCTCCACTAGGTATCCCTGGTTGTGCTATTGCGCATCTGACCTGTGCCACTGCACATCCTTGGTTGCGCTATGGTGCAGTTGGCATGATATTAAGTCATGTGCCGCAGGTGCATCTTGACCTGTGCAGTGTTTGAATATCGCGCATGTTGCATATGGGTGCAGTGGACTTGTGCTTGCTCCTGCTATTGCGCACCTTTGTGGCGTAGTTTGAATATCTGGGGCTCTGTCTAAATTGTTTAATGATGTCTTATTTGCAGTACGATACAAAAGATCCCCATAAGTCAGTACCAGAATAAATAATTGTTCTGCAACCCTTTTTCTACTATTTTCTGTTAGACACTTTGTTTTTCTTCTAAGGGTTCCTACCCTTTTGTTTACCCTTTCAATTAGCGCCCCTATGTGTTTCACAAAAGTCATGTTCTGATCAAAAGTAATTCCCAAATAAATATATTTGGTCACTTGTTCTAGAAAAACATTGTTATTCACTTTTATTTTTAATTGTTTATTTCCTTTTGAATTTGATCCAAAATATAATAATTTTGTTTTTTTTGGTATTCATCACTAGGCCCGACCTGGTGAACGACCCCCCCCATATTGTTGAAATCCAACTGTATTTTAGCTTCTAGTTCACTACTATTACAACTTGTAACTATTAAAGCAGTATCGTCTGCTTACAGCCGTACATTTGAATGCTGTATAAGTTGTGGGTGACTGTTATTGAAGATCAAAAATAACAAGGATCCTAGAATGGACCCCTGTGGCACTCCCCTAATTACTGCCTGCTTTTTGGAACTTTTCCCATTTATTGAAACATACTGTATACGATCCTCCAAGTAAGATTTCAACCAATCCCCTGGGCCTTCTGTGAGCCCCATTGTTTCAGCTGTTTGTAACAAAAGGGGGTGGTTCACCAGGTCAAAGGCCTTCGATAAACCCACAAACACCACTGCAGTTTCCAGGCCCTCGTGCAATGATGTATTCACAAGGTCATTAACTCCAGCAAAGCTGATGTAGTGGAGTGACCTTTTTGGAAACCTGATTGACATGATGTAATTAATTTGTATTTCTCTAAATACTCCATCGTTTGTGTGTGAATATGTCTCTCCAAGCATTTAGCCAAGATGGATAGTAAAACAATTGGCCTGTAGTTATTTAGCTCAGTGGATAGACCCCCTTTGAATATGGGGTGATATTAGTCACCCTCCATTGATATGGAAAATAACTTTCTTGTAAACTTCTGTTACATATATTAGTCACTATAGGTGTGATCTGTTTAGCAGCTATCTTTAAAAATCTGACTTGTTGAGGTTTATTCTCATTAACCCTCTATAAACCTCTGACACTTTTAAAATTCTAAACCGAAAAGGTGGATGTGGTCCTTTGAAGTTAACTCTATTTTGTTGTTTTTGTGGACCTAGGTTTGGTACGGTCACATCAAGACCTGGTAGGTCCACAAAAAAATCATTTAGTAAGTTTGCTATTTTCTGAGTATCTTCTATCAAACATTCACCAATTTTAAGAGTATAATTAGTTTTAATTCCTTGCCCAGGTCTAGATAGTGAATTTATGGATTTCCAAAATTTTCTGGGATTCAATTCACTATTCAAACGGTTTTTGTAGTAGAAGGTTTTAGCCTTCTTTATCTGTTGCCTATATCTATTTCTTTTCTGCTTAAACAGGTCCCAATCTTTCTCTTGCTTTGATGTTTTTGCTTTTTTCCAACACTTATTTTTTACCCTAATATTTTTTAAGATCTTTCATTTATCCAAGGTAATTTTGTTGAATTTTTGTTATTTTGTTTTTTATTTTTGGGGCGTGTTCATTACATAATTCATTAAATGTCTCCGTGAAAAAATTTAAAGTTGGATCTAAATCAGGGATAAGTTTGAGATCGATTCCACCTCTCCCTCTCAACATTTAGCAAAAATGCATTTTCTGAAAAGACTCACATGTTTTTAATCCAGGTGATATTGCCTTCTGTGTTTTCTATTCTATCTCTAACAAGATGTCACCCCATATTGGGTTGTGATCTCCGAGGCAAGGAGAAAGAACTCCTGATGCTTCAACTTTTATAGCATGGGATAGAAACAGGAAGTCCAATATCATGCCCTTTTTGGTAGTGCTAGTACAGTATATCTTGTAGGTTCTAAGATCTGTTGAGTCACCCCCAAAACAGATATGACATCTTTTTGGGACTTGCCCATTTTCTCTTCCCAGTTACAGTTGAAGTCCCCCATGAGGACTATGTGTTTATCACCTACAACCCCTTGAATTATATTTAATGTTCCTTCTATCAGTTTATCATTTGTTTTGGGTGGAGAATAAATGACTGAAAAAACTGTTTTTAATTTACTCACCTTTACTACTATGTTTTCCATGTTATTTTAACATCCCCTGTTTAGCAGTTCAGTGTGGCCCAGACTACTTTTAACATACAAAAGCACCCCGGCCCCGTCTATCCTGGCGAAACAATGTATAGCCTAAAATATCAAATTCTTCATTGTCTCTGTCTTTTACTAGCCAGGTCTCCGTTAGCCCAATTACATCTGGAGCTTGTTCCTCGAGCATAACTTTTAGAGTATCCATCTTATTTCTTAAGCTTCTAGCATTATCATGTAGAATCCTAACTTTTTTTAAAACATCAGGCCCAGGGTTTAACTCTACCTCCCCACCTAAGGTCAACAACATTAAAAAAGCAACTGTGCCCTGTTTTATCTGTAACTTGTTACAGCTGTATGAATTTAAGACTACTACCCTGCCCTGCTGGTTCCACTGTCTCCATTTATTTGTGAACGTATTTCTTCTTTCAATAAAATTATTTGTGTGTTGAGTTTCAAAGCTGGGTGCTGGCCAAAAAGTCCCCAACTTTCTTTTAGACTCTCCCTCAGTGGTTATACCTGCAAGGCAAGGTAGCAGTATATTTAATAACAGCAGACTATACATTTTTGGCCCAGTGCAGTACTAAAGCTAAACAAACAAATATATACTTCATTTCTTTATAAAAGCTCTCATCAGTTAGTATTATAAGTAAGCTTTATCTTAGCCCCCAATGTTGCTGCGTTTATGTTTTTTTCTCTGTGGAGTGGCACTTGTGCCACTCACACTTGCGCCCACGCTCACGCTAGGCGTGCAGCATGCAGCTTTAAAATGCTGTCTCCCCTCACCTGGGCAGTCCCTTCTAACAATCAGCTGTGCAGTCCCCATTAAAAAATCAGGCTCAGTTGTTTAAATGCACACAAGTCCACAATTAATGCAGAAAGGCAGTTCAGCTCACTGCTACCTGGATGATGTAAGGGGGTAGAAATTAGCCACTAGAGATGTTGTAGTCAGCGCCTGCTGTTCAAATCCTCTGGCACGCAGCATGCAGCTTTAAAGTGCTGTATCCCCTCCTCCTGGGTGGTCCCTTTTAACAATCAGCTGTGCAGTCCCCATCAAAAAATCAGGCTAAGTAGTTTAAATGCACACAAGTCCACAATTAATGCAGAAAGGCAGTTCAGCTCACCACAACCCTGGATGATGTAAGGGGTAGTAATTAGCCGCTAGAGATGTTGTAGTCAGCATTAGTGACTCTACTGCTGCTCCATCCAGTCCCTCACTCTTCCCATGACTTTTAGCATTCTTATACCCCTCTGCTCTGGGTGTCCCATAGCTCTGCCTTAATCCCCCAGCTAGTCATGCATACCTCCTCTCACTTCCTCACTCCTCTGCTCCTGTTCCTCCGCCCACTTTGGTACCCTGCCATTAACTCCCCCCTCACAGTGCCATTTACTACCAGGTGACCTCTCACATTGCCCCCCATCTGGCACAGCTAGTGTAACCTTTTGTAGCTTAGCCCCCCCTACCATTTATCTCAGTGCATCTGTTCACTCTCCTTTTCGGTTCTTGCTGCTCCTACCCCAACTAATCCTCTCTCTCCCTATACCTTCATCTTGCAGTAAGCACTCCTTGCCTACCTCCAAACTGTTAAAACATGTGCTTTCCACTATGGCCTGCTGCTATCTGGGAATATCCACCCCAACCCTGGGCCTGGCTCAACTCCCCGTCCCCCCACTCAACCGTCTGCTGGCCTCAAGATTGCGTTGGTAAACATCTGCAGCTTGCAGTTAAAGTTTGACTTGCTCCAAGCCTGGGTGGTTCAAGATAAACTGGACATCCTTGCCATTGTGGAAACCTGGCTAACCCCTGATATATCCGTCTCTGCTATTATGCTCCCAGGCTGCTCAGTGTTCAGAGTTGATAGAATGGGCAAGCGGGGAGTGGGGGGCTGTGCTCTATATCTCACAGACCTACTACAGGGTCTTGTTCTCAACACCTCAGTACCTCCTGCTGTCGCCCAGGCACTGGCCATTACAGTTGCTATCGGCAGTGCTGGTAAATCCATTACAGTACTATCCACCTATATCCCCCCCTCCCCATAATACCAAGTCTGGATTTGATGCCATTCTTGAATACTGCACAATGCTACCAAATAACTCTGAGGTGATCCTCTTAGGAGACTTCAACATTAACTGATTGGCCACTGCCTCAGCCCAGCATAGAGAAACTACAAAAAAAAATGAAATTGATGTTTTTGGCAAACGCACAAAACAAACACAAAAATGCCCCCTCACAATTCTTAATGACCATCTCAACCATTAGAACAGGTCAACACCTTTAAATACCTTGGGGTTACCCTTGACTCCACCCTTTCCTATCAAGGCCATGTTGACTAAGTCTGCAAAGCTGTTAATACTAGGATCAACCTCTTGTATAGGCATAAAAAATGCTTAACTAATGATGCCTTCCGTCTTGCTGTCACCAGCTCAGTACTCTTCATAGTAGACTATGGCATAGTAATCTATGGCTCCGTATCTGACACTGTCCTCAGCAGGATCAAAGCCTCACTTAACAAAACTTGCCAGCTTGTTCTTGGAGCTCATCAGCTTACCCACACTGTGATCTTTACCAGCAAGCACACTGGTTGGACTGTAAAGGCTGGCTGATGAACCATACTTGCTTCATAGCCAAGAAAATCTTGTCCTGCCTGTCCCCCCCCCCCATGATCCTTCATTTTCTGACACCAAACCCCTCTACGTGCACTACCAGGAGCACCTTAAAAGGCTCGTACCATGTTCCTTTCTGTAAAACCGCCCTTGGGCAGCATGCGTTTCCATACCGAGCCCCCAACCTGTTGAACAGCCTGCACCATTATATCCTGGCCACTGACAAACTTGGCCCTTTTAAAACTAAACCTCACCAGAACCTCCTCTCACTGAACTGATGCAACTGCTCATAATTCTCCCTGCTCCACACTGTCTCCACTCATTATTCTCTCACGTCTCACCTAAACCCTCTCCTCCTCGCCCAGTCATCCTCCTACTTGCCTTTTTCTGGCTGCCTTTCTATTCTTCTCTCTTCCTGATGAACTTTTCTGCCCACTGCTGACACTTGATTGTAAATATAATCTTTATGTACTTGAATTGTATTTTTATACCATCTGTTAGTGGTTTAGCTTTTCCTACGCTCTGTATCTTGGCTCCTCAATCTATGTTTTGTAGTCATGTCATTTTGTATCATTGTATTGCTGTAACTCAGTGTTATTACCCTGTCTATACATTTACAACATCCTGTATTCTGCATATGACATGGAACCTCTGTAAAAGAGCCTCTGGCTCAGAGGTATATCTGACATTTCAAATAAATAAATAAAAATAAGTAAGATGGGCAGCCCAGGACTGGGTCCAAAGTTGGTACACTGGGTAAGGAATTGGTTAGGAGACAGGAGACAGAGGGCGGTAGTAAATGGAGTTCACTCTGAGAAAGGGAAGGTGACCAGTGGGGTGTCACAGGGATCAACAGTGGGACCAGTCCTCTTTAATACCTTTATTAGCAACATTGCAGAGGAGCTAGAAGGGACAGTATGCCCATACCTCCCAACTGCTATGAATTTTGCATAGCGCTATCAGTTTTACACTCATATTTACCCTTGTTCCGCAAAGATTTATTTATGGTTTTAATAAACATAGAGTTATTTCTGGACATACAAACTATTAAATCATTGAACTAACTTGACAGAAACATTTCTTGACACTAAAAGTTTGGGGCCTACTATTTAAAGACATGTTATTTTTTAAAATAAGAAAGTGATCCACATTCAGGCCATCTGCTCTGAATTATGAAGGCCAGTGCTGTGAATTTTAATGCTGAGAGGTTGAGAGATATGGGTATGCCTTTTTTGCTGATGACACTAAAATCTGCAATAGGGTAGACACTCCGGGAGAGAGAGGTGGAAAGAAAATATTAGGGATCCAAGAAAACTAGAGGAGTGGTCAAGGGTGTGGCAGCTAAGTTTCAATCCAAAGAAGTGCAAAATCATGCACTTGGGGCACAGAAACTCAGGGGAGGAGTACAAAGTGTGAGGTGTAGTATTAATGACCATGAAACAGGAAAGAGACATAGGGGTAGTCATATCTGATGTGATGTAAAGGTGGCCAGACAGTGTAACAAAGCAGTGGAGGAAGCTAGTGGGGTGATAGGGTGTATAGGGAGGGGTATCACCAGCAGAAAGTGACAAGTGGTGTTACTGCTGAACATTTCACTGGTGAGACCTCACCTAGAGGATGATGTCCAGCTCTGGAGACCACATCTCTGGAAAAACATAGACAGAGTAGAAGCAGTCTAGAGAAGGTGAACTAAAATGGTGAAGGGTCTGCGTCAAAAGCCTAAGAGGAGAGGACTAGAGGACCTCAATATGTACACCCTATATGAAAGGAGGGAGAGGGAGGATAGGATAGAGACTTTCAAATACCTCACATGTATAAATAAGGTTCAAGAGGCAAGCATTTTTCAGAAAAAAGATGCTCAAGAACAAGGGGACATGCTATGAAGATGGAGAGGGGTAAACTCAGGGAAGATGCGCGGAAGTACTTCTTCAAAGAAAAAGTGGTGGATGTCTGGAACAATCTCCCAGTGGAGGTGGTGGGAGCAAAATTGGTAATGGGATCCAAGAATACATGGGATAGGCATAAGGGAATCTTAGTGGTAAGGTAAGGGGTGATAAAGCTGGAAATCAAGCAGGATCTGTGGTGTTACAGTAGGTAGGGAAAATGGGCAGACAGAGTGGGTCAAGCAGTCCTTATCTGCTGTAAGATTCTATGTTTCTATCCTTCCATGGGCCCAATATTCAATAATGCAGAATGCACAGCACAAATGTTTGCACTGCGCATTGCAATAATCAAGGGATCCAAAGATGGTATATTCAATTGGGAGCTAATTGACTGAATATACAGCCATGTTGGGGCAGTGCTAAGTCAGGTACCACCACCCCAACATGGCTCACAATGTTGACCCCAAGAGTTGATAGGACTGGAGCACTAGCTGCAATATTCATAGATAGCGATGCAAATGAGCCCACTGGGCATGTAAGGCACTAAGGGGCCACTTGCATGCCCATTATGGGTCTATTTGCATGGGTAGAGGAGGCAGGCAACACAGCACCACCACCCCACCCCAGTATCTGAAAGTCATAGCTATCCCTGGTGCTAGTGGTTCCCCTGCCCTCTGATCACCAGCCCCAGCCCCACTGACAAAATTCACTGTCCTGGTGCTAGTGGTCCCCCCTCCCTCCATTCACCAGCTCCGATGATAAAATCCACTGCCCTGGTGGTAGTGCCCCCACCCCCACTGATCGCCAACCCGAAGTACAAAACAAATCTCCCAGACATCTAGTGTTCTCCCCCACCCACAGCCCTGGACATATCCCCCACTTAATGCAATATTATCCATGGTGCCATGGGAGCATACGGTGACTGGCACAGCCCTCCTCACACCTCCTCAGCTGGTCACATATGTAAAGGCAGGGAATGTGCCTCTTAGTTGTTTAAGTTGACATTGAAATTACTGAATGACTGTGGAGACTGAGTGCCAGAAATGTGGAAGTGCTGCCGTGGTCCTTGGGTTTACTCGACAACAGGAAGGCTGTAGCCCACACATGTGTGAAGTGAGGAAACCCAGCACATGTTCACCGTTATAACCCGCAGGTTGTAACTGCAAATAATAACCAGGTTTCCCTGTGGGCAAAAATGCTCCCCAGTTATTATAATACATTTTCATATTCAATAAATGAAAAGATCTCTTTGTACCTGCTGACCTTCTCCATTGGTCAAGGCTAAAGAAATGCGTAGCTTCTTTGCAGCTAGACTGATGCTGTCTGGTAGAGGTTTTTTTTTTTTTAAATAGTTGGAACTGCATCTGCTTGTAGCCTAGGTAAACACATCCAGTTTCCATTCCGAGGTGTTTTAGCATGCCATACTTGGTCTCAAAGCCTTCAGTATGAAATCAACGCTGCAGAGATGACTTCTTCCTGAAACTCCATGTCAGATAGCATGCGTACACTGAGCAGCTGTGATCCACTTTTCATGAAGCTGCACATTGGATGGAAATGTGTGAAAACTGACTTTGTCCTTATGGGTATTAGGACACCCACAGGTGACACACTGATAAACCATTTTAAATTCAGAAGCTAATGTGCAGATACCAAACAACTTCTGTTTGTGGACATCTTGAGGCATGTGTTAAATAACATTAATGCTAGCAGTACTGTAAGTATACTACAACATATTTACAGATAGATAGATACATAGATGGATAAAAAGTCAGCACACAACCCAAGATTGACTTTTATGTTTTTTTAAAAACAGAAACTTGGTTACAGATACTGTATACAGATGAATACTTGATGACAGTGGACAGTGATTAGTTAACGAGCTGTAGTCGTTTGCTTTTTCGTGGGAAGCGTGGAGCAGAGATCTCCCAGTGGCTCATACTTGAGCAGGCCAGGGCAGCAAAAAAAGAACGCAATGGGGGACAGAGGAGCCAGTACTGAAAAGCAGGAGCAGGGCGAGCAGGAGTTCCCGGTGGCTGCAGTTGGCGGCAGACCAGGGTAAAGAAAAGTGGCCTATCAGGAGAGAGGGTGCAAAGTTTTGAATCACGGCAGGGGATATAAGGAGGGCCCAGCTGCTCCCACAAGTATGCTGAAAAGGAGCTGTAGTCGTTTGCTTTTTCAGGGGAAGCGTGAAGCGGAGACCTCCCAACGGCTCGTACTTGAGCAGGCCAGGGCAGCAGGAAAAGAGCACAATGGGGTACAGAGAAGCCAGGACTGAGAAGCAGGAGCAGGGTGGGCAGGAATTCCCAGTGGCTGCAGTCAGCGGCAGACCAGGTTAAAGGAAAGCGGCCTATCAGGAGAGAGGGCGCAAAGTTTTGAATCGCGGCAGGGGATATTAGGAAGGCCCAACCGCTCACACAAGGATGCCGAAAAGGAGCTGTATTTTCTTCCCATACCACCCACCTCGACCCCAGCCTCTATTAAATAGGCAGTGGAGGTGGAGCCTAAGAGGAGGAGTGGCCTGACTTTAGTGGTATTTAAAGAACATGGAGAGGGTTTTTTTGAACCTGACTTTGAGGAGTACCTGATTTGGGTTATTGGACCTGACTTTGGTAGATTTTATTTTTTTGTGTGGTTGTCTGTAAAGGCTAGGAGAAAGGAAACTACCTATTGTAGGTGAAAAAGTACTAGTACAGTATTATTAAAAGGGGGGAGTGACTAATGACGCAAGACAGAATAGGAATGCGGCCTCAAGTTGCTAGAGCTGGCATCTGTGGGAGGGTGGTTGGATGCACAGGGTGTGGAGCAGCCATGGTACTAGACTGGGCTAGGAAATTTGGAGGTTGCCCAGTATGCCACCAGCTGGCAAAGCTCAGGGAGGAACTGGAAGGAGTTCGGAGACAGCTGGTAGAGTGGAAAAGGAAGGGGCATGGGGTGGCCTGCAAACATATACAGGGGGTTGAAACCTCAAGTACAAGGAGAGGACCTGAAGGTGGGCTGGAGGAACAGGGGCAGCCTGGCAGGAGGAGCCCAGGATGCAGGAGTGCCCGTAACAACAGGCAGGGGGAGGGGGGGTCACAGGAGACCAGAGAGAGAGGGCTAGTACGGGAAGAGGGTAGCAGGGGGGAGTGGGGACCAAGGATAAGCAGCAAGGGGACCGAGGAGTGAGGAGCGTGAACAGAAAAGAAAGGGAAAGGAGGAAGTGGGGTGGAATAAAACCAGGAAGGAAGCGGGAAAGGGGGGTTCGGCAGGAAGGGAAGTGGAGCAGTGCCAGGCAATAAAGGTCGGGGTACAAGGAAAAGAGAGAAAAGCATGTGAGGGGGGAGAGCAAATGGAGCAATGCACAAGGAAGGGTAGTGCAATAGAAGTGCCAAAAAACAAAGATTTGGGTGAGGGAGAAGAGCAGGTTGGGAAAGAGAGGATCAAAGAGCTTCAGAGGAGGGTAAGGGTGGCATGAAGAAACCAGAAATCCAGAAAGGGGCCCAGGGAAGGGTACAGATGGAGGATGAGGGAAGAAAGGCTCAGGTAGATTCGGGGGTGAAAGCAAGGGGATGGAGGAGAAGACATTTGAAAAAAGGAGGAGAATGGCAGCAGAGAGGGGTGTCCAGGAGGAAAAAGGGGATAGAGTCTTAATAGTGGGGGACTCTATTATAAAAGGAGTTACATGGGGGAGAAGGGAAGAGAGAGGAAAAATATGGGTGGAGTGCCTGCCAGGTATGACAGCTGCCAAAGCTAACCAGTGGATCCTCTTGAGAGGGAGGGAAATGGATAAGAAAACACATCTGATCTTCCACCTAGGCACAAATGACCTAGCAAAGAGCAGTGTGGTGGAGGTACAGGCCAGGTTTATGGCGCTGGCTAGGTTCTGCAGCAATTTGGACTTCAAATCCCTGTCCTTCTCGGAGGTGCTACCTGTACCAAGGGCCAGCATGGAGGCAAGGCAAAATATTGAGGAATTCAAAGATTGGCTTGTAGGTTGGTGTGCCCAGAAGGGGTATGGTGTGATAGGAGATTGTGGGTCAACATGGAGTGACACAAGCCAATATGCCCTGAATAGGCTGCACCTAAACAGGGTGGGGAAAGCAGTGCTCAAATGTAAACTGGATGATTATGTGGACAGAAGCTACCATTTAAACTAAACAAGGGGGGGCAGGGAAAAACCTGGCTGTTGAGGCAGGAGGTGGGGGGGGGCCAAAAGCCCTACACAGACATCAAAAGGGTAAAGGGGACAAACGTATATGAAAGGAGGAGAGAGAGGGGCATGGAGGGTTATGTGTGTGAATGCCAGAAGTCTGGGTAGAAAGATCCCTGATCTAATGGCAATAATGGCAGAGGAGGACCTTGACATAGTGGGGGTAACATAAACATGGTGCCACCAGGAGCAGGGATGGGAAATGGAGATACCAGGGTACAAATTGTTCAGGAAGGACAGAGAGGGAAAGGGGGGGTTGCACTCTATGTAAAGGAGGGTATCAGGGCATCTGTATTGCAGGGTAGATGGGGAGAGGCAGAAGGACTCTGGGCCTCGTTGGCAGTGGGGAAAGGGGAGTCAGTGCATATGGGGTGGTGTATAGAGCCCCAGCACAGCACAAAACTGTGGACAGAAGTATGGCTGATGAGTTTGTGAGAATGGCGGCAAGGGGGGAGATAGTGCTGATGGGGGACCTAAATCTACCGGACGTAGACCGGAACACCCTTTCCGCTGCTTCAACCAGCAGCAAAGAAATGTTGGACTCCCTGCAGTTGGCCCTCCTAAATCAACTGGTCAGGGAACCAACCAGGGCAGGAGCTAC
The DNA here is from genome assembly GCA_016271365.2 of Neoceratodus forsteri. Classification (NCBI taxonomy): domain Eukaryota; kingdom Metazoa; phylum Chordata; order Ceratodontiformes; family Ceratodontidae; genus Neoceratodus; species Neoceratodus forsteri. The sequence continues at coordinate 709,443,297 of CM028138.1, read as the reverse complement.
TCTTGATCTGGTCCTGATGAATGGGGGAAGGTTGGAAGTGGTATCGGTGGGGGAACACCTTGGTACAAGTGACCACAACATGGTCAGGTTTAAAATGAGAAACACTGCAGAGGTTCACCGGTCTAGGTTAAAGGCCCTGAATTTCAGGAGGACAGACTTCTGGAGAATGGGGGAAATAGTGGAGAGGGCATTGCAAGGGGTGGGGGAGTTGATGGAGGTGGAGGCAAAGTGAGGGAAGCTCAAGGATGCTATTGTAGGGGCCATTGACATATGTGCCAAGAGAGAGTAAAAATAAGAGGAGAAAACCACTGTGGTATACAAGGGTAGTAGCAAAAAAGGTAAGAACAAAAAGGAAAGCCTTTAGGAGGTTCAAGACAACTCAGATGGAAGCAAACTGGGTAAAATACCAGGTGAGTCAGAGAGAAGCAGGGGTGGAGGTAAGGAGGGCAAAGGCACAGACAGAGGAGTGAATAGCGAGAGGGATCAAAAAAGGGGATAAGACTTTCTTTCGATATGTAAATGAAAAAAGGAAGACTAGGCAGGGGATTCTCCAGTTAAGAACAAAAGAGGGAGTGGCGCTACGAGGAGACAGAGAAAAGGCAGACCTACTAAACACCTACTTTTGCTCAGTGTTCAAGGAGAGAAGAAGGAGAGAAGCAGGCAGAGCAGGTAATGAAATGGCTGGGGAAGGGGGGTGGAGATGAGGCCATTTCTCGTAGAGGAAATATTGGAAGAACTGGGCTGCATGAAGGTGGACAGGGCAATGGGGCCAGATGGGGTGCACCCAAGGGTGTTAAGGGAGCTAAAGGAGGTATTGGCAGGACCCTTGGCTGCACTCTTCAATCGGTACCTGAAAACGGGGGTGGTTCCAGAAGACTTGAGGCAGGCAAATGTGGTCCCTCTGCATAAGGGGGAGAGAGGGAGGAAGTGGGAAGATACAGGCCCATGAGCTTGACATCAGTGGTAGGCAAGCTCATGCAGAAGCTAGTAAAAGGCAGGATCACCAGCTGCCTGGAGACAAATGGCCTGATGAATCCAAGACAACATGGTTTTACTAGCGGAAGATCCTGTCAAATGAATTTGATAGAGTTTTTTGACGGGGTCACCAAGGAAATAGATCACGGTAGAGTGGTAGATGTAGCTTATTTGGATTTCAGAAAGGCGTTTGACTCAGTGCCTCATGGAGGGCTGCTGTGTAAAATGGCAGGACTGGGGATGGGGCAGGGGGCAGTCAAATGGGTGGGAAACTGTCTGGAGAAAAGGAGGCAGCAGGTCATAATAAATGGGGTGGCATCTGGGGATGGCAAGGTCACGAGTGGGGTCCCCCAGGGATCAGTGCTCTGGCCCCTACTGTTCAATATATTCATAGGAGACATCATGGAGGGCCTTGAGGGGTGTGTGAGTATGTTTGTGGATGATATCAAAATCTACAATAGGGTGGACATGGAGAAAGGGGTGGAACAAATGCAGAAAGATTTGGGGAGACTTGAGGCATGGTCAAAAGGGTGGCATCTTGAATTCAATGCAGAAAAATGTAAAATCATGCATCTGGGCTACAGAAATCACAAGGCAGGATACCGTATGGGGGGCAGAGAGCTGGAGGAGACGGAGCAAGAAAGGGACCTAGGCATCATTATATCCGGGGACCGGAAGGTGGAAGGGCAGTTCGAGAGGGCAGTGGCCAGGGGAGTGGAATGCTGGGATGCATCGGAAGGGGGATCACCAGTAGGAATAGGGAGGTCATAGTACCCTTGTACACCCATTTGGTTAGACCACACTTGGAGTACGGAGTCCAGTTCTGGAGGCCATACCTCAGGAAGGATGTGGGGAAGATAGAGAGGGTTCAGAGGAGAGTGACAAACATGGTAAAAGGGTTAAGCCACCTATCCTATGAAGAAAGGTTGAGAGATTTGAACATGTACTCCCTGGAGCAGAGGAGGGAGAGGGGGGACATGATCGAGACCTTCAAGTACCTTAAGGGTATAAACAGGGTGCTGGGGGGAGCATCTTCAAGATGAAAGGAAGTCAGAGGATGAGGGGGCATGGCCTGCAGATGGAGGGAGGACAGTTCAGGGGTAACATTAGAAAATACTATTACTCAGAGAGAGTTGTAGAAAAGTGGAACAGACTCCCAAAAGCAATCATTGGAGAGGAAACAATGGAGGGATTCAAAAGGGCTTGGGACAACCAAATGAGAGTGTTAAAGGGGGGAGGCACAGGTCCAAGCAGAAAGCTGGGCAAATGGGCAGACTTGGTGGGCCTAGTTCGGTCCTTTTCTGCCGTCACACTTCTACGAATCTATGAAAATCTATGAATACTAAGTGCAGACACAAAATACAGTGTTATTCGACAATAGCTATAACCTATTGCTGGTAAATATCCATATAATAGTATACAATTATTATGTTAAGTAATAACACAGAGAAAAGATGGTCAGTCAAAGCAGAATTACGATACGTATAACTGCAAAATTATAAATACATGAAAGTATAATAATACCAAATTGATGTATTATTATGGGAAGCTAGAACAAGTCAAATAAAAACAGCATGTGGTCATACATACTGTAGGACAGGTCGGGAGACATGAGAAATGCTAGGTGAAGTGATCACATATATGACTAAGAAATGCCATAGTAGGGAAGGAAACAAATGTGTATACCTGCAGTTGTGAAGTGTTTCAACTTTGGGAAATGAAATCACTAACAGTACTTCAAGGGAAAATGACAACTGACCTGAGCCACATCACGCCGTGTCCCACTGCCTAGAGGGATTTCCTCACATAACACAGTGACGCTACGTCAGGGAGAAACACTGTTAGGGCTGCAAAGAGAACACGCATCATGAAAGCTATGGAAAAAGTATATAAACATTTTACCATTTTTGGTGAGATTTTGATGGATCCTTCTGTCATGGCAAAACAACACATACTGCACAGTGACAGGTAAGCACACTTGTGTCACCTGCTCTTTAAATGAACATGAATAAGTTAGCTAATGTTTCATAAACCTGCTTGTGCAGATTATCTGGAGAAAAAATTACAAATGTCCCTTGATATAATTCTAAAATTAATTTACTCTAAAAAAGCAAAGTGAGAAACTGTGGATCATAGCTACAAAATACCATATTTTTGTGGATTTGGCTAAAACGTGAAACCAATGAGTGTACACGAACTGGCACCATAAGGTCAAAGGCCACCCCAATAGCTGTTCTATGAACCACCCTCTTATAAACTGCTCTTCTCTCTTGGGGAGGGAGGGGTTCAGCTCTTGGAATTTGCCTGGCCCTTAGCATTGGCTGGGGGGGTGAGACTTTTAGCATTGGCTGGGGGGTGAGACAGGCAGGTGCTACGTGCATTGGTGGAGGGAGCAGCGGCTGCTCACACTCCATGCACAGAAGCATGTATGGAGATGTCTGAGTAGCACTGCATGCTTCCTCCGGAGGTAGAAACCATGAAAATCTATGGCTGACCAAGCTACCACTAACACCGACCACCCAGAGCCCTGCACCATGCTGAGCACCCAAGCCATGCTGCTCGTTGTGCGAAGGTGAGTCCAGGTGGAATGCGAGGAAGCAGGGCTGGGGTGGCCAGCTTCTGGAAGACAGGTTGGATGCCATATGAAATAGCAAGCACTAACTGCAAAAAAAAAAAAAAAAAAAAAGACGTTGAGGCAGTGAAAATGCAACTTAGGTCCAACAGAATGATCAGAGGTATGAGGATAACATCTAAAAGGTAACTCTGGTGGCACTTAACATGTTCATCCTGGAGAGAAGAATGCTGCGAGATTACATAGTCTGCATTTTCAGCAGACACCATGGTATTTACAATGTCAAACAACAAAAATGCCAGATCTGGTGTGCTTCGACATGATGCACAGATACACCATGAAGCTCAGAGGTGGTACGTTAAGGGGTAATATATGTAAGCACTTCATCTCCCAGCGGGCTGTAAACCTGTGAAACAGGTGGATATACATGATGAACCGGCACCACTGGTTCTCACTTTAAATTACCATATTACCATGTTACTATAGAACTACAGTTTGTAAAACGTTTATAGGGATAACATCAGGTGGATCAGATTCAGGTTGGGCAAGTTCCTTGTGGAGAATTACATTCACTGGGTATAATGTTTACTTTATGAGGGAAGGGAGAGTTTAGAGGTTTTTAATATTTGACATAATACTGAATACTGTAACTGGCTGAGTGGCAGGAGAGCAACAAGATGATTCCTTGATCATTTTTGTCTAGATTTTCCCAAGTTCCTAATATTGATATTTGTTTAAGCAAAGCCACAACTCCTTTTTTAAATCTCCTCCACTTTATAAGTGGAAATAGGGTGCATATTTTGAGTCAAACTATTTCATATCTGAAATATTGGATATGTTGAAGTTAAATTCAGATATAAATTAAATAAATAACAATTACAGTTGCAAACTATTTCATATAGTGGTGTCTAGTTCCTGCCACCCTTCTCTTGTTTCTTTAGCATGCTGTCTCTCTGCTTCTGCCATCAAAAGGCCATATTGAACAAAAAAAAAATATTAGGCTGGAAATTTGGCTGCTAAAGCAGCACAACATGAGCTGGGCTCCCTCATCAATTGAAACTGCATTGTCAATCATGCATTTATAAAATGGGCTTTGAAAATCCAGTAAACTGGCTGGCCTTCTGGCACAGCAATTGGATTTCTATCTGCAATGCCGATGTCTTGGGTTCAGGAATGGACTAGAGGAGTTGGAGGGCTGGCCGGAGAGAGGAGGATTGAGCATCCAATGGACTGCTCCCCTCCTTTGGAGGGAGGGTGGGCGAGCATCAGGCACAAGCCTGACCTCTGGTGGTGACTGGAGGAAGCAGCTGCCAGTGCCATAACAGTGGGGAGGCATGACGGATGTTGGTGTTTGGTGCCATTCCATCATTGCACACCACACCCCCCGTGGTTGGTTGAAGTATACAAAATGCCAACCCCACGTATGATGCCCTGCTTTGCTGGTCTCTTTCTGCCCACCTGTGGCTCTCAGTTGGTAATAGAGCCTTGTGTGTGTTCTATCGGGCGGTCTCGCCCCCATGGCCCTGCCCTGTAGGGTAAGCCAGGGTTCACCCTATCTAATTAGATTGGGTGATGTGCCTGCTTGGTGGCCCCGACCGGAGAGGGGAAAGCCTGGGCAAGATCACCACTTGAGGTAAGTCCCAGGAGACCAATGGAGGGACTGGAGAACAGGTCTGCACTCATAGGAGGAAGGGGTTCTGGCCCTCCCCTCCAAAAATAGAAAAGCCTGTAACCTACTAATTGGTCAAAACATGTAACATGACTATTTTCTGACAACACACATGCCTCACTTGAACTACTGGTATATGTTTTGTAACATATAAAAGTCCATTTAACTAGTGGAATACATGTGTCAAGATGTGTTGTTAAAGAGTAATAAGGCACTTCTCAGTTGGGCATGAAACTCGGCTTTGCCTACTGCCTAACAACCACCCAAGATGTGTATTATTCCCTTATAAGTAATGGCTTCTATTTTTTTCAATGTAAAAATCTGTGTGTTAAAGGGGAAGTCTTTCATAGTTTATAGATAAATTTTACTTACTGCAACCTGGCCATGGGTTCCTCACCGTCTGCTGTAGCCCTGACTGCGTTTTCGGCAAAAATTGCCATTTAAAAACTATTTTATGTGAAAATACTCTCCTGCTTGTTCACCCTCCATTTCGTGGTAAAGACGACTAGCGAATGTCATCATCACCGCAACATCTGAGACTGAGTGTTGCGGTAAATGCATTCCCATGCACAACACATGCCATGCACTTTGGTTCCCACCAGTGCAGGGGGGAACATTTTAGTGACGTGCACCTTCAGCACCAAGTGGCTCCTGCTTGAAATCTTGTGCTGTGTGAGGCATTATATGTATTTCTCTGTTTCAGCTGCCAGAAAGTATTGTTTTCAATAAAACGTTAGCAAAGCACCATAACTGTGTTTGTCGTTTATTTATGCTCCTAACATTGCATACAGTGTTTTGTTTCAGTAATAATGCTGTGATTTTTTTTTTCTTATGCTAGTGGTCATATGTATGTAATCTGTCTTCTTATTAGTTGCCCATGGTATTATGTTGTCAATTCCCTCCACCACAGAAATCTCCCTCCAAAATCTTTAGGGAGAGCCTTTCATATCGTAGTGTGTCCTACCCAGATAATAGATTGTAATAGGAAACTCCTTTGTTTTTGCAGAGATATAATTGCTTCAGTTACATAACTTGCACGCACTATGTTATGAACATACGGAAATGCAAGCAGATACAGGTCATTGCGGTTTATTGAGTCTGCTAGATTGTGTAACTAGCAGTGTGTTACTCTGCAGCTACCCTTCCCCCTCCCATAACCAGGGCTGGCTTTAGAGTTTTGGAGGCCCTCAGCAGGATTACTTGAAGTCACGGGGCCCCCTTACTTGGCCGACCTTCACCCCATATGTTTGAATGTAACCAATACACACATAATTTTATTCTATTATCAGTACAACCAGGGGTATCTTTAAATTTTTTAGGAGGAGACAGCAGTATTAGTCCATGAGGTTGTTCCTGCAATCACATCCATTGCCACCCATCTGCCTCTTATTGTCTGGGTCATAGCTTAGTAAGGCATTTCTTGACATCAGGATGCCACATCAAAAGGTGTTGCACAACCCCTTTGTTGCTGTTTTAAGAAGATAAGATTTAAGAAATTTAAAAATAATTAAGATAAACTGCTCTGATTGTGGACCCCTCCATAAGAAGGGGGCCCCCAGCGACCGCTGGGTTCGTTGGTGCCTAAAACCGGCTATGCCCATAATGACTTTTCCCTCGACCCTTTCCAACCTATTCTTAAAACAGGCCACTGTCTTCAGTGTCACCACCTCCTCCGTAAATGCATTCCAGCCATCCAACACCCTTTCTGTGAAGTAGTGCATCCTTATTTCCCACCTGAACTGTCATCCCTCCAGTTTCACATTATGCCCCCTAATGTTTCTCCCCACCTTTAACACAAATATCCCCTTTGCCGACTTTGTTAATGACCCTCATATATTTGAAGTTTTCGATCATATCCCCTCTGTCCCTCTTCTCCTCCAGTGTGTACATGTTGAGAACCCTCATTATTTTCTCCTAGGGTAAATCCTCCATTCATGTGATCATCTTGCTGTCTATGTACTGTACCACCTCCAACAACTGGACATATTTCTTTAAGTGGGAGCTACAGAACTGCGCTCAGTACTACAGGTTTTCGTCTGACCAGTGACATGTACAGCAGCATGAAGAACTCCCTTCTCCTTGTGGTGATTCCCCTGGCAATACTTTTTGTGCATACTAGAGCCCTGGGGGTGAGGACATGCAATGATGGCCAGCATCCGCCCCACCCCTAATGTATTTAGGCCAACAGCAGTGGCACCCCAGCCTCTGCCAGGGTCCATGATGCATCAGGCACACTACCCCCCTTCCCCTGGAAAAGGAGAGCAGTCCGAAGGATGCTCTATCCTTTTCACCTCCCGGCCGGCCCACAGAATTCCCAGATCCATTTCCAAACCTGGGTAGTCAGTGTTGCAAGCGGAAATCCAAGAATAGTTTTTGTAATCCCACCCTCCACTCCCCCACACCCAGTGTTTTGTAATTATTTTTTTTTTAAGCAGTTCATAATCATTTCCTCAAAAAGGGTTTTATGTTAAAAAAAAAAGGGCATTCATAACATTACCACTGCTGCTCCACCTCCTAACTGTGCCTGGCTAGAGACATAAGCAGAAGCAGAGAGATAGACCAGACAAGGTCACATTACCACATTTCTTCCTTTATTTAAATCCAGTACTTTACATCTCATAGTTTGAACAAAATAGCAACTCTCACAACCTGGTTTTGTTTACAAGACTTTCTCATGGGAAAGCCTTGGAGGCGAAACACAGGCATGCTTCATGATGGCAACACCAACCTGCCTTTATCAGCTGGCTGATTGCAACATCGCACATGCTCATCACGGTGACAGTACTGTATGGGAAGGGCCAGCACAGTCCATCACACAAGGAGGCGTACACCGGGTTGGAATCTCCATCATCTCCGTGTCAGATTATACAGCTGTTTTGTGAGTGTCCTGCACAGCTACTCATTAATTTTGCTACGGGGAGGGGGGCACATGAGGTTGAGGTTGCAGCTGTTTTGTGATTATACTGCAGATTTTTAACTAATATAGCTGCAAACATGCAGGAAAAAAACTATCTCTGTATCGGTGTCATGCTGATAATTGATTTTAAACTGAACCTCTGACCTGTAATCCTTAGGTGTAATGCAGTGCTAACACTGCACCGGTGGGCCATGCCCACCTCCAATATTGTGACTTGCCTACACATGCATGTATCTGCTCTGTTATGCCACTGGCTTGCATAAAGGATGCAAGTGACACAGAGTCTGACCTGCATACACCTGCATGTGTCAGGCATGGATCACAACAAAAGTAAATTTTACACACTGGTAGCAGTCAGACTTTAGTGTGGTCAGACATGACATGGCATTGCCTTGTCTTGCAGGTTCCCTTTATCTATGGTCACATACTGTACATACCTGACTGCACCACTCATGGAAGCAGGTATGGCCCCACCACCCAGAGTGTATCCATGCTTTTGGCCTGCCTAATACACTCAGGACGCCATGGTCGACCTGCCACCCACAATGGAATCTGGCTGGTTGTGGCCACAAGTAGCAGTGCTAACACTGTTCAGGTGGGCCATGCCCCCTCCGATACTGTGACTTTCCTACACCTGCATGGGTCTGCACTGTTATGCCCCAGACTTGTATAAAGGATCTAGGTGACACAGAGTCTGGCCTGCAGACACTTGCATGTGTCAGGCATGGATCAAAACAAAAGTACATTTTACACACTGGTAGCAGTCAGATTTTACAGTGGTCAGACATGTCATGGCCTTGTCTTGCAGGTTCCCTTTATAGATGTCACATACTGACCTGACCTACCTACCCCTGCATGTGTCTGCTTTGTTGTGCCTGCCTAATCCACCCAGGGACCATGGTCTACCTGCCACACACAATGGATTAGGGCTGGCTGTGGTCACAAGCAGCGGCAATACAAATACTGAATAATATTTTGGGAATTAGGGTAACAATAGCATATGCTTTTGCATTGAAGCAGGTACTGTTGACAGCAAACACATTAGCTTACTACTATCTGAACCCAAGACTTGTAATTATTCACTCTCACTGTACTGCACTTTTTCAGAGAAGACTGTTTTTTTTTTAAATAACCCAAAAATGACATATATATAGACACTGACACATGCACACACACAATAAACTGAGGACGTCCATTTATATCAACTTTATTTATAGGAGCTGTGAGAGGACATCCATGGTTCTGCAGTAGCGCAGATTCAGTTATAGTTCAAGTTATGAAATCTGCAGCAGAAACAGAGATCATCCTAAATTACTTTTTCAACACACTACCATTGAAATGAATTGTTGCTGTAAACGCATTGCAATTAAGACACTCAATGGATAACATCTTTAGATGTGAGGATACTGATGCCTACATCTATTTATACATCTAGGAACTACTCACAGTGTAAGAAAAATTTGGGAACCTTTTTTTTTTTTTTTTTTTTATAGGCTACTAGATTCTCATGACAATCCCTGACACTTAGTTTGGAGACTGTTCGATTGCACAAAGCACAGTCATTAATAGTGCAATTCAAAACATCAATATAAAGTCTGTGACAATCGGGTGTGTAATATTACAGTAAATACCCAAATACAGACTTCTAAGTACTGTTATTTAATAAATATTTATTTTTCCTGTACAATTGCCAATAATCTGGGCGCCGTGCTTATTTATGCAGGAACAGTATGTCAATGCTGCATAAATGGGACTTCCACCACGCTATTGCTGCGATGACGTGGAGCAAGAGTGGAAAGCATACTACTGCACATGTGCGAGTCTAAAGACGGCAAGCGCATCACATCAGAGCATACAAAACAAACAATTTTACGAGTGAAAATACTTTTTCTGGAATGAAGCAGGAGTGGAGGGCACCAACTAATTACTGACTACACTGCACCAGGTAAGAGAATATGCAGGCACTGAAATGAAAGCTTGTTTTCTTCAATTATTACAAGACTTCTCCTTTAAATACTGTAACACCTGAGTAGGTGTTACAGCATTCAAGCACTCTCTTCCCCTACGAATGCGCTCAAGACACTGAACAAACACAGCTCGAGCTTAAAATGCTCCATTTCTCTTCACACACTACTGACCACAAAAACCTTGGGCTGCTTCTTCAGCGGGTCAGGAGGCGGGAGATATTCTCACAGTGGGAGGGAGTAAAAGGGAAGTTGGCAATGTGAGGGACAGCCTGAGGGCCTTACACAGCCGACAGCCATACGGGCGCGATGTGGCTCTTCAGTGCTGCTGCTGGGGGACTGAGTTTAAACTAAACCTCTAAAAGAAAAAAAGTCACTCTTCAATTATAAATAACAAAATATGGGGTGCAGTGTGTTTTACTTGAATTTCACACACTCCCTCATTGTTGGATAGCTAATAAACCCCTCGGGCATTGCTCTCGGGGTTTATGTGCTATCCAACAACTCAGGAGTTTGTAAATTCTCATGACACACTGCACCCATACTTTATCCTATATGTAACTACACACTCTGTTATTTGTTATCCCTCAGTTACAAATAGGTTGGGTAAATTCTTGAAGCTGATTGGCTTAGGCCACCAACCAACCTGTTCGGTATCGGCAATATAGACCTAGAAACAATGAGTCCCAGTCTTCGCATGCCTATTTAAACTCGGAATCTTTGAGCTGAAATAGAACACTCAGTTTTCAACAGCTGCCATTTTGTTCTGTTGCTTAGTGAGATTTGCACCCTGATCCCACCGATTAATGATGGCCTCAATCTGTATAAGACCTTATATAGAAATACTGCAATACACATGCTATTCTCCCCCACCTACCTAAAAAGATAGGTATACCTTCTATAATACCACCCACTCCATTACTTCATTCTCTGGCCACCCTCCTGTGTACTCTACTGCCATAAACTGGCAGCGTGCCTCCATCTGTGGGAGCTGAAACAAAGAAACTACCACTAGTCTCATCCTTAAGTCAGTGCTACCCTCTCATGCTCACTATTACCCCACTAGTAACAGTATCTCCAGCTCTCAGCTCCCAAATGCAGTCTGTGCCTTAGTAAATTGAATAGCTGTTAGTGTGATCGAATGTTTGAGGGAATGTAAATGGCATGTTTAAATTACAGAGAAAGAAAAGTAGGCATTGGAGTTTTGCGTCTATCCAGACTCAACAGTTGTCTCCTCTTCAAAGGCTCATAAACACAGCAACGCCCTCTACAGGCACATATAACATTAGAGGGTCTAGTTTGCAAAAAAAAAAATGTCTCTCTGTTCTTTGTTAGTTTTTTTATTTATTTTTACTTTTTCTATTTTTACAATCGGTCATCTATAACCCATTTCCAAGTGTAATAATACCCTCCAGGGTGGGCAGTATGGCCTATATCAAACCTTTCAGGGGATATAAGGCCCTCTGTTTGCAGCACTGGATCTCATAATGCCCCTAGCAATCTGGTACAGCCCAGTACCACCCCTTGTTGTGTATTGTTGCTTCTTAATATAGCAGGCAAGCTGTGACTCAAACTACTGCAAGAATGGCAGTCCAACTAATACCTGGATACTCTGCATCAGAGCAGTCTGTGGTTAGAGATGCTGCCAGTGACAGCAAATTGGTGATTCAGGTATACTAGGCCACATACTAGACTGTAAAATGTGTATGATAATAATATAGTCACTAACACCCATTTTGCCTGGGATTCAACAGAGCCACAGCTTCCTTCATATGTAATTAAAGAAGTCATTTGAACTGTCAATCAAAACTGATGGAAAGCCCAATAGTCAAAAAAGAAAGGCTAGTGAAGTATATGACTTAATTTTATTTTTTGATGATGTACCTGATCTCAAAATAAAATGTTCAGAGGTTAGGTGTGTCGTCAGTAAAAATCACAGATGTTATCTGTGGAAATGTAGCCTCTGCTGTATATGAAACAGGTTGAGAAAATGGGCAGACTAGGTGTGTCAGGTGGTCCTTATCTGCCAAAATTCTGTTTCAATGTTTCCGTGTTTCTCACACAAGTTATGGACAGAGGTAGGTATGGGGGAGAGGGGCAGAGCTGATCATTTCATTTCAGACAGAATGAAAGTATGAACAGAAAGATCAACCACAAATGTAATTATTCACTGCACATTTCAAAACCTGTGGCAGTGCACTGGGTCATGACACACTTTATGGGAGTCACCAGGTCTTATCCTTAAGGCCTGGACTTTCAGTTACATTTAATATTTGAGCAAGTCTCCCTTAAGCAAGCAAGTTAAGAATCCCTGCTTCCACTATTAACTGTGTAAGGGCAAGTCCATTAATTTCCAAAATCCTTCAGTCTATTCTGATTGACTATTAGTGGGTGGCTCTTTGTTCTAACTCTTAGAGCTCACCAAAGCTTACTGCAGCACTGCTGCGTCACAACAATGCCTGCTTATTGCACAGTTAGCTGAGCACATGCTTGGATACCAAGTACTTTACAGGAGAGAGGCAAGAAAAACAACAGAAGACTGCCTGAGAGGGAAGATATGGAAGGGAAGGGGAGACTGTAGAGGGAGGGAAAGAGAAGGAGAGGAGACAGATTATTTAACATGCAAGCAAACAACTGACATTACATTATTCCAAGAACATAAAATATTGAAATGTCATTTATAGGCAGTTCTGAGAAGAGCAATTATGATGTGCAGGGTTTGCAGCAAAATCCCTATGAGGAGAGACTAAAGGGGCTCTACATGTACAACCTTGAAGAGAGTGAGATGGGATATGACAGAGACCTACGAATACCTGGCAGGATGCAGGAGAGGAGTCTCTTTCAAATGAGAAAGAGCACCAGGACCAAAGTGCATGTGATGAAACTTGAGGGGGGGGGGGTTAATAAGGGTGGGAAGAAGTACTACTTCACTGAAAGAGCTTTACAGACTAGAACAGACTGCTACCCAAGTGTCGGAGGCAGTAACTGTGTGTGTGTGGGTGCCTCCTCAAGCATGCTTTGGATAGAAATATAGGGGAGTATTAGTAAAGAGGCAGGAGGAAGGGTCGCTGGAGACCAGTTAGGGACTGCAGAGACATGCTATGGAGTGGCCATCTAGGCAGACTGGGTAGGCCAAACCATCCTTTTCTGTTGACAAAGTCTACCTTTCTATACACTGAGTCTATAAATATATAAACATTTATTTATTTAGCTTTTGTTTACCGGGTAAGTACACTAGACAAGTATTATGCCTATTTTCAGGAACCACCCGGGAGAGCACAACATGTAGAATATATACAAGTCTGAGTCTATAAATATATAAACATTGTTAAGATAATGATTCGATATGTAATGTTTGGGAAATGAGAAACTAGTATAAATAATGTACTTTTAAGGGGTGATGGAATAGTCCAGAAGATATGGAGAGAGGGCAAAAGAGTGACTGCCTGTGCCTGGTGCATATAAGGGTCGAGGTGGGACCGAAATATTCAGCACCATGGAGATCACTGCGTAACAGTTTCCTTTCCGTTCCATTTTAATCATTCATATCGGTGCACAACAGTTCAGTATTAATGTGAGGGAGCTCGCACAGAGCAGTATATTCAGCGTCAACATGTTATACTTATGTTCGTTATTTGTGTTGAATACGCTACTAAGTAAGTTGGACTACTAAATATTTTGGCTTAGAAACTGTTAAAAGTTTAAATTATATGAATTATACTGTAACATAATTTATATCCACCTACATACAGGAATGCACACAAACTAGGCTGCATATATGCAGTTCCCACACACTAGTCTCATGTACATATGCATTGTTTTGTGGCTATGATTGATGCGAGTTACTATTTCCTCCTTGATTAGCCATACTTTTATTCAGCACATTATCACTATGTAGAGTTGTTCCTGCTGTTTTTATCGCTGTTATTTGTGTATCGCCCTCCCCTGTCTGTAAACATACTTTGGTTCTGTGTACCTTTATCGGCGACCACGTTTAAATAAAAATAAACTAGCATACCTTCTGCTGAAGTACTTCAGTGACATGCTGTAAAAAATAATTACCCTGATCGTTTATATTCCTTTGTTTAGGAGCGGTACAAACAATAGCTGTCACCCAAAGTCCTTCCGTGCTTGGGGAGAAGAAAGGGGATAACGTGACGCTGAGCTGCAAACAGGGTGGCAATGCTAACAACATGTACTGGTACAGACAATATCCGAGGAAAGGACTGGAGTTCATCTTCTACTCCTATGGAACGGGTATGACTGAGGAGGGAGACGTGAAGTCCGACCGCTTCAAAGCTACCAGACCCACACTGGAGGTTTTCACTTTGAACATCAGTGCCCTAGAGCCTGAGGACACCGCTCAGTACTTCTGTGCAGTCAGTACAGACACAACATGTCATTACAATGACGCCTCCGTACAAAAACCCCTGGTATATATGTCGTTGTCCTTCTTGTTTCCCCAACTCACTTCCTTTTTGGGTGACATCAGTACAATAAAAAAAAAAAACAGCAAGACTTCAATAGCCATTCTGAAGGAATGTGAACAGTACAGTTCAGCTTCAACATGCTACCGCTGTATTCACTTTTTGTGTTGAATTCGATATTCAGTAAGTCACTATTATAGGTAAACGTTTTAGACAAAAGGCTCAGTTGCCATTTTGAAACAATTCTGCACTAGTAAAATATATTATTAAACCTCAACTCCGGCCATTATTTGTATAATATTAATTATTTATCCACTGACAGTTAGTTGCTGCTTACTAGTGTTGGGGCCCAAAGGAATGCAGTGTGTTTCTGGCTTGTAAAAAGGCACGTTGTGTAGTTTTGACCACATATAAATGTTTACCGACATAGTGCATGTGGTAAGTGGTGCGTCCTAAAGCAATCCGATTGTAATGAGCAGTCACAGACCCAAATGAAAGAAAAGGACATTTTACTGAATACAACATGTTCTTTAAAAAGATACACAGTGCTATACTAACGTGTTTCCCTTTGTTTAGTGGTTGCACTAACAACAGTAGTTACTCAACTCCCCTCGACTTTGATGGCATCAAAAGGGAGCAATGTGAGGCTGAGCTGCGATCAGGATGGCAATGATGACAACATGTACTGGTATAGACAGTACCCCAGGAAAGGACTGGAACTCATCATCTACTCATATGGGAAGGATCTGATTGCAAAGGGAGACGTGAACTCCAGCCGATTTAAAGCTACCAGACCCACTCTGAAGGTGTTTCCTTTGGACATCATGGTCGTAGAATTTGAGGACACCGCTCAGTACTTTTGTGCCAGCAGTATAGGCACAGCATATCAATGCAGTGTCTCCCCTGTACAAAAACACTTGATATGGCTGACAGCACAGCTATAGGTTACTGCAATGAGCTGTGAACGAGCTTGGTAAATTCAGCAGTTCTGGGTTTGATCCCCACAACTTCCACACGTGCGAACCTGAGCAAGTCACTTAACCTTCCTGTGCTCCAAGGGTGGCACAGGTAATATAACTAGTGCCTAGGCTTTACTATATACAAATGGATAGACATATAGATATTCTTTCAGTATATGTGCCTAGAAATAAAAAGGGCACAGAGATTGATATAAGACAATATATATTAAAGTTATAAAATATACATAGTGAGGGTGGGCCACACCCTAATGTTTTTAGGATTTCGTTTTCCGACTTTGTTTTCAACCCATTCCCCAGAGGCCACATCTACCACAAAAGGGGTCAACTCCAAAGCACATATTTTTAATGAGAATCGATTTTTTTTTTTTTTGCAATTTATTCAGAAAAAGAACAAAGAGAAGTATTTTTTTTTTTTTTACTTTGTATGTTTGCACCATCCTTACCTCCCATGCTCTACTCCATCAGGAGATGCCTGTCCTCTGCCCTCGCTCATCCCTGCCTGGATCCCCCCCCCCAACCCGTGTATTATCTCACTTAGGTCTGTCTTAATTTAGCAATATAAAAAAAGGTAATGATTTGTGACACTTATATGATTAAATTCTCACAACTGAGTTTGACACAAAGCACAAAACATGTCCCTGGTTAAGGTTTGAACCCTTGAAGTCTGTCCTTTTAGATGCAGACAGACATACACCATGAGCCACCAAGATTCAAAGACAAGCATTGCTGGGGGGGGGCATTTCCATAACATTCTCATTTATACTTAAAACCCTCACTTCCTCAGACTTGCAACAATCAGATTTTTGGGAAGTAACAGCTACAGGTTGCTGCCCTGGGGGAAGGGGATAAAATCCACCACTAAGGATAGGTGGAGCGGGAGGGTACTGCCCTGGGGCAGCCCTGCCAGTGGACAAAATCCACCAATAGGAGTAATCTGGATAAGGAGCTAAAGGGGGCTGCCCTGGGGGCAGTGCTGCCCCATCAACAGCATTATGGGAACAAATCACACTGGAGCCTTTCTTCAGCACTGTGGACAGCATGTCATTTCCTTCCACCAATCTACTTAATCAAACTGCTTCAACGGTTTTTGAAAAAGGAACTGAAGATTTAAAGCTTTGACTGATTCGGAGTACACCCCTTCACTGTTGCTGCACAATGCGGGGCTTTTACCTAGTATTTCTTCTTTGTCTGAGATGCAGTAAGTCCATCTTAAATGTGAACTCTGTAAATGATTGCAACGCCTCCTCTCTTTCACCATTTTCCATAAAACTTGAGGTGGTCCAGCGATATACTGTACAAGCATATATTCTATATATACTGTTCACTGGTTCAGTGTTAAAACCCACCTGCGACAGCTGTGTGATTCAACTATGTTTACAAAACAATGTTTTAATTACATTTTATTAAAACAAAAATTAAATAAAGTTTATAAGGTGGTTTACTGTGAACCTGCTCAGTGGCCCTGTGTGTGTGTGTGTGTGTGTGTGTGTGTGTCTATATAGATTCATAGAAGTAGAATGGCAGAAAAGGATCGACAGGCCCACCCAATTTGCCCATTTGTCTAACTATCTGCTAGGACATGCCCCCTCCCCCCAACACTCCCCTGTGTCTGTCCCATACCTTTTTGAAGCCTTCCACTGTTGCTTCTCCAACCAAATCCTCCAGGAGCCTATTCCACTTATCCACCACCCTCTCTGTGAAATAGTACTTCCTAATGTTACCCTTGAACTGTCCCCCCTTCAACCTGTAACCCATGCCCCCTCGTCCTCTGATTCCCCTTCAGCTGGAAGATGCTTTCCAATGGCACCCAGTTTATATCCTTAAGGCGCTTAAAGGTCTCAATCCAGTGTGTGTGTGTGTGTGTGTGTGTGTGTGTGTGTGTGTGTGTATGTATGTATGTATGTCTGTGTGTGTGTGTGTGTATATATATATATACTGAGCACATATTCATATTTATCTATGTGTGTCTGTAGATTGTCTGTCTGTAAGTCTAGCTGCATGTCCCTCTGCATACATACATCCCCTTGCATACTGCTGTCCATAAAAGCACTGTATATTACATAATTATCTGGCTGGAAATGTATTCAAGTAAAATATATTTTAATGCATTGCTTTAGGACTAGCTAAAACAAAAGTGGATTTCCAACGTCCGAGAATGGAGGCAAAGACTACAGGAGGAGAACTGACAGGCACATGTATCCAGGATGGCTCCGACACCTTCATGTTTTGGTACCGGCAGCAGCAACAACATGAGGGAGGTCTGAGGCTCGTCATGTACTCATATGGCCCCGGCTCCACCACCCCAGGAGATGACGGGAACACGGGGAGAATGTCTGCTAACAGACCCGACCTGCAGACTTTCCACCTGCACCTTGCTGACCTGGAGGCATGTGACTCGGCTATGTATCTCTGTGCAAGCAGTAAACCACAGTGGTTTAAATGCACAATGTATGCCTTCAAAAACACAGGCCCCACCTTTCATATGCAGCTCCAGCAAAGGGGCGGGGTGGGTGTTCATCTTGTACACATAACATTCTAAAGCCATGTTGACTCCACCGTAATGCCAATTACTGAGTCCTATCACTGGTGAAGACGAAGTAATAATCACTGCTGTAGTGATTATAATGGCCAGAGGTTGCAGTATTGAAACAGAGAAGACTATATATTCCACTGCCTTTCAGTCGCTTATTTTCTGTGTTATATGCCAAATTCAAACAATCTTCTGGAAACATGCTCTCCTACATCATTTAAAAACAATAAAGTGGTTCTTAGGATAAGCTGGTGATGAAAAATAAAGTTGATTTCCCCACGACACTTTAGTTGTGGCCACTGCAGTGCTCAGGGGTATGTGGATGGCACCTGAGTAAGATGGAGGGAAGAAGGCAGGGCCGGTAAGAAACAGATAATAAGGGAGGAAATGGAAAAAGAGTGAGAAGAATGGAGAAATGGTGAGCGAGACAGGGTAAGAGAAAGTGGGATGGGAAGGGGGCGGGCAAGAGAAGGATAGTGAGAAGGGGTGGGATGGAGTGAGGAAGAGTGAGGAAAGAAGGAGCAGAGTGGAGGAATGGAAGAAAGAAAGAGCGGGTGAAGAACTGGGACAGGGAAGAGAAAGGAGTGGAATAGCATGAGGGATAATGGGAGGGGGAGAGAAAGAAGCAAACGAAAGGAAGGAAATGGAGAGAAAAGGGATGTGATGAAGAGGAGGGGAGAGACAGAAGTGCAGAGGGTACAGCTGGAAGAGAGAGCGAGGGGGGAGGGAGGAAAAGGGAGATAAGCACATAAGATATAAAAAGATACATTACAGTGTTTTTCATTTTCAATCCATGCTTTGTTTCAGAGAAAAATAAAAGCTGCAGAAACCTTGCAGCTCCCTGTAAAAGAAATTAACAGCGCCTCTGTTCAGAAGCTGTTCGTTAACCCCCTCCCCTTCTCAGATACAACCATCCGATAGTTCTCTCATCAGCGGTCTGTGTGTGTGTGTGTGGGGGGTAGAGAGGTAGACAACACCAGTTAAAGAAATGAAGAAAATGAGGATGAACATGAAAATATGAAAGAAAGTAAGAAAAATAGTGTGTGTGTGTGTGTGGGGGGCGTGGAGAATGACCAGAATGGGTAGCGTTCCCCTAAACGTGATAGAAAACTCCAGAAGCAGTGCTCATGGAGGTATTAGCAAGATTCATTTTATGTCCCACTCACTCCTTTCCCTTTGTTTTTGTACTGATTTGAACTCATACATTAAATACTAATAATTTTAAACAACTCAGCATAAGGATACGATGTTGGAACCGGAAACAAACAAATGTACTGCATAAGCAAAGGCGGTGATTCAGGGCAGGTGTGACTAGAACAGAACAATATATAGCCTGGAATAGCACATTTACAGAGATAAGTGGTAAAGATAAGACAACGACCTGGGCACTTGGTTGGTGTTATGCAGGTGACGACAGAGTGTCGAATGCGACTCATCTCTCCAGCTCATTTGGCCCCAAACTGCCACTTGGAGCTTCCTTTTAATGTTATACGAGCAGCTGCAGTAGACGAGACACATTATTAGCTTAAGATGCTAGACCTCAAAGCTAGTCTGACAGGTAAGCTCATGGCAGCTACAGAAGGTGACAGTTTAAGATAGCAGGTGGCACAGAGTGTGGAAGGTAGGGGGTGGGGTGGAAAGGGGGCACTGTGAATGATCGGTGTTCATATACAGACAACGCCCCCATGCAGCGACTCTCTCTTTTTTCCCTTTTGTATGGGCTGTCATTATCTGCTTACTTACTACATCATGTACAAGTTATACGATTTAATTTTGGTTTTGCGCTGCTCAGAAATGAACCCAAATCGTCTGATCTGAACTACAGGAACAGGTGTTTTTACCGACAATGAGACGTCACAGAATACAAGTGTCAGTCTAGATTATAGGAATGTGCAGCAAAGAGTGAGTGAAGACAAGAGGAGGATACTAGGAAACAAATCAGACACTGTTTTGTACGTTTGTCTGTATACCTATTTTGTTTACACTGTATATTCTTTTTCCTTAACATGTTATCTTATTTTGGATGTTGTGACGCGTTCGTCCCCCCCCCCAATCACACACACACACACACACACACACACACACACACACACACACACACACACATAAACTACGGAAGTCCTCTTCTGTGTGAAATATATCAAAAACATTAGGTTTCATTTCAGGATGAAGACGGTTTGCTGCCTGTCGTTATTACATTTAGCGTTCTGTAAGTCCACATTCAAATTTGCAACTGTATATATTGAGCAAAGTGAGGAATTCCGCTGCCACTGATTTTTTTGTGTTTACTTTGTGATCTAAACTTTAATTTTACACAACCAAACTCGTAATTAATTCAGCAGTAGCTCCACGTTTTGCATACCCCAGGATGTTGGATTAAAAACTGTTGAACAGATAGACACATAACGTATGTCTGCCCCTAGTTGTTTTAACGTGTTAGCTTTTTAGACTGGATTTGTTGCTGTTGTCCTGCTTCTTATTATTCGTATTATTCCATAGCACTATCGATTGCCATAAAACTCTCTACTGCAGTTTGTTTGCACACATGCTGCTATCCCGCTGAGAAACATAGCTGTAGCCACTCAGTGCATTTTGCAGGATAATTATTTAAAATAAAACAGTGAATTCATACAAAATATGTAAGAATAAAAATACTGTACTAGGAACAGAAAAATAATATTTTGTTCATTGACAGACCTTTCCGAGGCAACTGTGTTAACTCAGAGTCCCGCTATGCTTGTGGAGACGAAAGGCAACAATTTGATTCTGAGCTGCGAACAAAGTGGGAATGATAACAATATGTTCTGGTACAGGCAGTATCCAAGCAAAGGACTGGAGCTCCTCCTGTACGCGTATGCAGATGGCTCCATACAGAAAGGAGATGTACAATCTGACAGGGTTACAGCCAAGAGAGAGAATACCAAGACCTTCACTCTTGAGGTGAGGCATCTGGAACCGGGAGACTCGGCAACATATTTCTGTGCCAGCAGTGATGCACGGCAGTGTAAAGTCATGCTGCCTCTGCTCAAAAACCTCTTAAACATTCCACTCATCAAAGGCAGCCACTTTCACGCCAAGGGAGACTGGCTGCTTTCAGAGATGTCATAATTGCCTGCAAGGTTCAAGGTTACATACCAACATACCAATCTGCCAGCAGAAACAGACCATGAGGTCTATCAATTCCTGGTGGAGTGTGCAGCTAGCCCCCTAGATTGCAGCTGCCCCAACCCCCTCCCCATCTGTCATTCCCATGATGGCCTCAGCCCCCTCCACCCAGACCCTCCCTCCTGCACTGTCCCACACTCTCTTAAAACTTCCTACTGTCTTACATGATACCACCCCCTCTAGTAGAGCATTCCATGTAGACACCACCCTCTCCCTGAAGTAGTGCCTCCTCATCTCCCTCCTAAATCTTCAGGCCTCCAATTTTAGTCCATGCCCCTCCTGTCCACACTTTTCCTCAGTTTAAACACCCCATTCAGTGCTAGCTTTGTTTATCCCCCTCAAATACTTGAACGTTTCAATCATATCCCCCCTTATCCCTCCTTTCCTTGGTGTGTACATATTCAGCTCATTCAACCTGTCCTCATAGGCCTTGCCCTCCATCTCCTGTAACATTTTTGTTGCCCTCTGTTGCACACCTTCCAGTAAATTAATATCCCTCTTCAGATAGGGCCACCAGTACTGCACACAGTACTCCAAGTGTGGCCTGACCAAAGATCTGTAGAGGGGCAGGATCACCTGCCTATGCCTGGATGAGAAACCCCTTGCATGTAGCCCAGCATCCTGTTTGCCTTAGCTGCTGCTTTCCTGCACTGGGCAGAGTTGTTCATGCTCCCTGGTACCAACATCCTAAGGTCCTTCTCTTCCTCAGTGATCCCCAGCCTCACCCCTCCCAACCAATAGTCCCTCCTTGGGTTCTTTGTCCCAAATTGCATAACCTTGCACTTTTTCACATTGAATCCCATCTACCACTTCTCTGAACATACCTCCAGGTTGGTTAGGTCCCCTTGTAGTTGTTTCCATCCATCCTCTTCATCCACCACTGCCCCCATTTTGGTATCATCTGTGGACAGACTAACCCTGCTCCCAACTCGGTGTGCAATATCTGAGATAAAGAGCCCAAATAGCACCGGGCCCAGCACTGAGCCCTGTGGCACACCGCTCATCACCAGTCTAGGTGTCGAGAGCTCCCCCCAACTGCCACCCATTGCAGCCTCCCCTGCAGTCAGTTCCTTATCCAGTTCATCAGCTTCATCCCCACCCCTGCAGTAGTCAGCTCCCTCAGTCTCCCATGAGGCACTGAATCGAAGGCCTTGCTGAAGTCCAAGTACAGGACATCTACAGCATGACCCATATCCACCTATCTTGTTACTCAGTCATTACATTCTATTAGATTGGTCTGACAAGACCTCCCTGAGATGAACCCATGCTGCCGCCAATCCTGGAGGTCATTACCCTTGAGAAATGACACCAGCTTCTCCTTCGGTATCATCTCCTTAAGTTCATAGGTTCATTTTATTGCTCTCCATTTCATGATATGAATTAATATATGATTTAATCAGCATATTTTAAAATATTATTTGACAATAAACTCTTAGATTATTTCACAATGCAGCACTTTTAACAGCAGCAGTAGTAACAAGCATTTGTCAATGCCGAATGTTGTTGCACTGGCATTGGCAGTGGTGGAGCTAGAGACGCAGAAGAGGAATGGCAGTGAAGTATTGAAGTGACGCCAACCCCACCCGTACCCTGTAGAAAGTGACAGGCATTGGGGTGTGCCTTTGGGTTATCAGTTATAATGCTCATGCCATTGTACCTCACCCTACTCTGTAGACACTGACAAGTGTCGTGGTGTGCTTTGGGGTCTTTGGGCATTATACTTACCCTATTCCATAAGGAAATACACTGACGTGGGTGCAGTATAGGAGTGTGGGATGAAGTTTGTGGCTGAACAGTGCAAGACACACCACAATGCATGTCAGTGGCTGCAGGGTGGGTGTGGGGGGTGGAATGGCATGAGCATTACATCCGATGATCCAAGTCACAGTCCTGATGCCTGTCAGTCCATACCAGGTAGGGTGCTAGAGTTGGAAACCCTAACACCGTAGGTGTGTAGTGGTAGTTTCACTCCACATTTTCAACATGGGCTGCTTGTCAGGCCACCTCATGAAAAGTGGCACAATCACTTTGTTAGTTGAAACATGGTTTTGCACAGCGGCTGTGCCATTTAGCGACAGAGGGATGAAAACACAGTTTTGGGCAGAATGTATAGAATGACAACTGTATTGTTCATGAGGAGGTGTAAAAAATGGCAATGTTTAAAATCTGGAGTGGCAATATGAAATATTGGTGAAGCAATGAACTTGCATACAAAGTGCACAAGAGACGACCGCAACCCAATTATTTGTGGGAGTTTTTTAGGCACATTTTCAACATAGGTATTTTGGGACCTCCCCTCATGAACAGTGGTGCTGTGATTTTGTTAATGTGTCCCAAAAGGTGATTTCCCACAGCGAGCATGCCATTGTGCACCACAGTTGCGGAAAGGCGTTTTGGGCAGGCTGTGAAAAATGGCAGCTGTACCGTTGATAAGGAAGTGTGCACAAATGCCAGTGGTAAAAAATCTGGCATGGAAATTTTGCAAATTTACAAAGTTACAAGGCTGCGTGGGTACTGCGCAATGCACGCTTGCAGCACAGTCGTTTTATGGACTTTCGGCACCAAATTTTCAACATAGGCATTTTAGGACCTCTGCTCATGAGCAGTGTCATCGCAATTTCCAAAAACTGGTTTTGCACAGCGACCATGCAATTCTGCCCTGGATGTGCAAAAACACATTTCAGCCAGGATATGTAAAATGACAGATGTACTGTTCATAAGGAGGTGTGGAAAAATGCCAGTTTTGAACATGTGGAGTGAAAATATAAATGTACGAAATCACGAGCGTGCATGCAAACTACGCAACGCATGCTCGTAAAACACTAATTTTATGGACTTTCGGCCCTAAATTTTCAACATAGGCATTTTAGGACCTCTGCTAATGAACAGTGTCACTGTCATTTTCATAATGTGTCTCAAACACAGACTTTCCACAGTGACCGCGCTGTTCTGCGCCGGGAACTGCGAAAACACATTTTGGTCAGGATATGAAAAATGACAGCTGTACTGCTCATAAGGAGGTGCAGAACAATGGCAATGTTGAAAATCTGGAGTGAAAATATTATAAATTCATGAACTTATGAGAGTGCGTGCAAACTGCGCAACATACACTCGTAACACAGTCATGTTATGGAGTATCATCACCAAATTTTTAGCATAGGCATTTTAGGACTTCTGCTCCTGAACAGTGTAACTGTCATTTTTGTAATTTGTCCTGAATACTGATTTCCCACATTGTCCGTGCTATTCTGCGCCGGAAGTGCAAAAACACATTTCGGGCAGGATGTGAAAAATGACAGCATTAGGTTCACAAGAAGATGTGGGAAAACGCCAATGCTGAACATGTGGCATGAAAATATTGCAAATTCACTAAGTTACGAGCGTGCTTAGCAACTGCGCAATGCACGCTCATAAAACAGTCATTTTTTTGATTTTTCCCACCAAATTTACAACACAGGCTTTTTGAGAGCCCCCCTCATGAACACTGGCACTGTCACTTCATTCCTTGCTCCCAAAAGGTGATTCCATGCAGTGACTGTGAAATCACCTTTCAGGACCAAATAATGCCATGACAGTGCAAGAAGTCACGAGGAGGGGTCCCAAAAACCCCATGTTGCAAATTTGGTGCCAAAATTCCAAACAATGCCTGAGATATGCAGCAAAGTTGGAAAAAAAACATATTTATTCCATTATACAGCTTACCGGCATTTCCCCAGTTCACAGTTGACTTTGAAGTGTGCAGATGTGTTCCCGGTCCACCGAAGATCATTGCGCCGGACTCTGCAGGTAAGTATGGGGTGAGGTGGGGGGGTGTGGGGAGGCAGGATGCGCAGATGGTGGGTGCAGGTTGTGGGAGGGAGACTATGAGGGACCGTTTTTGTGTTTAAAAATACAAAACATTGAGGGACAGTTTTTTTTTTCTCAGGGAATTTGGCATGCTGGGGAGGGCTCCCATGCATTCTACTGTGTTGCTTAGGTCAGCCAGGCTGCCTAATATAGCTTTATTTAAGGAATAATAGTACTTCTACTGCAACTGCATTGAGTGAAATTACAGCTCCTTCATGCAGAGTTTGTCATTATTTGCCAGAACAGTTAATGTAATTCTTTGATGCCATTATTGAAGCAACTGTTTAGAGGTACTTTCTGACTACCTTTGTTCTTCTCCCCCTGTGCCTTTCTGCCCATTTGCCTTGCTTTCTCGCACTCCCTGCATGCTCCTCTTTCACTGTGTCTCCCCTAAGCCCCTACCCCACCCCCTTCAGCTCCTAACACTGCTCTCAGATTTCCTCCCTGATCAAACTGCTCCTGGTGTCTTGGCACATCTCTGCCAGCCTGAATAAATCATCAGGCCCCCACGCCCTTCCCCTCACTTCTCACCTCTGCTTTTGTCCTCTGCCCCAGGACCCTCCCACCAATTTGGACTGCTTATACCTCTAAATTTATTTATTCCCTAATCTCTCCCCCTGCTCTTTCTCTCCAGGTCCCCCCTGATAGGGCACTTAATCCGCCATGCAGTTTTGGCTCTCTGCTGCTGACAGTGTTCCATCCTGGACTGCCTGGAAACCTGGATCCTTGCCCCAACAGGGCACCAACTCTGCTGCCCAGTTGAATGCTTCTGCCACCAGCCACACTCCTAGACAAGGCCCTGGACCTCCAAGGTGCTGAGTCTCGAAAGTCATAATTCCAACTGGCTGTCCCTTCCCTAGGGCGCTCCACGATTGGCTGATTACTTTCTGTGCTGCTCCTCACTGGCGGCTTTTGGCAGTGCACCTTCTTATATCTAATTAAAAAAAAATCTTTACTAGCAACCCTGATCCTCTACTCATGGAACTCAACTACAAAGTAGCTTTGCTGAAGTTGAGGCCTGGTTTAAAGCTTGAAAACTCATTTTAAACTACAAAAAAAACAAACAAAGGTAATGCTATTCCACAGTACACACAGCAAATTTAAAACCCAGCAATTAACAATCAATCACTGTTTGGGTGTTTCCCTTGAACAGGCTTCCCTATTCAAATACTTAGGTGTGATCCTGGATAGCACTCTATCCTACACCAATCATATAGAGAATGTTGCCAAAGCTGTGAATGTCTATATAGGGCTATTGTTCAAACACAAGCACTATTTAACTGATAAGGCCTTTGATTGGCTAGCCAAAGTTCAGTAATTGCAACCATCGATTATGGGTTGGTGATATATGGGTCAGCCACCGACACAGCCTTGCATCACATTGCAGTTGCTCTAAACAAGGCCTGCCATCTCCTTACTGGGACTGCATACCTCTCCCACACCTGTGACATCTATGAGTAGGCTGACTTGCTCCAGCTTAAAGGTAGTCACCTATCATACATGCCTACATGCAAATAAAGTCTCTCTAGGACTAGTGCCCCCTAGGGCTTAGAGGATCTTCAGCCATTATTGCAGCTCCAGGAATACCAGAAGCTCTGTAAGCCTGACCTTCCCAGTGCTGTGCTGTCATACTTCCCAACGTCAGCGGTCTCCTACAGTCAGGGCTGCTAAGTGGTCCAACTCTCTTCCTGGAAAAGTTGCCAACACTTTCTCCCTTGGCCCTTTCAAACGTAAACTTGGGCAACATCTGGTGGCAAGTGCTGCCTGTGATTGCCACACTTAAATTGCTATAATCCTTCTGGTGGATGTGTGGCTGGCTGTTTGTGTTTGTCTCTGTTAGTAGTTTAGTTTTTGTGGATTTTCATGTGTTTCTGCTTGGAAGAACTGGGCCATTCTTGGACATAACATCTATGAACATTTCCTGGACTAAGAAACTACAAAACATCACCACCAGGTATTGGCATTCTGCACTTCTAAACAAACTTTACTATAAAATGTCTTTACAGCTGCCACTTAGCCCAGTTTCAGTTGTTATTTGCATGTAGTAATGTCACTTTTGTCATCTCTGCATAGCTATATGTATTATCTCGAGTACTGTCTGACTTGATCTGTATTCTAATCTACCTGTAATATATACTATGTACCTGTACTATATACTATGTATTGCATAATATCATCTCATTTTATGTATGTATTCTCCCAGGTCGTGCCTGAAAATAGTCAACTTTGGCTAGCGCACCTAACCCGGTCAACAAAAACTAAATAAATAAATAAATTACTATGTCCTCCTCCAATTTATTTACATTTATTTACACCCCCTACCCTCACCCCTCCTGCCCTCTGCATACTTCCTAATCACCACCCTGCCCTCACTTATGCTCCCTGCGTCACATGCCACTCTTCCTCTTGTCTCCTCCACCTCCTACCCAGTCATGGCCAGCCATCTCCCTCCACTCTCCTCCCTTCTTTCCTCCTCTCTCCAACTTTTCTAACTCACCCCCTTCCCTCTCCTTCCTTTGACAATGCCTCCGGGCTGCATAATTTTCCCCCTTATATACAGTAAGTGGATCTGACAGGAACTATGGGCTGGATTCACAAAAGGCAACTCAGGATGCAAGGCAACTTGCATCGGAAAAAATGGTGTAAGTAGCACTTGCGTCCTGAGTTGCATCATGGTGGGATTCACAAAGGCAGCCTACGGCATGCTATAGGCTGCCTGCACCCAAGTAGACCAATGCACCTGAAACTCCCTTGCGACATGGCATAAGGGGGTTTATGGCAGCAGTTGCACCCTATTCACTAAGGGTGGCTGCTATGTCCCACATCAGGATTCAGAAACAACCCCAGGTGGACATCTATCAAAGACCTCTTACACCAGCTATGAGGTGGCATAAGTGGTCTTTGCCATCGACAGGGGGTTGCCACTGTGCCCCTGCTCTACAGCCCCTGTAGGCTACAGCCCTGCAACACCCCCAGTTCCCAGATATGGCACCCACTGTGCCTAGATGGGTGTCTGGAACACCCACATATGCCCAGACCCCCCACACATGTCCAGAGCCCCCCAAATGCCCACTGCCCCCACATGCGCTGGAGCAAGATCCCCCCTCCACAGCATGTCCAGTATGGTCCTGGTAGTCTAGTGGCCCCCACCCCCAGCAATGCCAGCACACCCTGCTCCCCCCCACCTACCACCTGGCGGCAACTGGCACAGCCACCACTCTCTCACCACCACGGCCAGCCACCGAGATTTGCTGGGATCGCGTACAGTAACCATACATGCTTTGTGAATGACAGTCACTGTCATTCACAGAGCATATATGATTACAGTACGTGCTCCCGGCATGCTCAGTTGGTGGCTGGCCATGGTGGTGAGAGGCGGGCTATGCCAATCACCAGCTGGATGTGGGTGCGGAGGCTGGCACCATTGGGAAAGAGGGTGGGGGACCACTGGTCCACCAGGGCAGTTAAGGGTGTTTTGGGGGGTATTCATGTCAAGGGTGATTGGGTCTGGGGCCCGCACCTTACAGGGATTGGGAGCGGGCGAGGGGGCATCATGGCTCCTTTCAGCTGGCACATCTGCCACCTACCCCATCCTGTGGCTTGCAGCATACCTAGGAGCTGCACTGTACCTTCCATAGCTACCGCAGGTCACAGGATGCAGGCTCCTGGGCCCCTGCTGGTTTCTGCATTGGGTGCAGGGGCCAGGACACAGGGGCCATTGCTGCAAGCTGTCATTGTCGTAGCTTGCAGCAAACGTTTGTGAATCCGGCAGATATGTTCACCTCTCTATATTTTTTGTTGTTTCACTTGTATGTCCATTGTAATTTCTCCTTGTATGCTACCTGTACTTTTATGTTTTTATGTTCCCTGCTTGTGCATACTTATGTATTCTGATGTGGAACCTATGTAAACGAGCTTTAGCTCTTAGGTGTTAATCCGAAATATCAATAAATAAAATAAAATAAGTAAATAAGGTCACAGGTACCCAGTGGGGAGCATGCGAAGTAAAATAATATATTGTCTCAACTGCAACATCCAATTGCCTCTGGTCTACAGTTCTCACAACCAAACAACACTCAAAGCAACACTCTTATATCCATGTGAGGGCCTCCAACATCTCCTACATACTTATAGATGGGCACACCTCTCTTAATCATTTGGTAATGACATCCAGAAAAATAAAAGAAATGTGATTAAACCTCAGTGGATGAGCCAGGGTTGAGCTTGTTAGGTACCTGCTCTTTTAACCTTAGCATGCCAATATGAGCTGTGATCCTACTGTCCCCAAAATGTACCTCCCAACATGCACTGTGTTGTGCATTAGCAAAATACCACTTACGTGTCCCGAGGTAGTGTGCTGATATACCCACCCTGAAAAGTTGGGGTAAACTGGACTCTAAATAGCCAAGTTATGGCCAAAAGTATAAAAAAAGGAAAGGAAATGATTGTTTTTTTTTTTTGCCTCATAGCATGGAAGTGCCCCCCTTTTGTTTGGCTAGGAGGGTGCCTGAGCCCAATGGTCCTTAAACACACATTGCACTATTGTATCTCATTCTTTTTTTTTTTTATTTAGTCTTTTTATTCAATTTATAAATGCAACAATTTTATAGGCAGCAACACATCTCTTATTAATACCAGTTGATAACATCACAATACATTACATGTATACTTGTAGCAGTCATATTAGGGGAAAATAAATTAACATCTTATTGCTTCAGTATCCAGAGAATCATAATTACTCATTTTAAGTTCAGTCTGTGATCCATTCAAATCAAATCAGGCATAGCATGGTGAGCCCTCCCCTATCCCTCCCAGATTTTATTCCCATTAAAACTCAAGGAGCATCACAGGTCATATCCCGAGTATCTTTTTGGTGCAAAAGAAGAGCAAAATTACATGTTCAGTACATAGCTTAAGGTACAAAATCATCATAATGATTTAGTTGGTATGATATCCACTTTTGCCATTGTACATCAAATTTTTGAACTTTGTCCATCATCTTGGCCAAGAGTCACTCAAGGGCATATATCTCCCTGGACAAAACAATCCAGGCTTTTTTAGTGGTTATTTTATTTGTAAACCACAGTCTAGTGATCAATATTGTGGGCTGCTGTTATAAATTTTAAAATTTGTTTAAGAAAGTTTTTGTCAATTCGCAGACCTTTTGGTTTAATAAAAGTCAATATAAATGTGGGAGTGAATAAATCAGTGGTGCCATAAATTGCACTCAGCTCCTCCAGGATCTCCTTCCAAAACTTGGATAGCTTAGGACATGACCAAAAGACATGGCTCTGATTTGCTCTATCATTCCCACATTCTCTCCAACACTGTCACTCCCCTAATTCTCCCATATTGGTCAGCAAGGCTGGTGTGCGGAAGAAATGAGAACAGAGTTTCCACATGTATTCATGCCAGTATGGTGAGAAAAATATTTTTATAGTTGGTAAAGCAGAGTCATTCCAGTCCTGCTCACTGATTGATAGCTGCAGTTCTTGTTCCCATCTAAACCTGATTGAGTTGGTTGAGTCTCCCTGTCTTTCATTTAAGACCTTATATATCTTACTAATCAGGTGATCGGAGGTTGTTCCTCTGATATGAGCTTGTAACAGTTGTATTATTTGGGTAGGGGTTTCACTTAGGGCTGCAAGTGACCGTTCATATGGCTCAAGGAATGATTTAAGATGTAAGTAAGAAATAAAATATTTATGGGGCAATTGATATTCCTTCTGAAGGGAGACAAAGGGAAGGAGACCTGTTCTGCCCACTAACTGGAAAATGAATAAAATGCCATATCTCTGCCATTGAACTACATAGGGGCCTGAGGGACCTGCTGTCAAATTTGCATTATACTTCAGTGTTCCCAAGAACAATTTTTCAGGGAATGTAAAATAGTCATTACTGACCTTAAGCCATATTTTTAAGGGTTCCCTGGTGAACTTCGGATAATTCATTATCCCTTGGCACTTTGGGGGTGTCCCAAAAAGGAGCTCCTGAGTGTTGTATAGGTCTCCCCAGGTTACTTCTAACTGTTTCCAGTGTGCATCATACTGTTTATTTAGCCAGTGTAGGACTACCCTTAACTGTGCTGCCATCGCATACTTTTTGAGGTCAGGGAGGTTAAGGCTACCTCTCTCTCTGGCTAGCCGCAGAACAGAATATCTAATTCTGGTATCTCATTCTTTATTTGGTTTATTTAGTTACTGGGTTGCCCAAGCCCAGTGGCAATTATTCCAGATATATATGACCACTGTCAAGTCCAAGCCTGCAGGCCATTTTTTATGTAAACCCCACGTCCCACTTCTCCCTGTGCCGAGTTATCTGACAAAAATAAAACTACCCATGTCATCATATTATCAAATATTTCAAACCTGTTCACTGTCTTTTCACCCCCCAATTTATGTGTAAAAGAGAAACTGGTCCATCGTTGCATCTCCCCAACCCATTCCCACCTGTATCCCCACCCTTAGCCACTTTAGCACCCTGCCACCCTTTGACCAGTCACCCACTTATCTCAATAGGGGACCACAGTTGTAATCCACAAAGCAACCGATTACGCTCTAGCAAAACCAGTCAAAGGATCTGTCGGGAGTCCTGCTGGTGCGTTCCCCTTTTGGTAAGAGATCCTTGCACTCTTATGGCTGATTCTGAATAAAAATTGAACCTAGTAGCAACACAGTGGTGTCTTGGCTTGTATGTGTTACTGATATACCCACCCTGAAAATTTGGGATAAATTAGACTAGCCATGTTACGGCCAAACGTTAAACGAAAAATAAAAACAAAACAAACAGAACAAACAAAAACAACAACAAAGGAAATGAAAGGATTGTTTCTGTGCCTCACAGCATGTAAACACTCATCTTTTGTTTGGCTATGAGGGTGCCTGAGCCCAATGACCCCTAAGCACACATTGCACTAATGAATTCCCTTCATTTGGTTTATTTAGTTACTGCAGTGCTCAAGCCCTGTGACCATTGTCTTTCATTGATTCAGCCACTGGGTTGACAAGCCCAGTGGCTATTATTCCATATATATATATGACCACTGTCATGCCCAAGCCTGCGGACCATTTTTTATGTAAATCCTATTCTCCCCGATGCCAAGTTATCTGACAAAAGTAAAACTACCCACATTGTCATTTTATTAAATATTCTATACCAGTCCACTGTCATTTCACTCCAATTTACATGTGAAAGAGAAACTGGTCCATGGTCACATCTCCCCCAACCCATTCCCACCTGAACCCCCACCCAGAACCGCTTAAGAACCCTGTCACCCACTTACCTGAATAGGGATCCACAGTTGTAATCCTCTAAGCAACTGATGATGCACACCCTTCTATGTCTTAGACCTGACTAAATGGAATACAGTTTTCGGGCTTCTTTTCCCTCTTGTTTTTAACTTTTATTCATAACTTCATTGTTCTTTTCTTTGTCTGTTTGATTTGTTTACATTTTGATTCCAAAGTTTCTTTATAGACTTTTTCACCCTACCTCACAAATATGGCAGCTATCTTTTTTTCTAAATCCCAGCCCAAACATAATTCCAAGGTCCTACTGAGCAACAATGTTTTGGGCAGGATCTGACAAGCAACACAGGTTAATGAGTTGGGGTAAAGAAAGGACACGTTGAAAAGTCTGGGTTAACATCTCAAAAAATGATGCAGTAATAATCAAAACTTCAAAAAAATATGAAAATGAAACAGAGACTCTGAAAAACAATGGTTGGCTAGTGCCAACAGTAAATACTTTTCAACTTTGATTTATAACTGTGCTTTTTACGTTCACACACGCAAGAAATGTTTTGGGAGAGTAATACACTTTGGAGGTGTGCCTCTCCCTTGCAATCCAGTGCTCCGTTGAGTAGGTGTGGTGGTCCTGCACCAATGGGTGCGGGGAGCTGAGTATGACAGCGGTGGTCTTCGCTTCAAAGAAAACCACCACTGCCATACTCAGCACCGCGTCACGCTGCCCCCCTCACGTCATGCACTCCCCCCCGCATCACGCCACCCCCCCAAAGCTTTGGTGCCACGCTGGGAGCCCACCCAGCGTGGCAAACATTGCTTGCCAACAGGTGCCCAATCCCTGTCGGCCCATGGCCCCCCAAAGCCATCCTGCTGCCACGCTGGGAGCCCACTCCACCCCAGTGTGGCAAGCGTCCCGTTGTTTTGCTGATGGGGGTGCCCAATCCCCGTTGGCTCCTCGGCACCCCCGCGTAGTTTGCCGTAGGGGTGCCCAATCCCCCGTCGGCTCCTCGGCCTCCCAGCCATGCTTCTGCCATGCTGGGAGCCCATCCCAGCATGGCAAGCATCCCATATAGTCTTTTTTAAACCTGTAAAGAAAAGCGGTCCCACGTAGTCTCCTCCCCCACAACCGCACCCACCCACTGCACCCAGCCTCCCCACCCCTCACCCCATGACTACCTCTGGAGCTCAGGCGATGATCTTTGGTGGACCAGGAACATGTCTGCATGCTTCAAAGCCGACCGCAAACTGAGGAAATGCCGGTAAGCTGTATAATGGGCTAGATAGGGGGATTTCAACTTATTGCATATCTCAGGCATTTTTTGGAATTTTTGCACCAAATTTTCAACATGGGGTTTTGGGACCCCTTCTCATGAATGTTGTCACTGTCATGGCGTTATTCGGACCCGAAGGTGATTTTGCAGTCACTGCATGAAATCACCCTTTGGGCCTGAATAATGCCATGACAATAACATCATTCATGAGAAGAGTCACATCCATGTTAGAAAATTGAAAATCAAAAATGACTGTTCTAGCCGTCGCGTTGTGCAGTTCTAAGCCTCGTGAGGCTATGTATTTTCAATATTTCTACTCCAGATTTTCAACATTGCCATTTTACTACACCTTCTTATGAGTAGTACAGCTGTCATTTTTCACATCTCACCCAAAATGTGTTTCCGCCCATGTAGCGCACAATGGCGCAGTCGGTGTGCAAAATCAATGTATGGGACACTTTAAGAAAATCACAGTGATACTGTTCATGAGCAGAGGTCTTAAAATGGCTATGTTGAAAATTTGGTGAAAAAATTCTTAAAAACGACTGTTTTATGAGTGTTCATTGCGCAGCTCCCGGTGTACGTCAGTTTATGAATTTTCAATATTTTCACTCCACATTTTCAACATTGCCATTTTACCACACCTCCTTATGAGCAGTGCAGCTGTCATTCTTCACATCTTGCCCAAAGCGGGTTTCTGCCCATGTAGTGCATAACGGCACAGTCGGTGTGCAAACTCAGTGTATGGGACACATTAAGAAAATCACAGTGTCACTGTTCATGAGCAGAGATCTTAAAATGGCTATGTTGAAAATTTCGTGAAAAAAATTCCTACAAATAACTGATTTACGAGCATGCATTGTGCAGTTCCTGTGCACGCTCGTAAGTTTGCGAATTTCCAATATTTTCACTCCAGATTTTCAACATTGCCATTTTAGCATACCTCCTTATGAGAAGCACAGCTGTCATTTTTCACATCCTGCCCAAAATGTGTTTCCGCCCATGTAGTGCACAATGGCGCAGTCAGTGTGCAAAATCAATGTATGGGACACAGTAAGAAAATCACAGTGACACAGTTCATTAGCAGAGGTTTTGAAATGGCACTGCTGAACATCTGGTGAAAAAATTCCTAAAAATGACTGTTTTACGAACATGCGTTGCTCAGTTCCCACGCACGCTCGTAGGTTTGCGAATTTTCAATATTTCCACTCCAGATTTTCAACATTGTCATTTTACCACACCTCCTCATGAGCAGTACAGCTGTCATTTTTCACATCCTGCCAAAAACGTGTTTCCGCCCATGTAGAGCACAATGGCGCAGTCGGTGTGCAAAATCAATGTATGGGACGCATTAAGAAAATCACAGTGACACTGATCATGAGCAGAGGTCTTAAAATGGCTGTGTTGAAAATTTGGTGAAATAATTCTAAAAATTACTGTTTATGAGTGTCGTTGCGCGGTTCCTAGCATTTCGTAAGTTCTAATTTTCAATATTTTCACTCCAGATTTTCAACATTACCATTTTACCACACCTCCTCATGAGCAGTACAGCTGTCATTTTCACATCCTGCCCAAAACATGTTTCCGCCCATGTAGCGCACAATGGCGCAGTCGGTGTGTGAACTCAATGTATGGGACACATTAAGAAAATCACAGTGACACTGTTCATGAGCAGAGGTCTTAAAATGGCTGTGTTGAAAATTTGGTGACAAAATTCCTAAAAATGACTGTTTTACGAGTGTTCATTGTGCAGTTCCTATGCACGCTCTCAAGTTCGCGAATTTTCAATATTTTCACTCCAGATTTTCAACATTGCCATTTTACCACACCTCCTTATGAGTAGTGCAGCTGTCATTTTCGCATCTTACCCAAAGCGTGTTTCCGCCCATACTTATAGCGCACAATGGGCATGATCGATTGTCCGCAAAATCAATCATATGGCACACAGTAAGACAATCACAGTGACACTGTTCATTAGCAGAGGTTTTAAAATGCCAATGTTGACAATTTGGTGAAAAAATTCCTAACAATGACTGTTTTACAGCGCGTGCATTGCACACTTCCACCATGCCTTTCGTGGGTTGCGAATTTTCAATATTTCACTCCAGATTTTCAACATTGCCATTTTACCACACTTCCTTATGAGCAGTATAGCTGTCATTTTTCACATCCTGCCCAAAACGTGTTTCTGCCTATGTAGCGCACAATGGGGGTAACAAAAAGGTCATGCTGAAAATTTATTGTGCAAATACCAGCAATCACACAGGGCATTAGGGTAAAGCACCACACATGCCAAACACCACTGCAAATACCTGCAAGCGAACGTTCGGCATTGACAAATGCCTTTTTTGTTTTGTTTTGAGATTTTCTTCCAATATCCTTTTTCCTTCACGTTGTCAACATGGGAGGGCTCTCAGCCCCATTCCTGCCTCCTCTGCCTGGCATCTGCTTCCCCCAGACTTAGTGGGCCTGAAATCCCCATGGAATGCTCCCCCCCATTGGTTCAGGAAGGGGAGAGTCATCCTGCCCCCCACCCAATGGTTCACATCCAGAACTGAGCCAGTGGTCCAGGCAGTGGAATGGGACAGGGGTAGGAGTACCGGGATTTATGAGCCTGCACTGACCTTTCTCCATTTTCTCCCCCTTAGGTCCCCTGGTTCAATAGCACAGAAGCGTGTGTATGTGGAGGTGCACACATGCTATGTAACCATGGCCTCTCACTTTGATACCACTCTGCTACTCCTACTCCCCAGACCTCAATCTGGTGGCAGACAAGGGTTGAGTCAGAATACTTCTCCTCCCTCAGAGAGGAGAGCTGTCTGGTGGTTGGTCAATATTCTTCCCTGGCCAACCCCCAGTGATCCCAGCTTGTTCTCAAACATGGGTCAGTGCCATGGCAGGAGGCAAGGTGTCAGCACCTCGGCCCTCCACACCACAGGGCCAGCTTTGGTTTGAGATTTGGACCCTACTTTTTCCACACAGTCCTTGTTTCACCAACCTCATGAACATCACAGCTGAAATGTCATTTTTGTGTATTTTCTGCAAAAATGATGTGTCAGTCAGTATTTTAAAAATGACAGGTGTCATGTTCATTACGTGGGGTAAAAAAATGACCACGTTGAAAATTTGAGGCTAAAATCTCAGAAAAAAACAATAACATGAAATTAGAGCATATAGAGTTAGGTCTCACTTCCTTTGTGTCCTGTATGTTTTGCTTTATGCAGGGCAGGCAAATTAGGGCCGACCTTGTGCAAAGCAAGTTAGGATTATCTCCTTATTTGTACACGTTCAAAAGGGCCCTGCGTGGCCTTAGGACTTATCTGCTAATTTGCATGGGACCAAAAGGGCCCAGTGCAAAGCAAGTTAGGACTTATTTCCCAAAGTACCCTGTATGAAGCAACTTTGAAATGATCTCCTGTTTTGTGGATTTGCACTATGTTGTGGGCCCTGAATGATACATCCACCAAGGTACTATGGCTATCTAAAATCAGACAGGAAATTCATGGGGAAAAATTATGCTAATACATTAGTTTAGGTTTCTGAAGCATCAAAAGTAGAGAAGTCTTATGTTCTGGATTTTTTGATCCCTAACTCCCTCCATCCCCATGCACTTCCATGAACTCCACCACACTGAATGTCAAAGTACAATATGTAGACCCCAATCCTGAAGGACCCTATGTAATGCGATTTAAGGCTGGGTCCTGTTTCATGCAGGTCCCTATGCAAAGCAAGTTGAAAATCAAGTCTTGTTTAGCACAGAGCCTGAAGGCACCTGCATGTCCTGCTTTTCCAAACCTGCATGAAGCAAGTTATGGACTCAGGTCTTGTTTTGCATAGGCCTGAAGAGTTCTGCATGAAGCAATGTAGGACTGTGTTCCTGCTTTGTGCTAGGCCGTACATGAAGCAAATTAGTAGTCTGGTCCTGTTTCACAAAGGGTCCGGTGCATTTTCTGCTTCAAACCATGCCTGAAGGGCCCTGTGTAGAGCAAGCTAGGATGCCCTCCTGCTTTGGCAAGGTCAAAAGGGCACTGTGTGAAGCAAGTTAGGAGTCAGGTGCTGTTCTAAGCAGGGTCCTATGGGACTCACGTGAAGCAAGTTAGGAGTCAGACGTTGTTCTGTGCAGGGTCCGAAGGGACTTGTGTGTGTGTGAAGCAAGTTAGGAGCCAGATGTTGTTCTATGCAGGGTCCAAAGGGACTCATGTGAAGCAAGTTAGGAGTCGGGTGTTGTTCCATGCTGGGTCTGAGGAGACTGGCATGCAAGTTAGGAGTCAGGTGTTGTTCCATGCAGGGTCCACAGGGATTCACGTGAAGCAAGTTAGAAGTTAGATGTTGTTCCATGTAGGGTCTGAAGGGACTCATGTGAAGCAAGTTAGGCATCAGGTGTAATTCCATGCAGGGTCCCAAGGGAATCATGTGAAGCAAGTTAGGAGTTAGGTCCTTTTTTGTGCAGGGCCAAAAGCAAGTTATGAGCTACTTTGTCTAATACGAAGGATATTACCTTAGTTTGTGCTGGTCCCTTCAAGACTGGGATCTAGATTCAGATTTGGCATTCAGATTAATGGAGTTCTCAGAGGTGGTGCATGGGATGGGAGAGTTAGGATTGAAAAAATCACTAACATTGGTTTTCCCTACACTTGATGTTTGAAAAACCCTAACTGATGCAGTAATGTAGTTTTTTTTTGGCCTGTGTATCTATATATCAGTGTACCTCAATTCAAATCTGATCTCAAGTACAATCTTGCCTCAAGCTCAACCTGTGATTTTTCCCCTACCACCTAGCACCACCCTCCCCAGCAGCTCACCATTAGTGGTACCTTGGTGACTCCTCCTCCCCCTGACTTACCCTCTACTGCTAGACAAGGTCTCTTTTCAAGGCCACTTCCTCACCCACCCACCCTCCCTCAAGCCCTTACCTGATGCCTTCCACCCTATAGGTGGTACTCTCCCAAATCCCCCCCCCAGCCTCAACCCTTCCACCCGATCTTGCCCAAGGCTCTGGTGTATCCTCCCCTTATGTCAACCCTGTAGCCTGCCCCTCCATAAAGACATTCTTACTTTGTACATGGGTGAGATTATAACCTCTATCCTCCACACTTTGATGCAATGTATTTTAATTATATGTGTACCATGTATTGTAATGTAACACTATTGTAACTTACCCTAATATCTTAGAACTCTTGTCTGTATTGTTTCTGATGTGGAACCTTTGTAAAAGAGCTCATGCTCAAAGGTTGTATCCGAAACGCCTAAATAAATAAATATATTTATAGCTATACCTATTCCTATACCTATAGCTTGCTCTACCTATCTATCTATCTATCTATCTATCTATCTATCTATCTATCTATCTATCTATCTATCTATCTATCTATCTATCTATCGATCTATCTATCTATCTATCTATCTATCTATCTATCTATCTATCTAGCTAGCTATCTATCTACATGTATAATCTTGAGGAAGAAGAACCTTCTACTGACTTAGAGGGAAAGTTGTAACTCTCTGCTTTGGTGCAACGTGGTTACACCCTGGCAGGGTCAAGGAGAAGGGAAGAGCAGCCTCTCATCTGGCTAACCAGGTGACAAATAGAAGCCTAGGATCCTGAGGGCTCGGGAGGCTCAATTGTAAGTTCATCAATCAGGCATGGCTACCCTAGCAACAGTTATATGTTAATGCTGCCACTGAGATCACTCTTACAGTCGCAGGAGTTGTTTTACATGCATTCTTAGGGTGTGAGAACCATGAACCAAAGGTGAGCAGTTTTGAGACCCTACAGATGTGAGACGACTCTTACTATGAAACTTTATGTTTCTATGTGACCACACTTACAACTGCAAGAGTGGCCTCAGTGGCGGTATATTACTTTGATCATCGTACCTGTAAAAGGGATTGTATCCCAGTGTACTTACCTGTATACAAATAAAAATCAAAGATAGAGCAATAAGATGTTAAAACTGTAAAAACCTGCCTTCAATGTGCCAATTTTGGATGTACCATGCCGCAGTGACACCATAGTTGTCGACATCTGGCACAGCGACAGGCACAATGCCAACAGTTGGCATTGTGCAGTCAGGATTAATATTTTTTTGAGGGGGACTTTGCCCCCCATACTCCCCTTCTTTACATAACAAACTCAGAGTTGGAGTTGTTTTGGGGTGGGGGTGAAACACCGGGAGAGACAGTGCATGTGTACAGCAGGACCATTACAGCACCCTGCCAATATTTGTTGCTGTAATGGTCTTCTCTGTGATAGTTTCATAGTGCTGACAGTATATGGTTGATTTCCAGGTAAGCTGCATGTGAGACACTGTTCACAGATAAGAGTGTCTCGCAAAGAAGCACTCTAATTAGTTGGCAGTGCTCCCTTGATATATAATATCACAAACAGGAATGCAGGACATCATAAATAATTACTTCACCCTTGGTATCCAACTGCATAAATAATGCAGGTTTCACAACCTAGGGCCAGTCTTCACTCAGTTAGCCAAGAGATGAGATCCTGTGAGCCACCTCTGTGATTCCTTGACTGTGGTGGTAACCAGTGAGTGACATCATAGAAGACCACATGCTGATTTTGTTAATAAGATTTTTATTTTAAAGTAAAAAGAATGATTTACAATTATGTAAGTTAAACAGATTCATATATAAGTGCCAATACATGCAACAATAAGTAAAAGTTAAATGCAAATCAGGTCACTACATACATGAAACCATTTAAGAATTGGTAATAAATTCTATAACAACTAAGGATTGTATTCAATTAAAAGAAAGAAACATTAAATATAACACTCTAATAATCGCTAACTCAAAGCTACCTAGAGCAACATCAGAGCTACTCCAGCATCCTGCCTAGAGACCCTGGTTATCAGGTGACCTCAGAGCTACAGCATCATCCTGGTTTGGAGACCCTGGTTGTCTGGTGACCTAAGAACCATGGCATTATCTAGTTCAGCCAGATGCCTAGTGATACTGGTTGCCTAGAGTCCTTTCTCAAACCATCGTTTCTGTAAATTAACCTCTTACTCTGCCATGGACTGCTATATCAGTCCAGTACTCCTATATGTTCTAATTCTGTTGGCAGCCTAATTTATTTATTTGAATTTGTTCACCGGGAGAGACACACTGAGCTGGGGCTCATTTCCAGGTGTGACCCAGGGGAAAGGGAGTGGGGGAGGTTACAGTCAAAACAGTTTAAACAATTGTAGTACAGTAGAGATTGACAAGCAATACAGTAAGTGGTAAGTAGCAGAGTAGGTTTACACATAGTGAGATACAAATTAGACATGCAAACAACAGCTCTAGAGCTGGCACA
Organism: Neoceratodus forsteri; assembly: GCA_016271365.2. Classification (NCBI taxonomy): domain Eukaryota; kingdom Metazoa; phylum Chordata; order Ceratodontiformes; family Ceratodontidae; genus Neoceratodus; species Neoceratodus forsteri. The sequence goes on along the minus strand of CM028138.1, from coordinate 709,402,425 downwards.
CTTTGGAGGTTTCTCAGAGTACATATAGTAGCAGCTGTACATGGTGTGGTAGTAATACAGGTGTATTAACTAAAAATTGGGAAATATAGAGATACTGGGAGGTAAGATACTGAAGTGAGGAGAAGCATTAGAGTAAGGGAGAAATGCAAGAAGGGGGAAAATTCTTGAGGGGCAAGAAAACAGGGAAAGTCAGGAATAATTTATCAGGGTATGCACTTTGGGGGAGTAGAAGACGGGGGAGGAAAGGAGAAGGGTGAAGGTAAGAGGTGGAGTAGTAGAGTAGGGGAGTGAGCAACGCGAAGACCAAGTCATTTTGGGCTTAAAAGCACCATAAAAGACTTGACCATAGTGAAAATTGTTTTTTCAAGAGGGAAGTTTGCATTTACAAGGGCATGCATTTGCTTGACTAGTTATGCATGACAAAACGCGTTTTAGGAAAGGGGCTGAGGAGGAGGAATGTTTGACATGGGAGGGAATGGTATTCCAGAGCAAGGGTAGTCTGTAAGAAAATGCCGCTGCACCAGAATGTGAGGAAGGCTGTGGTAGGGAGATAGTGCCAGTGTCTCTAGAACAAAGGGGGTATGAGGTTTCAGAGGAGGGAGACAGAAGTGAGGATAGATCGGAGGGTAAGGACCCAAATCAGTATTTTGAGATGAAGAGCAAGGAGTGGAGTAGGTACCAGTGAGGAAGTGGGGTAAGGGAAAGGGACAAGTAGAGGAAGTAGTGGTGTGTGTGTGTGTGTGTGTGTGTGTGTGTGGCATTTAGGGCAAAACAACAAAAGGCATGGAAGAGGGAGTCCAGCCTAACTAAATGGGAGGCTGAGGTGGTGCCATATACTGCATTGGCATAGTCAAATGATGGGATAACCATTTTTGTGAGAAGCTGACACTGTGTAGATAGTGAGTGGACTTCTTTGTTTCTGTACATCAAGCCAAGTTTTGGGCAAAGTTTCACATGGATATGTTCGATGTGTTTTGTATAGTCAAGGCAGGAGTCAAGCCAGACCCCTAGGTATTTGTAATGGGTGACTATGTCGAGTAAGAAGCCATCCAGTGTAGAGAAAGAGAAGGCGGTGTGGAGGGTGTCAAGTTTTGGGGGGGTTCTGAATGTCATTGACACTGTTTTTTTACATTTACTTTTAGGAGATTTCTGTCAAAGCAGTAAAGGAGTGAGTGGAGATCAGCCTGTAGCTGGAATTTGACTGTAGCAGTACAGGGTCCAGAGATGAAAAGAATGGTGTTGTCTGCATACATCTCTATGTTTGTTGCGGAGCATGCCAACTGGAGGTTGTTCAAGAAAATAGAGAATAATATGAGGCACAGAATGGAGCCTTGGGGAACTCCCACACGGCTCAGAAGGTGGGGGAGGGCTCCACCAATATGGACTTGTTGGGTTCTGACAGAAAGATATGAATTGAACCTGCATACAGTATCTAAGTAGAGGCCAGCAAAGTTGAGTTTGTTTAGGAGGCATGTATGGGAGATGGAGTCGAAAGCCTTGGCAAGGTCAATAAAAATTGTTGCAGTTAAGACCTTGATCCATGCCAGAGAGGATGGACTTTGTGACACGTAGTAGGGAGGTGGTGGTGGAGTGGTTTGTCCTGAAACCAGATTGATATGGGGAGAGGAAATCCAAGGAATTTAGGAACTCAGAGAGACGTGTAAGGACTAGCGATACTTGGATTCTGGCCAGAGCAGGGAGCGGGGAGCAGGGATATGGATGGTAGTTGCCTGGGTTGAGGGGGTCACCACCTTTGTGTAGAGGAAGGACTTGGGCAGTCTTCCAGGCTTTTGGGACTGAGCAATGGTAGAATGATAGGTTTAAGATGTGGGTGAGGGATATTGTGGGGGCAGATATATAGGAGACAAGGATCTATGGAGTCAGGAATGGATTTATTTGCATTTACAGCGTAAGGGTTAATATACCTACTATTTTTCAAAATATCTGCAAGATTTCTTCTTTCTCACTCAGGGTAAAGACAGCAAATTATATGAATCATACGGCAAGTTGATGCCCAAGTTTGCCCACGTTTGCAAGACTATATATAGAGATGGGGAGGAGGGTTGTGCAATAACCTGACAATATTTACATGTAGATGGGCATTGCCATAACTCAGGAATGGCAGAGAGAAAAAGAGAGTGAGAGGAAGAGTGAGAGAGACAAAGAGACAGAGAGAGAGAGAGAGAGAGAGAGAGAGTTCAATAACATAACAGGGTAAAAATTCATTGGAAGTTGTAAGTGCTCCTTTGGTGAGGAGTGACACGAGGTCTGCAGTTGAGTGCTCCTGGGCACGCACCAGAGGACTGTCTATATCACCTAATGAATGCAGCCCATATGTGTTACTGGGCTTATAATAAGGCCAATTATTATAAATGTTTTTCTCACAGAAATTTTTTTTTGACCCCTGTGTCAGCAACCCTTCTCAGTTCATGGGTTATATTATAACCCAACTAATTCAAGAACTATTCCATATCAAGTGCACTTATATGGACAGTTGGATCCATGGCTTGAAGTCCCAGTATACCCAGACTGCTATTCTACTGCACAAGGCTTTTGCTCCCCATTTTCCAGTTCTCCTATCACCCTCCAGCCTCCTTATGGAACTGCCAGTCATCAGTGTTGGCTTCAGACATGGCAGCTAACCCTAGGAGGGAGCAGGCTCCCTGGTGCTCCTCAGGGGTCACTGAGACATTGGATACAGCACTATCCCCTCCCAAGGCTGCGAAGCATTGCCAACAACAGCATTATTTCCCAGCCCAGTTGTTGACCTTGTGCACCCTGAGTTTGCTCCTGAATCAGGTCACCGACACAGAAACATATCAACCAATGTGCAGCTCTAGTTTAATTAAACTACGGCATAGAAAATACAACACTGTACAATATGGAGAACATATGGGCATGGCATGAAACTTGGTTTGTCCAGTGAGAGACTGGTATGTTTGAAGGCGACCATGGCAAATGTTATTAAAACATAGGTACCACAATCAGAGCTGGAATAGCCCAATTAATCCACAGACAGATCCCAGTTGCAATAATGCAAAATAAAACTTTGAGTCATACTTTTTTTTTTTTTTCCAAAATAAGGGCAACATAAAGCATTTGGAAATGTTCTAATTGGAAATCTGGGTATGTTGGAACTATGTTTAAAAATACCTCAGTGTATTACTTTGTGTCTGTGGTAGTCTTTTTTTTTTCTTATTTGGGGCCTCTTGTTCATGTTTTTCTCTTCTCAGAATAACTGAGAATATCTCAAAACAAATGCACAAACTAATAAACTTCAAACAAACTTCACACAGGCCCACATTTTTATGTTTGCTTGCATGCATGTGCAAGAAACATAGTGCCATCATCCGAGATTTCAGAGGTGTGTCACCTCCTCCTCCAATTCAGTCAGTGTGTTGGCAGGCGCGGCCACTGTAAGCCAATGCATGCTGGAGCTGTCTATGACAAGCTCCAAAATGCAGTGGCATACAGTTCAAAGGGGGAGCTATGCTTGAGTGAGCAGCTAGATATCGCCTGCTCATGCGATCCCCACACACCACGCCACGCAGGCGCGTGCCCCCCCACGCGACGCACACACACTGTATAGCCGACGGGTGCCCAATCCCCGCTGGCTGTGCTGCTCCCCTGCCCCCCCAAAGCCTTCCAAATGCCACGCTGGGTGCCCACCCCAGCATGGCAACTAATGATATAGCCGACGGGGGGGTGCCCAATCCCCCATCAGCTCCACTGTGCTAACCCGCCCCCGAGTACTGGGTGCCATGCTGGGAGCCCACCCCAGTGTGGCAATCGATGCTTTGGCCGACGGGGGTGCCCAATCCCCCATCGGCTGAATGTTCCCCAACCGTCCTTGTGCCACGCTGGAAGCCCACTCCAGCATGGCAAATGTCCAGCGTAGTCAAAAAAAAAAACCTGTAAAGAAAAAACGGTCCCACGTAGTCTCCCTGGCCCCCCTCCCACAACCCGCACCTACCCACTGCACACCCTGCCTCCCCCCCCCCTCACCCCATATTTACCTCCGGAGCTCGGGCGACGATCTTCGATGGAACGGGGTCTGCACTCTTCAAAGCCGACCGCGAACTGAGGAAATGCCAGTAAGCTGTATAATGGGCTAGATAGGGGTTTTCAACTTTATGCATATCTCAGGCATTTTTGGAATTTTGCCAAATTTTCAACATGGGGTTTTGGGACCCCTTCTCATGAATGATGTCACTGTTATGGTGTTATTATTCGGGCCCAAAGGGTGATTTCGCAGTCATTGTGTGCAGTCACTGCGTGGAAATCACCCTTGGCGGGATGGAGATAATGCCATGACAGTGACATCATTCATGAAGAATCGGTCCCAAACCCCATATTGAATTGGTGTCAAATTCAAAAAACTACTGTTTTATGGCGTACGTGCTATGCAGTTCCTCGCGGGCTCATAAGTTCACAAATTTTTAATATTTTCACTCCAGATTTTCAACATTGCCATTTTATCACACCTTCTTATGAGTAGTATAGCTGTCATGTTTCACATCTCACCAAAATGTGTTTCACACCATGTAGCGCACAATGGTGCAGCGAGTGCTGAAATCAATGTACGGATAAATTAAGAAAATCACAGTGACACTATTCATGAGCAAAGGTCTTAAAATGGCTATGTTGAAATTTGGTGAAATAATTCCAAAAATGACTGTTTTCTGACGTCGTTGTACAGTTCCTCATACGCCGTAAGTTCACTAATTTTCAATATTTTCACTCCAGATTTTCAACATTGCCATTTTACCACACCTTCTTATGAGTAGTACAGCTGTCATTTTTCACATCTCACCCAAAATGTGTTTCCGCCCATGTAACGCACAATGGCGCAGTCAGTGTGCAAAATCAATGTACGGGACAAATTAAGAAAATCACAGTGACACTGTTCATGAGCAAAGGTCTTAAAATGACTATGTTGAAAATTTGGTGGAGAATTCCTAAAAATGACTGTTTTACGAGCGTGCATTGCACAGTTCCTATGCATGCTCGTAAGTTTGCAAATTTAATATTTTCACTCCAGATTTTCAACATTGCCATTTTATAACACTTCCTTATGAACAATACAGCTGCAATTTTTCATATGTCACCCAAAATGTGTTTTCGCACATGTAGCGCACAATGGTGCTGTTGGTGTGCGAAAGCAATGTTTAGGACAGATTAAGAAAATCACAGTTACACTTCATGAGCAGTGGTCTTAAAATGGCTATGTTGAAAATTTGGTGACAAAAGTTCATAAAATGACTGTGTTACGAGTGAGCATTGCGCAGTTTCCACGCACCCTTGTAAGTTCGTGACTGTAATATTTTCAGTCCAGATTTTCACCAGTGGCATTTTTCCACACCTACTTATGAACAGTACAGCTGTCGTTTTTCACAACATGGCTGGTGTGTTTTCACACTTTCAGCGCAGAGATGCGTGGTCGCTGTGGGAAATCATTGTTCGGCACAGATAAAGAAAATCACAGTGACACTGTTCATGATCGGAGGCACCAAAATGCCTGAGTTGACAATCTGCTGTAAAAAATCCCCAACCTAATTATATTACGGTGTCGTTGCACAGTTTCTATGTACGCCAGGACTTCAACATTTTTTAAATATTTTTACTGCAGATTTGCAACATTGCCATTTTTTACACCTCCCCATGAACAGTGCAGCTGTAATTTTTACATCCTGTTTGGAATGTTTTTGCACCTGTGGTGCTAAATGCCGTAGTCACTGTGCATAAGCAGCTTTCGGCTAACAAACTGATATTCCCCTGTTCATGAGGTGGGGTCACAAAAAACATGTTGAACATTTGGAGTGAAAATACCAACGAATGCCTGAGGTATTAGGGTTTCCAACCATAATGCCCAACCCTGTAGAGAATGACAGGCATCAGGGGTGTGACTTGGGATTCTTGCCTGTGATGCTCATACCATTCCACACCCTGCAGTCAGTGAGAGGCATCCAGGTATGCCTTGGACTCTTCGGCCCCAAAGTTCACCCCATTCTCCTATATTGCACCCATCTCACCACATTTCCTAATGAAATGGGGTGTGCATAAGGGCCAAAGACCCCAAGGAACACCGTGACACTTGTCAGTGTCTGCAGGGTGGGGTGTGGTGAAATGGCATGGCCGTTATGTCTGACGACCCAAACGCACACCCCAATGCCTGTCACTCTCTGTAGGGTGGTGGTGGGGTTGGCTTCAGTTCAGTACTTCACTGCCATTCCTATTACGCAGCTCTGTAACTTCTACACTACCACTGCCAATGCCAGCAAGCAAACATTCGGCATTGAAAAATGCTTGTTTATTATAGAAAAATATTTAAAAACAAGGGCCCACATTTTCAAAGGAGATGTGCTGCACATCTCAGAAAATGAGCAAAACCATGGTATTCAAAAGGGAGAGATACGTTGTACCATTGTGCATCTATAATGTATGCGGTGCATGTAGAGGGGGCATTCCCATGAATATGCCATGCATCCTACATTCAGCCAAAAGGTGCAGCACATCTGCTGCACATCTCAGAAATGAGCAGCCCAAAGTCAGCCATGGGAAAAGCATGTCTAAATTGCCAGTGACCCACAGGCAGGCTGCAGAACTGCAGGCAAGCCATCTGAAGACAGTCTTTGGAGGTGCAACAGGACATGCTTCAGGCACCCACACACACAGCAGTCATACCAGAATGGATGAACCCTGAGCCACAGGTGCTGTGTCACCACCAGCACTATCTGGTGAGCAACCCCCCACACTGCACCCTGGATGTAGATACCCAGCAGCCACGTGCCAGTGCTGTTGGGTGCCCCCCCAGACACACCAGTGGAGCGGACAACCACAATGCAACAAATGTACTGGGGGCCATGGCCTACAACCATGCAGCCTGCAGGATGCCATCTGGCAGTGCAATGGTGCCCCGGTAGCCTGGTGGACAGGTGACTGACTTGTGGCACACACCCATGGGTGTACACCATAGGTGCACACAACCACTAGCATACCTGGTCATCCTCTGCATACTGGCATTCCTTGCAGTCATCAGCATGTTACCCTTATATGGGAGGGAGGCACTTCAGGTGACTGTATGCTGCATATGGAGTCGGTGTATCACACGCATGTGGTATACCAATCAGACTGTGTCACCCTGTGCCTTCCCCTGTTGCCTGTCTAGGTGGGCCCCAGTGGCCACTGTCCAGGTGGGCCCCTGTACCACAGTCTGACCCTGTACATGTCTATGGGTAATAACACTGTACCCTGGTCAATGCAGTCCGCCCACCCACACACAAACATCCCAGCACACCTGCCTTCTAGGCTGCAGTACCTCCTGTTCACCTTTGTGGGGTGGTGGGGCAGCCCTGCAAAGCTGGAACTGAGCATACCTGGGGTATGCAAATGACCTGAATACATTCCAGTAATGAGTTCTGGCATGTGGGAGATGGGCTTGGAATGTGCAATGAGGTCAACTACACATGCCAGCTGAATATTGCACTTTTGCACACTGGGCAAGTGGCTTTGCATCACGCATTTCCCAATGCTCTGCATGGGGTTCAGGTCACCTGCTATGCTGTGCATCTCCCACTGCACTATTGTGCATCTTCAGGATATTCAGCCAGACATGTGCGAATGCATCTCATGGTGTGTCTTCTGAATATCTTATTATTTTGGGCCGGCGCATCTCAGATGCGTGGCGCAGGCACTTGTGCAAGTTTGCAGGGGATGTTTGAAAGTTTTATATGTGCTTTAAAGTTAGATTTGTTTTATGTTGCTTAGGAGCAGAATCTGTCATAATCCCTACCTCCCTCACACCTAGCCAGTGATTGCACATAAAGAGGCACCACCCTAATTTTTATGTTTGCTTGCGTGCATGCGCAAGGTACGTCTTGCAACAGTATGCCTTTTGGAGGTGTGTGACCCCTCCTCCCCAATGCAGTGCTCAGTGTAGCAGGTGTGACCCTAGGGGACCAATACATGCTGAGCTGTGTATGACAGCAGTTAGACTGTATTGGTCTTCACTTCTAACAAAAGGGCCACTGCAATCAGTGGTGGTAGCATGTATGCAATTAGCAGACCACATCAGCCGAACTGCTGTCATGCACAGCTCAACTTCACAGCCCTCCCGCTTCCTCCCTCTCTTAATGTTCTCCCCCTCCCTGTTCTCCCTGGCCCTCACCTTGTGTGCCGAGAGGGCTGTCCAATCCCCTTCAGCTCAAGCGCTCCCTCAGCACACTGTGTGGCCAATGGGGGTGCCTAATCCCCCGTCGGCTGCAGCCCCTCCAAAAAACAAACAACCAGTTGGCATGTTAGGGCCCACCCAGCATGCTCCTTACTCCCCTCCACACAATGCACATACTGTATGGCTGGCGGGGTGCCCAGTCCCGCCAGCAGTCCCCTCCCCAGCAAACATGTAGGTGGCATGCTGGGAGCCTACCCCAAGCGTTCCAGCAGCATCCATTTTTGTCCATCCATGAGTCCTCGGCCCCCACCAACCTGGTGCCCACCCTCTGTGCTCCCACCTCCCGCACCCCCTCACCTAGGTGGCATGCTGGGAGCCCACCCCAGCATAAGGAGTTTGTCGCTTGTCTCTCTTAAAGTACCCAAAACAAGGACACGACATGGCTCAGCGGCTATCTTTTCTCTGTCCACCCTTTGGAATGTTATGCAAAAATCTCTCAGGCTGTCCTCCCTCCCAGGGCCTCACTCTTTCAGGAGGCTGCTCACTCTCAAACAGAGAGCCCTGTGTATATGCCACAAATAACCACCTCCTCCATCTCCTGTGGCTCTCCAAACTCTTGGCACTTACATGTACTCCCCTAGCACTTCTTTTCTTCTTTCCACCTTGGGATTATTCTGCCAACTCCCACCTGTTTGTTTAACTACATCTATTTCCACCCCTCACCGACCCTTTCCTTTGTTTTTCCCCCGCCCATAAACCTTCGGTTGTTGTTCCCTCACTTATCCTACCTGGTATCCCTCATCTTATTGTAACGCTGTGACCTTTGTCTGAATAATCCCATTTCTTGAGGGAATCCTTTATATATACAGTCAATTAGGCACATGGCTGTCTAGTGTGCTTACCTGGTTAACAGAAGCAAATAAATAAATAAATTATCAACCTGGATAGTGTTCACCATATGTACTACCCAGCCCTGATCTTATCTGTTTCTCTGTAACCGTCTTTTATTTGCTCATTGTGTGTACACTGCTTATCTGGTCATTTTGCTGTAGTTGTATATGTCCTACTTGTCCAGGACCATCTTGCAAATGAGCTTGCTCAAGGATGATTTTACCTGGTTAAATAAGGTTTGATTGATTGATTGAAAAGCATCGGTTTTCTTTTTTTTTAATCCTGTAAAACAAGAAAGTGGTCCCTCGGTAAAGCCTTGCCCCCCACCCCGCCAACCCACACCCATCCTCTGCGCACCCACCTCCCCACACACCCCCACTCCAAAGCCAGGCACAACGATCTTCAGTGGACCAAGAACATGTCTGCACTCTTCAAAGCTGCCCAGGAACTGAAGAAATGCTGATAAGCTGTATAATGACATAAATAGGGTTTTTCCCAACTTTGGTGCATATCTCAGCCATTTTGGGGAATTTTGACACCAGATTTTCAACACAGGGTTATTGGGACCCCTCCTCATGAATTCAGTCACTGTCATGGTGTTATTCAGTCCTGAAAGGTGATTTTGCGGTCACTGTGCGGAATCACCTTTTGGGACTGATTAATGAAACGACAGTGCTGGTGTTCATGAGGTGGGCTCTCAAAAGCCCATGTTGCAAATTTGGTGAAAAAATTCCAAAACATCACTGTTTTACAAGCATGCGTTGTGCAGTTTCCATACACACTTTTAAATTCGTGAATTTGTAATATTTTCACTCCACATTTTCAACATAGGCATATTTCCACACCTCTTTATAAACAGTGCAGCTGTCATTTTTCACATACTGCCTGAAATGTGTTTTTGCACTTCCAATGCAAAATAACGTGGTTGCTATCGGAAATCAGTGTTCGCTACAGAGTAAGACAATCACAGTGACACTGTTCATTTGTGAATTTGTAATATTTTCACTCTAGATTTTCAACATTTGCATTTTCCCACACCTCCTTATGAACAGTACAGCTGTCATTTTGCACATCCTGGCAGAAATGTGTTTTCACACTTCCAGCACAGAATAGCGTGATTGCTGTGGGAAATCAGTGTTCGGTACATAGTAAGGTACATAGTAAGAAAATCATAGAGACAGTGTTCATGACCAGCGGTGACAAAATGCCTATGTTACAAATTTGGTGAAATAATTCCACTGAATGACTGTGTTACAAGGGGGGGTTGAGTAGTTATCATGTAGGCTCGTACCCTTGAGCACACCTGGGGTGTTAGGGTTTCTAAGATAAACACTTGAGAAGCATGAAGGTGAAATGTTGATCCAATGCAAGAGGAGTTGCGGAGAGGTAGTCTGTTGGGGGTATGGATGCTAAAGGGACATGGATACAAGAGGGGGGGCTGTATAAATGCCAAACACCAATGCAAATACTTGCAAGTGAACACTGGGCATTGACAAATGCTTGTTCTAATTAGAACCTTAAGCAATAATGCATGACAGGGTGTGTGTTGTGCTGGGATAACATCACGCCTAGGGTGATTAAACACGAGGCAGCAGGCCAAGTGCGACTAATCACCCCAGAAGTGACATTATCCCAGCACAACACACACCCTGGAGTGCATTATTGGTATTATACAAAGGCTTGCTTTTAAATAAAGGAAGAAAAGAGAGAAAAGGGTATTTTTTTGTCTTTTTTCTTTTCATTTTTTGTGTGTGTGGAAGGATATGTTTTGAAAAAAAAATCCACAGTTTCTATTTTGGCCACTAGATGGTGCTGCCAGTGTAACATGCCTGTTGCTTCCCTCCTTACAGCTTTCCATTTCTGACCACGTAAAACGTCTCAGTCTGTCCCTGTGTTATAGTGGCAAACAACACATGCTGCCCCTGTTTCTCTTTTTTGCTGTTGCTTTTTAGATTTTTAGGATGTAGCCATGTTTGGAACTTAAGGACCGTGGTAACCAAGCTGATCGGTCAATGAATTTACCACAGTGCTGTAGTGAGCCAAACAGCGTGGCCGCTAAGCCAATCGGCAAATGAAGCTGCTGCAGTGCTGTTGTGGTATGGCTTTTAAACTTTTTTTTTTTACTATCAGGTCAGGGAACACAGAGATGCCTGGGTGAGCAAGTGGGTTTGCAAACAACCATTTTCTGCAGCTTTGGAAAATGTCGCAGTGCTTCATGGCACCCTTTTCCCCATGAACCAAGCAACACAACTGAACTGCGAGGCTGGTAGTTATGGTCTCCATGGTTAAGTAAAGCTGCTGGGTTCAGGGAAGAAATGGCGAGGAGAAAATTTATTGTTTGAACTTTGTGTGTTGGGGATTTTCTGGGAGGGAGGTTTTAAAAGAGGAACAGTGACTTGACACAGCAGTTATACAAGCTGGGATCACCGATGTCGGTTGTGTGCAGTGATCTTCATAATGGTTCATGTGGCCATCTGTGAGCTGGGTCTAGACCCGTGATGTTGTACTGGGATAACATCACGGGTCCAGTCCCAGGTTGACCAGTCACAGCCCTGGATTCTTTTCTGCCATTGTATAATTAAGCAATAATGCATGACAGGGTGTGGTATATCGTGGGATATCATCATGCCTCGGGTGGTTGGGCATCAGGCCGCAGGCTGAGTGCATCCAACGACCTGAAAAGTGACGATATCCCACGATATACCACACCCTGGAGTGCATTATTGCTATTATGAACAGGAATACAAGTTTTAGCAGTAAAAAAAAAAATATGTATTTTAAATCGTTCTGAAAATGTGTTTTGTGAGGTGTTGGAGGAGTACCTTTTAATAAAATAGTTCCTGGACAGGTCTGAGCAGCAGGTGGCACTGTTATAAGTTGAGTTATGGAGGAAGAGTGTACTGTAGGTCTCTCTCAAAACCTAATCTGTGGCAAGAAGGAAGTAGCAATGTAAATGGGAAGAATGCACATCTTCCAGAAAGTCATCTGGAAATGTGCAACTGTCACTTGGATGGCTGTACTGTTTAAACAAAACAAGTCGTTGGTCAGTTTTGGATCCTTTACTGTTGTTTTAAAAAAGATGCTCACTCAAGGCGCAACTCATGCCATTCTGCCCTGTAGACATGATTGGACATGCTCTGCAACTGCTGCCTAATGTTACATTTCTGTGGGGAATGGAACTGCAGGATGCGGAGGATGTTCTGGGCAGCTCGGTCATTGTCCTTCCCGACTCCCAGCAGCAGTTTGTTTTTGTTTTTTTTAAACAGCGGTGACTACTCGGAGTGTGGGAGATGAGGAACACTGCGCGGTAAATGAGGAGGCTGGTGACCGGAGGTTTTCTGAAGCCGTGATGATGTAGCCCGATATCATCACGGCTTCGAAAACACTCTCGGCCAATCAGCTTCCTCCATTTGCGATCGCCAGTTCATAATTAAGTAATAAGCCACAAGGGAGTGTGGGTTATCAGGGGATTTTATTTATTTATTTGTGTTTCACCAGGTAGGCATACTGAGCAGAGTACCGCTCAATTCCAGATGCGGCCTGGGGGAGGAGGGGAGAGGGAGAAAATACAGAAATACAAATACAGAAAATACAGAAGTACAAACAGCAAATACAAACAACTGTACAGCTAGCGAAAGATTTACCACGGCTGGAGTGGTTTGCCCATGAGGTGCCAGCCAGCCAGTCGTGGTAAATCCAACTTACCACATCCTCCGGTAAAGCTTATTGCGATTATACAAGGTTAATTTTTTACTATAATAAAATGCAACTTTTAAAGAGGTTGCTTTATTTTTTTATTGTATTTATTCCTGTGCTGCAGTCTTGTTGGACCATTTGGCCATCATCAGCCAGTGATTATTATAGGATTTACACCAGTGGTAAACTGCCAGTCTGACGATTTAATTGGCTGTTCACTTATGTCCATGGTATAATCGCTGTTATTACCTCTCATTTACCCCATAGTAGGAAAAAAATGTCACTCATTTTACAACTCACACAGCTGCTCTGGCCAGCCTAGAAAACGTGCTGTCCCAGGAAGAGAAGTGTTGTCTCACATCGCAAACTCAAGCTTAAATGCAATATTATATGGTAACAATTTACGAGGTTTCATCAAAATGTATCTTTCACAAATACAAGTCACACAGACATCACCGACAGTACAAACGTGAGCGGAAATCACACCCACGAAAATAGTCTTTACTGGATATGTTCATGATGTCAGACGTCAGTTTTTCCTGATCAGTTCACGCCTCCCCCAGTTGCTAAAATTGTGCCTTGCAGAGTGAAATGAGCCACAGCAAGCTATGGCCGCGTTCAAACTTTATGGTCTGCAGCTTTTGTGGATGATATGTAAGGTTAACACAGACATTATAGACTAAAATGCCACTGAACTGCTGCCAGTTAAGCTTCTTCACATTTTTACGTATAAAGTTCTTAATTTTTAAAAATGCTCTCTCTCGCTTTATTTACTACCTAAAAATGATTTTCTTTTTTGAACAAATGGAGTCGACACCAGGCTATTATGTGACTGCAATAATATGTATTCGCGTGCATTGATATCTCTTTTGGAAAACTGTCATTAAATATTAGTTGAAATTTTTTTTTTGTATTTATCATGTACCTGTATTGAACTATATTATTATTACTTTTTTTTATATTAGTGTCGGTAGAGGGGGCCGACTTATTCCAGAATGCCTTAGTCGTAGAGTATGTCGGGAACTCGGCGATCCTCCCTTGCAGACAGAGCAGCGATGACTATATCATGCTCTGGTATCGTCAGGATCGCGGCAAAGGGCTCGAACTGATACTCTACTCAGCTGCTGTGGGCGATTCGTCACCCCAGAACAACGTTTCCCCACGATTTTCAGCCCAGAGATCCAGCACAGACACATACGCTTTGAATATCTCGAACCTACAGCCCGTAGATTCCGCACTGTATTTCTGTGCTTCCAGCAGAGGCACACTGCTTAAAAGGCTAGGTTGCTCTGTTCAAAAACTGCTGAGCGACTTATGGTATTTAGGAGAATAAAAAAAATCTATATGTGACGGCCAGATGGTGCTGTGGAGCTATAAAAAGATACAGCAATACGTTTGTAGCCCCCCACCCCATGAGCCTCTGTTATTCAATGGAATATGGGAAATTTAGGAAAATGAATTTGGAGAAGGTTGAGTTTATTGTTTCTTATATTCTCAATCTCTTCTTGTTCTTTACAGCCCTGCACATTAAGACAAATACAGGCAGGAAGTCCACTATATGTCTTTTGCAGTGCTCAGGCTGCTTTCACCAGAATTCTATTTTTTGACAATTCACAACACAGAGAATTCTGGATGGGCAATTATGCACAACCAGTGTGTGTTCTGCCACAGAGGGGTTTTGATTCCCTCTGACCCTGGGGGGAGCAAAGCTTGAAAGGTCCATGGGTATCAGAACCCGGAGGTAGCAGAACACACTGGTTGTGCATAAAGTTGCTCATCCTGTATTTTTTATAGTGTATAGTACTGTGTGAAATGTGCACACAGCAATTCTTTGGTTTCCAGAATGAGACTGACTTGCGCAGTCTGTTGAGGTTCAAAAATAATGTTGTACCACAGAAGAGTACAGACACATTCCATGACTTTTGAACTGTGGTACAACAGCATTTTGAAAGGGGTGGAATTTTGTAAAGAACATAGAGGATAATGGATGGGCAACAGTGAACAACAAAACTGTTGTTCACTTCGAGAGTTTGTCATGACAATCAAGTAAACCTTGCGGGTGAAGCTCAAGAGGTTTTCGGTTGTCATACAACCTCCAGAAGCGAACACCTGTGTTGTTGTTTACTGTTCCCCATCCATCATCTTGTGTAACGTATGAGTGACAGTATATCAATTGCTGATCACTTCTTCAGCAGTTGTGTTGTGGTGTCAGAGTTTGTCGTCCCACCACCCATCACTCAAAGTCTGAGAAAACACCTGACTCCATCCTGGTCACCTGCTCTCACATAGCCTCTGTTTTTTTTTTTTTTAAATAAAACAAACAAAAAAATATACTCCTGCTGCATTCCAGGAAATATAAAAAAAGAAAAAAGCTCTTTTAGTGCTTTACTCTCTTTCCGATTTCTGTGCCTTCACTCACCGCTGCGGCCATTTTCTGAAGTTTGTAACATTGCAACTTGTGCATCAGCAGAGACAATATAGAGAATAATGTATGGGCAACCATACACAACAAGGCTGCAGTTCCATGAAGGGGCGGAAATGACAGCATATGAACCTCAAGAGTGAAATTCGAGTAGTGCATGCTGTCATCTCAACCCTGAGATGGAAACACATGCCGAGTTGTGTGGTAGCCCATATTTTATTTTTTGTAGTATATGGTGTTTACACCAGAGTGATAGTCCCCCACTGAAGTGAAAATGAAAACATCTTGCAATTTTGTAGTTCTGTTCTATGATCAAAATCAAATTAACATTCTTTTGAAATTTTAAAGGTACAGTTTTGGGCACTGGGTGGTTAGTATGTAGCAAGTCGTGGAATATATGAGAAATGTAAAATTACGTGACCTTTGAACTGTGCAGAACAACTGTTCAGAATGCACACACCACCACTTTGCAATGTGCACAACAAGGTTTTTGAGCAGGCTGATTTTTATATGGAACAGAGGCTAACCATATACTATCAAGCTGTTGTACCATCGCTGTGCTGGACTAACGATGGTACAGCAGTAACATGATGTCACAACATCTGTATCCCTCTGTGCTACCTGTTCCCTGTGTTGGAATTCTTCTGTAATCTACTGCCAAGTTCCTGCACCTTAACATTAATAGTTCTATCCTCACACACACCCTCTCAACTCCCTCCCTCTTCATCTCAGTCTAGTAATCTGTGCTGCCCTTTCCACAGTACCTGCTACCAGTAACCAGCGCCACTGAGCCTCTGTACCCCCTTCTTCTCTTCCTTTCTACTGTCATTCCCACGCTCCTTCCTCTCCTCTCCTCTCCTGTCTCCCCCCCCCATTTTCCTCACCAACCCTGTTCGCTCTGCGATCATGACTCAGCCCCTTTTTAGGCTGCTCCTCATTTTCCTTCTCATACTCTATCTCCCCCCTTGCCCTCACACTTACTCATTCTCTTCCTGCTCTTGATCCCTTAAGCCCATTCATGCCTCCCTCCTTGCAATATCCCTTGTTGTGACTCCCACACCACCCTCCCTTATTTGGACACACTGCCCAGCCTGACCATGTGCCTCTCTTCTCCCTATGTCAACCTATCCCACTCTGTTACACTTACTAAAGTTTCAACCCCCTTCCATCCCCACCCCCACGAGGGCATACAGGCTCTCTACCCTGGTACAAGAGCATAAGAATACACCTTTTGATCATTATCCTTTTACTCTTATCATCAGGTGATACCAACCCTATTCCTGGGCCATGATCTCTGATCACCCCAGCTTCTGCTTCAGTGACTGTTGGCTCATCCACAAACAACCCTGCTCGCCTCCCCGGTGGTCTAAAAATCCTGCATCTAAACATCAGGAGTCTACTTCCTAAATTGGACCTACTTCAGCTGCTAGTTGTATCCCACGCTCCTGACATTATAATACTGATGTAAACTTGGCTAAATTGTAAAACAGCTGACCCTGCTCTTGCTATCCCTGGCTATGCCATAACCAGGCAAGATGGAACAGGCAGGGGTGGCGGTGTGGCAATATATGTCTCTTCAGCACTCCATTTTTCCACCATTCTAGCCAACTCTGTTCCTAAAACCTACGAGCTCCTTATCCTTAAACTATCCCTCCCTTTCTCCATACCCATATACTGTATATTGCTGGTGCCTATTGTCGCCCGGGGCTCCCCTTCTCCGCTATCACTGAACTCATCAGTAACATAGTTCCTCATTCCCCTACTGGTGAACTTTACATAATGAGTGATTTCAAACATAACTGGTTATCTCCCTTCCTCAACAAAGCCCCAAATGACATCTCTGCCCACAAGTTATAACAACTCATTTTGGAGCCAACCCGGTTAAACCATCAATCCAGTAATCACGCTCTAATTGATTGGGCCCTCACATCGCATCCCCATAGGATCATTAAATCTGGCTTATTACCTGATGCGTTGAGTGACCACCACATGACCTTTATGATATGCAAAATTCACAGGGTTAAAGCCCCCTACAAAATCATACAGGTCTGCTCTTATAAATCCTTTAGTCTTGCCCCCTCCTTCACAACCTGGTCCATGTAAATTGGGACCTTGTAACCACATCTAATTTTATTGATGATGCTTATGCCTACTTTCATGCATAATTTCTGGAGTTCTGGGATAAACACGCCCCATTGCGATGCACTAGAGTCAGAGGCAATCACCTCCCTTTGATTACCCCTGAACTCTTGGCATGTCAGAATGCATGTGATCTAGCCTGGAAAACTCAAAGTTTACAAGTTCCCCAGTGACTACAACACATACTGCACCTTGAGCAACAGGTGCACAAAAGCTAATCACCTAACAAATGCTAAATATTTCTGCTCCACTTTTCAATCTAATATTAACAATCCCTCCAAATTCTGGATGGTCATAGACTCCCCCCCCCCAATCAATCTCCACACCTCTACTTAACATAAATCACACTGTCTTGTCAGACCACCTCAAAGTTGCAACTGAATTCAATTCCTATTTTACTTCATGTGCATCTGCCCTCCTGTTCACCCTCCCCTCTCTTCTGCCCAGTGTTCCACCCACCCCCTCCCTGCTCACCAGCTCTGACAAATGCCTTCTCTAAAATCTCACTTGCTGACACCCTGGCTGCTTTGTATGCACTCAACCCCTACAAAGGCAGGTTGTCTGATGGACTGGACCCCAAACTGCTATTTCTATCTGCTCCTGCTACCTCTGCGCTGCTGTCAGACCTCCTCAACCTCTCCTTTGCAACTGCTTCAAGTCCAGCTGTGTGGAAGCATGCTGTCATTCTTCCACTTCCAAAGGGAGGTGACCCTACTTCACCTGATAACTATCACTCCATCTCTGTCTTTCCTACCCTTGTTAAGCTTCAAGAGCATCTGGTCCTCTCCCAACTGTCTTCCTACCTTGCTGCCTTTAATTTTTCACCCCATTCCAATCCAGATTTCAGAAGAACAATTCCCGTATGACCTCCCTGATTAGGCTCACTGACTCCATTCTCTCAGGGATGGAATGTGGCCAAACCACCTCTGCCATTTTTGTCGACTTAGCGAAGGCGTTCAATGCCATTTCCCACTCCCTACTCCTAAATACCCTCTCTTCTGTAGGTTTATCTGTCTCTGCCACCAAATGGTTCAGTGCCTACCTGCAAGGCAGAACTCAGTTAGTCAGAATAGTTGACTCTACATCCCCACTGCTCACCATTAGCACTGGTGTCCTACAGAGGTCCATGCTGGGTCCTATCCTATTCTCCATATTTCTAAATGAACTTCCCTCAGTCTGCTCATTCTCATCTATACACATGTATGCTGACGACACCATCCTCTTCACTTCTAGCCAGACCCCCGCTAATGTAGCTACCAGACTCAAGCATGACTTTGATAAAGTTCAGCTCTGGTTTAGCTCCCATCAGCTCTCATGTAATGCCAAGAAGACAGTCTCCATGACCTTTGGCACTAGGCAGAGACTCTCCAGGCTCCCCTCCCTCCATCCTTCCATACCCATGATGGGACTGTCCTTGAGAACACCACTTCCTTTAGGTACATTGGGATGTGGCTTAATCAACACCTCACCTTCTCTGGTCATGTAGATGCAATCCTGAAAAAGTTGTGCCCCAAGCTTGGCACTTTATACAGGAACTGTAGTAGCCTGCCACTACTGGCTAGATGTGAACTTGTCCAGAAGATGATCCTACCTATTTTTGACTACTGTGACGTAGTCTGCAGTGCTGCTCCCAAGTCTTCCCTATGCAGATTGGACACTCTCTGTAACTCCTTCTGTCGCTTTGCTTTGGATGCTCCACCTCTCACTCACCACTATAACCTTTACCACTCCTTGGCCTTTCCTTCATTAGAAAATCGCAGCAACCTCAATTGTGCAAAATTTGTGTCAAAATTTTGGTTTGGCTCTCTCCCTGCCTATCTGGCTTCCTCTCTTCTCTCCCTCCCCCCTCCTGCTCATGCCCTTAGATCCTTTGACTCCCGTCTAATGACAGGTCACTTGTCGGCTGACCACTGCAGGTCAGATGGCTTTCTTGCACCGCTTTCCAAAACTATGGAACTCGCCCCCCACAAATCCTCCACTCATCATCACGTAACTTTATCTCTGTAGTCCTACATAATTTCCTTTCCAAAAATTGTAACTGTAACTAGCCAAACCTCAACTGTGCCTCACCCAGGCTTCCCCTCTTCCTATGCTACCCCAATCAATGACTGCACACCTCTCCAACCTCAACACAGTGCCCAAGTTGTTCCTGCCCTCCTTGCAAGCTGGTTCTGCTACCCTTCTGTCTAGTGACTACTCCAACACTGGCACTTCCCTGTTTTAACAAGTGAAATGTTTTTGTTGTTTGTTCATTTTTAGGATTATCACTCCCTTGTTGCACTACAGTGTTCATTGAGTTTACTCTCCCATGTTCTTCAGCACCACTTCACTTTTCATGCCTTATTGTATAAGTTGTATTATCACTTTTTATGTATGGTATATGTTGAGTGTATATTCCCTCCCCCCCAGACGAACTGGGAGATAAGCAACTTGTTGTTCGGTGTGCCTTTCCTGGTGAAACATTTCAGTAAATAAATAAAACATAAAAAATAAACAACAATGTTACGACATGCTTGTCTTTCTTTTTTTTTTTTCTATACAGATTTTTTCCTCCCCTTCTGGCAGGGCTGGCATGCAGCTCTGGCCCCTCCCTCAGAGGGGGTCATTTTCCAGTCCCTGAATCTCCCACACCTGACCCTCCTGATGGGTTCCCCATGGGTTACCCCCTCCATGGCAGAGTTGAGGGTGAAGGGTGTCAAATTTCTCTCCCCCCCCAGAGACCAACATCTAGACTCTGGGGGACTGGTGCTGGGGGTCCATTGTGGAGCCTGCCAGCTTACATTTTTCCACATTTTCTCCCCTCCCCTTGCTGCAGTTGCTGGGGTGCATGTGGAGGCACATGCGTGCAGTGATCTGTGGCAGCCTCCCTACTCTAGTCATTCCCATCTGCACTACCCTCAAGCCTCCACCCAGGCACAGCCTTCCAGTGGTCATGACTGGATCCATCCTCGGGAGAGGAGAACTGCCTGGCAGCTACTCAGTCCATCTCCTGACCTCCCCCCATGTTGACCCCCGATGACCCAGGCTTGTACCTGAATGCGGGTCGCTGGCGTGGCATCCAGCGCCTCAACCCTCAGCACCACCAGGCAGGCAAGCTTGTCTTTTTTTTAATTTCTATGCATAATAACCTGCTCCCGTACACAATAGTACTGTACTATACACTATAACAAACTTTGATGTCACAAGCAGACATTTGTGATGTCTGGTGTGGACAAGTGACCTGACCAGCTGAAAGAGCTGACACCTTCAGGAGAACTATAACAAAACATAACATTT
Organism: Neoceratodus forsteri; assembly: GCA_016271365.2. Lineage (NCBI taxonomy): Eukaryota > Metazoa > Chordata > Ceratodontiformes > Ceratodontidae > Neoceratodus > Neoceratodus forsteri. The sequence goes on along the minus strand of CM028138.1, from coordinate 709,381,831 downwards.
AGATAAAGTTCAGCTTATATTTTACATTAGTTTTTTATCCCCCCCCCAATTATTTATTGTTGAGACCATTTGCATGAAAACAGGACTTTTGCTCCTGAACAGTTCATCTATTTCTGTTGCTGTCTCCCTACCAAAGGTCATAATGCACTGCTTGTGACATCACAGTTACTCTCATGACAACAGATTGTGATGTCAAAACAGAGCATTCTGACTTGAAGTAGGGAGTAAGTTATAGAGGCAGATTAACTTTAAAGTAACTGTATGGTATAAAAATCATGTATTCATGCACATTTCCTCAGTAATAAATAATAGGAGAAATCTAGAATATATATGGAATACAAGCAGAATTTTACCTAATTATTATGTTTTTCAAAGTTGTCTTTGCGATGTCAGCAGCTCTTGAAGTCTGGGGCCAGTCAGGCAGTGTTTTCCTGTTAGAAGGAAAAAAGGGAGCTAAAGAAATGTGAAAAGCCAACATCTATCTGAAATACATGAATCAGTGAGCTCCAGGTAATGATGGCAGACACTCAGATGGACCTTGTAGCCATCACAGATACTTGGGCCTCACAAAATAATGACTGCAACCTGACAGTCCCTGGTTACACACTGTTTAGGAGGGATGGAGGGAAACGTGATCTGAACCTGCCAGATATTGATTGGTACATTCCATTTCAGCTGACAAGAGCACCGGAGGTCAGACCACCCTGGATACATTCCAGGACTGTCTGCTGGTGCAGTTGGCTAAGGAGAATCAAGCCCAGAGTGTCTGTGGGTGCAGCTCACATCAGCTTTAGACATGAAACTACAGTTGGGGGTGATCTATAGACTGCCAGGACAAGGGAAATAGAGGGATAGGGACCTTGGGGAAGAACTAAAAAGGGAAGTAGCAAAAGGGAAGGCAGTGGTGGTGGTTGATCTGAACCTGCCAGATATTGATTGGCACATTCCATTCCAGCTACCAGGACAACCAGAGGTCAGACCACCCTGGATACATTCCAGGACTGTCTGCTGGTGCAGTTGGTTAAGGAACCCAAGTGGCTGCCATTCTTAATGTGGTGTTTACCAACCCAGTGGTGGTAGGAGGTGTACCAGTAGGGGAGTAACTAGGGTCCAGTGACCATAACTCTATTAGGCTTGAGCTGGCCCTTGGCACTGGAACGTCCTAATGGAGGGCTGAAGTTCTTGATTTCAGAAAGGTGAACTTTAACAGAATAAAGGGAGTGTTCTTTTTTGGAGGATATATGTTTATTAATGATTTTTAAAAGCAATGCATATCTAACAAGTCACAGAAAAACCATTCAACCTTGTATCAACATAATAAATTGAACTACTGTAACATTTACAACATCATAAACTATCCACATAAATATAGCTAAAAGTAATGTAATCTCAAAAACATTTCCGTTTTATTTCATAGTTTTTTATTCCCCCCTCCCTTTTTTTTACAGAAGATGTATGTTGTACAATCTTGAAAAAAATAAGCAAAGGATAGAAGTAAGAAATTCATGCACAAAGTAAAAAGAGAGAAGTAGAAAGAAAAAAAGAATAAACAGAAATAAGGATAAGAAATTGGACTTTTGCTATACCAAAATAAACCCAGAGTAATGTCTACTACAACATACAGTGGTATTGCCAAAAAGATGAACAGATAAAGACGGTAAAAGTTATTTGTTAAGATTTGGTTCAGCCTTGAAACTAGTTGTGTCTCAAATTGCTTATTCAAACAACATGAAGTCTTGCTGTATTCTGACTATTGCAGTGATCACCAACCTTTGAACTTTTAACAGGATGGATCAGCTGTGGAAATTTCACAATCAACCATTGTGTGGATCGTCTCTGATGGCCTGAAAAATAAATGGGTTTTTAAATTGGATATATAGGCCCCAGGGGAAAACTATAAGAAAGCTGTTGTATTTGCTGTGGCACTTATTATTATTCCATCTGATGTACTGTGGAGATGTACACCAAAATCCAGGCCCCATTTTACCTGGCACATGAAATGGAGATGAATATTTTAAAGGGGATTTTAATATAGTACACTTTAATGTTAGAAGCATAAAGGAGAAATTTGACTCCATAAAAGACTGGGTGGGGGAAAACCAGCCCCAGATTATTGTTGTAACAGAGATGTGGTTAGGTCAAAGAGTTAATGATGCCACGATAGAACTGGAACATTATCAAATGTACAGAAAGGATAGAAATAAGAAGGGTGGAGGCATCTTAATCTATGTAAGTTCTGTGTTAGAAACTGGGGAGAAGGAAGTTATTTCTGTGGCAGGAGGATTAGAAACTCTACCTATTGTAGTAAAATTCCCCTATGTAAAACCTATTTATCAATGGGGATTTATAAACCACCTAAACTTAAAAAGCATTTGTCAATGCCGAAAGTTGATTGCGCTGGTGTGTTGAGCTCACTCACTGCCCCTCTGTCACTCGCTCAGTCTGTTTCTTCCAGTGCTGCAGGCTACTGTTTTGTACTGGGCTCCTGCCTTCATTGGCACCTTGTTCTGCCCACTAAGAAATCCGCAGCTATCCCGACAGAGCTGCATTGAGGTGGCTCACTCCCCCTCTCTCACTCACTCATTCTGTTTCTCCTGGCGCTGCAGGCTGCCCTTTTGTACTGGGCTTCTGCCTCTGTTGGTGGCTTTTTCTGCCCACAACTGCTGAGTCCCCCTCTCTCACTCACTCACTCTTTCCATTTCTGCCGGTGCTACAGGCTGCCCTTTTGTACTGGGCTCCTGCTTGTGTTGGCACCTTTTTCTGCCCACAAAGAAATCCACAGCTGTCCCAACAGAGTTCCATTGAGGGCGCTCACTCCCCCTGTGTCACTCACTCATTCTGTTTCTCCTGGCACTGCAGCCTGCCCTTTTGTACTGGGCTTCTGGCTCTGTTGGAGCCTTTTTCTGCCCACAAAGAAATCTGCAGCAGTCCCGACAATGCTCTGTTGAGCTCGCTCAGTCCCCTTCTCTCACTCGCTCATTCAGTTTCTGGTGGTGTTGCAGGCTGCCCTTTTCTATTGGGCTCCTGCCTGTGTTGCTGCCATTTGCAGTAGTTACAATACAGCTCCGTTGAGCTCGCTCACTCCCCCTCTCTCACATGCTCATTCTGGTTTTCCTGCCACTGCAGGCTGCTATTTTGTACTGGGCCCCTGCATGCATTGCTGCCTTTTTCTGCCCACAAACAAATCTGCAGCAGTCCCAACAGAACCCCATTGAGCTCACTCACTCTCCCTCCCTCACTCGCTCATTCTGTGTCTCCTGCCGCTGCAGGCTGCCCTTTTGTACTGGGCTCCTGCCTGCATTTGTGACTTGTTCTGGCCAGAAAGAAATCTGAAGCAGTTCTGACACAGCTCCATTAAGCTCGCTCACTCCCCCTGTCTCACTCACTCATTCCGTTTCTGCCCACGCTGCAAGCTGGCCTTTTGTACTGGGTTCCTGCCTGTGTTGCCACATTTTCTGCCCACAAAGAAATCTGCAGCAATCACAATAGAGCTCCGTTGAGCTCACTCACTACCGCTCTGTCAATCACTCATTCTGTTTCTCTTGGTGCTGCAGGCTGCGCTTGTGTACGGGGCTGCTGGCTGCATTGGCACCTTTGTCTGTCCACAAATAAATCCACAGCTGTACCGACAAAGTTCCATTGAGGTTGCTCAGTCTCCCTGTGTCACACGCTCATTCTGTTTGTCCTGGTGCTGCAAGCGGCCCCTTTTGTATGGGGCTCCTGCCTGCATTGGTGCCTTTTTCTGCCAACAAAGAAATCCACAACAGTCCTGACAGAGCTCCATTGAGCTCACTCAGTCCCCCTGTCTCACTCACTTGTACTGTTTCTCCCACCGCTGCAGGCTGGCCTTTTCTACTGGGCCTCTGCCTGCATTGATGCCTTTTTCTGCCCAAAAAGAAATCCACAGCAGTCCTGACAGTGCTCCAGTGAGTTCGCTCACTCCCCCTCCCTCACTCATTCTTTCATTCTGTTTCTCCCAGTGCTGCAGGCTGCCCTTTTGTACTGGCCTCTTGCATTGGGGCCTTTTTCTGCCCACAAACAAACCTGGAGCAGTCCAGACAGAGCTCAGTTGAGTTCGGTCACTCCCCCTCTCACTCGTTTCATCTTAATCTATCCCAAACACTGATGTCCCACAGCAACTGTGCTATTCTCTGTCAGGAGTGCAAAAACATATTTTAGCCAGGATGTGAAAAATTACAGCTGTACTGTTCATAAGGAGGTGTGAAAGAATGCCACTGTTGAATATGTGGCGTGAAAGTATTACAAATTTGCGAAGTTACAAGGGTGCATGGAAACAGTTGAATGCATGCTTGTAACACAGTCATGTTATGGAGTTTTGACACCAAATTTACAACATAGTGATTTTAGAACCTCTGCTCATGAACAGTGCCACTGTCATTTTCTTAATCTGTCCCAAACACTGATTTCCCACAGCGACCGCATTATTCTGTGCCACAACTGTGAAACCACATTTCAGTCAGGATGTGTAAAATGACAGCTGTACTGCTCATAAGGAGGTGTGAAAAATTGCCATTGTTGAAAATGTGGCATGACAATATTACGAATCTGCAAAGTTACAAGGGTGTGTGGAAAGTGTGCAACGCACACTTGTAACACAGTCATTTAATGGGTTATCATCACCAAATTTTCAACATAGGCATTTTAGGACCTCTGCTCATGAACAGTATCACTGCCATTTTATTACTCTGTCCTGGACAGTGATTTCCCACAGTGACCACTCTATTCTGCGCCAGAACTGCGAAAACACATTTCGGCCAGGATGGTAAAAATGACAGCTGCACTGTTCATAAGTAGGTGTGGGAAAATGGCAGTGTTGAAATCTGGAGTGAAAATATTATACATTCTCAAAGTTACAAGTCTGCGTGCAAACTGCGCAATGCACGCTCTTAACACAGTCATTTTATGGATTATCGTTACCAAATTTTCAACATAGCCATTTCAGGACCTCTACTCATGAACAATGTCACTGTCATTTTCTTAATCTGTCCCAAACTCTGATTTCAGACAGCAACCGCGCTGTTCTGCACCGGAAGTGTGAAAACACATTTCCGCCAGGATGTGAACAATGACAGCTATACTGTTCACAAGGAGGTGTGACAAAATGCCAATGTTGAAAATCTGGTGTAAAAATATGCAAATTCACGAATTCTGACGTCGCGTAGCAACTGTGCAGCGCGCGCTCGATAAAACAGTCATTTTAGGATTTTTCTCTGCAAATTTGCAACATAGGCTTTTGGAGAGCCCACCTCATGAACACTGGCACTGGTGTTTCATTAATCAGCCCCCGAAGGTGATTCTGTGCAGTGACCGCAAAATCACCTTTCCGGGCAGATTAATGCCATGACAGTTGAAGTATTCATGAAGAGGGGTCCCAAAAACCTCATGTTGAAAATTTGGTGAAAAAATTCCAAAAAATGCCTGAGATATGCAGCAAAGTTGAAAAAAACTCTATTTACTTCATTATACAGCTTACCGGCATTTCCTCAGTTCGCGGTCAGCTTTGAAGAGTGCAGACATGTTCCCGGTCCACCGGAGATTGTTGCGCCGGACTCTGGAGGTAAGTGTGGGGTGAGGGGGATGTGGGGAGGCAGGGTGCACAGTAGGTGGGCGCGGGTTGCGGGGGGGATCTGGGAGACTGCGAGGGACCGTTTTTTCTTTACAGGTAAAAAAAAAAACGTGGGACGGTTTTTAATTTCACTGGGGCATTTGGAATCTCACTTTTGGGGGGGCACTGTAGCTGATGGGGGATTGGGCACCCCAGTTTGCAAACAACAAAGGGGGATTCCTTTCTGCCGATGGGGATTGGGCACCCCATCGGCAAACAAAAGGGGGGGATTTCTTTCTGCTGATGGGATTGGGCACCCCTTTGGCAAACAACAAAGGGGATAACTCCTTTGCAGACAGGGATTGGCCATCCTGTCAGCAGACAATGAAATGGGGACATTATGCCGACAGGAGTGGGCTCCCCGTTGGCAGATAAACATTGTGGGTGGGGGTTATATTGATTGTGAACAGGGCGGCAATCCGCCACCATGTTCATAAACAATATCAGGCTTGCTAGATCTGCCCTGCAATGACAGGTCACTCCCTCATTGCAGCGGATGGCTTACGCTGCAATGATGAGGCGGCCCCTGATTGCAGCAGCTGATTTGTCACAAGTTGGTGCGAACATTCCAAACTTGTGTCACCAGCAGCCTGCAATGGCATTGGGGGAAGCGGGACAAGTCTTTGCAGGCTGTGGGGGCATTGGCCACAACAGTGCCGTGCCTCCACAGCCTGCTTCTCAGCAAGCTGCACCAATATGTTTCTTGAGCTGCGCGCGATCAACATAAAAATGAGATTCTTCTTCTGTTACAGGGGTGCTGTATGGAATATAGGTAGGGATGTAAGTTTGTCATGGATGAGGTTTTAATGACTCATTGTTTGTTCATGAAATCATTAGTAAACAGTAGTAAATGTAGCACTGTCATTATTGCTACATTCTGATGACACTAATGAAAGTCATAGAAGTCCTGAATAAAGATCAAACGTTATGGAATCAATGACGTGTATGACTGCCATGACAAACTTACATCCCTAAATATAGGGACACACATGAGATTCTTTGGTTAGGGGATTTTAATGTTAATTAGGCCCAGATAAATTTTACACATCCCCTAATTTAATTACAGGAGGTTCTGGGACTAGTTAAAATAATAGAAGACCCAACCAGACTGAACATGAAACAGCTGCAGAATTCCACAATCTTGGATCATATATTTACAAATTGTCCAGAAGTTTATGGGAAAAAAGGGGTTTTGGAGGACACCTTTTTGGATCATCAAGTTATTTTTGCTACATGTAAGGATATGAAGGTGTCACACAGTCCAATTTTTGTAACCTGGAGAAGTTTTAAAAGATTTGATTATGTAAATTATATGATGGATTTAGAAAATAGAAATTAGGATAGAATGGCATTGATCCCTGAAGTTTCTGAGGTTTGGTCTTATTTTCAACAGGAGTTCCTTGATATTTGTAACTACCATGCTTCTTTAAGATGTAGGAAGGTTAAGGCTGTAAATACTAGGTGGTATAATGCTTCCTTGAATAAATTAAAAACAGCAAGGAATAACAGCTGGGCAAGAACTAAACGCTCTAGATTGGCCATTGATTGGCTGTCTTATAGACAGCTAAGAAATCAATACACCAAGGAACTCAGAAGAGTAAAACAGGAGTATTTTAGGGGAAAATTTCATTTAAATTATAAATCAAATGCAAGGCAGTTTTGGGGTATAGTGTCTAATCTTATGGGGAACAAAAACAGGCAACAAATAAAAAGGGTTGAGTAGGAGGGGAAATCTGTACCTGCTAGTATAAAAGTAGCTAACATGTTTAATAATTACTTTAATAGTGTGGGGATGCAGACCCAAAATCATAATCCTGGGCAAATGATTGATATGGGCAAGGCAGGTGTAGAAGACAAGTTAATGGCTAGAGGGTGCAAAGTTTTTTCCTTTGACCACATCTTGGTGGATGAGGTAAGAAATTAACTGTTAAGCATGGATGTAACAAAGGCAAAGGGTTTAGATAATATTCCTGCTAACTTGGTGAATTTATGGCTCACTGTGTCACATACTCATTGGCCTATTTATTTAATTATTCACTTGCTACAGAAAAATATCTGGAGGGATGGAAGGTGGAAAAAATTGTCCAAGTTCATAGAGGAGGCTCAAGGATGGAGATTAATAATTTTAGACCTATCTCCTTGCATTTGCAAGTCTCTAAGATAATGGAAAAGCTAGTAGCTAGACAGTTAAAAAGTTATCTAGAGGGAGATAAACTATTAAATGTGTATCATTCTGGTTTTTGATCAAAACATAGTACTCAGTCTACACTGTTAAAAGTGATGGGGATATCCAGCTGGGCCTGGACCAGAGGAACTCTGTGGGAGCTACTTTTATTGATTTGTCTAAGGCTTTTGACACCTTAAGCCACAAGGTCCTCCTGTCCAGGTTCAGGGATCTGGGTATAATAGGGTCAGAACAAATATGGTTTAGTTCTTATCTTGCTGGTAGGGAACAAATAGTGGAAATTGGGGAATTCAAATCTACAATACTTCTGATTAAGGTAGGGGTACCTCAAGGTTCAATCTTGGGCCCCAACTTTTTAATATTTACATAAATGGAATAAAATCTAGCGACCCTGAAATTAGATATTACATATATGCTGATGATACTTTGATTCATGTGGAGGGTAGTTCCCTGGATGGCATTAATACCAAGCTCCAGCTCGCCTTTTCTGAACTGCGGACAGTTTTTGATTCTTTGAAATTGACTTTAAATGTAAAGAAAACAGAGGTGGTCCATTTTAGGGGTCCGATAACATCATATCCACCCCTAGATAGTAGGACTAAAAAGGGAGAGAAAGTACAACAAGTAACAGGCTATAAATATCTGGGGGTGTGGTTGGATTTTAGGTTAAAATGGGATAAGCATTTGGACTGCTTACTAGGAAACCTTAGTAGGAAACTGGGAATGCTCTACAAGCTAAAGTATTATACAGCTAAAGAGACACAATGTAGTATTATGGAAACTATGATTCTGCCAGTATTAGATTATGGGGATCTGGTTTATGGGGGGGAGGGTGTCGGGGATGGAGCTGGCAAGGTTGGATGTGATGTACAACAGACTTGCCCACTTCATCCTCGACGTCCCCAGAAATACACATCACTGTGATTTGTATAGGGCCCTAAATTTGTGGTGTTTGGAGGATAGGAAGAATTTGCATTTAGCAGTTCTTATGGGAAAAATAAATAGGAAAAAATTACCCAGTTATATTTTGAAAATGTTTGCTTCTAGGGAACAAAGAGAGGAATTATGATCTTCTAGAGGCATGCAATATATTATTCCAAAATGTAACTTAGGGGTGGGTAGAACATCCCCTCTGTGTAGGGGTCCTAGAATTTGGAACACAGTGCCTCTAGTAATGAGAGATGGAGGTGTTCCTATTAATTCTAGGATGATAAAAAATTGGTTTACAGAGTCTATACATAGACTGAAAGCTTGCTGTCAATAATTGGTTAAGGGGGAGTTTTCTCTAGTTATAAGAGTAAAATGCAAGTTGAAATGCTGGACTTTTAGTTCAGGCACTTTAATATAAAAGAATGAATGGAAATCCTGATATAGTACCTTATCTGTAGGAGGATTGGGTATTGTTGATTAGGTGGTATAGATAGTAACATGTTCAAATTATAATTATTACTATTGTATGTATATTGATAGTATGTGTGATCGAGTAACCTGTACATGCTAATTATTAGTTTTTTTTATACAGTGTTTAATTGTGACATGTTTTTGTTAGTCTCTGAATGTATTGGATTTTGTAAGGTTGGACCTCCTTGAAAATGAATTTTTCACTCAGTGGAGTTTATCCTGTTTTTATTCATACTATTATGAATAAGAATAACATTTTACTAAACTAAACTAAACCTAGTTTTTTAGTAAACCATATAATGTTACCTCTTAGGCCACACCTGCACATTTTTCTAAACTAATAGTCTCTATTTCATTTACTCATTATCTTATGGATGGGTGTCTGACCATTAATGTTACAATTGTTGGCTGCTATTGAAATTAGGGCTATAGTACTTTGTGCCTGTGTCAAATGAAGAAACACGATTGAAATGTCATATCAGACATGTTTTGATGCTCATGTTTCTTCTAATATGTATGTTGTCCTTGAAGTTTTTTTTTTAGATTATATCAGTCCACAGTTCTTGAATATGAAGGCATTTCCAAAACATATGTATTAAGTTCCCATTTGGTGTGTGGCATTTGAGACAGTTATTATCATTTTGTAAGCCCATTTTTATTGTATTTCTGGTGTAATATGTATTGTTAGTAGTTTAAACTGTGAAGTTCTGTGATTCACCAAGAAATATGCTTTGTAAGAAAATTCCCAGATTTTAGTCCACTTCCAACTTGACATATCTATGTTCAATGCAGCAAACCATCAGGCTATTTTTTCATCTGCCCTACCAGTAATAGAACTTATCAGGAAGTTATACAGTATATAGTGCTAACTGTAGGTTTATTCTGTATCACTTCTAGAAATATTGTATTATTTGGGGTTGATTTAAAAAGTAATTCTTTATTCAGATAGAGGCTTATGCTTTGTTTTAAAGTATAAGATGTTATCTTCCTGATGACAAGTACATTTTTTTAGTTCAGTATTAGCTGCTGTTCAGCAATTTAAATCACAAATTAATGTGAGAAAGAAATAATGTGACCTACTGGGAATTGAATGCTATCTTTCTGGTTTAGTTTAAATTAATTCACAGTACAGTGAAACTTTTAAAGTATTTGCCTTCTACAATATGCTTAGGTATTCTAATTCATTTTCTGTCCCAGTTGTCATTTATGATTTGTGCTCCTTCTATCAGTATATTTGAAAAGTTCCAAATAGGTTGTTATGTTGTCCTAGTAAAGTTTATGTTTGGTAATTTACAAAACTGAGTGATTATAGACATGGAATCTGAAATTAATTGATTCCCTAAAGATTTATGTGGTTTTGCAAAGAATAAGGAGATCAGCTTTAATTTTGTTTCCTTAACATGGCCACTTTCCATATTAAGCTTTCAGCAGTAGAGTCTTGTGTGATTATTACTATTAAGCCATTTTCTTCTTTGTTGCATTCTACATGCACTATAATTTTAAGTCAGGTACTTTTAGCCCCTCCCCCACACACACACACACACACACACACACACACACACACATTTATCGGTCTTGTAATCTTGGTAGACTGTGACATGGGCTACTGTGGGAAGGCGACACGCACAACAGTGACACCTGATAGGCAGCTGTGATGTGGGTGCCCATACAATGCCAGCAACATGCAGAAAGGGTGAATGTGGCATAACGGTGACTTGCATATATGGCAACAGCAGCAAAATGGCAACCGGACTGTCATGGCGACTACCAAAATCATGATGCATCCCCCCACCCACCACAGACCCCCATTCGCAGCCGACCACAACCACTAAACCTCCTCACACACACAGACTACAGTGGTGGCCGCAGGCCCTCCCGCTCACCACACACACACACACCAGCTGGGCCATGCAGGGACCTGTTGGACAGGCTGCAGACATGCTGCTCTTGTGGCATGCTCCACTAGTGCACCACTGATAGATGTGCAGACAGTACCGCTGTGGGTTTGAACACCATGGGCAGCTTCACCAGGTAGGTTAACAGCAGCAGTACAAAGCACAGCATTAGGATGCCACAATGTAGGGGAATACAAATACATACCATGTTGGGGCCTGTTGGCAGCTGCAAGCAGCACAGACTGGCAGGTGTAGCATACTGGATGCCAGTACAGGATTCACCTCTGCCAAACCACCACAGCGATACCCAGCTCATATGTCCAGCAAGTGCGTTTTACTGTGCACAGGCGAGCGCACATAGAGGAGTGTCTGCAGGCACCTAATCCTTTTGACAGCAGTGAAGGTGTGGAGCAAGGCATGACAATCAGGCATATGATCACACAGCATGCCCATAAATAGGCAGGCACCAGGAAGTAAGGCTGTCACTCTGTGTCAGCAAGTGTAGGGTGGAGGATGTTACCTTCTTCACAAGCCAAAAGGGGAGACCACTTCTTGCTCACCCTGGCTATGTATACTGCAGAGACAAGGAGAGACAAGGGAAAGTGTACTGGAGGTGTATGCAGGGCCACAGGCATGCCTGTCTTGCAGAGGTACACACTATAGCGGACAATGTGCTCCATACTGGCCACCCGCACAACCACATTCTGGATGCAGGGGAGGTTGGTGTCTGTGGTGTGATGGTGGGTGTGTGGGACCATGCACACACCAGCCTGGAATGTACTACCCAGGTTGTTGTGCAGGCCACAGCTGGGGTGATGGATGCCATTGCTGGCAGGCTGCCAGCCTTGCTCCTGCTGCACTGCACCATACAGCAGGTACACCAGGCTGCAAGAGGCTGCCCAGCAACACCCAGCAATGCTCAGCAGCATGACTGAGCTCACAATCTCACCATCATATACAGTCATGCGTGATGGTGACCTGTTTCTGCAATATGATAGTGGTCCATCGGGGGGCTACATACTCATATTCGCTACACAGCATGACCTGCTATACCTCACTGGGTGCCAGGACTGGTTCCTGGATGGAACCTTTCACACCACATTGCCACTCTTCGGGCAGCTCTTCACCATCCACGGCATGTGGTCCGGGCTCATCCTGCCGGCCGTGTATGTATTTATGTGTACACACATAGAACGGTCATACAAGCGGGTGTTCACTGAGCTATGCCGGCTACTGTGTAATACACAACTGTGGACAGCGCTGCTGGACTTTGATCATGTAGCCTGGCATGCCTTCACAGCCATGTTCGATGGGGCAGTAGTGCATGGATGCTTCTTCCAATTCTGCCAGGCCATGTGGCGCCGTGTGCAGTGCAGTGTTGTGCTGTGCTGCATGACAGGTATGCCATGGAAGAGGACTTCACACTGCAGATATGCGTGCTCCTCACCCTGGCTTTCATGCTAGTGGACACCATGGTCGATGTTTACATGGAGCTGGTGGACATGCCCTTCTACTGCAACAATGAAGCAATCCTCCAGCCACTGCTCAACTACGTGGAGGACACATGGGTTGGACACCCCACGTGTAGGACTGCCAGGTAGTACCCACTGTTCCAGGTCACCATGTGGAACATGTATGAGCTGACATGCAGTGGTCTGGTGAGGAGTAACAATGTGGCAGAGGGTTGGCACCATGGCTTCAACACCTGGCTTGGTGCCAGCTGTCCAAAACTTTGGTGCTTCCTGGACTGCCTCTGGGAGGAGCAGTGGCTCAGCACCCCACACATGGTGCAACTTGTGTTGGGCTCAGGGTCCTCCAAGCCGAAGAAGGTGTACAGGGACCTGATGATCTGCATCGAGGCTATTGTGTCAGAGTATGGTGTGCACAGCATGCCGGACTACTTCAGTGGTCTGGGGTATAGCTTCCAATTGCAGGTGTAGTCTGCTGCACCTATGGCTATGATGGCACATGTGTACCATCCTCCACCCATATGCCACCATCAGGACCTGTACCATGTGCCCACACCAGCACCCGCCATGGCTGTGCCTTGTCAACCTTCTCATGGGCACTCACTTATGTGGTGGCCACCACCCATCATGTGCCATGTACCTCAACACCCTACTGCCTGCCACCTCCACTGCTGCCCTGGCATCCCTCTAGCTGCGTGCTTCCCTGTGCTCATCCACCTGTGGGCCTCTGCCTCATCACCCATGGTCGCTGTCTCTGGGCTCCACCCATCCAGCCTGCCATCGCCATGCCACACCTGTCTACTGCACATACACACCAACCACCATTCACTGCTCTGCCCCTTGAGTGGGGTTCCCCATGCTTTGACCACTGGCTGCCTGCTCCTGGCCACCCGCATCCAGCTATGGTGGCTGCCATCACATCTGTGCCTGGGCTCTGCAAACTCCTCATGGCATCCACTGGCCTCCTGGCCCTCCCTTGTGTGCCCTTGTCATGTCTCTGCTATCTGCCGTGGTCCCTGTGCAACTCCACCCCCCTTACCCTCTGTTGTGTTGTGCTGCCATCTTGCATCCCCATCCCCTCCATGTGTGCTGTCGCACTGCACTCTGGCCGTCATCCCCATGTCATGTCTGTTTGCCTGTGGCCCCATTCCGGTTCTCGTTCCACACAGTTTGGCCGCTGAGCATATCCTGTCTTCCCTGCATCCCTGTGGTGGCAGTTGCATTTTTTTTTTTTTTGCACCAGCTGTCACAGTTTTGATGCTTGCCCATGTTGCGCTTCTGTCATTTCAACATTCGCGGTGTTGCCATCGCCCTTTGGCAGGTCGCCCTGCTGCAGTCACCTTTCTCACATAGAATCATAATTTTAGTGTAGGCCACCACTGCTTTTTTATTTGGCCACAATAATTTATTAAGTGAGTGCTCTGTTTTAGAGAGCTACATTTTATTAATTATGGTAGGGATCATGCTGAAATAAAAAAAATGTTACAGGGAGAATCATCTTCATTATTGTTCCTAGTCTAGACCAAAAGCTTAAGGGCAATTTGTTCCATTTGTTGAGTTTGTTGTCTATTTGCTTTTTTCGATTGTTAAGATTATTTTTAGAGGTCAGTATGACTGTTCTGTATACTTGTGTACAAAAATATTTTATGTCTTTATCCACCCACAGGATACCTTGTCAAGAGACATCTGTTCTTGTGCATTTGCTATTTAATTATAAAATTTATTTTTTCCCTGTATTCAACTTATAGCCTGATAGGTTCCCAAACTCCTCAGTGCACAGGTTTTACAGATTTTTTTTCAGGTTCTCAAACTGTGTCATCTGCATACAATGAGAAGAGGTATTCCTTACCCGTCCAATGTATGCCCTTAGTGTTTTCATATTTTAAGATGTTTCTTGCTGGAGGTTTAATAAGCAGGTTTAATAATAATGGAGACAATGGTCAACCCTGTTTCATACCATGTCCAAGTTTGAAAAACGGGGATATAATACCAATAGTCAGAACCAAACTAGAGGACTCCTTATATAATGTCTTCACCCATCTGATAATTTCATCAGGGAAACCCTATATTTTGATTATTTCAACTAGGTAAGGCTAATGAGCACAATCAAATGCTTTCTCCACATCTATAGAGTGCAAACCTATTGGTTTTTAGTTTGTCCCCATATGTTTCATTAGATGGAATAATTTATTCATATTGTCACCTGATATTCTGCTATTCTGTCACTTAAAAATAGAATAGTAGACAGTTGAATGTGTTATTACAAGGGATTAATAGCATCAAGAGGTTCTGGGGATGTGGGAACCTTGAGAGCGACCTATCCATATATAACAAAGCCTGTTTATTGGGGGAGAATTGTGTTATGTATAGGATTGTCTAATCTTTTTGATAGGACTTTTGCTACAGTTTTTGTATCTGTATTGATTAGAGTTATTGCGTGACAATTTTGACATTATGTTGGGTCTCTGTCTGGTTTCTGTATAACTGTGATTAAACCTTGCATGATACATGGCAGGAGGAATTCTTTGTTACGAGTTTCTTTGTATAGTTCTTCAGGGATTGGAGACAATTCTTTGACAATAAAATTAAATAAACTTTAGCCATGAAGCCTTTTTTTTATTAGTTTTTAGCTGATAACCTTGACCCCAAACTTCTCTGTCTCTCTGCTCCTGCTTTTGCTTATCCTCTCTCTTTCATTTTAAACCTCTCCTTCACATCTGCTCAAGTCCCCTCCTCCTGGAAGCAAGCCATTGTCCTTCCTCTCCCCCAAGGTGGTGACCCAGCCACTCCTGGTAACTATCACCCTGCAATATCTCTCTCCTTCCTGCCCTTGCTAAACTCCAAGAACACCTGGTTCTCTCTCAACTTTCTTCCTTCCTCACCGATTCCTCCTCCTTCTTCACTCCTTTTCAATCTGGTTTTCAGAAGAACTACTCAACAACCACTTCCCTCCTCAGGTTCACCAATTCCATCTTCACTGGGATGGATGATGGCTTGATCACCTCAGCTATTTTTGTTAATCTAGCCAAAGATTTTGATGCTGTCTCCCACACTCTGCTACTCAACTCCCTCACTATAGCAGACCTTGCCTTGTCTGCTACAAACTGATTCAAATCCTACCTCATTGGTAGGTCCCAATTGGTAAGAATCACTGATTCTATCTCCCCTCCACATCCCATCGACACTGGAGTCCCCCAGACCTCAGTGCTTGGTCCCTTGCTTTTCTCCATCTTCCTAAATGATCTTCCCACAGCCTGCTCTACCTCCTGTATCCATATGTATGCTGATGATACAGTCTTGTACAGCTCCAACAAAAACCCTGCTGCTGTGGAAAGCAGATTGTGGAATGACTTCAACCAAGTTTAACTCTAGTTTGCCTCCTGCCAGCTGTTCCTTAATGCCAATAAGACAGTCTCCATGACCTTTGGCACCAGGCAGAGACTCTCTAGGCTTATCATCCTACCCTCCTTCCACACCCTAGATGGGACAACTCTTGAGGACACATCCTCATTTAGAGATCGTGGGGTTTGGTTGGACCAACACCTCAATTTCTCTGTGCATATCGACTCCATCCTGAAGAAACTGCACCCCAAGCTCGGTGCCCTGTACAGGAATTGTAGTTGCATCCCACTGACTGCGAGGCATGAACTTGTCCAGAAGATGATACTCCCCATCTCTGACTACTGCGACGTAGTTTATGGTGCTGCTCTCAAATATTCCCTAATCAAATTGGGTACTCTCTTTAATTCCTTCTGTCACTTTTCCCTTGACTCTCCCTCTCATACCCATCACTGTGAACTGTATCGCTCCCTTGCCTTCTCTCCACTGTCAGACAGATGCATCCCCCTCTGTGCCAAACTAACCTCCAAACTCTGGCTTGGAGAACTTCCTCCCTACGTCTCATTCTTGCTCTCAACCCCTTCCCCACCCTCCTTCCCTCTCAGATCTAGTGATATATGCACCTTGGTGGTTCCACACTGCTCCACCCTCATTTGCCAGACTGCCTTTGCCCATCACTTCCCTAAAATCTGGAACTCCCTTCCCTCCAATTATGCAACTTTTCCTCCACCTATTCCCTCAGCTCTGCCCTCCATAATTTCCTCTCTCCCAGCTGTTCCTGCTTTAACCCTCCTTAACTTCCTTTATTCCTAGTTCCAGCCTTCTAACTCTTTACCCCTTGCAGGGTTCTCAGCATCCTGAAGTGGAACCCGGGTTGGCTGCCTCTCCCCTCCAGCACCTAGTTCCCCTTGCAGGGTTTCCCCATCATCCTGAAGGGGGCAAATGGTGTTGGTTGCTTCCCCCAACTTCTCCTCTTCTCCTCCCGCCCTTCCTTTTTGCCTCCTCAGCACTTATCAACTACTCCTTCTCCTCATACAGCACTTGTATTATACATTGAGCTTGCTCATGGTACGCCATCACACTAAAGTCTGTACTGTCACATAATTGTTTTGCCTGCTACATTGTAATTCACTTTGTGTACTCCTTTTGTTGTATTATTTCACAAGCTGTAATTGTCTGTATTGCACCCATACAGTTGCATTATTTTGTCTACCTGTTCATACATAATTTGTAACTGTTCTTCCTTCCTTTAATTGTATACTTCTCTGTGTTCATCCTCATGTAACCCCCCCTTCCCCCAGGTTGCAGTGTGAGATGAGCAACTTGTTGTTCAGTGTGCCCTCCTGGTGAAACATTTCAATAGATAAATAAATAAATAAGATGTTATTTCATACATATTTATCTGTTTCTTTAATTCCACAGGATTGGTTTATTTATGCTCAGTTCATCAAATAACTTATAAGTTATATTTATCATCTAAAGGCCGAGTACCATAAAGTGTTTAAAACATTTTCAGAGTCTTTATTTCTTTAAAACCATAAGTGGACTATTAATATCCTTTTCGTTTATACATGTTATGTGACATTTATTTGCTTGCTTTGGCTGATTGCTAGAATTCTGCTAGCTTTCAGTCCAGAGTCACTGCAATTAATCATGGATCTCTTGCAAGAAAACTCAGCCTCTCTCCTTTGAATTTCAACGTATTTCCATTTTTAATTGTGACCATTTCCTCCAAGTTTCCTCATTATTGCTTTTTTGAAGTTGTTGTTCTATTTTTTTTTTATTAAATGAAGTTTAATTAGGT
Organism: Neoceratodus forsteri; assembly: GCA_016271365.2. Lineage (NCBI taxonomy): Eukaryota > Metazoa > Chordata > Ceratodontiformes > Ceratodontidae > Neoceratodus > Neoceratodus forsteri. The sequence goes on along the minus strand of CM028138.1, from coordinate 709,364,112 downwards.
TTCTAGCCTTTTTTTCTTTTGTCTCTTTTGCTGAAATACTAATCAATACCCCTCTTCGGACACATTTAAGAGCTTCCCATGTTGTGGGCCAGCTTGTATCCTTTGGGTTATTATGTTGTAGAAATTGCTTAATTTGTTCTTTAATTTTTTAAATATCTTCTTTCTGAATTATAAAATTATTAGTTCTCCATCTGTATTTTTTATATCTGGATTCAAATTAATAAATAAAAAAATGCACAGTGAACATTTTGTTAGGAAAGTCCCGTTTGAGGGGTGTGACATTGTCAGTCCAATGCAGAGTGGTCTACAAGGGGCTAATCAGTGTCACACCAATCATCAGCCAGGCTGATGATGATATTGTTCTTGCTTGCTGGGCAGGAACATTGTTGTATTTTAAAGGAGAGAGCTGACCCAATCATAGGTCAGCTCTTTACTTTGAACTTTGCCATCCAGCAAGCACAGCTGATCTGTCATGATAAGCCTACTGAGGCTGACTTACTTCCTGTAACAAAGAAAAACAACCTTTAATGTCTGTTGCTGCCCCACCCTTACTCTCCCCTCCACCTGACCCTCCCACTGAGCAGCCCCCACAAACAACACTGACACTGGGGGGTGCCCAATCCCCTAGTGTTGCCACCAGAAATTAAGAAAACTGTCCCTCATAGTTTTTTTTAAATACACCCTGCAAAAGAGAAAGCCATCCACTCATGTCTGTTGCAGTCACCACTGTAACTTATGCATAAATAAACACATAAATACGTACATACATACACACATAAATAAATACAGTCTAAGGGGCCTATTCATGAATGGCCCAGGCAATATGTACCAAATACATGTATCCAGGCTGCGCAGCTCCATACCCTCAGAAGGTCCTTGCGATGGCTATATTCACAAACACCGGCCCCGCATGGTTCCCATTCAGAGGCCTCCCCGTAGCATGCAGGTTCACAGGGGGCAGTCAGGTGGGGAGTGGCAGACCCAGACGGACAGCCAGTCAGCTGCCCAACCTGGGTTCTACAGTGGATCGTTTGCATTGGTGGGGTGCCATGTTGGCTGCCAGCACACAGTGCACCAACTGCAAAGGAGGGGTACCCTGGTTGAACACACCCAGCCTTTCCAGAATCTCCAATGACTGGGTCATCCATGGTGGGGGGGGTCCAGTGTTCCCTGCCATGATTGCTGGGGCTGGCGGTTGCATCCCCAGGGGGCCCATAACTGACCCCTTGGGATTACATGTAGTCTGACTGGTGTAGCCACCAGCCACCATGTCCAGCACTACATGCATTAGTAGTGCATGGGTGCAGGCGCGCCTGCACTGCCCCCAGCCCACCCTGGTGCGGGCTCTGTGATTGGCCAGGGATCAAGTGTGTAAGTGGCATATTTAGTTTGTGAATCCCACACAGGGGGTGCAGTGGGCAGGGGCAGGTGGTGGGTGGGCTATGCGCAGGAGTTATGTGGTGCATACCCACTCCACACTTTTGTGAATAGGCCCCAATGAATATACTCCCACTATGTTGACATAAAGATACCTTTTCAGTATATTGGTACTGTATAAATAAGTAAACTTATACTGTCTTGCTATACTAGTAATACACTTACACTTTTTGTTTGAAACTAATCTTTATTGAAAATAACAAGCAGATCATACATACAGTCACCACATGACACTGAACTGATTACATAAAAAAGGCCAATTTCAGGCATGTAGCAGTACTGAATGCCTAGTAAATGTCAACTTCCTTTGTACTTAACAGACAGAAAAAACTGTCTAAAACAAAATGTTTAAGAACACTTTTAAGCATGTTCAGATTTTTGGTTTATATAGAAGAAAAACAAATAACAATGGTAGGATTTTTGTTTTGAAAATCTGGTTGTAAAGGGTATAATTATGCTACATAAATTTTCAGTTCAGTCTGGTAATCCCAAACCTTCCTATGCTTTTGCAGGCTATTCCTGCAAAAGCATTAGAGGAAGATAAAGAAAACTTGCACCATAGAGACTGTGATGTTATTTTCTGTCAGCATCACTTCCTGTGTCAATTGAAAGGCGTGGCACAGAGTGCTAACAACCCCCTGGTCTGACACCCATCTCCTGTTACTCCAGCTACAACATGCTATACATCTACAGACTTTCTTTTGGGCTTGTCATGTTATTCAGTAAGTCAATACAAAATCACACATACCCCCATAATGCAAAGCACCATGGGCCGTGTATGCAAATCACCACAGTATATTATGCTGGTTCAACTTTAAACAGAAATGCATGGTACCAAAAGGTCTCTCACACAGTCTGCAAACAGAAGACAGATACACGTGTTTTGTGCTACACTCATCAGTGTGCCTCATCTGTGTGACACCCCGGTGGAATGAATCAGCTACCCTAAGATGGTCTGCTTAAAGTTGAACCAGCATAATATACTGTGATGATTTGCATACACAGCCCATGGTGTTTTGCATTATGGGGGTATGTGTGATTTTGTATTTCTCTGAAACTTGGCTTCCCGGCCAGTGCTCTTTGGGGTAACCATTGCCTCAGTGCTTGTGCACAGAGGTTCTTTGTCTTTAAGTAAGTCAGTGTTTCATGAGAATCACACTGAGCAGAACAGAATCAGTCTTGCTTTCCTCAGTTTCAAAAACAATGTGATTCTTTTTCTTTCTTTTTTATTTAAATCTTGTTTTGACATGTTGTAATTGATGCAGCACGAGCCCCGGGATTCCCACACCTAGGTCAGCTGGAGGCTGTGTACACTGTGGAACTGGAATGCTGTGGTGAGAGTGTACAGGCTGCATGGCATTCATGCACCCACCTGCCAGTCAGTCATGAAGCAGTCTTGACTTTGACTGGAGAAGTGGAGGCAGTCACTAGCTAGCCCTCCCCACCAGACTCAGTGTGTAACCTCAGTGACTGCAATTTTTCAGATGAGAATGGGGAGAAGCTGACAAGAAAGGATATGTAGAATTAAAAAAAATACACCATAGTGAATCAAAATTCCCTGCTGATGTTTGTCTCTGTATTATAGGAATACATATTTAGGAGCGAGAGGTGGATCAATTATATTTCAATAATGGTACTGTTGTCTTCATTTAGGGGTAGTCACAGCAACTGTGGTAACACAAAAGTCGGCTGTCCTAGCAGAGAGTAAAGGAGAAACAATGAAGCTGAACTGTGAACAGGATGGCAGTGATCATCATGTTCTGGTACAGACAGTACCCCAGCAAGGGACTAGAACTGATACTCTACTCTTATGGTGTACAAGAAAAAGAACAGAAAGGAGAAGCCTACAGCAGTAGACTTTCATCAACAAGACACATAACAAGAGTGTTCTTTGCAGATAGCACAGCTTGAACCCAGTGACACAGCTGTGTACTTCTGTGTGTGAGTTAAGCATTGTCATTTAAAGTCATGGTGCCATTGCTCAAAAACCTCTTATATTACAGGCATCAAAGAAAAATCTTACAAGCTGGTTGGGGGTGGTGGGAAGAAGGCATGACTCTATTATTAATATTCATTATTTTGACTTATACTACCAACACTGGCTCTGTTACCTCAAAACATTTCTTCAAGCTTGTTGCCTTCCATCACAAACAGTCTTGTTTCCCTGTTGATGACAGATGTGAGTTCATTCAGCTAACGATTTTCTGTTTTCAGCTATGTAAGCACAGTATGTGGTGGAGCCCCACGGTGCACACCAGGCAGTCTGGACCTCTTCCACCATGCTTTCTGATGCTTTACCCTGGGCTATCCATCTCACACCCATCTCTCTGATGTGCACTCCTCTCTGGGGCAGCCATCCCTTGCGAGATGGTGGCTCACAAAAATTTGCCCTACTGATTTTCTGATTCTGGTCTAATGGCCTCCCTGTCTACCTATCCTTTGTGATCATGCCATCACTCTCCCTCAGCCTGTCTCTTCCATGACTCTAACCCTTGCTCCTTCCTTACTCCAGGATACTGCCTGTTAGTCGATAAGCTGTTTTTTCATGGAGACTCCCTGTCATATCAAACTCCCTCCTCCCCATATTCACCTCCAGTCCTTAACATCACATTGTTCCATAAAGAGATGGGTTTGTAAGCAATTCTGTACCTCTTGTCACGGCTCAACCCTTCCCCATTGAGCAGGTGACCAGGAATTCAGCTTCTTATACCTCAGCTCCCTGACTCATGCCCAACAGTACGCTTATTGTCCCCTGCCCCCTCTCATACATGTCTGGCTCATAATGCTTGGGCCTCCACCAGACTGGCATGCATATTGTGATTTCTCTTATTATTTGATTGTTTGTCTTGAGTTTTTGCACAACTTAGAACTATTTTCTTTGTCTTTATATGCCAGAACCATTGTATTCCATAATTATTTGATGTACCCTCATTTATCCCATGTACTCCCCCCAAACGCACCTGGAAATCAAGTGTTCATAGCTCAATGTGCCCTGCTAGGCAATCCCTTCAATAACTAACTGACTAATAAAATAAATAAAAACAAAAAATTATAAAATAGGTTATGAAATACTTGCGATCTGATTGGCTAAGAGCATAATGTGACTGGTAAGGTTATCACAGCACAACCATGCAATTCAGATCTCTGGGCACATTTTTCATAAAACATGTTTTTTTTTTATTTAGTTTGGCTGTTTTATAAAAAGACTAGCACACTTCATAATATTCTGTTGAGTTAGGTGTACAAACACATCTGGTGGTAGAAAGTACTCAGCTGTGTCTTGTGCCTCACAACATACTGAATGTTCCCCCTATCACAGGACAACTGGATGTGCTAGTGTGTGTTATTCTTTACAAATAAACTGCTCTTCTGTCCTTCCAAAAAAATGTTGTCTCAGTCTCTCAAGAACAGGGATTCAGGGCATAAAATACTGTCAGACATTAAAGCTGCAGACTAGTTCTCCAAAGAATTACTTTTTTAGGCAAAGGCGCTGATTGAACACATTCCTGAAACATTAACATTTTTAAGATAATGTCCCTCATTTCAGTCATATCTCTATATTTGTTTCAGTCTTACCTTTGACATGTGTTTGAAAGCATTGAAGGATATTGTGACAGTGGTGGTTGTGGGGTCATGTTAAGAAGGCACTTTGTGAAATTATTGGGCATACACCAACATACCAAAAAGCCACCATCAAGTGTATGGAACCAGTGGAGCACCAAGGCTGATATATCTTTGTTTCTGCCCCCAACTTCCTACCTGGCTTGGCTGAGACTCAACTTGTACACCCCCAGAACCTACCCCAACCCTGACTGTGCCTTGTTCTCCTTGGTTAACTCCCCATTACATTCCTGGATAGAATGGAATGTGGAGTAAAAGATGGCTGAGTGAGATCAAATGCAGTTTATCAGAGTTCGGATGTTAAAATGGTGGACAAAATTTTTGGATGAGTAATCAATAATCAACATTAGGGAGTTGGCCCATTGGTACAACAGTAGTGGTACCACTTAAAACACCAGTGACCCAGGTTTGGTAATGAGCCTGGATCATCAAGGGCTGACCAGGGGGGTAGGACTGAGTATCCTAGAGGACACAGTCCTCCCACAAGGAGGGGGGATTACTAGTCCTGGCACTATACTGCCACCTGGGTAACTACTGGTTGTAGTGTACTTGATGGGACAGCACAGCAGTAGGGAAGGGACATCTGTCAGCATTATGCTCTGCATGCCTGCATCTGCAAGCTTGTGATGCCACTGTATTGGTGTCTCCTGTAACAGGGGAAGGAAAACCCTGGGCAGGACATCGTGATGGACCTGATCCCTGCAGGCCCAGCACCGGTGCAGGACACTTTCCCAGTAACGCCGGGTTCATCCCATCAGTGGGGTTTGTAGAGACCAACCAACCCCTGCCACAGGAGGCAAGTCATGGTGGAACATACCTGGCATTGCAGGGAAACCCCTGAGGAGCTGGGTGATGGGTCGGGGGGGGGGCAGCTGGAGACACAGCCTGCACCAGGGAGGAAAAACAGCATTAACATAAAAATAATCCACCTTAGGTTGCATGGAAAGATGTATCTTACTATGTGCCCTTGGTGGATTATGAAGTGTGAGGCACAGACGCATAGCTGAGAGCACTGAATATGAATAAGTTAGCTAATGTTTCATAAACCTGCTTGTGCAGATTGGCTGGAGGAAAAATGGCAAATGCCCCTTGATATAATTCTAAAATTGACTACTTAAAAAAAAAAACAGAGTGGCAAACTGTGGATGACAGCTAAAAAAAAAAAACAATATTTCTGTGGAATGGGCTAAGACATGAAACCAATGGGTGAACATGAACTGGCACCACAAGGTCAATGGCCACCCCAACAGCTCTATTATAATCCACTCACTTATAAACTGCTCTCCTCTCTCAGGGAGGGAGGGAGGGTTTTGGCTTTCAGCATTTGCCTGGTCCCTAGCATTGGCTGGGGGTGGGAAAGTCTGGGACTGCATGCATTGGGGGGCACTCAACACACAAAAACCTGCATGGAGACATCTGGGTGGTATTGCATGCTGCCTGTTCAAGGAAAAAAACATGAAAATCTATGGCTGACTGAGATGCCACTAACACTGACCACCCAGAGCCCTGCACCATGTCGAGCACCCAGACCATGCTTCCCCTTGTGTGAAGGTAAGTCCTGGTGGAAAGTGAGGGAGCAGGGCTGGGTTTGTCAGCATCCAGAGGGCAGGTTGGACACTATAAGAAATAGCACTAGCTGCAAAAAAAAAAAAAAGAAAGGAAATGACATTGCAACAGTGAAGATGCAGTTCAGGTCCAACACAATGATCAGAGATATGAGGATAACATCTAAAAGGAGACTGGTGGCACTCAGTGGTGCCGGAACGGTTTGAAAAGTGGTAGGGCCAAGGACATAAGGGGTGAATTTTCCCCTATTAAACATATTACCACTATAGTAAAAAGTGATAGGGCCACTTATGAAAGTGGTAGGGCCATGGCCCTAGTGGCCCCCCCTGTTCCAGCACCTATGGTGGCACTAATCATGTTCATCCTGGAGAGAAGGAGACTGAGAGATTTCATAATCTGCATCTGCAGCAGACACAGTGGTATTTACAATATCATAAGAACATAAGAAGGGTGTTGGCAGATGGGGACCATTTGATCCATCTAGTCTTCCCAAGGTGGCTACCCCCTTCCCTTAATTATTTCTGTCAAGTTGTCCACACTGTCTGTCCTACACTAGCTTAAATTCTCTTACTGTTTTAGCTGCCACCACCTGTGCTGGCAGGCTGTTCCATGGGTCTACTACCCTCTCCTTGAGGAAGTACTTTCGATAGTTGCTCTTGAACTTGCCTCCCACCAGATGCAAGTTGTGCCCCCTTGTTCGAGTTCCATCATTTTCTTGGAAGAAGTTCTCCATTTGGTTTATTCCCTTGATATATTTGAACAATTCTATTATGTCTCCTCTGTTTCTTCTCTGTTCTAGTGAGTACAACCTCAGTTCCTTGAGCCTTGTTTCGTATGTCTCATGGTGCAGCCCTTGCACCATTTTAGTGGCCCTTCTCTGCACTTGTCTCTAATCTGTCTATGTCCTTTATCAGGTGTGGCCTCCAAAACTGGTCACAGTACTCCAGGTGTGGCCTCACCAAAGATCTGTACAAACAATATCAAACAATGAAGCTGCTCAATCTGGTGTACTTCAACATGATGCCCAGATACACTATGAAGCTCTGATGTGGTAAATTAAGGGGTGATACATGTAGACACTTCATCCCCCAGTGGGCTGTGACCCTGCAAAACAGAGGGATATACATGATGGACTAGCATCACTAGTTCTGACTTTAAAGTACCATATTGCTATGTTACCTTTGGTTTATAAAAAGTTTATAGGGATAACATCAGGTGGATCAGATTCAGGTTGGGCAAGTTCCTCATTGAGAATTGCATTTACTGGGTACATCATTTACTGTAGGTTACTGGGGAAGGGAGAGTTCACAGACATTTTCGATATCGGACATAATATTGAATAGTGTAGCTGTCTGAGTGGCAAGAGATTAACAAGATGGACCCTTGGTCATTTTTGTCTAGATTTTCCCAAGTTCCTAATATTGAGGTTTGGTTAAGCAAAGCCACCACTGATTTCTGAAATCCTGTCCATGTTATAAGTGATCAGGTGTGTATTTTGAGTCAAACCATTTCATATTTGATATATTAGATAAGTTGATGTTAAATTCAGATATAAATTAAATGAATAACAATTACAATTACAAACCAGTTTGTATAGTGGTGCCTATTTCCTATCACCCTTCTGTCTTCTTTTATATTCTGCCTTTCTACTTGTGCCCCTAAAGGTCATATTAACACACACACACAGAATTTAGACTGGAGCTGTTCAGATGCTGAAGTAGCACAACACGAGCTGGGCTCCCTCATCAACTGGAATTGCATTGTCAATGATGCATTTATAAAATAGACCTTAAAATTCCTGTAACCTTCTAATTGGTCGAAACATGTCACATGGCTTGTTATTATTTTCTGACAAACACACGCCTCACTTGAACTGCCAATATATATTTTGTAACAAATAAAAGTCAGTTTTACAAGTGGAATAACATACTCCTGGGTGTGTGGTTATAGAGGAATGCAATACTTCTCAGATGGGCATGACACCCAGCTATGCCTGATGCCTAACAACCACCCAAGACATGTATTATTCTCTTATAACTACAGACCCTGTCATAAGTTATCCCTTAGTTAGAAAATAGGTTGGGAAAATTCTTGAAACTGTTTGGCTTAGGTCACAATCCACCCGGTCCAGTATCAGGCAACAGAGACCTGGAAATAATTAGTCCCAGTCTCTGCATGCCTGTTTACATTCCAAATCATTGAGCTGAAATAGAACACTCAGCTTTAAACAGCTGCCATTTTGTTCTCTTGCTTACTGAGAGCTGCACCCTTACTCCATTGATTAGTGATGGCCCCAGTCTATATCAGATTTTATATAGAAATACTGCAATACACATGCTATTCTCCCCACCTACCCGTACCTAAAAAGGTAGGTATCCCTTCTGCAATGCAAAAGTGTGTGCCCCTATTATCAAATGGTTAGACTACAGACTACTAAACAAGATTATAGAGCAAAATAAAAAGTAGCATGATTTTAAGGTTTCCTCCTCCCCAGCAGATTAGATAGCATGCAAAACCCTACAGAACTCCTATAAGAGTTCTATTAGGAAAAACAAAAGTGCACACTGCAAAAAACTTCTAAGCTGTTCTGCTCATAACTCTAGGCTTTTCTGGAAACACATTAGGAACAAGTTAGGACAGCTAGGGGGTCACTTCTCCCCAGACATGCTTCTTAATGGTGTCAGTTGCAATAACAATGACACTATTGCAGAGACTTTCAACTACCATTTCTCTGATCTCTCCTTCTACACAACGACCTTCCATAATAAGTCCAACTTCTCATCCATTAGTAATACCCTCCCAATGCCCCCCTGAAAGCACAGAACATCCTCCTTTTTATGGTTGTGGGTGGAGCCTACAGTCTTCTTGCGTTAGCTAGGGAAAAATGGCATACTGTGGAACAAATTTTTTAGTACTTTTTAGTGTATCCTTCCATAACAGTAAATCACTATGACAGTTAAATACTCCCTTCTTTCTGTTTAAAATGTTGTAGACAGAACCCCAAGCTGCTTATCAGATGGCCATTAGAAAACTGAACCAGCTTGTTAAAAATTGGTTGCCTATTAAACTGGAGATTTGTTTACCCTCTTTGAAATGTAACAACTTGCACATTTAAATACTTAGCATTAAAGTGTGTTCTTGCTACTAGCTTCAGTTGGGCAGGTATTCTCTTTCAAGAAAGGTCCATGTCTCATAAATGTCACCCTTCTTCAGCAAGGAATCTCCAAAAAAAGCTTTGCACTGTTTTTCTAACCTCTGAAGACACTATCTGATAAGCACTGTCTCAGACATAGTTTATTATATACGGCAAATACACACACACACACACACACACACACACACACACTATACACCATCCTCATGGCCACAGCATTCAAAATAAATACTGCAATGTAATACATTACAAAACAATAAATAAATGTTTTATTTATGTCAGTCTTGGTTATGTGGAACTCAGTAAAGATCAGTTTACAGTAGATGTCCTATAAATATTTCTTATCCTATATTTTGTATCCTGGATAGCACAGGGCAGATGCTACCTCTCATTCTCATAGAGATCTTCATTTTACACATTTTGGCACTGTATTTACTCAGGATGTCCCAGATTAGATGCAAGATCTTGTTTTCAGTGGGGTCATGATTTTACTATGTTTATAACGTATTTATTCAGGATAGCCTAGTCCAGATGTAAAATATTGTTTTCAGCATGTTCTGATTTTATGCAATGCAACATAATATTGTGTAGGTGTAGAGCCCCACTGAAAATAAGATACCACATCTTCTGTGAACTATCCAGGCTAAATACAGTATATAGCAATCAGCAGTTATATTCTAGGAAAACACATTGTAAAAATGTGTAAAAGGAAGATCGCATTTAAACTGCCTCTCAGTGGAGTTGCATTGTGCAAGTTCATTGGAAATAATGGGTAAAAGCATGACCGCACTGTAAGTGATATTTTACAGGATATGCCAGCTGAGATTCGATACATCATGTATCATATCTCAACTGGCATATCCAGTAAAAATTCAGTATTTAAAATGTTTTAAATGCTTTACCCAAATGAAATAAATATTTTAAATATCGACTTGACTAGTCTTTCATCGTAGGTCTTATCCCATATGCCCTGTGCCATTGTAGTTGCCCTCCACTGTACCACCTCCACCTTGTCTATGTTTTTTTTCTCAAATGAGGCCTTCAGATCTGGATGCAGTATTCCAAGTTTGATCTCGTGAGTGTCTTATACAGACATTAGTCACATCCCCACCTTCTCTTTCTGTTGCTGCTTCAGCTGTGCTACAACCCATCCTTCAGTAGGTAGCAGGCTAACTCTGGTGCAGAGAGAGCACGGCATATTCTTTTCTCAACACTCTTGCTACTCCTAAATGCTCTCCACAGCCATATCAGCTCTGGCCAGATTTTGTTACTTTAGGCATGTCAGCACTGCAGAGATCTACAATCTACTTGTGCAGATTCCTGTTTCCAAGTCAGCAGGCTCTGACGGTTTGAGTTCAAACTTCTAAATATTGTGGCCAAAGAATTAGCCTCTCCTATTGCCAGGTTAATTAACTTATCCTTAATGACTGGTGTCATACCAGACCTATGGAAAACCTCCCACATTGCACCATCTTCAAAAAAGGGGCCCAAAATTATTACAAAATTATAGACCAATTGCCATCCTCCCTGCCCTACACAAAATTCTTGAAAAGGTGGTGGCTTCTCAATTTGCACAATACCTCTCCACTTACTAACTACTATCCCCCCAACCCCAACAACATGGTTTTTGGAAAGGTCACAGCAACTCCACCGCCATCCTCACCTTGACGAATGATATTATCCTACCCATAAACTCTGGCAACTTTACTGGTGCTATTTTCATTGATCTGATGAAGGTATTTGATCTTGTGGATCTCTACTTTCTCACCAGTAAGCTAGCAAACCTTGGTATCTCACAAACTGCTCTCCCCTGGTTCCATAATTGTCCAACAAACAGATCACAGAGAGCCATGTACAACTCCTTCCTCTCTGACTCTGCTTCAATAATTGTAGGAGTGCCACAAGGCTCCATTCTTGGACCACTTCTGTTTGCCCTCCATTTTAAATTACATAGGACATTGCCTATTTCACTGCTTTGCTATCCTGTATGCTGATGATGTAGTACTTTATATACACTCCAATAGTACTGGCCAAATAAACCATAACTTAACAACTGACCTGCAGTTCATTCACTCATGTCTGTTAACAAATAAGCTAATTCTGAATATATCTAAAACATAGGCTATGCTTTTTGGTATATCTGTCAGACTAAGAGCCTGCCCATCCCCTCTAAGCATAGCTTATCAAGATGGTACCTTAGTCCACTCGGTCTCCACTTTTGTCTTCTTTGGAGTCACTCTCGACCCCTCAGTGGACCACTCTTTCCATGTCTCTAGCACATGCAAATCAATAAACTCCATGCTGGATGTCTCCTATAAAAGTGAGCTGTAACCTCACATCACAAGCTTGCCATGCCATTGCCCAAGGAATGCTTTTCCCTAAGTTCACATACGATGCCTCTGTTTTCCTGTCCACCTCTAAGACTACTCTACTGAAGCAGGATGTCATGTACAACAATATTGGTTACTTTGCACTGGCATCCCCCCGGCTCACTCATCACTGTTCATTAGATGACACGCTAGACTGGCTACCTCCATCCTCCCTTAGGGAATATAGCTTTTGCACTATCTTCAACATTCTAAACAATGGGCTGCCCAAATCCCTCACTGCACTACTTAAACCTTTGAACCATACCTACCCTTAAGGTCCTAAGATAATGCACTTCTGGCTGTCCCCAATATAGAACCTGTATCAAGAGATCATCTTTCACATGCAGCTCCTAACCTTTGGAACTCCATCCCACCTGATATACACCACTGTCCCTCTGTGCATAGTTTTTGACTCAAATACCATGAATATCTCCTCAGCTTGGCTCACTGTGCATGTCCGTGAACCTGTACACTCTCTGCAATGTACTTATCATGTTTATATTTATCAGTGTACATACTGTAATTCCTCTTAGTGCTGGTGTATATTCATGTTACCCCCAGGTAATACTGTTCCTTTTCCCACATAGGATCCTCAAGATCCCTAATGTTTAATGTATATTTTCCCCATTGGTACAACTACTTGCTATTGTGAGTAATCTCATCCTGTACTGAACCTGCTTGTGTAACTCTCCTGGGTCATGTCTGAAAACAGGCAATGTTTGCCTAGCACACTCACCTGGTTAACAATAAAGAAATAAATAAATACATGCTGCCCACTTTGTTACTTCATTCTCTAGCCTCCACCCCCATGTACTCTACTGCCACAAGCTGGTAGTACATTTCCACCTGTGGGAGTTGAAACAAAGAAACTACTACCATCCTTAAGTCAACACTACACTCTTGTGCTCATTATTTACCACACTAGTAACAGTGTCTTTCCAGCTTTCAGCTCCCAAATGCAATATGTTCCTTGGTGAACAGAAAAGCCATTAGTGTGATTGAATGTTTGTGGGAATGCAAATGGAATGTTTCAATTACAGAGAAAGAAATGTAGGTGTCAATGTTACAGTTTTTATGTCTGTCCAAACTCAACAGTTTTTTTCTCATCTTCAAAGGCTCAAACACAGTGATGCCCTCTACAGGCACAGCTACCAGTAGGGGGACAACTTTGCCAAACAAACAACAAAACAAAGAAACAGAAATGTCTCTCAAATCACTGTTAGTTGTTGTTTTCTTTTTCTTTTTTTCTATTTTTACAATCTATCATCTAGAACCCATTTTCTAAGTGCAATAATACCCACCAGGGTGGGCAGTATGGGCTATGCCAAACCTTCCTCCGCCCACAGCACTGGGCCTCACTTTGCCCCTGTTAGTCTGGTATGATCAAGTATCACCCTTCTGTTGAGTATTATCACTTGCATAATGTAGCAGGTGAGCTGTGAGTCAATCCACTGCAAGAATGGCAGTCCAACTAATACCTGGATACTCTGCATCAGAGCAGTCCAGGGTTAGGGATGCTGCCAGTGACAGCAAATTGATGATAAGGCCACATTCATATTGGACTGTAAAATATGTCTGGTAATAATATAGTCCCCAACACCCATTTTAGCCTGGGATTCAACAGGGTCACAACTTTTTTTTTATTTGTAATGAAAGAAGAGCTACTCTTTGGTCATTTGAACTGTCAATCAGAAATGATAGAAAGCAGAATAGACTAATGAGAAAGGCTTGTGAAATATATAACTTTATTTTATTTTTTGATGATGTACCTAATCTCAAAAAAAGATGTTCTGAGGTTAGGTGTGTCATCAATAAAAATCACAAACATTACCTGAGAAAATGTAGCCTCACACAAGTTGTGGACAGAGGAGGGTGTGAGGGAGACGGAGAGGGGGTAGAGTTAATCATTTTATTTCAGACAGAATGAAAGAGAGGAACAGAAAGATCAGCCACAAATTAAAACACAGTTCAAAACCTGTGCAATGCATGGGGTAATGGCACACTTTATGGGAGTCACAAGGTCTTATCCTTAAGGCCTGGGCCTTCAGTTACATTTAATATTTGAGCACGTCTCCCTTAAGCAAGCAAGTTAGCAACCCCAGCTTCCACTATTAACCATGTAGGTGCAAGGCCATCAATTTCCAAAATCCTTTTGACTTTCCTGATTGACCATTAGTGGGTGGCCCCTTGTTTTAAATCATAGAGCTCACCAAAGCTTACTGCAGCACTGCTGCGTCACAACAATGCCTGCTTATTGCACAGTTAGCTGAGCACATGCTTGGATACCAAGTACTTTACAGGAGAGAGGCAAGAAAAACAACAGAAGACTACCTGAGAGGGAAGATATGGAAGGGAAGGGGAGACTGTAGAGGGAGGGAAAAAGAAGGAGAGGAGACAGATTCTTATTTGACATGCAACCAAACAACTGACTTTACATTATTCCAAGAACATAAAATATAGAAATATAATTGATAGGCAGTTATGAGAAGAGCAATTATAATGTGCAGGGTTTGCACCAAAAGCTGTATGAGAGACTAAGGGGTCTCAACATGTACACCCTTGAAGAGAAGAGAGTGAGGGGGATATGATAGAGACCTACACATATCTCACAGCGGTAACAGGATACAGAAGTGGAGTCTCTTTCAGATGTGAAAGAGCACCAGGACCAAACTGTGTGCAATGAAACTGTGTGCATGTGTGTGTGTGTGTGTGGGGTGTGGTTAGGATGTGAAGAAGTACTACTTCACTGAAAGAATTGTACAGACTGGAACAGACTTCCAGCCAAGTGGTGGAGGACAAAACATTGTGTGTGTGTGGGAGGAGGGGGGCTTCAAGCATGCTTTGGATAGGGATATAGGGGAGTATCAGTAAAGAAGCAGGCAGCAGGGAGAGTCGCTGGAGACTGGTTAGGAACTGGAGAGACATGCTAGGCAGTGACCATCTGAACAGTCTGGGTAGGCCAAACCATCTTTTTTTTTGCCAACAAATTCTCGCTTCTGTACACTGAGATTATAAATATGCAAACGTTGTTAAGAAAAGTATCTGATATATATGTGTGTGTGTGTGTGTGTGTGTGTGTGTGTGTGTGTGTGTGTGAAACGAGAAACTAGTATAAATAATGTACTTTTAAGGGGAGAGGAAATGAGCGAGGAGAGAGAGAAAGTGTGACTGCGGGTGCCTGGTGCATATAAGGGTCGAGGTGTAGGTGGCAGGAAATATTCAGCACCATGGAGATCACTGCGTAATTTGGTTTCCTCTCAGTTCCGTTTTAATAGTCAGTACACAACAGTTCAGCCTTAAGCATTCATTGAGAGGGAGCTCACACAGATTATTGAGCGTAAATATTCAGAGGCAGCATGATATACGTATGTGCTCTATTTGTGTTTAATTCGCTATTCAGTAAGTCGGACAGTTAAATATTTTGGCTTGGAAACTGTTAAAAGTGTAAAATAACATAAATGATACTGTAAAATAATTTATATTCACCTAGATAAGAAAATGAAAACACACAAACTATGCTGCATGTATACAGTACCACACACACACACACACAATCTCAAGTACAATTACATTTTATGCATTGTTTTGTGGCTGTGATTGTGACTTGTATAAGGTTTGCTGTTTTTATCGATGGCTTTTATTTGTGTCTCCCCCTTCCCCGGAGTGTCTGGTAACATGCTTCGGCTCAATGCAGTACCTTTCTCAGTCACCACATTTAAATAAAAAAATAATCTCACCCTGTGCTGAAGTACTTCTGGAACATGCTATAAAAAATAATTAACGTGCTTGTTTATATCCCTTTGCTTAGGCGTGGTACAAACAACAGTTATTACCCAAAGTCCTTCTACGCTGGTGGAGAATAAGGGGGGTAAGGTGATGCTGAGCTGCAAACAGGATGGTAACGATAACAACATGTACTGGTACAGACAGTATCCGAGGAAAGGACTGGAGCTCCTACTCTACTCCTATGGAACGGGTACGACTGAGAAGGGAGACGTGAAGTCCGATCGCTTCACAGCAACCAGACCCACACTGGAGGTTTTCACTTTGAACATCAGTGCCCTAGAGCCTGAGGACACCGCTCAGTACTTCTGTGCGAGCAGTATAGGCACAGCGTGTCATTACAATGAAGCCCCCATACAAAAACACATGCTATATATAGACTATCAGATACACTCTTAAGCTTTGTCGTAACCCTTCTTGTTTTATCACAATACTTCCCTTTTTGGCGACATCGGTAGAAAAAACAACAGTAAGACTCTAATATTTGTTCTGAAGGAACTTGAACAGTACAGTGCAGCATCAGCATGCTACCGCTGTATTCGCTTTTTTTTTTATTGAATTCGATATTCAGTAAGCCACTATTAAACGTAATACAAAATCACATATGCCCCCACAATGTAAAGCATCATGGGCTGCATGTGCGAATCACCACAGAATATTGTGCTGGTTCAACCTTAAGTAGAAATGCATGGTGCCAAAACGTCTTTCACACAGTTTGCAAACGGTGCCAGGACTCATCAATATGCCTCTTCTGTTAATGACACCTCTGGGGAATGAACCCGCCACCCTAGGATGGTCTATCTGGGTTATGTTATGGTGAACCCAATTAAAACAAAAAACAATGTAAAAGACAAAGAACCTCGGTGCAAGCACCGAGGCAATGGTTACCCTATGTCTTCTGTTGGCACCCTTTGCAAACTGTGTGAGAGGCCTTTTGGCACCATGCATTTCTGCTTAAAGTTGAACCGGCATAATTTTCTGTGGTGATTTGCATATGCAGCCCATGATGCTTTGCATAGTGGGGGCACGTGTGCGTTTGTATTTATTTGAAACTTGGCTTCCCGGCTAAATGCCCTTTGGGGTAACCGTTGCCTCAGTGCTTGCGCAGAGGTTCTTTGACTATTATAGGTAAATGTTTAGATAAAGGGATCAGTTGCCATTTTAAAACAGTTATACACTAGTAAAATACTTTATTTAACCCTCATCTCCGGTCATTATTTTTATAATATTAATTATTAATCTACTAAAAATTAATTGCTGCATACTAGTTTTGGGGTCCAAAGGAATGTAGTGTGCTTGTGGCTTGTGAAAATGCACGTTTTGTAGTTGTGAACACATATAAATGTTTTCTGACACAGTGCATGTGCATACTAAAGCAATGAGATTGTAGTGAGCAGTCACAGAACAAAATGAAAGAAAATACAAATTTTACTTAATACAACTTGCGTTTTACAAAGATACACAGTGCTATACTAATGTGTTTCCCTTTGTTTCGTGGTTGCACTAACAACAGTAGTTACTCAACGCCCTTCAACCTTAATGGCTGCAAAAGGGAGCAATGTGACGCTGCGATGCGAACAGGATGGCAATGATGAAAACATGTACTGGCATCGACAGTACCCCAGGAAAGGACTGGAACTCATTATCTACTCATATGGGAACTTTGGAAGGAAGAGACTGTAAAGGGAGACGTGAACTCAGACCGATTTGAGGCTACCAGACCCACTCTGAAGCCTTTTCCTTTGGACGTCCGGGTCCTAGAGTTTGAGGACACCGCTCAGTACGTCTGTGCCAGTAGTAGGCACAGCACGTCAATTCAGCCTGTCTGTACAAAAATGCTTGATATGGCTGACAGTACAACCTGTAGATTAGTGCAATGAGCTGTGAACAAGCTTGGTACATTCAGCGGACCCGGGTTTGATCCCCACAACTTCCACACTTATGTGTGAGGCTGAGCAAGTCACTTAACCTCCCTGTGCTCTAGGGTGGCACAGGTAATAGAACGTGTCTCTAGGCTTTACTATTTACAAATGACTAGATATACAGATAGATATTCTTTCAGTATATGTGCCTACGAATGCAGAGGACATAGAGATATAAGGCAATATATATAAAGGTTATAAAATATACATAGTGAGCGTGTGCCACGCCCCAATGTTTTTAGGATTTGGTTTTCTGACTTTTTCATTCCCCAGAGGCCACATCTACCATAACAGGGGACAACTCCAAAGCACATATTTTTAATGAGAATCAATTGTTGCAGTTTATTCAGAAAAAGAACGAACAGGTAGAAGTACGGCTTGTAGGTAGTTTGTTAGTTAAAGCACAAGAAGGCGAAAACTGAAGTTATGGCTTGAATCCAACTACCGCCACTAGCTCCCTGTGTAACTCCGAAGAAGTAACTTAACCGCTTTGCTTCTAACCCCTCTTAGTTCTGTAACTTATCTTTGCAATGGTTGAATCCCACTGTGCACACAATGGCACTAACATCCCCACACACACACACACCCTCACCCTCTCGGGGATTTAAAGCACTTTTGTATAGAGTGTGTACCTCACGCGCTTTCAAACTATTTACTAAAGGTGCCAGGCAAGTGAACATGGCAGAATACCACTAGCACTTCAAGTGAGGAAGAGCAGCCTATATAGCGGAAACCTAGAGATGAAGCTGGAAATCTCTAGGTTCGAATCCCACCACTGCCACTAACTCTGTGGCAATATAACAAGTCTGTCGACCAAGTGACCCTCCCAATGCTCCAGTCTCCTTCCTGCTGTAAAGCTAGATTGAATAACCTTCCCTACATAGGCACTTAAAAACAAAGTTGTGCTTCTCAGCTGAGCTTTATGAGCAAATAATGGCAACATAGAATAATAAGGGGGGACATCGGTCCCAAACTATGGTGGAATGGCACAGACAGCTCAGCCCATACCGCAAGTCTCCGAACAGTACCTACAGCAATGGCACAGGGTCTGTTTGGAATGAGAGATACGGTAAATGAGCAACTTTGCTACTGACGAAGGAAGAGCACCGCAAGATTTTCTTCAGCACTAGGGACAGACCGTCATTTCCTTCCACCAATCTGCTTTGTCAAACTGCTTCAACCTTTTTCTTTTTGCAGTTAATAGTTTGTCCTCCAAATTTCTATTTATTCTCCCCTGTGCCAGATCCCGCATCATCGGAGACACACATGTGGCACCCCACTACCCTAGCTACCTAACAGCAAGCTCCATGGAGCCCTGGTTGTACCCCTCAGGCGGGTACGAGGTGGGATCCAAAACCCAGAGACTCTTCACTGTTTCCTCTGCCTGGGAGGATCAGGTAGGCGCGAGCCATTAGGGTCCCCACTTCAGCACTCCATCTACTTGGTGCCCTGGCATTGGCTTTCCCTGTTCTGGGGGAGTGGCATGCGCCCTGAGGTCAAGGCATCACCCCCCATTTCTCACTCTCCAACCCTCTTTGCTGCTCTGCACTTGCTATGCCTCCGGCCACCGCCAGAGTCCAGTCAAGTGCCGAGCCTGTGCCCCCTCCCTCCCAGGAGAGGAGAGCTGTTCTCCAGAGGCTCAATCATCTCCATCCCCTGCCAACCCTGGATGGCAGGGGGTCATTCCCGAAGCTGGGTGCAGGCAGTTGCAGGAGATGTGGCATCCAGCGCCTCAACCCTCAGCGCCACCAGGCTTGCAGTTAATAGCTTTTATTGAGTGTTCAAGTTTAAATCACCACAATGCAGCTTTAGGATAGTAACACATAAAAAACAATATATTGGTATATAAACAGTGTCCTCCATTATGGAGGTAAAATTGCCTCCCCTCTGGCTAAAATCTTTCCATTGTCCCTCTCCTGTAGCCAAGACCCTGACGTTTGGAAAATGGCCCCTGTAACACCTGTGTTTAAAAAAGGTGATGCTAAAGAGATCACAAATTACAGGCACATAGCCATTGTTTTGGCATTGAGGAAAATTCTAGAAAAGGTAGTTACAACTCAAACCACTGACTACCTAACAAAATACAGCCTGCTTTCCCACACAAACATGGGTTCCGGAAAGGTCATAGTACCTCCACAGCTCTTCTAACATTTACCACTGTCACGCTCACAAATATGGATGCTGGACTACTGACATGGGCAGTTTTTATAGACCTCACAAAGGCCTTTGATTTCACTGATCACCCCCTGCTCCTATCTACTCTTCATAATCTAGGCTCCTCACCCCCTGTTGTTGACTGGTACAGAAGCTATCTACTAAACAGGACTCAAATCGTGAAATTTAACTCCTGCTTATTGAATAGTGCTATTATCAACATTGGAGTACCCCAGGCTCTATCCTGGGACCCCTTCTTTTCTCCCTTTTTATTAATAACATAGCAGAAGTTATACATTCATGCTCATCTATTCTCTATATGGATGACTCTGTACATATTCAAGCAAAGTGGCCAGCTTAAGCACATCCCTTTCCTCTGATGTTGCTAACATGCAGAACTGGCTGTCAGCCCAAAAGCTTGTACTCAGTGCTAAGAAAATCAAAGCCATGCTATCTGGCTCTGTCCACAAGCTCAGGGCATGTCAAAAGTCACTGGTTGTACAGGACTCAGGTGGTGCACAAATAGAGTTTGTTACATCTTTCAAGTACTTGGGTGTTCTTCTGGACCAATCCCTGGACTACAATCTACATATACAGTATACCTGTAAAGTGGTGAATGCTAAACTTGGGGTCACTTATAAGACTAGCTTTATGCTAACTCCCACTGCTAAGCTGGCCATTGCCAGAGGTATCCTTCTCCCTGCCCTCACATATGGCGCTCCTACCTATGCTGCTGCATGTAAAACCACACTACATAAATGGGACGTAACATATAATATTTGTCGATACACCTCCTTCTCACCTTGGCTTAAGCACCATTGCCAACTTTATAGAGACCTTGGCTGGCTCTCCCCCTCTGACTGCTGCAAAGATTCTCTTAGCTCCCTGATTGACTGGATAATCAGAAATCAGACTCCCTAACTGCTCATTGTGATGCTTGTACCTCAAACATCCTGCTATGGCCTAAGATTGATGGACAAGTCCCTACTTAATGTGCATAGATGCAACTCAGCTAAATGTTCTGGAGCCTTTCATCACTCGGTTCCTAAGTTAGGGAACTCCCTTCCCCTTGCACTTCAACAGACAGTTTCCCATAACAGTTTTTAAAGGGAGCTGTGCCACCATCTATCCCAAGCTGACCCTTGCACCTGCTTTGATCCAGATGAAACCTCCACCAACCTTATTGTTACCTCCTGCACACTGCCCAAGCATATCTCAACCTGGAATAATTCTGTCTCCCCTTATAGTATTTAGAGCTCTGTGTCTCATTGCTGTGACAAACTCTAACGTATTTCTGACCACCCTGTGGTGCTATTTGTTTTCCATTTGCAGTATTAATTAACTTCTCTGTTCCTATGTAATTTCTAACATGTCACATTAAGGTATGTTATTTGACTGTATATGTGATTGTTGATATCATGTTATGCTTCATTGGCTGTAAGTGTCCTTTTAACTGACTCTGACCTGTGATATATGTAATATTCCTGTACTCATGCCATGTATTTTGTCTATACTAACATACTAAAAAGCCAGCAGATTAGGCCCTATGGTCTGTGAAGTCTGTTATGGAATCAGTGCCTACCCAGAGTGCAGTTATAACCCCCCCCTCCCTCCCTACAAGGTCCTCCGCCCCAACCCCCAGTGAGGGGCTCTGGGATGCACCCTCCCCATATACCTATCCCAGCTCTTCTCGAACCTCTCCACAGTTGTAGCAGCCACCAGTTACAGGGGTGAGTGCATTCCAGGGCTCTGCCACCCTCTCAGTGAAGTAGCATCTCCTTATTTCCCCCATTAGTCTCCCCCCATCCAGCCTCATTGAGTGTCCCCTGGTGGCCCCTACCTCTCTCAGCTGAAGTACCCCCTCAAAGCTTACCCTGTTCATTCCCTTGAGATATTTGAAGACCTCAATCATATCCCCTCTGTCCCTTCTCTCCTCCAGTGAGTACAGGTTGAGCTCCTCCAGTCTCTTCCCATACAGCTTTTCCCCTAGTCCTTGCATCATCCTGGTCACCCTCCTCTGGACCCTCTCCAGAAGAATGATATCCCTTTCTAGGTAAGGATGCCAAAACTGCATGCAGTATTCAAGGTGTGGTCTAACCAGGCAATTATAGAGTGGAAGGAGCACCTCTCTACTCCTTGAAGTTATCCTCCTGGCTATGCACCCCAGCATTTTATTTGCTTGGGCCGTAGCCCTTTTACACTGTTCTGAGTTATTCATTTTAGCATCCACCAACTCCCCAGGTCCTACCCCCCCTCAAATCCTGCAGTGCCCACCTATCAAGGTGTATACATGAGCCAGGTTTTTGGCCCCCAGATGAAGAACCCTGCATTTTCCAGTATTAAACTTTAATTTCCAGGTGCGTGCCCACCTCATCAAAGTCTCCAGGTCCTCCTGGGGAACCAGCTTCCCCTCCTCCCCATCCACCATTGCCCAAAGCTTTGAGTCAGTGGCAAAGAGGCACATTCTGCTCCTGATACTGCTTCTGATGTCTGAGATACAGGCATTAAACAGGAGTGGACCCTGTACCAATCCCTGTGGGACTCTTCTAATGGATCCCCTGAGGGATGAGACCTCCCCTTAACCCTCACCTTCTTCACACATCCACTAGCCAGTTTCTTATTCACCTGACCATCTGACCCCCACCCCCATATCCTCCAGCTTTCCCAGCAGCCCAGGATGTGACACCAAGTCAAACGCCCTCCTGAAATCTAGAAAGAGGACAGCCACTGACCTGCCCTGATCCAGAACACTCATCACCCCTTCATAGAACTCTACCAGGTTGGTCTGACATGATCTGCCCTTAACAAAGCCATGCTGATGATCATCTAGGTGGCCCCATGCCTTCAGAATCCCTTCCAACCTCTCCTTCAAGATGCCTTCCATCTCTTTGCCCACTACCGATGTTAGGCTAACTGGCCTATAGTTTCTTGGCTCCTCCCGTGAGCTGCCCTTTTGTATAGGCACAATCTGGGCTATCCTCCAATCCTAAGGTACCCACCCCAACTGAAGGGAGGAGTTAAAAAGGTCCACCAGAGGTTCGGCCAGGGTATCAGTCAGTTCCTTAAGCACCCTGGGATGGATCCCATCAGGGCCTGGTGCTTTATCTGCTCTTAGGGCCTTGGGGGTGTCCCACACCCTCCCAATGGGGATTTCAACATCCATTTCCCCCACTTCAACTGCCAGTCCCTCTTCCCCCTCCCCTTGCAGTGCCACACCCCCCATCCTCCTTGGTAAAGACTGAGGCAAAAAAGTAATTTAGTATCTCTGCCTGCTCCCCCACCTCCTCTACCTACCCACTCCCCATCTTCAGCCTACTAATCTGTCCCATCCCTTTTCTTCTTTCCCTGATATACCTGAAGAGCCCTTTTCCCCCCTTTTAATCTCTTATGCCAATCTCAGCTCCAACCCACCTTGGCCAACCTCACCAATCTGGTGGCCCTCCGGGCTATCTTATCACACTCCCCCTTGAATATAGCCCCCCAAGAATGTTTGTATTGGCTATAAGCAGCCTTTTTCTCCCTCACTGCATCCTGGACCTCCTTTCTCCATCAGCTCGGCCTCTTAGCTTTGCCCCACTTGTGTCCTTGAGAATCTTTTTAATAATTCTCCACCAGGCCTCCATGACCATGCTTGGCCTAATCTCAGCTAGGTAGCCCCTAAGGATCTGCTCCATCCCTCTGAAGTCTGCATCTCTAAAATCAATCACTGATATTTTTGTGTGTTCTACCCGGCATGCTATGTCAAGGGAGAACCAGACCATGGCACGATCACTTCCCGCCAGTGGGTCCCCAACAATTAAGTCCCTGATAAGCTCACCATCTGTCAGGACCACATCCAGGATGCACACCTCCCTCATTGGCTCAGTCACCAGCTGGACAAAAAACACATTTTGGAAGACATCCAGCAGACACTGGTCCCTTCCCGATGAGGATGCCATAGTCTCCCAGTCTGCTCCTGGCATATTCAGGTCTCTCAGTACCACAGTTTTGCCCTCTCTTCTGCCACAGTGATCCCTAAGGTTTGCCACCAGGCCTTCCTCTGGTTCCTCCCCCTGCCCTAGTGGTCTCTAAACTACCCCCATCTTCACCCTCTTACCCTCTGGAGCCTGCAGGATGACCCATAAAGCCTCCACCTGATCTCCCACTTCCTCAACCTTGCTTATCCCTATGCCATCCCTAATGATAAATGCTCCCCCCTTCCCTTCCCTCCACTCTATCCCTTCTGCATGTGGTGTATCCTAGTAGGTTTAGGTCCCAGTTATGTCTGGAAGTTGCCCAAGTCTCTGTGACAGCCATCACATCCACCACACCCTCCACTAACAGCGCCTGAAGCTCTGGATTCTTATTCCCCACGCTCCTGGTGTTAATCAGGACCACCCTCCAACGTGCTCTTACCCCCATCCCTTGCCCTGAGGGCTCCTAGTTCTCTGCCTACAAGGGCCCCCTTGTGCACTATCAGGTGTTTCTGGCCTGTGCCCCCTTCCCCCTGCATGTAGGAGAAGGCCAGGGCCATCCTGGCTTGGCCTGCAAGATAGCATCATCCCCCTCCCCCCACAAGTTTAAACCCCATCTGGAAAGGATGAAATCTGCCAGTTTAAGCTGCATGACCTCTTTTCCCTCTGAGCTAAGGTGAAGCCTATCCCTTGCATACAGTTCCTTGTCCTCCCAGGTTGCACTCCGGTCCCCCACCCACCCATATCTCCTGGCCTCGCACCATTCACTGAGCCATACATTTACATCCCTTATTGTTTGCTTATTCTCCACACTGGCTCTAGACACCGGTAGTATCTCCAAGAAGGAGACCGAGCACCCCTCATCCTGACAGACCCTGGCCAGCTCCCTAAACTTAGCCTGAATCTCCAGAATACTGTTCCCCTCTATATCATTTGTACCCAGGTGCACTAATATGTCAGGGGTCCCACCACACTCCTTCGCTACAGCATAGACCAGATGTTTGGCCTGATGCACCATCAAGCCAGATATACATGTAACATTATAATGTACGCAGATGACCTGGTGCTTTACTCGGCTTCCAAGTCTATTGCTGACATCAATCTTCATCTCTCCTCCACATTTCAGACTCTTCAATCCTGGTTCTCATCCAACTACCAAGTCCTAAACATACTGTATCTAAGACCCAGGCCATGCTCTTTGGGTCCCACAGAAAGATGCCCACCGAGTCCCCTAAACTCCTGGTGCGCAGCTGCAATGGGACTGCTGTATCCAACACTTTATCCTTCAAGTATCTAGGGATTACGCTGGACCCTGTACTTGACTACTCTGGGCATGTTAGCGAGGTGTGTAGCTTAGTTAATGTCAAAATTGGTGTGGCCTACAAAGTGCGCCACTCTCTCATCCCGGCTGCCAGGATCTCAGTTGTGAGAGGGGTTTTACTCCCACAACTCCTTTATGCCCTGCCAGTGCTTTCTTATGCAAACACAGGTGTCCTTCACAAATGAGACACGTATTACAACAATATCTGTAGATTTGCCCTTTGTGCATCCCATCTAACACATCACTGTCATCTCTACGCTGCTTTAAAATGGCTGTCTCCTGATGCCCTTTGTTCATACTCCCTAGGATGTTTTGTTGATTCCTTAACCAGAACACCTCGTCCCACCTCTCTGGGGGGCATGTTTACCCCAGTCTCTCATTCTCGAACCCTCAGGTCCTCAACCTCCCCATTACTATCTACTCAGACTTGCTCCATGAAAATGGGAGAGCAAGCCTTCTCCTACTTTGCTCCTAGGTTTTGGAACTCTCTCCCATGCCATGTCAAGAACTCCTTATCTCACCTTACTTCTAAGCATGCCCTATTTTCCCACCTTGCTCTTGGAACCTGTTACTGCACTTAACTTCTTTTCTGTCTCTCTTCTTGTCACTTCTCTCGACTTGGACTAGCAGATTGTGACCTGCTCACCCTTCGGAATTGCCTGTTTGTCTTAGAGTTTCTAACCGTCTGCTTCCCCCATCCCTAGGCCCGATGAATGCGTCTATCATGCTATTTTTGTATCTACGGTTAGCTGTGCCTACCGGACTGCTCACCCATAGCTAGGCCTCCAAAATGATTTCTACTGATTTTTGTTAATAATGGTTTGCTGCAATAACTTCACACTGTTTGCTGTTATCCATGTATTGTATTATCCCTCTATGGCAGTCCTCTGCCAATGTATTTTGTAAACAGTTCCACTACGCTTACCTGATTGTTTGTCCCTGCTGTTTTGTGGTTTTGTATTCTGCTGTATTGACATATTGTACTGTCCTGGGTCGTGCCTGACAATAGGCAGGTTATGTTGCCTAGAGCACTTACCCAGTTACCAAAAGCAAATAAATAAATAAATACTCCTGGTCTTAACACCACAGGAAGTCTTCCCCCCTCCCCCTCCAACTGATCCCCCTAATCATGGAGTCACCCAAGAGAAGCACTCTTACCACTTCCATTTCCCTAAGCCTGTCGCTAACCCAGTTTCCCCACCCCCACCCTCCCCCACATTACCTTGTAGGCTCTCCGTGACAAATTATGGCCTGTCCCTTCTGCTCCAACCCTTATTTCTCATGGAGCTGACCTCTCTGTCCTCTTCCTTCTTGCTGTGGCACTCTGGTCCATCCCCATATTTCCCCCAGGAGCAAGGGCACCCCCTGTCCCCAGGTCTCCCTCCTCACAGACCTCAGTCACTTTCCTTCCTCCTGCTATGCCCGGGATCATCCCTGTATCTCCGCAGGGCAAGGTACCCCCTGCTCCCTGCTCTTTTCCTTCTCAGACCTGTCCTCCACCACCACATCCCTTCCTCCTACTGCACCCAGATCCAACTCTGTATCACCCCCTAACATAAGACCCTCCTGCCCTCCAGAAGAATACACTGGCCCCCCCTTCTCTCCCTCCCTCCTCCATACCTCTCTCTCTCTCTTCCTTCCTCCCTGCATAACCTCTTCCCCTCGTAATATACCCACGTCCCTTACTAGGTCCCCCTCTACTCCCCCAGGGCCTCTTCATCCTGAGCTCCCCCTACCAGTTCTCTTTTGCACACCCCCTACCAGTTCACTTTTGCCCATACCTTGGCTCTCTTCTCCTAACCTCTTGCTATTCCCCCTGGTTCCTATTTCTCCTAACCTCATGCCAGTCCCCCGGATCCTTATTCTGCTCAGAGCCACCCCAACCCATGCCCCCTGGTGCTCTCTCCTTCCTCTAGGGTACACCCCAACACCTCCCAGTATGGTAACATGGTCCCATGCCCTTGTACCATCCTTCTCCTGTCTGTTCCCTCCCCTTTTGGGTGCCTCACCTGAGCCTTCTACCATTTTACCATTATTTTCCCCCTACTGCCCTCCCCCCAACACCTCTACCACATGGCCACCATCCTTATCTCCACCCCTTCACCCTCCCTACTCCACAGCCCTCTTAGTCACTTGACCTCCTCCCTGAGATATG
Organism: Neoceratodus forsteri; assembly: GCA_016271365.2. Classification (NCBI taxonomy): domain Eukaryota; kingdom Metazoa; phylum Chordata; order Ceratodontiformes; family Ceratodontidae; genus Neoceratodus; species Neoceratodus forsteri. The sequence continues at coordinate 709,336,677 of CM028138.1, read as the reverse complement.
CCAATCATTGGCACACCATACAACCCCCATCCTCCAAGCCAGGGCTAGCACTATGGCTGATCCACACCCTACACACCCCACTACCTTTCCAAAGATACCAGCCCTCATGCTCTGTGGACCCTGCCCCATTTCCCTCCAAGTCAGCTGCCTCATCCCCAACTGTCCTAGCAGTGCCAGCATACAATGGACGCCCCCCAACTGTCCTAGCAGTGCCTGATCACGTCAGACCCCTCCATCGATGCCCATTGGGCCAGCTACCATATAAAGACTCCCTTTACAGATGTGGTAGAAAACTATCCATACACAGTGAAGCACAGATACAGGCCCTAAAATAGAATGACAATCTCCAACACAACTGCACCAATACTTGAAGCCCCACCTCCAGAGTTCACTCCCCCTCTAGTCTGACTACCATTCAGTTTTTGGATTTGTAGTGCACAGCTCCTTCTTGCTTGGTTGCCTTCAGCCAATGGGATCCTCCTTTCTGATCAGCTCTGCCCTCCTTGGGCAGATTATAGTGGTCCGGGCAGGGCTGGGCTTGAGAAAAATTCCTTGGTGCTGTTTACAGCCCTGTAAAAATCCCTTGGTCCCTATGCTTACAGCCCTGGCCCACTCCATGCAGCTGGGAAGGCTCCCTTGCTCCGCCGCTGTTCTCGGTCACCCTGCCCCACTCCATGCATCTGGAAGGGCTCACTTGATCTGCTGCTCCTCTCCTGAAGGGGGCTCCTGCCCAGCTCTCTGCCTTATGCCTTCTTTCACAGATCTGGAAGTATGATTAAAAGTCCATATCCATTGCGCCAATCACAGGTCTGAAGACTGTGGGCTCCTCCCACATTTAATAATGGTTGGGGTTGGGGAGAGTGGGTGGGATAAAAATTCTGCCTTCTCTGCTGAAAATCCTGCCTCCTCTGCTGCAGCAGCCCAATTGGCTGCTGGTTCCTCCTCTGTGCTGCTCCTTCTGGCCTGCCAATTGTGAGCCCCATGCCAGCTGACCTCCACTACTGCCACTCTCCGCTTCCCTCAGGGCTGCTGACTGTGAGCCCCCCAGGCCAATCACCCTCCATTGCAGCCACTCGCTGCTTCTCCCAGGGCTGCCGACTGTAAGCCTCCGATCAAAGTGCACCCATCACAGTGTACAGCTCCCTCTGCAAGTTAGGAGTAACAGCCCCACTGTGCAGCTTTTAAGGCATTGGTCGCAGACTCCAAAACTCATGCCACTGGCTCCAATAGGCTGAAACTCCTGCCTCCTCTGCTGCAGCAGCCTGATTGGCTGTGGTTCCTCCTCTGCATTGCTCCTTCTGGCCCACCATTTGCGAGCCCCCTGCCAGCCGACCTCCTCTAGGATCACTCTCCGCCTCCCTCAGGGCTGCCAACTGTGAGCCCCCCAGGCCTTTCGCCCTCCATTGTGTCTGCTCACTACTTCTCTCAGGGCCACTGACTGCAAGCCCCTGATCCAAGAGTACTTGGCACAGTGCACAGCTCCCTCTGTGAGTATGATTGTTTGTACTCTCCATGGCCATGTCTGCAAATAGTTATTTCATAGTTAGCATACCTACCTGGTAAACAAAAACTAAATAAATAAATAAAAGTATTTCAGAGATGCTTTAAGTTAACATTCTGTATTACAAGCAGCTAGTTTGTTTGTCTACATTTCTACTTCCAATTAATTTAAATCTTTCTGAGCTATGAACAAGCAGTGCCTTGTGGATGTTACATACATAGTTTTATTCAGACTTATCTGACCAAATTTAGAGATTGAGCTTGAGTATGTAGATCCAGAGGAAATCTCTATTGAGAGTAATGTCCTCTTTAGTGGAGCTTGGATGTGATGGTGCAGTTCAAAATTGCAAAACAGTTATTGCACCGGCTCTGGCTAAAAGCCACACACACACAGATGCGTCTTTAAGTTGAGTTCTTTATTTTCAAATATAAATTCAGATGCCCCAATGTTTCACCAGAATATGGCTTCTTCTGGGGGACTGTAAAGAATATATATATAAAATTATTATAAATAAGTAAAAGAATCTGCTTAGTATCTATATAAACTAGTAAAGTAACATCCAAAACTTTAAATCTCCACTCTGTTAAAGCACACAGACAACGAAATATAGCGACAGACCAGGCAATACAAATGTGAATGGTGCCAAAAAAGAAAACTATCAGCTAACTCTCTTTTCACTGAGCTGCTGCTCCTGTTCTGCTGCCCTCTAATGCCTTACGCAGTTGGCCAAAATAAGCTGTAAAACATTTTATAACAGCATCAAGTATATAATCACACCATGAAATGCAATCTGATGTTCTAGTTGTGCTGCTGTTCACAAATATATGATGCAAACACTTCAAAACTGATCTGCAAGTAAAGATGTGAAACTGCCATCAGTGGTAGTATCAAAGAGATTCTGATAAAACAATGCTAAACTTAGATAATCCACTTAAAATCTGATACATTGGCTTTAAGCCTTTAATTCAACCAATAAATAGCTAAACTACCCAAGTTAATTACAACTGCATCGAAAATGCCATAAGATTCCCCATTTGGTTAGAAATCAAATATTCATATGCTTGACAGCTGCAGACTCTCTAAAATCATTTGTGTTTAAGCATATTCATATGCTGCCTCACTGCTTTTCACATTGAAATACAAGCAGAATGAAATGTTAAAAAATTCCACGTATAATTTACCTGTATGTAAACGGGCTAAACCAGTTCTGTTACAGACAAAATCTCCCATTTGGTGATGTATCTAAAGTACAGAAACACAATGTAAAACCATAATGAAGTGTAATTAGGAGACCACAATGTGAGAACCATGTTACTGTGTTTTAAAACTCCTACCACTTTATTAAAACCAGTTGTAGTTACCGCTATTTGATAAAGATATTCTTTCATATGGGATTGCTCACTAAAGTATACCTCAGGTATGGACCTGCAAATAAATAAACAACAACTCATATTGCAAAGTTCATATTACAAAGTTTCACTCGGCACTAGCCATTTCCAGACCAGCATATGAAACAAATCAATCTTGTACAAAGTAAAATCATAATTTTACAATGGGCATAGAAATGAAGCACAAATTCTCTAAACTCATTGGTTACCTGGCACTCCTCTCCCATTGTAAAAGTTACAATCACCCCACGGGAAGAGGTGCCAGGCAGCCGCATCTCTAAAACCCAACCGACCCCTGAAATTGCCAACCAAAGCCACCATGTTGAACCACGCTAAACTGCCATGTACCTCAGCTGACTGCAAAATTTAAACAGACTTGAGCCTTAAAATTTCACCGCTCCACAAACCAAGATACCAGGAAGCCTCTTGAGCTATCACTGTCCGTAAATCACTGTGAGATCCATCTTGGTCCACAAGTCCCGACATCTTTCTCGCTTGCTTACACACCCACTTCACAAACCCCCCCCCCAAAAAAAAATGCCAGTTGTTAAAAAAGAAAAACAAATGGATACCTCATTCGCCTTAACAGACGAAACCCTAGAAAACAGTAGACTCCTGAAAATCCAGCACAAGAGAATTCTGCCCGCAATGTGCACTCCATCTCCTTTTCGGCACCGCAAGTGACTCCTCGCTCACAACCCAGCCGCCCAAACACACTACAACTGAGAATCATGAGGCAAAAGTGCGCATGCTCAGTAGCAGCATGGCTCCAGCAATCTGGGAGTATTTTTTTTCCAGCGCAAAAATAAGCACAGTAAAAATTGGCTAAAATAGGGGAAAAAAAGCATTTATTATTTCCTATGTTCCCAAAAAAAAGAGGACATTGTATAATCGCAATATGCCACTCGAGAATGTTGGTGATGCCAGGATTTACCCATGCCTGGTGTGTTTTGACCACTTGGCTGTGCCTCATGGCTAAACAACACCCCAGGGCGTGGGTAAATCCTGGCATCACCAACACCCTCTGGTGGTATATTGCTTAATTAAATATAACCCTGTGTTAATGTACTGTTCAGTGCCAGCATGCTTGCCAATTCATTTCTTCATTGAGACCCCATTGGTTAAAATAAGTTCCTAATTCAAAGATCCACCAGGATTCTCTGCTATAGCTTGAAGATTCAAGAGCAAGTCTCCCGTCTTCCCCCGCTCCCCTCGTTTGTCTCCTTCTATGCAATTTTTTTATTCACATTACATTTTGGTAATGAGTTAAACAATATGTCGATTATTCTTTGGGATATGGAGTATTTGATCGCTCCCCCCCTCCTTTTTGTAACTGTCTTGATTTTTTGACAGTGTCATTTTATAACCCCAGTGACACTCATGGTAAACATACAATTATATCACTAAATATTTTTATTGTTATGCTAGAAATGCAGCAGGAGAGTTGCTTTTCACACAGAGATAGTAGCCAGTCCACAGATCTCAATCTAGGCCTTTGGCTGTGTGGGAGAGCTGTTGCTTAGCAGCGGATGCTGCCTTGCAATAATGTAAATGATCTACAACATCTGATGACGTCAGCATGCTCTCCCCCACAGACATAAGAGGTTGGGCTGCACCCCAGACTTTTGCTGCCACTCTGAGCTAACTCAAGAAGGAGCAGAGCATCCATGCTGTGCTTTTTGAAATCTTTGCTGAGAGCCTCTATGATTTTACTTTGTACAAGATTGATTTGTTTCATATGCTGGTCTGGAAACTGCTAGTGCTGAGTGAAACTTTGTAATATGAACTTTGCAATATGGGTTGTTGTTTATTTATTTGCAGGTCCGTACCTGAAGAATACTTTAGTGAGCAATCCCATATGAAAGAATATATCAAATAGCGGTAACTACGACTGGTTTTAATAAAGTGGTAGGAGTTTTAAAACACAGTAACATGGTTCTCACATTGTGGTCTCCTAATTACACTTCATTATGGTTTTACATTGTGTTTCTGTACTTTAGATACATCAGCAAATGGAAGATTTTGTCTGTAACAGAACTGGTTTAGCCCGTTTGCATACAGGTAAATTATACATGGAATTTTTTAACTTTTCATTCTGCTTGTATTTCAATGTGAAAAGCAGTGAGGCAGCATATGAATATGCTTAAACACACATGATTTTAGAGAGTTAGCAGCTGTCAAGCATGTGAATATTTGAATTCTAACCAAATGGAGAATCTTATGGCATTTTCGATGCAGTTGTAATTAACTTGGGTAGTTTAGCTATTTATTGGCTGAATTAAAGGCTTAAAGGAGAAGACTCCTGTATATTTATGATTTGGATATGTCTGATGTATTTATTATACATTACATCAAATACTGTACATATGTCAATAAGAGCTCAGCCATTTCTTATGTTGCAACACATATCTAGAGTTTGAGGCTCTGACACAAGGTAGTAAAATGTCAAGCAAGCCTCCATTTACATGCAAGTGAGTCACTTTTAATACAGCCCCTTCCATTCCTTGATATCACTGCAGCAACAGTGCAGAACAAAACATAAGGGTATCAGTGCTGTCTAAACTGATTTTAGTTAAAGCTTGCAATGGCTTAAGGCAGTTCTGTCATGCAACTCGCACAGGGAGTAGTACTTGTAGCCTTAATACTGTATATGTAGAGCAAATAATACATCTAATAGTATTTCATTCACAGGAAACAAAATCTGTTTCTTTGTACTGCTCATTTCTCTCTGTGAGACAGTTGTAACATGTAGACAGCAGTAGACTGAATCAGTCAACCAATCAATCAATCGAGCAGTCAATCAGTCACTCTGTATTGAACCAAGTGAACACCCTTGAGAAGATTCATTACAAGGTGTGCTTGGGCAGTTTACCAAAGGATCACAAAAGACTGAATTATACACATCCCCTTTTAGCAACCTGAAAGTGGAGAGCTAGATCATTTACTTTATAAAGTGTATTGTTTTACATTTCAAATGCTCCTTAAATCTGAATTTCTGACTGGACATACCAAGACATGGAATGCATATGACATGGGAGGAGTGAGCTAAGCAAATACAGAGCACTACAAACACTGAGACTGATTAGTTTCTTTACCTACAATAGCTGAGGTGTAGCATCTGATTTGTGAGGAGGGGGGGCTGCCACAGCTTATCCTTAGTACCTTGAAAGTGAAGTGCTGTAGCTCTCACATCACTGCTAATGATTTATAATGGGAACGGGCGCACTTTTAAAGTCATGGACCTGAGGAGCCATCACAGTTTCCAAGGAGGTGAAGGGAGCTTCTCAAGGGTTAGAGAGTAAGGGACTCTAGTAGGATTTGAACCAGAGTCCCCCAGTGCTTGTGCTTTAACCACTAGATTACCCGTCTCCCATATGCTGCAGCTGATGCTTTCCTGGTAACCTATTCCTTGTTATAGCTGAATTCTTTATTGCCTTACAGCAGCCATCCAATCACTGACTGCCTAGTAACAAAGGGAAATGGGCATATTTGCAAGATTGTTTCTCACTGCTGGTGTCGGTCAAAACAGAGAATGTTAACACACACACACACACACACACACAACATAGTACAACAGCTGTATAATACCACTTAAAACTCTTGGTGCACCGAGTCATTTATTGGGTAAACTATTTTTGCTAACAGAAACAGTAACGCAACACATACAGGCATTTCCTTATATGAATACTGTATATACCTCAAATCAGTGCTGCGTCACACGCACATGGTCCTAGTCCCTATTAGACCTGAACTTCAGGATGTGCACGACACTTAAAGGGTTCCTCCATTACTCATGTGGGGAATCAAACATTGTGGGTTTGGTTTACTGGTGGAACTGCATTTAGTGCAGCACCATTATCTGTTGCTCTGATGACATCATCCTCCAGTAACATTGAAGGTAAAATGGAGGACAAAGACATTGATAACTTCTGAGGGCTGTATATTTTTATTTATAATCTAGATTTGGACAGCAATAGGACTGCTGGCAACTGGAGGAGGCACACAACAGTTACACATAAGAAGCTGGGAAAATATTGATGTGAAACTATGGTAGACCTCCCCTTTAAAGCCAACGTATCAGATTTTGAGTGGATATTCTAACTTTAGCATTGTTTTATCAGTATCTCTTTGGATACTACAGCTGAGGGTAGTTCCACATTTATACTTGCAGATTAGTTTTGAAGTGTTTGTGTCATATATTTGTGAACAACAGCACAGCTAGAACATCAGATTGCATTAATTGGTGTGATTATATACTTGATGATGTTATTAAATGTTTTACAACTTATTTTGGCCAACTGCATAAGGCATTAGAGGGCAGCAGAGCAGGATCAGCAGCTCAGTGAAAATAGAGGCAGCCGATAGTTTTCTCTTTTGGCCCTATTCACATTTGTATGGCCTGGTCTCTCACTATATTTCGTTGTCTGTGTGCTTTAACAGAGTGGAGATTTAACATTTTGGATGATACTTTACTAGTTTATATAGATACTATGCAGATTCTTTTACTTATTTATAGTTATTTTGTATATATATATATATATATTCTTTACAGTCCCTCAGAAGAAGCCATATTCTGGCGAAATGTTGAGGCATCTGAATTTATATTTGAAAATAAAGAATTCAGCTTGAAGATGCATTTGTGTGTGGCTTTTTGCTAGAGTTGGTGCCATAACTGTTTTGCACATTTAGAGATTGTCATGCATAGTTATACAATGTAATTCCATGCAGCTGTTTGACTGTGGTCATCTTTTCTGTATCCATTGCTTAGAGCCTTTAGATTTTTATTAATTTCTATCCTGAAAGCATTAAATATCTTCAAGTTTCATATACTGGGGTTTTAACTAACTAGTCTACCTATCATCTAGTGCTAAACTAATAGTTAAACCTAGCAGTACCATACAGTATTCTGCTAAGGGTTGTCATAGAAAGAGACTAGCTTTATTTATTTAGTGATTCGGAAAAGACCTTTGAGTACAAACTCTTTTACAAAGGTTCCACATCATAGATTGCAAAATAAAGAATAATAGGAGAAAGCAAAGGTACATTACCGTGAACGATATAGCTTGGATTCAGAACTTACAGAATAACTCAAAACGTAGGTACACGTTAAAGTAACAAGAAAAACACTTTATGAGGGTGGGAGGGGGAATAAGCAGCCACAGAGTGCCTTGTCAGTAGTTCAGAGGGATGGGGATAGCTGGCAGTGGGGTGAAGAAAGGAGGTATGAGAGTGAGGTATGTAATGTGGTGGAGGTGGAGGGTGGGGGAAGAAGGGCAATAAGGTATAGGGATAAATGGTGGGGTGAGGGGAGGCTGAGTGGAGAAGACATGCTAAAGTAAATGGTGGGGTGTAAGGGGGCATGGTCAGGCAGCCTGCATTAGTAGTGACTGTTAGGGAAACTCATGGGACTGTGAGTTAGGGAGGGTGGGGTGGCAGGTGCTGAAGGAGCATGATGCAGACTGATTGCTGAGGCAAATCATGAGAAGGGACGGAGGGAGTGGGTACCTGAGGCCTGCCTAATGCTTGCTGGGGGGCAGAAAGAGCAGTTGTGGCTAGACTCAGGGGCAGGTGCACTCAGAGAGTGTTATTAGGTGCTGTTTGAGGTCAGTTTTGAATTGTGCCAGACAACTGATGGCCAAGAGGTACCCGGGAAGTTCATTCATCCACAGGGGGGCTCGGTAGGCAAATACACATTGCCCAAGTGAGGTGCAACAGAAGGGGATAGCCAAGGCTCCTCTAACCCTCCCTCTGGTGACCTGTAACAAGTTGGCCACCATGATCAAATTGCCTACACAAGGTGGTGTTTTACCCAATAGAGCCTTCTTCCCTAGGATGCAAGTCTGGAATCTGACCCTGTTTCTTAATGACAGCCAATTTGCGCATTCGTACAGCACAAAGTACAGGTGTGAGTGCCACGCTCAGCATCTAGGGTGAGTCTGCAGGCTTTGTTGAACATAATCTAAACCCTCTTGAGTGCTGTATCTGTTGCCGCCCCACAGACCACTAGTCCATAGTCAATAGTAGATATAAGTGAACTGTGGACTGAGAGGTGGGGGGCCCCCGGAGAGAGGTGTTGCCTGTGCTTGTACAGGACACCAATCTTGGTATTGACTGTCTTGATCAAAGAGTCAATACGGTGCACAAATGTGAGGGTATCATCTATTATGACCCCCAAATACTTGAACAAGTGAACTTGTTCCAGCGGCTCACTGCATGAGTTGGAGATGATGAGGGGGTGGTGCTTATTTTTGTTGTGGGGCTGGACATAAGCATGGCCTTGGTCTTCTTGTAGTTTAGTAGCAACTTATGACTACAGAACCAGTCCTCTAGCTTGGAGAAGGAGTTCTGCAGCTCAGATTGCAGGGCAGCCTGAGATGTGCTGCTGCAGTGCTCAGGAGCACAGCATCATCTGCATATAGTATGAGTTTGGTGTCACAGGCTGTGGGAAGGTCATTTAAGAAGAGGCTGAAGAGTAGGGGCCCCAGTATTGATCCCTGGGGTACCCCTAATGATGCCTCTCTTGTGCTGGATACTGTTTGCCCAATTTTGACACATTGATTTCTCCATAACAGGTAGTCTTGGAACCAGCAAAGGGCATTGGGTGCCACACCCATGTTTTTGCAGCTTTACATTGTGTATTTTTCATTATGTAGCCCCTTCATCTGTGTGGACACAAATTCTCTACTGACATCATAAGGTATAAGAGGGGTCTTATGTGGGAATCGCTGGTGAAATATTTGCCTTATTATCCTATCCCAGTTCGGGGGAGTTGTGTGCTGGTGCTGGTGTAGGTGTTAGTTGTGGGTGTTGTGGAACTTGTGGTGGTGGAGAAGTTAAAGCTGGTGGGGCTGGTGTAGCTGTGGTTCAACGTTTTTTTGAAAAAGGAACTGAAGATTTAAAGCTTTGACTGATACGGGGTACTCCCCATCACTGTTGCTGCACAATGCGGGGCTTTTACCTAGTATTCCTTCCTTGTCTGAGATGCAGTAAGTCTGTCTTAAATGTGAACTCTGTAAATGATTGCAACGCCTCCTCTGTTTCACCATTTTCCATAAAATGATGTGGCTCAGACATATACTGTACCTGTGCATATTGTATATATACTGTTCATTTGTTTACTGTTAAAACTCACCTGTGACAACTGTGCAATTCAACTGTGCTTACAGAACAATGTCTGAAATGACATTCTATAAAAAAAATATAATAACATTTATAAGGTGGTTTACCGTGAACCTGCATATTGGTCATTCATATTTATATATGTTTTATCTAGTCTGTGTGTGTGTATCTATCTATCTGTCTGCCTGTCTATTATATATGATAAACCACATATACACTGAACATCTATCCATATTAATCTATGTGTGTGTAAATCTATCTGCCTGTAAGTCTATCTGCATACATATATACAGTTGTATACTGCTAGCCATAGAAGCACCATATATTACATACTGTACTTATCTGGGTGGAAATGTATTCAAGTAAAATATATTTTAATGCATTGTTTTAGGAATAACTAAAACAAAAGTGGATTTTCAATGCCTGAGAATGGCGACAAAGACTACAGAAGGAGAATTGATGGTCACGTATATCCAGGACAGCTCTGACACCTTCATGTTTTGGTACCAGCAGCAGCAACCTGTGGTAGATCTGAGGCTGGTCATGTACTCATATGGCCCCAGCTCCACCACCCCAGTAGGTGATGGGAACACAGGGAGAAATAATATCTGGTAACAGGCCCAACCTGCAGCCTTTCCACCTGCACCTTGCTGACCTGGAGCAACACAACTCGGCTGTATATCTCTGTGCTAGCAGTAAACCACAATGGTTTAAATAAATGGGTTCAGGTCAGGAACAGCGTGGGACAAAATGTGCAAAAAACATCGTAGGCATATCATTGCGGACTGCAATGTCGGCTAACCATTACAACACTGGCCGGTACTGCATAGGCAATTGGTATACAACCCTGGTAACAGGAGGGTCCCCCATCCCACTGGCTGACCATGAGCCCCAGTAACTATAATGGTAGTCCTTTCTGGTGTGATGTCCAGTCCCCCCCATCGTCACCTATCGCTGACATCAATGTACCGATGTACTGATGTACAATGAAATGCAAACTATCCCTGGTGTCTAGTGGATCCCCCACCCTCCCACTCCTGGAGGCAGATTCCCACCACCCTGCACCCCCACAGTCAGGAGTGGATGACCAGCACAGCCCTCCACTCACTGCCACAGTTGGCTGCTTGACTAAGCAGAATGGATAAGCATGCACATGTCTATGTGCATTCATTCTGCTTAGTTGGGCAGCCAGCCATGGCAGTGAGTGGAAAGCCGTGCTGGTCAACTGCCCTCATGGGGGTGGTGGGGATCTGCCTCCAGGGGTGGGAGGGCAGATCCACTAGACTCAGGGATAGAAACTAGTGGATTCTACCCTCCCACCCTGGAGGCAGATTCCCTACCACCCTGCACCCCCACAGTCAGAGTGGATGACCAGCACAGCCCTCCACTCACTGCCACAGTTGGCTGCTTGACTAAGCAGAATGAATAAGCATGCATGTCTATGTGCATTCATTCTGCTTAGTTGGGCAGCCAGCCATGGCAGTGAGTGGAAAGCTGTGCTGGTCAGCTTGCTACTCCTCGCATAGAAGATGGTGAGATCTGCCTCCAGAATGAGATGAGATCCTGAACACCAAGACAGATTTGCCGTCATTGTGCATCGTACGTGATATTGGCAATTGATGGCGGTGAGAGAGATGAACCATCACACCAGGGAAAACCACCATTACAGTTATTGGGGCCAATGGTCAGCCAGTGAGATGGGGGACCTCTGCTGTCACCAAAGCTGCATGCCAATTGCTTATGCAGTACTGGCCAGCATTGTAATGGTTAGCTGACCTTGCAGTCAGTGATGATATGCCTACAATGTTTTTTGCACAATGTTTTGTCCCGTGATATTCCTGATCTGAACCTTGTACAATGTATGCATTCAAAAACAGGGTCCCAGCATTCATATACACCTCCTGCTAAGCAGCCAGGGTGAGGTAGGGGGTGTTTATCTAGTATACATAATATTCTAAAGACATGTTGACCCCAAAACAATGCCCAGTTACTGAGTCCTATCATAGCTGAAGTGATAACTATTGCTGTAGTGATTTTCAATGTAATTGCTTACATACTGGCCAGAGGTTGCAGTACTGAAGGAGGGAAGGAAACCCAACTATGGAAAGAGTATACTATTGTGGAGTACACTTATGTATGGGGCTAATGCCAGCTGCCACCCTTTTAATCTCTCAGAACAATGTTGCTGTTTTACTGTGTTAGCAAGGACTCCTAAGAAACCCCTTGTATTTCTGTCTGTCTCTCAGTATAGGGCTAGACCTCATGAAGAGTACATGTCCTGCTGATATCACTGAATAAATGTCATTTATTCACTTATTTTCTGTGTCCGACTGCATTCATTCGATACTAGCAAGGGATCCTCACCAGCAGCAACAGATGGATCTGTCAGACCAGAGAAGGTAAGGGTCTTTTTTTCTGGCAGACTAAACCAAAACATCACACATAGTGCAGAATGTGGCCCTTCTTCTGCCCAGACCCAATCTCACTTGTCTGCATTACTGGGTACCAAAGTCATTTGTCCCAGTGTGCCTGAACAGCATGAATGTTACTTGCACCACAGCCCTGGCCGCGGAGAGAACAAATAAACTGTCTCCTACTTGTACAGCAGCCTGCAGCCTCCTCTAACATTGTAGGCTATGAAACAAAAAAATGTGTGTTGCATACTACAAGCCAGCGAATTGAATCATCATCATCATCATTTTATTTGTAACAAGGCGCCCTTCCAAAGCTCAGGGTACCCACACAGTATTCATAAAAACATTATAACAATATCAACAATCACTAAATAGCAGGAAATCAAGAACCTTTAAAAACTTGATTAAAAAGATGAGTTTTAAGGCTAGGCTTAAAACCCTTGATGGTCAGGCTATCTCGTATCTGGGGAGGTAGAGAATTCCACACGGTAGGTGCCATAAAGGCAAAAGATCGTTTGCCAGATGTTTTGAGCGGTACTCTGGGAATCTCTAGCAATCCCTCACCGGTGGGTAGGAGTGCACGGGAGGGACAGTAGGAATACAGAAGGTCTTGCAGGGAATGGGGTCCCTGGACATGTTGATCTTTATAGGTCTGCAATGTGACCTTGAAGGTTATCCGCCACTGTACTGACAGCCAGTGCAAGTTTGCGCAGTACAGGTGTTATATGGCTTGATCTAGAAGTACCAGTTAACAACCTGACCTTCATGTTCTGCACGATCTGCAATCGGCAGATGTCTACCCCTGGTAGCCCTAGGTAGAGGGCGTTGCAGTAGTCAAGCCGGCTGGTCACAAAGGCATGGACCAGTGTGGAGAGGTCCTCAGCTGGGACCAGGTGCCTCACCTTGGTGATATTTCTTAGGCAATAGAAAGCAGATTTCACCACTGCAGAGACCTGAGATTTCAAGGTCAAATTCTCATCCAAGATCATGCCAAGATCTCAGACCCGGCTTGAAGCATACAATGGTATTCACTCAAGTATTATTCCAGTGGGTTGTCCTCCCCATACTCTGGCCAATCCACCACCAGGGTCCACAACCAACACCTCTGTTTTTCCTGAGTTCAGCTTCAGCCAGCTAGCACTCATCCAGTCCCATATCTCAGTTAGATGGTTGTTAAACACTGAGACAGTATCTAACTCCTGCTCAGGCACAAAAGACAGGTACAGTTGAGAGTCATCTGCATTACAGTGAAAACTCAAACCATACCATCTTATGATATCCCCTAATGGCAGCATGTACACTGCAAACAACATGGGTGACAACACCGAACCCTGCGGTACCCCACAGAGCAGACAGTGCGATGCTGAGGAATAAATCCCTGACACAACTCTCTGAGTTCTGCCCTCGAGGAATGATTGAAACCAACTGAGGACTGTCCCCCCAAGTCCACAGAAAAATCGCAGGTGCTCGAGTAACACACCATGGTCTACAGTGTCAAATGCTGTTGAGACATCAAGGAGAACCAAGATTGTACAGACCCTCTGATCCCTCACCATCAGCAGGTCATTTGGTACCCAAACTAGGACCGTTTCAGTGCTAAGTCTTTTCCTGAAACCTGACTGGAGAGGTTCATAGATATTATGGATTGTTGAATGATCCTCCAGCTGTGAAGTGATCACTTTCTTGATAGCTTTACCTACAAAAGGTAAGTTGGAGACTGACCTGTGGTTTACTGGACAGTCCGGGTCCAAGGAGGGCTTTTTTACGAGGGGCCTCACTACTGCCTCCTTTAAGGGATCCAGAAAAATTCCTCTCTCCAAGGAAACCCTTACTATTCCAGCAAGGACCAGGGCAGTCACCTCAATGCACCCTACTAGAAAGTGAGTTGGGCCCAGGTTCAGACTACAGCAAGTTGGTTGCAGAGTCTGGATAATCCTCGTTATATCCATGATTACTAGTTGGCTAAAGGTAAGCCAGGACACCTTGGTGTTAGTACCATACAGTTGACCACTGCAAGGTCCAATTGGGAGGCACTGGTTGATCTCACCCCTGATGGAGGCCACCTTATCAGCAAAAAACTGTGCAAACTCATCACACATCTTGTGAAAATGCTCAACCAGATTGCAGACAGACTGGATTGCACAGTCTGTCCATGGTCCGGAAGAGCAGAACTGGCCTGTTCTTTGCTGTCGCTACTTCCCTGGACAGGAACATTGCCTTCTTATGGGAAACAGCTGATTCATAGACCTTATAATGGTGCAACAATCTAAGCCTGTCCTCTTCCAGGTTAGTTTTCCAGAAGTGTCTCTCCAACCTTCATCCTAACCTCTTCCACTTCCTCAGTGCCCCATCATACCATGGGGCACCTGAGTGAAGAGTTAAAGGAGGAACAGTACAGGAGCAATAAGATCCAGGGTTTCCAATATCACCTTGAATGAACTGTCAGAAATTAATCATCCAAGCTTGAGCACCTCTGAGCTGCAAACTGCAAGCCCTCAGCAGCTCTCACCTTGTGGCAGCATGCCTGCATGGAGCTGCCTCTGAAATACAGCCCCATTTGCTCTGTATCTAACAGCTGTCTGTCAGACCTGCTACCTATCAGAGAGGATTGCAACTGCAGAGGAGAAATCCAAAACAAAAAACTAAAAAATGAAAGTACAGTACTGTGCATTTTTACTACCACTCCTGACACTGTATTGCTCACTACCCAGCTGCTTAGACTGGCCTCACTCTGCTCTCCCTCTCAGGCATGTTGGATGGCAGCTCAAGGCTGCTCCACTAGAACTTCACCAGAAAACAAAACATAATAAATGTAAAAGATGCTCTGCTGTAATCAAGGGGATCTACTCAGCATTTAGGCATTCCTGGAGTTGCCACCTACCAGCTGAACTTCCTTGAAGAAAGTCAAGCTCTCCACAGTGGATCAGCTCCACTACTCCCAGCTGCCACTGACACAGATCAAGGGCTGCTATTCACACAGGAAGCCGTCCAAGAAAAAGTGGCTCCATGAATTCATCTTCCTCCCCCACAGCCACAACATACCATGGCTTCACTCCTCCCTATTTCTGAACTGCTACAGCTCTGAGCCGCTCCTCTTCACTGCCTGCATGGAGCCGCCATGGCAGCAGCCTGTCCACCTAGCAGCATACTGCAGGCCCCAGCCCAGTCCTGAACAGGGCTTCCAGACTCTTTCTGCTGCCAAACTGCAGCTCCCTTAGCCGCTCCACAAAGAAAAAAAAGATAGAGGCAAGCAGGGATGCTCAGGACTTGCAGCTCTACATGCTGCTTCCTGCCCACTCTGCAACTCCACACAAACTGCAGCTCAGTCAGCTGCTCAAGAAATGGCTCTGCTCCACACAAATAAACTCCTACCCTATAGCCACTCTGTAACTCTGCACAACCACGGTTCCTCCACAGCAGCAATTCCGCTCTACCCTCATAGCAACTGGGGCTTCCCTCTCACCATTGCCGCTGCAACACAGCACTCCTCTCCCACTCAGCTATACTTTAGAATAGTTCTCAACAAATTCACTAAATAATTACTGTATAGACAACAGAGTTGCAGTACAGAATTCTCCAGCCAGACTCGACCACCTACAAATAAATAAATTAATGTAATAAGTGCAACAAGACTTTCAAGCAGGCCAATAAAGAAATTAAACAAAAGAAGCCACAGAATTTCAAGAGGGTGCAACAAATAAATACTGGGGGCAGAAACAGGAAAAAAAGGGTGAGCAGATAGAGAAAGAAGAAAAAAAAACAGCCCTACAAAACATGTAGAAAATAACCAAACAGAGCCACCAACTTACACAGCACTAATCAAATAAGTAAAGTAACAGTAATTGAAAGCACAACCCAGGAAGACAAATGGAAAGAAAGGCAGCATAATAAACAAAACAGAAAGAAATCCAACAAATGTAGTAATTTTCCTCTTGTGTCTCACCAAAAAAATCAGAGAGACTGACATTTCTTGTGTCAGGGCTGGGGAAGAAAGACAGCAGCTGTGGGAATCACCATTTTGGCCTTTGCAGCTCCACAGTCTGCCTCATGGCAAGAAACAGCCATTTTTGTTTACAAAACAGCAAGGAAGAAAGTGACCCTTAACCCCCCACTGGTGGCCATTTTGCTACAGTCAAAACACAGAAACTGTATGTCATGGTTCAGTGGCCATCTTGTGAAGGGCACCAGATGTTCAAAATGACCTCACTCCATAGAAATCAATGGCAAACCTATTGAAATGCATGGACACTACAACAAATAGCTGCTTTTTGCCACAAAACCTTTATTTAAATAACAGACAACACAGAATTGAATGGGAATTGTTTATTAAGACGTCACTTGATGAACTTGCTTACAAATAATTGTACTTTTGTCTACAAAAATATTTTCTTTTCGGCACTTCATCTGCTCCATGACATCCCATCTCCTGCTTGAAGATAACTTCTTCTTATCCTTGCAACTTTTGTTCAGTGAAATGATGCTTGTCTCCAACCACAATGTCCGACAAAGACATGATATGGGCACTGGAGCGCCTGGCGAGCTATCTTCACATACCTCAACTGTGTGGGGCTATAAAATGGAAACCATCCTGCATGATATCCAGTCTTACATCTCAGCTCAAGGAGCACCAGCTATGCAAGCCATTCAAGATTATCTGGCCTATATTAAAGCTATTTCATCACAGTTCATGGTCCATACCAGCCTACAGCCAGTACCTTTCTCAGCCTTACCTCACACGGACAGTCAACTGGCTTGAGCCATTCCAAGTATGGATTTCCTTACATGGTTGGACTAATCCCTTTTGTATTTCCAATGCCTTGCACTTGTTTCTGAGAGGGACTGCCATTTCCTGGTTCAAAGCACTTCCAGAACAAGTCAAAGGAGATACTGCCACCCTGTATGCAACTTTCAAACGCCATTTTCTCCAAGCATATCCACTCTGGGTATTGGAACAACAGCTGTGGGATTGTACCATGCAACACTGTGAATCTCTAGAAGCCTTCATAGTGGACATTGTGTCTCACTGCAAATGTCTGCAGAAAACAGAGAAAGAGCAAATCACAACCTTTGTTTGGGGACTGCTTTCTTAACTCCGTCTTTATGTAATCCAGCAGAAACCAACAACCTGGATGGACACAAACCAAGCTGCTCAACTTGCACAAGAGTCCATATCAATATCTCAGGCTACCTCTGTACAAGTGCCTCAGTTGTCACAGTTAGCTGCACTCACAACATGAGTCCAGCAGCAGTGATCAATGATAGAGATGCTCACCACAACTGCCAATAGTCTGCACATCAGCTCATCTGCTTTTTCTGCTACCTTTGTCAATGATCTTTGACCATTTTGACAGTGACCTGAGCCACCTCCACCTGCATGAGAACCAGTGACCTGCCAGTGGTGTGGATTCAGGGAACATACTGCTGCTGTCTGCCAAAAGCTGCAGTATTACAACAGAAATCAAAGGAACCAAAGATGCCTACCACAGTGCAATCAACAAGATGATTGCAACTGCTCTCAGGAGCAGGGGAACACAGCCCCTCTGACTCTCTCAATTCAAACAAATCACACCCTCTACCTGCTAACTCATGCACCCTCTGACTTCCAGGGGCAAAGGTACCTGTCATCAGATCACCACCCCTAGCAAACTATGTCCCTGTAACCATTGGAGATTGCTCCATGCATGCCTTGGTCAACACTGGAGCAGAACTCTCAGCTGTTAACAACAGTATTATAAACAACCAAGCTATTTGCCATGTACCAAATGTCTTTCCAGGTGACCTAAAGTACATTATCACAGCAAATACAGCTACAGTACCCATCACAGGTGTGGTCCATCTCAAGCTACACCTTGGCTCACAACAAGCTACTGTCAGGTTCTACCTAGTGCCTAATCTACAACCTGCAGTGATTCTTGGTCTGCACTTCCTCAAAGCTCACAAAGCCATTCTAGACTTTGCATCAAACAAACTGTCACTGGACCCTCAGAGGCAACTCGCAGCTACAGACTGTGCCTCCTCAATCAGAGATGGTTGTCATTGCCGAGATTCGAGGTGAACCACTTCAACAAGGTGTTGGCATCATTATGGGCTCCCCATTCTACATTCATCAGGTCTTCTCCCAGGGAACACCTTGTCTGAAGTGCATAGTGGCACAGTCTTCCAAAAATGATGCAACTTTACAGATGAGCTAGTTGTCATCTCAAAGGGTGCCAATATTGGAAAGTTTGTCTGTTTGTCTACAGGGGACCAGCTCCATCTCATGCAAAAATCTCAGCCTGGTTCCACCTACTCTAGTCCTGTCAGTACTATCACAACCACTCCAGCTTCACCAGAGTTACCCCTCAGTAAGAGACTGTCCTCTTCAAAACTTCCAGCATCTCCAACAGAAAGGCAACAACTTTTGAAATTCCTGGAGAATTACCTGGATGTCTTTGTGGGTCCAGATAACAAGCTTGGATGCTGTAATATCCTGCAACACACCATTGAGGTGCAACCCAACCAGAAACCAATCCATCAGTGAGCCTACAAAGTGTGACACAGAAACAAGTCCTAGAGGTCATAATCAAAGACATGAAGGAACAAAACATTGTTGAAGAGTCTATGAGTCTCTGGGGTGCACCTTGCCTGCTGGTGGTAAAGAAGGGTATAGCTTCATGGTAGACTACAGAAAACTCAGTTTCTATGATGCAGGATGCTCATCCCTTACATACAACTGAAGATGCCTTAGAGAGTCTTGGTGTGGCCAGCCCTGCTTACTTCACTACTCTAGACCTTCAGAGTGGGTTCTGCCAAGTTTTCATTGATCCAGCTTCTTGTCCATACATGGCATGGTGCTGCCACTTGGGACTTTCTCAATTCAAATGTCTGCCTATGGGACTTTGGAATAGTCCAGCCACATTCCAATGTGTTATGGAAGCCATACTATGTGGGTTGTCTTGGAAATCTTGCCTAGTCTACGTAGATGATGTTATTGTCTTCAGCAGAACTTTTCCAGAGCACCTCCAACATCTCAAAGAAGTGTTTGAATGTCTCAGACAAGCCAATCTTAAGCTTCACCCAGAGAAGTGTTGTTTTGCACAGCATCAAATTCATTACCTGGGACATGTTGTTAGTTCTCAAGGCATCTCTCCAAATTCAAACAAGCTCTCAGCAGTCAAAGACTATTCAGAACCTAACAATCTCAGAGACCTTTGAGCTGTCCTGGGCTTGTCTGGCTACTACCGAAAGTTCATTTGCAACTATGCCAAGATTACAGCTCCACTGTACTCCTAAAAAGGGATGTGACTGTACATGGACTTCTGAATGCAAAGAGGCCTTTGACACTTTGAAAGAAAACCTAATATTTTCTCTAGTATTAGCTACCTAAGGTTCGACCAACCCTTCAAACTCAACTCAGATGCTAGTTCCTTTGCAGTGGGTGCTGTGCTATGTCAAATTCAAGATGGAACAGAACAAGTTGTTTCCTATACCAGGTACTCTCTTTTCTCTGCTGAGCAGCATTATGGCATCACAGAAAAGGAATGTCTAGCCATGGTATTTGCCATAAAGAAATTTGACTGTTACCTTTGCTACTCCTCCTTTACAGCTATTGTTGATCACTCTGCCCTCAGATGGTTATTCGAAATGAAGGAGCCAGTAGGCAAGTTCTCCTGATTGATTGCCATGCTGCAGTCCTACAACTCTGAAATTTAGTACAGACCAGATCGAGTTCACTTAAATGCCGATGGTGTAAGCTGGAGACAATATCCCTCCACATCATCCTTAACAGATGAAGAATTCTGCTTACAAGTGCTTCCTTTTCACATCATGGATGTACTTCCTGTGGACACTCCTACAGCACCTCAAATTGCTTTGCTACTACTAACTACTTCTACAGCAAAAAAGCACCAATCCTCATCTACTGCAAGCAGCTTAAGAGAATCTCACCTCCTTAACTTCTGACTTCTCCCTGGCAATGGTCCCCCCTGGGGAGGGGTCTCAAGCAAGTAGCTACTTCTGTCACTTTCTCAGAAGTACTACCTGTGAGAGGCAAGGGAGAGCATAGGAGTTCATGCACCAGGAACTTTAACTCATGGTTGAAGAACTGGTGCTGTGAGAAAGGGTTTGGATTCATTGGTGACTGGGGACCCACCTGGAGGATGGAGGTTTGTTCAAGCCTGACAGCCTGCATCCATCCTGGAGGAATCAAACACTCAATGATAAGTTTAAATGCTACATTGACAAGCATTTAACTAGCAAAGAGGTGTGAGCCAGCAAGGATGGTACCTACTTGCTCACCCCACAGCTAGCAGTGGAACCAGTGAACCAGAGGTGGCTATCTCTGCAAGCAGTGTGCAAAGATGGACATAGTGTCCAAAGGTGGATAAGCAGAAGGGCAAAATTCAGCAGAAGGGCAGACAGCAAGGAGAACCAGGGATAAATGACAACCAAGGAAGGGGCTGGAGTAGAACAGTGAAGCAGGCTAGGGAGGTCAAATCATGGAAAGCCATGTGTGCAAATGCCAGGAGCCTTACCAACAAGATGGAAGATCTGGAGGGTGTCACGGTACAGTCAGACCTAGACATTGTGGCCATCACTGAAACCTGGTGTAATGATAACCATGACTGGGAGATGGCCATACCTGGCTACAACATATTCAGAAGAGACAGAGCAGACAGGAAGGGAGGAGGAGTGGCACTGTATGTGAAAAATGACATAAGGGCCACACAGATCCAGGAGGAACAAAATGGGGAGAGATACTGTGGGTTAAGCTGGAAAGGAAAATGGGGCCAGCCATCGCACAGGTGTGGTCTATAGACCACCAGCCCAGGAGGAAGAAACAGATAGGGAGCTGATGCTAGCCATCCAAGGATGGCAGACAAGGTGAGGTAGTACTGGTTGGAGACTTCAATATACAGACGTGGACTGGAGCATCCCAGCAGCAGCAGCATCAACTGGAGCAGATTTATCCTGGACTCCTTCAGGGTGCCTTCCTCAAGCAACTGGTCATGGAACCAACTTGGCAGAAGGCAATACTGGACCTTGTGCTCACAAACAGGGACAGTGTGATGGGGGTAACAGTGGGGGAGCACCTGGGTAACAGTGACCACCAGTCATTGTGGTTTGAAATCCCAGAAAGAGCAGAACCAAACCACACAAAAACACGTATCCTGGATTTTAGGGGCAGACTTTGGGAAAATGGGAGATACTTGAAAAGAGGCATTAAGGGAATGGGACAGGAATCAGGGGTTGAGGAACAGTGGGCAGTATTTAAAATGGGGATTATAAGAACAACAGAATTATGCATTAAGCAGGTTAGCAAGAGGAAAAGGAAGAGGAGACCATTATGGTTTTCCAAAGAGGAAAGAAAGTGAAAGCCAAAAGATTGCATTCAGGCAACAAAAAAGACACAGGCAGAAGGGATAGGGAGAAGTACCAGGAGAAACAAAGGAGGCAGGGAAGTCAGTAAGGGAAGCCAAAGCTCAGACAGCAGAACACATTGCAAAATCAGTGGGTAAAGGACAAAACCTTTTACAGGTACATAAGTGAAAAAGAAAGACAAAGGAGGGATAGTGAGACTGAAGGGGAGGATGGGAGCCACGTGGAGGATGACAACAGTAAAGCTGACATATTGAACAGGTATTTCTGCTCAGTCTTTACTAAGGAAGAGGAGTAATGGGTCTGAAGGGAGTACAAAGGGTGAGAATGGTGCAGAAATGGACACAAGTCCCTTTACACAAGAAAGGGTCCTGAAGGAACTGGAAGTAATAAGGCTGAGCTATAAAGCAATGGGGCCAGATGGGGTGCACCCAGGGTCCTTAAAGAACTAAGAGAGGTGGTGGCTGAACCTCTGGCTATCCTGTTCAGCCAATCACTGGAAACAGGGAGGTACCCAAAGACTGGAGGACAGCAGATGTAGTCCCTTATACAAAAGTGGGAACAAAGAGGAAGCAGGGAACTAGAGACCAGTCAGCCTCACCTCGGTAGTGGGAAAGATCATGGAAGCACTACTGAAGGAGAGATTGGTGGAACATCTGGTTGTCAATGGACTACAGGACCCAAGGCAGCATGGTTTCACCAGGGGGAGGTCATGTCAGACCAACCTCATTGAATTTTTTGACTGGGTGACTAGGGAGGTGGATCAGGGGAGGGCAGTGGACATGGCCTATCTGGACTTCAGCAAGGCCTTTGACACTGTGCCACATGAAGACTATTACACAAACTGGGGAATATGGGTGTGGGCAGGACAGTAGTGTGGTGGGTAGGTAACTGGCTGGGTGGCAGGACACAGAGGGTGGTGGTAAATGGCTGTCACTCCACAGAGGGAAGAGTGACCAGTGGGGTACCACAGGATCAGTGCTGGGACGGTCCTATTCAACATCTTCATCAGTGACATTGCACAGGATCTAGAAGGCAGAATTTCACTGTTCGCTGATGACACAAAGCTCTGTAACAGAGTAGACACACCAGAGGTGTAGACAGAATGAGAAGGACCTGCAGAAACTTGAAGAATGGTCAAGGGTTTGGCAGTTGAAATTCAATGCAAAGAAGTGCAAGATAATGCATAGGGCACAAAACCCAGGCACAATATATCAGTTGGGGGTGAGGATATAGCATGCACCAAGCAGGAAAGGGATCTTGGGGTTGTCATCTCTGATGACCTCAAGGTGAAACAGTGTGACAAGGCATCAGGTAAAGCAAATAGGATGCTGGGATGTATAGGCAGGGGCATCACCAGCAGGAAAAGGGAGGTCATATTCCACTTATAAAGACACTAGTGAGGCCCCACCTGAGTACAGTGTACAGTTCTGAGACCTTACCTACGTAAGGACATAGACAGGGTAGAGAAGGTTCAGAGGAGGGCAACAAAGATGGTGCATGGATTGCATCACAAGTCCTATGAAGACAGGTTGAAGGAACTGAACATGTATTCCCTGGAGGAGAGGAGGGAGAGGGATATGATAGAGACATACAAGTATCTTACAGGGAGAAACAGGGTGCAGGAAAACACTATTTTAAGCGAAAAAGATGTTTCAGGACTAGAGGGCATGGGATGAAGTTGGAGGGAGGATGATTCAGAGGAAACGAGAAAGAATTTCTTCACAGAACAGGTGGTGGACAAGTGGAACACCCTGCCAGAGGAAGTGGTGGGGGCTGAAACAATCACGGGATTTAAGAATGCATGGGATAGACATAAAGGAATTCTAGAGGTCAGGGGTAAGGGGAAACAGAGTTCTAGGAAAACAAACTGAACTTACAAGCTCAAATGGGCAGACTAGGTGGGCCATAGGCCCTTATCTGCCGACACTGTCTATGTATCTATGTAAAAAAGAACAGAGCCTCAATTCACAGACATGATCACATATTTAGTCTGGAACCTTACCATAACAAAAGTAGCATCGCCAGGATGTACTTTTCGTTGCTTCGCAATACTTCCTCAATGGCGGTGTGCTTTTCCACGTTTGGACCAAGGAAGGCAAGGGTCATCGCACGGATAGAACTCACGTACCGCTAGTTGTGCCAGCCTCTCTAGTCAATGAAGTTCTTCAATCCACTCATGCCTCTCCACTTTCCGGAGGTCATATGGGAATCCACAGAACTCTTGAAAAGACAAGGCTTCACTTCTTCTAGCCTCACATGAACAAGGACATTGTTTGATTTGTCAAATCCTGCCAGACTTGCTCCCAAAGAAAGCCTCCTGCAAAACTGACAAACGCACAGATCATTGCAATGCCTGTAGCCACTGAACCATTCCAAAGAGTCAACACAGACATTCTTGGGCCTTTAGCCACATGCTGTGACTCTGGCAACAAATACATTCTTGTTTTTGTTGACTATCTAACAAAATACTTGGAACTAATCCTCCTAAATGACATTAAAGCTGCCACTGTAGCAAATTCCTTCCTCCACACTGTCATTTGTTGTCACAGTACCCCCTCGTACCTGCATTCAGACAGAGGAACTAACGTCCTCTCTACCTTTGTCCAAGAAACATGCAAACTTCTTGACATAAAGAAGACACATGCAACCAGTTATCACTCACAATACAATGGACAAAGTGAGAATGATGTCTGCCATTCTTAATACACTCTCCAGGTACCTGGATGAAACTGATTACACATGTGATTGTTTTGTTCTGTTCATGCAATTTGCTTACAACACAAGCTCTTGTGTCAACAGTACAGAGTACACAACATTTTTCTTAGTCCATATACGCCACCCAAGAACTCCATTGGACAGGGATCTCTCACTGCTAGAAGTTCCAAAATCAGCTTTTTCCTTCATCATTCCAATTCTGGGAAATCTTGAATTGCCAGATGTCTTGCCATCACTGTGTTGGGCCAGAGAAAATCTGCAATCCAGAAATTGTCAGCAGCCAAGTCGTATGAGCTTTCATTCTCTTTTGGGGACACTGTGTACTTGTACCGACTTGTTCTAGTTCCAGGTTCCACCAAGAAACTGCTTTGCCCTAGGTCTGGTCTCTTCTACATTGCAGAACAGCTTCATCCTGTGAACATTCATCTATGCCATAAGAATGATGGAAAGCTGGTACACAACAAAGTCCACATCAATCGCTTGAAACATGGGTACCTGAGTAACACCATCCCAGATGATCCCAGTCCACCCGACAATGAAGTTGCACTTGAACCTGCCATCCTCTCTGGAGTTGAAATCCCTTCAGACAACTTGGAACCAGTTTCTACAGATTTTCCCACTCCTGACACTCTTCAGCTGGATCCCATTTTGCCTGATCAACCAGATGAACTACCTGGGACTTCTTCTTCTTAGCCTTCTTTATCTTCTCAGGACCCCCTCGCAAACACACCGGTGAACCAGATTGAGAAGATATTGCATAAGAAGTTCATCAACGGATCCTGAACATAGCAAGTGAAGTGGTGTGGATTTGACAGTGTGCAGAACTCCTGGGTCACTTTTAACGACCTGACCTTATCCTGTCAGGAACTGGTTCAAGCCACATATGTCTCCATTCCCACTGACTGGAATAGTCGATAGAGGTTTTGAACTTTTGATAACTGGACTCAGTGTGTTTTGGGACTAAATTCTTTGGTGGTATTCTCTGTGTTTAAATGTTTGCAGTAAATGTTTCTTGTACCTCCAGCAACTGTTGCTATGGTACTGCATACCTGCATTAATGTTTTTTTTTCTTTCTAGGAATGTCTCTTCAAATGGACAATCCAACTATTATTATTACTGTTTTTAAACTGTTATTGAAATGTATGTTGCATTTGGGTATCCTCCAGCTGCTACCCTTCCCTCCCTTCCCTGCACTATGGCACTTGTTGTCCTGACCAAGCTGTTGCTATGGTGTTTCTCCCTTCCCCTGGCACTACTCTGACTGGTCACCATTGTAGTTCAGATCCTTTTCTCCCCCTCCCCCCTGCAGTGGAGTAATGTTTGGTAAAATGTTCTAATTCCATGCTTAAAGTTTTATTAACTCCTTGTTGTATAATATTGCCTTGTTCGAGTGGTGCTCACATTAACTGTCCCAGGGGTGATGTGGAGTACACTTATGTATTGGGCTAATGCCAGCTGCTGCCCCTTTAAGCACTCAGAAAAATGTTGCTATTTTATTGTGTTAGCAGGGGTTCCTAAGAAACCCCTTGGATTTCTGTCTGTCTCTCAGTATGGGGCTAGACTTCATGATGAGTACATATCCTGCTGATGTCACTGAATAAATATTTATTCACTTATTTTCTGTACTTGACTCAGTTTGTTCAGTACCAGCAAAGAGTCCTCATCAGCAACAACAGATGGATCTGGCAGACCAGAGAGAAGAGAATGGTCTTCTGTGGCAGACTAAACCAAAATTCCACACTATTCCACAGATTTTCAGCCTCTTATTTACTGTGTTATATACCAAATTCAAACACTCTCCTACATCATTTAAAAACAAGAACGTGGTTCTTGCGGTAAGCTGGTGATGAAAAATTAACGTGATTTTTTTTCAGCACATTGGTTATGCCCATTGCAGCATTCATGGATATATGGATGGCACCTGAGTGAGAGGGAGGGAGTTGGGGAGGGTAAGACACATATGAAAAAGGGAGGAGATGGAGAAAGGGGGTGCAGAATGGAGAAATAGTTAATGAGACAGTGTGAGAGAAAGTGGGATGGGAAAGGAAGACAGAGTGAGAGGAAAAAAGACAAGAGAAGAAGAGTGAGAGGAAGGGTGGGTTAGAGTGAGAAAGAGTTGGGAAATAAGGAGCAGAATGGAGGGAATGTAAGACAGAAGGAGAGAGGGTGAAGAATTGGGACAGGAATGGGAAAAAGGGGGACTAGAATGAGAAATAGAGTGAGGGGGACAGAAAGAAGCAGATGAAAGGAAGGAAATGGAGAGGAAAAGGGTGAGAGGAAGGGGGGGAGAGAGAGAGAGACAGAAGTACAGAGGGTACAGCTGGAAGAGGAGAACAAGTGGGGAAGAAAAGGAGGGAGGGAAAGGGAGAGAGACGCATAAGATACAGACAGATACACTACAGTGTTCCCCATTTTCAATTCATGCTTTGTTTCTGAGAAAATAAAGGCTGCAGAAACCTTGCAGCTCCATGGAAAAGAAAGTCACAGTGCCTCTGTCCAGAAGCTGTTTGTTTTCCCTCCTTGTCAGACACAACCATCCAAGAGGTTTCTCATCAGTGTGTGTGTGTGTGTGTGTGTGTGTGTGTATGAGAAAATAGACAAAACCAGTTAAAAAATGAAGATGAAAATTAAAAATATGAAAGAAAGTAAGAAAAAAGAATGGGGGAGTGGGAGAATGACCAGAATGAGTAGCTTTCCCCTAAACATAATAGAAAAATCCAGAAGCAGTGCTCATGGAGCTATTGGTAAGATCCAGTTTATGTCCCATCCACTTCTTTCCCTTTGCCCTTTGTTTTTGTACTGATTTGAACTCATAGTTTAAATACTAATAATTTTAAACAGCTCATCACAAGGATAAAGTGTTGGAACTAGGAATTGGGAAATATACTGTATAAGCAAAGATGGTGGTTCTTCAGGGCAGATGTGTATAGAACAGAACAATTTATAGCCAAGAATAGCATGTTTACAGAGATAAGTGGTACAGATGATAGACAATGACCTGGGCTTTGGTTGGTGTTATGCGGATGGTGACAGAGTGTCGAATGCGACTCATCTCACCAGCTCATCTGGCCCCAAACTGCCACTTGGGGCTTCCTTTTAATGTTATATGAGCAGCTGCAGTAGACGAGACACATTATTTGCTTAAGATGCTAGACCTCAAAGCTAGTCTGACAGATAAGCTTATGGCAGCTACAGAAGGTGACAGTTTGAGAGAGCAGGTGGCACAGAGTGCGGAAGGCAGGGGGTGGGGGTGGAAAGGGGGCACTGTGAATTGTCAGTGTTCATATAAAGACAATGCCCCCATGCAGTGACTCTCTTTTTTCCCCTTTGGATGGGCTGTTATTTTCTACTTACTTACCAAATCATGTTTAATTTATATGATTTAATTTTGGTTTTGTGCTGTTCAGAAATTAAGCCAGCTCATCTGACCTGAACCAGGAACAGGTGTTCTTACCAGCAATGAGAAGTGACAGAATGCAAGTGTAACCAATGAGCCACTTACAGCAAGTTGGACCCCCCCTGTGAAATCTGGCACTAGTACCCACATATAGAATACCATTTACCTTTAGCAGAAAATCAAAGGTCAGTACCACTCTTAACATTAGGATGTATACCAAGTTCATTTCTAGAGGAAGAGGGGTTGGGGTACAAGAGCAGAAACACATGAACCTTTGTAAATTACAACCAGGTGTAGGGTAGAGGCTGCTAGGTGTATGCTAGATCCAGACTGCAGAGGGGGCCACAGTAATTTCATACCAAAAGCAAGAATCAGATTGTCCAGAACAGGAACTGAGATTCTGCAGTATGGCTTTATTTTAAATTTTTTTCAGTTATCTATTTTCTCTCCTACCAAGCCCTGGATCTGCCTCTCCTTCAGGCAGCCAAGGTCACTGGCACTCCTCCATTTAGCCCCCTCGAGCTCTTGCCTCAAATTGCAGCTAACCTCTGAGGTAGCTCGGCATTACTCTCTTGATGAGTGGGTCCCTCTCCTCTGAGGGGAAGGCATCGGTGGGGGCAACCCATCACACATATTTTTTACTTCAGCCTCAGGGTGCTGCTGAGGTGGACTAGCCCACAGGGAGCCTGGAGGGTGTCAGTAGACCGGATGCCATCATCTGTCCAATCTGGAGTGGTTTTTCCATTTTTGGGCACCTCCCACACTGCAACACTTTCTGCAGTGCTCCTGATCTCCACCGGGGGCTGCTGCAGAGTGAAGGGGCCCTGTAACCCACCCCAGGAGAGGAGGGCAGTCCTACAGATGCTTAATCCTTCCCTTGCCCTGCCGACCCTCGGCAACCTGAGTCAGTTCCTGAACTCGGGTCACCGGCGTGGTGTGAGGTAAGGCACCCGTGCCTCATCTCTCTGTGCCACCGGACCGGCATGGCTTTATTTAATAGATGGCAACTAAAGGTTGTGGACCCCTATTGGTTGGTCAAGGCAAACAGGTACAACTTTCATGAACTCGCCTTGCATGCAGTACAGTTCAAGAAACAAAAATATCTTCCCCATTTCCAAAGGTGCACATACGTGGATCTAGCCACACACCCAAACACATTTTCTTTCCATGAGTGCACACACGTGGATCTAGCTATACACTCTGAACCATTTCACTCTCTTGGCCGAACACTGAACATGTCCTTTATACACTGGGGTGAATATCAAATATTTCCTTCACACACCTGGGTGAACTAGGCATTTCTTTCACTCAGTTGGGTGACCATTAAACATTTTCTTCACACACCTGGGTGAACATTAAACATTTCCTTCACACACTGGGGTGAAGCGCCGAATTTTCTTTCACACACTTGGGTGGACTAGGGGCACTGACGGGTGTGTTCTAACCTTCTCTAAGGGCACACACACCCCAGAAATGAATCCCCTAATTTTGGAGAATGTGTCTCCTAAAACAGTACTTACAGACCAGTTGCTCCTTCCACTGGGCAGAGAACAACAAAAGGACACCTTCTCCTAGGTAGCATTGCAAACAGTCTCTAACACAAGTTCTTTCCAAAGGCAGCTGACAATAAACAGGATCTTTAGGGGATTGCCCCTTGAACCCACTGAGATAGTAATTCCTTCTACTTCACTTGGAGTAGAAATCAGGAAATCCTGCTGTAGAAAGGTCTCCACCACTTCACTGGAAGCTGGAAATTATAATCCACACTAGGGTGAGAAATTCTGGGCCCTCAACTCAGAGCCCTCTGGCAGACCTCCAGCCACTCTCTCTCCCAACTCAGCAACAATTGACAACTAACCCAACATTCTAAGGCTCCCCAGAGTGGCTGTACCAACCAAAGGGTTATGCTGCTGCGAGAGTTCTAAATGACATAATAATTCTTCCCTCAGGCTAGCTGAGTAAACAATGATGTCATTGTGTACAACGCTCCTAATGAGCTCCCTACCAGCTGCCTGCTACCTGCTTAACACTAGCTCTGATAGGATTTTAGCAACCCCAGGGGACTGGGTAGTTACACAAGTGTATTTCTAGATGAGAATTACCTCATCATACAAATGTGCAGCAAAGAATGAGTGAAGGTTAGAGGAGGAGGATATGAGAAAAAAACTCTGTTTTGTATATTTATTTGTATATCTATTTTCGTTAAACTATATTCTTCCTGAACAAGTTATCTTATTCTGGATGTTGTGATGCCTCCTTCATGCCCCCCCCCAACCACACACTCAAAGTACATAAACTAATCCTCTTCTTTCAACATGCAGACCATTTGCGGCCTGTCACTATTATATTTAAAGACAACCAAATAGCACGCTCAAAACCTTTGCATTGCTTAAAATGCAATTCACATTTTTGGAGAAGGGTGCTGCTGGTGTGTGGCATCCAGTGCCCCAAAAAAAGAAACATGGCATATATTCAAAATTAAACATTTTAACTGCCTAATGGTTTTTCTTACTTTAAACTCCATGTAAAAAAGGGGGTCCTCTTAGTTTTCAGATTAGAATTCCAATGTGAGCAAGCTACACCACCACTTCACGGTGGGACCCTTTCGGTATAGTCCCTACACTAGCTTCTCAGCTCTGAAATGCCTGCAGTGGCTACTCATCGATATAGAGTGCTGCCTAAATTGGCTTAAATTACATTGCTTAATTGGCTCCTTTAAATAAGGTGATTCCACCCAGGAATTTACAAAAGTGGTGACAGGGAGCATTCTAAGGGGAGTACCACAAACTCTAAAGACAACCAAATAGCATACTCAAAACCTTTGCATCGCTGAAAATGCAATTCACATTTCTGGAGAAGGGTTCTACTTTTACGTGGCATTCAGTGCACCCCCCGCCCCCCAAAGAAACATGGCACATATTCAGAATTAAAACATTTTAACTGCCTAATGGCTTTTCTTACTTTAAACTCCATGTAAAAAAGGGGGTCCTCTTAGAAACATAGAATTTGATGGCAGATAAGGAGCGCTTGGCCCACCCAGTCTTCCCATTTCCCTACCTAATGGATAAGCTGCAGATCCTAGTTAACCAGCAGCCTACTTCGTCCTACCCCCAACCCCTAGAATTGCCTTATGACTGTCCCATGCATGCTTAGAATTCCCTACTGTTTTTGACTCCACAACCTCCTCCGGAAGGCCGTTCCATGCATCCACAACCCTTTCTGTGAAAAAATACTTCCTTAAGTTACCTCTGAGCCGCCCCTCCTCTATCTTCAAATTGTGCCCCCTTATTCTTGCATGCCTCTTTTTTTAAAAGATGCTACCCTTTTGGACTTTGTTGATTCCCTTGAGGTACTTGAAGGTTTCTATCATGTCCCCCCTCTCCCTTCTTTCCTCGAGGCTTTACATATTAAGCTCCTTAAGTCTCTCTTCATATGTCTTCCGGTGCAGACCCTGCACCATTTTAGTTGCCCTCCTCTGGACAGCTTCCATCCTGTCTATGTCTTTGCGGAGATTGGGTCTCCAGAACTGCACGCAGTACTCCAGATGGGGTCTCACCAGCTGTATGTACAGAGGGATAACAACTTCCTGTTTTCTACTGGTGATGCCTCTCCCTATGCATCCCAATATCCCCCCAGCCCTCCTTGCTGCCCTCTCACATTGCTTGCCCACCTTTAGGTCATCTGATATGACTAGTTTTCAGATTAGAATTCCAAAGTGAGCAAGATGCACCACCACTCCACGGTGGGACCCTTTCGGTATAGGCAGTTAAATTGTGTGATTTTTGAATATATGCCATGTTTTGGGTGGGGGTTGTGCACTGGTATTCTGATTTTCACTATTATATTTAGCCTTCTGTAAGTCCAAATTTAAATTTGGGACTGTATATGTTGAGTAACGTAAAGAAACCTACTGCCATTAATTTTGTTTGTTTGTTTGCTTTGTGATCTAAACTTTAATTTTACACGACCAAACTAGTAATAATTCAGGAGTCGCTCCAATTTGTGCATACCACAGGATATTTGATTAAAAACTTCTGAATACTGTAGAATTACTTATTTTTGCTGCTAATAAACCTTCGTGGGCATCATGCTTGCAAAATAAAATACGCAGCAAATAATTTTTATCAGCAGTACAACAATTACAACCTTTATTTTTTTTTACAAACAAACATAGAAATCACTGCTAAAGTGCTAAGAACATACAACAATGCATTATTTTTGGCAATCGCACACTGCAGTAGAGACAGTAATCATCAGAACTCAGCGATTTAGTTCATTCATAACTCGTACCTTTAAAAGCAAAAAAATACAGTACTGTACCAAACGACAGTCAGGCTAAACAGTAATCATCTGAACTTGGCGATTACTTCATTCAGAACTCATACCTTGAAAAGTAACCAAGTACCAGTCACATTTCTTTTTATGGGGCAGTGGTGTCCAAACAAAAGAAATGTGCCCCCTTAATCCCTGCCATTTTGAAACTGCGTACCACATCCTTACGCTGAAAACAGAGCTTTTCGAAGGCTGTTACCAGCCATTGTGCGTGCTTTGTTTTGATTGATGTCATGCGCAAGTCCACACTTAGAGCTGATGACAACGTACCAAGGGCTAACTGCGATGAGACTGCTCCAGAATACCACTCGGTGAACTTGTTTTTTAGGAAGTACTTCAGCAATTTGTTTATACTGACATCCAGTGGCTGGAGCAGATCAGTATATGATGGTGAAATGAAAATCGGGATGATGTGATAATCCTCCAGGAACCACAAAACTTGCTCTGTGCTGTGTGCTCAAAAGAGAACCATTACTAGCAGAGATCTCTGCTCACAGGGTAGCTTGTGTTTTAGTTTGGTTTCATTTATGTAGGGTACAAGAACTAACATACTAACATACTAAAATGTCAGCAGAATAGGCCTAATGGTCTTTTGTGTCTGCTCATTTGGTCAGCCCCCACCCTGGGAGCTGACCTTGCTGCCACCTTTGCCTTCTCTGGCTTCTCCCTTCCCAGTTCCAGATATTCTCGCTGCACTGGATTTTGGTTCCAGAACCCTTCCCCTGTGCCTGTCCCACCCCTCTTGAACCCCTCCACTGCCTCTGCCTCCACCAGCCCCCTGGGCAGCGCATTCCATGGCTCCACCACCCTATCAGTGAAGTAGCACCTCCTCCTTTCTCCCCTGAATCTTCCCACTCCAGCTTCCACCCATGCCCTCTAGTTGCCCCCTCCTCCTTCCTTTGAAGCACCCTGACTGCTCCTCCCCTATTTACCCCCTTCATGTACCTGAAGACCTCTATCATGTCCCCGGTCCCTTCTCTCTTCCAATGTGTACATATTTTGCTCTTCGAGCCTCTCCCATAGGTCCTGTCCCCCAAGCCCCAAATCATTTTGGTTGCCCTCCTCTGGACCCTCTACAGGAGTTTAATGTCCCTCTTTAAGTGTGGCCTCCAAAACTGCATGCAGTACTCGAGGTGTGGCCTCACCAAGCAGTTATACAGAGGGAGTATCACTTCCCTCCTTCTGGAGGTGATCCCCCTAGCGATGCATCCCAGCATCCTGTTGGCCTTGGCTTCTGCCCTCCTACAAGTCTCCGAGTTGTTCATCTTGACATCCACCTCCACCCCAAGGTCCCTTTCAGCCATCGAGACTTGTAGCATTTCCCCCCCAAGGGTGTACACTTGGCCCGGGTTTCTAGCCCCTAGGTGCAGTATCTTGCATTTCCCTGCATTGAACCTCAGCTTCCACTTTCTAGACCATCTTTCCAGAGCCTCCAGGTCCCCCATAGGGCCACCCTTCCCTCTTCCCCATCTACCACTGCCCCCAGTTTTGAGTCATCTCACTCATGATACCCGTCCTTATGTCAGAGACTGATTCTATATAAT
Source organism: Neoceratodus forsteri (assembly GCA_016271365.2). Lineage (NCBI taxonomy): Eukaryota > Metazoa > Chordata > Ceratodontiformes > Ceratodontidae > Neoceratodus > Neoceratodus forsteri. Next base: position 709,302,907 of record CM028138.1, on the reverse strand, counting down.
GTAACATTGTTTCGGTGTTTGCCCAATGGTTCTCTGATTGTGTGACACACCACTTTTCGAGGAATTGGAAGGCAGGGAGGCTGTTTTTGGTCTTGCCCTGATAAATGATTTGGGGGGGCAGCATTTCACCAGGCAAAGTACAGGCAAAGACAAGGGAGACCTGACTCTTATCCCCAACCCGGTCACTTCTACTTGCATCAATCCATTCTCTGCTATCATCCATTGGGAGCATGGGCCAAGTTGGACACCATAAAATATAATAATGTGCCATATAATATGTGTGTTCCTGGTTATTTAAACGTGTTAGCTGTTTAGACTGGATTTGTTACTGTTAGTCTCCTTCTTCCTCATATTATTCCACAGCACTATTAAGATTACCTTAAAACTCTGTACTGCAGTTTGTTTGTACACATGCTGCTATAGGACCTGCTTGGAAATGAGTAGTTGTATGCACTCAGTGCATTTTCCAGGATAAATATTTAAATAAAACAGTGAATTCATGCAAAATATACAAGAACAAAAATACTGTATAGGAACAGAAAAATGATATTTTGTTCATTTACATGCCTTTACATGTCTCAAAGTCCCGCCATCATTGTAGAGAGGAAAGGCAGAACATTGACTCAGAGCTGCGAACAAAGTGGGAATGATAACAATATGTTCTAGTACAGACAGTATCCAAGCAAAGGACTGGAGCTCCTCCTGTATGCACATGCAGATGACTCCATACAGAAAGGAGACATACAGTCTGACTGGGTTACAGCCAAGAGAGAGAATACCAAGACCTTCACTCTTGAGATGAGGGATCTGGAACCGGAAGACTCGGCTACGTATTTCTGTGCCAGCAGTGATACATGGCAATGTAAAGTCATGCTGCCTCTGCTCAAAAACTTCTTAAACCTTCCATTTATCAAAGGCAGCCACTTTCACACCAAGGGAGTTTGGCTGCTTTGGGAGATATCATCATAATTGCCAACAAGGTTCAAGGTTCAGTTTGTTGCCCCCCCCATTTCATGTTGTGAATTAATATACGATTTAAACAGAATGTTTTAAAATATTATTTGACAAAAAACTCTTAGATCATGCCACCATGCAGCACTTTTAACAGCTGTTGTAGTAATAAAAAGTTTTACTAATTTTTTTCTGTATCATTCCAAGCGTTTAGTACACATTATTTCTCATACACTGTGGCTGATACGCCAAACTAACCTCCAGATTAATCAGCTCACTGCTGCAGACTACAAGTTTACGTGATCATTTTTCGTTATCATATTTAAAAAAAAAGTGAGAAACACTTGTTAGTTACAGATCCATTCCCTACATGGGAGGTATATATTACTATCCCACTGCAGCCATTACATATTTTTCTACCTACCTACCTACATATCTGTTTGTCTGTCTGGAGGTCATTTTAAAATTATTATACATTTTTACTCACTTTTTCTTCATTCGATGAGTTTTAAAATGGAACAATTTGTTTCATAAATTGTCAGGGTTGTGGGCGTGTCTGAGCCTGACAATCAATGACAATGTGATCGCCTCATAGGTCAGGCATCACTACTTTTACTTTTAGCGTGTCAATATGAGCAGTGATCCCACTGCTTTCTCTATCTGCCTTGCATGAAGACCACTCATGGCTTCCTTTTCTAAACAGAGTGCTTTCCCATAAGACACTCACAGGCGCCCAGTGGGGAGCGTGCCAAGTAAAATAATAGCTTGTCTGGTCTGCAACATCCAATCACCTCCTGTTTGCAGTTCTCACATCTAAAGAACACGCAAAGCAACACTCTTATATCCATGAGAGGGCCTCCAACATCTCCTACATACTTATAGATGGGCTCACCTCTCTTAATCATTTGGTAATGACATCCCGAAAAGTAAAAGAAATGTGATTAAAGCTCAGCAGATGAGACAGGGTCGAGCTTGTTAGGTACCTACTCTTTTAATCTTAGCATGCCAATACGAGCCAAGATCCCACTGCCCCTGAAATGGACCCCCCAAAACACATTGTGGGGTGCATTAGCAAAATTGTATTTATTTATTTAAAAGTTTCACCAGGAAAGGTGAGCTGAAACAGCTCATTTCCAGATGCATCCTGGGGTGAAGGGAAAGTGGTGTTCACATGAATTTATAACAGAGTCGGATACAACAAAACATAATTATATACAGCAGTTAAATCTGCCACTTCCGTGTCCTGAGGTAGTGTGCTGATATACCTACCTTGAAAAGTTGGGGTAAACTGGACTCTAAATAGCCAAGTTATGGCCAAAAGTTAAAGAGAAGGAAAGGAGGAAGGGAAAGGATTGTTTCTTTGCCTCATAGCATGAAAACACCCCCCTCCACCCATCGTTCATTTGCCATGAGGGAGCCTGCAGCCGATGGCCCTTAAGCACACATTGCACTATTGTTTCCCCTTCTTCATTTGGTTTATTTAGTCACTGGGGTGCTCAAGCCCTATGGCCATTGCTTTTCATTGATTAGCCTCTGGGTTGCCCAAGCCCAGTGGCTATTATTCCAGACATATATGACCACTGTCATGCCCAAGCCTGCTGGCCATTTTTATGTAACCCCCCCATGCCCAGTTACCTGAAAAAATAAAACTACCCATGCTGTCATTTTATCAAATATTCTATACCAGTCCACTGTCATTTCACCCCAATTTACATGTGAAAGAGAAACTGGTCCGTGGTCGCAGCTCTCCCAACCCATTCCCACCTGAACCCCCACCCAGAGCCCCTTTAGCACCCTGTCACTTCTTTCTCAGTCACCCACTTACCTGTATTGGGATCCACAGTTATAATCCTCTAAGCAACTGATGATGCACACCCTTCTATGTCTTACACCTGACTAAACAGAATACTGTTTGGCGCGCCCCCCCTCGTTTTTAACTTTTATTCATAACTTCATTGTGCTTTTTTTTGTTTGTTTACGTTTTGACTCCAAAGTTTCAGTAGGTACATTTTCACCCTACCTCACAAATATGACAGTTATCTTTTTTTTTCCACCTCCCAGCCAAAACATCATGTCATGGTCGTACTGAGCAACAACGTTTTGGCCAAGATTTGAAAAACAACACAGGTTCGTGAGCTGGGGAGAAGAAAGGACACATTCAAAATTTGGGGTCAAAATCTAAAAAAATGATGTGGTAATGATCAAAACGTGAAACAATATAAAAATAAAGTGAAGACTCAGAAAAACAATAGTGGGCTAGTGCCAACAGTAAAATACCTTTCAACTTTAATTTGTGACTTTCTGTTTTTTTGGGTTTGCATTGAGATTTTCTTCCAAAATTGTTTTTCCTCCAGGTGATCAATGCAGGAGGGAACTCAGCCCCATCCTCACATCCTCCACCTGGCATCTGATTCCTCCAGATTCACTGTGCCCAAAATCTCCCATGGATTGCACCCCGTCCATCCATGGGGCAGAGTAGGGAAGGGACATCTTCCCCCCACCCAATGGTACACATCCAGAATTGGGCCAGTGGTCCAGGCAGTGGCATAGGACAGGGGTAGGAGGGCAAGGATTCATGAAGCCTGCACTGACCTTTTTCCATTTTCTCCCCCTTAGGTTCCTTGCCCCAGTGGCACATAGGAGTGTGCATGTGAAGATGCACACATGCTCAGGATCATGGCTCCTCCCTTTGATGCCACTCTGCTAGTCCCCAGGCCTCAATCTGGTGGCAGCCAAGGATCAAGTCAGGATACCTCCCCTTCCTCGGAGAGGAGAGCTGTCTGGTGGATAATCAATATTCTCCCCTGGCCAATCCTCAGTGATCTGAGCTTGTTCTCAAACTTGAGTCACTACCATGGCAGGAGGTAAGATCTCAGCACCTCGGCCCTCCACACCACAGGGCTAGCTTTGTTTTGAGATTTTGACCCTAACTTTTCAACACAGTCCTTGTTTCACCAACTTCATGAACCTCTCAGCTGTTGGTTTTCAAATCCTGCATGACATTTCATTTCTTGTTTTTTCTGCAAAATGAAGTGTCAGTCGGTATTTGAAAAATAACAGCTTTCATGTTCATTAGGTGGGGTAAAAAAATGACCATGTTGAACATTTTGGGCTAATATCTCAGAAGAAAACAAACAAACATGAAATTAGGCACACAAAGTTAGGTTCTCTGCTCCTTTGAATCCTGTGGGTTTTGCTTTCTGCAGGGCAGACAAGTTAAGACATATGGCCCAACATAAAGCAAGATAGGATTACCTCATTTGTACATGTCCAAAAGATCCCTGCATAGCCCTAGGATGTATCTCCTAATTTGCATGGCCCCAAACGGGCACAGTGCAAAGCAAGTTAAGACTTACCTCCCAAAGAACCCTGCATGAAGCAACTTTGAACTTACCCCCATTTTGGGGATTTGCGCCATGTTGTGGGTGCTGAATGATACATCCACCAAGGTACTATGGCTATCTGAAAAAAGACAGGAAATTCATGGGGAAAAAAAAACTATGCTAATGTATCAGTTTGGGTTTCTGAATCATCCAAAGTAGGGAAGTCTGATATTCTGGATTTTTTTGATCTCTAATTCCCTCCATCCCCATGCACTTCCATGATCTCGGCCACACTGAATGTCAAAGTACAGTGTGTAGACCCCCAATCCTGAAGGTCCCTGTGCAATGCAAGTTAAGGCTGGGTCCCGTTTCATGCAGGTCCCTATGCAAAGCAAGTTGAAAGTCAGGTCTTGTTTAGCACAGACCTTGAAGGCCCCTGCATATCCGACTTTACCAAACCTGCATGAAGCAAATTTGGACCCAGGTCTCATTTTGCACAGGCCTGAAGAGTTCTGCATGAAGCAACTTGGGACTCTGTTCTTGTTTTTTTGCAAGGCCCTACATGAAGCAAATTGGTAGTCTGGTCCTGTTTCACAAAGGGCCCTGTGCATTTCCTGCTTCAAACAATGCCCGAAGGGTCGCATGTAAAGCAAGTTAGGATGCCCTACTGCTTTGGTAAGGTCAAAAGGGACTTGTGTGGAGCAAGTTAGGAGTCAGGTGTTGTTCCTTGTAGGGTCCAAAGGAACTCATGTGAAGCAAGTTAGGAGTCAGGTCCTGCTTTGTGCAGGGCCAAAAGAAAGTTATGACCTACTTTGTCTAATACGAAGGATATCACCTTGGTTTGTGCTGGTCCCTTCAAGATTGGGATCTGGATTCAAATTTGGCATTCAAATTAGTGGAGTTCTCAAAGGTGATGCATGGGATGGGGCAGTTATGGTTCAAAAAATCACTAACATTGGTTTTCCCTACACTTGATATTTGAAAACCCCTAACTGATGCATTAATGTAGTTTTTTTGCCATGTGTATCTATATCTATATCTATATCTATATCTATATCTATGTCTATATCTATATCTATATCTATATCATCTATATCTATATCTATATCTATATCTATATCTATATCTATATCTATATCTATATCTATATCTATATCTATATCTATATCCATGTACATTATCTATCTACATGCATATATAGTCTTGACGAAGAAGAATGTTTATAGTGACTTAGAGGGAAAGTTGTAACTCTCTGCTTTGGTACAACTGGGTTACACCCTGGCAGGGTGAAGGAGAAGGGAAGAGCAGCCTCTCTTCTGGTGACAAATAGAAGCCTAGAGCTTGAGGGCTGGGGAGGCTCAATTGTGAGTTTATCAGTCAGCCATGACTACCAAGAGCGTATGTTAAAGCTGGCACTGAGATCACTCTTACAGTTGCAAGAGTTGTCTCAATGAACCAAAGTGAGCAGTTTAGAGACCCTACTGATGTGAGACTACTCTTGCTATGAAATTGTGTTTCTATGTGACAGCGCTTACAACTGTAAGAGCGGTGTCAGTGGTGGTATATTATTTTGATCAATAAGATATTAATATTGTAAAAATCTACCCTGAATGTGCCCATTTCCAGGCAAGCTGCATGTGAGACACTCTTCACAGATAAGAGTGTCTCATGCACAGAACAAAGAAGCACTCTAATTGGTTGGAAGCACTCCCTCGATCTATAAAATAAACAGGAATGCAGCACATCATAAATATTTACTTCACCCTTGGTATCTAACTGCATAAATAATGCAGGTTTCATAACCAAGGGTCAGTCTTCACTCAGCTAGCTAAGAGATGAGATCCTAAGAGCCACCTCTGTGATTCCTTGACTATGGTGGTAACCAGGGAGTGACATCATAGAAGACCACATGCTGATGCTAACACAAAGCTACTTGGAACAACAAACTCAGAACTATGACATCAGCCTGTCTAGAGACCTTGGTTGTCAGGTGACATCAGAGCTACTGCAGTATCCTGCCTAGAGACTATGGTTGTCAGGTGACCTCAGAGCTACAGCATCATCCTTCCTTGGGGACCCTGGTTGTCTAGTGACCTAAGAACCATGGCATTATCTAGTTTAGCCAGATGCCTAGTGATGCAGGTTGTCAAGAGTCCTCCCTCAAACCATTGTTTCTGTAAATTAACCCTTGCTGTGCCATGGACTGATATATCGGTCTAGAATTCCTATATGTTCTAATTCTGTCGGCAGCCTAATGGTTAAGATACCTACAATTTTTCTAAATATGTGCAAGATTTCTTCTTTCTCACTCAGGGTAAAGACAGCAATTTATATGAATCATAAGGCAAACTGAGGCCCAAGTTTGCAAGAATATATATATATATATATATATATATATATATATATATATATATAAAGTGAGAGGCATGCAATGGCCTGACTTAATATTTAGCTGTAGAAGAGCATTGCCATAACTCAGGAATGGCAGAGAGAAACAGTGAGAGGAAGAGTGAGAGAGACAGACAGAGAGACAAAGAGACAGAGTGAGACAGAGAGACAGAGAGAAAGAGAGAGAGAGAGACAGAGAGAGAGTGCAATAACACATAACAGGGTAAAAGTTCATTGGAAGTTATAAGTATTCCTTTGCTGAGTACTGAGGCATGAGGCCTGCAGTTAAATGCTCATGGGAACACAACAGAGGACTGTCTATATCACCCAGTGAATGCAGCCAGTATGTGTTACTGGGCTTATAATAAGGCCAATTATTCTAAATGTTTTTCTTGATCCCTGTGTCAGCAACTCTTCTTGGTTCATGGGTTATAACCCAGCCAAATCAAGAACTAGCTCACATCAAGTGCACTTGTATAGACAGTGGGATCCATGGTTTGAGGTCCCAGTATACCCAGACTGCTATTCTGTTGCACAAGGTTTTTGCTCCCTATTTTCCAGTTTTCCCATCATCCTCCACCCTTACTATGGAACTGACAGTCTTCAGTGTTGGCTTCAGACACAATATATCTAACCCTGGGAGGGAGCAGGCTCTCTGGTGCTCCTCAGGGGCCACTGAGGCATTGAATACAGCACTATCCCCTCCCAAGTCTGGGAAGCACTGTCAACAACAGCATTATTTCCCAGCCCAGCGGTTGACCTCGTGCACCCGGAGTTTGCTCCCGCACCAGATCGCCAACACGGAAACATATCAGCCAATGTGCAGCTGTAGTTTAATTAAATTATGGCATAGAAAATACAACATTGCACAATCCTGAGAACATATGGGCATGGGAGGTTACTTGGTTTGTCCAATCAGAGATTGGTATGTTCAATGGCATCCTTGGCAAATGTTATTAAAATATAGGTACCGCAATCTGAGCTGGAATAGCCCAGTTAATCAGCACTGACAGATCCCAGTTGCAATAATGCAGGCTAAAAATTGAACTTCCAAGTCATTCTTTTTTTTTTCAAAACTAAGGATACTGTTTCAAGACAGTCCGGTTCCTATGCACGCTTGTAAGTTTGCGAATTTCCAATATTTTCACTCCAGATTTTCAACATTGCCATTTTACCACACCTCCTTATGAGCAGTACAGCTGTCATTTTCACATCCTGCCCAAACGCTCTTCCCATGTAAGGCACAATGGCTTAACCAGTGTGCAAAATCAATGTATGGGACACAGTAAGAAAATCAGCAGTGACACTGTTCATTAGTTAGAGGTTTTAAAATGGCAATGTTGAAAATTTGGTGAAAAATTCCTAAAAATGACTGTTTCCGAGTGTCGTTGCACAGTTCCCATGCACGCTCATAGGTTTGCGAATTTTCAATATTTCCACTCCAGATTTTCAACATTGGCATTTTACCACACCTCCTCATGAGCAGTACAGCTGACATTTTTCACATCCTGCCCAAAACATGTTTCCGCCCATGTAGCACACAATGGCACAGTCCATGTGCAAACTTAATGTATGGGACACATTAAGAAAATCACAGTGACACTGTTCATGAGCAGAGGTCTTAAAATGGCTGTTTTGAAAATTTGGTGAAAAAATTCCTAGAAATGGCTGTTTTACGAGTGTTCATTGTGCAGTTCCAATGCACGCTCGTAAGTTTGCGAATTTTCAATATTTTCACTCCACATTTTCAACATTGCCATTTTACCACACCTCCTTATGAGCACTGCAGCTGTCATTTTTCACATCTTGCCCAAAACGTGTTTCCGCCCATGTTGCGGACAATGGTACAGTCGCTGTGTGAACTCAGTGTATGGGACACATAAAGAAAATCAGTGTCACTGTTCATGAGCAGAGATCTTCAAATGGCTATGTTGAAAATTTGGTGAACAAATTCCTAAAAATAACTGTTTTACGAGCGTGCGTTGTGCAGTTCTTATGCACACTCATAAGTTTGCGAATTTTCAATATTTTCACTCCAGATTTTCAACATTGCCATTTTACCACACCTCCTTATGAGCAGTACAGCTGTCATTTTCATCCTGCCCAAGCACGTGTTTCGCCCATGTACTATGCAATGGCAGTCGGTGTGCAAAATCAATGTATGGCACACAGTAAGACAATCACAGTGACACTGTTCATTAGCAGAGGTTTAAAATGTCAATGTTGACAATTTGGTGAAAAATTCCTAACAATCACTGTTTTACCAGCGTGCATTGCACAGTTCTATACTGCGCTCCTAGGTTTGCAATTTTCAATATTTCCACTCCAGATTTTCAACATTGCCATTTTACCACACTTCCTTATGAGCAGTATAGCTGTCATTTTCACATCTTGCCCAAAATGTGTCCGCCTATGTAGCGCACAATGGGGGTAACAAAAAAGTCATGCTGACAATTTATTGTGCAAATACCAGCAATCGCACAGGGCATTAGGGTAAAGCACCATACGTGCAAAACACCACTGCAAATACCTGCAAGCGAACGTTCGGCATTGACAAATGCTTGTTTTCTTTCTTATTTGTGGCATCTTGTTCTTGTTTCTCTCTTCCCAGACTATCTCAAAAGAAATGCACAAACTAATAAACTTCAAACAAACTGCACACAGACCCACATCCTTATGTTTGCTTGCGCACAGTGCAAGAAACATATTGCGGCCGCTTGGTGCCGAAGCAGGTTCTGGAGGTGCGGCACTGTTGAGGCCAATACTGGCACGGCATTTTGGGGCATGTGTGATGTCCACCAATAATGGGGGACACAGCTGGTGACAGTAGTTTGGAACGTTGTCACCAACTTGTGACAGTTTAGCCGCTGCAATCAGGGGCTGCCTCATTAGTGCAGCGTCAGCCATCCGCTGCAATGAGGGAGCAACCCGTCATTGCAAGGCAGGATGTAGGAACCCTGACATTGTTTATGAACATGGCGGCAGCTTGCCGTCGTGTTCACAAACAATATCACCCCACCACCATGTTTATCTCCTGACGAGGGAACCCACTCCATGTCGGCATAATGTAACCCCCCCATTTTATTGTCTGCCGACGGGGTGCCTAATCCCCTATCGGCTACAGCTGCCCCCCCAAAGCAAGACTCCAGTGGCATGCTAGGAGCCCACCCCAGCAAGCCACATGCCCCTATAAATAAAAAACGGTCCCGCAAAGTCTTTTTGGTTTTTACCCCTGTAAATCCCTGATTACCTTGGTGCAAGCCAGGCTGAGCAAGCCGTTTGTTCTTGGTTGTACTAGTTCTTTTGGTAGCATTGTCTGCCATTTTTGTTCACTACCTATGTTTACATATTTTTATGTTTTATTTTATGTCTTGCGATTTTAATTATGCGGTTAATGCCTTGTGTGACCGTGAATTACGACGTAGCTCCGTTGTTCTGTTTTGAAGCTTTCGGAGCATTTTGTGGGCATCTCGGACTCGAATCAAGTTCGGTGAAGTAGCGGTGGAGGCTCTCTGTCCCTGTTTTAGGGGGAACACTGTGTGTACTGTTTGTGAGCTGTTCCTGTCTTTGCCTGATACACCTATTGGGCTTGGATTCTATTTTAGACTCCCCCGGTCAGCCTGTCCCCAGCAGTAACTCTGTATTATGTTGGGCTTTGATGACTTTAATCAGGGGACTGCTGTCGATACTTTCAGCCCCTGGCCTAGTAGTGCCTATCTAGTGCTATCTATCGCACTGCATCTAATCGTTTGAGTGAGGTCTTTGGATTTTGGATCTTTGGATTATTTCTCAAACTGTTCTGTGCTCATTATTATGAGGATTAACAGGGATCTATCATTTTTGAGGATATTCTAGGACAGAATGATTTTATACTTCTTTGGCTGATTTTTGCACTTCGTCTGTGGTGGACTTTTTATCTATGTTTGATCGACCTCGACCAGTCTACTGTTGGAATTGTGGGCTCCTTGAGGGATCTCAGGGGTTTCTGGCACTCACAGGGTTGGGGAGTGGGGCCGGTCGGAGGATCGGTTCTTTGTTCCCCTCTCCTAGATTTGTGGGGTGGTCAACCAGAGGAGTGGCATGTCTCATAGTTGTAGTGATGTGCCATTGACTCTTTGAGATATATTCCCTTGTAAACAGCTGAAGGAAACTGATGGTTGTTGGAGGGTCTTTTGTTTTAGAAATCTGAGGCTGAAGACTGGAATTTGCTGAGTTTTTGATTCTGTTGGATGTCTGATATAGTATAATAAACTTGTGATCAACTTACTGAAAGCTGTGTGTTGGACGTCTACTGCTACCCTGAATTCCTCCGGACAGCAAGTATTTTTAATTTGTGTGTATTGTCAGCCTGAACTTCTCCTGTCATTAAGCCCTTTTATTTCATATTTATGGAAATTATGCAAGCAGTGAGAGTGCTCAGTAAATACCTGTAATTCCACCCTCATACTGATAATTGTGAGAGATTTATCTAGAGGGTGGTTTATCAAATTATTTCCTTATAGATCATGTGATGCTTCACTGGGACTAGCAGCTCTAGGGACTAGCTGCTGCTCCAACTCTCATAATTCGAATAAAATAACATAAGCTACAGTTGAATTTCAGCCTACCTATGAAGGATCAGGTTCCCGACAGATTACTGGTGTGTTAATAACAAGTCGAGGGGCTGATAAAAATGGGAGAACTTCTCATTCTCTGATGCTCAGTTCGGGGCCTAAGCTCACTATGGAGGCCGAAATGCACCAGGCATTACCGCGCCACATGCCACTGCAGACTCCAGAGAAGGGTCCGAAACGTCCAAAAAGCCAAACTGGGGGCTCTACTAAACCTGAGGCGCCTAATGTAACACAGAAAAATCCAATTCCGTTATCAGAACAAAAATTCATGAAAGAGCTTCAGCTGTTTAAAGCTGAATTACAGGATATCGCAGCAGAAATCAAATCTCTTCAAGGATAGCTGTCAGATACTAATAGGGCCATTACAGATGTTACAACCCGCACTACATCTTTGGAAAACTGGAAGGGCAAATTAGAGCCTGAAATGGTGAGCCTTAGGTAACGAGTGCACAAAATAGAAGCCATATTGGAAGACTTGGAAGGCCGAAGTCGCAGAAATAATATTATAATCTTCGGCTTTCCAGAAGAAGTGGAGGGATCATCAACCATTACATTTCTACAAAAAATGCTAACGCATATTGCAGGACCCTCTCCCAATAATGCTACCTATGTGATAGAGAGGGCTCACCACTCATTATGCCCAAAATCTGCAGCTTGAAAACCCCCGAGACCACTCATTATAAAATTCCTTAACTACCTTGACAAATCCCACATCCTGGAACAGGTTAGAAACGTGCAGCAAGTTCTATGGGATGGTCAATAGTTAATGCTGACTCAAGACCTACCAGCCTTGGTGAGGAAAAGAAGATCGGAGTACCACTCCCTGGTATCTAAGTTACTAGCAGCAGGGATCAGGTATAGGGTACAGTACCCGTCTCACTTGGCTGTTCAGCGCTCTGGCATCTGGCACTCCATTGAAAATGCTCAACAAGCTAATCCTGCTCTACAGGCTTTGTTTCCAGAGCTATTCTCCGTTCGCTGATACCCCAGAAAGAGTTTGGCTCGGGGTCTTCTGTTACTTCGTCTTCCTTTTTTCTGCTTTTCCAAGCTTTGGAAATAGGACAGTGTCCTGGATCGCTTTGAAGAAAAAATGAGCAAATACCGCTGTTTGACCACAGGAGGGCGACAGAGACCGTACAATGTGTACATGAGTAAAACTGTAACTTATCCTGCGATAGAGTCGGCCCTTTCTTTTCTTCCTATTGGTTAGAAAGAGACTTAGAATCGATATATGGACGTTTGCAGACTCAATTTAAGATGAGGCTTTCATACTGCATGTTGTCAACTGGTAAAGTGGGCTATTTACTGTGGTAGCTAAATTGATCTATGTTTTTCCTGAAGTGCTAGATAGCATATTATTTTTTGTGCTGAGTAAGTAAATGCATAATGTATAGAATAAGAGTGTTACCTGGTCTTTAATAATTAATAGGAGAATCTGGAAGGCTGTTAAACCTCATTAGATGGGTTCAGGATTAAAAATGCATGGGAATCATGATAAGTAAACAGTTGCCAGTACTGATGACTAACAGTTTCTTGTTTGTTCCTTTAGTCATAAACTTTACTGTTTTACCCACTGCATTCATAAGCTTTGGCTAGTAGGTTTTCGTTACTACTAAGAGGAACCTGTCATTTTAATCTTTTTCTTTTTTTTATAGGATGTTAAAGGGATGGGAGTTGGGGAGAGAAGCAATTGTTCTTGGTTTTCCTGCAGGTTTTGCAGAGCAACGCATACTGGCACAGGGTGCTTCTACAACTATATTATGTGTAGTAATTTGGATGTTATTGGTTTCAATGTCTATGTCTCAGGGGCTGTTAAGGGTAATAGTCTCAGACATAATTCAGTTTATTAAAGGTACAGACCATATTGTTGTGGAAGAAGGAATTGGGGTTAAAATAAGGGGAGGAGGACATGTTGGGGCTAGTTTTTCTTTTTATCTGTTTTTTTTACATTCCAAGTTCTATTATTTGTAACATGGTATGAGGGGGAGATATGGGTTGAGGGAAGATACAGTTGTTTGGGAACCGGAACTAGTTGTAAAGAGGGGGGAGGAGGGAAAGAGAAACTTACGGGTCACCACTGGGAATCATATAAAACTGTTGTTTTAGAATATGGTAATTATCATTCAGAGATTATTTTCATCTTACAGAGCAAAATTTCAACATTTTGAATGGTCATGGCAGCAACTTTTACATTTTTCTCTTGGAATGTTAAAGGTGCCCAGTCCCCCACTAAAAGAGCCAAGATACTACTACATCTCCATAAACTCAATATTGATGTGGCCTTCCTTCAGAAGATCCATTTGCCCACTTCATAAATGCATTGTTTACGAAGATCATAGGTAGGGAAAGTATTGGGGGTAGGCCTTGACACCCGGAAGGGTGGAGTTACTGTATTAGTAGCATGCCGGATACCTTTTAGGCTGCTACAATCGGTTAGTGACCCCCAAGGCAGAAATATCTTTTTAAGAGTGATTCAGTGGCATATGGAAGTAATATTAGGATCAGTTTATGGTCCTGTTGGGGAAGATCCGCAGTTCTTCATCACTCTTATGAATAGCTTAGCTTCTTGGTCCTCTCTCCCTATACTAATTGGCGGGGATTGGAACTTAGTTCTTTGCAATACATTAGACAAGTCTAACCCCCAATGCTCTCCCCCTACCCCTACACAAATGGCCCTGAAAGATTTTATGGACACCATGGGTTTGGTAGACCCCTGGAGGGCCCTTTTTCCTTCAGTTAGAGATTACTCATTTCATTCCCTGCCACACAACACATTCTCACGAATTGACTATTTTTTGCTGGGGACTGAGCACCTAGCTAGGGTTCAAACTTGTGCTTATCTAGCTAAAGAGATCTCTGATCACCATCCAACTTTTTTACAGTGGTCCCTACCTGCTTCAACAGGTTATGATAAAATTTGGAGATTCAACCCTCAGTTATTGAAATCCCAACAATTGGTTGAAATCTTGAAAAATTTCATAGAGAAATTCTATGAGGAAAATGCCTTCTCCATGCCAAAACTTGATGTGTTATGGGGTACTTTCAAATGTTCATTAAGAGGAGAGATTATCCATCTGGCCTCTATCAGGAAAAAGAAAATATCCCAGCAAATCTCTGTATTGTTACAGCAAATTAGAACTTTAGAAAAAAACATGTCCTCACACTCTAATACAACGGATTTCGAAAAATTAGAAAGTTTGCGCTTTCAATATAATATTCTTCTTAGTGAAAAAACTGAGCATCTCCTTCTTAGATCAAAAGTTACTTACTTTGATCAAGAGGACAAAGCTGGGAAGCTATTAGCGTTACGGTTAAGAGCACAAACAGTTGATAGAATTGTGCCAACTATTCAAGATGCTGCTGGCATCATACATACCTCTCCTAGAGACAGTGTTTCTTGTTTTAAATCATATTATCAGTCCCTTTATTCATGTTCCCCTTTGCCCTTCAATAGTCATGATCTAGATCATTTTTTTCAAGAAATAGACCTTCCATACCTGTCTCAATCCCAAATAGATATTCTTAAAGCCTGTTGACTATAACAGAGGTCTATGAAGCCATTGATGCACTACCACTAGACAAAGCGCCAGGCCCTGATGGTTACACATCAAACTTTTATAAATTCTTCAAAACTCAATTAGGTATAATATTGCTTGACACTTATAATTACATTTATATGCAAGGTCTCTTGGATCACAGTCTCACTGCTGCTACTATTGTGGTGCTTCCTAAACCGGGTAAAGACCCAACAGTGTTATCAAATTACCGCCCTATATTAGCCTATATCATTAATAAATGTAGATCTGAATATTCTAGCTAAAATACTTGCTAATAGGATGGCTCAGGTTTGGCAGACCCTATTAAGTTTTGAACAGGTAGGATCTGTAGCTGGACACCTATCAGCGGATCACCTGCGCAAACTTTCCCATCTTATTTCTGCATCCAGGGACTCCCATACTCCTATGGTTTTGGTGTTCCTGGATGCAGAAAAAGCTTTTGATCTGGTGTCCTGGGACTACTTGTTTAATTTACTTCCACACTATCATATTCCAACACAAATTATTCAGTGAATAAAAATTCTCTACTCACTACCATCGGCTCGTATATTATGTAATGGAGTCCTTTCCCCATCTTTTTTACTGCAGCAGGGTACGTGTCAGGGTTGTCCATTCTCTCCATATTTGTTTAATTTATATTTAGAACCTCTTATTAGGAAGATTAATAATTCTACATTAGTGTCTGGTATTCCAATCAATCATTCCCAATACAAATTATCAGTATATGCCAATGATATTATGCTCCATATTACCCACCAATCTAAATCTATACCCGCTGCCCTATGCATTATTCAGGATTTTGGCAGAATATCCAATTATAAATTGAATTTGACTAAAACAGAGATAATGCCCTTAACTAATCAGACCCTTAAAATGGATATTCAACATCTCAGGCATTTTTGGGTAAGAAATAGAATAAAATATCTGGGCATATACTTATCTCAATCTCATTCCAAAATGAAACAATATAATTTGGATCAGTTAATTACACAGATGAGAACAGACCTGAATTGCTGGGCTTTACTCCCCATTTCCTTCTGGGGATGTATTAACATAGTAAAAATGAATATTCTGCCCCGGCTGTTATATCCCCTTCAAATGCTTAACCAATTTCTTCCTAAATCGTGGTTTAACCAGGTCCATGGTATCATCTCCAAATGTATTTGGAAAAATAAACCCTCCCACAGGGCTATCTCTAAATTACAGAGATCCAAAGAACAAGGAGGATTACAGGTTCCCAATATTCACCTTTATTATTTCTCGATTAACTGTTCAGTTGTTTCTCATTGGCTGAGGCCTATAGCAGATCCTAGGTCTTATTCTTATTCCCCACTGTGGCTCCAAATAGAAAAGTCACTTTGTGTATCAATGGGTGTAGATCTAAAGGAACTACTTTATCTTCCCCTTAACAAGGTCCCCAATCAGTTGAAATGCACACCTATCATGGCATCTCTCCAAACTCACATGCAACTTAATAAAACCCTAGGTCATTCCCTAGAGAAATACACCTCCCAGCCCATTTTGGGTAATTCCAACTTTAGAATTGGAGGTAAAGTTTTTAAACAGTCTTTCTGGCCGGATGGTGAGGGGAAAAAAGTGATAGATTTAACAGAGAATTATAAATTGCTTTCTTTCTCAGATATAAGAATAACGTATAATCTACCAACCTCTTTTTGTTTTAAATATATCCAAATTTCCAAAGCTATAATACAGCATCTTGGTAATGGTCATTGGGACCAATATATGATTGGACCGGTTCTTAGCACAATTTTGGCAAGGTCTACACCACATTATATTTCCTTTTATTATAAAGAGCTTCATGCTCGGTATGGAGAAATAGATGATACTCCTCATTACGTATGGGATAAGATTATCCCCCCATCAACTATAGTCCTCCGCCACTGGACACAAATCTGGAACAGATTGTACAAGGATGTTAGATGGGACTGATACAGGTTACTTCAGTTTTATGTGTTACAAGATTTATATTATACACCTGTAAAACTTAAAAAAATTGGGAAACTCCAGTCGGATATGTGTACCAGATGTGGGTGCCAACAGGGTACGTTGCTCCACATTCTTTAGGAATGTAATAAAGTATCCCCCTTCTTGGAAGGTATTCGTTCTCAACTTGATCCCCTTTTGGGACTCCAAAATGCTTTTCAACCAGAAATTTGCATTATTGGAGACTCAAGAGATGTTCTACTTGGGAACCAAAGGAAACATATGACTTTGATATCCCTTTGTGCTAAAAAAATAATATTACGCCATTGGTTAGATCAACAAATTCCTACATATATAGAATGGCTTCAGGAAATGCTTTTTGCTTTACAAGCAGAATATCTCTTGGCAAACATTTCCAAATGTAGTAAGAAATATCGGCAGATTTGGGCCCCCTTACATACCCTATTGTCCATTTAATTGTCCCTCAAAGACAGTTGTATTGATTGCATTATTGCATTAATTTGAGCTCTATAGAGGTCATGATAAATACCTATAATATTATCAAGGTTAAGTATAATGTAAGAAATGGTTTTTCAGGCTTTCCATTTATTATTAACTCTTAGTGGTGAAGCGGGTAGGAGGGGGTGGATTGTTTTTTTTTTGTTGTTGTTTTATTAAATTTGGATGTTATAATTGATAATGTTTAAATAACATCTGATATTTATGATAAACTACAAATATAATCACTGTTCAAGGGAAACATACATATGTTGTATCATAATATTTCATTTTTGAATTTCATAGAAGTATGAGAATTTACAGGAGTTGGTATGTGTACTTCTGGTCTTTAATTCTATTTTTTTGGTATAAATTGTTTTGTGTACAATATGTAAATGTGAAAATCTAATAAAGCTTATTAAATCTGAAAAAAAAAGTATTTCTTTATATTTTTTTTCACATTTGATGCGTATTTGTTTGTTTATTAAATATCTGTAAAATCATCCCCCACTGATATTTGTGAGAGATCTCTTTGGATGGTGATCTTTCAGATTATTTTCTATATTTTTTTTTTTTAGCTTGTTACTGATAGTAGCACCAGGAAGTGAGAGGCCTGGGTGCTTTAAAAAACGGGCTTATTTTATATATTTTGTCCCCCAGGTAGTGAGAGGACCTGCAGGTAGAATATAGGTTGTGGTAGGAGGTTAGATTTTTATATCTTAAGTTATTTAATTTAGTTATTTGTTATCTTTTGTAGTAGGTATAGATTATTTAGTTGGGGGAAGGAGGTGAAGTTTAAGGTAGGCTGAAATTGTTGGGGTATTATATTACTGTTTTTAGATTGTCTAGTTAGACTTAGACTGTATTGTTAGGTTGTGGGCCTGGGATATGTGTCAGTCTGTTATCTTATCCCCCCCAGTCGTGCGCTATTCAGCCTCCACTCTCCATGCCCTCCATCTTTTTTACCCCCTTCCTTGTTTTTTTCCATCTATCAATGTTGTCAGGCCTTGGGTATTGCCCATAGGAGGGGGGGAAGGGTGGGGGCATGAACAGTGGAGGCTGGAAGAGCAGGATGCTCTCATTAGGGTGGTTAAGCCCAGAAGACGCCCTGGAGTGAAGTGGAGCTTGGAGCATGGGCCATCTTGTTTGGTACCCATACCCAAGGCCACCATCGTTGGTGATGGACAGGTGGTCGGGGCAGCCTAGGAGTTTTGTCCAACCCGGGTGTTGTTGTGCAATGCCAGATCTGTCCAGAACAAGACTGCAGTGATTTATGACCTTGTTGGGTTGACAGATCTGGCTTGTATCACTGAAACCTGCTGGATGATAATGCGGGCCCAATACTTGAGGACGCAATTCCAGCTGGGTATACGGTGATACACCACTCGAGGTTGGACCGTGGGGGGGGGGTTGCGGTCTGTTCAAGACCAAATTGGAACTCATTAGTGTTCCAGTTGAGGAGGCCAGTTCATTTGAATGTGCTGTAGTAGTAGGTGTGGGTTATCGAATTGCTCTCATCTACCATCTACCCCGAGATGGGAAGCAATTCCTTAAGAAAGTGCCAGACTTCATCGTCGATATGGCATTTGAGTCATCCAGGCTAATGGTCCTGGGTGACTTTAATGCCTGGATCAACGACGAACTCTCGTAATTTGGACAACATTTCCTCCAGTTGATGAACTCACTGGGCCTGACACAGGTGGTTACCACTGCTAGTCATAAGTGTGGCCATTCTTTTGATCTGATCTTCCTCCTGGGGATTGAGGCCTCTGATCTGGGGGTGGAACCAGTTGGTTGGTCTGATCACTATACTGTGAGATTCAATTTTGGCACCCCCCCTTGTAGGCCGACCCCTGTGGAGATGGTCAAGTACCGACCTTTACGGAATATTACTTCTGATGGCCTCACTGCAGTACTTGACCTATTACAATTTGCTGTGCATTGCAAGGATCCAGAGACCTTGGTTTTGGCTTATAACAATGCCATTACCTCAGCCCTGGATTCTACTGCTCCAGTACATGTGCATCTTCTCTCCCTTCGACTTCCGGCTCCATGGTTTGATGGAGTCTTGAGGGAGCTGCGATGACTAGGACGCAGGTTAGACTGTTGTTGGAGGGAAATCCAGCTTATATGCTGACCATCTTAGACTATTAGAACATTACCAGTTCTATCAGTCAGAAATCTCTCGCAAGAAGGCAGAGTTCCTGTCTGGGGAAATTTCTGTGGCTCAGAACCAACCAGGTCAGCTTTTCAGAACGGTGGACAGGTTGTGCAACCCAGCCTGTCTACTGCTCCGAAGAGCCTTTTCACAATTACAGTGTGACAAGCTTGATTGGTTCTTTGCTGATAAGCTGGCCGACATTAGGTCAGAGATCCACTTGACACATTCTAGGCCAGTTGTTAGGGATCAGGGCTTGGTCACTATCCCTCCATTTTCCTGGAGTACCTTCGACCATCCAGAAATCATGGATGTTATGCGGATTGTCCAGGGGATGCGTCCTACATGCTGTAGTTTAGATCCGGGCCCTACACCTCTGATTATGGGTTGTGGTGATTCTATTGGCCCCGGTTCTGGCACAGATAGTCTGTTGACTTGACTCGGGTGAATATCCCTGTTCCTTGAAAGAGACAGTGGTGACACCATTGTCGAAGAAAGCTTCTCTGGACCCAGACTGTCTTGCAAACTACTGGCCTATCTCGAGTCTCCCCTTTGTGGGGAAGTTGATCGAGAAAGTAGTGGCAGCCCAACTGGAGAACCATTTGACCATTCATGGCATCTACGAACCTCTCCAATCAGGTTTTCGAAAGAGGCATAGTACCAAGACTGCGCAGGTTCGGGTGCTCAATGATCTCCTGATGGCGAGAGACCAGAGAAAATGGTCCATTTTGGTACTTTTAGATCTGTCATCAGTTTTTGACACCGTTGACCATGGGGTTCTGCTTGAGCACCTGAGATTTATCTGTAGTCTTTCTGGCCTGGTCCACAGATGGTTTACTTCTTTCCTCACCGGAAGAACTCAGAGGGTAGTTTTATTTTTTTTTTTCCTCTGATCCTATCTCCTTGTCTTGTGGGGTTCCTCAGGGCTCAGTATTGTCCTCCATGTTGTTTGCGGTGTATATGCTTCCCCTCTGAGACATTATGAGACGGTATGGGCTGAGGTTTCATTGTTATGCCAATGATACCCAGCTATACCTGTCTTTTGCCCCCGACCAGGAAGGAGCAGTATCGGTATTTAATACCTGCCTCAAGGAAATCCAGGATTGGATGAGGTCCAGTTGGTTGAAGTTGAATTCTGGGAAGATGGAGGTGATGGTTTTGGATCCTGATCGCCGGATAGGGGGACTTGAGGCAGGCTCCCCTTTAGGATTGTTTCTTGGGGGCGCTGAGCTTCAGGTCTCTGAGCAGGTGTGAGACCTAGGGCTGATATTGGATGCAGGGTTGACACTTCGGACTCAGGTGTCAGCTGTTGTTAAGTCATCTTCCTACCACCTGAGAAACATCACTAGGATCAAACATCTTGTTCTGTCCGGTGATCTGCCTACACTAATCCATGCCTTTGTGACCTTGCGTTTAGATTACTACAACTCGCTTTACTTTGGGCTTCCGGGGGTTGATGTCCACTGCCTGCAGCTGGTGCAGAATTCTGCAGCCCAGTTGTTGATGGGGATTCCTAGATCTTCCCATATCACACCGGTACTGCGGGAACTGCACTGGCTGCCAGTACAGTGGTGGACCACCTTCAAAATCGGATTACTGACTTATAAAGCCCTACATGAATTTGGCCCTGACTACCTGAAAGAGCTTCTGATTCCTTATCACCCTGTGAGACCGCTCCACTTGGCCAATGAGGGTTGCTAGAGATTCTGAGGGTGACTTTAAAATCTGCCGGGGCCCACGCTTTTATGTTCGTGGCCCCATCCCTCTGGAATTCTCAACCCCATCGAATTAGAGAGTGCACGACCGTGGGGAGCTTTAAACAGGCCCTAAAATCTTTTCTCTGGGTTAAAGCATATGGTAGTGATGATTTCTGATCTGTACTGTACATTTTCTGATGATGATTCTGTTTTTAATGTGTTAATTGTTTTACCGTACTGCACCTTGATACTTGAAAGGTGCATAATAAAGTATTATTAAAAAAGGAAACTATCCCTCGGTGGTCTCCCGGACTCCCCCACCCACAACCCGCACCCACCCACTGTGCACCCTGCCTCCCCACACACCCCCTCACGCCATACTTACCTCTGGAGTCTGGCGTGATGATCTTCGGTGGACTGGGAACACATCTGCACTCTTCAAAGCTGACTGTGAACTGAGGAAATGCTGGTAAACTGTATAATGTAATAAATATTTTTGTTTAACTTTAAAGGAGAACAGCAGTTATCATGTAGATTGTATGCCCGTAATCTATGTCCCTGGATTAGTTATCTCTGAATTATTGGTTATTAAACATGTAACTGACAGTTTTCTGCACTTACTGTGCTGTGTGTCATGATGTGTGGTTCCTCGCGAAGATCTGCGCCATGTTGAGATGGTCTGCCACCTCTCCTGCAGTTGCGTGCTTGTGCATGTAGCAGTGGAGGTCATGGGTAACTTTGAAATCGTACCCGAGCACTCACGGTGCCGCGCTAGAAAGCCTGGTGCTGTGCTTCTAAGCTGTTTGTTCGCTCTGCTGTTGCACCTGTCAGTGTGGGAATCCTCTCTCTCTATCCTCCAGCCGTGGTGACATACTGTCAATGATGGATGTGCTGAACAATATGAACAATGGAGCTTTGATCAGCTGCTAGAGAATTAAAAAAAACAAGTTGGTGTGCATCAGAATGTGGCTTTCTGTGTGCGTGGGGAGTTACTGTGCTTGGTCGGATGAGTACACGTCTGCAAAAGCACAGTAACCTTCCCCCCACACACACACACACAGAAAGCGACATTGTGAGGCACACCGTTGTTTTAATTCTGTAGCAGATGATCATAGCTGCATCGTCCGTATCGTCGTGCACATGCCTCACTGACAGTATGTAGCCATGGCTGGAGGTTAGAGAGAGTCCTCCGACACTGACATCTTCTGCTGTTGTCCCTATAAAATCGTTGGTTGTCCATATGAAGTCATTGTTTTGCTGTGTACAGGATCCTGCTTTTGTACCTCTGCCTGTCACTATTTTGAATTCCTTTGTTCTGAGTTATTGCTGTTCGTGTGCCCCCCCAAGTGACATGCCTGTTTCCTCAGTCGGCGTTCATCTCCCGCCACTCTGTAGCGCTACTGATGTGTTGCTTGTGCGAAATAGCTTGACACTGCAAAGGATATATGTTTACAGATGCAGTTCAGTCACTTGTTTGGGAGGTTTTACATGCAGTGTTAAGACCTTGGGAACTGTATCATAATGCAGTTGTGTTCTGTTGCTATGGTGATGTCTGTTCTCCTGCCATTTGGTGGCTGTCATCAAGCAGTGAGCCTCTATTTTCCCACTCATATGAAGTTTTGGTTACATGTATTTATTTTCCACCAATAAAAAACTGAATTTCTCAAAACTGCACTGGTGTCTTTTTTTTTTTTTATTGCTGGTACAACTGCTCTGTGGCTAGTCTGTATGCTGAAATCTGTAGAAATTTCATAGTAATTTGTTGTGTTGCCTGTACAACTTTTTACATCACTTATAAACATGCCAACATGTATGGTACAGTGTTGTGGTAACACAACATGTAAGAAAAAACGCGGTCTGAAACTCTCCTTTCATAGGCTCCCCAGTGATCCTACTTTGCAGCATCATTGGCTACATGCTATTGGAAAAAATTAATATGACATACTGAACTTTAGTCCCAGAAGAAATGATATTGTCTGCTCTGCTCATTTCCTGCCTGATGAATTCTGAGTCTCATTATCCACCATGTGTGACAGTGAGTATCTTTTTTTTTTGTGTCTACTTGTGTGGGTTGGGGGGATTTACTTGTGCTGGCTGATTGTTGGTGGAACCATGGGTACAAGTGTTGCCCAAGTGTATAACACAAAATACGTCGCACAAGGATGCAGTACCTGAGGTGAGGTTGTGGTGTGTCATACTGTATGCTTGTTACTTACTTGCTGCCTTGAAAAAGAGCCAGTACCTTGCTGTGGTACACACATTGTTACTAAAGGCCGGGCAATTTCAGTGGGTATGATTGCTCACCACTGAATCTGTGTGTGAACAATCACTGTCTTCTGCTGCTGGTTGTGGAACCGGCTGCAATGTGCTGTGTGTGTGTGTGTGTGTGTGTGTGTCTGGTGTATGTCTGTTTTTGTGTCTGTCCGTCTGTATGCCTGATATTGCACTACTCGTGCGAGTCAGTCACTGGTGGGCCACAGTGTCCAGAACTGTGTGGTGGATGGCATGTCAGGATGACAGTGTGAATGGACTTCTGTGAGGCCTGGCTACCTTGCCGTGGTACAGAGGCTTATTACAATGTTGATCAGACATTGTTACTAAAGGCTGGGCAATTCCAGTGAGTATGACTGCTCACCACTGAATCTGTGTGTGACCAATCTCCGTCTTCTGCTGCTGGTTGTGGAACCGGTTGAAATGTGCTGTGTGTGTGTGTGTGTCTGGTGTATGTCTGTTTTTGTGTCTGTATGCCTGGTATTGTACTACTCGTGCGAGTCAGTCACTGGTGGGCCACAGTGTCCAGAACTGTGTGGTGGATGGCATGTCAGGATGACAGTGTGAATGGACCTCTGTGAGGCCTGGCTACCTTGCCGTGGTACAGAGGCTTATTACAATGTTGATCAGACATTGTTACTAAAGGCCGGGCAATTTCAGTGGGTATGATTGCTCACCACTGAATCTGTGTGTGACCAATCTCCGTCTTCTGCTGCTGGTTGTGGAACCGGCTGCAATGTGCTGTGTGTGTGTGTGTGTGTGTGTGTGTGTGTGTGTGTTGTATGTCTGTGTTCATGTGTGTCTGTCTGTATGCCTGGTATTGTACTACTCGTGTGAGTCAGTCAAGGGGGGCCACAGTGTCCAGAACTGTGTGGTGGATGGTATATCAGGATGACGGTGTGAATGGACCTCTGTGAGGCCTGGCTACCTTGCCGTGGTACAGAGGCTTATTACAGTGTTTATCAGACATTGTTACTAGAGGCTGGGCAATTTCAGTGGGTATGATTGCTCACCACTGAATCTGTGTGTGACCAATCTCCGTCTTCTGCTGCTGGTTGTGGAACCGGCTGCAAGCCTGCAATGTGCTGTGTGTGTGTGTGTGTGTGTGTGTGTGTGTGTGTGGTGTATGTCTGTGTGCATGTGTGTTGAGTAACAGTACAGAGATATCATGATATGTGTTGTAATGTATGATGCCTATATTTTTTTTGCTTTACAGATGGAGAACAACAGAGACATCCTCAGTTACGTGAAGGTTCTGTTCCCTTCATCTTCCATGAGCGGAGCTCAGAACTTGGACAGTCTGAATTGATGTCAGTGCAGGTAATTGTGAGACTTGACCAGAAGGAATCAGAGCATATGTTGAATTAAACGGCCATGTTAGTTATGTAACTGATGGCCACCGCTCATCAACACTACCTCAAGCATGTGACCATGTGTGTCCAGTCAAACAGTGCTGCAAAGGGGCCGATCATAGAACAGTGCATTACTCACTTTTCTCATGCATGCACATACAGCATAATTCTATGCCTTGAATATGCTTGTTCTGCTGTAGTTGTGACATCATTTTGGTGTCACCAGTACTAACATACTAACATACTAAAATGCCAGCAGAACAGGCCTAACGGTCTTTTGCGTCTGCTTGTTTGGTCAGCTCCCAACCTGTGAGCTGACCTTGCTGCCCCCCTTGCCTTCTCTGGCTTCTCCCTTCCCAGTTCCAGATATTCTCACTGCATTGGATTTTGCTTCCAGAACCCTTCCCCTGTACCTGTCCCACCCCCTTTTGAAACTCTACACTGTCTCTGCTTCCACTAGCCCCCTAGGCAGCACATTCCATGGCTCCACCACCACCCTCTCAGTGAAGTAGCACCTCCTCCTTTCTCCCCTGAATCTTCCCCCCTCCAGCTTCCACCCATGACCTCTAGTGGCCCCCTCCTCCTTCCTTCGAAGTACCCTGCCTGCTCCTCCCCTATTCACCCCCTTCATGTACCTGAAGACCTCTATCATGTGCCCCCGTTCCCTTCTCTCTTCCAATGTGTACATATTTAGCTCTTCGATCCTCTCCTCATAGGTCCTGTCCCCCAAGCCCCAAATAATTTTGGTTGCCCTCCTCTGGACCCTCTCCAGTAGTTTAATGTCCCTCTTTAAGTGTGGCCTCCAAAACTGCATGCAGTACTCGAAGTGCAGCCTCACCATCAGTTATACAGAGGGAGCATCACTTCCCTCCTTCTGGAGGTGATCCCCCTAGCAATGCATCCCAGCATCCTGTTGGCCTTGGCTGCTGCCCTCCTACAAGTCTCCGAGTTGTTCATCTTGATATCCACCACCACCCCCAGGTCCCTCTTATCCATCGAGACTTGTAGCATGTCCCCCCCAGGGTGTACACTTGGCCCAGGTTTCTGGCCCCCAGGTGCAGTACCTTGCATTTCCCTGCATTGAACCTCAGCTTCCACTTTCTAGACCATCTTTCCAGAGCCTCAAGGTCCCCCCTGTAGGGCCACCCTCCCATCCTCCCCATCCACCACCGCCCCCAGTTTCGAGTCATCTGCAAAGAGACTCATCTCACTCCTGATACCTGTCCTTATGTCACAGACGTAGGAGTTGAACAGGAAGGGCCCAAGGACTGATCCCTGTGGGACCCCAGTAATGATCCTCCTTGGGGATGAGACTATCCCGCCAACTACAACCCTCTGGGTCCGGTCCTGGAGCCAATTTCCTATCCATCTGATCATCTGGTTCCCCACCCCCATTTCTCCTAGCTCATCCAACAGGCCCTCATGAGGAACAGAGTCAAATGCCTTGCTGAAGTCTAGAAAGAGGACATCCACTGGTCTACCCAGGTCCAAGGCACTCGTCACCCAGTCATAGAACTCCACAAGGTTTGTCTGACATGATTTCCCCAGAACAAATCCATGCTGTCTATCGTCCAGGCACCCCTGACTTTTCCAGGTCCCCTCCTAGCCTCTCCTTGACAATGCCCTCCATCACCTTGCCCACCACCAATGTCAGGCTGACAGGCCTGTAGTTCCCTGC
This sequence comes from Neoceratodus forsteri, assembly GCA_016271365.2. NCBI lineage: Eukaryota > Metazoa > Chordata > Ceratodontiformes > Ceratodontidae > Neoceratodus > Neoceratodus forsteri. The sequence continues at coordinate 709,276,477 of CM028138.1, read as the reverse complement.
CATCTCCCTTGATTCCCCCTTGTGGATAGGTACTATATGCACCACCTTCCAGTCCTGGGGCACCCACCCTGTCCTCAGAGAAATGGTATAAAGCTCCACCAGGGGTTTTGCCAGGACATCCACAAGTTCCTTCAGCACTCTGGGATGTAATTTATCTGGCCCTGGTGCTTTCTCTGTCTTAAGGGACCTGAGGGCTTCCCTCACTCTCTCTGCTGTGATTTCCACTTCAGCTACCTCTTCTCCCTGCTTAGCCTTCCCTCTTCCTGCCAGTGAGTACGGCACAATGACTTGTAATGCTCCCCCATATTTATTGTTCCATTATCCTTCCATTGTTTTTTTACAGCACTTATGTATACTGACTATGCTGTGATGATTTCATGCTAACTAAATAATGTACCTTGGGGGTGTCCTCAAATGTATATTGACTTCCACTCTCCTCAGCAGGCATGGTTCTGCAGTTTCATATCAATAAGACATTGTTTGACAGCACAGACTCACACTGTATGCCATTCATCTTAATGGCATGGAACGTAGTTTGTGATATCATATAATGTTGAGGCAGTATGAAGCCAGACAATAGCAACTGCTCAGCAGACATGGACTCAGGCTATTTACCAAAGTAAGTGACACACATTATTACTGTCAGGAAAGTGTTGTCAACTATATCTGAATACTGGCTATCCAATAGCAGAACCACTGTAGGGCATGTACAGGTGTGAAACCCATTTCCTATGAGCTGTAAGCATTTGTAATGTAGTCCCAAGTTGCTTTGCACACATGTGAAGGACTGTGTTTTCTCCATTGTCTGCACTACCTTAGATATTGTTGTATGTCAAGGTCCACTTGCTAGCAAAGACAGTGTACAACTGCCATAGCGCTGACACTTGATAGCAATTAAACCTCGCTGCACAACAGTATCCTTGCTTTGTATGACCGGTCACACACAGTCCTCTAAACAGCATTTTTACCACATCACTGCTGTATAAGTACTGGTAACCTTGTCACAATGTTGTTGTACCACATTTGACATGTCATTGTATGGTATTCTACCATTTACAGTAAGAACAGCATTCTTTACCTTTGTTCTTCTCTGAAACAATACACAGCCTCCACACACACAAACAACCACATAGACACACAGACCACAACATATTATCTTGTGTGAAAGCTCTCTTGATATGTCTTCCTGTGCTTCCCAGTCACAGTGTATTCTAACTGATTTCCTGTCATGTCCACCCTATTAGGTAATGAATACTGAGCCCATTGTGTCCTCTGAAAGAAGCACATCAGGCCATCATCAGGGTATCACAAGCGGCAGCATTGCCGTGCAGTGTTGTGTTGATATGTATGATTTTGCATGCCAGTTGCCAGAAACACCTGAGAATGTGTATAAGGATCATACATACAGTACTAGTTCCAAGGATGATACAGAAACACAACATGCACATGAACACCCGGGATCAAGTTTGCATGATCACAATTCGGTCGCTTTGGTTGATGTGAATCTTGACTCCAGTCTGCCATTGCCACCACCACTAACATCGACTCCAGTGAAACCAAAGACTGCTAATGAAACCTACCATGACCACAGTGTCTCCATGCTGTCTTCACAGACAAGTGAGTTGATGGAAACGCAGCAGTCACTGTTTGTACCATCCTCTGAGTCAGACTCTGAAGAGTACAATGATGCCAATGACGATGACACATTTTCGAGCAGTGATGGCATTGTGAATGAGACTAAGTTTCTTGTTTTTAAAAGTTGTCTTCTAACTCTTCTCAGCACGTTGGTGTGCTAAATCTGTCATGTACCACTGATGCTGACTGACAGCTTTGTACGTGGAACCATGTATGTGGCCAACTTCTGCTGTTGCAATAGCCATGACTTCACATGGTGCTCTCAACCTTTGATAAATAAAATGGGGGCTGGAAATCTGCTGCTTTCTTCCAGCATTCTATTTAGTGGAAATACCTACAACTGAATTGCGCAGTTCTTGAAATTTGGAGGTATTCCGTTCATTTGCAAGATCAGATCCAGAAGCAAATGATTTGATACCTTTTAATGGACCAACATAGATGTAACAACAAGAACAAAGTGCTCTAGCTTTCGGACCAACCAGTCCTTCTTCAGAAGCTCATGGCAGTTGTTTAGAAAATACAATACTTATAACAGCTAGATAAAGCAGAAAAAAACAGAAAAAAATCCCCATTGGTTTAAAATACTCATTTAAAAAAAAAAAAAAAAACCAGAAGATGATGTCAGAGAAGTTTAACAGTACAATACTGCCCTCAGTCCGAAAGAACCTTGGGTTCAGATGTGCTTGGTGCAACACACATACAAAGAAGCCTACTGCATATAAATTTAATTGACATAAGATAACACAGCTGAAGCAGATAACTCCTAAATCAAGCTATGAGTGTCACAGTTAGTATAAGGATGTGATTACTGAAAGGCAACCCCCACCCAGCTTAAAGACAAACTAAGATAGTTATAGGGCTCATGAAATTACAATGTATGCATTAAAGACAAAATTACCAGTAAAGTTGTCTAAAAAACATCAGTGCACACTGTGTGATGTGTAAAACCTAGCTGGACATGTCACCCAGCTGTATTCTCAAGCTAAATAAAGGCCCAAGAAATTGCAAAACCTCAGGACTATATAAATGATAATTTAAATATAAATTGATAATATTAGTGTCAAACAAAAACTCTAGTCGAGGAACCTCAAGGAATTAAGACCATGCAGCCTGATATGTACTGATGTCAATATATACTGAGAATGTAACAACTTGATGTACCACAAGTGTCTAAGGAATCTGAAAAAGAGATAAAAATGTAATTTCTCTCCTCCTCTTCATACAAACAATACCATCTAACCCACCCCACATCACAGTAATGTGGGTGGGGGAGATACATAGCTTAAAGGAGATGTTGTCTTTCTGTGTTATCATATGTCAATTAAATTTATATGCAGTAGGCTTCTTTGTATGTGTGTTGCACCAAGCACATCTGAACCCAAGGTTCTTTCGGACTGAGGGCAGTATTGTACTGTTAAACTTCTCTGACATCATCTTCTGGTTTTTTTTTTTTTGTTTTGTTTTTTTTTTTTAAATGACTATTTTAAACCAATGGGGATTTTTTTCTGTTTTTCTCTGCATTATCTAGCTGTTATAAGTATTGTATTTTCTAAACAACTGCCATGAGCTTCTGAAGAAGGACTGGTTGGTCCGAAAGCTAGAGCACTTTGTTCTTGTTGTTACATCTATGTTGGTCCATTAAAAGGTTTCAAATCATTTGCTTCTGGATCTATTCTTGCAAGGACCAATACGGCAACTACTAAATCTCCGTTCATTTGCAAGTCACAATACCTGACGATCCAGAAGACCTACATGTTCCTAGTAGTAAATAGGGCATGGCTACATAAGAAGAATGAAACATGGGAAACATTGACGGACAAACAACTGATGGTAGTTGGAGATGGCCGTTGTGACTCACCGGGACATAATGGCAAATACTGTACATACACAGTTATGGACAGGGCCCCGAGTTTTCCGCGATTCCATGAGTGCAGCAAACAGCTGAAATATCCGTGGAATTTGCCGTCACCTCTGATGGAATTCGTGGCCACCACGGAACAAACGTGCCCCTCTCACATGTTAGGCATGCACGCCTGTGAGCCCACCCCAGCATGGCAAAGCTTCATTTGCCAATGGGGTGCCCAATCCCCATCAGTTCACTGCCCCCAAAAAGGTTTCAATGCCGCTGGGAGCCCACCCAGCGTGTCACTTTCTTGCTGCCGACTGGGTGCCCAATCCCCCATTGGCTTCACTGCCCCACAAGCTGCCTGGTGCCATGCTGGGAGCCCACCCCAGCATGGCAAAAGTCCCTCTTGTGTGGGAATCCAAATAAAAAAAAACCCAAAACAAAAAACCTTCCATCGTTGCTTCTTTTGCCCCTCCCCAACCCGCACCCACCCTCTGCATACCCACCTCCCCACCTAACCCATACTTATCTCCGAACCCAGCGATGATCTTCTGTGGACCGAGAACATGTCTGCACTCTTCAAAGCCGACCCGTGAACTGAAGAAATGCCGGTAAGCTGTATAATGGACTAAATGGATTTTTTCAACTTTAGTGCATATCTCAGCCATTTCTGGGAATTTTTTCACCAAATTTTCAACATGGGTTTTGGGGCCCCACCTCATGAACTGTGACACTGTTATTTCATTAATCAGTCCCAAGGTGGTTTCACTGTGACCGCAGAACCACCTTTCCAGAATGATTAATGAAATGACAGTGTCACAGTTCATGAGTAGGCTCTAAACCCTATGTTGAAAATTGGTGAAAATATTCCCAAAACGACTGTTTTACGAGCGAGCATTGCGCAGTTCCTACACACGCTTGTAACTTCAAGCATTTTTAATATTTTCACTCCAGATTTTCAGTATTGCCATTTTACCACACCTCCTTATGAACAGTACAACTGTCATTTTTCACATCTCACCCGAAATGTGTTTTCACACATGTAGCTCACAATGGCGCGGTTGGTGTGCGAAATCAATGTTCCAAACAGATTAATGAAATCACAGTGATACTGTTCATGAGCAGAGGTCTTAAACTGGCTATGTTGAAATTTGGTGATAACGCCCATAAATGACTGTATTACTGACGTGCATGTGTCGAATATGACAAAAAGGAAAAAATTAAGAGGTAAAAATGTGCCACAGAATTGCCGAAGAAATAGGTGTTGAGTGCTGCAGAAGTTCTGTGGCAAATGAGAACCCTGCCGCAGAACTTTGCTCCAATGTGCCGCAGAAAAATCGGGGCCCTGGTTATGGATATGCATACCAATGCCATACTAGAGTCGTCGCTGGTTCAGGTGTCAGAGGTTTCTAGTGACAAATTAATGGAGAAAGAAGGTTTCATACGTTGCATGTCAAGCATCTTGGATGCTGGTATGAGTGTGAAATCAGTGGCAACAGATCGACACCCCCAAATATCCTGCTTGATGAACAAGGGAAGCATCTTTCCGGGTGTTCAACATCAATATGATGTCTGGCATGTTGCCAAATTGATCGTCAAGAAACTCACTGCAAAGGCTAAGCAAAGACACTGTGAGAAACTCATGCCATGGGTCAGATCAGTTCTGAACCACTTCTGGTGGTCTGCCAATACCTGCGGTGAGAACAGCACTCTTCTTAGAGAGAATGGATTTCAGTACTCGAGCACGGCAAATATCCACTCAGAATGTCGCGTTGAGTTACAAAATGTGACCATGGTCCACTTATGGAAACTGAACGTACAACACTGACTGGCTCATCAAAGGGGAACCAGCATATGAGGCACTAAAAAGTGTTGTTCTAGATACCCGGCTCCTGAAAGACATGGACAAAATAACGCAATTTTATCACACGGGGTACATCGAGGTTTTCAACTCTCTGTTGAATAAATACTACACCAAAAGGCAGCATTTCAGCTATCATGGTATGCTGGCACAGACACCGCTGGCAATGCTTGTCTACAGCGAAAATCATAACCTGTCACAGGCAGTGATAAAGACAGGTAAATTCAAGGGAAAACCACAACATAAGTTTGTGTTCTCCAAGGTGACGAAACAATGGATTGTTAAAAGTGTCAAGGTTCGCAAGACATACCATTATGTGGTACAGTTGCTGAATGATGTTGTACATATGAGGCAGGGAACCTTATGTGAAGTGCCTGTTATACAGGCACTGGAACTACCACCCAATATTGCCGGCACAAAGAGGCCAGCAAAAGATGAGTTACTGGAAAAACATTTCTCCAGATTTAAGCAAAACTGAAAGATGTAACAACACCCTGTCACGGTTAATAATGAGGTACTCAAAAACTGCTGTTCTACCTTCCATGGAAAAGATCCGCTTGGCATTACTACACCAGAGTTTCAACATGATTGTCACCTGTTAATGTGTTTCTGTTTTGTTACATACAATGATTTATAGCGGTGATAATTGGGAGGGTGAATCCTTCTAGCTGTTCATGTTTGCATCCACTTAGCCTTATGCGTTTCATTCATATAGTGTACTGCTGCAAGTGGACAGTCACCAACAACGCCAGATCCTGCTCCTCATTTTAAGTTGCCATTTTGATAACATCCACACCGTAACTGTGTGCATTGTTTATATCGTAAAATTCAAGACATTTCACTTCTTGGCATTGAATACAATGTGCACTGTGACCAACCAGTATGGCACTGTTTCAAAGTCATCCTGCAGTCATGTGCCACCCTTCACACCATCAACCTCAGCACAGATGTCGGTGTCTAAGCAGAAGAAGGCTGATCTTATTCTTGAATCCAACCGCTATGTGTGCGATGAAAATGTTAACCGGGAGTGGGCACAGTTCTTGCACTGTCACCACAAGTTTGGTGGTGAGGATACGTCTTTATTTCCCCCCGTTTGCCCTCGTGCAAACTGTTATGTGCAGTTAGCATGTTTGCTGTGTGCACATCCCATATTTAGCGATGTGTGGGACAGATCATTACTGCCTCTGCCAGGACCAGTGCCCGGACCCATGAATGTGTCTCCTCTTCACCCGGTTCCTTTTCTACCCTCAGGGACATTATGCAATCCAGCACCCTTCACTCCGTGATCACCCCATGTGTGGTTGTCTCACCAACATTGCTGTAACCCCTTTCAGTGCAGGTATGCGACAATCACTGTCCATTTAGCACACAGAAAAGAATGACTACATGAGTTCTCTTCCCCTTTGTGTACACACCCACTGCCTTTCAAGATTACTAGTATTTGATCATCGCCCCTCATTGTTTGCCACATATACCAGAAGCAAGGCATTTCCCATTCCTTTAGGAAACATGTTAATTTCTTTTCCCTTCCTCCCATTGCAGTCCACAACAGTCTGCTGACTTCCCAAGATTTGCTCAAAGTGTTCTTCTTATCATCTGCCTAGTTTGGTCTGTCATATGTAAAGAAGGCCCTACCCAGAAGCTGCCTCCCAACTGTCCCCTTACTGTACCCTCAACCCGTAACCATGAAAAAGTATGCAGTATGATTTCTATGGTGTTAAGTGCAGTGGACCTCCACTACTGTTTCACTGCACCTGTACTGTTATATCTCACTCTCATAGTAACAGTCTTCCTTAATTTTGTGACACGTCTATGTGAATTACTGCACCTGGTTCACATCATCCACAACAGTCAATCATCGGTACAAGGTATTTCATGAGGTGGTACTATTCATACAGGCAACGTACCACCGCAAACTCCCACAAACCTGTTTGTGCTTGGCTGTGACTTGTTTAACATGTTATATGTGTAATTATTCAAATGATGTTGCTGTTTGAACATGTTTAGAATTACAATGTCACAGGTAACTAAACGCTGTTTAAGAAGAATGATTGATTGAAGTTGCTGTTACATATGTAAATGGCTTCAATTTTGATTAATTGTTAACAGTGCAGTTTACTCAGTGGTAGAGTATAATGATGCTTACAGTATTAACAGTTTTACAGATGTTCAATTTTATTTTTTACGCAATGCATAAATGATGCACGTATTGTCTTCCAAAGTTAATGTCAGATCACACAAAATAAAGTAGTGCATGGAACATCATGCCCATAACAGCTAACAATGTGTTACAACAAGTAATGTTTGCAAACTGTGTTTCTGGTATGTAGTCATTTTACAGAACCGTGATAAACAAAAACTTTCGATTTGGCTGTCAAACGGACTGTGAGCTGAACTCCTGCAGTAAGGAGCTGGCCAGCAGTTCGTCTTCATTATCTTCATCAGCCTCTCTGAAACCTTTGTATATCCCACTAGCCTCGGGCAACTTTGATCTAATGGCTGTGACGGCGCATGCAGGGATGACATGGCAAATTTTTCTGCCAAGGATATCATGAACCCAATGGATATACTGAATGTATGCAGCTAACCTCATCAACCTAAACAGCAGAGCAACAACGGTCATTAGAACAGTAAAGACAGCAAGAGTGCTGTACTTATAATAACATTATCTTACTGATTTCAACACAGGACACAGATGGACGTCTACCATATAGAAGCAGTGGTGGGTGGACTGGATGAATGATGCAGCTGCGAGGGGGGCATACTCAACATGGATCAGTTGTCAGAGAAGTGGCAGGTGCTGTGCCATGCAAACAAGTGTCAGGTTGTGCAGTTTCTGGTGAACAACCCAAGAACACATTACTGCCGGGAAGGGATTAAGGTGATTAAGGTGGTGATAAGTGAGGATAACAGGGACATAGGCATGATGGTAACAGGGACCATGAGTAACACTGCCAAGTGCATTACAGCTGCTGCAAATGCAATCAAAATGGTGTAATGCATTGCAAGGGTTTTTGGATCAAGTCAAACAGAGGTGAGGTTGACCATCCACATGTCAGTATTAGAGCCATAGTGACAGTACTGTACGCAGTTTTCGATGCAATACCTGAAGCGTGATATCATGCTACTGGATGGTGTGCAGAGAAGGCCACCAAAAATGGGGTATGGAATGGAGGGGAGACAGTATTATAGCAGGCAGGGACAGTGGAATATGTACCCCATGATGGACAGAAGGGACAGCGGGGGAAGGCACAGTGGCAGTGATGGTAGAGGTGGTGGATGCCACACATAGCACCACGTTGGAGACATGGGTTTGGGGACGGGATCAGGGCCAGTGGGTGTCAGAGGGTAGACTAGGATCAAGCACCACAAGGGATGTTATACTAGTCCTGGGGTCAGTTCATGGGGTGTTCTGAACACACGACGCAACTGTGCCTGTGGAACCATGGGCATCGGTGCACAGGCAGCTGTTCGACAGCAGGGGTGTGGAGGACATCATGGACATTTGACTGTAGCGTGCATTACCACGCCATATGTATGTACCTTTGTCCTGCCTGCTGATGCCCTCAGGGGCAGGAGAGACTGGGGGAGAAAATGGAAAAAAAAAATCAGTCCAAAATGACAACCAATACAACCCTTAGATTGCCTACCTGCAGGAAACACACCATTGTGCAGGAACTCCAAGGAGAGAAGGAGTAAAGTAGGTGGGAAACAGGACTCAGAAAGACACTGTAGGGCCAGATTCTGCATGAGGGACATACGGAGATGAACAGGGTCTGAAGGAGTGTAATGAGGGGGCAGCAAGGCAGGGAACAAAAATTAAAGTGGAAAACAAAGGGACGTGGGGACTCAATAGAGACAATAAACTATGTGATTGGAGTCCATAAGGATGGGTCACATGGTGTCACTTAACTTAGGAGTGTGAGGGACACCAGATGGAAGAGGCTAACAGCAGACACAAGAGGCATCTGGAGGTAAGGGGTTTTGAGGGATCGCAGACAGTAGAGCCAATGAGGGAAGGTAGAACAGTCAACCATAATATAAAAAAAGAGAAAGTTAAACAGAGGAATGTACTACATGATTGCAATACCTATTAGGCGCTGGTGTTGCCGGTTGCAGATGACGATAACAGGAGCAGATGGTGATCAGTGCTAGGCATACTACAAATGGGTCTAAGCAACCAGTACCAAAGTATGGATCTTGTGTGATGCACGTCACACCATCCAGCTTGTCTCCCAGTTGATGACCAACCTCTGCACAGCAAAGGCACTCCCTGATAGTTGACAAAATGATGCAGTTGCCACATGTGCACCAACTGAGGTCATCAAGGCGACTTGGCCAAAGTTCTGCCTCCTCATCAGATGAGCTGGTGTCGTGGGTTGATGAATGATGTGGTTGCTGCCTCTGCGGCTGAAACATATATGGCCTAATGTGGCCAGATGCAGCAGCTACACTTTCAAAAATCTCCATACAGATCTGTGCTGCCTCACTGTCACTGTCGCCCGAAGTGCTGCTACTTTCCTCTGATAAATGCTTGATGGACACAGTGGCCATTGTTTCTGTAAGACAATTACGTATCTGTGTCAAAATACTGTACTCAGAACTGCTATCATAAAGAAATGTTTGCATTTGTATATTACATTGCAGGTCAAGGCATACACGGTGACACAGTCACACACGGGGTACCACCCACACACAACATATGATAGCACGTTCACCAACCAGCACTGAAATAACACTATCACTCCCACAGATGTATTAGGTTTTCCAAAATTATCCAAATTAAAGTTGTCTGGCTTTTAGTTACAATGTCTGATCAACATTGTGATAAGCCTCTGTACCACAGCAAGGTAGCCAGGCATCACAGAGGTCCATTCACACCGCCAACCATACATGCATTCTGTCATACAGTTCTGGGCACTCTGCCCCATAACGGACTGACACACAGGACTATTTACATGTCAGAGACACACTCAGGCGCATTACACACACACACCCAGACAGAAAACACGACACACACAAACACATAGATACAGCCACACAGTATGCAGGCCCCCCCCACACACACATAGTAACATAGCACATTCTCCACCCAGCACCCGAACACAAGTATCAGTCCCACAGATTTATTAGGTTTTCCAAAATTATCCCAATTAAACTTGTCTGTCTTTTAGGTACAATGTTTGATCAACATTGTGATAAGCCACTGTACCACGGCAAGGTAGCCAGGCCTCACAGAGGTCCATTCACACCGCCAACCATACATGCATTCTGTCATACAGTTCTGGCCACTCTGCCCCATAACGGACAGACACACAGGACTATTTACATGTCAGAGACACACACTCAGGCGCACACACACACACACACACACACACACCCCCAGACAGAAAGAAACATGCAGACACACACAAACACGCAGACACACACAAACACGCAGACACACACAAACACACATAGATACAGTCATACACAGTATGCAGGCCCCCCACACACACACACAGTAACATAGCACATTCTCCACCCAGCACCCAAACACAAGTATCAGTACCACAGATTTATTAGGTTTTCCAAAATTATCCCAATTAAACTTGTTTGTCTTTTAGGTACAATGTATGATCAACATTGTGATAAGCCACTGTACCACAGCAAGGTAGCCAGGCCTCACAGAGGTCCATTCACACCGCCAACCATACATGCATTCTGTCACACAGTTCTGGCCACTTTGCTCCATAACGGACAGACACGCAGGACTATTTACATGTCAGAGACACACACTCAGGCACACACACACAGACAGAAAGAAACACGCAGACACACACAAACACGCAGACACACACAAACACGCAAACACACACAAACACACATAGATACAGTCATAAACAGTATGCAGGCCCCCCACACACACACACAGTAACATAGCACATTCTCCACCCTGCACCCAAACACAAGTATCAGTCCCACAGATTTATTAGGTTTTCCAAAATTATCCCAATTAAACTTGTCTGTCTTTTAGGTACAATGTATGATCAACATTGTGATAAGCCACTGTACCACAGCAAGGTAGCCAGGCCTCACAGAGGTCCATTCACACCGCCAACCATACATGCATTCTGTCATACAGTTCTGGCCACTCTGCTCCATAACGAACAGACACACAGGACTATTTACATGTCAGAGACACACACTCAGGCGCACACATACACACACACACACACACACACACACACACACACAGAAACACGCAGACACACACAAACACGCAGACACACACAAACACACATACTGTAGATACAGTCATCCACAGTCTCCTGCCCCCCCACAACACTGAGATAGCACATTCGCCAACTGAGCACCCGAGAAAAAGTATCAGCCCCACAAACTTCCTGTTTTCTGAAATCATCATAGATGAATTTGCATGGCTTTTACAGGATTAATTTATCTAATTCCTGCAATGGGACTGTTCCACCACCAAAACATGCATGACATTAAGCAGGCACCATTCCTCAGATTTTAAACATGCTAGGCGGGAACCATGTTCACCCATTACCTGTGGTTTACATTGCACCTGTGGCTCATAACGTTTACGAGGGCACCAGTTCCAGGACTTTTCAGTGTGGAAGGGGACATCATATTGCCTGTACCCAGACAGTGTGTTGCTATACCTGTGAGATTCTGAAAAGGAACTGCCTTCGGTGTTTGCACTGCTTCATATGCATATCACAGAATATACAGATATGGGAAACTGTCCAGTAATCGCATCAATAAGTGGATCTAGGATGGCACTATAGCCTACAGGTTATGGTTCAGACCTGTGAATGACCTTGATAGAGCCTGAAGAACTGGGTTTCAGTCACAGAAACTCCACTTGCATACTACATACTACATGACTTTGAACAAGTCACCGCCACAGTGCTCCAAGGTCACCCATGAAAACAGCAAGTTGTGCATACTGGCACTTACACAGTTACAAAAATAATAAGGCATACAGCCATGGACAAAATGAGGGAGCATAACTGTAAAGACCACACGACTTTTTTATGAACAGCAGCAATAACAGCTCCATCTCTACACAAATAGGAATCAAAATGCTGGACAGCATGTTGAGATAATACGGACACACATACTAATGTAATGTGGGCATGACATCACCTGCAGCCCTTACCTCCAATCTCTGGACTCGGAGCTGCAGGCGTTATGTGGCTGACTGGACCCTCTCTATGTCTATGCATATCATCACATGCAATAGCCAGGGATCCTCAGAGATACCAAGGGGCACTATTGCATGCGGATCATAATAAACACATAACAAGGTCTTGCCTAGCAACCACTATCCTGGGTGTGAGTACACAGAGGGCCATGGTGGACCACAAATACATGAAATTGAGATAAATAACACAGTCCCCAATGGGATTCAAACTGCTGATCTCATCACACAATCATGTGCTGTGAACAGCAGAACACAATGCCTTTTTCTATATTGTAATTATCAGCAGTCTTCATATTGATTCTGCTTACACCACTGTTGAGACTCTGAATTGTAAAGGAACTCGATAAGAAAATTAGATGGAGAACACCATAACTGCATTGCAAACAGCAACACTGTAACGTACATGGAAAATAACATACTGAATGAGGCACTCACACCAACTCAGGTTCACTTGTGGCACTAATATTAGACAGCAAGAAGCATTGAGTGCAGGCGTGATTGACACAGGAGTGCACACACAGATGCACTCACTTCACCGCACATGCGCAATAGCAAGACGCTCGGGGTCACAGGTCACAAAGCGCATCCACAAGCAAGGCACATGATGCGCACGTTAGACTCGAAGTGCAGCGGCAGAACACTCAACCGCACAGCATGGAGCATCCAATAGTGGGCTAAGGTAGGAACAAAACTATGACACACACAGAAATGATGCAGGTAACAAAAGGAAAGGCTTTGCTGCTAGGCTATATTCCTGGGAACACTAATGGAAACTGCAGCAACTGAGTTCAGTACTGTTCTCCTTTAAGTAATGAATATATTGCATCAGCCAATTCCTTGTTTGTTTGTTTTTTTTTTACCAGGAGAGACACACTAAGCTGAAGCATGTTTATAGGTGCAACCTGGGAGCACAAGGAAGTTAAGTGACTTAGTCACAGTCACACAGTATTCAAGTAGAGGCTTTGGAATTCAAACCCAGGTCTCCAAGTTTCCAGCTCAGAGCCTTTAACCACTGCGCTATACTGCCTCCTTCTTAGTAGAAGCGTCCTGTTCTTTCTTCTTGCCTTCATCATCTTATTTTGGGGTCACTGCCCTTCACATTCTGTCCATTTCTGATTTTACTAGCCTCTCAGTCATATCTACTAATATTGCCTACCTACTATTCTCATAATTTCTCTATTTGATATGTTATAGATTTTTCTTGTTTGATTTCCCATTTCATAAATCATTCCTAATAGAGCTGCTAACTCTGTATCCTGGTTCATTTATCCTCCATACTGTTTCTAAGCCCAATCTGGGATCTCATTGTCTTTTCTTAGCACTTTTTATGTTGTCTTGCATGTGCGTAAGCAACATCTTGCAGTAATAGCACATTGAGAGGTGTGTCAGTGTTGGCGAATGCAGAGCACGCTTTAGTAGGTGTGTCCCTCATTCTCCAATTAGCCAGCATGGTAGTGCTGATGCAAAAATTATGTAAAGAGCCACCAACTTGAAAGAAATCTGCCGCTGCAATCAGAGACAAGCTTGTCATGCAGCGGCAGAGATGACACGCCTCCCGTATGTGCCTTTCCTGGTGTAACATTTCAATAAACATGGCGGTGGCTCCTGCTGCCACCATACAATCCCCAAGCAAAGCTGACAACGGGGGTGCAATCCCTGTGGTGACATGTCCCCTACCCCCCCCACATTGTGTGGCACTGGGAGCCCGCCCCAGTGTGCCGCCGCTCACACAAAGCTGGCTGTGTCAGCATGTTCCTCCCCCACCTCTTGTGTGGCACACTGGAAGCCCACCCCAGCATGCCCAACAAACAGTCTCATGATGCCTTTTTTTTTACCTGAAAGAAAGAAAGAAAACAGTCCCTCGTTGTCCATGGTGCTCCCCTCCCCAACCTGCACCCTCTCTCTGCGCACCCCACCTCCCCACACACTCCTCACCCCATATTTACCTCCAGAGGTTCAGCACTGTGATCTTCAGTGGCGCAGAAACATATCTGGACTTTTCAAAGCCAAACTGCAAAAAAAAAAAAAAAAATTGCCGGTAAGCTATATAATGGCATTGAGTGTGTGTTTGTTTTGGAGAGGTTCAACAGGTGGATACCTCAGCCAATTTTTTAATTTTGGCTCCAAATTTTCAACATGGGGTTCTTGAGACCCCACCTCATGAACACATGCACTGTCATCTCGTTATTCAGTCCCAAAAGACGATTTCGCAGCCACTGCACGGAATCACTTTTTGGGACTGATTACCGAAATGACAGTGCCACTGTTCATGAGGTAGGGTCACAAAAAGCCTGTGTTGCAAATTTGGTGAACAAAGTCTAAACAATTACTGTGTTACGAGAAAGTATTGTGCAGTTTCCACGCACGCTCATAACTTCAACAATTTTTAATATTTTCACTCCAGATTTTCAAAATTGCCATTTTTTCACATCTCCTTATGAACAGTACAGCTGACATCGTTCACATCCCACCTGAAATGTGTTTTTGCACGTCTGGCGCACAACGCCATGGTCGATGTGGGAAATCAACTTTTGGGACAGATTAACAAAATTACAGTGCCACTCTTCATGAGCGGAGGTCCCAAAATGCCTATGTTGAAAATCTGGTTAAAAAAATCCCCAAAATAATTATGTTATGGGCATTTATTGCACAGTTTCTATGCACGCTTGTGACTTCACCAATTTTACGTATTTTCACTCCAGATTTTCAACATTGCCATTTTTTTACACCTCCTTATGAACCGTACAGCTGTCATTTTTCACATCCTGCCTGAAATGTGTTTTCGTACCTGTGGTGCCAAATGGTGCAGTCTTTGTCCAAAATCACTTTTCTGATAACAAACTGATAGTGCCACTGTTCATGACGTGGGGTCACGATAAGCCCATTGTTGCAAATTTGGTGAAAAAAGTCCAAAAATAACTATGTTACAAGCAAGCATTGCACAGTTTCCACGCACGCTTGTAACTTCAACAATTATTAATATTTTCACTCCAGATTTTCAAAATTGCCATTTCTTCACACCTCCTTATGAACAGTACAGCTGTCATTTTTCACATCCTGCCTGAAATGTGCTTATGCAAATGTGGTGCACAATGGCATGGTCACTGTGGGAAATCAACTTTTGGGACAGAGTAACAAAATTACAGTGCCAAGCTTCATGAGTGGAGGTCCCAAAATGCCTATGTTGAAAACTTGGTAAAAAAAAATCCCCAAAATAATTGCGTTACGGGCGTTTGTTGTGCAGTTTCTATGCACACTTGTGACTTCACCAATTTTACATATTTTCACTCCAGATTTTCAACATTTCCATTTTTTTACACCTCTTCATGAACAGTACAGCTGTCATTTTTCACATCCTGCCTGAAATTTTTTTTCATACCTGTGGCACCAAATGGTGCCGTCGCTGAGCAAAATCACCTTTTGGCTAACAAACTGATAGTGCCACTGTTCATGAGGTGGGGTCACAAAAAGCCCATGTTGAAAATTTGGAGTGAAAATACCAACAAATGCCTGGGGTGTTAGAGTTTCTAGCCATAACGCCCCACTCAGTAGAGACTGACAAGTGTCAGGGGTGTGACTTGGGATTGTTGGCTGTAATGCTCATGCCATTCTACCCCCATCCCCACCCTGCAGCCAGTGACAGGCATTGAGGTGTGCCTTGGACTCTTCAGACCCAAAGTTCACCCCATTCTCCTATAGTAGTAGTAGCAGTAAAACCATTTATTTTTATACAGGAAGAGAAAATACATGTCATAAGGGTTAAATACATTGTTTTCAAGACAGTCTTATTAGTTGTTAACTCATACATATAAGTTACAACAAACATTAAATATAACACATCCATACTACAATACAAAATACACATTCTAAGTCATATTACATTTAACATACAAATCAACACTGACATTCAATAGTAAAGATAGATTTCAAATTCCTATTAAATTCATAATGTGATGTTAAAATACGCAATGGATGGGGCAGTCTATTCCACCTTACTGAAGCTTGATATTTTAAAGTTTTTACTGTAAATTTTGTTCTTTGCCTGGGAGCTACCATCTTATTTTCATGCACTGACCTAGTCAATACTCTTTCAGCATAAGGACACGACTTTACATTAGTAGAAATATAATGTACAGGATATTTTGTAGTGTATTTATGCAGCAATTTAAGCCAGAACATGTCATTTCTTACCTCTAAAGTATACCAATTTAAGTCACTCAGTAATTTACAATGATGCATGTGAAAGCTACATCCCAATACAAACCATCCAAGCCTATAATAAAGCTTGTCCAATTTGGCTAGCATCCTTTTATTTGTCACGCTATAAATAATATTACCATACTCTAATGCTGGCATAATCTGCTGTTTTACCAAGATCCTACAGGTCTTTAAGTCCAGACACCATGATGCATGTCTCAAAGTTCCTAGTTTTTTGTTTGTAGTTTTTAACAAATTCATAACATGTTGTGTAAGTGTTAGTTTTGCATCAAATGATATATCCAAATAACAATATTCGGTAACTTGTTCCAAATTTAGACCTTGAGAAGTAGTTATATTCAGTGACATTTCTTCTTTTGCTCAAAAATAAATAACCATAGTTTTCTTTATGTTCATTTGCAGCCTCGACCTGGTGAACCACTCCTCTGTAACACCAAAGTCGATCTGTAACCTCTGTACGAGTTCGATCTTGTTTTCTCCAGGGACTATCAATGCCGTAACATCGGCATAAAGTCTAAGGGTAGTGTGTTTTACTTTTTTTTTTATACTGCACCCATCTCAGCATATTTTCTTATGGAATGGGGTGAGTGCAAGGTCCAACGATCCCAAGGCACACCTCAACACTTGTTGCTGTCTGCAGGTTAGCGTAAGGTGAAATGGCGTGAGCGTTATGGCCAATGACCCAAAGACACACCCCAATGCCTGTCAGTCTCTGCAGGGTGGGGATGGCGTCAGTTCAATACTTCACTGCCATTCCTATAATGCATCTCTCTAACTCCTGCACTACCAATGCCAATGTCAGTAAGACAACATTCGGCATTGACAAATGCTTGGTTTTACTGTGTCATTCATTCTATAATAAGCCTTCTGTTCTGATTCCCCAGTTCTGCCCTATTGTATAGAATCTCATTAAGTTGCACACATTATTAACAAATATTTGAAATGAATACTGCTCTGCCATTTGCACAATTGTTTCCAGTTGTCTTTTCTACATTATTATGGATATAATATTTTATTTTTCTAGTATCAACAAATACGTATATGGATTTTTGTATGTTCACTTTGTTGTGTATGTGTTATTACTAGTCTAGCAGACATGGCTCTTGCAACTTTAAATATTTTGATTTGATTGATTACTAATCTTGGTCTGTACCTTTAACATTTGACATTAAAGGACCCAGTCTTTGCTTGTAGCCACTCCCCCTTATGAATCATTTTGAGTTGAAGCACCAGGGTTGTAGCCATGACTCTCTTGACTAGTAAATAAACTCACTTTTGGCATCAAGTTGGCATGATTCGTATTTTTTTTTTTATTACATCTCTGAATACAGCCCATTCTTGGACTGTTTGAGCTAATTGTGTTGGATTGCTGTACCTACCACTGTTTCTGGAGTGTGGGATTTCCTGTGTTTGTCCTTTCATCTACAAGATGATGCCCAGTAGCCCGGATATTGGTGTCATCATCAGCCTGCTCCTTGTCCATCCCCCAAAAACATAAAGGAGACATTCATGCTTCTCGATGAAGCTGTTATCAGAAAATATTATAATAAACATAACTGTATTGATAACTACAGTTTTCCAGGCCTGCAGTAGCATGTTTGATGATATGCCACACATTTTTCCAATTTGTCACACATTCAAGAGTTGGAGGCTTGCAGAGCCCTGTCTGTGGTAGATCATCATGGTCATAACAGTATACTAAGTTATTGTATCTTGTGAAGAAGAGAATGTGGTTGCTGACTGCAGTGATTGCATTTGTTACTGAGTATAAGGTGCCCCTTTGTCTCAACACCCATTCATATTAATTTTTAAAAGAGGAAATACAGGGTTCATCTGCAAGTGCACTGGAGGTGAGGTTCTGTGTGCTACACAGACCTCCCCAACTCAACATTACACCTGAACTGGAAAGCCTTACTCAATGAAGGCAAGCTGCAGCATGCATGCCTCCACTCCCGCTGCCCCCATCTGCTTGATCCTGTCAGGTGCCACCACCTGTCTTCTCCCTACCCAGCCAGTATGTCTCCAAGTAGCTTCATGAAAGGGTGAGTCCTATGTGGATTTCCCAGTTGCATTATCAGGTTTCCTCTCAGTTTCAGGTGAGAGCTGAAAAAGGGGAAGGAGATTAGGTGTTGGACTCCTTGGAGTTGGTTACCTTCTGTGAGTACTATTGTTCTTTCCTGGTGAGAGAGGGAGAGTAATGACTATACTTATCCTAAAGTTATGTAATTTTGAACTGTGAACATTTTAGCTGCCTGTATACTGTATTATTTCAACCATTCTCAGTTGAAGTTCTGGACATTAAAGAATGGACCACATGGGATAACCCCCCCCCATGCTAGGATGGGTCTATGCCTCCTTGGCCTCAGCCCTGCCTCCTTGAGCACTTTTACTAGAGGCCCCCCAACTCCCCTACCAAATTCCTGTCCTTACTGACCCTCTGCCCAACCTAACCTAACCTCTAGTGCCTCTGCACCTTACCTGCACTTGTAATCAACTAAAGTTGATGTCCATATGCTGTTTAGTGTTTTAAATGACTAAGAAACCCTGCAACCTTTTCCTGATTTTTGTGCTGTTCAGTGTCTCAAATGTCCTAAAACTCTGTAACCTTCTTGATTGAATACAAAATCACACATGCCCCCACAATGCAAAACATCATGGGCTGCACATGCAAATCACCACAGAATATTGTGCTGGTTCAACTTTAAGCAGAAATGCATGGTGCCGAAAGGCCTCTCACACAGTTTGCAAAGGGTGCCAACAGAAGACATAGACATGTGTTTTGTCCTACTAGGACTCATCAGTATGCCTCATCTGTTTGACACCCCAGTGGAATGAACCAGCTACCCTAAGATGGTCTATCTGGGTTATGTTGTGGTGAACCCAATTAAAACAAAAAGCAATTGTAAAGACAAAGAACCTCTATGTGCAAGCACTGAGGCATCGGTTACCCCAAAGGGCATTTGGCCAGGAAACCAAGTTTCAAAGAAATACAAAATCACACATGCCCCCACAATGCAAAGCGTCATGGGCTGCACATGCAAATCACCACAAAATTTTATGCTGGTTCAACTTTAAGCAGAAATGCATGGTGCCGAAAGGCTTCTCACACAGTTTGCAAAGGGTGCCAACAGAAGACATAGACATGTGTTTCATCTTACCAGGACTCATCAGTATGCCTCATCTGTTTGACACCCCAATGGAATGAACCAGCTACCCTAAGATGGTCTAGCTGGGTTATGTTGTGGTAAACTGAACTGAATTATTACTTTTTGGACCTGTGTAAGTAACTAGTATTGATTCTGTTTCTGGGGTGGACTTTTCTTAGTTTTAACTTTAATTTGCCAGGGAGGAACTGTAGCTGGGAGATATTTGCAGTAATTTGTGACTAGACCTCTCACTTAGCCTTTGTGAAATAGGTGTCTGTTAAGGGGAGGAGCTGAAAGGGGCCTAGTTGAACTGAGGATTTATAACAGGAATTGTCTGTGGTCTCTGTCTGCCGAGACTGAGACACAGAGACAGTGAGAAAGCAGCCACAGCTTCCTTGAATCAAGGAGGTTGTTTTCTAGACTACACTGAACTGAATTATTACTTTTTGGACCTGTGTAAGTAACTAGTATTGATTCTGTTGTTGGGGTGGACTTTTCTTAGTTTTAACTTTAATTTGCCAGGGAGGAACTGTAGCTGGGAGATATTTGCAGTCATTTGTGACTAGACCTGTTACTTAGCCTTTGTGAAATAGGTGTCTGAAAGGAAGGAAGGCACTCCCCGGGGTGGAGGGTAAGAGTTGTCGGTGATTGTTTCTGGATGCCATATGTTTACTCCCACCCACCCACCCCTTCCCTCAACCCACCCTTCAGCGCATAACCCCTTTATAGCAGGGTTCTAACATCACTCTCCCAAACCAAGTAACAACATACACCTGTTCATATCCTTAAAGGCACAGCACACTGAATAGGGGTAGAGACACTCACAAGCTTGCACACACTAAAACAAGAACAAAAAAACAACAAAAAAGCATCTGTAACTGGAAGGGACCCAGACATGTGGGGAGTGGTGC
Organism: Neoceratodus forsteri; assembly: GCA_016271365.2. Classification (NCBI taxonomy): domain Eukaryota; kingdom Metazoa; phylum Chordata; order Ceratodontiformes; family Ceratodontidae; genus Neoceratodus; species Neoceratodus forsteri. Next base: position 709,255,650 of record CM028138.1, on the reverse strand, counting down.
AATGCACTGGCTGTGGAGCAGCAGTCTTCCAGGAGACATTCTGGAGACTGCACTGCTGCCCTATTTGCAGACACCTCTCTGGTCTGAAGGAGGAGGTTGTTCGTCTCCATGCTGACTTGGCAAGGATTCAGGAAACCTACTCCCTCACCCAGGGACCACCAAGGCCACTGCTACTACCTCAGAGGTTGCCAAGAAAGAGGAGTGGTTGGACCACGGTGGGCTCAGGGAGGGTGAGGGTGGTGGAACAGAGGTGCATCCCTCCAGTTGTGCCTCTCCACAATTCATTCTCCACTCTGGCAGAGCATGGTTCCTCTATGGAGGCACCTGCAGTGGAGACCAAGGAGGATGCTGGAAACCTCCACAATGGAGACACACAGGAGGGTGGCCCAGGACCCCACAGGAGAAGGAAACAACTCTTGGTGGGGGACTCAATTGTTAGGGGGGTAGAACTGGGGGAGGGAGAGGAAATGGAGGTAAGGTGCCTGCCCAGTGCCATGGCTTGGAGGGACAGGAAATGAATCCTCAGGATCGTGGGAACAGCAGCAAGGGGGAGGGAGCTGGATGTCATTATCCACCTAGGGACGAATTACCTGGCTGAGAATGAGATCAGAGCAGTGCAACAGGAGTTTGTGGAGTTGGGGAGGGGCCTTAGACAAGTAGCATACACGGTAACTTTCTCAGAAGTGCTACCTGTCTATAGCATGGATGAGGTTAGGGTACTCTGCACCATGGGATTCAATGACTGGTAGAAAAGCTGGTACAGAGCTCAGGGATTTGGCTTCATTGGGGACTTGGGCTCCACCTGGAGGGATGCAGGCCTATACAGGCATGATGGTCTGCATCTATCCAGGAGGGGAACCAGGATCCTAGGTGATAGGTTTAAATGCTTCAATGGCAAGCATTTAAACTAGCTAAGGGGGGAGGCACTGAAAAGGAGAAGGGAAATCCTAGCCCCCTCCAAAAAAATCAGGGTAATTAGTGAGGTAAACACCAAGCTAGAGCAGTTGATAGGGAGAAGGGCAGGGGTAAATGGAGAAAAAGATAAAGGCAGTAGGGACAGGGATGGGGCAAAAAGAAATAAAGCCATAAAAAATGGAGGGTAATGAGTACCAATGCCCATAGTCTAGGTGAAAAGCTTCCCAAAATGGTGGCCTTGATGGAAGAGGGATGCCTGGATATTGTGGCAGTCACATAAACATGGTACAGAGAACCATGACTGGGATGTCAACATACCAGGGTACACAATCTACAGGGGGGACAGGGAGGGAAGAAGAAGAGGAGGAGGAGGAGTAGCTCTCTATGTAAGGGAAGGGATCAAAGCAACAGAACTAAAGGGTAAACAGGGAGGAGAGGAGGCACTGTGGGTCACCCTGGAGACTGGAAATGGCTCCACAATCTGCACAGGGGTTGACTACAGACCCCTGTCTCAGGGGGAGGAAATGGACAAGGAAATTATAGAAGGCATCCTTGGGATGGCTGAAAAAGGGAAGATATTGCTGATAGGGGACCTGAATATGCCAGGTGTTGACTGGAGCACCTTTGCTGCAGCCACATCCAAGAGCAGGGCCATTCTCGATGCCCTACAGGGGTCATGCCTCAGACAGCTAGTTTTGGAACCCACTCGGGAAAGAGCAATCTTAGACCTGGTACTCTCAAATGGGGACAGAGAGAGGATCTCTGATCTTGAAGTGGGTAGCCATCTGGGAACAAGTGACCACTAAACAGTGTGGTTCACTATAAATTTAGCTGTAGAGTCAAGCCACACAAAAGTGAAGGTATTGGACTTCAGGAGGGCTGATTTTGTCAAAATGGGAGAGTGCCTCAGAAAAGCACTAGCAAACAGGCAAGAAGGTGGGGTGGAGCAACAATAAGGAAACATCAAAACTGCCATCACAGAGGCAACAAGCCTTTGTGTGAAGCAAATAAACAAATCAAAATGAAAGAAAAAAACACTATGGTTCTCAAAAGAAGTGACGGGGAAGGTAAGGGGGAAAAAGATAGCATTCAGGAAGTATAAGGAAACACAGAAGGAGCAGGACAGAGAACTGTACCAGTTAAAGCAGAAGGAAGTGGGTAAGGCAGTCAGAATATCAAAGGCCCAAACTGAGGAAAAGATAGCCAACTCGATTAAGAAGGGGGATAAAACCTTTTGTAGGTACATTAGGGAGCAAAGAAAGACTAAGGCAGGGATACTGAGGCTGAACAAAGAGGAAGGTGGTTGGGCAGAGAGCGCCAGTGAAAAAGCAGGGATACTGAACGAATACATCTGCTTAGTATTCACAATGGAAAAGCAGGGGGAAATACCTAAACCGGTCAATAGAAGCACTCTGGATAGGGGGGTTGATATTAGTCCTTTCACAGAAGAAAGGGTTCTGAAAGAACTCTTAAAACTGAAAGTGGATAAAACAATGGGGTCTGATGGGATTCACCCCAGAATTCTAAAAGAACTAAGGGAAGAACTAGTAACACCACTATCTACTCTTTTTAATAAATCATGAGAGGATGGTGTGGTACCTGAGGACTGGAGGAGGGCAGATGTGATTCTCCTTCACAAAAGTGGGAGCAAGACAGAGGCAGGAAACTAGATACCTGTCAGTTTGACCTCAGTGGTAGGGAAAATGGTGGAATCACTTCTGAAGGAAAGAATTGTTGAGTCCCTAGAGGCCAGTGTGGCACAGGACCCAAGGCAGCATGGATTCACAGTGGGAAGGTCATGTCAGACAAATCTAATTGATTTCTTTGACTGGGTGACCAAAGCAGTAGACCAGGGAAGGGCTATGGACATGGTCTACCTGGACTTTAGCAAGGCATTTGACACAGTCCCACACAAAAGATTAATAAACAAATTAGCCAGCTTGGGAGTGGGTCCCAGAGCAGTAGCTTGGGTAAAACACTGGTTGGACAACAGGACACAGCGGGTAACAGTAAATGGAGTCCACAGTGAAGAAAGGAGGGTTTTTAGTGGGGTACTGCAAGGGTCAGTACTGGGGCCGGTCCTTTTTAATGTCTTTATAAGTGACATTGCAGAGGGACTGGAAGGGAAAGTATGTCTCTTTGCAGATGACACAAAGATCTGCAACAGGGTTGATACACAAGGTGGGGTGGAAAGGATGAAAAGGGACTTGGCAAGGTTGGAGGAATGGTCAAATGTATGGTAGCTTAGATTCAATACAAAGAAGTGCAAAGTAATGCACCTGGGAAACAAAAACCCAGGGGAAGAGTACACAATGGGGGGTGAGATACTGACAACAACAAAAATGGAAAGGGACCTGGGGGTAGTCATATCAGATGACCTAAAGGTGGGCCAGCAATGCGAAAGGCAGTAAGGAGGGCTGGGGGGATACTGGGATGCATAGGGAGAGTCATCACCAGTAGAAAACAGGAAGTTGTTGGCCCTCTGTACAGACAGTTGGTAAGACCACATCTGGAGTACTGTGTGAAGTTCTGGAGACCCCATCTCCGCAAAGGCATAGACAGGGTGAAGGCTGTTCAGAGGAGGGCAACCAAAATGTTGCAGGGTCCGCACAAGAAGACATATGAAGAAAGACTAAAGGAACTTAAGATGTATAGCCTCAAGGAAAGGAGGGAGAGGGGGGACATGGTAGAAACTTTCAAATACCTCAAGGGAATCAACAAAGTCCAAGAGGGTAGCATCTGTCAGAAAAAGAGATGTGCAAGAAAAAGGTGGCACAATTTGAAGATAGAGGGGGGACGGCTCAGAGGTAATGTGAGGAAGTATTTCTTCACAGAGAAGGTTGTGGCTACATGGAACAGCCTTCCTGAGGAGGTCATAGAGTCAAAAACAGTGGGTGAATTCAAGAATGCATTGGACAGACATAAGGCAATTCTAGTGGGGGGTAGGAGGAAGTAGGCTGTTGGTTAACTAGGATCTGCAGCTTATCCATTAGGTAGGGAAATGGGCAGACTAGGTGGGCCAAGTGATCCTTATCTGCCGTCAAATTCTATGTTTCTATGTTTCCATGAACCCAATTAAAACAAAAAACAATTGTTTGAATGTTTATTCTCTGTTCACATGACGTGGAACCTTTGTAAAAGAGCCTTGGCTCAAAGGTTATTTTCCGAATACCAAATAAATAAACAAGTAAATTAAATAAGATAGGGGTAATCTGTGTTACAGTTTTAAGTAATACCAGTGCATTCATTGTTAACTCAGCATGCCCACAGTTTTTAGAGATTGTTCTTTGGCTAATACTTAGTTTAGTGGACTGCTTGGGGGTGTGATTGTTTATATGTAGTAAACTGTTTGTATAGTTAATTTGATGGGTTGTTGGCGTGTTTGATGGATGGGTTAGGAATTTTCATTTTGGGTTAGCTGTGGTGTGGGCAGACTTTGGAAGTAGGGGGGGATTTTATTTATTTGATTAATTAATTTTGGGTAGAACTGTTTGTAATGTGCTATAAAGCATCTAGACCCCTGTTAGTTTACACCGCAGAGCAACTGTAGGAGCAGTGTCCCTTTGGAGGGCTCTCTTTTACCCTCTCTATGGCAATGACTGACTGTTGTAGGAAGCTGGGGGTCCTCGGGGCATTACTCAAAATGTAGATCAGCTCTGCCAGTAGATGGGGAAAAAGGGTACAGGACCAGGAGTGTGGTATCCAGGAGGTGCCCTGGGAGTAGATTTTACCAGGGTAGGGGTTCCCCATGTCTAATCCCTATTCCCAGGGCTACTGAGATTTCCAGAAAGTAAGCAGCCAATGGATTGTTCGATTCAACCTTTCCCCTTAGGAGAGTTCTTTGTAACACCAGACCTCATAGGAATAAAACAATCGTGGATTTCTCAACAGATCTAATATGTATCATGGAGACCTGGTTGGGGAATGACTCTAGCCCTGCACTTGAGGCATCTATTTTGCCTGGCTATTCCATGGTTCATTGTTCTAGGTGGGAGTGCAGGGGTGGCAGAGTAGCCATCTGTTTTAGATCTGCTGTGGGACTGATGGCATAACCAATGGGAGAGACCAGGTCTGAGAATGAGTGGCAGTGAAGGGTGAGCTGGGTATAAAATACAGATTTGTGCTCATATACTGTCTTCTGGAGTATGGTTGTGAATTCTTGCAGGAACTTGAGGGTTTCCTGGCTGATCTGGTGTTGGAGTCACCCAAACTTCTTGTTTTGGGTGATTTCAAAGTCTGGGTTGATGATGAAGCATCTAATTTTGGAAATCCTACAGTTGATGTCATCACTGGACTTTGTACAGGTGGTTGCTTGCAGTGCTCACCTACATGGCCATACCTTGGACCTGGTCTTCACATTGTGCCTTGATATTCGTAATGTCAAAGTTGACCTGGTCAGTTGGTTGGACCATAATGCCTACAGTTTCTTTTAAGGACTCCTCATTTAACCTCCCCTGTGCAGATGGTTGATTACTGTTCCTTCAGACATTTGGAGCCTTAGATCTCCTAGCAGCACTGGACATCTTAGGCATGGAGCTGGCTTGTGCAGTGGGAGTCACGGCAGCAGTGGAGGGTTACAATATGTCTCTTGCTGCAGCAGTCGACTCCTAGCACTTCTCCATATATGTCCTTTGACTTCCTGCTGTAGGACACCATGGTTTGATGGTGACCTGAAGAGGTTGAAGACTAAGGGGTGGACGCTGGAGCATTGTTGGCAAGGATCCTACTTGTAGGAGGATAAATTGGTGCTGAGGGCTCATAATGATGAGTAACAGTGGGCAATAACTGAAAAAGTCAGTGTTCCTGTCATGGATGATTGCTGCTGGAAAAAATCCACCAGCTCAGCTCTTCAACACTGTGGACAGATTATTAAATCCAATCTGTTTGCAGTCCTATAGAGCGATTTCCACAGAAAAGTGTGATGAGTTTAATAAGTTATTTCTGGACAAGATGTCCTCTTTTAGGGCTGGGATATCATCAAATGCCCTGTCATCAGCTGATAGTGTTTGGTCTTTGGGCACTTTTCTTTATGGGAGGAGTTTGAGCCAGTGCTGGCAGAGGATGTCCTCTCAGGTAGTTTCTAGACTGTGCCCCATCTACCATACATTGGACCCTGGGCTGACATGGCTTGATTTGGAGTGCTGTGGAGTGCTTGTGGATATTTTCAGGTGTTTGCTTGGGGAGGGAATTTTTCCACTGTTTGAAAAGGGTGGTTGTGAGGCCCCTTCATAAGAAACCATCTCAGGACCCTGACTTTCCCTTAAATTACAGGCCTGTCTTGAACCTTCCTTTTCTGAGGAAGTTGATCAAGATGGTGGTGGCGGTGCAGTTGGAACAGCATGTGGGGAAATATGATGTCTATGAACCTTTTTGGTCTGGATTCAGGCCTTTTCATAGTAAAGAAACAGCTCTGGTCAAAGTGCACCATGAGCTACTCTTTGCAAGTAATCGTAGATGTAGTTCCATCTTGGTTCTGCTTCATTTTTCTTTTGCCTTTGACACTGTGGACTATGGAGTGCTGTTGGCCCATCTGCAGCACTATGTTGGATTCACAGGGATGGTGATAGGGTGCTTCAGGTTCTACATATCCTGCAGAGAACAGCAGGTTGCACTCGTTTCTTTCATCTTGGGGACAGCTGCCCTCTGCTGTGGTGTGCCTCAGGAGTCAGTCTTGGCTCCCATGCTGTTCGCTGTGTACATATTGCCACTGGGGGGGAAATCATTAGATGATATGGCTTAGGTTTTCATTATTATGCCAACGATACCAGCTGCATGTGTCCTGTGCTCCTGATGATAGACAGTTGTCCTGGAACTGACCAAGTACTTTAGGTAAATTCAGGACTGGATGGCAGCCAGCTGGCTCAGGCTGAATCCTTCAAAGATGGAGATGCTACTTGTGGAGTCAGGTTGGTTTAGATAATCAGCTTTGAGTTGTGGTACTGTATTACCATCTCTGAACAGTGTTGCTCTTGAGGCAGTAGATAGGGTGAGGCATCTGGGGGTCACTGTGGACTCTAAGCAGATATTAGAACATCAGGTGTTGACTGTTGGCCACAGTGGCTTTTATCACCTTTGAAACATCTCCTGGTTCAAGCCCTTTTTTGAGACATCCAATCTAGCAACACTGGTGCATGCACTTGTCTCATCAGGACTGGATTACTGTTACCCTATATACCCGGGGTTATCCATGAAGTTGCCATGTCACTTGCATCTGGTCCAGAATGTGGCAGCCTAGTTGGTTGCTAGGAAATTCTGGTTCAAGCATATCATGTCTCTTCTCCGTGCTCTGCACTGGCTGCTGGTGCAGTGGTGTCTCAACTTCAAGGTGTGTTTCTTAACTTACAAGGTTCTGCATGGTTTGAACCCAGGCTAACTGAAAGACCCCCTGACCCCATATACTTCTGGATGTTCTCTTTGGTCTGTGGATGTGGGGCTTCTATCTTTTCCAAGGTCGGTGTAGTTGGAGAACATTGGGCCACTGCCACTTATGAAGTGAAATGCTATGGTAATTGAGTACAGTGATAAAAAAATTACCAAAACATTGTTGTATTAGTTTATTTAAGTTCGGAGCTTCACCCTCCACACTCCTGTGTTAAAAAGACAAGGGTGTGTGGGGGCAGAGCCCCTTCCAACATAAACAAACTGACATGTTATTTTTTCCAGTTAGGTGTTTTTTTTTTATTATTAATTTATTTAAGATGGGGGATTTATCCCCACACTCCCATGTTAAAAAGACAAGGGGGTGTGGGGGACAGAGCACTCCAACTCAAACAAACTGACAAAACCTAAATTGGCATATGTGGAGAACAGCGGGACACCACCACTTATTGCATGATCATGTTACATAATTATTTACGTAAAACCGATTCTCTCACAGAAATTATGAATTTGATGCTATGTTCTACACCAATGCCCCAAGATCTCACTTAAAGTCCTTGGGAGACAGGCCATTTGCAGTGGTGGCCCCACTCCTCTGGAATGTCCTTCCCCCTGAGGTAAGAGGTGCCCCTTTTCTGATGTTTTTTAAAACCAAGCTGAAAACCCTCTTATTTACCATGGGGCCTATTCTCATAGGTACGCGCCATGCGTAGCTGCTGGATAGTGGCTGTTACTCATGAAATGCACATGTACACCGCATGTGCAGCAGTCATGACTGGTGTGCAGCACTACATGTGGTTGACTTCAATGGACTAGTGCAGCACACAAGCACAGCACACGCACAGGGGCGTTCCCACCAGCCAGCCCTGTGCACCCTAGGCACTCACATGCACAATGGCAGATATGTCAGCAACACATGTGCAGAAGCGGGTGTGCTGATACACCTGGCAGAGGTAGCCATTAAGTACCTGTGTGCAGAGCACATTGGCAGACACAGGCTACAGCACAGCACAGACATGACACAATGGCAACTGGCCCCACTGACATAGCACTGGACGTGAACAGTGCAGTGGGCCAGACCTGTGGACTGACATGGCTGGCATGGTGGCACAGCCTGTGTGCCACCATAGAATGTGGGCTGCCGTTCCCCACATGGATGTGGAGTCCCCTCCCTGGCATGTCTGCCTCATGGCAATTGAAGGTGCCCTATGGTCCCCAGTGACACTGGCCCCCTGGTTTGCATAGGGCCGAACACCACACCATGCATGCATGGTGAGACCATGCAGACCCAGGGTGTACTTTGGGTGGACACACAGGCAAAGCACCAGGGTAGCATAGGCAGTGCAACACACATACTTATGCACATGTGTGACATGTGCTGCCAGAAAACATTCCAGCCTATGTGACAGAGTTGATGGGCACACCCTCCCCCATGCATATGAACAGTCTCACACACACACACACACACACACACACACACACACACACCGCCATTGGTGCCAGAACAGGCTGAACAGAGGTAGGAGCATTGATGTAAGGGGCAGTTTCCCATAGTAATACATTAACATGAGTGTAACTACTGATAGGGGCACGAGTGATAGTGGTAGTGGCATGATCATAGTGACCCCCTGTTCCAGTACCGATGCACCCAGGCCAAAGGATGACCACATACAAATGAAAATCAGGACACAGGTAATGCAATGCAAACCCACACTTATTAAACACAGTGCTTAACACCATGCACTGACCCCTTTATGAAACCAGTCCCCCATCCCCACAACACACTGCAGCATGGCTTCATATGTGGACCAGCCCCCACGGCCGTAGTCATTTTGCATCCTCCACCTCCTCTTCTGAGTCTTCCAATGAATGCATAGGGGTGCTGTTGCTGTACTCTCTGATACCCAGGAGCATCCTCCGCAGTGGGCCTTTGTACCTCTGAAAAGGAAGAACACACACACAGAGGCATATGAGTGGCATGCATGCATATGTCTCTGGCCCAGTGCACCTTGTGTCACATGTGCATGTGGTACTACCTTAGAGGGCTCCAGCATGGACCAGAACTCCCCCAGTCATCCTTGTAATAGATGTCTTTGCTCCCTACATGCAAGGTGAAGAAGCCAGGCAGTTACTCCGGCCACTCTGGCCACTTTGCCACCACCTGCATGGTGGCACCATCCCCCAGGTTGCACAGCTCCAGGGTTAAACTCATCTGGCCATTCCAGAATGTCCTGTGGAGACACAAGTAAATGGAACACATCACTGAATCGTGTCGTGAGGGTTGCCAGCCCTCCCCCTGGACACTCCTGGATCACCGACCCCCACCCCCCAAAGCAAAAGACAGACTCTGGGCCGCCAAATCGGGTCATGAGGGTTGCCAGCCCTTCCCCTGGATGCTCCTGGATTGCCGACCCCCACCCCCCGAAGCAAAAGGTAATTCTGAAGGCAACTAAGAACGCCGTGATTCAGGCGCCATTTTTGAATTTCCCCACAATCTGCTACCACAGAATTAGGCTGCACAACTGTGTTTCTCTGGCTCTGTGAGCTTCTGCCCCGCTGGTGCTGTGCACCAGCTCCCCACCACCACCCTTGGTGAGCTCCTCCTTTTATAGGCTGGGGTCACATGGTTTGTAAAAACCTATCAGCCCATTTCTCCATTTGCAGCTTATCAGCTGCCACCACCAGAGAGCTCAACTCAGAACACTACAGTTTCTCCTATTGGAATTAGTCAAGGATGCTGCTGTTTACATCCCTATTTTTTCTCTTTCTGGCTACTCTCTCCTCCCTGCCCCCCGCCATCCTCCCAAACAGAGCACCCCCACTGTCCCCACCCCCTCGGGTTACCACCCTGCCCTGCCACTCTGCATCCTCGCTTGCACCTGCCCAAGCCCTGGCCCAAATCCACTACGCAGATATTAGTGCCAGCATCATCCCACCATCTTTTCACCAGGGGCATGTGGTCTTGCACATCCAAACTCGTCGCTGACCCCAATCTATCTCAAACACCCAATCCTCCGCATCCCGCCCATACCTCTCTCGGACAAAAATAATCCACCTCCTCTCCATTCTTCTACTCCTGTCTGGGGATATAGAGGTAAATCCTGGTCCAAATCACATAAATTCCCAATCCCCTTTCTCCTTTCCCAAAGGCCTCCGCATCCTACACCTAAACACCTGCAGCCTTTTATCCACAATCACTCTACTACAACCTATTGCACTAATACAGTGCCCTGACATCCTGGTCATCTCAGAAACCTGGTTAAAACCCCATCATTCTGATGCGGAAGTTTCCATACCAGGCTACACTTTAATTAGATATGACCAGCTAGGTAAAAAATGTGGAGGCGGCACAGCAATGTATATCGCAAACAGCCACCATCTCACGATAGTGGACATCCCCACAACCCCTGCAAACATAAACTCTATTCTCATCAAACTATCTCTTCCCTTCTCATCCCCTGTCTATGTGGCAGGCTCATATTGCCCCCCTGCACATTCCCCATGAACATACTCTCCCACCTAAGCTCCCCTCAATCCCTAGCTGCCGGGGGCGAGCTACACGCCATTGGTGATTTTAACTCAAAATGGTTAGGCACAGATAAAGCCCATTTGAAGACCAAAATAAAGGCTCTGAACCTAACACAACTCATCATGGACCCCACAAGACTAAACCACAAGTCACAGAACCACATGCTACTAGATTGGGCTCTCACCTCTCACCCCCACAGGATCCTAAGAGCAGGCCTATTACCCGACTCTATAAGTGATCATCACATGATCGTCCTGATTAGGAAGGTGCATAGCCCCCCAGCCCCCCCTCCAAAGACACTGCGCACCAGGTCCTACAACTCACTCACCTTAGCATCTCTTCTATCAGACTTGGGACATGAAAATTGGTCTTTCATACCCAAGTCTCCTCCATTGATGCAGCCTTTTCAGGTTTCAAAACCTGCTTCCAAAATATGGGACAGACATGCCCCTACAGACAAAGAGAGTTAGAGGTGCTCATCTCCCCTGGATCTCTGCCGACATAATTAGGAATTGCCACACCAGAGACCATGCCTGGAAAACTTGTAAGAGAACAGGTACACAGGAAACCCTCTCCACATGCAGAGCTCCAGCGTGCCAGACAAACTCCATCAGGCAAGCAAAGAAGACATACTTTCTATCAGCTTTTAACAAGAACATAAACCACCCAACTGATTTCTGAAATCCTTAAATCCCTGCTCTCCCCCACTCGCCCCACCTCCTACACCATCTGTCAGGGCTCCCATCTCCGACCCCATCTGTGTTGGGAAGCCTTTAATACTCATTTCTCCAGCTGTGCTGCTAAACTGCTATCCTCCCTCCCAAATTACCCCCAGTCCCCCCCAGCTCATGCCCCCAAAGCCTGCCCCCGAAGGCCTGCCTTTCTCTTTCTTCCCAGTAACCCATTCTGAAGTACTACGCTCTCTAAGGGCCCTGAACCCAAACAAAGGCAAGTGCCCTACGTCCCTAGACGCAAAGATGCTCTTCCTGTCTGCCCCAGCCATAGCTGCCCCTCTCACTGCCCTTTTCAACCTCTCTTTCTCTCTGGGAAAGGTACCCATGGACTGGAAGATGGCTACAGTCATACCTCTACCAAAGGGTGGCGACCCCTCCTCCCCAGAAAATTACAGACCCATATCCCTGCTCCCAATCCTGGCAAATTATAGGAGCGGCTGGTCATGTCCCAGCTCACCCCTTTCCTGGAAGCCTCCTCCTTCTTCACTCCGGTCCAATTGGGTTCCATAAATCCCACTCCACCACTACCTCCCTGCTGTATGTGTCACTGGTGACATTCTCACGGTATGGACAAAGGTCACGTCACCTCGGCCATTTTTATAGATCTAGCCAAAGCTTTTGATACTGTCTCTCATTCCCTACTTCTCTCAAAACTCTCCAACACTGGGCTCTCTGAGCAGGCCATTTGCTGGTTCCATGACTATCTAGCGAACAGGAAGCAATCAGTCACACTAGCCTCTCACACTTCTAACCCTCTGCCAGTCACTACAGGTGTCCAACAAGGATCTGTCCTAGGGCCACTAATTTTTTTCCATTTTTCTAAATGACCTGCCATCAGCATGTACCCACTCATCCATCCAAATGTATGCGGATGACACGGTCCTGTATGACTTTGGCCCTAACGCTCAAAGTGTAGCAACACTACTCCAAGAGGAATTCTATGCTATCCAGGGCTGGTTGAGGACTAACCAGCTATTCCTAAACCCCCAAAAAACAGTATCACAAACATTCGGATCCCAACAAAGACTTTCCCACCAAACCCCATGCCCCCCTTTCAAAATCTCGGACGGGACCCTGCTGGACAGCTGTACTTCCTTCAGATACCTAGGTGTCTGGCTAGACCAGCACCTAGACTTTACATCTCATATTGACTCACTACATAAGAAACTTCTCCCCAAATTAGGTGCTCTATTCCGCAACAAAAAATGCCTCCCTGCACAAACCAGGCTCGCCATTGTCCAAAAAATTATTCTCCCTGTTTTCGATTATGGCGACATAGTCTATTCCACTGCCTCCGTGTCCACCCTGGCTAGCCTAGATACCATGTTCCATTCTTTCTGCTGGTTCATTCTAGATTGTCTGGTATCTACTCACCATTGCAACCTATACAGCTCACTAACCTGCAGGTCCTCCCACGATGCATGAACAAATAAACTAAGCTAGGTTACGCTGCCAAATTCTGGTCCCATTCCTCCCCCCATCTGGCCTCTACCCTCTCCAAACAATCCCCTCCTGCGTACTCACTCAGGGATATAGATCCCAGACTGCTGCATGTCCTGTTTATGCGTACTTCCAAAGGCCAGGCCGCCTTTAGTTTCCGTATCCCACAGATTTGGAATGCTCTGTCGGCCACTATAAGACATGCACAGAACAATCACCAATGCAACCCTCTACTTACAGCCCATTTCTCTTCCAGCTGCTCCTGTTATAATTAATTCCTCTACTCCTGCTTGACGTACTATAAAGGTGTATTGAAATGTAGATGACCATGTCAATCTGTACGATGTATTTTCTGAACCCCTGTCTGTTAATGTTATACTGTACAAATGTCTGTAGAAAGCCTTGACTTCCCAATATGTTCTGTTTATTGTACATATCCTTTTATCATAATTTATGGGTCTCGGCCCCCAGGTTGCATCTGGAATCGAGCTTTTAGCTCAGTATGCTTTCCTGGTAAAACTCATAAATAAATAAATAAATATGCCATCACCCACCCAGTTTAGCCCCGACACACCTGATACACACCTCTACAGACTCAGTGGATCTGACCAAGGCTTTCGACCTTGTAGACCATCATTTGCTACATGACAGGTTAGTGAGCTGTGGTTGTTGGGGGGGAGATGACAACCTGGTTCTAAAATTACCTCCTGAATCATCACCAGACAGTCACAGTAAATGGTGCAATTTCAGCAGCAAAGGCCGTAACCACTAGAGCACCCCAAGGATCCATCTTGGGCCCACTCCTTTTCGCTCTTTTTATAAACCCCCTACCTGAGGAAAGCCTCACATGCAAGGTCATCCTCTCTGCTGATGACTCAGTGTTGTTTCATAGTTGCAAGTCACTAACAAATCTCTCTTCCCAACTAACTCTCAACTATCAAGCAGTACACAACTGGTCCCTAGGAAACAGGCTACTAGTAAATGCCAGTAAAGCTAAAACCATGCTCCTGGGGTCAAAACCAAAGTTAACCAATCTGGCAAGCAACTCATCTCTTCTAACAATCCTAGCCCTAGAAGGCACACCACTTGAGAATGTGACTAGCTTCAAATACCTGGGTATCAACCTGGATCCCTCCCTAGCATACTCAGTGTACATTAACACCACTATACAATGAGTAAACCAGAAATTGGTTACGGGCTACCACCTGCATCATCATCTGACTTTAGCAGTCAGACTTTGCCATAGCTCATGGAAACCTTCTCCCTCTTCTTGACTACTGTGTCCCCATTTACACCCACACCTCTTCCAAACTTCTCACGAGACTTACCACCACCTATAACAGTATCTGCAGATTCACATAAATTACTCCCTATACCACCCACCACTGCTTCCTTTACCAGACACTGGGATGGTTCCCCATACAGGCATGATGCAGCTACTTTCTCGGATGTATAGTGGACAGAGCTATCAGGGATGGTGACCTCTCCCCTTATTCCTCCCTGCTTAATGAGAGACACTGCCCCCACCTCCTAAGAAACTCCAGTGTCCCTATACTGGAAGTCCCCAGAATATACAAACCAGGGCAGTAGAGGTTTCTTCGACATAGCACCCAAGTTATGTAACAATCTCCTGTCTCCCTCTGCTCTCTTGACTCACACATGTCATTCAAGACTCACTATAAAGCCTCCTTAGTGGCTGCAGCAAAGTGTGCTTGCCCCCCACCCAGGGTGACTCTAATTGAATGACTACTGCATCTTTAATTGCTGCTCAGTCCCTACCTAATTGAAACTGTACACTATGTAATTATGCCTCCTCTTTATTTTGTAACTGTAACTGTACTTTCACCTGTACCTTATTGTATCTGCCTATGTACCTGAAACTGTAAATGTTTGACTATCCTGTTGTATGTGCCACCTGTATGACCTGGGTCACACCTGAAAATGGTCCATTGGATCATTGTTCCAACCAGTAAACAAACAAATAAATAATTTAATATGGCGCTGCCCTCCAGCCTCTCCTGATAGCACCAGGCAGACATGCACCACAGCTTCTGTGGCTAGGCAGCAAGCCTGCCTACAGTCACACCATGCCCAGTAGCAACAGCCATATCACAATAGGAGTGTGATGTGCTGATGCCCCCAATGCAGGGTGATGCCACAGTGACAAGTGGCATGGGGTCCTGACCCCTGAACCATGGTGCACTGGGATGCCCTACACATTCATAGAGTGTACTTGTGGTACCAGCACAACACAGCCAGTGCCTGATACACAGGGTGTATATAGTGCAACTGGTCAGTGAGGTGATGTGCCCTGGCTTACTGATGAATGTTGCCCTGCTGGTCTCTACAATCACATGGAGATGGGCCAAGCAGCCATAGAATCATCCACATACATTCCACACATGTCTACAGACTGTGGAGCTAAGGGGCACACAATGCCTGGACAGGTTCCATATCAACCATGCAACTGTGGCCCACCTGTGCTCCATGGTATGGCCTAACATGCTGTTGCAGACACACTGGTCACAGGCCATGTTGGTGAAGATGAAAGTACTGTGTGCATTGTCATACTATGCCACAGGTTCCTTTCAGTGGGTGTGTAGCAATGTGATGAGTGTCAGCCAGTCCTCTGAGTTCCACGCTGTGCATTAGGTGACTGATGCACTGCTCCAGGATGTATGGACCCACTTATGGTTCCCAACATCCCTGCCTGAGATACTGGTCACCAAGGAAGCCTTCTATGCCATGCATGGCAGGCCCAACACCCTGGAGTTCATTGAGGTACCCATGTGGCAATCCTGTCCTCATATGTGGATGAGGCAGCTTACAGAAATAGGAAGGGTTTCTGCGGCAGTAACTGTCAGGTCATGTGCGATGCATACTGCATCATCACCAATGTGTTCATGAGGTACCCTTGTTTCTGCCATGACACATCAATCAATCAATCAATCAATTGTAGTTTATTTGATCTTCCATAACATAAAAAAATGATGGATATTACAAGAGTGCTAAAAAATTACATATTAAAAAAAAGGAACAGTACAAGCATAAAGTGCTGCATACATAAAATGCGAACTACAGAATATCTTGTGGAGAGTTATCCATCATACAGTAAGCAAGGTTTTGATATAGGAAACATCACATAGCTTGTAGTGCATGAGAGCACTTCCTTTTAGATCTCATTGCCAGCACAAGAAATTTGGAGACTAACTCAGCGTCATCTTTTGTCATGGGGTAAAGTAAAATAAACAAAGGATCGTAATCCATGTTGGCATATTTTATTAAGAATGTTTTTATTGTTTGATCATGTGGGGACATTGAATTAAGATATGATAAAGAGCTTCCAGAAAACCCCTGTCACACCTACATTGGTCCTGTGGTGGACCATCATGGAGTGGTTTATTAAAATAGGCATATTTAAAAGAAAGAGTGCCTAATATAGCCCAGGTAAGCACTTTCCTAGTGTTATGGGACAAAGGTAAAATAAGATAATCTTCCAAGGTAGAGTCCATTTTATTTAGGCCAAACAATGGGGCATGTCTCTGAACCCTTACTTGTTCCATTTGTTTAATTTGTGCATCTGTAAAAAGTTTATGTTTAAGTAAACTCTTGATGAGGGGGGAAATGGAGAGCCCCTCCTTGGAATCTTCCCAAAGAGGAGTTAAAGAGGCATTTGAGAGTATAGTTCCAAGGTATTTTAACCAAAGGGATGAAAAGCCTTGTCCTAACCAGCTTATTTTTTCTTGGAGACAAGACACAGGGATTGGGTTTAACTGATTGTTGATGACTTTAAGCCTGTAGGAGGCTAGCCTAATTTCAACTAGAGTAGCTAGAGGAAGTCTGCCCAGCTCAGCCCTAACAACTGAATTAGTGGTTGATAAAGGTGCCTGTAGCAAAGACTAATAAAAAGCAGATAAAGGAAGTTCTAAGGAAGCAATCTGTTTAGTTCCCCAGACTTCACCCCTGTATAATAAAATAGGATTTATCTTAGCTTCACCGGCTATTAAAGCAAGCATTACTGCATGCCCTCCATATTTAAAATTAAAACATTGTAGAGCTTTAGCAGGTAATCTAGCTTTACATATCTGTTCTTTTCAGTGAGAAGACTGTTGACTGTTAGCAGTAAATTTAATTCCTAAGTATGTATAAGAGGGCACAACCTCAATTGAGTCCTCATCCAAGAAAAACTTGAATTATGATGAACGTGAATTTTTTTACCATAATTTTGGTCTTTTTAAGGTTAGTTTTTAGCGCTAATTGGTCACATTTGGGCTTCAGAAGATTTATTTTAAGCTGAAGTCCAACAGTGGAGAGTGAAAGAAGACGCAAATCATCAGCGTAAGCTAATATATGGATGTTATAATGCTTACCACGAGGACAGTCCAATGGTAAGGAAGTGTCAAAATAAAGTAAAAAATCAATATAAATGCTAAAAAGTAATTAGGCTAAAAGGCATCCTTGTTTCACTCCCAATGATGTATTAAAATATTCTGAAAGAGCACCCTTATTGTC
The DNA here is from genome assembly GCA_016271365.2 of Neoceratodus forsteri. NCBI lineage: Eukaryota > Metazoa > Chordata > Ceratodontiformes > Ceratodontidae > Neoceratodus > Neoceratodus forsteri. Next base: position 709,238,142 of record CM028138.1, on the reverse strand, counting down.
ATATTTTATGGCGGTAGTGGTATTTGTATGTAACAGGCATACTGGGCTTAGACTGAAAGGGAGTCCTCTTTTCATAAGAATATTCCAAAGTTTTTCTCTGACCACTAAATCAAATGCAGTGGAAAAAGCAATAAAAAGAAGGTACAGTTTCATTTGTCTGTATAATCTGTATTTTTCCAAAAGATGAGCTAGAGTAAAAAAGCTATGATGAAAACCTGCTTGAAATGTTGATAGAGGTGAAACCATTTCTATCCAATTTTGCAATTTACCCAGTCAAATTCTAGTGAATATTTTACCACTTATGTCTATCAGGCTAATCGGTTGGTAATTAGAAGGAAGTTGGTATTGGTCCTTTTTATGTATGGGTACAATTATATTTTTAGTCCATGATGGTGGTACAATACTTCTTTAAGAGTACTGAATAAATTGGTAAGACAAGGAACCCAGTAATTCATATGGGCTTTATAAATTTCACTAGGAATAGTATCTGGACCCAGCGCCTTATTATTAGTGAACAGAATTATGGCCTGTTCCATATTATGAAAAGTGACTGTCAGGGGGGGAAGGACTTGTGGCAGATATCCAATCAGGGACAATATCACTTTGTATAACCGAGGGCTTGCTATTAAAGGGTTTTATAACATAAAACCCATGTCTCTTTAGGAATATAAGAGGGCAAGGAAGGAGAATATAACTTTGAGCCCTTTACAATCAGTGTCCGAAAAGATCTAGTATTGTTGGAATTTATGGCCTGATATATACAATTCCACTGTTTTAAAGTGAAATTATTTTTTTTCTGCACCAAACTTTTTGTCAGTTTTTTTATCTTTATTTAGGTAAACAAAATTGGCTCTAGAAGGGTTCTTTCCTACAAATCTAATTCAATTTCCATTTCATTTTTCTCTTCTGCATTGCACATCAAACCAGGTATTCGGGGAAAAGCTTGCTATTATTTGGAAAATATATGTTTTGATTGATTTACTGGTAATAAAGCTCTAATTGATTGCTCATATGTTGAGCATTAACATTATTCATAGATTCATAGACATGTGTTGGCAGAAAAGGACCCTCCTGACCCATTAAGTCTGCCCATCCCCCTCTACTTGTCCCCCCTCTAAGATTCCCTTCTCCTCCTCCTCTTGACAATCCCTTGTGCTTGTCCCAGGACTTCTTGAAACCTTCCACTGTACTGGTCCTCACCACCTCCTCTGGCAGTCTGTTCAAGGGCTCAACCACTCTGTCTATGAAGTAATACTTCCTAACATTTCTGCTAAACCTTCTCCCTCCAATCTCAATACATGCCTCCTAGTTCTTGTGTCTACCTTCCATGCAAACAAGCTCTCCCCACTTTATTGATCTCCATCACATACTTGAATGTTTCGATCATGCCCCCCTCTATTATTATAAGCAGATGTAAAAAGAGTTGAAAAAAAAGGGGAATATATTATTATTATTTTTTTAACCAGGAGAGACACACTAAACTAAAAGCTTGTTTGCAGGTGCAACCTGGGAGCACAAGGAGTTAAGTAACTTACTTAGGGTCACACAGTATGCAAGTGGGGGCTGTGGGATTCAAACCCAGGTCTCCAAGTTTGCAGCTTGGAGCCTTAAACCACTGCGCTATACTGCCTTCTTCAATCTGCAAACTGTCTCAGATTTTGATGTTAAAAATCAATTTAGCCTTGCCAGATAAGGCCAAAGAAGCTAGGGTTTGGGTTGAGTTATCTACAGGTAAGGATTTATCCACTACGTCAACAGAAAGTAAAATGGCAGTGTGATCTCTTTCAGGTCTCATTATCATCACAAGGTTTTAAATTGATAACAAGAGTGAGGTGAACACAGGACAAAGTTAATAACACTTTGCCCTGGAAGGGGGAGAAAAAGTACAGGTGCCTTCTTAGTCACCATTCCCCCTCCCATTTAATATCAATAAATTATTGATTTCATGATATATAACTATTTCTACTGCAAACTCTAATTGAATTGGGCTTGAACAGTATTTTGAAGTTTTAATATCTGAGTTTGTAAAGTTTTACTTAATCAAATTAGGAGTTAATTATAATGATGGTGGGGGTATTGTTTCTTTTCAGAGCAGTATCAGGCTTAAACTGGTAGTGAGAAGTTGGTAGTGGGAAGTGTTGAGAGCTATTGTAAATGATTGGAGTCATATCTGAGTTTACATTGGGTCACATTAAAGGGTGAACTGTGTTCAATATAACTACTATATTTCTGGGAGTTAAGTGACTGTGTGCTGGGCCATGGCTAACAGGGGAATTGTGTTGGGGATCATATATATGATTGTTGCTCTGGGGATGGATGTTGCTATTGCTGAGGACACGTACCATCAGCATGCAGACACCTATAATCAGAATGTGGTGGGTCATACAAATATGCTAAGCAACTACATCATGTCACAGACTCACTTAGAGGGAATCTGTTATAAATATGTTGGTTATAACATTGGATTTTCTATAAGCACATCTAAGGGGTCATTGGGGATATTGTTTTTCGTAGTGGACATATTAAAGGTCAATTTGTTATTAAGGACTGGGGATATTGAATGTAATCCCGGCCCATTGACAAATGACCTAGCAGATCTAGATTATTTCACAAATGTCGGTAAAGGCATGTGAATTATGTATTTCAATGCTCGCAGCCTTGTTTCTAAATTTCATGAGGTTGAGGCATGGGTCATTAATTATCAGTCCGATGTGCAGGCTATCAGTGAAACATGGTTACATGTCTCAATAACAGACAGTCAAATTAATATTGATGGGTATACAGTCCATAGAAAGGAAAGATTGACAGGGAGGGGCAGGTGGTGTTTTATTTTATGTTAAAAACAATTACACTGTATATGAGTTTGTTATAGTGACTAGTCCTCTTAAATACTATGAACTGTTGTCTATCCAGATTGTTATTGGTAAGATCAAGAAATTAACAATATGTTGTGTTTATATTCCTCCTAAATTCAGTACTGAGGGTTTACAGGAGTTCTCTGAGTCACTAGCCTTTAACACAGTAGGAGAAATTATTGTGATGGGAGACTTTAATTCTAAGTGGTCTGGGAATGGAGTAGCTGGGCTGACTGGAGTTCTGTCTCATATTGGTCTTCAGCAATTAATTAACATCCCCACAAGACTGAATTTAAAAACTAACAAGCATACTGTGCTTGATTGGCTTCTCACGAACAAAGAAAATCAGATTCTGAGGTGTGGTCTAGTTTCAGACTCATTAAATGATTACCATCACATATTTTGTCTTTGGAAACACTCAAATAAATCTACAATAAAACCTATGGTTTCTGAGTTCAGAAACTTTTCAAATTTTGATGTTTCTGGATTCAGGAACAGCCTGCAGAACATAGATTGGTCTTTTCTTGAAATAATACCTGATGTTAATTGTGTGTGTTGCATTACTTTACTAGGGTATTGAATATATACACTCCTTTTATTAGAAGATGTGTTAGAGGAAAGGAATCCAAATGGTTGACATCTTCTCTATTTAAATTAATGAAGGAGCGGGACAGACTGTGGAAACTTTATAGAAAAATCAAACAGTCGTAAATTTACAGAATTACAGGTGCTACATAAACAAATGTAAGGTTGAGATTAAAAAAGCAAAGCCCCAATATTTGAGGCAACAGCAAACAGATGGATTGACAAATAGTGCTAAGTTCTGGAAAACTATTAGTAATATGATAGATCCCCGGCATGAACCTAAGTTTCACATGAACAAGGGTAGTGAAAAGTTAATAGATCCTTTAACGGTGACAAATGAATTTAACACATTATTCACAGATTTGGATCATTACAGGGTACAACATAAACCTGATTCGTTAGTTATAAGATGTGGGGCTCTATGAATAATCCAAATTTTTACATAAAGTCTGTTACTCACATGGAGGTGTTTAAACTTCTTGAACAACTTAAGACAGACAAATTGTGTGGTTTTGATGTTCTGTCTCCTAAATTGTTACAATTGGCTTCAGTAGAGTTGGCATATCCTGTCAATTTGATTTTTAATTTGTCCTTTTGTTTGGGAGAAGTACCCGATATATGGAAATATTCATATGTAATATCTATCCATAAGACAGGTTCAATTAGTGAATTTACGAATTATAGACCAATCTCTATTCTGTTGGCTCTATCCAAATTGCAGGGAAAAAAATTGTTTTTGGTCAGTTAACTGACCATATGGAAAAATATGGTTTGTTATCACAATGTCAACATAGTTTCAGGAAGGGGAGGGGTGTTGAGAGTGCTTTGGTCAAGTTCACAATTGCGGTCCACGAGGGCATGGGGAGGGGGTGCCTGACTGGGGCCGCGTTCATGGACTTGACCAAGGCATTTGATTTGGTTGATCACTCTCTTTTAGTTGAGAGACTAAAATATATTGGGGTAGGGACACCAGCATTGTCTTTGGTGTCAAATTATTTATCAAATAGGTTTCAGATGGTAAGAATCGGGAACAGTTTATCTGACAAAGCCCTGGTTAAGTGTGGAGTCCCTCAGGGCTCCATACTTGGGCCAATTTTATTTTCTATTTTTTTTTATTCTGTTATCTCCTCTGCTAAGAACGCACAAGTGGTTATGTATGCAGATGATGCTGTTTATTGTCAGGGTAAAGTAATGTCAGAGCTTAACATAATTTTGACTAAAGAATTAAAAGCAGTTCAAGATTGGCTGACAAACAATAAATTAGTTTTAAACAAGCAAAAAACCAAAAACATGGTATTTGGTACCCTGTTAAGTTGAAAGTTATTGGCTCTAGTTTACAAATTGAGTCGTCAGATGGGGCCTTGTATGAAAATGTAGATAGTTTTAGGTACTTGGGGGTAGTCTTAAATCCGACATTGACATATGAGTCTCATATGCATGCTGTTACATCTAAAATCCATTCTAAAATAGCATTACTATACAGGTTGCACAGCTTTTTGACTTATGAGGCACGCTTGGCCATTGTTAACCAGTGTTTGTTGCCCATCTTGAACTATGCTTCTATAGTAGTGGATAATGCTCTTTATAACATAACAAAGCGGAAATCGATACTGTTGTCAAAACTGGAAGATTTGCCTTATTAGCATCTAAAACAGTTCATCAATGCACTATATTGGAGAATCTTGGATGGTTACCTGTGGAACACTACCATAAGTACGTAATGTCTAAATTTATTTATAAAACTCAACAAACAGGGGTACCTTCTAATTTAAAAAATCTACTTGATACTCCTAGTTTTAAACTGTGCACTAGATGATCAGGGGATTTAACTATGTTAAAAATTCCATTTCTGCACACTTCAAGAGGACAACGTTCATTTGCATACTATGCACCTACAACTTGGAATAATATTCCAACACATATAAGAAGTATGGGTAGTTATGGGTCATTTACAGTAGCTCTGAAAAATTATCTCATGAATTTATCTAAGTGTAATTGTTTTTTAAACTGATATTTGATGAAGGTCTGTTGATAATGGAATTCCATGAATTCTGTGATATTTTTATAATGGCTTACATTTTACTGGAGTCTTGTATTCACACTCTTGTTAGATTTTATATGACGTGGAATTTGTATTCCTATTTAATTCATGTTCTGTATTAATTGCACAATCTAGTTGATGTTATCTGTTTATGTATTTTGATTGACCATGGGTCGTACCTGTAAAAGGGATTGTATCCCAGTGTGCTTACCCATATATAAATCAAATCAAATCAAATCGTAATGAAGTCCTGAAAATGCTTTCCTGAGTCATTCAATATTTTATCAGAAGAATTTCTTGGTACTAAATTTCCCATGTAAAACTGATCCTGTAAAAGGGATACATTATCAAGCTGTGCTATTCTAGAATTAAAGTCCACTACTAAGATAACTGAATCAATTTTGAACATTGAAGAGTTCCAAAACTCTCAACCCCTCCCTAATTTTAACTAGGGTGTAAGGCCCCCCTTAGGTCTACCATGGGATCTTGCCTTGATGGCTGGAATGTGATGAGATTCTTAGCCACTAATGTAAGGCTGTTGGAGAGCCCAAGTTTTCTGAAAGACAAGGACCTCAAATCTCAAAACAAAATTAACCCTTGCTGAGCTGCGGACTGATATATCAGTCTGAAATTCCTAGACGTTTCAATTCTGATGGCAGCCTAAGGGTTAAGCTATTGAGAATCTGCTAGCTTAGTCCCTATTCCAGCAATATTCAAAATGAGTACATTAGAGTCATCAGCCTGACTAGTGGGGGTGGGTAAGGACAAAAGCAGAATTATCTGTCAAGTTATCAAAACTTGTTAGTCGCCATTGGCTTTTCTGACTTCCTTGGGGAATTAGTCATGAGATCTAATTCAAGGAATGAAACCAGGTGGATATCCACAGCATCAAATTTGTGACCATTTTCTAGCAAAATGGAAATCAGATCTGAGGAGTGCATACAATAGTTTATCTGGGACCCACTAGAGTTTAGATTAACCCTTTCTACAGTACCAGGTCTAAGGCAGAAATGTCCCATTTAATAACAGAGGCCAAGATTATCCATATATATGATGCCAAATTCGCTTTATTTTCTCCCACAAAGGGATCAATCTCAAATATGGAAAAAACATTTGATTGCTGGTTTGTCTCAAAATTCCAGCTGAGAAGTGCTAGAGTAGAATAGAAGATTTCAATGGATAGTGATTTACTTGGTTTAGCCCTACAAGTGTGTTTCCATATTGTAGACCACATCACTGGGGAAGAAATGTTAAGTATTTAGAAGTAGTTGTTAAACCCAAATAGTTTTAGCAATATCCATACTGGAGATCAGTACATACACAGGATGATAGGGGGTTAGTCCTATACCTGTGGACAAAAGTAACAGAACTTGCAGCCAGTGGGAGCTTTAGTTCAGCTATAAAAAAAAGTTGCATTAACAGGTCCATAAGAGTCTTATTAGTTTTATAAGGTTTAGTAAACAAGTTCTCTAATTTAAAAAATGCTTCTTTACCAATAGTAAAAAGTTGGTAGGGGTGAGAACCAACAGGGTTAGATTGCCCCTATTCTGACTCAAGGACCTTTGAAAGTACAGTTATGGCAGGAGGAAGGGATGAGGTAGCAGAGGGATTGTTAATAAAGTTGGAGACAACCACTGACTTTCTGAGAGTCTCTTGTTTTAGGGGATGCATAGCTTTACCACTAGCACCTCAGCTTCTACAACAACATGCATAGTTTCTGCTGTATTTTCATCAGTCTTGGTAGTTAGAGAAGCCACCCCAAGGGGGGTTGATTGACTTAGATATATAGGATTCATATAAGAAAATTAGCAGGACAAGAGGACACAGCATGAGAGTAGAGGGAGGCTGATTGAGGGGTAATGTGAGGAAGTTATTTTTCACAGAAAGGGTGGTGGATGCATGGAATGGCTTACCTCAGGAAGTGGTGGCTATGAATAAAGTGCAGGACTTCAAACAGGCATGGGGATAGACATAAGGGAGCAATACAGATGAGTATGAATAGATAGGCCACTGACAGAGTAAAGCCCTGTGGCACATTCATACGGTCAAAAAAAAATGAGCAGACTGGATGGGCCTTGCGGTCCTTATCTGCCATCAACTTCTATGTTTCTATGTTTCTATATGTTTCAGGCTTCATGGTCTCTATTGGGTTTACTACAGAATTTTTACTAGGAGCCATGCATTTTCTGGTTCTTTTTCTCCTAGATTTGGTCTTAGATTTTTTCTTAGAAATTTCATGAGAATCCTTCTTGCTCCTCACTTTTGGTGCAGGGGAGTCAGGGATTATTATTGTGGAAAAGGAAAGGTAATTAAATTTATTAAGTTTACTTATATTATTGCCAAATATCTCTTTAGCCAGCTTATCAATTCTCTGCTCCAGCAGAGTAATTATTTTCTGAGAATAATAAGGTTAAGTTCTCAATACAATGTTTGATTCCAGAATAAGCTTCTAAAAGAACTATATTGGACATGATAGGATGTACTAAGGCTTTGATGGTATACTTAGAGATGTTATCTGGACAGTGTGCTGAGAACTCTGGGTCTAGTTCAATTTTATCAGCTTCCTTATCAAGTTTTCCAAATACCTTGTTAGGAGACCCAGCTGAGATATTTAAGTTCTCCTGAAGAGACAGTGTAGTATTCAAGTCATTAGTTTATTTATTTATTTATTTATGTCTTTGGAAACTGGGTAGGTGCACTGATCCAGAGGACCGTTTTCAGTGATAACCCAGGCCACACAGTGGCAAAAGGTACAATACATACAGTACATACAAGAAACAGCACAGTGCAATGGTACAAATGGTGCAGGTTACATACAGGAACAGAAAATCCAGTTTCAGTAGCATAGATTACTCATGGTTTGTGCTGCAGTTTACTATTACATACAATGCAAGTTTATAGTAACAATTCCAACAGGGTTCTAGTGCAGTAGCAGCAACAGGACACTGTGCAATACCAGACAGTGTAGCACAGTGGAGATAAAAGGTATAAGAGGAGAACGTTGGGGGGTTAGGCAGGAGAGAGGGGAGTGACAGGGCAGGAGGGGAAAAACACTGAGCAGTCTTAAATAGTTCAACTTTAATTGCAAGGGCAAGATTCAAACAGATTAACATCCATGCCTTAGGTGAGAAGGTGGAGCTAGGGGAGAGAGTGAGGGGGTGCTGTAAAAGTGAGGCTAGGGTGTTGTGGGGGGGTCTGGGTAGCCTTGGGGTTTGTGAAAGGAAAAAACACCAGGGAGGAGGCAAGTGCTGCATATTCATAGAGGTTTATCTGTAACAGTTAGCACTAGCTACTTTGCATGGTACAGTGACAGTTTACAGTTGTGAGGAGCCAGGTTTTAAGTTTTTTTTAAAAAAAAGCTTGGTGCATGGCAGATGAGTGAATGGACAAGGGGAGGTTAACTCCATAGGACTAAAACTCTCCATTCTTGAGGGACAAAGAGAAATGTCAGCCCATTTAGGGTCATACACTCTTGATTTCTTTATGGAGTTTTTCAAAGAATGGTTTTGTGTAAGTCACCTTATCCTCTATACCTCCAAAAGGAGCAGGAGGGAACTCACTCCCATCCTCCAATGAGTGATTTTTAAGCATACAAAATAGTCTGTTATTTTGGCTTGGTTTACCAGGTCAGTTTCCCCCTTTCTAGTTGTAATTAGTGTTGGAGTGCCTGTGCTAACCCAGAGATACCCTGTAGGCCTTCAGTATTTACCTCATCAACCAGTTCCTCAGTTCTCTTGTGGGGTACATTAATTGTATTAGGTGAAACCCCCTCCAAAGTGGGAGAACAGGGATCATCTATGCAAGCAATAACAGATGTATTACTTGTGGGATGCAAGCCATCCCTTTTATCAATGGAAATTTCCTCCTGTAAGAAATGAACTAATTTAGGGGTTTCTAGCAGAGGGGTGTATGTGTGTGTGTGGGGGGGATGGGTAGAAGAAGTGGAAGGAGTAATGGCAAGTTCCTGGGAAAATACAGAACCATTTTTTTGTTTGTTTCTTAGGTTTCCTAATGGTCCTACAGTTCTTAATTGCTTTAATATGTTCATCTAAGGAGCCTTTTTCCTCTGTATGGACTTCCTTGTCACTTCTAGTATACATGGCTAGGAGAGGCTAAACTGATGTAAATTGGGTAAATCAAGGCAGTTAATTATCAAATTAACCATAACCAATAGTTAAGAGTTAACAGACTCTCCTAAGCATTATAAATGATTAAACATCAGTTTAAATAGCACAGGCCGCAATAAATAAATTAGCACAGGATTCATTTCCTCTGGTATCAGTGCCATTCAGTTCATTTCTATTCAAACTGATGTGCAGTTCACAGAAGAAAGTACCAGAGACAGATCCTAAGATTTAAGTCCAAAATTAGTAATTGCCCTTAAGTGAGGTAAGGGGGTTCTTAATACGAGTGTCCTAGGGGTAGTCTGTAACCAAATCAGCACTCCCTAGGCCCAATGGAAGTAGTAACCAGGCTCAAAGCCAAGTTAATCTCTACTGCGAGGCTTTTGTAAATGTAAAGTTGCTCCAACAGTGTCCCACTAGCAGGATCCAGGTCTAAGATCTTAAGTATACACAATAGTTCACTCAAAGTGAGAGGCAACTGTGGGACAGTGCTTCAAAATTACTTGCTTGTTGGAAGCAGAAGTCCCACAGCAGGGATTAATAAGGTCAGAAGTCGATCTCTCATGTGAGACAGGTTCCGAACACCAGGTCAAGCCGAGTTCTACACCCGGAACTTCTGAAGCTTCACTAAAGCTTCACTTTGCTGGGTCCTATCCTTTTTGCTATTTATATAAATAACATTGATTCAACCCTCACCAATTCCTCTGTACACCTCTTTGCTGATGACACTGTTTTGTATGTAAGCAGCCCTTCATCTGCAGCTGCTCGTGAAATCCTACAAACAGAATTCTCCTTGTTACAATATCAGCTACTTGAGAAAAAGCTTCTGTTGAATGCAAAGAAAACTAAAGCAATGATGTTCACAAATCAAAGCTCCACCAGCACCTCCTCTTCAATCATTCTCCCCCAGTTATGCACTATACTTGGAGAAAACCTGGAGTATGTAGAAAATTTCAAATACCTAGGTGTGTGGATTGACAACAGACTCGACTTCACGCACCATTTAGAAGAACTGCTATAAAAGCTTTGCCAAAGGCTTGGCCTTCTCTATAGATTAAAACCCTTCCTAAACAGAGATTCAAAGATGAGGTTCATCCAGGCCATTTTTCTCTCAGTCGTTGACTACGCAGACTTCCTTTATAGTCACTGCCCCATCTCCTATCTACACAAGTTGAATACCTTATACCATAGAGCAATAAGATTCATTACAGATCTGCCATCTAATACCCATCACTGCTCTCTTTATGCTGCAGTTGGATGGGGTTCCCTTCACCTCAGAAGGAACAGAAATGCAGCCCTATGGATCTACAGAGCGTTATCAAAAAAACTTCCAAATTATATTCTGGACTGCTTCACCCAGACCATTCCTAGCTCCTATGCCCTAAGAAGCAACAACATCATCCTGCTCAAATTGCCCAAATTCAACACCCGGATAGGGAGGGCAGAAATTAGCTATTCTCTAGCTATAGCATGGAACACCCTACAAAAATCTCTAAAACTGTCCAATATTATTCCAATTGCATCCTTTAAACAGCGTTGTACAGTTTTCTTCACAGAGAAATGCAGTTGCTAACCGCTAGAGCTAGCCTTGTCATCTCACAATCTCCCTCCCAAAAATTAACCATATATGGCATAATCTTTGTTCTTCAGTTCTCCCTCCCAGGCAGACACCCCATCTTATGGCACCCAGTAATACCTTCACCATCCTAGTATTACATTATACTGTGTGTTTGCCATGGCCCCTCCACTGGGATATGTATATACTGTAAATATTAGCTTAACTCTCCTATAACCCATTTGTATCATGTGAATTTTATTGTACATCACTGTGTTTATAAACATTTTTCCCTGTATGTATAACTGTTTTATATAAGTGTATAATGTATCTGTTATGTATCAACTGTTGAACCTTGGCCTTATCAGGTCCATCTTGTAAATGAGCCTTGCTCAATGATGTTCACCTGAATAAATAAAGATTTGATGATGATGATGATGATGATAAAGGTTCTACAGGTGTAAAAAAGAAATGAAAGAGGGTTGGCGCTCAAATGCAAGCAAGGAACAATTAAATAATTAAAAACTAAAGGGACTAATACAGAGATTCTAATAAATATTAGCACAATTTAATAAAATAAGCACTTCATATGCTACGCTTACCAGAAATACTTTTTAGAGTGGTACAAGAACCCGAAATCAACCCCTGAAGTAAAAGAGAATAACTAAGATATGAATGTGGAAGGGAACACCCCCAATCCCAGGACTGACAGATTAACAGTAAATCTCTTAGTTGCTTAAGCTTTCAAAATGTGTGTTCAACACATGTAATCAATTTTTTTTTCAAGGGAAGTTGAGCAACTTATAGCAGACGCATCCTTTAGGGCCCCACTGGACAATGCACTGAACCAGAAAAAGAAACTAAGCAAGAACTGGCCGGTGATGAGTGCTGAATGACAGTCACTCTCAACTGTTCACTACTTGCGCTTGGAGCTCACGCACTAATCTACAGGGAGCAATCACTTAATGACCAGTTAGATAACACAGCTCCAGTTCAAGAAAATCCAAGTGGCGGCAAAAGTGATAAAAAAGGCCAGTCTGCCTCGGGATTGCCATTAGGGTACAATGCGTAGTAACCCCTTTAGTGCCCTGTGTCATACTGTGTACGACACAGGGCACAGCTGCTCATGGCCATAAAGACATACTTTGTACATCTGGCCATAAATCTCTCTGGTGCACCAGGGATCTGGATATAATTTGCAAGCTTTGACCCCTGGGGTCACGAGAGCAGATGGCAGTCTCATGATCCTGGGGGTCTGAAATGCAGCAGACATCACGTTTGCAGAAGAATGCAAACACGTGGTCTGTCTGAGTTTGTCTGGTTTCACTTTCTCTTAGGCTGCTCACTGATAAGAGATGGTATAGCACAGCAGACAGAGGTTGCTACAGTTGCTAATAAAACTGATTGATTACTTACTTTTACGTTGCAAATCAAGGACCTGCAGTGTCCTGAAAGAGATTTATTGTGTTTCTGAAGCTGGTGTGGGTGTTAGGCAGACTCATTTAGTAGAAAAAAAAGTTAAAGTTCATTACTCTTTTCCACCAGCCTTTGCCTTGTATTTTGGCAATTTAATTTAATTTTTTTTTTAATTTTTTTTGCAGGCAACTGTTGTTTTAGGACTTAGTTTCTAACTGTTGTTTTCTCTCAAATGGAGATGGAGAGAAGATCACAGATGCAGAAGTGGGTAGCCATCTAGGAACTAGAGACAATCGAACAGTATGGTTCACAATAAACACAGCAATAGAGTCAAGCCATACAAAGACAAAAGTACTGGACTTTAGGAGGGCTGACCTTGCCAAAATGGGTGAGTGCCTAAGGAATGCACTAGCAAATGGGCAGGAAGGAGGGTGGAAGAACAATGGGGAATAATAAAAACTGCCATCACAGAGGTAACGAGCCTTTGTGTGAAGCAAATAAACAAAACAAGACGATGTAAGAAACCACTATGGTTCTCAAAGGAAGTGGCAGTGAAGGTTCAAGAGAAAAGAAAGCATTCAGGAAGTACAAGGAATCGCAGAAGAGCAGGACAGAGAACTGTATCAGTTAAAAGCAAAGGAGGCTGGGAAGGCAATCAGAACAGCAAGGCCCAAACCGAAAAGATAGCCAACTCCAGTTAAGAAGGGGATAAAACCTTTTATAGGTACATCAGGGAGCAAAGGAAGACCAAGGGAGGGATAGTGAGGGCTTAATAAAGGGAGGGAGGGTGGGCAGAGGGAGACTGTGAAAGGCAGAGATACTAAACAAATATTTTGCTCAGTATTTACAAATGAAGAGGGGTACATAAAACAAACAGTAGTAACACTCTGGATACAGAAGTTGATACCAGCCCATTTACAGAAGAAAGGGTTCTGAAAGAACTCTTAAAACTGAAGGTGGAAAACAATGGGGCCTGATGGGATTCATCCCAGAATTCTAAAGAGCTAAGGGTAGAACTAGTGACACCACTGACTACCCTTTTAACAAATCATGGGAGGATGGGTGGTACCCGAGGACTGAGGAGGGCAGATGTGATTCCCCTCACAAAAGTGGGAGCAAGGCAGAAGCAGGAAACTACAGACCTGTTAGTTTAACCTCAGTGATGGGAAAATGATGGAATCACTCTGAAGGAAAGAATTGTCAAGTATCTAGAGGCCAGAGGGGCACAGGACCCAGGCAGCATGGATTCACAGCGGAAGGTCATGCCAGACAAATCTGATAGATTTCTATGACTGGGTGACCAAAGTAGTAGATCAGGAGGGCTGTGGACATGGCCTACCTAGACTTTAGCAAGGCATTTGACACAGTCCCACACAAAAGATTAATATACAAGTTAGCCAGCCTGGAGTGGGTCCCAAGATGACAGCCTGGGTAAAGAATGGCTGGAGAATAGGACACAGAGTGTAATAGTAAATGGGTCCACTCAGAAGAAAGGAGGTTACTAGTGGGCACTGCAGAGGGTTCAGTATTAGACTGAGTCCCTCAATGTCTTTATGTTTACACCAAGGGAAGGACTGGAAGGAAAAGCATGTCTCTGCAGATGACACTAAGATCTGCAACAGAGTTGATGCACAGGGTGGTGGAAAGGATGAGAAGGGACTTGGCAAGGTTAGAGGAATGGTCAAATGTATGGCAGCTTAGATTCAATGCTAAGAAGTGCAAGGTAATGCACCTGGGAAACAAAAACCCAGGGAAGAGTACACAATGGGGGGTGAGATACTAACAACAACAAAAATGGAAAGGGACCTGGGGTAGTCATATCAGATGACCTAAAGGTGGGCAAGCAATGTGAGAGGGCAGCAAGGAGGGCTGGGGGGATACTGGGATGCATAGGGAGAGGCATCACCAGTAGAAAACAGGAAGTTATTATCCCTCTGTACAGACAGCTGGTGAGACCCCATCTGGAGTACTGTGTGCAGTTCTGGAGACCCAATCTCCGCAAAGACATAGACAGGATGGAAGCTGTCCAGAGGAGGGCAACTAAATGGTGCAGGGTCTGCACCAGAAGACATATGAAGAGAGACTTAAGGAGCTTAATATGTATAGCCTCAAGGAAAGGAGGGAGAGGGGACATGATAGAAACTTTCAAGTACCTCAAGGAATCAACAAAGTCCAAGAGGTAGCATCTTTCAAAAAAGAGGTGTGCAAGAACAAGAGGCACAATTTGAAGAGGGGGCGGCTCTCAGAGGTAATTTAAGGAAGTATTTTTTCACAGAGAGGGTTGTGGATGCATGGAATGGCCTTCCGGAGGAGGTTGTGGAGTCAAAATCAGTGGTGGAATTCAAGCATGCATGGGACAGTCATAAGGCAATTCTGGGGGGTTGGGGTAAGAAGAAGTAGGCTGCTGGTTAACTAGGATCTGCAGCTTATCCAGTAGGTAGGGAAATGGGCAGACTGGGTGGGCCAAGCGGTCCTTATCTGCCATCAAATTCTATGTTTCTATGTTTTGTGGTGTGTTGAAAATAAGTTTTGTTTTATAAAGTGCCTTTCATTTGCTTTACTTTGATTTGTACTCATTTCCAGTGCTCCAGGGTCACCCCTATAAATGAGCCTTGTGCCCAGTGGATCTTACCCAGTTACTAAAGAATAATAAATAAAAAATATATATACATATACATTTAAATAACTTGACATTTTGTATACAGTACAGTAAAAGTGTGACCCTGAGGACCCCGAGCAAGCCACTTAACTTCCTTGTGCTCCCAGGTTGCACCTGTAAACAAGCTTCTAGCTTAGTGTGTCTCTCCTGGTACAAAAAAAAAAAAAAACACCTTGTCACTCTCTCTATAGTGAGATATAAGCCTAGGGCTGTAGGATCTCTTTTTAATTGTACTCTCCCAAATTGCTTTACAATCCAGGAGAGGGAGGGGAGAGAGAGTATCTCTGCCACTAAGACATACTGCCTGCTAATAATGCCAAAGAAATACACTGTAGAGGAGATCTTAAAATACATTATCAGCTCTGATTCAGAGTTGGATGATTTTATTGATCCAGAGTCTGTGAGTGACTACTGTCCAAGCAGTACCCCTACTGATGATACAATATCGAGTGATGCAGACGAGGGTGGTCCATACAGCCCTAAGGCCAAGTCTAAGTACCCAAGTGGATGCAAGCGCACATGTGTCCTCACCAGCAAGCACCAGCCCAAGCCTAAAAAGAAAAAGCAGAATTCTCAGCCCATGCAAGTGTCCGAACATAAAAAGCAGAAGAAGCATGGGGATCTGCCTAAGCCTGTGCAGATACCAGAACCTGAGCTATTTCCCCAGAAAGAGGCCCCATGTGTGCCTTTGATGGAGCCAGATGCCACAATGCAGGCAGAGGGAAGTCACATGAAGCATAAGTATAAGCAGAAGCACCTGCCATTTACTCATGTTATGATGCCTACAACACAGGATGAGGGTAAATGCAAAAGGCACAAAAAAAAGTGCAAACATCTGCCTCAGCCAGAATTAGAGCCCCAGCCTAGGCAGAATCTCAACAAAAAAGCGTAAGCTAAAGTGCAAGCAGTTGCCTGACACTAGCACACTACCCAAGCCTGAAACTCTGCCCAGAGCAGATACCCTGCTTGAGCATGACCCCCTGGACAAGCCTTATTCTCTGCCTGCATATGATTCCCCACCTGAGCCTGATGCCCTGCCTAAACCTGACATGTTGCCTGAGCCTGATGCATTGCCTGAGCCTGACACTCTGACCGAGTCTGATGCATTGCCTGAGCCTGACACTCTGACCGAGCCTGATGCATTGCTTGAGCCTGACACTCTGACTGAGCCTGATGCAGTACCTGAGCCTGAAACTCTGTTCAAGCCTGATGCATTTCCTGAGCCTGATACTCTGTCCGAGCCTGATGCATTGCCTGAGCCTGACACTCTGACCGAGCCTGATGCATTGCCTGAGCCTGACACTCTGACTAAGCCTGATGCATTGCCTGAGCCTGAAACTCTGATCAAGCCTGATGCATTTCCTGAGCCTGATACTCTGTCCGAGCCTGATGCATTGCCTGAGCCTGACACTCTGACCGAGCCTGATGCATTGCCTGAGCCTGACACTCTGACCAAGACTGACATGTTGCCTGAGCCTGACATGTTGCCAGAGCCTGACTTGTTGCCTGAGTCTGACATGTGGCCAAAGCCTGACTTGTTGCCGGAGCCTGACATGTTACCAGAGCCTGACATGTTGCCAGAGCCTGACACGTTGCAGGAGCCTGACACATTTCCTGAGCCTGACACACTGCCTGAGCCTGACACTCTGTCCAAGTCCTGTATCTTACCTGAGGGAGACACTTGGCTTGAGCATAATGCACTGTTTGAGGCTAACACCTGTAGCACCACTTTCTGAAATAAAGCTGATCCCTTGGTAATGCCTGACTCTGAGACTACTGCCCCAGTGCTAGCTACAGGCCATAGCAGGCACAGCAGTGGTTATACTCTAGTTTACCAATGGAATCCCCCAAATATGAAAAAAACATGTGTTCCACCATTTACTGGTAATGCAGGTGTCCAGGCTGACACAAAGGAATTTACCCCCATAGAATATGTTCACCTATTTTTTAGTGATGAAATACTGTCTCATATAGTGGCTCAAATAAATTTATATGCAGATCAGTTTTTGTCTCAGTATGAGGACAAGCTAAAACCACATGCAAGGGCTTGCCAATGGACTCCCATGAACTTAGAGGAAACGAAAAGTTTCTGGGGTTTGACATTGTTAATGGGAATTGTGAAAAAGCCCACCATCAACATGTATTGGTTCGCCCACCCTGCTCATTCTACCCCTCTATTTCCAACTATAATGAGCAGGAACCGATTTCCACTTCTGCTGAGATTTATGCTCTACAATGGCAACACTAAGGCTTTGCCAAGGGACCATCCAGAGAATGATTGACTTTTTAAATTACGGCCTATTATTGATCATCTTTTTAAAATGTTTTCTGAGGTGTACACCCCATCCCAAAACATTTCAGTGGATGAGTCTCTTTTGCTGTTCAAAGAGAGAATAATATTTAAACAATACCTTCCTCTGAAATGTGCCTGATATGAAATTAAATTGTACAAACTTTGTGAAAGTTCCACCAGGTACACATACTGTTTCAGAATTTACACAGGAAAGGGTGCCACACAGGATGTTGCAGGCTGCCCCCATGTCTGAACACAAATGAGAAAATTGTGTGGGACCTAATTCTTCCCTTGCTAGGCTCTGGCTACAACCTGTATGTTGATAATTTCTATACTGGGATTCCTCTGTTTAACATTCTGTATCAGTTTGATACAGTAGCTTGTGGCACCATCAGATCTAACAGGCAGCATTTTCCCACAGAGTTGGTAGCCAGAAAGCAATTATGTGGTGAGACCAGTGCTGTCCGATGTGGTGAACTACTGGCTGTAAAATTCACAGATAAAAAAAGATGTGTGCCTCCTGAGTACAATTCATGATGAATCCACAGCAGCAGTTCCAATTTGTGGTCAGGACAAATTGACAAGCAAGCCTCAGTGTGTCCTAGATTATAACACACACATGGGAGGTGTGGACAAAACAGATCAGATGCTTGAGCCCTATGATGCCACTCGAAAAACAATGGCTTGGTACAAGAAATTAGCTGTTCACCTGTTTCAGCTGGCTATGTATAATGCTTTTATTTTGTACCAGGCAAAGTCATCGGGTCATTTAAAATCCTTCCTAGATTTCCAAACGGATGTCATTTCAAGTCTTCTATTTGATTCAGCAGAAATACCAGAAATAGAAAGAAATGACAGTGTAACCAGACTAACTGAAAGACATTTCTCCAGAACGTTGCCAGCTACTGAAAGGAAGGCTAGGCCCCAGAGGAGATGTAGAGTCTGCTACAAAAAAAGTTTCAGGAGAGACTCAAGATATAACTGTCCACAGTGTCCCACAGAGCCAGGGCTGTGTCTGGAGGACTGTTTTGAGAAATACCACACCAAGCTCATTTACTGGAATGACTGATAGGTGCAAAAATGCATCTTGAATAGCACAATGAGGCCAAAGCAGTGATTAGGTTAAAAACATTTTGGGAGAGATTTTCTTATTTCAGCACCCACAAACCCTTGTTTGTATTCTTTTGATAACCAAGTAAGGCCCATGAAGCACAATGCCTGTTTGTAGGGGCAACCTGGAAATAATGGGGATGTTAAGTGACTTGCTCAGAGTCACACAGTATGCAAGCAGAGGTGGTGAGAATCAAACCCAGCACTGTACCAAACTTGATCACAGTTCATTACACTAACCATTAGGCTATACTGTCAGCCCTTTATTCAAGAGCCCTTAGGCTTGGGTATATAATTTTATTTTACTCTGTATGGGCAAACTCACTTTATTTCTGATTCTGCCAGAGTATTTTGGTAATGCAAATATGAAACACATGCCGTCTTACCATGGCATTCTGTCCACTCCTTCCTATTACAATATGCTTTTGTAGAAACCTTTGTCATGCAGTCCCTTCCTGCCTGCATTTCCCACCTCCAGAAAACGTCAATGCATTGTGTTAACCAGGGAACAATATTGTTTTAAGGATTACAAAATAAAGATTTTAAGGATGTCTGAGAAAGTATCCTCCCCACATGTTCACTATCTATAATCCTCCATTGAATAAAGCTCCACAGCTAAAAATACTAAATAAAATGCAATATTTTGACCTGTTTCTTTCTACCTAATTATCCGGCTGTCTCATTTATCAAGTACAAACTCCTAACATGTTGGGTTTCTTTGGGGAGTACTAACTGTGTCGGTACCACAAACTTGCACCTCCACCAAAGGACTCTTGGCACAAAATGCTCCAAACCTGCTATCATTGTGCATTCAAGGGATCTAAAATGCATTTAGTAACCTGTGTTTTGTGCTTACTTTTGCCAGACTCTGGTAAAGAAGCATAAATTTAATAACACTTTAAGCAGTACTCTCTCTAGAATAAAAAAAAAAGTTTTCATACACCAGCATCCTACTTAACTTGCTAAAATGGGAGAATTATGCAAAATTTCATTATTTTTCATAATCTTACCAAATGTAGAGGAGGAGGATTGTGGGTATCGCATACTTCGGTAACAAGCAGTCTTACCAATGATTACAACAAGTATTTTATTCAGCTTCAGAAAATATATACTTCTCTTATGGTATCCTGGTGTCCTGAGATCAATGCTGTGGATTTTCCATTTAAAATATACATACCACCCTATAGGTTTCAAGCCTATTTCAACCAAACCTTTGTAGTGAAGGTACATAAATGTGGTATCATTGTAACCAGTTTTCTAAGCAGAATCCAGAAATGTGGTGTTTGTGTACCTCCATCCTACATTACATAGATATTTGGTTTGCTAAACTGTGAAAATGATCTGAATTTCCATCATTTTGCATAGTTCTACCAAATGTAAAGGAGGATTATGGGTAGCAAACATTTGGACAGCAGGCAATGTCATACATTTTTAAAACAGAATTTTGTGCAGTTTCAGAAAATATATACTTTTCTTATGGTATCTTGGTGTCCTGAGATCAATTCTGTGGATTTTCCATTGTGGGTCTGCATTTTCTCCTTTAAAATATACATAGCACCCTATAGGTGTCACGCCTATTCCAACCAAACCATTGTGATAAGGATACATAAATGTGACATCATTGTAACCAGTACTCTAAGCAGAACCCACTAATGTGGGGTTTGAGTACCTCCATCCTATGTTACATAAATATTTGGTTTGCTGTGAAAATGATGCAAATTTCCATAATTTTGTGTAGTTCTATCAAATGTAAAGGAGGATTATGGGTAGCAAACATTTGGACAGCAGGCAATGTCATACATTTTTAAAAACAGTATTTTGTGCGGTTTCAGAAAATATATACTTTTCTTCTGGTAACATGGTGTCCTGAATGTCTACAGGCCAGAGGATCAATGCTGTGGATTTTCCATTGTGGGCCTCAATTACCCCTTACGTATAGTAGCATTCTAGATGTTTGAGCCTATTTCAACCAAACCTTTGTGGTAAAGGTACATAAATGTGGCATCATTGTAACTGGTACACACAGCAGAATCCACAAATGTGATAGTTGTGTACCTCCATCCTATTTTACTTAGACATTTGGTTTGTTAAACTGTGAAAACTTGACAAATTTTCATCATTTTGCATAGTTCTACCAAATGTAAAGAAGGATTATGGGTAGCAAAGATTTGGATAGCGGGTAAAGTCATACATTTTTAAAAACAGTATTTTGTGCAGTTTCAGAAAATATTTACTTTTCTTATGGTACCATGTAGTACTGAATATTTATGGCCAGAGGATTAATTCTGTGTATTTTCAATCGTGGGCCCACATTTTCCTGCTTTAAAATACACTTAGTATCCTATAGGTTTCGAGCCTATTTCAACCAAACCATTGTGGTAAAGGTACAAAAATGTGGCATAACTGTAACCAGTACTCACAGTAGAATCCAGAAATGTGGAGTTTGTGTACCCCCATCTTATGTTACATAGACATTTGGTTTGTTAAATTGTGAAAACTAGGCAAATTTGCATCATTTTGCATTGTTCCACCAAATGTAAAGGAGGATTATGGGTAACAAACATTTGGATAGCCGGCAATGTCCTACATTTTTTAAAACAGTATCTTGTGCAGTTTCAGAAAATATATACGTTTTCTAAAATACCATGTTGTCCTGAATGTCTACAAGCCAGAGAATCAGTGCTGCGTATTTTCCATAGCGGGTCAAAATTTTCCCCCTTTGCAATGTTCTTAGCACTAAACAGGTTTTGAGCCTATTTCCACCAAATCTTTATGGTAAAGGTACATAAATGTGGCATCATTGTAACCGGTACTCTCAGCAGAATCCACAAATGTGATATTTGCATACATCCATCCTATTTTACATAGACATTTGGTTTACTAAATTGTGAAAACTAGGCGAATTTCCATTATTTTCCATAGTTCTACCAAATGGAAAGGAGGATTATGGGTAGCAAATATTTGAATAGTGGGCAATTCCATACATATTTAAAACCAGTGTCTTATGCAGTTTCAGAAAATATATACTTTTCTATGATACCATGGTGTTCTGAATGTTTACAAGCCAAAGAATCAGTGCTGTGAAATACAAAGAAATGGGCAGACTGGATGGGCCTTGCGGTCCTTTTCTGCCATCAACTTCTATGTTTCTATGTTTCTATTCTGTGTATTTTCCATAGTGGGCCAAAATTTTCCCTCTTTGAAATGTTCTTAGCACTATATAGGTTTGGGACCCATTTCCACCAAATCTTTGTGGTAAAGATACACAAATGTGGCATCACTATAACTAGTACTCTCCGCAGAATCCACAAATGTGATATTTGCATACCTCCGCCCTATTTTACAAAGACATTTGGTTTGTTAAACTGTGAAAACATTGTGAATTTCCATCATTTTGAATAGTTCTGCCAAATGTAAAGAAGGATTATGGGTAGCAAACATTTGAATAGTGGGCAATTTGATACATTTTTAAAAACAGTATCTTATGCAGTTTCAGAAAATATATACTTTTTCTATGATACCATGGTGTCCTGAATGCCTACAAGCCAGAGAAGCAATGCTATGTGTTTTTCATTGGGCTTAAATTATCCCCTTTAAAATACACATAGCACCCTGTATGTTTCAAGTCTATTTAAACCAAATCTTTGTGGTAAAGGTTCATATATGTGGTATCATTGTAACTGGTACTTTCAGCAGAATCCATAAATGTGGTATTTTTGTACCGCCATCCTATTTTACTTAGTCATTTGATTTGTTAAATTGTGAAAACTATGCGAATTTCCATAATTTTACATAGTTATAACAGATGTAAAGGAGGATTATGGGTAGCAATCATTTGGATAGCAGGCAATGTCATACATTTTTAAAAACAGTATCTTGTGCAGTTTCAGAAAATATATACTTTTTCTATGGTACCATGGTGTCCTGAATGTCTACCGCCCAGAGAAGCAATGCTATACATTTTTTCACTGCGGGCCCAAATTTTCCCCTTTAAAATACATGTAGCACCGTATAGGTTTCAAGCTTATTTAACCCAAATCTTTACGGTAAAGGTACATAAATGTGGTGTCATTGTAACTGGCACTTTCAGCAGAATCCACAAATGTAGTATTTATGTACCTCCATCCTATTATATATAGACATTTAGTTTGTTAAACGGTGAAAACGTTTCAAGTTTCCATCATTTTGCATAGATCCACCAAATGCAAAGGAGGATTATGGGTAGCAAACATTTGGATAGTGGGCAGTGTCATACATTTTTAAAAACAGTATCTTATTCAGATTCATAAACTATATACTTTTTCTGTGGTACCAAGGTGTCTTGGCTGTCTACAGGCCAGAGAAGCAATGCCAAGCATTTACTGTTATGGACCAAAATGTTTCCACTTTAAAATGCACTTAGCAACCTGTGCATATAGGGTTTATTTCTGCTAGACTTGTTTGGTAAAGGTACATAAATGGGGTATCGATGTAACCAGTGCTCTCCACAGAATCCAAAAATGGGATGTTTATATACCTGCCTCTTATGTTACATTTGAATTTACTTTATTAGGACATGACAATTCTGTGAATTTAAATTATTTTTCAGTGTTGCAAGAAATATAAAGAATAATAATGTGTAGTATATATTTGGGCAGTGGGCTATGCTACCCATGTGTAAAAACAGTATTTTGTGTAGTTTCAAAAAATATTTACTTTTCCTAAAATGACATGAAGTTCTTGGTCTCTATAAGCAAAAGGAGCAATGACGTGCACTAAATTAGAATTTAAGCTACTTCAAGTAAAAATTAAATAGAATACTACTGCTGTAATATATTTCTGCCTATAAAAAAGATTTTTGGTGAGTACATAGCACAGATATTGAGAAGTTCAGCAACATACAGCTTTCCATAATTCTCAATTAAATAATAATTTTTCTGGGATCTTTTCTGCAACATTTTTGAGTAAAAATAGCATGTTGTTTACATTTCAGGCAGTGTTTCATGGCCTCATGACCTGATATTGACAAAACCTTACTACCTATAAAAAGCTTAGAGTCTGACAATAAAAAAACATCCATGGTTTCCCCATTTTTCCTTGAAGGGAACATAACGATACTTTAATTTTATATAATATTTTGCAAAAATAACAAAACATGCCTGGCACAGGAGTGTAAAATACCCCTGGCAGTGAAAGGGTTAAGGTGGCAGTTCAATTTGAAGAAGGAATGCCATGCATGCGCCTTGAGAGTGCAAAGCCAGATGTCACATATTACGTATGTGAAAACAAGTGTGCTAACTGGCAAACCCTTCCAGTTCAAAATAGACCCCAGGATTTAAAAATAGCAAAATACTGAAAATGCTGAGTATACTAATTACTTTCTGAACTAAAACTGAATGTGGCCACTCTTACAAAAACGACCAAGTTACCTTATGCCTTTGGTAAATTTAAAGGGCCAAAAAACTAGCTATGACTCCTGCAATGCTTGCTTACTTGCGTGCTTGTACTAGTACACAAACAAGTTTGAAACTTAAAATAAATAGGAGAAACACCCTTTATTAGTAAGTACGAGCAAAGGCCAAAAAGTAATAGTAATTAAAATAAGTAATACTCTCCTCTAAAAACAGGCATTGGTGTTAATTAAATGTAAAAAAAACACCAGCAAAAGGTAGACAGTGTGCTGTAGGCAGCCGGAGGGCCAGTTAAAGAGTCTTTTGTCTCTTATCAGAAGGACTCTTTCAGTTCTACATTGCCTCTGTGCAAGTAGCTACACTGCTCAGGCCACAGTCTTTCCCTTTCTTGGGACCTTAAATCCTGACACACTGCAAACAGCTGCAAGGTCTGCCGACACTAGCTTTCCACTCACTCCACCACTCCACAACTCCGAAATACAGGCCGCGGAGATATTCAGGTGAAGTTCAAGAACTTAATTTGCAATTCTGCACTAAGTTGGCAGCTGAAAAGAAACAAAAAGAGTGCCAGAATCAGGTGCCAGGAGGAGTTTAAAATACCGAAAGTTAGAGGCTGCTAGAGCCAGGCAATGGTATCATACCTGCTCTAAAAGATACAAAATCCTCTTGCAGCCCTGCTGCACCTGCTCCTCCAAATTTCTCATCAGCAATAGGTGGACAGTAGGTGAACTCCATTCTCTGGTGCCCCGTCAATCTCAAATAGGACATGACTCTGCCATGACACATGCATATTCAATGACTCTAGTCTGGGGGCCCATCTTTCCGTCAGAGGTGTGTTGATGGGTGGCTACTTTATAGGTACTGGTGATGGAGGGTGTGGTGGCAGGTGGGGGGATACAATGTACCATACTAATCATTGTGACTCCTTTCCACAGGTGACAGCGTATATCCACTGCGACCATATCTGATGACACCATACCTGGCACTACAGGACCAGATGGAGGAAAGGTACAACAAACCACTTTGGAGGACACATTCCTGCATTGACAGGACCATCAGTATCCTGAGGATGCAGTCCTGGTGCCTGGATCACAGGTGGCATGATGATGCTTGC
This sequence comes from Neoceratodus forsteri, assembly GCA_016271365.2. Lineage (NCBI taxonomy): Eukaryota > Metazoa > Chordata > Ceratodontiformes > Ceratodontidae > Neoceratodus > Neoceratodus forsteri. The sequence goes on along the minus strand of CM028138.1, from coordinate 709,213,000 downwards.
CCTGGGGATGGCATGCAGAGTGTTCATAGCATGTGCCATGCTGCATAACATCTGTGTGTGATGCTGATTACCGGTACCACCCCTGGTGCCATGTGACCAGCCCCCTGTGATGGATCATGGGGACCAGAGCAACTGTGGGACATGGCCAGTGGGCATGCTGTCTGCCACACAATGACACATGGCACATTCGGTAGCTAGGTGTGCGGGCCATGGGCACTGTAATGACTGTCTGATCTGAGTGTTCTTGTGCACCTGTGGCCTACAACTGCCAATGCCGGGTCCTCACGTACCGTGGCATGGGTAGCACAGCATACCCGAGTATGGTGTGGATGATGGGTGTCTATGGTTGTGGCACAGCACTGCATGTGGGGCTCATTGTAGTGCATGTGCCTGGCTGGGGGGCTGTGTGTATGTGTGGGTGTACTGTGTCATGATTGGCATGGTGCCAGTGTGTCACACCATGTGGAGCAGTGATGCATTACAGCTTTGAGCAGCCCCAGTAGCAGGTCACACAGGACCCCAGATTCTGCAGCAGTGCACTGGCTGATACACTCCTCAGTGCCCTGCAGGGCCGGCATCAGGGGGGGGGTGCAAGGGATGCCACTGCACCAGGGCCCAGAGTGCCAGTGGGGCCCATGGCTCAAGTCAAAATATATATTTTTTTACTTTTAAACTGCTCACATGGAGCAAACATTATCATCCTGCCTGACCTTCTGCCTGCCGCCCACCCCCTGCTGCCTGAGACCCATGGCGGTCCATTCCGATGGCATAGAGAGAGTCTGGCTAGTCAAGTCAGTGTCTGTGCATGCTGCAGATGGGCATTTAAAAATTAAATCCCAAATCCCCTCCCTCTGGCTCCTCCCTGCTGCAAAATGCTCGTCCTGTCTGTCAATATTAAAATTCCTCCAACTAGTGCACCTCCTTGGACGTCACATACCTGCGTAGTGTGGCACTGTGGCTGTGTTCTCTGCTTGGCAGTTGGCGGCACCTCCATCCTCCTCCTTGACACTCCAGGCATCCCAGCAATGCATCCATGCATGTCATCCTCTCCTCCAAGTCCTCACTCACTTTGGTTCGCTTCTAGTGGTGGTGTGTCTGTTGCTTGACGTTGACAGCAGCTCCACCTCCTCAGCTGAGTCAGCTCCTCCTCCATGCTGCCCTGGCCCACCCACCCTCACCCTCATCCTGGCAGGCTCTGCTTCATTGGTGCCCCCCAACACTTGCTGGCACTGCTGCTCAGTGCTTTGCAGCCCTCCTCCTGCTCCCACCCTCCTGATGCTGTGGGTGGCTGAGCGGCTCGGCTGGCTGTTCTGAATTGCTGGGTGCTGCTCACTCAGCTCAAAGGGCAAGGCTGCCTGGCTGTGCATCATTTTAATAAATTAATATTAATATATTGTGACGCTTGTGTTTGCAGTCAGGCATGCATCTCGTGAGACATTTGACTGGTGGCAGACGAGCTGGAGGAGCGGACGTTTTTGGATTGACTGCTGCTTCAGACAGTGCTTTCTGCTTCTGTTCTGTTAACAGAACTTCTCTGTAAATTAAGACACACATTAAAACAATTTTAAATACACACTTGTTGTTGGGGCTGAACCAAACACCTGAACTTGAATAGAGAAAACTAAAGGACAACTTTAGCTAGCGTTATGGCTAGGGCAGCAGCGACTCATGAGCAGCAGGAAGCAGGAATGCGTGAGTACTGTGACTGCCAGGGCCCCAGGCCAGTGGGCAGTCATGCTGGCCAGTGAGTGAGTGACTGTAGTTAGTCACTGTACAATGCAACACAAATAAAATCTGAATTTGACTGCTTTGCTTCTGAGTGAGGCTGATAATAGACATTATTAATAATAAATAAAATATACCATACACATACACTAGTAGACAGAAGTCTTTGGCAAATTGGCATTGGTAAAATATATTTCTAATCTCTGTGTCAGTGTCTCAATCTTAAGGTCAGGAAGCATAAACTAGTAGGAGGAGACTGGAGTCACTGTTTGGCTCTGCTGCTGTTGCAGGCTAGTGCCTAGTCGTTTTTGTTTATTTTAGACTTCTTCAAAGTAAGCCAGCTTCTAGCCAGTCTACTACAAGATATTCTCTGGCTCTGCTGCTGCGGCCTGCCAGTGCGTAGTCTTCCTTAAAGTAAGCCAGCAGCTGTAGTACCCCAAGGAAATTGAGGGCACCACAGCAAATAGGGGATCCGCAGTGATATGAGGGGTTAGACAGTTATGGGGACCCTGGCAGTGTAATGGGAAACCCTTGAAAAGCTTTGGTGACCCTCTGAAACACAGAACAGGCCCAACTCCAGCAGACAGTCCTAGCAGTCTAAATTCAGGGTTTTAAAAGAAAACCATTTTTTTTCTCTCTCTTTCTTCTCCCTTCCCCCCTGCTAAGACCAACACCTAGACAGCCAAAGCCAAACCAGTTGGGCCACATTCCTGTCCCACATTGGAGAAGGAAGCCAGGCTGAGCCCTCTCAGCCAATCCCTGTGGCCCGGGCAGATTCAAAATTGGAGACTTTTTTTTTAAGCCACTGACCCAGCCTCAGGAGGCTGACCTCTGGATGAAGGAGCCAACCCCTGGCAGATAGCCAGGACTGCCCCAGCCTAGAGAAGGCTCTGCACAGGTTGGAGAGGAGAGAAAGAGTTTGATCAGGGAGGATGAAGGAGTACGGCAATGGATGTCAGCTTCCCTGTTAGGAGATTGAAGCGAATCCCCTTGGTCCCTTCAGTGTAACTCCCTCTGGAAGATCCCCAGTAGCAGCCTTGGTCAGTTTTTGCAGAAATCTGCCATCTAGTTGGGTCCCCCAGTGTGTCGAGTCAGTTCATTTAGCCGGGAAACAGACACAGTGAAACTTTCATGCAGCAGTCTCCAGGAGAAGAGGTCTTATCACTTCTTCTTGGTTGTGCATTCCCCAGAGTACAGAAATCTTAGTTGAACCCCAGGGGTGAGTAGGCTGTTGTTGGTCAGCATTTCCTATAATAATTAGTCCTAGCTAGACCTGCTTCAGCCAGGGGAAGGATTGTTTGTTTAGCAATCGTATTGTTGCACTGTGTAATTATTATTTAGAATTGCTAAATTGCTTCCATTGTACCCATACCTCTCAACTTTTTTCCTCCAATTGTGGAACATTGCCTCTCAAAATGTGGAACAAATGAGCAAAACGTGGAACACTTAATCAAATCTTTAACTAAGAAGCTCAGAACACTGTTGAAATGTTTGCATTTATGTTCAGAAAGTCTGTTATTAATTGAATAATACATTTTTTGCATCATTTACTATAGATTTTTGCTTTAAAATGTTAACACTGAATGTGGGAAAAGTCCTCACAATGTGGAACAGGAAGCTTTTGTGAAGTAAAATGAGGAACGTTCCTCATAATGTGGTACAGTTGAGAGGTATGATTGTAACCGCCCCGGGTGGAGAAAAGCTGCTACCTTGTCCAATTGTATAGAGACAGAGAGAGAGAGAGACATGAGAACCAAAAAGGCAGAAGCTAGAATGGTTCAAACCAAATCATTGTTGGACCAAGATTAAAGGTGTTTGTGAACTCCTCTCTTGAAAGAATCTCTGCTAGTTTAACTTATTCTAGGCAGTCTGTGCTCCAAATAGAGAGACTTGGGCAGCTCATCTCAGCCAAGAGTCACAGAATTGCTAGGTAAAACCAATTCAAAGTATTACTGGTGAGAAGGGGAATGTTCAGGCTAAATTTCCAATTGTTTAGCTGTAAAAAGCTAATTACTAAAGGCCTGGCAGAACCTTAGTGAATTCTTTTCCCAGAGTTCTAGGGTAATCTCAGCCCAAATAATGGGAAAAATGTAGTCCTTTGTCCATGTAATAGAAGGGTGTGGCAGCCCATAGCTGGGACAGAGACACTAGATACTCTGGCCTCCATATTCAGAAGACAACCAGAGCTGATGCATATTAACAAAAGGAGTGGGACATCAAACTGTTTCAATGCCCATGAAGCAAACTGTATTTTCTTTATCTGCCTGCAATCTCCTGTTGCTTGCCTACCTCTCAGCTGTTCCTGATTTTCAGGGATGTCCCTGATTTTGCCTCAGAGATTTCTTCTGTCCCTCCTAAGTCTGGCATTTCTGGCATTAAAGAGTAGGGACTGGGATCACAGAAGGATTGCCAGGCTCTGTGCCCCATTCCCTGAGGTGGCATAAGTACCAGTGGCCCATGCAAGAGGCCAAACGAAGGGTTGCCACACTCTTGATTGTCCTGCCCATAGGTGGCTCATGTTCCAGTGATGCATCAAGAGGTCACACCAAAGATTGTCGGATTCTGAAGCTGCAGGGGTGAGGTGGTAAGGGTTCTGGGGAACTGCCCAGAGGTCATCCAGTGGATCATCGCACCCAGCATCCTTTTCTTGACTAGAGATCACCCACCTGAGGTCACCAAAGTCAACGTCCCCAGATAAGGTTCCTCTTCCCCTACAACTGGGCATCAACACCCATCCTCGACCAGGCGCTTCCCTTTTGACATTGCCTTAGTGATGCCAGGAGTCATCTTCTTCCCAGGGCCAGGAGGCCTACAGTGTTTTACTTGATTTTTGGTTCACTGGGGGACACCCCATTTTATGGCCTGTGTAGGAAGTGCTTCGTTAGGTTCACCCTCAGCAGTCGGCCGACCAAAATACTAGAAACCCAAGCTTGGTGCATTGGATCGCTACACCTTTAAGACTTGAATAACCTGGACTTTTGTAGGACATTAGTGGGGCCAGTTTGTGGTCCCAGTAACCTTTTTCACTCTTTCTCATGTGTATAGCATTAGTGAATGCTAAGTTTTTTTCTGTGTGCTCCAACTGTGGCTAATAAACCTTGCATCTTGGCTCTAGAGTACGTCTCCAGCCTCTCCTTCCAGAGTTATCTGGCATCACCCTAACATAGGGGTACGAACCACCACTGCTTGTCCACCACACTGCAGCTAGCATTTAGCCTAGTTTCACTGTAGAAGTTTCTGTTTTTGGCATTAAAATAACAAGATATTCTTTGGCTCTGCTGCTGCGGCATGCCTAGAAAGTCTTCCTTAAAGTAAGCCAGCAGCACACAGCAAGCATTTAGCCTAGTACTACTGTAGGAGTTACTGTCTTTGGCATTAAAATAACAAGATATTCTCTGGCTGTGCTGCTGCAGCCTGCCAGTACCTAGTCTTCCTTAAAGTAAGCCAGCAGCAGCTAGCATTTAGCCTAGTTCCACTGTAGGAGTATCTGTTTTGGGCATTAAAATAACAAAATATTCTCTAGCTAGTAGCTTCAGAGTTCAGACTGTGCTGTCTCTCAGTCTGATGTGACTCAGTTATAGATATTCAACAACAGTCTTCCTTCTGTCCCCGCAGAGGAGTCTGCGCTGTGTGTAAACTTGACTTGTAGTGGAAAATAAAATAATGTTTTTTCCCCTCAGGAAAGGAATAGTCTAATTTTAATCTTTAATTTCTGACAAGAAAGAAGGACATCATATCCAAATTATTTTGTAAAAGAAATACTTTATTTTGCAGAGAAGAGCAGTACATTCTCTGGACTGGCTGTCTGGTTCTGTTTTTGTTTGCTTACTGCTAGCCTGCTTCAAACGTAGGCAGTGACTACAAGGATAGGACTCAGGAGCAGTGCATCTATACATTTTTCTACACAATTGTCTGCTACTGTTAAGTGAACCACCACAGCTCAAGTCATAGATAGTATTGTTGAACTAAAAGTAGTAATCAAAAAATACATTTTGCATTCATTAAAAAAAGAAAACTTAGCTAGCAAGACAAACCATTCATAACAGAAAGAAAAGGAAAGGAAAAAATAAAGATGTCAAATCCTGTAGCACTACCAAAGTACAAGTCTGGTTCTGCAAAACGTAAAGAACAAAAAAGACAGCTAGAGTTGAGTCAGAAAGAAGCAGAAAATGCTAACAAAATATTTTGTAAATGGTTAAGTTGTCCACCAGCAGCAACTGCGACAACAGTGACCACATCTGGTGAAAGCACCACCAGTGAGCAAGAACCAGCAACCTCATCACATGAAAATGTAGCTGTAGAGACAGTAGCAAAGGGGACAGTGGAGACAACTGGGGAGTCAGGGAACCATGAATCTTACTCTGACTCAGAAAGAAATGTACAGCTAGAAGAAATACATGCAAGAAATGTACAGCTAGGCCTAGAAGAAATACATGATGAAAGAAATGTACAGCAAGAAGAAATGCAAGAATGTATTGAACTGGAATCAGGTTGTGACATAAACCCTGAACCCAGTCAACCACCTTTCATGTATAATTTTTATGACCCAGCTACCTGGCCTGAAAGTTTTATTACAGAGTCAGAGCGCCTCAGGGTTGAAATTGTGCAGCATAAACCGCTGCAGCTGAAGGAAACTGACACTGAGTTCCCTAAAACAGCTGGTCACCGGTTTACTTCAGCAAACTATGAGCGAAAAGTGGGATCCTCAAAGATTCCACAGGCCTTGGTTAATTTACTCCAAGTTTGCTGATGCAGTATTTTGTTTCTGCTATAAGCTTTTTGGTGAGGATAGGGGTGTGTTTACACAAGGTTTCTCCAGCTGGTAAAAGTTATCACAAAGGCTGAGTCAGCATGAAGCACGCCCATCACACATGGAGAATTTCTACAAGTGGAAACATTTAGAGTTAGGGCTACAGAAACAGGCTACAATAGACAGGAGTTTGCAAGAAAAGCTGAATAAGGAAAAGGAACGATGGCATGTTGTACTTTGTCGAATTTTGAACTGTGTTTTATATTTAGCAGGCCAAAATTTAGCCTTTCCGGGTTCAGTAGACTGTCTGTATGTGAACAACAATGGTAATTTTTTGATTGTTGGAACTGTTGTCCAGGTGTGACTGTATTATGGCTGATCACTTGGAATGTGTTCGACGAGGAACAAATGTTCATTATTTAAGCAAAGATAGCCAGAACGAATTTATGTAGATGTTAGCTGAAGCTGTGACTAGTAAGATTAGGGACAAGATACACAATGCTCGCTACTATAGTGTGCTGATGGACTGCACTAGAGATATTTCTCACAAGGAGCAGTTATCACTAATGATTCGTTATGTTGAACTCAATGGTGATCAAGTTGAAATGCAGGAGAGCTTCCTAGAGTTTCTCCATGTTGAAAATACAACAGGAGAGACTTTGGCTGAATTATTGCTAAGTCGACTTACTAAACATGGCATTAAAATTGAAGACTGCAGGGGCCAGTGTTACGATAACGGGGCTAACATGAGAGGTATCCATAGAGGAGTTCAAGCGAGAATATGACAGGTGAATGAACGTGCACTGTATGTGCCTTGCTGTCCTCATAATTGGAATCTTGTGTTAGAACATGCAGCAGAATCATCCTTGGAAGCAAAGAATTTCTTTGGAGTTCTACAGCGGGTTTACAGAATCTTCTCTGGGTCCACCAAATGTTGGGACATCCTCATCAAGCACATAAAACGATATACCCTCAAGTCACTTTCAGAGACCCGATGGAGTGCCCGTGCTGATGCTGCAAAGGCAGTCTGTGAACAACTGCCTGAATTGTTGGATTCTTTGCTGGAAGTATCAAAAACTGGAAACTGTGACAGTGAAATCCTGTCTGACATCACAGGCCTTGTGAAAACACTGGAATCATTTCCATTTATTGTATCTTTACTTGTGTGGAATGAAGTGCTTAGTGCCATCAATCGGGTGACAGTGATTTTACAGTCACCTGCTTTAAATATTTCAAATGCCATAGATGTGGTTTCAGCAATCAAGGAACAACTGTCTGACTATCAAAGACAAGAATTCAGGTGAGTATTAGAGGAAGCAAAGCTGCTAGCCCAAACCATGGACATCGAACCAACTTTTCCAGAAAAATGCACCAGACGTCGAAAACGCATGCCAGGAGACCTTGCCACAGATGAACCCTTGACTGGCCAAGAAAACTTTGAAGTCAATTTTTTCAATTGCCTATTGGATAAAGTGCTTATGGAAATTGATGAGCTACTCTAATTTCTCCATGACTTTCAGTCACTTTTTGGTTTCTTGTTCAACATAAAAACATGTGGAATAATGAAAACCTACAAGTAGCATGCAATGAATTGGCCCAATTTCTTGGGGACATTGATAGTTTAGACATGTCCAGAGAAATTACCTTGCTGGCTCATCTGTTACCTGATGATGTGAAATCTCTATTTGAAATGTTGCAGTACCTGGTACAGAAAGACATGAGCAGAGGATTTCAAAACACCCAAATTGGACTGAAAGTACTGCTTACAATTCCAATTATAGTTGCCAGTGCTGAGCGATCCTTCAGTAAACTGTCCTTGATAAAGAATTACCTGTGCTCCACAATGTTACAGGAGAGACTGTCTGCATTGGGTGTACTTTCCACTGAAAATAGACTTGCAAGACAAGTAAATTTTTGTGATGTGATTGAAACATTTGCTGCAGCAAAATCCCGCTGAGTACACCTTTAAGTTCACAAAATGGAATAACAGCAGCAGTATTTTTAGGTGGCTTGGGAGAACAGGGTGGGGGACACTTCAGGGGGGCCTGTGGATGGGGGGTCCCACTACAAAGTCTTGCACCAGGGCCCAGTACACTCTAGAACCAGACCTGGTGCCCTGTCCACATGGTGCCATGTTGTGGGCCCCTCAATGGACCCATCTACACCATGGTCACCAGTAGAAGAGGAGGCAGGGGGGATGGTGGCAAAGGGGGTGGGAGAGGGTAGGAGTGGGGCAGGGGAATGGTGGTAGAGACAGCAGGGAGGGTGGAAGTGGAGGCAGAGGGATGGTGGCAGAGGGGGAGGGTGTGGAGGCATGGGGAGGGGGCACTGTGTGTTGCAGCTGTGGTGGGCTGTGTGCAGGCAGTAGTGTGTAGGGTTGCATGGTCACCACCATGGCAGTGCTGTGTCCTGCAACCATGTGTTCAGCTACCCTCTCCAGCATGTCGCCTATGCAGTCTGTTCCCTAGGACATGCCCTCTACTATATCAATGAGACACCTAAGTGCCTCTGTGTTCTCTCCCTGGGCTGCAAGCCTGTCTTTCTCAAGACGGTGCAGCTCAGGGTAGTGTGTCTGAAGGACACCCATGCTGGATGCCCTCCTGTTATGGCATTGCTCATCCCCGATCTGGCCACCATGTGGACCACATACGGTGGCTGTGGTGGCCTCATGTATGGGTGCAGCTGTGGGTGGGTGGGGATCTGTCATATGGAAGGGGGGGCATATCAGCCAGCATCACTCTTTTGCCATCACTTGTTGCAGTGGCCATGGTCCTGGGTACAGGGACCATTGTTGCCTGCACCATGCCACTGTGTTGTGGTGCCTCCCTGCATGCATCTGTACGTGTGGTGTTGCAGGCCGGCATCCCTTCCATGGCCTCTGTTGGACAGGTGGCTGTCGTGTCCACATCCATCTGGACCACCTCTGTTGCTGGCATCTCCTGGGTGGTACCTATGGATGGAAGCAATGAGATGTGTTAGGACATTTTGTGCAGCCTTGGCACATGTACCAAGGTACAGCAGGTGATGTGGAGCATCATGCTTACCTTTCTTGGACACCTGTGCTGGCATGTTATGATGCACCATGGCAGTGTGCCCTTCATTGTTGTTGCTTGTGGATGGCCCTGGGTGAGCATGGCAGTACAGTTAGCAGTTTCATAAGCAGGTCCCGCACCAACTGTGCTTGTCTCCACATGGCCACATGCCCAAAGCATACCTTCCATCGCATCACAGCCATCCCGCCACCCCCTGCCACGAGACCCCAGAGATGATATCCATCACAATATACTCCAGGGGATCAGCATATTCTCTGGTGATGGGGGATCCCCACTGGTGCCCGTCTGGGCACTGTTGGCAGTGGACAGCCTCCACTTAATGGTGGCCAGATGTTGCGCCACTTGTGCTTATGACAGGCAGTGTATGTACCTCAGGACTGGTGGCATTAATGGCCACCTGTATGTCAAGTCAGAGCCTCTGATTTGTGGTGGTGCTTGTGGTCAGCTACTGTGACCCATACAGGACATCATAGTTTAAACATATGTCCATGACCAGTGCCATCACCTGCACAACAATGAAGTTGCTGCACTGCATCTTCCAGGTGTTTATCCATGCCTGCATCCACACGACCAAAACTGATGTGTTGCTGGGGTTGTCTGTCCAGAGTCCATGGCACGATGCTCCAGTCCCCCGTGCTGGCTGGTCAGCCATGTTGACTGGCCATTCCCATTTGTGCACATGCGCAGTTGGTGTGGTTCACCATATATGGTGGGGATGAAGGGGCCTGTCTACCTCCCATTTGTGCACATGCACAGTTGGTGTGGTTCACCATATATGGTGGGGTCAAGGGGCATGTCTATATCCCATGTGACCATTGAGATGGCCCCTGTGTGCACCTACGTGCTTCCATACTCCCCAACCCTGTCTCTGCCCTGCCTTGTATGCATGTACAAGCATGCTGCATCTTCTCTGCCACCTGCGCAGTGTATTGGTGCTCTGCACAGCTACATTACTTTGGTGTGCAATTTACATGCCTTGCAGAATAGGCCCACATGTGTTTTGGGGCATGATGCTGCTATTTAATCTTCTGCTGTGTTTATTTAATGATCTGATTATGTTTTAACAGTACCACTTTTTATCAATGTATATGCTTCTGTGAGGTACCAAGAGCCTTACCTGTTTGTAATGTGTGAGTTGCTTGGCAAACGTTCACTTCTTCAAAGTTAAACATGATGTTTGGTTTGTGGCAGCTTCACCTCTTATTGGTTACAAGAAACAGATGGGTACAACAGCTGCCAATCAACTAACCTATACAAAGAGCACATATTTTGTATATGGGGAGAAGTCTGCACCACATGGGGCACCAACAAGAGATGGAGCCACCACTGCTTTTGGCAGCCCACTGTTCTGAAAATTGTGAATTGTGCCACCTTGTCTGATGGGGGGGGGGGGAGATATAATTTTGCAGACATTTACACCAAACAGCCAAGTATAAGTTGTTGGATTAATGTGTAACTTAAATATTGAAAAATGTGACCTGGTCCATTCTGCTGTTAGTAATCTAAGCTGTGCCCTGCTGGGCTAACACTCTCTTCTTCAAAGTTAAACGCAATGCTTGGCCAGTGGTGGCTCAGCATTTATTAGTTGTCTGGGTACAGCGTGGGCACAACAGCTGACGACGAGGACACCTATACAAAGTGCACATATTGTTGCTATGTGGATATTGCTGCTCCAACTGGGACAAATATTGATTGATTGATTTTTCAGGGCTAGAGTCATCAGGAGCCTACTGATTTGAAAAGCAGTGAATTGTATTGTACCAGTTTGTTTCGTGTAGTGGGTGACTTGTGTACTAGAGGACATAGTCCATTATAAGAAACTGGGCTTAGTATCTGTCTTTAAACTTCTGATCTTACCCCTTATTTTATCAGCAATAGTCAGCTTTAACTTGTTTTTTTTTACATAATTTTTTTATTTCCCTTTGTTTCTTCCAGCATAATTTGCACTTCTGCTGTCTTGCCATTTTGTCTGCAACTTTGAGTTGGCCTTCAGTCTGCGTATGTATTTGCTCTGTTAGGTCTCTGCTCTTTCTGACTGTTCCAACCTTTTTTTACAAGGCATTCTCTTCTCTCTCCCTGCTGGTTTCCCTACTGTTCTCCCAAATCCCTTTTTATGTTTGCTTGGGCAAAGCTAAATATGTCTTCAGTGATCATGCCACTTGTACTGCAAGTAACCCATTAAATATTGGGAACAGGTAGACTGAAGGTACAGTACCCAGCAGTGGTGAGAAAGACCTTCAAAGCACATCATGGCTGTGCCACTACGACTATCGGTCTTGTTGTCAGAAATGAGATCCCAATTATGACAATTTCACCTGTTTAACTTGTTAAGTTGTTCATTTTACCCCTTCGGTGCTACCTATACACACCAACTGCAAAGCAAAATACGAGCAAGCAACCATGTGGCACTGAAGAAATGCTTGTTTATTATGCCCTTGTTTCTTTAACTGCTGAAGGTTTCCGGGAGCCGGAAAACACCTGTGGAGGACGCAGAGAAAGGACAGTGAACATCGCTATGAGAATGACACCACTCTCATAACAGTATATCAGCCCGAGAGGGAGAGGCAGCAAGGAGTACACCCGACTACAAACTAGTTAAGAAGATACAGCATACCGTACACGTACACATAGATTTCAAGAAGGGGTCATCATGCATAGACTGTACCCCCTGGTTGTCCTCGCAAGTTTATGTCATTGTAAGTGGAGAATAAATAAAGCTGTGACGTTTTGAGGGAGAAAAAGTCCAGCATCACATATTCTAGTCTTTGCCTTTATTTTACATCTATGACTATGTTAGTTGTTTGTATAACGGTACTTACATATTAATATTTTAGTAGCTGTATAATTGTAGTGTCCTGTTGACTATGCCCTATCGCAGCTGTTCCTGTAATGCTGTTCTTTGAGCATTTACAGTTGTTCAATTGTATTTTGTGCATCATATGTATTTTACATAACGGTATTTTTCTGCATGTTTATAGTTTGTATTGCAGTGTTTTCTGTACATTTCCTATTATTGCTTATTTCTCAGCTGTTTTTGTAAATTTTGCTACAGATGGGACTGGAAGCTTGCAGACAATTACCCAGTCACCACACTTCATCTCTCAGTTTCCTGGAGCTGGGGCAAAACTGGAGTGTATTATGGAAGGGTATGACGATCCCTACATGTACTGGTACCGGCAAAACTCCCAGGGTCAAATGACCATGCTGTCTTACTCAGTCACAGCTAACGACGTTCCGGAAAACGCATTGCAACATTTTACAGCCCGACGGCCCACCAAACAGAAATTCATTCTGGAGACCCAAAAGGTTGAGTCAAGCGACACGGCTGTGTATTTCTGTGCCTGGAGTACTCACACTGAGTGAGGTGGGTGCAGCGCCCTATCAAAAACCCCGCTGAGCCTACTTTGGTCATGAAACTATGAGGTCGGGAAGTAGCTGTAGCCTAGTAGTTAGAGAAGCCTACAGTATAGGTGCGAACCTGCGAAGACCGCAGATTTGACCGCTTGGGGCAGGTTCAAATAATGACGAGTGTTTAAATGCAAATAATGCAAATACAACTGGTCCAGCAGGTGAGGCAAGGGCTTGCGAAGCAGGGGCTCGATGTTCTAATCCCATCACAGACACTCACTGGGTGACCTTGAACAAGCCACTTAACTTCTCTATGCTTCAACTGTTCCCACTTATAAACATTTGAGAGAAGCAACCCAGAGCTTTTACATCTCCCTGGGGTTCTCTTGTAATAATTGTATTTGGCTAATGAACAGTGAAGTCAATAGCCTAACAAATATATCATCTGCCTGCCAACCCCACTGTATGTTTTTTTTTTCTGCGCTTTTCCTTGTTTTGCCAAACCTCAGTAAGGAGCATCACTGGGTTCTGCAGAGCCTTCTGCTGTAGTTTGCCAGTATCCACTGTACTTGCGAAGACGTGGCCCACCCCAGCAATTCAGAGGCAGGCGGACAGAAATAGATCACATGAGGTGGACTAACATTACTGCCTCGTATAAAAACATGTCTGTCTGTCTATCTATCTCTCACCGGTATTATTAAACATAAAATGCCCTCAATAGAGAAGATAACATTTTCCCGAAGATTCCACATCCCCATATGAAAGTAAAGATGCCAAGTTGCTACGATACGGGCAATAACAATATATTGGTTGTTCTACTAAATCGTAAGAATCTACTCAGGAGCGTGGGGCAAACTAAAATCCTGATAACAACACGCTTAATAAAATACATAAATAATAGTGATACATACATAGATACATAGACAGTGTCGGCAGATAAGGGCCTATGGCCCACCCAGTCTGCCCATTTGAGCTTGTAAGTTCAGTTTGTTTTCCTAGAAGTCTGTTTCCCCTTACCCCTGACCTCTAGAATTCCTTTATGTCTATCCCATGCATTCTTAAATCCCGTGATTGTTTCAGCCCCCACCACTTCCTCTGGCAGGGTGTTCCCCTTGTCCACCACCCGTTCTGTGAAGAAATTCTTTCTCATGTTTCCTCTGAATCATCCTCCCTCCAACTTCATCCCATGCCCTCTAGTCCTGGAACATCTTTTTCGCTTAAAAATAGTGTTTTCTGCACTCTGTTTCTCCCTGTAAGTATAATTTGAAATAGTTTAGGCTGCTATGTTATTAAAATGTGTGCTGCAATTTGATTATGTATCTGTTTTCTAAAACTCATTTTTAAAGACCTTTTTTAATTTGTTGTACTGAACTGATGTGTTGTTACTGGAAAACAGTGTTTATATTGAGCGCTGAGTCTGACTGAAAACTTTTTAAGCAACAAAGCTTGACTTGGGCTGATAGTATCTGGTGTCATAGGAGTCTGTATATGAAAAGAGAGGTTGTACTGTACTTTGAACCTCACTGATTCCAGGGCACGAGGATCTAAACAAAAAATAAAGTCCTCCCTCTCCATGCAGTAAGAATGACAGCCAGGAAACAAAATACAGACAGCATATTTAAATAATAGAACACGATAGGGTGGGTTGTGTTAATGGTTTGCTCAATCATTTTCTAGGGATGTAATGTGGCAGGAGGCAAAGTCAAGTGCCACCTGCCTCTAGAGGTTGCTAACTGACCGTCAACATAACCCATTGAAACTCCTTACTGATAAAATGTTTGTGTAGTCCTGTAACTTGTTCAGCTTATGGTTAGACTGTACACGTTTTTTTAACAAAAGATCATAAGACTGACAGAATGGTTTCAGACAATCAGAAAGCACTATTTCTCATGCCCTTTTTATAAATTCAAAGTAGCGTGGGGCACCGTCTAGTGTAGGAACCTAGAACTCCAAAACGCATACAAACACAATCTACAATGAAAGTTTTCAGGCTTCTGTTGTTCCTATTTTTTAAACGTGAATAAAATACTTCTTTATTAGCCCTTGCAGGGCCGTGGACTGATATATCGGTCCAACATTCCTATACTTTCTAATTCTTCTGGCAGCCTAAGGGTTAAGTGCATTTTCAAGTTTGATCAAATGGCTGAACCTCTTAGAGCTTCAGTCCACTCATTTCTAATGAAAGAAAAAAAAGCATTAAAACCCGACCCACTTAAACGAGTGGCAACATCACAGCTGGTCTATATTGGGTAAACAAATTCTAAAAAAAATATCGATTATACAGGGGTGGCTGATAGATTTTTCACCTGTTATTTAAGATGTTTGTCAAGTTTAAATGAATAGTCAATAGCTAATTTTAGAATGCATGATGAACTGACCTATTAACTTTTTATATTGTGTCTTGCTTTGATATCCTTGTAATCTTTTGTGTGTTTTCCAATTTTTTTAGGTACAGAGTTACACAGTCCATCAATTTCCCAGCTCCATCTTCACCTTCCCAGGTCGCTTTCTTAAGGTGACCAGTGGAGTATCCTGCTAGGAGAACCCCAATATTCTGTGGTATCAGAAGGTTAGCTCAGGAGTGTCACAAACCCACTCAGCAGGTCAGGCCCTCTACTCCCAAAGTGCCAACCACTGAGCGCAGTCTTGTGAACAGTGTAACAGACAAGGTAACCCTCTTGTCTGTTTTTATGAGTTCGGATCAACCTATGGTCTCAAGCCTTGGAGGGATTCAAACTGTTAACCTCTTGTTAGCATACCCAATGTACAGGCTCAGAAATTTCTGTCTTCGGGGGCCAGATATCTTTGTCTACCGGCACCTAACCAGGTGTACAGAGATGAACCCTTTAAAACTTTAATACAGACCTCAGATTTAAAGAGGCTTCTCTTTCCAGTTTGGTACCACTATTCAAGCTTATGTCTAATTGTCTGCTTTTAACCATATACTTTTCTTACAAATAAAAATAAGTCAAAGACAGACCAAGTAAGTTCTAAAAAGAATTTTACTAAAATATTTAAAAATATGTAAAACACAAAATACCGAACTCTTATATCCCAAGACATACAACTCTATTAAAGAAACAAGGTTTAAACAGTACAATTTCCTACTTACAGTATTTAGATTTAACTCTCTTCCTAAATACTTGTTACAAGTGCTCTAAGGATCTTTCCTCAGTCAGAGTGTGCTAAAGTGTCACTGTGTAGTAAAACAGAATAATCTTTATTCCTTAAACAACAGTATGGGCCAACCCCTTTGGGTGAGGTCATAGCTAGCTCCTCCTCTGTCAGATTATATTTAATAAATAAGTATCTTATACAAAACAACAGGATGTCTTTTTTAAAGTATTACATTCTGCAATCTTCAGCCTGACTCTTGTCCTTCAAATGACACTTCTTTTGATCTCATGCTGTACCCTCCCTCACACAGGCTTCACAGGGACATTTACAACTCGCACCCCTGTGCAATAACCTAGGTTCCTCTTCAACGTCATAAACCTTCTTTATGATTTTCTCTCCTAACAAAATTAACTCAACTCTGTAATTAACTTCAGAAAAACAGGATCCTTGATTAAAGCATTACATGTAACACATTGTCTCTAAAAACTGAGTGTGTGTGAACTCACATGCTGTTAGCAATTTTCTTAGCTTGCATCTGTCAGCTGAAAACTGGGGGGAGGTATGAGTAAGATCAATCCTGGTTCACCACATTTTCAGCAGAGACAATTCAGTAATGCATTTTATATTTAAAAAAAAAATGATACAGCACTCAGAGCTGGCTGGCTACGTCACAAGGAGAACCACAACTGATGTTGGTATCGAGAGTTAGAGGGGTGGTGGACCCTCCCAACTTGGATAATTTTGCTGCCACCAGACCCAATAGCTCACATTCCTTCCTTAATTCCCAGGGTCTCCTGAGCAACGACTCGGCTATGTACTACTGTGCTGGGGGCACACACAGCAGGGCAAGTGGCTGATGCGCCTTACAAAAACTGACAGATGGGGCACATGACATTAGGCTTGTCAGCCACAGAAGTAGTTGTCTGATGTAAGCAACCCACATCAAACACCTTTCTCTCCCTCCATTTCAACATTCTCTCTTTCTCTATCACTGTTGGTCTTGTTTTCTGTACCCACCCTCTCTCTTCTCTCCCTGCACCCCCCCAAAAAAAATCTCCCTCACAAAACCCAACACAACAAACAACATCAGTGAAGTGACATTTCTGGGGGGGGGGTTGTTTTTTGTTTTTTTGGGGGGGCAGCTATACGGCTCTCATATGTCTTTATCCTCATTCACTGCCTGTTGAGATGCCTTGAGAATTATGATTGCTCATGCCGGCCAGGTGGTGCTGAGGGTTGAGAAGCTGGACTGCACACCTCAAGCTAGGCTGGCCACCCAGGTTGGGGAATGAGCCTGGCCATCGGGGGAGGGGTGGGGCTGAGGGGAGACTAATTAAGCAGCCATAGGACAGCTCTCCCCTCCTGGGTGGGGACCCAGCCGCTCCTGCTGTGGGGCTGCCCCGGGTGGAGGCCTGGAGGTAGTGCAGTTGGAGAGCGACTAGAACTAGGGAGGGTGCTGCTGATGTCCTGCGTGCATGTGCCTCCACACGCTGGGGGCAACTGCTGCAATGGGCTGGTGAGGAAATTAATGTAAGAAAATGGAGCTGGCAGGCTCAGTGATGACCTTACAGTGCCCACTCCACTCTGGCCCCCCAAGTCTAGATGTTGTTCTCTGGGGGATGGGGGTGGGGAGGTAAAATCTAAGCCCTCAGCCCTGCCATGGGGCAACCTATGGGGGATAGCAGGGAAGGTCAGGTGCGGGAAACAGTGGAGGTGGGGGAGCAGCCTGCCAGCTCCACCATGTATCCCCCATCCCAAGCAGGTGGGAGGCGGCGACAGGGGTCAAACAAACAGCTGTATTAAAAAAGAAAAAAAAGTATTGTGATTGCTGAGTAATAACAGACAACATGGATCTGTATTAAATGGGGAAAGCTCTACCCCCAGTAACTCTATTTTTTCATGTTTGTTTCCTTGGTGGTGGAGAGTGGGCAATTTAAACCCTCCTCTCCTCTTTCATCCAAAACAGACAGGAGCAAATCTCATTTTTTTTTATAAGTTTGTAATGTTTGCCTTTTCTTCTGACCAATTTATGCCACGCTACCCGGGTTTCTAAATCGGCTGCAATGACCTGTTGTTATCATAGGCTTTGGCCTTATGCAGTTCTATTTCATTGTTGTATGCCAATCCTAATACATATCTTTATGCAAAAAAAAAAAAGGCCTTGTAGAGTGAAATGAGCCTGAGCAAACTATGGTGCCTTCACATTTCTTGGTCTGTAGCTGTTGGGGATGGCAAATAAAGTCACGCACAAAATAAAAGTCCCCTGACCATCTGCCTAGTCAGCTTCTTAGCATTTTCACTTACAACATTCTTAATTTTCAAAATCCCTCCCTTCCTTTCTTCCTGCCTTCTCGAATGAATTTGACTGTGCAGTATGTGACCTCAATAAATCCACATTCTTACTGGTGTCAGCCAAGGGAACTAATTTGGCATCTGATTCTCTAAGACACCCCATTTTTATGCCCGATTTGCACTTACATGGAGGGTGTTGCCCAGCAGCTGCAGGTACCTTGGGACAGATGGCAACAAGGGTGTGTGGAGTGGGCATAGGTGGAGGTGCGGTTCAAAACCTTGGGGGTGAGAATGAATTACATCATGATATGACAGTTTCGCAGTCTCCAAAGTCATGTTATCAATACTGTGGGAAAGTGATACCATTAATAGTCCAAGGTATACCACTGTTTTCTGGTCTTTCAACCAGTCCTTGGTTTTTTTTTTTCATCTAGCCATCACTCCCTAAATACAGTAATAAGAAATATGTACCTTAATTTGCCATGCTTGTAACTTTCATGTATGAGCCAAGCAGCCACAGAGTGCTGTAGCCCTGCTCCTAAAATATGTTTAACTATGATGCAAACTAGGGAAGTGGTTTGCAGGCACTTTATGTAAAAACAGTATTAACAGGATTGGTGGGGGTGGGGGGCACTCTAAACTTAGCTGCATTATTTTTGCTGGCAGTTCTACATGTAAAACCCAGGGGAAGAGTACACAATGGGGGGTGAGATACTAACAACAACAAAAATGGAAAGGGACCTGAGGGTAGTCATATCAGATGACCTAAAGGTGGGCAAGCAATGTGAGAGGGCAGCAAGGAGGGCTGGGGGTTACTGGGATGCATAGGGAGAGGCATCACCAGTAGAAAACAGGAAGTTATTATCCCTCTGTACAGACAGCTGGTGAGACCCCATCTGGAGTACTGTGTGCAGTTCTGGAGACCCAATCTCCGCAAAGACATAGACAGGATGGAAGCTGTCCAGAGGAGGGCAACTAAAATGGTTCAGGGTCTGCACCAGAAGACATATGAAGAGAGACTTAAGGAGCTTAATATGTATAGCCTCGAGGAAAGGAGGGAGAGGGGGGACATGATAGAAACTTTCAAGTACCTCAAGGGAATCAACAAAGTCCAAGAGGGTAGCATCTTTCAAAAAGAGGTGCAAGAACAAGAGGGCACAATTTGAAGATGGGGGTGGCTCAGAGGTAATTTAAGGAAGTATTTTTTCACAGAGAGGGTTGTGGATGCATGGAATGGCCTTCCGGAGGAGGTTGTGGAGTCAAAATCAGTGGTGGAATTCAAGCATGCATGGGACAGTCATAAGGCAATTCTGGGGGGTTGGGGTAAGAAGAAGTAGGCTGCTGGTTAACCAGGATCTGCAGTTTATCCAGTAGGTAGGGAAATGGGCAGACTGGGTGGGCCAAGCGGTCCTTATCTGCCGTCAAATTCTATGTTTCTATAGGGTTAATTATAGACCCATACATATAGAACTTCCAGCAAAAGTAATGCAACTACATTTAGAGGGTCCTCCTCCCCATACATTCAGTAATATCTGCATGGAGCAGCTGTAGCCTGTTCCTTGCTTGTGCCTTCATTAAGCTTATTTTAGGGGCAGGGCTGCTGCAACGCTCAGCAGCCACTTGGCTCATGCATGGAAGTTGCAAGTCAGGCAACTTAAGGTACATATTTCTTTTAAAGCTAGCTCTTTGGGCAGTCAACTTCTTAGTAAGAGTTGCCTGCCTGGAGTATGCTAGCTGCTATCTGAGATACTGCACACACACTACCCCCTCAAAGAATCCCAGAACATCTACAGATTATGTACCCCGCACTCACTACTGGCCTCTGCTTTCTCACTTACCAGATTAAATCTAAAGAGAGGTTTTAGTGAAATCAGTGGTCATACCAACAATATAGAAAGGGTACTAAGCAATAAGACAGCATTTCAAGTGTCTAGCTTTTTCTACAGAGTACTCTCTGCACCTTGTCTTCCTCATAAACATGGTTTATAAATGAAATCAGTGGGCTTTTTCCCCACCATCCCCCTCACACACAAAAATATCTGACCCATCCAACCCCCTGGTATAACTGGAGAATGGTGGGTCCAAGAAATAGCCTAGAGTGTGGTGCTCATGCTTCTCTGTAAACATAACCACTACTTATCATTAGGTTAAGTTTTCTCATTTTCTTTTCTTTCTTTATAATCCTAATCCTCACTATTACATTAGTATGTACATGGTTGCAAAAGCCATAGAGGTGTTTACTGCTGGACCTGTTTGTTCTTCCCAGTTACTCCAGGAGTTAGGAAGCCTCACCCCAGATGCCATTACTTCTGTACCCAAGACAGTTCATCAGTTATACTGCAGCCAGCATAGATACAATGCTATTGATATGCTATGCATTAACACGCTTAACATTGCATTTGGGTCCAAATTGAAAACTTTATGGCACTTGTCTCAGTCCCCCACTCTGAAATGAGCACTGCAGCCTTTCTTCTTTATTGAGTCTGCTTTACACTTCCAGCACTAAGCTGGCAGTATAGCCAAGGTCCCTGGAATTCTGCGATTTGCGGTTGCGGAATTTTCCACAGAATTTGCATCATGCCACAGGATGTATATAGTGCCGCAGAATTCACTGTTTTTAGTGAATTTTTATTCAAATATACTATGCTCGGCATATGATGTCATTGATGACATGACATCATATTTAACCAATGGCAGAACGCAGTTCTGCCAGAAAAATGAATAAATCATGCCACAGAAATCAGAAAATTCTGCCGCAGAAACCAAGGAGCCCTGCCGCAGAAATCAGAAAGTTCTGCCGCAGAGCACTAGGGGCCCTGAGTATAGCCTAGAGGTAAGAAGTAAGGAGCTGTGAACAAGCTTGGTATATCCAGCAGACCTAGGTTTGATTTTCACAGCCTCCACATGCATACTGTGTGACCCTAAACAGTTGCTCCTAGGTAGCACCTGAAAACAGGTCTTGGGCCTAATGGGCCTTACTCAGTTACCGAAGAATAAAAATAACAAACTAAAAGGAGCATTCCACGGACTTTCATCAGTATTCTCAATACATTGTTTGTGAACATTCTTTAACATCATTTCTGGTGACTAAAACAAATTAGCATGCAGCAGACAGTGCTCCATGACTTCATAGGACAGTGGTTGTACTAAAACCAGGACAACCTTGTAAATATGCATTGCTAAATGGAGCCTTTTCCAGGTAAAACACACACACACACACACACACACACACACACACACACACACAGCAATTAAGCACTTGACAATTTATAGCCCTTGTCACATTTCATTCCTAGGGAAAGGCAGATTTACATGCAACTAGGATTTCATAGACATGTGTCAGCAGAAAAGGAACCTCCTGGCCCATCATGTCTGTCCATCCCACCCCACACTTGTCCCTCCACCTCCAAGATCCCCCATCCTCCCCTTGACAATCCCTTGTGTTTGTCCCAGGCCCTCTTGAAGCCCTTCACTGTAATGGCCCTCACCACCTCCTCTGGCAGTCTCTTCCAGTGCTCAACCACCCTCTCTATGAAATTATATTTCCTAACATTTCCATTAAACCTTCCCCTCTCCCATCTCAATCCATGCCCCCTCGTTCTTGTATCTACCTTCCCTGCAAACAAGTACTCCCCCACTTTATTGATCCCCTTCACATACTTGAATGTTTTGATCATGTCCCCTCTCTCCCTTCTTGTCTCCAAAGGATACAAATCCAGCTCCTTCAACCTCTCCTTTTATAGCTTTCCCCTTAGCCCATGCACAATTTTAATGCCCCTTCTCTGCACCCTTTCTAAGCCATATATGTCTTTTCATAGATGAGGCCTCCAGAACTGTACCCCATACTCCAAGTTTGGCCTAACCATGGAGCTGTAGAGTGGCATCAGCATGTCCCGCCTGCTGCTGGTTATCACCCCCCCCCATGCATGCCTGCATCCTGTCAGGTTTCCCCACTGCCTTGCTGCACTGGGTCCCCACACTAAGATCATCAATGATTATAACTCCTAGATCCTTCTCCTGCCTAGTTGCAGCCATTATCCCCCCCCAAGTGTGTACATAGTATTTGGACTCCTCCTTCCCAAGTGCATCACTGTATACTTATTGGCATTGAACTTTAGCTGCCATGTTTCCAACCACTCCTCCAGCAATTTTAGATCTTTCTTCATTGACTCCACCCCCCATCCCAGGGTGTCTACTCTGTTGCTGAGTTTCATATCATCTGCAAAAAGGCAGACCTTCCCCTGCAGCCCCTCTGCTTTGCTGCTGACCTAGATGTTAAACAGAATGGGCCCCAGCACGGACACCTGGGGGACCCCACTCATAACCCATGTCTCCCTAGAGTGAACCCCATTGACAAGCACCCTTTGGCTTCTAACCGTCAGCTAGTTTTCCACCCATCTTATTTTCTGCCCTACCCCCAGACTCCCCAACTTATTGACCAGTCTTTGGTGGGGCACTGTGTAAAAGGCCTTCCCGAAGTCCAGGTAGGCCATGTCCACTGCCTCACCCTGATCAACCACCCTTGTCTTCTCATTGAAGAATTTGATAAGGTTCATCTGACATGACTGACCCTGAGTGAAGCCATGCTGCTGAATGTCTTGCAGACCCTCTTCTTTTAGATAGCTGTCCACCCTTTGCTTCAATTTGGTCTCCATTACTTTACCCACCACTGATGTGAGACCGACCAGACAATAATTGTCTGCCTCTTCTCTGCTGCCTACTTTATGGATTGGCACCACATCTGCCTTCTTCCAGTTCTCTGGTACCCACCCTGTATCCAGGGACCAGTAAAAGAGAACTGTCAATGGTTCCGCTAGTACCTCCCTTAATTCCCTGAGCACCCTAGGGTGTAGGCCATCCAGTCCCATGGCCTTGTTCACCCTCAGCTCACCTAATTCCTCCTATACCTCTTCTGCACTGATTGGGCTAGGATCCACCCCTCCTACCCCCTTTCCCCTCAGTGCTGGTCCCCTTCCACCTCCTCTGTTGTAAAAACTGAGCCAAAGTATCTGTTCAACACCTCTGCTTTCAGAAAATCTCCTTACACCTGCAGTCCCCCCTTCCCCTTAATCCTTATTATCCCCTGCCTTACTTTCCTCCTTTCTGCATATGTACCAAAAAAAGGTCTTGTCCCCCTATTTGGCCTGCCTAACAATTCTCTCCTCTGTTTCTGCTTTAGCCTTCCTAATCCTCTACCCTGCCACCCTCGGCTTCTCTTTGTATGTTTCCCTAGCCTCCCTGCCCTGCATACTCTTGTATTCCTTGAAAGCCCTTCTTCTCCCCAATTACCTCCCTCATCTCCCTACTGAACCACAGTGGCCTCCTCCTTCTTTTGTTCTTCCTCACCCTCCTTATACATTCCTTTGTTGCTTTAAGAAGCCCACCTTGATCTTTTTCCAAAGTTCCTCTGCTCCTCCCACCCTCCCGCCCACTCACCCACTCTGGAATATCTCCCTCATTCTGGGACAATCTGTCTCCCTTAATTCTAGGACCTTCCTGATGGTTTAACTAGTCTCATACCCTGTTCTGACCTTGAAGCCCACTGTGCTGTGGTAGCTGTCTCCCAGGCTGGCCCCCACCCTCAGTCCCTCCACACAATTTCCATTAATTAGGACCACATCAAGTATCTTTCCCTCTCTTGTAGGCTCCCTGACCAGTTGTTGCAGGAAGATACTCTGCAGTGACCCTACAATCTCCCATCTCCCAGGTGATCTTGCCAATGTGATATCCCAGTCTATATCTGGGAGATTTAGGTCTGCTACCAGCAGAATCTCCCCCTTCTGAGCCATTCTTAGAACCTCCTGCAGCATCCACATGTCCGTTTCCTCGCTCTGCATAGGGGATCAGTATACCACCCCAATTCTTAATGCTGCCTCAGCCTTTCTCTCCAGTGCGATCCATATGCTTCCCACCTCTCCTTGCTCTTCCATTCCTTCAATGAACTTGATTCCCTTCCTTCTGTATAGTCCCACTCCTCGCCCCTTCTACCGATCCTATCCCTCCTGAATAATCTGTACCCTGGGATCCCCACATGCCAGCCATGGTGCTCAGACCTCCATGTCTCAGTTACAGCTATAATATCTAATCTCCCCCCCTCCATTAATGCATCTAAATCTACCGCCTTATTCCCTAGGCTTCTGGCATTTGTAGAGAGCCCCTTCCACTAATTTCCCTCCCCATCTCCTCTACCCCAAGCATGTTTTTGGTTAATCTTCCTTCACTGTCCTGGGGGGGATGTCCCCAATACTCCTGTCTTATGGTGCATCATTTGGTGAGCCACCCCCCCCCAATTCAGTTTATACCATAGATTTGCTCAAAGAATTCGTACAGTTTGATTCTCAGGACTTCCTTCCCCTTCCCTTTTAGGTGCAACCTGTCCTGTGCATATAGGCTTTTGTCATTCCATGTTGTCCCCAGTCCCCCACTAATCTGTGACAAGGTACCTTTGTAAATGAGCCTATGGCTCAAAGGTTTTCCAAGCTGCTGTTTAAATAAAATAAAATAAAAAAAATAAATAAAAACCCATACCCCCACTACCTGCATCAATCTCCCTAGCCATTTGTTGAAATCCCTGATCCTTTGTTTCCTTTCAGTGCTTGCTTTAGGCACAGGCAACACTTCTGAAAAAGCTATAGATCGGAAACACAGGCTGCTACAAAATCTAGCAAGCACTGTGAATCTTGTCTGTACTTCCAGCAGGCTATGCCCTTCCAAATGGGCTGGCAGTATAGCCTAGAGGTTAGAGGAACGAGGTGTGAATGAACTTAATACATTCAGCAGACCAGACCTGAGTTTGATTCTCACAACCTCCACTTGCATACTGTGTGACCCTGAGCAAGTCACGTAACTGCCCAGTGCTCCCAGGTCACCCCTGAAAACAGGCACTTGTGCCTAGTGGGCCTTACCCGGTTACCAAATACTAAAATTAAATAAATAAATAATTTTTCCCCAGATGGAAAATTGGGTGTGTTTTCTCATCCTGTGTCTTGCCCCATGATGGAATATGGTGGATTACCTCTAATGCTGTCATACCTGGCAAGTACTCCACCCACACTGCACTACCCCTGCCACCTCTTTAACTCCTCTTTAAATCAAGTCCCCAGTAAGGATGACCCTGCCCCCATTTTGTTTATTATTTATTACCTTTTCCTTACTCCTAGTTCTAGGTATCCCTTTTACCTCCCTTTTCTCCTCAGCTCTGTTGATTTCCTCCCTACCCTGAGCCCCAGACCCCCAAGTTGCTCCCCTCTTACACTCCCCACCAGTGTTGCCTGCTTCTCTACTCCTCCTTTCCTCTCTAACACCTGTCACTGCCCCTTACCCTTCTGCTGCCTGTGCTCCCCCTTGTTTCCTCTGTGAGCTGGTAACCTTCTCATTCACATCCTCTACTTTGCCCACTAGACACTTGCTATCTTGAGCCACTTCTTTTCCTCCTGTCTTCCCTTCAGCTTCCCCTCTCTCTTATCCTCCTTTATACTACCTCTCTCCTCCTTCTGCATACTTTCTACCCCCTTCCTGTGTTTCACCATCCTCCCCATAAACCCATCTCTGTCTTCCCTTCTGTTTATCCCCTTTTCTAGGCCATACCTGTTGCTCCCAGGCCATTTAGTCCTCCTTCCCATATTTGCCTGCCAGAGGAGTGCACCTATTGGCCACTGTAATACCTTTCTCATCTTGTGGCTTTCTTCCCCCTGCTGAGATACATGGCCTACCTTGAGGCCCCCCTTTCCCTTGTCCTCACTTCTTGCTAGGCATATCTCTCTTCCCCTCCTGGTCTTGGACCCTTACCTCCTGTCCCCCCCATCCGTCCCCAAGTCTCCCTGCCTCCAGCCAGTCCCTGTTGTGTATCTACTTCCACCTTCCTTGTTGGCCCTTGTGCCCACTGTGCCCCTAACTCCTGTCCTGACACCTCCCACCAGTGTGGCCTGCTTGCTCCCCATCCTGTCCTCTCCATTGACCTGCCTTCCATCCCCCATCCATGTACCTTCTGTGTGTCTCTTTTCCAGTTCCCTTATTGACCAAAATATTTCCATTTTTAGCCATGATAGCTCAACTTCCTTCCATCCTAGCTTTTGACAAACTGGGCACTCCACCAGGCTCCACAGAGTGCTCATGAATATGGCTGCTCCACAATTGCTGCACCCCACAATCCTCCCTCCTGTGTGTCCCCTGCCCCCTCCCTCCTCTGGCTCTGCCTTCACTGCCCCTGCCCCTGCTGTGCCCTTGGACTCTGCTGCTTTCCTCCAACTTCTTTGTTCCTTCCCACTAATCCATTCCCCCTCTCTCTCCTGTGCCTCTCTTGCTCCATGTAATCAGTAGAAATTGGACCCAACCCTTCATCTTGTAATCTGCTCACCCTCCTAAAACCCCTAAATTATATTTATACAACCTTTATAATGACTACTGTGCTGCTCACACGTTACCTTCTGCCCATCTTTCCTGCTTAGCCAACTTTCCACCTTATAATTAATTCAAACCCCTAAATTATATTTGTACAGCCTTTACAATGACTATTCTGTTGCACACACACACACACACACACACACACACACACACACACACACACACACACACACACTATAACTGCTGGCCCTTGTTCCTGCTTAGACAACTTCCCACGTTATAAATTCTTCAAACAAGCAGAAACTACCCCTTCAGTGTAGTCCCAGAAAGCTTAGCCAACTTTTCACATTATAAATGTTTCAAGCAAGCAGGAACTGCCCCTTCCAGAAAGTGAGACACCATAAATATAGCAAGCAGGCACCATAAATATCAAAGCATCTGGTAACCACAACAATAAAAATTATTTCTCCATCTTTTTCCAGCTTTTAGTTCAAATAATTAACCCTTCTTTCCCCAGCTCAGTTTTTAGTTAAAGTGATCAGCCCTTTCCAGCTGTCTTAAGTGGTCCTCATTTGCATCCAATGAGCTTCATCCTGGTGTTGTCCCCGCCCTCTGTGGGCATTTAATAGTGGTCATGGTCATGGCCAGGATGGGACCAGCTCTCTCACTGATGCCACTAGTCCCCTCTCTGTGGCTGAGAAAGCTGCCGCTGGATTTTCTTCCTTTGTTGCAGCTGAAAATGCCACCGCTGGTCAACACATCCCTCTTTGTGGCTGAAAATGCCACTGCTGCTCTGCTCCTTGCAGCCAAAAATGCTACCACTGCTCTGATCCTTGTGGCCAAAAATGGCACTGCTGATCTGCTCCTTGCAGCCGAAAATGTCGCCACTGGACTTTTTTTTCATTTCTGAATAATACCAATTCTACCCTGTATATTTAAAGTGCATTCTTTGCAAAAGCATAAATTATTTAAATCTCTTGTTGGTCCAATAAAGGGTATGGGAAAAGGCTGGAAAAAAAATGCAGTTTTTGTGTGCCGGTGGGAGAAGGGTATGTAGTAATTAGTCAGTACAATTCAGTGAGCTTACTGACCTTGCTCACCCTAACTTTAAGTGAATGTGTGTGGTGTGTGCCACAGACTTAAGATAAAAGGCAGACTGAAGATAACAGGCTATTAAATCCTGTATCAGAAGTGGGGGGGGGGGGTCAAAATGTACATTCCGACCCTTACTTTTGAAAGTGAGGGGTCAGCTCACTCCCCTGGGCCCCTGACTCTGTGGTCTATGGAAGTGGGTCTGGAGCATGGCCACCTAATTGGATGCCCATGCCTGTCCACAAGTGTATCCATGCCTGTGGAGGTGCAGGGCATGACAGAATCCCAATTCCAACAAACTTCAATGTTTCTGAAGTCACATCTGGTGTCTGTGTTGCCCCCAACCCATCATGGAAGCTATGTTTGTGGGCTGGAGTCCTGCCTACCCGTTTAGCAAGTGATGCAGATGATATCAATGCCGAGGGGCATGCAGTTCTCATTGTGGATTTCATAATGTGCCCCCATGGTGTGCATTCTGTGTGTAGAGGGCCCTTCAAAGGGGCTGGGGACTATTTGAGGATCAGGCCTTAATTCCAGAAAGCCTCTTCCCTGTACTGCATATCTTACATTTCATATATGTTCTTTATTTAGTATATCATTTTATTTCTTTTAAACTCTGTGCAATAACAGAAAGACAGGTCCATAGCCACTTAGATTTCCTTTTCAATGATCTAGTGGCTTGTCTGTGCCTCAAACCTCCACATCTTACTTGTGACATCATAATAATTTCCACACCAGCAGATTGTGATCTCACAAGCAGAGATTTGTAACATCAGGGTTAAAAAAATGTGCAAGCCAGATGAAGTCTAGGGGCAGTTATCCTGTTTTTATGTCAGGGAATAGTTGCAAATGACACTACAGAAATGCATTAACTACTGTAAGTTGCAATGCATCTGAAAGGTACATTTTTTTCAGGGGCTGGCTTTATATATCAAGGGGTCTGGGAGTGGAGGACCCATCCAGCCGAACAAATTACAAAAGGAACCTGTAGAATTCAATCTTTCTAAGGGGAGGCAGGGATAATAATTTTATGCATTCCTATTAATAAAGACATTAATGCATTGGCATGAAAGCAGACTGCATTTTCAAAGATTATGATGCAACAACGACAGATGATTATGACTGTGGTGGCAGGGATAAGCACTAAACATAGTTGGAGGGAAAGGAGATGCCTGCAGTAATAAAAAATAGAAAGTCACGATTTTTTGTTGTTGCCGGAAAATCTTGACAGGGAATTTGCACAAACATAGCCTGTTTACCCTACTTTAGCGTCCAGTTGCCCCCCATATACGTTATAACATTATAAGATGGAAAGTCCAAGTCTGTGGTCAAGAAGACGTCCATATATATCAGCTGAACCAATCAGTGATTTCAAGCTAGAAATAAATCATTTTCTGGTATAAAATTGGCTTTCCTGTATATGAAATAGCAGTTGTCTCATCTTCCCCTGCCACATATGTCGACAGATGTCCTCAGTGTTCCCTCTTGTTGGATTTGCCTACACAAACTCGTTTATACATTTTTAAGTCATTTCTTTAAATGTCGTCCCCTACCGGAAGACATATGTGATATTCATGAGAATGACGTCCCTCTCAGTATATCAGCGCCTGACATACTGTATATGCCTAACGAAGTAAACCCTGCCGGTGGCTACTTACAGTATATACTAGAACTGTATATGCATATTTCAAGAGGAGTTGGTCATGAATAGGATTTATCACCTGGTCGTCCTGACAAGTTTCTTTAATTGTAAGGGAAGAGTAAATAATAATACAGCGACGTTTGGTCAGAGAGACAAATACCAACCTCACATCTACGATTTCATCCTTTCTTTTCCATTTTCTTCCGTGGTTATTTAAGTTATTTATGTAAAATGGTACTTCTTTGCATATTCACCATTAATTAATTGGTAGTAGTTTGGTACATGTTTGTTACTTTCCTTTATAGTTGTTTTGGGTAATACTATTATGTTGCCAATTTCTAATGGTTTAATATAGAGGATAATGTATGGTCCTCTATCGTTAACCGGTCAGTTAACAGTCGAGAGGTTGCCAGGGTGACCATGTAAACCTCGAGCGAGCTCGAGAGGTTTACGTCGCCATGGCAACCTCGAGACTTAAAATTGACCGGTTGCCGATAGAGGGACCATACATTATTTTTTATAGTGTATGGTCCCACTATCAAAAAAAAAAAGGCTTACGTTTTTTAAAAAGTCACCGCCGCGGCCCTTCAGTCCTTCCCCGTCGGTTTCCCTTCAGTCGGTTTCCGTGTCGAAAAAAAAGCGCGCACATGCGCAGACCACTCGCTGTTGTTAACCTATCGATGTGACGTAGGATCGATAGGTTAACAACATATCTACGTCACATCGATAGGTTAACAACCTTAGGAAATGATGATTTCCTAAGGTTAACAGCGTTCTAACATACATTATTGTATTTTTAACTATCCCTCTTAGTTTGTTAACATAATGGCGCTTGGCTACATATTTTGTTTGCAACATTTAGTGTACCTTTTTGCACATTCCCTATTATTGATTGTACAATACAGCAGTTTATATATTTCATAGTTGTTTGTGTCGACTTTGTTTATAGATGGAAGCTTGCAGAAATTATCCAGACACCTCGGTTCATCTACCAGTTTCCTGAAGCAGGAGCAAAACTGGAATGTACTGTGGAAGGGTATGACACTCCGTACATGTACTGCTACCGGCAGAACTCCCAGGGTCAGATAACCATGCTCCCTTACTCATTCTCTGCAAACTCAGTCGAGGAGAACGCACTAAAACATTTCCCAGCCACCCGTCCAAGCAAACAGAAGTTCATTCTAGAGACCACTGCTGTTGAACTAAGCGACACGGCTATATATTTCTGTGCCTGGAGTACTCACACAATGAGTGAGGCGGGTGAAGCGCCAAATCTAAAAACCCACCCAGACTTCCCTAGTACTGAAACCATAGTGGCAGGAGTTTGTCTAGCCTAGTGGTTAGACAGACATAGCTGCGAGCCTGTGGAGACCTCAGATGTGAATCCCACCGGAGAACTGGTTCAAATGTCAGTGTGGTATAAACAAAGGAAATGTGGTCCAGCAGTTAAGGTATGGGCCTGGGTAATAGGGTTCCGAGGTTCTATTCCCATCACAGTCACTTACTCACTGGGTGACACGAAGCAAGTCCTTTACTTCTCGGCGAGGGAGGACTAGCATTACCGCATCCCATAAAAATGTAAATGTGCCATCTTAGTAGCACTGGGCATAAAATGGCGTGCATATATGAGATGCCTATGGTTACCTAAAGCCCCCCTTCCCCCCAGTAGGTTTGGACATTCTCTGAAACTTCATTAGGGGTGTTTCCATCAGCATGGCAGAACATCTTGCTTTATTATTTACTATTTACTGAGCCCAGATTCTCCTTACTTGCCAGATGCGTCCCATTTCAACTTTATTGGTGGCTCCGCTCCCTGTTATTTTATTGATAGCCCTCCCCTATTCGACTTAATTGTTAGCTGTGCCCCATTCAAGTTAATTGGGGCTGCGCCTCAATTCCTCTTTTTTATTGTATCAAACAAAAACTGTACTATTGCTATGCCCTCACAAGTACAGTGTTGGGTAACAAACAGAGACCAATTCTTGCATTTTCAGTTGGTGGCTCAGTGTGCCTTTCATCGGAAAATTTCACGTAAAAAATATGACAAGCTAAACAATCCAAGTAAATAAAATAGCAACAGTCTGCTAGAGATTCAAAAAAATTAAGACTTCATGAATAATGTTTTCTTGCCACTAGGTGTCACCCTTCACTTGAATATCTGGGCTATCAACCATGTAGCATGCGGTGTACATAGATACATGGAAACCGACGACAGATCACAATTAATTGTGGCTTAATTGTGCGTGGCTTAATTGTGCTTTGACAGCAGCTAAACAAGTGCTGTTGAGACACTGGAGAGACCCAAGCCCACCCACTGACCAGGAATGGTTTAATCTCCTACGTTTGAGGAACCCATATGAAAGAACTGCCTACTTTTTAGTGGGTAAACTTCCTGATTATGAGAAACTCTGGGATCCCGTCCACAGATCCTTTCCCAATCTCTCCCAGTTTATTCTACCGCATAGGTGATATGTTTTCTGTTTTACCTGCCTCAGCTTTGCCTCTACCCTAACTATGGGATTAGCAGTTGTTGCCCCCCTTGGACATCTGAGTCCGACCCCCCGTTTGTTGGGGTACTAACTACATCTGCAGTAATTACCTTGTTTCCCCCCTCTTTCCTCTGTCCCCTTCCCATATACTTGCCATCTACATTTCTTTCCTTCCCCACCACCCTCTCCCATATTGCCACAACCTTTTGGTTTATTTGTGCCCTTCTAATCCTATTCCCCATCCCCTTTGTAGCAATCACCTTGTAGTTATAATGTGGAAATAAGCTATACCCTCCCCACTTCCATTTACCTATTTACCCTTACTAGGAGTCTCTTTACTATACATTATTGTTTGCTTCCTTCCTTTTTTTCAATTTCTCTTTGCGTAACTGAGTTGGCTTTCCTTCTTGCTTGAGTCTGCCCAGTGTCCCTTCCTTTTTTCGCCTTGTTATCTCACTCTCCCTTTAATATCTGATCTGAATTGTCCAGAAACTATCCATTTGCTTTCTGTTGCACCCTATTCCCTACTTTTCATAGATATTCATTCATGAGGAGTTCCTTGGTTACATTTGTGAATGTCTGCTGCGAAACCTACCTGAGGCATCCCTCTCTCTCTCATATATTGGTTTATACTGGCAAACGTTTGTTCTATTAGAATTACTACTAAACTCATTTTGTGCTTGTTGTATTTTCTGATATTTTTATTGAACTTTGTTGTTGTGAGATGGGTTTTTAGCCCTGGTTTTGTGACTTTTGATGTTTGTAATTTAAAACCAATAAAGCTCTTTGTGAAAAAAGAAACTGAGGACAGATAAGGATCACCAGGCTCACAGTCTGCCCATTTTCCCCTAGGGTTCGGTGTTGTCCCCCATGTTATTTGCGGTGTACATGCTTCTATTGGGGGACATTATAAGACAACATGGGTTGAATTTTCATTGCTATGCTGATGATTCTCAACTCTATATGTCTTTTGTGCCGGAGCAGGAATCTGAGTCAAGTACATTGTTTAACAACTGCCTCCTGGAGATACAGAACTGGATGAGTACTAATTGGCTGAAGTTGAAAACAGAGGTATTGGTGGTGGAATTGGGGGTGAGGATGTCAAGTCCATGGGTGGAAGAACCCTCAGGTTTATTTCTGGGGGGGGGACACCCCTTATGGCATCTGGTCAGGTACATAACCTTGGTGTTATATTGAGGGCCTGACCCTGAGGGCTCAGGTGTGGCCATAGTCAAATCATCCTTTTTCCATCTAAGGAATATAGCAGAGGTGAAACACTTGGTTCTATCAGAGGATCTTCCTACCCTGGTCCATGCCCTTGTTGCCAGTCGTCTTGATTACTGCAATGCCCTTTATCTAGGGCTGCTGGGAATGGATATTCGCCGCTTGCAGCTGGTGCAAAATGCGGTGGCTAGGTTGTTGACTAGAAGCCCAAGGTTCAACCACTTAAAACCTGTGCTTCCTGAGTTGCACTGGCTGCCTGTACAGTGCAGATCACTTTCAAGATCATGTTGATGACCTATAAAGCCCTACATGGTTTGGGACCCCACTACCTGGAAGAACTCCTGACTTCTTACTGTCCCTCCCCCTCCCTCCTATTCTCTGGTGAGGGATTGCTAGAGATTCCCAGGGTAACCTTAAAAACATCCGGTGGAAGAACGTTTGCCTTTATGGCTCCTACCCTGTGGAATTCTTTACCTTGCAGATACTAAATAGCCTGACTGTGGAGGGCTTTAAAAAAGCTCTAAAGACTTTCCTTTTTAATCAAGCATTTTCAGTGACCTAAACTATGCTAAATTGTTATGGATACAATGTTATTTATTACTGTGGTTTTAATGCTGTATGTGTAATTTTGAAAAGGCGCCCTGAGCCTGGGAAGGGCACCTTATAGAAGTAAATTTTTACTTACTTACTTACCTGCTGCAAAAACCAAAGACCCTAGTTGATCTCTGGCTTTGTTCTCCTACCTATAGCTAGGGTACCCCTATGTCTACCCCACACATTTTTGAATTTCCTTATAGAATTTGCCCCCATCACCTCCCCTGGGAGTCTGTTCCAAGCATGCACCACCCTTTCAATGAACAAATTTTTCCTCATCTTACCCTTAGCCTACCCCTTCCATCCTCATGTCTGGTCCCTTGTTCTAGAACATCTCTTTTTGTGAAGGATGCTACCTTCTTGTACCTTACTTATGCCCTTGAAATATTTGAAGGTCTCTATCACAACCCCACCACCCCCCCTTTCCAGGGTATACAAATTGAGGTCCTCCAATCTATCCTCATGGGACGTTTGGTGCAGGGCCTGCACCATTTTTTTTGCCCTTCTCTGAACTGCCTCTACCCTGTCTATGTCGTTATAGAGATGAGGCCTCCAGAACTGGACACAATACTCCAGATGAGGTCTCACTAATGATTTATACAGAGGCATCTCCACCTCCTTTCTTCTGCCGGCGATCCCTCTCCCTACATGTACCCCCAATATCCCACTGGCTTTCCCCACAGGGTTGGCAAATTGTTTGGCCACCTTTAGATCATCCAATATGATTACCCCTACATCCCGTTCCTGTATAGTAGCGTCAGTATCTCTCCCACCATCATGCAAGCCTCCCATGGGTTCCTGTGCTCCAAGTGCAGGATTTTGCACTTTTTTTTTGCATTGCATTTTAGCTGCCACTCTTGACCATTCATCAAGTTAAAAAAAAAGATCAGGCACTTGCACAATGTACCTTAGAAGCGAGGCACTTTAAACGTATTTAAAGTTAGAAAGTTCATTACATTTAATACAAACTTTAAAAACTAGCAACAGATGCTCCTTATATAAATTTCATACCCACACAGTGCGAAAAATCTCCAGATGGCGTTTGGCACAGCCTGGGCCATTAACATAAAGGATGGTGACGAAAGTACATTGGGTGCCTGGGTATTTGGTTCCAGTTATATGCTCTGGGGCAGTGCGGTGATGGTTGGTTACAGGCACTGTCCCTGGTGCAGTGTTTTGTTAGCCAATAGCATTTCCTGGACTTGCACCAATAGGATTTGCAGCTCGGATGGATGGGGGTGGGGGGCAGCACTGCCTTGAGGTCCGCCTTCAGGGCAAAAAACTTAAGCTAAATAATTGATCTCTGGGGCACCCTACTCTGACCTCCATTTCCCCGGAGGGCTCTACATTTAGGAGCAGGCTATGATGAAGCAGAAAGGGCTTCTGACCTGACGGAGAAGAGGGGGCTTCAGATACGAATACTATTCAGATCCATGCGAAAAAAAAAACCAAAAAAAACCGTCTTCATTTAGCTGCCCGAACGTCACGGAAACGACATACAGAAGATTATGTTTACAGAAGCATCCGGCACGAAAACCCCTTATATAAACCAATGAAAGAGGAACCTAGAACTCCAAAAGGTTTACACACCAGCTACAATGTATGTTTTCTGGCTCTTAGTGCTCATGCTTGTCAAAAGTGAGTAAACACATCTCTATAAAGTACAGTTTAAGTTTTGAGCCACTGAGTGACTTAATAAAGTCACCTACCTTTTAGGGCTTTAAGTCGAGCCAGCTATATGGGTACAAAATATGAATCCACAAAAACAAAATGCTGCACCTCAGCTGGTCTATACTGGCTATGTAAATATGACTTATAAAAATATTTTCGCTTGGTTAATTTTCACCTTTTTTTGTAGGAACCTTTTTACAGTTTTACTGCATTATCATTACGACATGGGAGTGAACTATGAACGTTATTTGGAATTCCGTTATGCCGTTGATTCATGCAGGCTTATGAGAATTATGCTTTATTGTTGTCTAAAAACTCTATAATATAAATTGAGTCTTCATAATCTTGTTGTCTGCTTTTCTACTATAGGTACTGAGGAGCAGCTCACGGTCAATCAGTTTCCCAGCACCATTTCCACCCTCCCGGGCGGCTCTCTTAAGGTGATGTGTGAGGTGTCGGGCTACTCCAACCCCTATATTCTGTGGTACCGGCAGTTTAGCTCAGGAGGACCACAACTTATGTTCGAGTCGGCAGGTACCGGGGTGGTGGACCCTCCTACCTTGGACCATTTCACCGCTTCCAGGCCCAACAGCTCACATTTGATCCTGGAAGCGCAGGGTCTCCTGATCAATGACTCGGCTGTGTACTACTGTGCTGGGAGTACCCACAGCGGAGTAAGTGACTGACGTCGCCTTACAAAAACTGACAGATGGAGCACATGACAGCAGGCATGTCAAGCCATGCTCATCAAAAAATAATTCTTATCCATCCTCGTCCACTTACTTTGGCTCTCCCTCTCCTTTTCTTTGCCCAGCTCCCTTCATGTCCTCTACTTCTCTCCTCCCACAAAAAAAAAAAAAAAAAAAGCGAACAACAATAAATAGAAATTTCATTTTTTCCCTAGAACGATGTGGTCTCACCTACCTTTGCTCTCATTCTCTGCTTGTTAGATGACTGCATAAGAATTCAATTATTTAGGGAATACTGCCTGATAGAAATAAACATATCACATGACGCAGTGTTAACCGGAGAGAGCTCTTCCCCGAGCCCCGGTAAAACCATGCAGTCATGTTTACTTTGGGGGAGGAGGTAGTTTAAAAACGTTTACAACTTTACTGGTAAAAATGAACCGAAAATGAGTACTGCGAGAATATT
The DNA here is from genome assembly GCA_016271365.2 of Neoceratodus forsteri. Lineage (NCBI taxonomy): Eukaryota > Metazoa > Chordata > Ceratodontiformes > Ceratodontidae > Neoceratodus > Neoceratodus forsteri. The sequence continues at coordinate 709,176,505 of CM028138.1, read as the reverse complement.
AAACATTTGGCATAGAATATTTGATAACGTAGTTGCCAGCTTCGACAAAGTACAGCAACTGCTTGAAATGATGACATTCTACATTATAATGTCCCTTTCGCCCTCAATGTGTAGAAATTACGTACAGTCTTTTTCTCGCCTTAAAGGACTAGTCCAGGTATTTTACCACATCATTGTACAATCTATACAATATATGAAAAATAGACATGCAACAGCAAAGACCGGACATGTATTATCTTAAATACAAACAAAATACAATGGTTGTTTTACACCAGCTGACACCTGATGTGTATTGCAGGAGCCCCCACCCCAGGAGGGAACAGGTTTTTAATGTCCATGAATCGCTCGTTCTCGTCGGTGTCAATCCGTTGTTACCAGTTTAATATTCAGTAAAAATATATCTGCAGACGATGTATGGGGTTTATATATTAATTATTACGGTGGTTATATTTCACTGTAAGTCTGGCATATAGTCGCCAATTGCGGGGTTGGTAGAGTGAAACTACCATTTAAAATAAAAGTTCGGATCACAGACCAACCTTCCTTTCTTCTTTTGTGCTTTGAATTATTTTAAGGATTTGTGACTAATTTTCCTCTTTCAGAAATTTGGCGTCTATTGATGATATGGGTGTATCAACACACATTTCTGTTCCTTTCTCTCTCTCTCTCAGGTCATTCCCTTTTCTTCTTTAAATATGTATTTTTTATACTGCTATTATTCACTTATTATGTATCTTTTGCTGTTCTCTAGGTGGAATCTCAGAGACCATAATCCGTCAGCCTCCAGGGTTTCTCTTTCGGTTTGCATCTCAGCCAGCACGGATGGATTGTTTGGTGGAGGGCTATGAAGCTCCCTACATGTACTGGTACCGACAGTCACCCAGAGAGGAGATCCAAATGAAACTCTGCAGCATATCCGAACCCTCAGAAACAACTGCACTAAAGCCATAAGACAGGCAAAAAAAACCCAAAAAACTACTTCCCCGGGGGCTCTCTTCACTAGTCTAAGCCACCCTTCCAAATTCTGGAAAACGTTAAAACCCTGCTCTCTCCCCCCCTGTCCAGCCACCCACCCCTACCCTAAACATACAGGACAACAATATATCAATCCCAGTGAAGTTGCCTCAGCATTCAACTCCTTCTTTACCAATTGTGCTAAATCTCTCCTAGATTGCCAACAATTCCTCATACCCTCAAACAGCTCCTTCACAATACCACAGCCTGCCCCCCAAGCTACCACATTCTCTTTTCGTCCTGTCTCCTCAGCTGAAGTTCTAGCCACCCTACGCTTCCTTGACCCCAACAAAGGCAAGTGCCCTTTAGGAGTGGACGCCAAACTCCATTCCTATCAGCCCCTGCATTAGCCACCCCCCTAGCTGACCTCTTGAACCTCTCTTTCTCCACAGCAAACATTCCTGCAGCTTGGAAGGAAGCAGTAATCATCCCACGACCCAGCTGTGCCTGGTAACTACCGCCCAATCTCCCTCCTACCGGTTCTGGCCAAGCTACAAGAACACCTAGCCCTCTCCCAGCTCACACATTTCCTCAATTCCACCTCCTTCTTTACCCCGTTTCAGTCAGGCTTTCGTAAATCACACTACACCATCACAGCACTACTATGGCTCACAAACAATATTTCCTCAGGAATGGACAAGGGCCATTTCACCTTGGCCATATTCGTTGATTTGGCCAAAGCTTTTGATACTGTATCCCACCCAAAGCTAATCACAAAATTGCAAGATGCAGGCCTCTCTTATCTAGCCACCAGCTGGTTCCAAGCCTACCTGACAGGCAGGAAGCAGGCAGCAAAAACTGGCCCTCATGTATCCACCTAATTCCCAGTTAACATGGGGGTCCCACAGGGCTCGGTCCTGGGCCCCCTACTATTCTCCATATTTTTAAATGATCTACCTTTGGTCTGCTCCAACTCAGCCATACAAATGTATGCAGATGACACCGTACTGTATGCCTCCGGCCCCTCCATTGGGGACACAAACTCAACACTTCAGCTGGATTTTGATGGTGTTCAAGCTTGGCTCAGGTCCAACCAACTTGTCCTAAATGCTGCACCTCCTTTAGGTACCTGGGGGTATGGCTCGATCAACACCTAGACTTCTCCGCCCACATTGACTCGCTACAGAAAAAGCTACACCCTAAATTAGGTGCACTATACCACGATAAAGGAAACCTACCAACCATGGTCAAGAGAGAATTAGTGCTCAAAATGATCCTCCCCATTTTTGACTATGGCGACGTGGTCTACAGCGCAGCCCCCTCATCCACCTTGGCCAGCTTGGACCTCCTCTTTCATTCTTTCTGTCATTTCATCCTGGAATGCCCCCCCTCCACCCATCATTGCAACCTGTACAGCACCCTTGCCCTCCCATCGCTGGAGTCTCGGCGTCAACTACATTGCGGTAATCTCATAGCCAAATACTGGACCAATGCCCCCCCCATATCAGCTTCATACTGTTAACTCAACTCCCCGGCATACTCCCTCAGATGCTCTGACTCAAAACAACTCCAAGTCCCTTTCATGCACACATCGAAGGGCCAATTGACCTTCAAACATTGGCTGCCCAAACTCTGGAATGACCTACTGGCAGACATTAGGCTCTCCTCCTCCCCAAGGCTCCTCAAACTGCTCCTACATGCCCACCTCTCAGATGCATGCAACTGCAGCCTACAGCCTAGACCTCCCCCAAGAGGCATCCAAAAGAGTCTTAAATTAGAATTAAATAGACAAGCCTAGAATTCCTACTGCATTACTATATTTCTACTGCTCTGTTGTTTCACCCGGCAGTCTAGGCCTAACCATGTCAGCAAACTATGCACTCTGATCTGACTAAACTTTGTAATGTCAAAAAAATAGTTAACACAGCCTGTACCTATTCTGAACCTGTTGTAACTCTCCCTGTATGTATCCACTCTCATTCTGTTGCCATACCACTGTATTGTGTTGTATTCTGAACCTGTTGTCAAACCACTGAAGTGTTTTGTATTCTGAACCTGTCTGGATATATGTAACCCCAGGTGGCATCTGGAAATAGTGGTGCCACTTGAAATGTAGCCAGGGATTTCAGATCTGCACATCAGGTAAACTCACTGCTACCACCTACCTACCCCCGTTAGGTGAGCTTTCCTGGGGTGTAGCCAGACAATATACAAATGCACACCAGGACCGTGTTTGTTGCCTCATTTGGCACAATAAGTACAACTTTTGCATCTCATGACAGTAGTTGTTCCCATGCATGGGTAAATCCAAATGCCATACATTGTTCCCTAAGACACCCACATACCAGCCCAGAGCCTGTAAAGTTGTATTTTCCATGGGATGCAAAGAGAGTATTAGTGACCAGTCCTAGTTTCGACTCCTATGAATAACATTACAGAAAGGTTCAGTATTTTCTTTGTTAGTGTTCATGGAAAAAGGAAGCAGTTCAGAGCCTATTTGCTATCCCCCTTAAATAAAAATGCACACCATGGAGTGCTTGGAGTATGCCTGCCTACACCCATGGTGCCCGCTCAGTATGCTTATCTGGTAAATCTCTTAAATAAACAAAAATGATGTTTTTATCGAGAGCTGTTAACTCAGTGGATGACAGCTCTGTGGAAAAATTCAAAGTCAGCCAGACCACAAAGCAAAACTTCACTCTAGAAGCAGAAAGTCTGAGCATGAACGACACTGCTGTGTATCTCTGTGCTTGGAGTATCACACTGACAGAGGTGGGTGCAGTGCCTTATCAAAAACTGCACCCCACCATTCTCTTCCTACTTTAATCTTTCTAGGTCCATCCTTTTCTTCCCTTCTTCCTTTCTCCACATCATCTTTCTGTCCCTCTATCTTCTTCCCTCTTACAGACTTATTATCAAATTGCCTACACTAATAATTAGATCCTTTAAGTGTTTCTCCTTGCAAATATTACTCTAATTCCTGTCTGTAAACATTGTTTTGGTTGTTATGCTTTGCCTTCCATTGCCCCTTCCACCCGGACGCATCTGGAAATGAGCTGCTACTCAGCTCAGTAGGTCTTTCCTGGAGAAACTTTTGCAATAAATTCATAGAAACATAGACTTTGATGGCAGATAAGGACTGCTTGGCCCACCTAGTCTGCCCATTTCCCTATCTAGAGGATAAACTGCAGATCCTATTTAACCAACAGCCTATTTCTTCCTACCCCCCACAAAAATTGCCTTATGTCTGTCCTATGCATTCTTGAATTCTCCCACAGTTTTAGACCCCACAACCTCCTCAGGAAGGCTGTTCCATGCTTCCACCACCCTCTCTGTGAAAAAATACTTTCTCACATTGCCCCTGAGCCGGCTCCCGTCTATCTTCAAATTGTGTCCCCTTGTTCTTGCACATCTCTTTTTCTCAAAGATGCTACCCTCTTGGACTTTGGTGATTCCACTGAGGTACTTAAAGGTTTCTATCATGTCCCCCCTCGCCCTCTTTTCCTCAAGGGTATATTTATCAATCGATCAATCAGTACATGCATAAATAAATAAATAATCCTGCTACCTCTCACAAACAAAACATTTAATGACTGTTTTCCTAAGCAAACACAGTATTTTTTGTATTTATTTATTTTTTATAATTTTGATATTTCCTATAGTAATGAAATATGCATAGGAAAAGTAAATTTTACATCTTGAGAATAGATTTGATGACTTGATCTTTGCGATTTTGTACTTTGTACCTTTTGTATTTCTTTGGTTTTAACTGTATTTGACATTTATTATTTAGTGGTTTTAATCTGTGTTATGGATTGTACAGAGCTTTGGTTTGTGATATTGTGCTTATAAATAAAGATTATTATTGTATTTTGCATGTCTTAAATGTGTGGGCCAGGATATTCAAACTCCACCCGGAAAGGGCACAAGTGGATGCTCTGGGTAACTGAGTTATGCCTGAGCACAAAGTTGCTATATTCAAACCAGATGTGTAACATCTCCTCTGAATATAGTAACAAATGTGGGTGGTGCAAATGGCGGCCACCAAAGATGCACTGGTGCACCTTCCTGCCCAGCCCCGAACACTGTTTGCTGCAAATTGGAATTCTATTTCCTCTGTAACCTTTCTCATTAACTTTGCTGTATTATGTACTCTCTGTAACTGTGTATTCTACTATGCCCCTGTCCCCCAGGACACATCTGGAGTCAAGCAGCACTCTGCTCAGTATGTCTTCCTGGTAAAACTTTGAAATCAATAAATACATTGTAAAACTACTCCATGGTAACCCAGTGGCACCCCCACCTCCCTCCCACTCAGGACCCCACAGCCCACCCTGCTCCCACATCTCTGCAATGGCATATGGTCGGAGGGCAGCAAAACCCACCAGTATACCTCCAGGTCTGCCTACCAACTGAGCAGTCACAGAATAAGAGTTTACAGTGTGCACTGCAATACCATTGGTTGACACTGTTGATCAATGGGCTTGCAGTGTATGTACTGTAAGCCCATTGGTCGACAGTGTTGACCAATGGTATTGCAGTGCATACTGTAAGCTGTCATTCTGTGTCAGCTCAGACAGTGGGCAGTCGAGATGTGTGGGTGTATTTTTCTGCCTGTGGACTGTATGCCACTGCAGGAACGGGGGGAGTGGGGTGGGCTGTGGGGTTCTGAGTGGGTGTGGGATGCCACTGGACTACCAGGGAGGGGTTTTTCGATGTATTCCTGATTTGTTGCAAAAGATGTTCAGGGCTGGGTGGAAGGGGGCACTAGTCTACCAGAGAAAAAGGGTTGAATTATTTTAATTTACAATTGGGGATGGGAGGGGGGCCACTAGACTACCAGGGAAAAGGACTGAATTATTTAAGTTACGCACAGGGATGGGAGGGGCCACCAGACTACCAGGGAATACTACCATACCTTACTCCACACTATGATAGGGGTATGGGGAAGGGGGGTACCACTAGACTACCAGTGAATGGTTTACATGAATGTTATCATGTGCATCACCATTCAGAGATAGGAGGGGTGCCACTAGTCTACCAGGGAAACAGGGATTTTTTTCATGTATTTTACGATCAGGGATTTTGGGGGGGGGCTAGCTACCCAGGTGCTGGTAGCAGCTGCATTGCACTGTGCAGTACAGCAGCCCTCCTGTGGGTGACCTAGAGTTAGGCATGGTTCTTCCATGCCTAACTTTGTGCAGTACATCTCTCAGATATGGGAGCAGCTGTGCCGCATATCGGGGCTGAATATTGTGAAGTGCTGCATATGCATGGGAAGGCCCCTTCCAGATGCACTGCATACATTATCCTTGTGCTGCAGTACATATGTAATTGCATGGCACATCCCATCCTTTTGAATATGGCTCAGGGGTGGCAGTCCTCTCGATGTGCCGGCGCAACTCAGTTGTGCCAAGTGCATCTCCTTTGAATATCTGGGCCATGCTATATAACTGTACCTAGAATATTGTATAGATTGTGTGTGATACTCATATTTGTAACTTTGTATTAAGGACCCATATCCCATCACAACTGTCCAATGGAAAACAACATGGTCAAATAAATGAACCTTGGGCAACTATTTTCACAGGAAGGACCACACTGCCAAGAATTCTGTACAACTGGGTTACCCCTGTTCATACCATGAATAAAAATATACTAATGCTACATTATGATTATTAATATTATTTTGTGCTGTATTCTTCCCCCTATGTGTCCCTGCAATACCACATAATGAGATAAATGCATCTGCACCTTTCCTCCAGCAGGGAGGGTGCCAAAGAGATTGCCTTCATATCAGATGCCAGTGCTGGTCCAAAATTGGCCAACACAGTGTATGTGAATGCAGCTTGGCCACACCATCCTTTCCCACAGTCAAGTGCTTCACAACTGCAATTAGCCTGGCCCCGGACCAGCTGGGATTCTGGGGATCATCACATATGAACCCCAGTATTCCAGGCAGCAGCATGACATGATGCCATTGTGCCACATGGCTGGCCCGAGCTCTATTCTATTCTATTCTATTCTATTCTATTCTATTCTATTTATTTATTTATTTTTAATTCCAGTTTAAATACATTGGCCAGTAATAATGAATAGATGTGAACAAGCCAGAGGAGGCTTGAGCATGGCTCAGCTCAACCTCTATAAACAACTGAGAGCCAAGGTTCAGCTGATTCAGTTACGGTTAAAGTGAGCATTTTTGTCAGCCTGAGTAGTCAGTGTAGTGTCTAAACCCTTCAGCCCCTCTCATGCAACTCACAAAAGACATTGTCTAATGTAGAGGACAGCCTGCCGCAGTGCTGCAGGCTGACCACTACATTATACATAGCAAGCATGGTGGGGCTGGTGCTTTAGCTAGTAGAGTAAAGCCAGACACCCGGCTCAGCTCTGGAATGACTCTAGGTAAGAAATTCCTGGCTTGCCAAACTTAAATAATGAATCCAATTTTTTTCCAGGGCACCAACTAGTTATTCATGAAGCATTTTCCCTGTTCACTTTCTATTTTCTGTACAGGTCTTGTGCATTTACACCAGTAATGACCTAACAATGTCCCTTGGGAGTGGAATAAAACAAGAGTACATTTATGCATTATAAAACTAAGGTACACTGTAAAGTAAAGTCAAAATATTATCAGCATCAGATGTTTATACGTAAAGACCTACAGGCTCAGATATTTCTGTCTTCGGGGGGCCAGATATCTTTGTCTACGGGCACCTAATCAGGTGTACAGAGATGAACCCTTTAAAACTTTAATAAAGACCTCAGATTTAAAGAGCTTCTCTTTCCAGTTTGGTGCCACTATTCAAGCTTATGTCTAATTGTCTGCTTTTAACCATATACTTTTCTTACAAATAAAAAGAAGTCAAAGACAGACCAAGTAAGTTCTAAAAAGAATTTTAATAAAATATTTAAAAATATGTAAAACACAAAATACAGAACTCTTATATCCCAAGACATACAAAGCTATTAAAGAAACAAGGTTTAAACAGTGCAATTTCCTACTTACAGTATTTAGATTTAACTCTCTTCCTAAATACTTGTTACAAGTGCTCTAAGGATCTTTCCTCAGTCAGAGTGTGTTAAAAGTGTCTGTGTAGTAAAACAGAATAATCTTTATTACTTAAACAACAGTATGGGCCAACCCCTTTGGGTGAGGTCATAGCTAGCCTCTCGTCTGTCAGATTATATTTAAAAATATATATCTTATACAAAACAACAGGTTGTCTTTTTAAAGTATTACATTCTGCAATCTTCAGCCTGACTCATGTCCTTCAAATGACACTTCTTTTGATCTCATGCTGTACCCTCCCTCACACTGGCTTCACAGGAACATTTACAACTCTCACCCCTGTGTAATAACCTAGGTTCCTCTTCAACGTCATAAACCTTCTTTAAATACATGAAAGGAATAAACAAGATGGGTACAGAGGGGCTGTTCAAAGTAAAGGAGGGGAGGGCCACCAGGGGCCATGATATGAGACTGGAGCGAGGAAGGTTCAGGAGGGAGATGAGGAGACACTTTTTTACAGAGAGGGTGGTGGCTGGGTGGAATGCGTTACCTGCTGAAGTGGTATGCAGTAGAACAGTGGACTGCTTCAAATGAGGATGGGACAGGACAAGGGGGAGGGTTAATGAAGGGGAAGGGTGGAAGGGAGGGGCAGCTGCAGAATAAGGGGTGCTAGCTGCACATTCGAGCAGACTTGATAGACTACTAGGCCTTTATTTGCTGGCAAATTTCGTATGTTCGTATGATTTTCTCTCCTAACAAAATTAACTCAAGTCTGTAATTAACTTCAGAAAAACAGGATCCTTGATTAAAGCCTTACATGTAACACATTGTCTCTAAAAACTAAGTGTGTGTGAACTCACATGCTGTCAGCAATTTTCTTAGCTTGCATCTGTCAGCTGAAAACTGGGGGGGGGGGTTATGAGTAAGTTCACCACATTTTCAGCAGAGACAATTCAGTAATGCATGTTATATTAAAAAAAATGATATAGCACTCAAAGCTGGCTGTCTACATCACAAGGAGAACCACAACTGATGTTCGTATCGAGAGTTAGAGGGGTGGCGGACCCTCCCAACTTGGATAATTTTGCCACCACCAGACCCAATAGCTCGCATTGCTTCCTTAATCCCCAGGGCTTCCTGAGCAACGACTCGGCTACGTTCTACTATGCTGGTGGTACACACAGCAGGGCAAGTGGCTGATGCGCCTTACAAAAACTGACAGATGGGGCACATGACATTATGCATGTCAGCCACAGAAGTAGTTGTCTGATGTAAGCAACCCACATCAAAACACCATTTCAACATTCTCTCTTTCTCTATCACTATTGGTCTTGTTTTCTGTACCCACCTCCTCTCTTCTCTCTCTGCACCACCCAAAAAAAAAATCTCCCTCACAAAACCGAGCACAACAAACAACATTAGTGGATGACATTTCTGGGAGGGGTTGTTTTTTTGTTTTTTTTGGGGGGGGGCAGCAATATGACTCTCATATGGCTTTACCCTCATTCACTGCCTGTTGAGATGCCTCAAGAATTATGATTGCTTATGCCAGCCAGGTGGTGCTGAAGGTTGAGAAGCTGGACTGCACACCTCGAGCTAGGCCAGCCACCTGGGTTGGGGGAATGAGCCTGGCCATTGGGGGAGGGGTGGGGCTGAGGGGAGACTGATTGAGCAGCCATAGGACAGCTCTCCCTTCCTGGGTGGGGACCCAGCCGCTCCTGCTGTGGGGCTGCCCCTGGGTGGAGGCCCGGAGGTAGTGCAGTTGGAGAGTGACTAGAACTAGGGAGGGTGCCACTGATATCCTGCGTGCGCATGCCTCCACATGCTGGGGGCAACCGCTGCAATGGGCTAGTGAGGAACTTAATGTAAGAAAATGGAGCTGGCAGGCTCGGTGATGACCCTACAGCACCCACTCCATGCTGGCTCCCCAAGTCTAGATGTTGGTCTCCAGGGGATGGGGGCGGGGAGGCAAAATCTAAGCCCTCACCCCTACCACGGGGTAACCTATGGGGGATAGAAGGGAGGGTCAGGTGCGAGAAACAGTGGAGGTGGGGGAACATCCAGCCAGCTCCACCATGTACCCCCCATTCCAAGCAGGTGGGAGGTGGCGACGGGTCAAACAAACAGCTGTATTAACAAAAGAAAAAAAAAAGTATTGTGATTGCTGAGTAATAGCAGACAACATGGATCTGTATTAAATGGAGAAAGCTCCACCCCCAGTAATGCCATACTTTCATGTTTGTTTCCTTGGTGGTGGTGGGGAGCGGGCAGTTTAAACCCTCCTCTCCTCTTTCATCCAAAACAGACAGGAGCAAATCTCATTTCCTCTGATAAGTTTGTAATGTTTGCCTTTTCTTCTGACCAATTTATGCCACGCTACCTGGGTTTCTAAATTGGCTGCAATGACCTGTTGTTATCATAGGCTTTGGCCTTATGTAGTTCTATTTCATTGTTATATGCCAATCCTAATACATATCTTTATGGCAAAAAAAAAATAGGCCTTGTAAAGTGAAATAAGCCTGAGCAAACTATGGTGGCCTTCACATTTCTTGGTCTGTAGCTGTTGGGGATGGCAAATAAAGTCACGCACAGAATAAAAGTCCCCTGACCATCTGCCTATTCAGCTTCTTAGCATTTTCACTTGCAACATTCTTAATTTTCAAAATCCCTCCCTTCCTTTCTTCCTGTCTTCCTGAATGAATTTGACTGTGCAGTATGTGACCTCAGTAAATCCACATTCTTACTGGTGTCAGCCAAGGGAACTAATTTGGCATCTGATTCTCTAAGACACCCCAATTTTATGCCCGATTTGCACTTACATGGAGGGTGTTGCCCAGCAGCTGCAGGTACCTTGGGGCAGATGGTAACAAGGGTGTGTGGAGTGGGCATAGGTGAAGGAGCGGTTCAAAACCTTGGGTGTGAGAATGAATTACATCATGATATGACAGTTTCACAGTCTCCAAAGTCATGTTATCAGTACTGTGGGAAAGTGATACCATTAATAGTCCAAGGTATACCACTGTTTTCTGGTCTTTTAACCAGTCCTTGGGTATTTTTTTTTTCATCTAGCCATCACTCCCTAAATACAGTAATAAGAAATATGTACCTTAATTTGCCATGCTTGTAACTTTCATGTATGAGCCAAGCAGCCATAGAGTGTTGTAGCCCTGCCCCTAAAATATGTTTAACTATGGTGCAAACTAGGGAAGTGGTTTGCAGGCACTTTACGTAAAAACAGAATTAACAGGATTGGTGGGGGGGGGGCTCTCTAAACTTAGCTGCATTATTTTGCTGGCAGTTCTACATGTATAGGGTTAATTATAGACCCATACATATAGAACTTCCAGCAAAAGCAATGCAACTAGATTTAGAGGGTCCTCCTCCCCATGCATTCAATAATATCTGCATGGAGCTCCTGTAGCCTGTTCCTTGCTTGTGCCTTCATTAAGCTTATTTTAGGGGCAGGGCTGCTGCAGCGCTCTGCAGCCACTTGACTCATGCATGGAAGTTGCAAGTCAGGCAACTTAAGGTACATATTTCTTTCTAGTTAGCTCTTTGGGCAGTCAACTTCTTAGTAAGAGTTGCCTGCCTGGAGTATGTCAGCTGCTATCTGAGATACTGCACACACACTACCCCCCTAAAGAATCCCAGAACATCTACAGATTATGTACCCCTCATTCACTACTGACCTCTGCTTTCTCACTTACCAGATTAAATCTAAATAGAGGTTTTAGTGAAATCAATGGTCATACCTACAATATAAAAAGGGTACTAAGCAATAAGACAGCATTTCAAGTGTCTAGCTTTTTCTACAGAGTACTCTCTGCACCTTGTCTTCCTCATAAACATGGTTTATAAAAGAAATTAATGGGCTTTTTCCCCACCATCCCCCCACACACAAAAATATCTGACCCATCCAACCCCCTGGTGTAACTGGAGAATGGTGCGCCCAAGAAATAGCCTAGAATGTGGTGCTCATGCTTCTCTGTAAACATAACCACTACTTATCATTAGGTTACGTTTTCTCATTTTCCTTTCTTTCTTTATAATCCTAATCCTCACTATTACATTAGTATGTACATGATTGCAAAAGCCATAGAGGTGTTTACTTCTGGACCTGTTTGTTCTTCCCAGTTACTCCAGGAGTTAGGAAGCCTCACCCCAGATGCTATTACTTCTGTACCCAAGACAGTTCACCAGTTATACTGCAGCCAGCATAGATACAATGCTATTGATATGCTATGCATTAACCCGCATAACATTGCATTTGGGTCCAAATTGAAAACTTTATGGCACTTGTCTCAATCCCCCACTCTGAGATGAACACTGCAGCCTTTCTTCGTTATTGAGTCTGCTTTACACTTCCAGCGCTAAGCTGGCAATATAGCCTAGACATAAGAGTAAGGAGCTGTGAACAAGCTTAATATATCCAGCAGACCCAGGTTTGATTTCCACAGCCTCCACATGCATACTGTGTGACCCTAAACAGTTGCTCCTAGATAGCACCTGAAAACAGGTCTTGGGCCTAATGGGCCTTATTCAGTTACCGAAGAATAAAAATAACAAACTAAAAGGAGCATTCCATGGACTTTCATCAGTATTCTCAATACATTGTTTGCAAACACTCATTAACATAATTTCTGGTGACTGTGTGTGTGTGTAGTGTAAAACAAATTAGCATGCAGCAGACAGTGCTGCATGACTTCATAGGACAGTGGTTGTACTAAAACCAGGACGACCTTGTAAATATGCATTGCTAAATGGAGCCTTTTCCAGGTAAAACACAAACACACACACACACACACACACACACACACACACACACAGAGCAATTAAGCACTTGACAATTTATAGCCCTTGTCACATTTCATTCTTAGGGAAAGGCAGATTTACATGCAACTAGGATTTCATAGACATGTGTCAGCAGAAAAGGAACCTCCTGGCCCATCATGTCTGTCCATCCCCCCACACTTGTCCCTTCCCCTCCAAGATCCCCCTCCTCCTCTTGACAATCCCTTGTGTTTGTCCCAGACCTTCTTGAAACCCTTCACTGTAATGGCCCTCACCACCTCCTCTGGCAGTCTGTTCCAGGGCTCAACCACCCTCTCTGTGAAGTTATATTTCCTAACATTTCCATTAAACCTTCCCCTCTCCCATCTCAATCTATGCCCCCTTGTTCTTGTATCTACCTTCACTGCAAACAAGTTCTCCCACACTTAATTTATCCCCTTCACATACTTGAATGTTTCGATCATGTCCCCTCTCTCCCTTCTTGTCTCCAGAGAATACAAATCCAGCTCCTTCAACCTCTCCTTTTATGGCTTCCCCCTTAGCCCATGCACAATTTTAGTGCCCCTTCTCTGCACCCTTTCTAAGCCATCTATGTCTTTTCCTAGATGAGGCCTCCAGAACTGTACCCCATACTCCAAGTGTCGCCTAGCCATGGAGCTGTAGAGTGGCATCAGTATGTCCCTCTTGCTGCTGGTTATCCTCCTCCCTATGTATACCAGCATCCTGTCAGCTTTCCCCACTGCCTTGCTGCACTGGGTCCCCATGCTAAGATCATCAATGATTATAACTCCTGGATCCTTCTCCTGCCTGGCTGCAGCCATTATCCCACCCCCCAAGTGTGTACATAGTATTTGGATTCCTCCTCCCTAAGTGCATCACTGTGTATTTCTTGGCATTGAACTTTAGCTGCCATGTTTCCGACCACTCCTCCAGCAATTTTAGATCTTTTTTCATTGACTCCACCCCCCCCACCCCGGGGTATTCACCCTGTTTCTGAGTTTCATATCTTCTGCAAAAAGGCAGACCTTCCCCTGCAGCCCCTCTGCTTTGTTGCTGACCTAGATGTTAAACAGAATGGGCCCCAGCACGGACACCTGGGGGACCCCACTCGTAACCCTTGTCTCCCTAGATTGCACCCCACTGACAAGCAACCTTTGACTTCTACCTGTCAGCTAGTTTTCCACCCATCTTATTTTCTGCCCTACCCCCCAGACTCCCCAACTTATTGACCAGTCTTTGGTGGGGCACTGTGTAAAAGTCCTTCCCGAAGTCCAGGTAGGCTATGTCCACTGCCTCACCCTGATCAACCACCCTTGTCACCTCTATGAAGAATTTGATAAGGTTCATCTGACATGACTGACCCTGAGTGAAGCCATGCTGCCAAATGTCTTGCAGCCCCTCTTCTTTTAGATAGCTGTCCACCCTTTGCTTTAATTTGGTCTCCATTACTTTACCCACCACTGATGTGAGACCGACCAGACAATAATTGCCCACCTCCTCCCTGCTGCCTCCTTTATGGATTGGCACCACAGCTGCCTTCTTCCAGTTCTCTGGTACCCACCCTGTATCTATGGACCAGTAAAAGAGCCCTGTTAATGGTTCCACTAATACCTCCCTTAATTCCCTGAGCACCCTAGGGTGTAGGCCATCCAATTCCATGGCCTTGTTCATCCTCAGCTCACTTAATTCCTCCTATACCTCTTCTGCACTGATTGGGCTAGGATCCACCCCTCCTCCCCCCTTTCCCCTCAGTGCTGGTCCCCTTCCTCCTCCTCTGTTGTAAAACTGAGCCAAAGTATCTGTTCAACACCTCTGCTTTCACAAAATCTCCTTCCACCTGCAGTCCCCCCTTCCCCTTAATCCTTACTATCCCATGCCTTACTTTCCTCCTTTCTGCATATGTACCAAAAAAGGTCTTGTCTCCCTATTTGACCTGCCTAACAATTCTCTCCTCTGTTTCTGCTTTAGCCTTCCTAATCCTCTACACTGCCACCCTCCACTTCTCTTTGTATGTTTCCCTATCCTCCCTCCCTTGCATACTCTTATATTCCTTAAAAGCCCTTTTCTTCTCCCCAATTGCCTCCCTCATCTCCCTACCGAACCACAGTGGCTTTCTCCTTCCTTTGTTCTTCCTCACCCTCCTTATACATTCCTCTGCTGTTTTAAGAAGCCACCTTGATCTTTTCCTAGAAACTCCTCCCCCCTCCCCCTCCCTCCCCTCCCCACTCTGGAATATCTCCTCATTCTCTGAAAATCTGTCTCCCTAAATTCTAGGACCTTCATCATGGTTTGACTAGTCTCATACCCTGCTCTGACCTTGAAGCCCACTGTGCTGTGGTAGCTGTCTCCCAGGCTGGCCCCCACCCTCAGTCCCTCCACACTATTTCCATTAGTTAGGACCACATCAAGTATGTTTCCCTCTCTTGTAGGCTCCCTGACCAGCTGTTGCAGGAAGACACTCTGCAGTGACCCTAGAATCTCCTCTCTCCCATGCAATCTTGCCAATGGGATATCCCCGTCTATATCTGGGAGATTTAGGTCCCCTACCAGCAGAATCTACCCCTTCTGAGCCATTCTTAGAACATCCTGCAGCATCCACATTTCTGTTTCCTCACTTTGCATAGGAGATCAGTATACCACCCCTAGTCTTAATGCTGCCCCAGCCTTTCTCTCCAGTGTGATCCATATGTGTCCCACCTCTCCCTGCTCTGCCATTCTTTCCATGAACTTGATTGCCTCTCTTTTGTATAGCACCACTCCTCCCCCCTTTCTACCGATCCTATCCCTCCTGAATAATCTGTACCCTGGGATCCCCACATCCAAGCCATGGTGCAAAGACCTCCAGGTCTCAGTTACCGCTATAATATCTAATCTCTCCCCCTCCATTAATGCATCTAAATCTACTGCCTTATTCCCCAGGCTTCTGGCATTTGCAGAGAGCCCCTTCCACCAATGTACCTCCCCATCCCCTCTACCCCAAGCATGTTTTTGCGTAGTCTTCCTTCAATGTCCTGGGGTGGATGCCCCCCAATACTCTTGTCTTATGGTACATCATTTGGTGAGCCATCCCCCCCAATTCAGTTTGGTTTGCTCAGTGAATTTTAATTCTCAGGACTGCCTTCCCCTCCCCTTTTAGGTGCAACCTGTCCTGCGCATATAGGCTTTTGTCATTCCATGTTGTCCTCCAGTCCCTCACTAACCCATACCCCCACTACCTGCATCAATCTCCCTAGCCATTTGTTGAAATCCCTGATCCTTTGTTTCCTTTCAGTGCTTGCTTTAGGCACAGGCAACACTTCTGAAAAAGCTATTTTATTTTTTTTATTTATTTATTTATTAAATTCTCAGATTACAAATACCTTTGAGCAGAAACTGCTCATTTACAAAGGTTCTATGTCAAAGGATGAGGGTCAACATACATACAGAAGTAGTAAAAGAATGCACAATAAACAACCAAAACAACTGAAAGAAAAGAAAAAAAATTAAAGATATTCAGTTATAACATACTTTGAGATAATATTCATATAACGAGCACTTGAGAAGGCAGCTGGCTGCATTAACAATAAGAGATAGAGGGCACAATAGACAGTTAGTATTGCAGGCGTGCGACTGGGAGAGGTAGTTGGCAGGCTAATGGGCCACTGTCCGATGGTGGTGGAAAATGTCTTGTTCCAGTGGAGATGCGAAGCAGGAGAGGAGCTATAGATCAGAAACACAGGCTGCTACAAAATCTAGCAAGCACTGTGAATCTTGTCTGTACTTCCAGCAGGCTATGCCCATTCAAATGGGCTGGCAGTATAGCCTAGAGGTTAGAGGAACGAGGTGTGAATGAACTTGAAACATTCAGCAGACCAGACCTGAGTCTGATTCTCACAACCTCCACTTGCATACTGTGTGACTCTAAGCAAGTCACGTAACCGCCCAGTGCTCCCAGGTCGTCCCTGAAAACAAGCACTTGTGCCTAGTGGGCCTTACCAAAGACTAA
This sequence comes from Neoceratodus forsteri, assembly GCA_016271365.2. NCBI lineage: Eukaryota > Metazoa > Chordata > Ceratodontiformes > Ceratodontidae > Neoceratodus > Neoceratodus forsteri. Next base: position 709,159,763 of record CM028138.1, on the reverse strand, counting down.
AATTAAATAAATAAATAATTGTCCCCCAGATCAAAAATTGGGTGTGTTTTCTCATCCTGTGTCTTGCCCCATGATGGAATATGGTGGATTACCTCTAATGCTGTCATACCTGCGAGTACTCCACCCTCACCGCACTACCCCTGCCACCATTAACTCCTCTTCACAGTAAGGATGACCCTGCCCCATTTTGCTTATTATTTATTACCTTTTCCTTACTCCTAGTTCTAGGTATCCCTTTTACCTCCCCTTTCTCCTCAGCTATCTTGATTTCCTCCCCACCCTGAGCCCCAGACCCCCAAGTTGCTCCCCTCTTACACTCCCCACCAGTGTTGCCTGCATCTCTACTCCTCCTTTCCTCTCTAACACCTGTCACTGCCCCCCCTTACCCTTCTGCTGCCTGTGCTCCCCCTTGTTTCCTCTGTGAGCTGGTAACCTTCTCATTCACATCCTCTACTTTGCCCACTAGACACTTGCTATCTTGAGCCACTTCTTTTCCTCCTGTCTTCCCTTCAGCTTCCCCCTCTCTCTTATCCTCCTTTATGCTACCTCTCTCCTCCTTCTGCATACTTTCTACCCCTTCCTGTGTTTTCACCATCCTCCCCATAAACCCATCTCTGTCTTCCCTTCTGTTTATCCCCTTTTTCTGGGCCATGCCTGTTGCTCCCCCCCCCCCGGGCCATTTAGTCCTCCCTTCCCATATTTGCCTGCTAGAGCAGTGCACCTATTGGCCACTGTAATATCTTTCTCATCTTGTAGCTCTTCTCCCCTGCTGAGATACATAGCCTACCTTGAGGCCCCCCTTTCCCTTGTCCTCACTTCTTGCTAGGCATATCTCTCTTCCCCTCCCGGTCTTGGACCCTTACCTCCTGTCCTCCCCCCATCCGTCCCCAAGTTTCCCTGCCTCCAGCCAGTCCCTGTTGTGTATCTACTTCCACCTTCCTTGTTGGCCCTTGTGCCCATTGTGCCCCTAACTCCAGTCCTGACACCTGCCTCCAGTGTGGCCTGCTTGCTCCCCATCCTGTCTTCTCCATTGACTTGCCCCCATCTCCCATCCATGTACCTTCTGTGTGTCTCCTTTCCAACTCCCTTATTGACCAAAACATTTCCGTTTTTAGCCATGATAGCTCAGCTTCCAGCCATCCTAGCCTTTGACAAACTGGACACTCCACCAGCCTCCACATAGTGCTCATGAATATGGCTGCTCCACAATTGTTGCACCCCACATTCCTCCCTCCTCTGTGTCCCCTGCCCCCTCCCTCCTCTGGCTCTCCCTTCACTGCCCCTGCCCCTGCCCCTGCTGTGCCCTTGGACTCTGCCCCTTTCCTCCGGCTTCTTTGTTCCTTCCCATTGATCCATTCCCCCTTTCTCCCCTGTGCCTCTCTTGCTCCATGTAATCAGCAGAAATTGGACCCAACCCTTCGTCTTGTCATCTGCTCACCCTTCTAAAACCCCTAAATTATATTTATACAACCTTTGTAGTGACTACTGTGCTGCTCACACACATTACCTTCTGGCCATCTTTCCTGCTTAGCCAACTTTCCACCTTATAATTAATTCAAACCCCTGAATTATATTTCTACAACCTTTACAATGACTATTCTGTGGCACGCACACACACACACACACACACACACACACACACACTATACCTTCTGGCCCTCGTTCCTGCTTAGACAACTTTCCACCTTATAAATTTTTCAAACAATCAGAAACTGCCCCTTCAGTGTAGCCCCAGAAAGCTTAGCTAACTTTCCACATTATAAATGTTTCAAGCAAGCAGGAACTGCCCCTTCCAGAAAGTGAGGCACCATAAATATAGCAAGCAGGCACCATAAATATCAAAGCAACTGGTAACCACAACAATAAAACATGTTTCCCCCTCTTTTTCCAGCTTTTAGTTCAAATAATCAACCCTTCTTTCCCCAGCCTAGTTTTTAGTTAAAGTGATCAGCCCTTTCCTGCTGTCTTAAGTGGTCCTCATTTGCATCCAATGAGCTTCATCCTGGTGTTGTCCCCGCCCTCTGTGGGCATTTAATAGTGGTCGTGGTCATGGCCAGGGTGGGACCAGCTCTCTCACTGATGCCACTGGTCCCCTCTCTGTGGCTGAGAAAGCTGCCGCTGGATTTTCTTCCTTTATTGCAGCTGAAAATGCCACCGCTGGTCAACACATCCCTCTTTGTGGCTGAAAATGCCACTGCTGCGCTGCTCCTTGCAGCTAAAAATGCTACCGCTGCTCTGATCCTTGCAGCCAAAAATGCTACCACTGCTCTGATCCATGTGGCCAAAAATGGCACCTCTGATCTGCTCCTTGCACCACTGGACCTTTTTTTCATTTCTGAATAATATCAGTTCTACTCTGTGTATTTAAAGTGCATTCTTTGCAAAAGCATACATTCTTTAAATCCCTTGTTGGTCCAATAAAGGGTATGGGAAAAAGCTGGGAAAAAATGCAGTTTTTGTGTGCCAGTAGGACAAGGGTATGTAGTAATTAGTCAGTGCAATTCAGTGAACTTACTGACCTTGCTCTCCCTAACTTTAAGTGAATGTGTGTGGTGTGTGCCACAGACTTAAGATAAAAGGCAGACTGAAGATAACAGGCTAGTAAATCCTGTATCAGAAGTGGGGGGGGGTTCAAAATGTACATTCCGACCCTTACTTTTGAAAGTGAGGGGTCAGCTGACTCCCCTGGGCCCCTGACTCTGTGGTCTATGGAAGTGGGTCTGGAGCATGGCCACCTAATTGGATGCCCATGCCTGTCTGCAAGTGTATCCATGCCTATGGAGGTGCAGGGCATGACAGAATCCCAATTCCAACAAACTTCAATGTTTCTGAAGTCACATCTGGTGTCTGTGTTGCCCCCAACCCATCATGGAAGCTATGTTTGTGGGCTGGAGTCCTGCCTACCCATTTAGCAAGTGATGCAGATGATATCAATGTAGAGGGGGCATGCTTCTCTCATTGTTGATTTCACAATGTGCCCCCATGGTGTGCATTCTGTGTGTAGAGAGCCCTTCAAAGGGGTTGGGGACTATTTGAGGATCAGGCCTTAATTCCAGAAAGCCTCTTCCCTGTACTGCATATCTTACATTTCATATATGTTCTTTATTTAGTCTATCATTTTATTTCTTTTAAATTCTGTGCAATAACAGAAAGACAGGTTCATAGCCACTTAGATTTCCTTTTCAATGATCTAGCGGCTTGTCTGTGCCTGAAACCCCCACATCTTACTTGTGACATCATAATAATTTCCACACCAGCAGATTGTGATCTCACAAGCAGAGATTTGTAACATCGGGTTTAAAAAATGGGTAAGCCAGATGAAGTCTAGGGGCAGTTATCCTGTTTTTATGTCACAGAATAGTAGCAAATGACACTACAGAAATGCATTAACTACTGCAAGTTGAAATGCATCTGAAGGGTATATTTTTTTCAGGGGCTGGCTTTACATGTGAAGGGGTCTGGGAGTGGAGGACCCATCCAGCGGAACAAATTACAAAAGGAACCGGTAGAATTCAATCTTTCTAAGGGGTGGGGGGATAACTATTGTATGCATTCCTATTAATGAAGACATTAATACATAGGCATGAAAGCAGACTGCATTTTCAAAGATTATGATGTAACAACAACAGATGATTATGACTGTGGTGGCAGGAATAAGCACTAAACATAGCTGGAGGGAAAGGAGATGCCTGCAGTAATAAAAAATAGAAAGTCATGATTTTTTTGTTGTTGTCGGAAAATTTTGACAGGGAATTTGCACAAACATAGCCTGTTTACCCTACTTTAGCGTCCAGCTGCCCCCCATATACGTTATAACATTATAAGATGGAAATTCCAAGTCTGTGGTCAAGAAGACGTCCATTTATATCAGCTGAACCGATCAGTGATTTAAAGCTAGAAATAAATCATTTTCTGGTATAAAATTGTCTTTCCTGTATATGAAATCGCAGTTGTCTCATCTTCCCCAACCACATATGTCGACAGATTTCCTCGGTGCTCCCTCTTGTTGGATTTGCCTACAGGAACTCTTTCACACACTTTTAAGTCATTTCTTTAAATGTCGTCCCCTGCCGGAAGACATATGCGATATTTACGAGAATGACGTCCCTCTCAGTATATCAGCGCCTGACATATATGCCTAACGAAGTAAACCCTGGCGGTGGCTACTTACAGTATATACTAGAACTGTATATGCATATTTCAAGAGGAGTTGGTCATGAATAGGATTTATCATCTGGTCGTCCTGACAAGTTTCTTTAATTGTAAGGGAAGAGTAAATAATAATACAGTGACGTTTGGTCAGAGAGACAAATATCAACCTCACATCTACGATTTCAGTCTTTCTTTTCCATTTTCTTCCATGGTTATTTAAGTTATTTATGTAAAATGGTACTTCTTTGCATATTCACCATTAATTAATTGGTAGTAGTTTGGTACATGTTTGTAACTTTCCTTTATAGTTATTTGGGTAATACTATTATGTTGCCAATTTCTAATTGTTTAATTGTATTTTCTAACTTTCCCTCTTAATTTGTTAATATAATGGCGCTTGGCTGCATATTTTGTTTGCAACATTTATTGTACTTTTTTTTGCACATTCCCTATTATTGATTGTACAATACTGTAGTTTATATATTTCATAGTTGTTTGTGTCTATTTTGTTTATAGATGGAAGCTTGCAAAAAATTATCCAGACACCTCGGTTCATCTACCAGTTTCCTGAAGCCGGAGCAAAACTGGAATGTACTGTGGAAGGGTATAACACTCCGTACATGTACTGGTACCGGCAGAACTCCCAGGGTCAGATAACCATGCTCTCTTACTCATTCTCCGCAAACTCAGTCGAGGAGAACGCATTAAAACATTTCCCAGCCACCCGTCCAAGCAAACAGAAGTTCATTCTAGAGACCACTGGTCTTGAACTAAGCGACACGGCGATATATTTCTGTGCCTGGAGTACTCACACAATGAGTGAGGCAGGTGAAGCGCCAAATCAAAAACCCCACCGAGACTTCCGTAGTAGTACTGCAACCATAGTGGCAGGAGTTAGTCTAGCGTAGTGGTTAGACAGGCATAGCTGCGAGCCTGTGGAGACCTCAGATGTGATCCCACCGGAGAACTGGTTCAAATGTCAGTGTGGTATAAACAAAGGAAATGTGGTCCATCAGTTAAGGTATGGGCATGGGCAACAGGGTTCCTAGGTTCTAATCCCATCACAGTCACTTACTCACTGGGTGACACCAAGCAAGTCCTTTACTTCTCGGCGAGGGAGGACTAGCATTACCGCATCCCATAAAAATGTAAATGTGCCATTTTAGTAGCACTGGGCATAAAATGGCGTGCATATATGAGATGCCTATGGTTACCTAAAGCCCCCCTTCCTCCCCAACAGGTTTGGACATTCTCTAAAACTTCATTATGGGTGTTTCCATCAGCATGGCAGAACATCCTTCTTTATTATTTACTGAGCCCCGATTCTCCTTAATTGCCAGTTGCGTCCCATTTCAACTTTGTTGGTGGCTCCCTCCCCTGTCATTTTATTGATAGCCCTCCCCTATTCGACTTTATTGTTGGATGTGCCCCATTCAAGTTTATTGTGGCTGCGCCTCCATTCCACTTTTTGATATCAAACAAAATCTGTACTATTGCTATGCCCTCACAAGTACAGTGTTGGGTAACAAACAGAGACTAATTCCTGCATTTTCAGTTGGTGGCTCAGTGTGCCTTTCGTCGAAAAATTTCAAATAAAAAAATATGACAAGCGAAACAATCCAAGTAAACAAAATAGCAACAGTCTGCTAGAGATTCAAAAAAATGCAGTCTTCATGAATAATGTTTTCTTGCCACTAGGTGTCACCCTTCACTTGAATATCTGGGCTATCATCCATGGAGCATGTGGTGTACATAGATGATATGGAAATTGACGGCAAATCACAATTACTTTGTCTTAATGGTGCTTTGACAGCAGCTAAACGAGAGCTGCTGAGACACTGGAGAGACCCAAGCCCACCCACTGACCAGGAATGGTTTAATCTCCTGCGTTTGGGGACCCCATATGAAAGAACTGCCTACTTTTTAGTGGGTAACCTTCCTGATTATGAGAAACTCTGGACTCCTGTCCACAGAGCCTTTCCCAATCTCTCCCAGTTTATTCTACCCATAGGTGATATATTTTCTGTTTTACCCGCCTCAGCTTTGCCTCTTCCCTAACTATGGGATTAGCAGTCGTTGCCCCCCTTGGACATGTGACTCCTACCCCCCGTTTTTTGGGGGGCAGTAACTACATCTGTAGTAATTACCTTGTTTTCCCCTCTTTCCTCTGTCCCCTTTTCATATACTTGCAATCTACATTTCTTTCCTTCCCCCACCACCCTCTCCCATATTGCCACAACCTTTTGGTTTGTTTGTGCCCTTCTAATCCTATTCCCCATCCCCTTTGTAGCAATCACCTTGTAGTTATAATGTGGAAATAAGCTATACCCCTCCCCACTTCCATTTACCTATTTACCCTTACTAGGAGTCCCTTTACTATACATTATGGTTGGCTTCCTTCCTTTTTTCAATTTCCCCTTCTGTAACTGAGTTGGCTTTCCTTCTTGCTTGAGTCTGCCCAGTGTCCCTTCCTTTTTTTCACCTTGTTGTCTCTCTCTCCCTTTAATACCTGATCTGAATAGTCCAGAAACTATCCATTTGCTTTCTGTTGCACCCTATTCCCTACTTTTCATAGATATTCATTCATGAGGGGTTCCTAGGTTACATTTGTGAATGTCTGCTGGGAAACCTACTTGAGGCATCCCCCTTTCTCTCATATACTGGTTTATATTGGCAAATGTCTGTTCTATTAGAATTACTACTAAACTCATTTTGTGCTTGTTGTATTTTCTGATATTTTTATTGAACTTTGTTGTTGTGAGATGGACTTTTATCCCTGGTTTTGTGACTTTTGATGTTTGTAATTTAAAACCAATAAAGATCTTTATGAAAAAAGAAACTATGGGCAGATGAGGATCGCCAGGCTCACAGTCTGCCCATTTTCCCTAGGGTTCAGTGTTGTCCCCCATGTTATTTGCGGTGTACATGCTTCCATTGGGGGACATTATAAGACAATATGGGTTAAATTTCCATTGCTATGCTGATGATTCTCAACTCTATATATCTTTTGTGCCTGAGCAGGAGTCTGAGTCAAGTACGTTGTTTAACAACTGCCTCCTGGAGATACAGAACTGGATGAGTACCAATTGGCTGAAGTTGAACCTGGGAAAAACAGAGGTATTGGTGGTGGAATCAGGGTTGAGGATGTCAAGTCCATGGGTGGGAAAACCCTTGGGTTTATTTCTGGGGGGGGGAACCCGCTTATGGCATCTGGTTAGGTACCTAACCTTGGTGTTATATTTGAGGAGGGCCTGACCCTGAGGGCACAGGTGTCGGCCCTCGTGAAATCATCCTTTTTCCATCTAAGGAATATAGCAAGGGTGAAACACTTGGTTCCCTCAGAGGATCTTCCTACCCTGGTCCACGCCCTCATTGCCAGTCATCTTGATTACTGCAATGCCCTTTATTTAGGGCTGCCCAGAGTGGATATTCCCTGCTTGTGGCTAGGTGTTGACTGGAAGTCCAAGATCCAACCACATAACACCTGTGCTTTGCGAGTTGCACTGGCTGCCTGTACAGTGGTGGATCACTTTTAAGGTCATGTTGATGATATATAAAGCCCTACATGGTTTGGGACCCCACTACCTGGAAGAACTCCTGACTTCTTACTGTCCCTCCCACTCCCTCCCATCCTTTGGTGAGGGATTGTTAGAGATTCCCAGGGTGACCTTAAAAACATCTGGTGGAAGAACGTTTGCCTTTATGGCTCCTACCCTGTGGAATTCTCTACCTTGCCAGATACAAAATAGCCTGACTGTGGAAGGCTTTAAAAAAGCTCTGAAGACCTTCCTTTTTAATCAAGCATTTTCAGTGATGTAAACTATGCTAAATTGTTATGGATACAATGTTATTTATTACTAGGGTTTTAATGCTGTATGTGGAATTTTGTAAAGGTGCCCTGAGCCTGGGGAGGGTGCCTTATAGAAATCAATTTTTACTTACTTACTTACCTGCTGCAAAAACCATAGACCCTAGTTGATCGCTGGCTTTGTTCTCCTACCTATCACTAGGGTACCCTTATGTCTACCCCACACATTTTTGAATTTCCTTATGGAATTTGCCCCCATCACCTCCCCTGGGAGTCTGTTCCATGCATGCACCACTATTTCAGTGAAGAAATATTTCCTCACCTTACCCCTTAGTCTACCTCCTTCCATCCTCATGTCTGGTCTCTTGTTCTAAAACATCTCCTTTTCTGAACAATGCTACCTTCTTGTACCTTACTTATGCCCTTGAAATATTTGAAGATCTCTATCATAACCCCCCCCCCTTTTCAGGGTATACAAATTGAGGTCCTCCAATCTCTCCTCATAGGACAGTTTGGTGCAGGCCCTGCACCATTTATGTTGCCCTTCTCTAAACTGCCTCTACCCTGTCTATGTCTTTATAGAGTTGAGGCCTCTAGAACTGGACACAATACTCCAGATGAGGTCTCACTAATCATTTATACAGAGGCATCGCCACCTCCTTTCTTCTGCTGGTGATCCCTCTCCCTACATGCACCCCAATATCCCACTGGCTTTTTCCACAGCCTTGGCAAATTGGTTGGCCACCTTTAGATCATTCGATATGATTACCCCAGATCCCTTTCCTGTTTAGTAGTGTCAGTATCTCTCCCACCATCATGCAAACCTCCCATGGGTTCCTGTGCTCCAAGTGCACGATTTTGCACTTTTTTTTGCATTGAATTTTAGCTGCCAATCTTGACCATTCATCCAGTTAAAAAAAAAACGATCGGGCACTTGCACAATGTACCTTAGAAGTGGCACTTTAAACCATATTTAAAGTTAGAAAGTTCATTTCATTTAATACAAACTTTAAAAACTAGCAACAGATGCTCCTTATATAAATATCACACCCACACAGTGCGAAAAATCTCCCGATGGCATTTGGCACAGCCTGGGCCATTAACATAAAGGATGTTGACAAAAGTACATTGGGTGCCTGGGTAGTTGGTTCCAGTTGTCTGCCATGGGGCAGTGCAGTGATGGTTGGTTACTGGCACTGCCCCCTGGTGCGGTGCTTTGCTAGCCTATAGCATTGCCTGGACTTGCACCAATAGGATTTGCAGGTCGGAGGAGCTGGGGGGGGCAGCACTGCCTTGAGGTCCGCCTTCAGGGCAAAAAACTTAAGCTAAATAATTGATCTCTGGGGCACCCTACTCTGACCTCCATTTCCCTGGAGGGCTCTACATTTAGGAGCAGGCTATGATGAAGCAGAAAGAGCTTCTGACCTGATGGAGAAGAGGGGGCTAGACAACAGGACACAAAGGGTAGCAGTAAATGAAGTACACAGTGAAGAAAGGAGGGTTACTAGCGGGGGTACCACAGGGTTCAGTACTGGGACTGGTCCTTTTTAATGTCTTTATAAGTGACATTGCAGAGGAACTGGAAGGAAAAGTATGTCTCTTTGCAGATGACACAAAGATCTGCAACAGGGTTGATACACAAGATGGAGTGGAAAGGATGAGAAGGGACTTGGCAAGGTTGGAGGAATGGTCAAATGTATGGCAGCTCAGATTCAATGCAAAGAAGTGCAAGGTAATGCACATGGGAAACAAAAACCCAGGGGAAGCGTACACAATGGGGGTGAGATACTGACAACAGTAAAAATAGAAAGGGATCTGGAGGTAATTATATCAGATGACCTAAAGGTGGGCAAGCAATGAGAAGGCAGTAAGGAAGGCTGGGGGGATACTGAGATGCATAGGAAGAGGCATCAATAGTAGAAAACAGGAAGTTGTTATCCCTCTGTACAGACAGTTGGTGAGACCCCATCTGGAGTACTGTGTGCAGTTCTGGAGACCCCATCTCCAAAGACATAGAGAGAGTGGAGGCTGTCCAGAGGAGGGCAACAAAATGGTGCAGGGTCTGCACCAGAAGACATACAAAGAAAGACTAAAGGAGCTATATATATATCTCTTGAGGAAAGAAGGAGAGAGGGACATGATAGAAACTTTAAAAGTACCTCAAGGGAATTAACAAAGTCCAAGAGGGTAGCATCTTCCAGAAAAGAGATGTGCAAGAACAAGGGGGCACAATTTGAAGATAGAGGGAGGGCTCAGGGGTAATGTGAGGAAGTATTTTTTCACTGAGAGGGTTGTGGATGCATGGAACAGCCTCCCTGAGGAGGTCGTGGAGTCAAGAACAGTGGGGGACTTCAAGAATGCATGGGACAGGCATAAGGCAGTCCTAGTGGCGAGTAAGAGGAAGTAAGCTGTTGGTTAACTAGGATCTGCAGCTTATCTGTTAGGTAGGAAAATGGGCAGACTAGGTGGGCCAAGCGGTCCTTATCTGCCGTCAAATTCTATGTTTCTATGTTAGGGGGCTTCAGATACGAATACTACTCAGATCCATGCACAAAAAAAAAAAACTGTCTTCATTTAGCGACCCGAACGTCACGGAAACGACATACAGAAGATTATGTTTACAGAAGCATCCGGCACGAAAACCCCTTATATAAACCACTGACAGAAGAACCGAGAACTCCAAAAGGTTTACACACCAGCTGCAATGTACGTTTTCTGGCTCTTAGTGCTCATGCTTGTCAAAAGTGAGTAAACACATCTCTATAAAGTACAGTTTAAGTTTTGAGCCACTGAGTGACTTATTCAAGTCACCTAACCTTTTAGGACTTTAAGTCGACCTAGCTATATGTGTAAAAAATATGATTCCACAAAAACAAAATGCTACACCTCAGCTGGTCTATACTGGCTATGTAAATATGACTTAAAAAAAATATTTTCACTTGGTTAATTTTCACCTTTTGTTTGTAGGAGCCTTTTTACAGTTTTACTGCATTGTCATTACAATATTAGAGGTGCACTATGAACGTTATTTGGAATTCCGTTATGCCCTTGATTCATGCAGGCTTATGAGAATTATGCTTTATTGTTGTCTAAAAACTCTATAATATAATTTGAGTCTTCATAATCTTGTTGTCTGCTTTTCTACTATAGGTACAGAGGAGCAGCTCACGGTCATTCAGTTTCCCAGCACCATTTCCACCCTCCCGGGCGGCTCTCTTAAGGTGATGTGTGAGGTGGGCTACGCTAACCCTACTATTCTGTGGTACCGGCAGTTTAGGTCAGGAGGACCACAGCTTATGTTCGTGTCGGTAGCTACCGGGGTGGTGGACCCTCCTGCCTTGGACCATTTCACCGCTTCCAGGCCCAACAACTCACATTTGATCCTGGAAACGCAGGGTCTCCTGATCAATGACTCGGCTGTGTACTACTGTGCTGGGAGTACCCACAGCGGAGTAAGAGACTGACGTCGCCTTACAAAAACTGACAGATGGAGCACATGACAGCAGGCATGTCAAGCCATGCTCATCAAAAAATAATTCTTATCCATTCAAGTCCACTTACTTTGGCTCTCCCTCTCTTTTTCCCATCTCCCTTTCTGTTCTCTACTTCTCTCCTCCCACAACAAAACAAAACAAAAAAAAGCAAACAACAACAATAAATAGAAATTTATTTTTTTCCCTAGAACGATGTGGTCTTACCTACATTTGCTCTCATTCTCTGCTTGTTAGATGACTGCATAAGAATTCAGTTATTTACGGAATACTGCCTGATAGAAATAAACATATCATATGACGCAGTGTTAACCGGGGAGAGAGCTCTTCCCCGAGCCCCGGTAAAACCATACAGTCATGTCTACTTTGGGGAAGGAGGTAGTTTAAAGCGGTCTACAACTTTACTCGTAAAAATGAACCGAAAATGAGTATTGCGAGAATATTAAACACTTGGCATAGCGTATTTGATAATATAGTTGCCAGCTTCGACAAATTACAGCAACTGCTTGATATGGTGACATTCTACGTTATAATGTCCCGTTTGCCCTCAATGTGAAGAAATTACATACAGTCTTTTTCTCGCCTTAAAGGACTAGTCCAGGTATTTTACCACATCATTGTACGGTATATGAAAAATAGACATGCATCAGCAAAGACCGGACATGTATTATGTTAAATACAAACAAAATACAATGGTTGTTTTACACCAGTTGACACCTGATGTGCACTGTAGGAGCCCCCCCCCCCCTTCTCACCCCACCCTCCGACCTACAGGGTGGAGGGAACAGGTTTTTACTGTCCAGGAATCGCTCGTTCTCATCAGTGTCAATCCATTGCTACCAGTTTAAGTCAGTAAAAATATATCTGCAGGCGATGTATGGGGTTTATATATTAATTACTATGGTGGTTATATTTCACTGTAAGTCTGGCACACAGTCGCCAATTGCAGGGTTGGTAGAGTGAAACTACCATTTTTTAAAAAAAAATTCGGATCATAGACCAACCATCCTTTCTTCCTTTGTGTTTTGAATTATTTTAGGGATTTGTGACTAATTTTCCTCTCTTTCAGAAATCTGGCGTCTGTTGATGATATGGGTGTATCAACACACATTTCTGTTCCCTTCTCTCTCTCCGGTCATTCCCTTTTCTTCTTTAAATATGTATTTTTTTATACTGCGCTGTTATTCACTTATTATGTATGGTTTGCTGTTGTATAGGTGGAATCTCAGAGACTATAATCCGTCAGTCTCCAGGGTTTCTCTCTCGGTTTGCATCTCAGCCAGCACCGATGGATTGTTCGGTGGAGGGCTATGAAGAGCCCTACATGTACTGGTACCGACAGTCACCCAGAGGGGAGATCGAAGAAAAAATTACTCACCTTAGTAATTGCTTTTCTTCTCATGGAGTCTTGCTGTATTAGGACTTAATGCAGTTAGCCACTGCACTCGAACTGCCCCAGAGAGGATAGGGTTAACTCCAGAGCAGTCTGGAGTTCCACAGCAGGAGGACACTGTTCAAAGCTCTATCTGGCAAGTTTCAAATGAAACTGCCAGGTTCTTTACGAAGCTAAACTAATATAGCAAGTCTGTGTGGAAAAGCTCTACACTAGCCATTGGCTACCTACCAGTAGTAGGACAACAAAAACACAACAACAATCATAGAATAATAACAAAATCACCTGTTATGTTAGAATCACCCATGACAAGCACTAATAGGCCCCTCTCCCAAAGACTCAAGTCCAGAGAGGGAGGAGCCACCTATCACTTAACAAAAACAGAATCACCTAGTTCCTAACTCAAATGAACAAAAGGGAGAACTAGAAGAAATGAAATGGCATGACAGTGCTTGCACCAATTTGACAACCCCATACTCAAGTAGGAGTTCTGAGCGGGGTAGGAGGGAGGTTGTCTAATACAGCAAGACTCCATGAGGAAGAAAAGCAATTACTAAGGTGAGTAATTTTTCTTCCAAACACCATGAAGTCTTGCTGCTATTAGAGACAATGCAGATATACTGCAGTACCTCCATGGAGGAGGGTCAGAACCCACTTGGGAATAGCTCTGAAGCACAGCTGTGCCAAACTCGAAAGCATCTCTCCTGGACTGGACATCCAGGGAATAATGCTTAGTAAAGGTGTGGACTGATTTCCAGGTAGCAGCTTGGCAAATTTCCAAAATAGAATATCTCTAGCAGCCTAGAGATGCAGCTTACCCTGGTGGAATGAGCCCTCAGTCCTGAGGAGGTTCTCTACCTAGTTTTTGGTAACAGAACTGGATACAAAAGACAATCCACCTCGCAATTGTCCTCTTAGTGGCAGGTCTCCTTTGCCAACTTCTCCATAGGTAAGGAAGAGTTGGAGGTTCAGACCTGTGACCCTGGGTGCGTTCCAAATAGCAGCTTAGGGCTCTTTTGGCGTCCAGACTGTGCAATCTCCTCTCCCTGAGGAGGAATGCTCAGTGAAAATACTGGAAGAGAGATGGATTGGTTGAGATGAAAATCTGAAACCACTTTAGGTAAAAACTTTCTGTTAGTCCTAAGGACTACCTTATCTCTGTGAAAAGAAATAAAATCTTCTTCTACTGACAAGGCCTGTAATTCCTTATACGTCTAGTGATAGCCACTAGAAAAACAGTCTTCCAAGTCAAAACTTGAGGTCTGCGAGGACAGAGGCTCAAGGGGGTTGCATTAGCTGAGCAATGCAAACATTCAGGTCCCATGCAGGAGCTGGTTCCGAAAGGGGTTAGTGTGAGTAACCCTAAAAAACTGGAAAATACAGGGTGAGAAGAAAGGAAGCAGGCTTCCCGCTGACACAAAAGCAGAGACAGCTGCCAGATGAACCTTTAAGGTAGCTGGCCTAAGGCCTAAGGAATTTAAATGGACCAAATAGTCCAGTAAAATGGGCAGATTAGCAGATTCTGGGATAATCTGGTCTCAGAATTTCAAATGGAAAACCTCTTCCACTTAGAATTGTAAGTGGCTCTAGTGGAAGGTTTCCTAGAAGCCTTTAAAATATCCAGGACACCTTGAGAAAGGTGTAAATCAGCAAATTCTAGCTCCTCAAGAACCAGGCCTTGAGGTGGAGGGGACTGAGGTTCGGATACCACACTCTCCCCTGTGCACAGGTCAACAGGTCGTGGGTCCTGGGCAAGCTCAGGGGAGGATGGAATGTCAGGGACAGGAGGAGAGGGTACCAGGGCTGTCTGGCCCAGTCTGGAGCAATCAGAATCACTCTGCAGGGCTGAGTTCTGATTTTTACTAGTACCATGAAGAGTAGAGGGAAGGGGAGAAAAGCATACAAGAACTTCCCTTTCCAATCCAACTGAAAGGCGTCCAGTGGGACTGATCCCAGAACTGGAGGCCTGCAACAAAACAGGGGAAGTTGGTGGTTGTCTGGGGCTGCGAAAAGATCTATCTGAGGGTGCCCCATCTGGCAAAGACTGACCCCAGCACCAGAGAATTCAGAGCCCATTCGTGATGGCCCTGAGAAATTCTGCTGAGGGCATCTGCCAGGACATTGTCCTTCCTGGGTGAACTGCTATCAGGGAGGTGTTCAGGGAGTAAGCCAGAGACCACAACTTCATTGCTTGGTGCACAAGGCTGATGACCGAGTGCCCCTGCGTTGATGATACCACATTGTTGTGGTGTTGTCTGTCCTGACTTGGACTACCTTGTTCTGGACAGTAGTCGAAAAAACCTGGAGAGCTAAGAGAACAGCTCTGAGTTCCAAAAGGTTGATGTGGAGCAGAGATTCCTGAGGGACCACACTCCCTGAGTGGAAAGGTCGCCAAATGTCCCCACCCTAACAGGGAGGCATCCGTGGTGAGGGTGAGGGAATGAAAAGCAGGTAAGAAGGGACCCCCTGAGTTAAATTGCTTCGATCCTGCCACCACTGAAGGGCTAGGATCAGGGTTTTGGTCACTGGGATTAACTTGGATAGGGGGTCCTTCCTTTGAGACCAGTAGGACCTCAAGTGGAACTGGATGTCTCTCATCTGAAATCTTGCTCCCTGCACGACAGCTGTGGAAGCAGCCATGTGTCCTAGGAGTTGCAAAAAGTGCCTTGCTGGTCGAGAGACCCGCAGGGTAAAGGAGGATGCCAGGGCAATGAGTCTGTCCACTCTTTTGGAGGGAAGAAATGCCCTGGCTGACTTTGTGTTCAATTCTGCACCTATGAAAGTTAGTACCTGAACTGGTTCCAGAACTGACTTTGGAAAATTCAACAGGAATCCCAGAGAAGTGAGAAGTTGCTGGGAGACTTGCAAGTGGGATTTTACCTGATCTGGAGACTGGCCCACTATGAGCCAGTCGTCCAGGTGAAAGCACAGCAACCTTGCCTTCTTAAATGAGCCACTACTACGCTAAACATTTTGTGAAAACCCTTGGAGCAGAGGTAAGGCCGAAGGGCATTGCTCTGAACTGGTAGTGGCCAGAGGGTAGTTCGAACCTGAGGTACTTTCGGTGAGAAGGCCTGATCAAAATATGAAAATAAGCATCCTTGAGGTCCAGGGAAGCTAGCCAGTCCCCTGGCCTTAGGAAAGGCAGAATCATTGCCAGAGTTAACATTTTGAACTTTGGTTTCAAAAGATGCTTGTTCAGGAACCTTAAATCTAAGATGGGCCCGCCACTCTCCTGTCTTTTTTGGGGTAAGGAAATACCTCAAGTACAGACCCTTGCCCTGATGGCAAGGAGGAACTCTTTCCACTGCCTTGCAGCCCAGCAGAGAAGAAACCTCTGCTTCCAAAGCAAGGGCTTCTGAAAGATTTGCAGGTGGAAAATGTCTGTCTCTCATCTTTGGGACCTGTTTGAAACTGAGAACCAGACCTTGGCTTACCACCTCCAGAACCCATTTGTCCGAAGTTAGGGACAACCAGTTCTGGCTGAAATAAGCCAACCTGCCCCCCACCGGTACAGGAGAATCGGCCCTGGGCACCCCATCAGGGTGCCTGCTTGGCAGCAGCTTTAGGCTGAGGAGAGGGAGATGGTCTGCCTGTGCCCCGTCTACCCCTGCCTCTGAAAAAAAACCCTCTGTGCAAAGGCTGAAGAGGCCTGAACTTGATAAAAGAGCCTGTGGTAAGGCCTGCCCCTACCCCTGGGGGCATGCCTTTGTGGAGTGGCATGCCTCTCCTTAGCTTGGGCACTTTTGTAGGTAGTTCTGTATTCATCCATTTTCTTCATGTAATTTTCTGTTTGATCCCCAAACAGAGGTTTCCTACTACAGGAAAATCTATAGCCTTTGCCTGAGTATCTTGGGACAGATTAGTGCATCTAAGCCATGCCAACCTACGGAGAGCTACAGAAGTGGCCATGACCCTAGAGGAAACATCATTAACATCAACGGCAGTATGAAATAGAACTTTAGAGGCTTCAATGCCATCAGCAGCCACTTGTTCCAACTCACTAGCCAGCTGGCCCTGGGCCTGCTTGGCTAACTGCAATATAGTGTCCCATCTAGATTTCTGATATCTAGCCACATAAGCCATATAATTAGCCTGCCTGAGTCCCAATGAAACTGCCATATATTGCTTTTTCGCCATGGCATCAATCTTCCTGGAATCCTTATCAGGAGGATGTGATGCCAGGGAATAATACCTTGTCACAGGCTGCAGCTTGAACAACACCTACATGACTACACTGCTCGGTGAGGAAGTCTGTATCAGGGCCTGATAAAGTATACCTTCTGTCCATTTTCTTATCTACAGGAGGAACGAATGAGGATTTTTAAAATCTTTGTTGTTTGCTTCCTAAATGACTTATGCAAAGGAATAGACAACCTTCTAGACTCTGGAATATCCATCATTTCTACATAATCAGGCTCCTCTTGCTCATCCACAGCCTCCTCTAAAGGGAGCTGGAGGGTTTCTGCCACCTTTTATAAAACATAAAATGAGAAGGGGACTCAGACAGCAAAGGGGAGATTCTAAGGGTCTATCTGGAAAAATGCCGGTTCAATGGAGCGCTCCAGACCTTCCCAGTCACAAATACACTGATCAAATTCCTCTTCCCCTCCTGTGGTTCATAAAACTCCTCAACATCATAATCCTGAACCACTGGACCTGAACGAGCCACCCTTTTCCCAATTGTAGGGGCTCGACAAGTCCCGAGACAAAGACTGAACAATCTGAATGGCTTTTGCTATTTCTGCAGCAGTTGGAGAGACAATTTTGGACTCCAGACCTGCTGATTTCTTTGTCTTTTCGCTGGAGCTGGTTTCTCTGAACCAGCTTTCTTTGCTTGAGATCTCGCCCTGGTTAGAGGGCACTCCTCTGGTCCAGTGGGTACTGGACCGGGCTGGCCATCCGGTCAGCGGACTTTTGGCCTCTCGTTCCTGAGCCGCCCAATCTCTTTTCCAGGGTGGCTGCAGGAAATTTTTACACACCTGGCAGTCTGACAGGAGGTGGTCAGCCCCAGACAATAGACACAAGTGGTGTGTGGATCAGCCTTGGCAAAGGCTTCCAGACATCATCACAGTGTTGAAACCCAGTGGGCCCAGTTTTTCTTTTGGGTTTCTCCAGACATAATGCCAGCCTAACCAACAAACTTGCCCCTAGCGGCGTGCCGACAAGACACCCTTATCGGTTCCTAACCGTGTCACGGGTATTGGAAAAAACCCCAAATAAAATTAAGGTTTTTTTAGAACCGATAAGAACCGGGTACCGCACTTCTAAAGCCCAAAAATCGTAAAATAAGCCAACCGATCGGTTCAGACTGAACCGATAATGTATTTCCACACAGACTTTAATTTTAGTACTTACTGTTACCAGATAGAGCTTTTGCCGAAAACGCGGTAATTTTTAAACACTTGTTGGTTCAAATGAACCGAGTAAACTCGCTTGAACCGCGAAATGAACCGAGCTGAAGGAGCTGATCTCCGGAGCGACTGTTCAGTGAAAGCGGAGTAAAGAATCTGGCAGTTTCATTTGAAACTAGCCAGATAGAGCTTTGAACAGCGCCCTCGCGCTGTGGAACTCCAGACTGCTCTGGAGTTAACCCTATCCTCTCCGGGGCAGTTCGAGTGCAGTGGCTAACTGCATTAAGTCCTAATAGCAGCAAGACTTCATGGTGTTTGAAATGATGTTTTTATCGAGAGCTGTTAACTCAGTGGATGACAGCCCTGTGGAAAATTTCAAAGCCATCCAGACCACAAAGCAAAACTTCACTCTAGAAGCAGAAAGTCTGAGCACGAACGACACCGCAATGTGTTTCTGTGCTTGGAGGAGCACAGTTGACCGAGGCAGATACAGTGCCTTATCAAAAACTGCCCCCCCCACCATTCTCTTCCTACTTTAATCTTTCTAGGTCCATCCTTTTCTTCCCTTCTGCCTTTCTCCACATCATCTTTCTGTCCCTCTGTCTTCTTCCCCACTCACAGTCTTATTACCAAATTGCCTACACTAATAACTTGATCCTTTAAGTGTTTCTCGTTGCAAATATTACTGTAATTCCTGACTGTAAACATTGTTTTGGTTGTCATGCTTTGCCTCCCATTGCCTCTGCCCCACAGGATGCATCTGAAAATGAGCTGCTGCTCAGCTCAGTAGGTCTTTCCTGGTGAAACTTTTGCAATAAATTCAGCAATCGATCAATGAGTACGTGCGCAAATAAATAATCCTGCTGCCTCTCACAAACAAAACATTAATGACCGTTTTCCTAAGCAAACACAGCAAAACATTTTTTGTGTTTATTTATTTTTTATAATTTTGATATTTCCTATAGTAATGAAATATGCATAGGAAAACTAAATTTTACATCTTGAGAATAGATTTGATGACTTGATCTTTGCAATGTTGTACTTTGTACCTTTTGTATTTCTTTGGTTTTAACTGTATTTGACATTTATTATTTAGTGGTTTTAATCTGTGTTATGGATTGTATAGAGCTTTGGTTTGTGATATTGAGCTTATAAATAAAGATTATTATTGTATTTTGCATGTCTTAAATGTGTGTGCCAGGATATTCAAACTCCACCCGGAAAGGGCGCAAGTGGATGCTCTGTGTAACTGAGTTATGCCTGAGCACAAAGTTGCTATATTCAAACCAGAGGTGTAATCACACATCTCCTCTGAATACAGCAACAAATGTGGGTGGTGCAAATGATGGCCACCAAAGATGCACTGGTGCACCCTCCTGCCCAGCCCCGAACACTGTTTGCTGCAAATTGGAATGCTATTTCATCTGTAACCTTTCTCATTAACTTTGCTGTATCATGTACTCTCTGTAACTATGTATTCTCCTATGCCCCTGTCCCCCAGGACACATCTGGAGTCAAGTAGCACTCTGCTCGGAATGCCTTCCTGGTAAAACTTTTAAATAAATAAATACATTGTAAAAACCCTCCATGGTAGCCCAGTGGCACCCCCACCTCCCACCCACTCAGGACCCCACAGCCCACCCGCTCCCCCATCTCTGCAATGGCATATGGTCGGAGGGCAGCAAAACCCACCAGTACACCTCCAGGTCTGCCCACCAACCGAGCAGTCACAGAATAAGAGCTTACAGTATGCACTGCAATACCATTGGTCGACACTGTTGATCAATGGGCTTCCAGGTTATGTACTGTAAGCCCATTGGTCGACAGTGTTGACCAATGGTATTGCGGTGCATACTGTAAGCTGTCATTTTGTGGCAGCTCAGTCAGCGGGCAGCCGAGGTGTGCACGTGTATTTTTCTGCCTGTGGACTGTATGCCACTGCAGGAAGGGGGGGAGTGGGGTGGGCTGTGGGGTCCTGAGTGGGCGTGGGATGCCACTGGGCTACCAGGGAGGGGTTTTACGATGTATTCCTGATTTGCTGCAAAAGGTGTTCAGGGCTGGGTGGGGGTGCACTAGTCTACCAGAGAAAAATGATTTAATTATTTTAATTTACAATTGGGGATGGGAGGAGGGCCACTAGACTACTAGGGAAAAGGACTGAATTATTTAAGTTACGCTCTGGGATGGGAGGGAGCCACCAGACTATGATAGGGGTATGGGGAAGGGAAGGGTGTACCATTAGACTACTAGTGAATGGTTTACATGAATGCTATCATGTATGTCACCATTCAGGGATGGGAGGGGTGCCACTAGTCTACCAGGAAAACAGGGATTGTTTTCATGTGTTTTACGATCAGGGATTTTGGTGGGGGGGCAGCTAACCAGGGGCTGCTGGCTGCTGCATTGCACTGTGTAGTACAGCAGCCCTCCTGTGGGTGGCCTAGAGTTAGGCATGGTTCTTCCATGCCTAACTTTTTGCAGCATGCAGGTGTGCCGCACATCATGGCTGAAATTTGCCAAGTGCTGCATATGCATGGGAAGGCCCCCCTCCAGATGCACTGCATACATTATCCTTGTGCTGCAGCACATCTGTAATTGCGTGGCACATGCCATCCTTTTGAATATGTCTCAGGGGTGGCAGTCCTCTCGATGTGCCAGTGCAACTCGATTGCGCCAAGTGCATCTCCTTTGAATATCTGGGCCATACTATATAACTGTTCCTAGAATATTGCACAAATTGTGTGTGATATTCATATTTGTAACTTTGTATTAAGGACCCATATCCCATCACAACTGTCCAATGGAAAACAACACGGTCAAATAAATGAACCTTGGGCAACTATTTTCACAGGAAGGACCACACTGACAAGTGTTCCATACAACTGGCTTACCCCTGCTCATACCATGAATAAAAATATACCAATGCTACATTATGATTATTAATATTATTTTGTGCTGTATTTTTCACCCTGTGTATCCCTGCAATACCACACAATGAGGTAAATGCATCTGCACTTTTCCTGCAGCAGGGAGGGTGCCAAAGAGACTGCCTTCATACCAGATGCTAGTGCTGGTCCAAGATTAGCCAACACAGTGTGCGTGAATGCAGTTTGGCCACACCATCCTTTCCCACAGTCAAGTGCTTCACAACTGCAATTAGCCTGGCCTCAGACCAGCTGGGATTCTGGGGCTCATCACATATGAACCCCAGTATTCCAGGCAGCAGCAGCATGACATGATGCCATTGTGCCACATGGCTGGCCTGATTTCTATTCTATTTATTTATTTATTTTTAATTTAAATGCATTGGTCAGTAATAATGAAATAGATGTGAGCAATCCAGAGGAGGCTTGAGCATGGCTCAGCTCAACCTCTATAAAAAACTGAAAGCCAAGGTTCCACTGATTCAGTTATGGTCAAAGTGAGCATTTTTGTCAGCCTGAGCAGTCAGTGTAGTGTCCAAACCCTTCAGCCCCTCTCATGCAACTCACAAAAGACATTGTCTAATGCAGAGGACAGCTTGCCGCAGTGCTGCAGGCTGTCCACTACATTATACATAGCAGGCATGGCGGGACTGGTGCTTTAGCTGGTAGAGTAAAGCCAGACACCCGGCTCATCTCTGGAATGACTCTAGGTAAGAAATTCCTGGCTTGCCAAACTTAAATAATAATCCAATTTTTTTTCCAGGGCACCAACTAGTTATTCATGAAGCATTTTCCCTGTTCACTTTCTATTTTCTGTACAGGCCTTGTGCATTTACACCAGTAATGACCCAACAATGTCACTTGGGAGTGGAATAAAACAAGAGTACATTTATGCATTATGAAACAAAGGTAACACTGTAAAGTAAAGTCAAAATATTATCAGCATCAGATGTTTAGACTTAAAGACCAATGCACCCACCATTTCTGTTCCTCCTTAATCTTATTTAGTCTTGGATATGCCTACACTTTGCACATCGAGATGCCAAAGATACATAATATCACAAATGTATATTTTGTATCATAAATTCTGAAATCGTTCATAGACAGCCAGGATTGTCCATTTCTAAACATTTTGTGTACTCTTACAACCATTAGAGGGCGTCTCAAGCACATAGTTCTAAAATTCTGAAGTGCTAAGTTCAGTTGACAAAGTCTGTTTCCCACCGAGGAGATTTTCAAATATCCTGCAAAGTGAAATGTTTTGATTTAAAATTCAAATTTTATTTTTTAAAAAAGATCTTTAAATTTATTTATACAGTAATATGTGCCCATGTCTTTTATGGTTATGCAATGTTCTTCTCAAGCCCTTTGTGTGCCAGTCCAACTGCTCATCTTCTTTTGCAGTTCTCTCAGCCAATTATCCTGAGAATGCACTCTTATATAAATGTTTCTCTTAGGGTTATAAGAAGGCATTCTGGAGTTCTTTGTGCAAGAGAAGTGGGAAGTGAAGTTGAATAGTTCTGGCACACAGAGGACCTGAGAAGAACTCTTGTAACTACAAGAGACATATAAACACATTATGCATCTCTCTGGACTGTGGGATGAGGTAGCCAGACTCAGAGCGGAAGTAAAGTGGTTCGGAAGTACCATCACCCCTATCCAGAGACCACCCAGTCCAGTGCAACTGCCTCAAAGGATACCGAGAACGAGGAGCACTTGGATGACAGTGGGCTCAGGGAGGGTTAAGCAGTCAGGCAGAGGCACATCCCAGATCCTATTCCACTCAAGAACTCATATGCCACACTGGCAAATGGTGACAACCAAATAGAGGTACCCAGAGAAGTGGAAGGAAAGGATGTGGAGGTTAGACAAGGAGGTGACCTCAGGGGTGAGAGCAGTGTACCCCAGATGAGGAGGAAGCGAATCCTGGTGGGGGACTCCATCATAAGAGGGATCCAGCTAGGAATACAGGAGGGGGAGGACAGGAAGATGAGGTGCTTACCAGGTGCCATGGCATGGAGGGATGGAAGGAAGATCCTGGGGATCACTGGGAAGGCAAGACGGGAGGGTGAGCTGGATATCATTATCCACCTAAGTACTAATGACCTGGCAAATGGGGAGCCAAAGGAAGTTCAGAAAGAGTTTAGGAAATTGGGGAGGGGTCTTAAGCAAGTAGCTACTTCTGTCACTTTCTCAGAACTACTACCTGTGAGAAGCAAGGGAAAGCATAGGGGTGCATGCACCAGGAACTTTAACTCATGGTTGAAGAACTGGTGCTGTGAGGAAGGGTTTGGATTCATTGGTGACTAGGGACCCACCTGGAGGGACAGAGGTTTGTTCAATCCTGATGGCCTGCATCCATCCTGGAGGGGAATCCAAGCACTCAATGATAAATTTAAATGCTACATTGACTAGCATTTAAACTAGCAAAGGGGGGTTGCAGGCCAGCAAGGAGGGTATCTACTTGCTCACCCCCTATAGCTAGCAGTGGAACCAGTGAACCAGAACCAGAGGAGTGGCTATCTCTACAAAGCAGTGTGCAAAAGATGGAGATTAGCACCCAAGAGGTGGATAGGCAAAAAAGGGGCAAAATTCAGCAGAAGGGCAGACAGCAAGGAGAACCAGGGATAAAGGACAACCAAGGAAGGGGCTGGAGTAGAACAGCAAAACAGTCTAGGGAGGTCATCATGGAAAGCCATTTGTGCCAATGCCAGGAGCCTTAGCAACAAGATGGAAGATCTGGAGGCTGTCATAGTGCAGTCAGACCTGGACATTGTGGTCATCACTGAAACCTGGTGTAATGATAACCATGACTGGGAGATGGCCATACCAGGCTACAACATATTCAGAAGAGACAGGGCAGGTAGGAAGGGAGGAGGAGTGGCACTGTATGTGAAAAATGACATAAGGGCCACAGAGATCCAGGAGGAACAAAATGGGGAAGAGATACTGTGGCTTAACCTGGAAAGGAAAATGGGGCCAGCCATCCGCACAGGTGTGGTCTCTAGACCACCAGCCCAGGAGGAAGAAACAGATAGGGAGCTGATGCTAGCCATCCAAAGGATGGCAGACAAGAGTGAGGTAGTACTGGTTGGAGACTTCAATATTCCAGACGTGGACTGGAGCATCCCAGCAGCAGCATCATCAACTAGGAGCAGATTTATCCTGGACTTCCTTCAGGGTGCCTTCCTCAAGCAACTGGTCATGGAACCAACTCGGCAGAAGGCAATACTGGACCTTGTGCTCACAAACAGGGACAGTGTGATGGGGGTAACAGTGGGGGAGCACATGGAGAACAGTGACCACCAGTCATTGTGGTTTGAAATCACAGAAAGAGCAGAACCAGACCACACAAAAACATGTATCCTGGATTTTAGGGGGGCAGACTTTGGGAAAATGGGGAGGTACTTGAAAGAGGCATTAAGGGGAATGGGGCAGGAATCAGGGGTTGGGGAACAGTGGGCAGTATTTAAAATGGGGATTACAAGAGCAACAAATTGTACATTAAACAGGTTAGCAAGAGGAAAGGAAGAGGAGACCATTACGGTTTTCCAAAGAGGTAGCAAAGAAAGTGAAAGCCAAAAGATTGCATTCAGGCAATACAAAAAGATACAGGCAGAAGGGTATGGGAGAAGTACCAGGAGAAGCAAAGGGAGGCAGGGAGGTCAGTAAGGAAGCCAAAGCTCAGACAGAAGAACACGTTGCAAAATCAGTGGGTAGAGGACAAAACCTTTACAGGTACATAAGTGAAAAAAGAAAGGCAAAGGGAGGGATAGTGAGACTGAAGGGAGGATGGGGACTGCGTGGAGGATGACAACAGTAAAGCTGACATATTGAACAGGTATTTCTGCTCAGTCTTTACCGAGGAAGAGGAGGGTAATGGGTCTGAAGGGAGTACAAGGGGCGAGAATGGTGCAGAAATGGAAACAAGTCCCTTTACACGAGAAAGGGTTCTGAAGGAACTGGAAGTAATAAGAGTTGATAAAGCAATGGGGCCAGATGGAGTGCACCCCAGGGTCCTTAAAGAACTAAGAGACATGGTGGTTGAACCTCTGGCTATCCTGTTTAGCTGATCACTGGAAACAGGGGAAGTGCCCAAAGACTGGAGGACAGCAGATGTAGTCCCCTTATACAAAAGTGGGAACAAAGAGGAAGCGGGGAACTACAGACCAGTCAGTCTCACCTCGGTAGTGGGGAAGATCATGGAAGTACTACTGAAGGAGAGATTGGTGGAAAATCTGGTTGTTAATGGACTACAGGACCCAAGGCAGCATGGTTTCAGCAGGGGGAGGTCATGTCAGACCAACCTTGTTGAATTTTTTGACTGGGTGACTAGGGAGGTGGATCAGGGGAGGGCAGTGGACATGGCCTATCTGGACTTCAGCAAGGCCTCTGACACTGTGCCACACCACATAGACAACTATTACACAAACTGGGGAATGTGGGTGTGGGCAGGACAGTAGTTTGGTGGATAGGTAACTGGCTGGGTGGCAGGACACAGAGGGTGGTAGTAAATGGCTGTCACTCCACAGAGGGAAGAGTGACCAGTGGGATACCACAGGGATCAGTGCTGGGACTGGTCCTGTTCAACATCTTCATCAGTGACATTGCGCAGGACCTAGAAGGCAGAATTTCACTGTTCACTGATGACACAAAGCTCTGTAACAGAGTAGACACACCAGAGGGTGTAGACAGAATGAGAAGGGACCTGAAGAAACTTGAAGAATGGTCAGGGGTTTGGCATGAAATTCAATGCAAAGAAGTGCAAGATAATGCATATAGGGCACAAAAACCTGGCACAATATATCAGTTGGGGGTGAGGATATAGCATGCACCAAGCAGGAAAGGATCTTGGGGTTATCATCTCTGATGACCTCAAAGGTAGGAAACAGTGTGACAAGGCAGCAGGTAAAGCAAATAGGATGCTGGGATGGATGAGCAGGGGCATCACCAGCAGGAAAGGGAGGTCATAATTCCACTATACAAGACACTAATGAGGCCCCACCTGGAGTACAGTGTACAGTTCTGGAGACCTTACCTACGTAAGGACATAGACAGGAGTAGAAGAAGGTTCAGAGGAGGGCAACAAAGATGGTACATGGATTGCATCACAAGTCCTATGTGGACAGGTTGAAGGAACTGAACATGTACTCCCTGGAGGAGAGGAGGGGAGGGAGAGAGGGGATATGATAGAGACATACAAGTATCTTACAGGGAGGAACAGGGTGCAGGAATTCAATATTTTTAAGTGAAAAAGATGTTCCAGGACTAGAGGACATGGGATGAAGTTGGAGGGAGGACGATTCAAAGGAAACCTGAGGAAGAATTTCTTCACAGAACGGGTGGCGGACAAGTGGAACACCCTGCCAGAGGAAGTGGTGGGGGCTGAAACAATCACGGGATTTAAGAATGCATTGGATAGACATAAAGGAATTCTGGAGGTCAGGGGTAAGAGGCAACAGACTTCTAGGAAAACATAAAGTGAACTTACAAGCTCAAATGGGCAGACTGGGTGGGCCATAGGCCCTTATCTGCTGACACTGGCTATGTATCTATGTATTATAAAATCACTTTAAATAGAGTGGCCTTGCCATTCAACATATTTAAGCTCCCTAGCGGTCCCCAAGAACAGTTCTTTAACTGGATATCTTAAGAACTTCATCAAAATGAGCCTTGGTCTGTCTCCAGGAGGGGGTCTGGGGACTAAGCTCCTATGTGCCCTCTCCAACTCCAGCAGGGCCACGTCGTTGAGGTGCAGCATGTCTGGCAAAGCAGTGCAGAGGAATGCCACCATGCCTCATCCCTCCACCCCTTCTGGAATGTACACTACCATAATGTTGCTTCTTCTGGAGCTATTCTCATTATCACCCATTTTTTTTCAGTAGGTAGTTTATTTGCTGCTGTTGTTCTTTCCATATGGCTTGATGTTGGTGTAGTCGCTGGCTTTGCTGTTGGACTACTGCCTCCATTTTGGACACCCGCTGAGCTACTAGCTGTAAGTCTGTATTAGTTTTAGTGGTAGCCAGTTTCAGCTCAGCACTGTCCTGAAGAACTTTTGTTAGCATTCACATTAGATTTGCAAACTCCGAGGCAGAGTCTAGTGGGGACACCAAGCTTGCCATGTTGCATCAGGGGTACCCCCACCGGGCCGGTGGTGCATGGAGCATTTTGTCAGGTGATGAGTGGGCTGGAGAGTTAGTACTGTGCCCGGCCTACACGTTGGCACCAAAAGGAGTTTTGGACCTTTTGCGGGGAAAAAAAGAAGTTCAATATTTACTTTTCTTGGGCAGCTGAGGTCAGATTTGCTCTAAACCAGTAGCAAATTGCAGTTCAGATCTTCTGGTCACTAATCCGGCTTTTCAGGCTCCTTTCAAGGCCTGTGATTCTGTCAGTTCTTTAAAGTTTGCTGCCACAGGTCCTCTTCACTTAATTTCCAGTGTGCTTCCATAATGGATGCTAGGCTCCTATAAATTGTCTAAGAAGCAGAGGGCATATGCCACTGTCAAAAAACAACTGTATCAGCTTAACATTCCGGCTGCCCTCCGCTACCCTGCTATACTTCGTGTGACATATAATGGGGAATATATCACCTTTAACTCCCCTAGCTTAGTGGACATGTTCCTCACAGATATTCAAAGAAATGCAAAGGCCCTGGGATGGTTCCATGTCATAAGGGTGAATTCAGCATGCCGAATACCCTTATGGCAACCCCACATCACTGAAATTCAATTTTGGTGAAGTGAGATCTTATCGAAAAGTAAACCTGGTGCACAAAAATGTTGAGGTTTGCTTCATGTGGGGGGCTGCATCCTCCACACCCACTTCACCCCCCCTCACCACCCTAATTTAGGATTCTCAACTCCAGGGGGGTTGCATGTTAAGGTGGGGTACAAGTCAAGGAAAAAAAAAACAATGTCTCAGACCAGTCGCGACAAAAACCACCGGTGCCAGGTCCCAAACCCTGTATCACCACCAGCCCAAGCTGGCTCCCATCCCACCATGCCACAACACCAGCTCACCGGAACCCCACGGCACCACCCCTCACATACTATCCCATTCTACATCCGTCAGGCTTGCTCCCACCCACCCCCATGTATGCCCGCATGATATCCTGTCACCTTTTCACTACAACCCTCCATCTGGTCGCCTAACCTACACCCCTGCCATTAGGGCACTTGCTGAAAGTGGGTCGCTGTTTGGAAGGTGCCCACCTGCTAGTGCCCCATATTATGATATACCTCCTGGGAAAACCATGCAAAGAACCACAGCGCTCCTCCTGGTAACATCTGAGACACCAGACCCAAACATATCACCGATACAGGACAACACCCTTCCTCAGGAGCCATGGCAGAAAGTGCAGCGTGGTAGACCCAAGAAACTGACAAAGCAGTCTTCAGGTACAAAACCTCCACCCCATAGGAATAGATCCAGAAGCTGTCAGTGTCTTCAATTGCTCTCTGATGCTAGTAGGGTCTCACCTAGAGACATCCCAGTCAAAACAAGCAACTGCTTTTCTCCCCTGCGGGAACTGTCTCCCTCAACCCTAAAACTCCCTGCAGAAATGGTGCATCCAGCCCTAAATCCTGCAACCACCAACAAGCCTCCTCCTGACTGGATTCTGTGGTGTCAAGAGTGGGCGAACTGCATCAAGGAACAGCAAAAACCTAGTGATTCGGGCAATGTGGGTAAGGAGCCAACTTCCGTGCTAGGGTGAATTTTCATCCTATTCAGGGTAATATACACTGCATCTATGGACTAGTGAGCCTCTTACGAGAATTAACCTCATTGGACATTTAAAACAGTATTTATCCTGTGGAGAAAAGCTCTGGCATGTGTCTCTACCACCTCAAAGATCCTGCCTATATGCCATGAGGCTGAGACATAATGCAGGGTTTCTTGATGTGCCCCTGCTGCTTAGCAAACATACACATCATGGTGCATCACACAAGCTGTCATTTTAAGCACTGTGATTAACTGTCTTCAGTAAGAACATTACTCCTCAGTTCCTAACCACAACCATTGCTTACCTGATGCTTCCATGGAGAAGCCCCTGCCTCTTCAACACCGCACTAGAACAGGCTGCTGCCTTGCCAATATGTGAGACACTGTTCATGATGGATATGCTGCACCTGCTGATGTATTTATCGGTGGATTGGGTCAATGGTGATACAGGCTGTGGATAATCTGACATTTCATCAGGTGTCTGAAATGGGGCATATTTTTGGCTGTAATGCCCTTTCTCTCACTCTTTGGCCCTAAATACTCCTAACAATCTCCACACTAACCTACTTTACAGCAGTAGGCACTGAGTGTTGTTATGATACCCTGCAGTGCACACAGTTTAATCCCCTGAGGTTTCCTATGCCCACACCTTGTCCAACTAATGGTGGGATCTGTAGAAAGCTACCCTATTAGGGGGTTACCAGGATATAGCTGTTCACTTGCTCACTTAACATGGAGCACCCAGCTGATTAGACGGCCTGGTTTCATTACCTTGTAGTTATAAAGCACAAAGGAAAACCAAAAGATGATCCTCACATCCCTCATTCCCCACCCCAGCATCTCATGGTAATCACCTTCGCTCAAATCACTTCTCCCGCATCGTCTGAATAGGACTGGGGAAGAAACATGACCCCACCTCTTGCAGAAGAAAGTGAGGACCATCCACCCCTTTTCTAGGGTTCCAATACCATGTAGCATACTAACATACTAATTGCCAGCAGATTAGGCCTTATGGTCTATCAAGTCTGCTCAAACCTCAGATCCCCTGTTGGGAAACTAGGCCCTCCCCCCTAGTGTTCCTATACCCCTTTCTGTATCTGTCCCACCCTCTCTTGAAGCCCTCCACACTGGAAATCTGGACCAGCTCACCAGGCAGCGTGTTCCAAAGATCCACTACCCTCTCCGTATAAAAACTCCTCCTCTTTCCCCCCCTCATCCTTCCTCCTTCCAACTTCAAACTATGCCCTCTGGTGATACCTCCCTCCTTTAGTTTAAAGATCCCATCCCTGTTTACCCTATTTATTCCCTTGAGATACTTGAATACCTTGATCATGTCCCCCCCGTCTCTCCTCTCCTCCAAAGTAAACAGTCAAAGCTCCTCAAGTCTATCTTGTACATCAACTCTCCCAGTTCTCAAATCATCCTGGTAGCCCTCCTCTGTACCCTTTCTAGGAGCTGTATGTCCCTCTTTAAGTGTGGTCTCCAGTACTGTACACAGTACTCAAGGTGAGGCCTTACCAGCCCATTGTACAGCGGCAGAATCACTTCCCTGCTTCTAGAGGTGATCCCCCTTACAATGCTTCCCAACATCCTGTTTGCTTTGCTAGCCACTCTCCTGCACTGCTCAGAGTTATTCATACATGCATCCACCATGACTCCTAGGTCTTTTTCCCCAGACGAGGCCTCCAGCACCACCCCTCCCAGGGTGTACTTGTGTTTGCGGTTTCCCCTCCCAAGATGTAACACCTTGCACTTGGTTGTATTGAAATTTAGCTTCCATGTGACAGCCCAACTTTCCAGGGTGTCCAGGTCCCCTTGCAGAGCCAACCTCCCCTCTTCCCCCTCAACTACTGCTCCCACCTTGGAATCGGCAGCGAAGAGACTCATCTCACACCCTATACCACCCTGATGTCAGATATGTATGCATTAAACAGGATTGGCCCCAGGACTGAACCCTGCGGAACTCCACTACCGACCTCTCTAGGGTTCGACAGCTCCCCACCGATCACCACACTCTGTGCGCAACCAGCTAGCCAGTTTCCTATCCATCTGACCATCAAAGGGCACACTCCCAACCCCGTCAGTTTCTCCACCAGCCCATTGTGGGGAACAGAGTCAAATGCCTTGCTGAAGTCCAAGAATATTACATCCACAGGCTTCCCCCTGTCCAATTCTGATGTTACCCATTCATAGAACTCCACAAGGTTGGTTTGACATGATCTACCTGGTAAAAAACCCATGTTACCTACTGTCTAGCCCTCCCTCCTCCTCTAGGAGCACCCCCAGTCATTCCTTCAGTATGTTCTCCATTACTTTTCCCATTACTGAGGTCAAACTGTTGGGTCTATAGTTACCTGGTACTTCCCTAGAACCCCTTTTATGGATTGGCACCACATGCACCTCACACCAGTCCCTAGGTACCGCTCCTGTCTCAAGCGACCTATTGAAGAGCTCTACCAGGGGTGTGGCCAGTACGTCCGCCAACTCCCATAGTACCTTCGGATGAATGCCATCTGGGCCAGGAGAGTTATCTTTCTTCAGGGCCTTCAGGGCTTGCCACACCCATTCGGTGGAGATAGCTTCATCCGTCCCCCCCCCTTGCTAGTATTTCTATCCTTGTCCTGTTATGAAACCCCAGGGGCACCTCTCCCTCCCTTATGCTCCCTTTCTGTTACTCCCCCGGTTCCACTCAATTTTGCTTCTATCCCCTTCATGCCTTGCTTAGCAAATATCCCATCCACCTCCCTAGTGAACACCGAGGCGAAGTGCTCATTTAATACCTCTGCCTGCTCCCTCACCTTTTCCACCCACCCACCATCTGTTCTCAGTCTGCCAAGCTTGCCCTTAGTTTTTCTTTACTCCCTGATGTACCGGAACAAACCCTTTTCCCCTCCTCAAATCCCGTGCCAGATGTTGCTCTTTACTGGACCTAGCCCCCCTCATCACCTGGGTGACTTTTCTAGATGCGAGGTGGTACGTTTCCCTTTCCCTTTCCTCTCTCAAACATAGACTTTGACGGCAGATAAGGACTGCTTGGCCCATCTAGTCTGTCCATTTCCCTGCCTACAGGATAGGGCGCAGATCCTAGTTAGCCAACAGCCTACTTCTTCCTACCCCTCACAAGAATTGCCTTATGTCTGTCCCATGCATTCTTGAATTCTCCCACAGTTTTAGACCCCACAACCTCCTCAGGAAGGCTGTTCCATGCATCCACTACCCTCTCTGTGAAATAATACTTCCTCACATTGCCCCTGAACCGCCCTCCTTCTATCTTTAATTGTGTCCCCTTGTTCTTGCACATCTCTTTTTCTGAAAGATGCTACCCTCCTGGACTTTGTTGATTCCACTGAGGTACTTAAAAGTTTCTATCATGTCCCCCCTCTCCCTTCTTTCCTCAAGGGTATACATATTAAGCTCCTTTAGTCTCTCTTCATACGGCTTCTCTTGCAGACCCTGCACCATTTTAGTTGTCCTCCTCTGGACTACCTCTATCCTGTCTATGTCCTTGCGGAGATGGGGTCTCCAGAACTGGACACAGTACTCCAGATGGGGTCTCACCAACTGTCTGTACAGAGGGATAACAACTTCCTGTTTTCTGCTGCTAATGCCTCTCCCTATACATCCCAGTATACCCCCAGCCCTCCCTACAATGTTTTGTAATTTTTTGTAGGCAGCCTTCTTCCCCCTGCCCACTCCCTGAACTTCACTGGTCCACCAGCACAGTTTATGTGACCTTGCTCCCTTGCGCTTCACCTTAGCACAGGACCTGATCATTGTTGTAATCCCTTTCATGTGATCCTTCAGAATGTTTCCCATCCCCATAAAGTCTGCTCCCCTGAAATCCATTGCCAGTGTCCTCGATCTCTCCCCCCTCCCCCCATGTTAATTTGAAACCAGACAGTGTCGTGGTTGCTTCCGGTCAGGGGATCCTCTACCACCAGGTCCCTTACCAGGTCCCCATCTGCCAAAACCACATCTAGAACATGGCCCTCCCTTGTGGGCTCCCTCACATGCTGTGTTAAGAACACATCCTGGAAACCATCTAGCAGCCTCTGCTCCTTGGCTACCTTAGAGGACACGGTTCCCCAGTTTGTCTCTGGCATATTAAGATCCCCCATCAGCACCACTCTCTCCCCTTTTGGTCTACACTGGGCAAAGATGTTGTCCAGCAAACCATCCTCCAGAACATCACCCATCATGGGGGGGGCCTCTATACTACACCCAGCTTGACTTCACCTCCTGCCGGGGTTCATAAGGTGGCCCATAAGACCTCCACATTTCCCTCTGCCTCTTCTACCCTAGCAATTTCTATGCCTTCTCTAATGTACATAGCCACTCCTTCCCCTCTGCCCTCATTTCTATCCTTCCTAAGCAAAACATATCCCCTCACATTTAGGTCCCAGTCATGGTTGTTGTTGGCCCACATTTCCCTGACTGCTGCCATCCCCACCCCCAAACAGCATGGCCTGGAACTCTGGTAACTTGCCCAAGCTCCTGTCATTCACTAACACCACCCCCACCACTTGTCCCTGGTCCCCTTTGTTGAATCACACCTGGGTTCCTTATGCCTCCTGCCACCATCTGCTCCTCCTGAAGCCTCCTCCCCCTGACTATTTTCCCCCTCCTCCCCTTGGGTTTGATGGCTACTTCCCTTATCTGGAGGAGTGGACTTCAGGCCAGCCCCTTCCTTGTTCCTCACCCCCTCACAAGTTTAAACCCCACATCTCTTGAATGTAATCCACCATCCCCTGTTTAAGGATTTCCTTCCCTAGTGGGGTAAGGTGAAGCCTGTCCTTGGCATACAGTCCCCTATCCTCCCAAACCCCCTCCCAGTTACATCTCCAAACCCCTTTCTTCCCCCCACTTCCTGAGCCAGTCATTTACCTCTGTGATCTTCCTTCTGTTTTCCACTGAGGCCCTAGGTACTGGCAATATTTCTGAAAAGAAAGTGTTGCATCCATTGTCTCGACAGACCCTAGCAAGTTCTTGGAACCTTGCTTGGATTTCCAAGACACTGTGCCCCTCTATATCATTAGTCCTCAAGTGCACCAGAAAATCTGATTTTCCTTCACAATCACTTACCAGCTCATACACCACGAACTTAGCTCTGTGCACCATCAACCCAGAGATACCCACTACCTTCACCCATTTCTGGCATCCCATCCCCTGCCCTTCCCTTTGGATACCCTTTATCACTGAGTCACCCAGCAACAGAACCTTAACGCCTCCATCATCCTTATGGTTACTTCCACTATCTCTCTGCGCTTTCAACCCCTCCTCCCCCCTTTATGCTAACTCCCAATGCCATGTTAGTCTTCCTGCCCTATTATGAGAGACCCCTTTGCCACCCTCCCCTTTTTGTATCCCTTAACATTTTGTCCACTTGGATCAGACCACCCCCCCCCCTTACAGGTGTCCCCTTAATCACACTAATTTCTGGGCCATTTATCTTGGCTTTGATCATGTCCCCTTCCCCCACACCATCATCCTCACACCTTATAATGGTACCCCTATCTCCAGAGGCCCCCTGCGGGACCGGTTCACCTAGGTCCCCCTCCTTGGGACAGGCCCACCTCTTTGTCTTCTAGGTTCTCACCAGTCCTGCTTTCTTCCCTCATTTCTGCTATATATTGCATCTCCCTTCTCTGCTTCACATTGAGGTTTCCTCTTCTCCCCTTTCGACTATTTCTATCATTTCCTTTTCTGACCTGTGATGCCCTATGGGAATTCAATTCCCTCCCCATGGCCATTGTCCCAGTTTCCTCATTTCTGCTAACCCCTTCCTCATGCACTAGATTACTAAGCAGCTCAAATTTATTATGACACTTTATGCCAGCCTCCATTACCTGTCCTGAGTGTCCCCTGCCTGGCCCTTTAAGCCATTCCTGCTTCTCCCCTCTTGCCATATCCACCTTTGGAACTCTCTTCTAATCATCTGCTCTTCTAGTCTTCCCCCTCCACTCTCTTTACTTTCTGAGTGTTCGCCCCATAAGTTTTCCCCTTCTCCTCAACATCCCTATCCAAGGGGTCCTCTATCCTTAATATCCCCCCTTACTAGCTACAATGTGTCCTATTCTTGATTCTGGGCCTTCCCCCCTGCCTCTCCTCATCTCCTCCCCTCTGCCACCCATAACCCCACCCCTTATTTCTGGTCACCCCCCAAGTATCTCAGTTTACTCCTTAACCAACAAACTTCACTCCTAATCTCCCCCCAGATATCACAAAAAGTGGTGGTTACAAAAATTGCCCCTTTATACCTCTCTGAACATGCCCCCCCAAGAATGGCCTTAATGGACAGCCCTATCCCAAAAATATCCCTCACACGGTGCCTTGACTCTCTGTTGCTGTAGGATGCTGATTTGAAAACCTGGGTGTCAAAGGAAACTCAAAACTACTTCACAGATAACCCTCTGGGGACAGCATCCTGTGCAGCCATCTGGGAGGCCTTTAAAGCTACCTTAAGGGGGAAAATAATTAGCTACGCCTCATATCACAGAAAGGAAAGAGAGAAGGAAGCGGCAAAATTAGAGCAGCTATTGGCAGCCAAAGAATCCTTATACAAAACAAACCCAGGGAGGCTTATGTCCCACTCCTAATAGCGGGATCATAATGTACTTGGGGAGCAGTATACCGCCTTAGTAAAAAATCGCACTGCCAATACAGCACAATGCCTGCCATGAGGCATGTCTTTTTTCTGTGGGGGCTCCACACCCCCACACCCCTGTTATGGGGGGTTGCGCCCCCAGGACCCCCCCCACTAAAGATTCTCAACTCGGGGGTGTTCCAACTCAGGGAGCACACAAGTTGTAAAAAAATAAAAGTTTCTGGGAATGGGAATCAAACCCGGTCCCAGATACAGCACCTGGGTTCCTACTGCTGTGGCTCAATCCTGTGAGCCTCAGCAGCTGCTCAATGGAACCTGCTCCCAGCAGAGGTCTTATCTTCTGCCTGGGAAAGCATTACTAGTGCAATACTGCATACAGCCGTATACTCGGTATTGCACCAGTAGCATACTATGCTGTACCGGGTTAGCCATAATGTCATACGCTATTAGGAGTGTGACAGTATGACCCAGTAGGCTCCCTAATGTATGAGATTGTAAACATCAGGCTACAGTTAAATAGTCTGGCCACTAGAAATGAATTACAGATCCAAAGGATGCAAAGCAAATACTGGGCTCAAAGGGAAAAATCAGGAAAACTCTGCCTTCAGGCTGAAAAACGTCAGGCTGAAAGACACACAGCTCAGTTACAAAACAAAAAGGGACAGCCTCGGGTCACCAAAATGGGAATGAATCAGGCTATGCTGGAGCTCTACAAGACACTAGCACTCACATTAAATGGGATGCACCAAAAATATGCAGCCTTCATCTCCAACCTAAATATCATAGGTATCATAGGTGTTTCAAGCATTGCAGACTTGTGACCATTGTTGCTTGCCATGTATTTCTAATCTAGTTTGTGTTTATTTTGATAGTATTTGTCCAGTCTATGTTTAAATTGATTCATTGTTTCACTAGTGACTATCTCTGCCAGGAGGCTATTCCACAGTGGTACTACTCGTTGGCTGAACCAAAATCTTTTTTTAAGATCCCATTTGTCCATAGTTAATTGAGATAGATGATCCCTAGGTTCATACATATTTTTTTTGTGCTTTAGGCCTAATTCCTCATAAAATTCCTGATCTTGGAAGTGCTCTGTATACCATGCATGTGTCCCCTCAGATTCTCCTGTACCGTAGCATAAATAGATTTAGGTTTTCCAGCCTTTCTGAGTAAGTTTTGTCATTGTAACCTGTCATTACTCTTGTTGTCCTTCTCTGGATACCTTCCAGTTTCCTTAGGTCCCCCTTCATATAAGGAGATGAAACTTGCCCTGTTTCTCTGACGCTCAAAGGGATCTTCTGGACTCTTCATTGCCAGAGCCTGAAATCAGTGATGCAATCAGAAACATGGCCCCACACAAAGCTTTGGGGGGTGATGGTTTCCCTGTAGATACGTATAAACTGGTTCAAGACACTATCTCCCTTCCCCTATTCAACATGCTGTAAGAGGTCTTGAATGAAGGGGGGCTCCCTAACACTCTGAGAGAAGCTATTATAACTGTGTTTCCCGAAGAGGGGAAGGACCCATCTCTCCCCTCTAGCTATAGGCCTATCTCGCTCATAAATGCCAATACAAAAATTCTGGCTAGAGCCTCAACAGCCTGATTAGAAAAGTGCTTCCAAAATTAATTCATCCTTCTCAAGTAGGGTTCGTTAAAGGCCAAGTAAGCGCAGACCATCTTTGATCATCAGCAACATTACTACAGGAAGCATTGGTGATTCCCATCCCAGCTGCAGCTATTACAGTTGGTTTTGAGACACCTTTTGACTCAGTGAAGTGGGAATGTTTACATGCTACTCTGCAGCACCTCAACTTTGGCCCCGTTTTTAGCACCTGGGTTAAAACACTATACACTAACCCCACTGCAAGGGTCCTCACTAATAACACCCTTTCTGAACCATTCTATCTGTACATGAGAACTAGACAAGGATGCCCCTTGTCACCCATGCTTTTTGTACTGGCAAAAGAAACCCTAGCATGTGCTATCAGAGAGTACCCAAACATACAACGGCTGCAGCTAGGCGGGATTACATCTCATACTGTGCTTTATGCGGACTACTGTCTTATCCTAACTAAAGACTTGCAGGCTAGTTTATCCTCAGTCCTGTCCTTACTTGACTCCTTTGCAAGGATATCAGGTCTTCACATTAACACTAACAAAACAGAAATACTCCCAGTAAACCACGTCGCCTCTTCACATATGCTAGAAAACACCGGCCTAGCATGGGACACAAAGGGCATAAAATACTTGGGAATGATTATATCCTCAAATATACAGATCCTTACGGACAAGAATTTCTCCCCTCAATTTGCTCTGTTACAATCTGAAGTGCAAAGATGGAAACACCTTAACTTGCCCATGCCAGGGAAAATTGTTGCAGTAAAGATGATGGTTGGCACAATAATCTTTTATCTCATGTCCCACCTGCCTCTAGAATTTCCCAGAAAATGGGTACAAAAACAAGATTTCCTAATAGGTAATGTTTTGTGGGACACTGCTAAGCCAAGATACAGTAGGGAAAAATTAAGAGCTCAATGGAACAAAGAGGGATGGGGGATCCCTAATTTCCATCTCTATGCCTATGCTTTTTCAGTAACTAGAACCTGCTGAATATTCCAAGACCTAGGCCCAAACAAACCTGCATGATGTGACCTAGAGCACGGGATATTGGAGGGGGTGACTGAGTTGTTGGCCTATCTGGGAGGGCCACTGCCCAGCTTCCTGAAATTGTGGAGGGTTATTCAAAATGCACATAGAGCCTGGCACAAAGTCTGTCATATCACCAAATCATGTATGAGCCCTGAATCATTAGTATGCTTTTGGAATAACCCCAACTGGCTAATTGAAGGGAAACCGATAAACTGGCATCAGTGGAAGGACAGTCAGATTATTAGGATAAAAGACATCCTTACTTCTGACACTCTCACTCTTGACTCATTTTCTTCTTTAAAAGAAAGAAATCTACTACTCTAGTGAGATTTTTGGAAATACCTTAAACTGAGGCATGCTTACACTACTTGGTTACATAAGGATTGCTCATGCCAAACATGCAGCCGACAGAAGAAAAAGAAACTCCCTCCTCTCCCTCCTCTCCCTCTGGGTAGCTGGCAACACAAGTTGAAAGGCCTAGCTGGTATAATATTTATTTATTTAGCTTTTGTTAACCATGTAAGTACACTAGACAAGACGATGTGTCTATTTTCAGGTACGACCCGGGAGAGTACAGGAAATTACATACTTACACACTTGGGACAACATGGTACATAATTAGGAAAAGATTACATGTCATGAGACAACAAGGTACAAGTTAGAAAAAAAAAATATACAAATACTTAGGGACTCGGCCCCAGACCCCACCACTAGAGCTCAGAGTAAGTGGCAGGAAATGCTCCACACTCCTTTATTGGATGAAGACTGGGCTGCTTGCTGGGCTTCTACCAAAAAGGCCTGCTGTGACCCACGTAGTCTCCTGATACAGAATAAAGTGCAACACTTATGGTACCGTACCCCAACTAGACACCGGAGTCAGTTGAAAAACATTTATGACTGACTTACCACACATCATAACTGATTTTTTCAACTAGTTTGAAATTTCTAACTTCAACTAACTAAAGAAAATCCAACCAATTTTTTCAACTTTCACCCTCATTTAATTTTATTATATAGTAGTTTGTCATACTTTTTTGAGTTTGTATCTTTTTTTATTAAAATTTTGACTATAAAAGTTAATAAAATGTATGGAAAAGTCCCCCCCCCCAAAAAAAATCAATGGGGTGTGCATGCACACAGCCTTCACCTTCTGACATCACAAAACGGGGCTGCATGTGCCTTTGTGGGGGGGGGGGTGTTGGTGGGTTAAGGTCAGGAAGCAGCTCAGTTTTTAGCATGTGGAATTTAGCAGCATTATAACTTCATAAATGGTCAGAAACAAAAGGAATTGTTTATGTCCCTCAACGCTGGGGCAGGTGAGGTATTGCATATGTTGGAGGGAGCAGCAACTAGTCAGCAGCAGCTAAGAAGCTGGCTGCTCTTTAAAATGCAAATATAAAGTGCAGTGAAACAAATCCACACACAGCAGGGACCCACTAAAGCACAATAACCGGTCAAAACAACAACAAAATATACCAAGTCCCTGAAAGTAACAAGTTGAAGCAGGTCAGTAAAACGGCATAGAAAAATAAGCAGCAGTAATACTTAGAAAAAGAACTGCAAGTATAAAATACAGTATAGGTAGGGCCTCTTAAACACCCCCCCCAGAAGCTAGAAGGTACCCTTCTGCAAACAGAGCTAATCATCAATATATGTCAGTTTACTAGTAGTCGTAGAATCTGTGGGACTAAAAACAGTTTAAGGGAGGACCCCTAGAAATACCTCCTGTATGGTATACCAGAACTGATATGTATCCATAGTTTAAATTTAAAGCTAAAAAAACATCATGCATATTAAAAAAACATTTTCTGACACAGTTTCTGAACTTGTTTAGACTTTCAGCATGTACACTAATGTGTTTTTTTTAATTTTATTCATCTTGCTATGAGGACTTTAATATTTAGTCTATTCAATGCCAACCAACCCACCCCCCCTGGAAAAGGAGAGCTGTCCTCTTAGTGCTCAATCCTCTCCCCCCCAGACAACTGCAGTGACCCACTTGCACCATGAACATAGGTTGCCGGTGTGGCATGAGGTAAGGCAGTGATGCCTCAGCCCTCCAGACCACTAGGCTAGCCACTCCACGCCATTTTAAATTAAAGACTAACATCAGTGCTGGCCTGTGCGTAGGACTGAGGAAGAACAGGAACTATAGAGATAAACATTATTTATAATCACAACAACTCAATCACAAGCCCGAAAGGTGCCCCCCCCCAAAAAAAATCAACTGTCTCCAGTCCCCACACAGTGACATAAGCTAGGAGGAAAGAAAGGCAAACAACAAGCCCAAAAGGGGAGACCAAGTACTATTCTACACATCATTTTAATACAACTATAGATGTAGTGCAATTAAATTTTGCTGGCGAAGTGCCTGCAAAGTGGGCACTTCATGCTGTCATTCCGTTACGTGGAGTGGCCAATATGAAATGCTCACTTTACCTTGTAGTTATTACTTTACATTGACATTCTGCCTTAACACAAAGTAAGGTGGAGTGAAAACAATATTGGCAGAGCCCCACACACACACAGTCACCAGGATTAATGTACATCCCCAAAATGCTGCTGTCTTGCATCCAGAAAATTCCCCAGTGCTGACGAAGTGAAATGAGAGCGTAACAAAGAAATGCAGTCTCCCAGAATTAATGGCGCACTCAGTCACGCACGCAGTGATCACGCACAGTCAACAGAATTAATATGCATCCCCAAAATGCTACTGTCTTTTGTCCAGAAAATTCCCCAGTGCTGATGAAGTGAAATGAGAGCATAACAAGAAATTCAAAGTCTCCCACAATCAATGGCGCACTCACTCATGTGTGCAGTGGTCATGCACAGTCACCAGAATTAATGTGCATCCCCAAAATGCTACTGTCTTATGTCCAGAAAATTTCCCAGTGCTGATGAAGTGAAATGAGAGCATAACAAGAAATGCAAAGCCTCCCAGAATTAATGGCGCACTCAGTCATGCGTG
Source organism: Neoceratodus forsteri (assembly GCA_016271365.2). Lineage (NCBI taxonomy): Eukaryota > Metazoa > Chordata > Ceratodontiformes > Ceratodontidae > Neoceratodus > Neoceratodus forsteri. The sequence goes on along the minus strand of CM028138.1, from coordinate 709,118,697 downwards.
CAGCGGTCACACAAAGTCACCAGGATTAATGTGCATCCCCAAAATGCTACTGTCTTTTGTCCAGGAAATTACCCAGTGCTGACTAAGTGAAATGAGAGCGTAACAAGAAATGCAAAGTCTCCCAGAATTAATGGCGCACTCAGTCATGCATGCAGCAGTCACACACAGTCACCAGAATTAATGTGCATCCCCAAAATGCTACTCTCTTTGTCTAGAAAATTCCCCACTGCTGACGAAGTTAAATGAGAGTGTACCAAGAACTGCAAAGTCTTCCAGAATTAATGGAGCACTCAGTCATGCACGCAGTGGTCACACACAGTCACCGGAAATAGTGTGCATCCCCAAAATGCTACTGTCTTTTGTCCAGAAAACTCCCCAGGGCTGATGAAGTGAAATAGAAACATAGAAACATAGAAACATAGAATTTGACGGCAGATAAAGACCGCTTGGCCCACCTAGTCTGCCCATTTTCCTACCTAACAGATAAGCTGCAGATCCTAGTTAACCAACAGTTTACTTCCTCCTACCCCCCACTAGGACTGCCTTATGCCTGTCCCATGCATTCTTGAAGTCCCCCACTGTTCTTGACTCACGACCTCCTCAGGGAGGCTGTTCCATGCATCCACAACCCTCTCAGTGAAACGACTTCTCACATTGTCTCTGGGCCGTCCCCTCTATCTTCAAATTGTGCCCCCTTGTTCTTGCACATCTCTTTTCTGGAAGATGCTACCCTCTTGGACTTTGTTAATTCCTTGAGGTACTTGAAAGTTTCTATCATGTCCCCTCTCTCCTTCTTTCCTCAAGGGTATACATATTAAGCTCCTTTAGTCTTTCTTTATGTCTTCTGGTCGGGGCCCTGCACCATTTGAGTTGATTCCCTCCTCTGGACAGCCCCTCACTCTATCTATGTCTTTGCGGAGATGGGGTCTCCAGAACTGCACACAGTACTCCAGATGGGGTCTCACCAACTGTCTGTACAGAAGGATAACAACTTCCTGTTTTCTACTATTGATGCCTCTTCCTATGCATCCCAGTATACCCCCAGCCTTCCTTACTGCCTTCTCACATTGCTTGCCCACCTTTAGGTCATCTGATATAATTACCCCCAGGTCCCTTTCTATTTTTACTGTTGTCAGTATATTACCCCCCATTGTGTACGCTTCCCCTGGGTTTTTGTTTCCCATGTGCATTACCTTGCACTTCTTTGCATTGAATCTGAGCTGCCATACATTTGACCATTCCTCCAACCTTGCCAAGTCCCTTCTCATCCTTTCCACTCCATCTTGTGTATCAACCCTGTTGCAGATCTTTGTGTCATCTGCAAAGAGACATACTTTTCCTTCCACTTCCTCTGCAATGTCACTTATAAAGACATTAAAAAGGACCGGTCCCAGTACTGAACCCTGTGGTTAGTAACCCTCCTTTCTTCACTGTGTACTCCATTTACTACTACCCTTTGTGTCCTGTTGTCTAGCCAATTTTTTATCCAGGCTACCACCTTGGGACCCACTTCAAGGCTGGCTATCTTGTGAATTAATCTTTTGTGTGGGACTGTATCAAATGCCTTGCTAAAATCTAGGTAGGCCATGTCCACAGCCCCTCCCTGGTCTACTACTTTGGTCACCCAGTCAAAGAAATCTATTAGATTTGTCTGACATGGCCTTCCCATCGTGACTCCATGCTGCCTTGGGTCCCATGCCCCACTGGCCTCTAGGTACTCAACAATTCTTTCCTTCAGAAGTGATTCCATCATTTTCCCTACCACTGAGGTCAGACTAACTGGTCTGTAGTTTCCTGCCTCTGTCCTGCTCCCACTTTTGTGAAGAGGAATCACATCTGCCCTCCTCCAGTCCTCAGGTACCACCCCATCCTCCCATGATTTGTTAAAGAGAGTAGTCAGCGGTGTCACTAGTTCTATCCTTAGTTCTTTTAGAATTGTTGGGTGAATCCCATCAGGCCCCATTGCTTTGTCCACCTTCAATTTTATTAGTTCTTTCAGAACCCTTTCTTCTGTAAATGGACTGGTATCGACCCCTGTCTTCAGAGTGTTTCTCTTGTTTGGTTTAGGTAACTCCCCTTCCTCTTCCTTTGTGAATACTGAGCAGAAATATTTGTTCAGTATCCCTGCTTTTTCACTGTCACCCTCTACCCACATTCCCTCCCCGTTATTAAGCTTCAGTATCCCTCCTTTGGTCTTTCTTCGCTCCCTAATGTACCTATAAAAGGTCTTATCCCCCTTCTTAACAGAATTGGCTATCCTTTCCTCAGTTTGGACCTTTGCTATTCTGACTGCCTTCCCAGCCTCTTTCTGCTTTAACTGATAAAGTTCTCTGTCCTGCTCCTTCTGTGTTTCCTTATATTTCCTGAATGCTGTCCTTTTCTCCTTAACCTTCCCTGCCACTCTTTTGAGAACCATAGCGGTTTTTCCTTCGTTGTGTTTTATTGATTTGCTTTACACAAGGCTTGTTGCCTCTGTGATGGCTGTTTTGATCCTCCCCATTGTTCCTCCACCCTCCTTCTTGTCTGTTTGCTAGTGCTTTTCTGAGGCCTCTCTCATTTCCCAAAGTCAGCCCTCCTAAAGTCCAGTACTCTTGCTTTTGTAAGGCTTGATTGTATGGCTGTATTTATCGTGAACCACACTGTTTGGTGGTCACTTGTTCCCAGATGGCTACCCACTTCTAAATCTGAGATTCTTTCTCCATCCCCATTTGAGAGTACCAGGTCTAAGATTGCTCCCTCCTGAGTGGGTTCCAATACTAGCTGTCTGAGGCATGCCCCCTGTAGGGCATCAAGAATGACCCTGCTCTTGGATGTGCCTGCAGCAAAGGTGCTCCAGTTAACATCTGGCATATTCAGGTCCCCCATCAACAATATCTCCCCTTTTTCTGCCATTCTAAGAAGCCTTCTATCATTTCCTTGTCCATTCCCTCCCCCTGAGATGGGGGTCTGTATACAACCCCCATGTGGATTGTGGTGCCATTTCCTGTCTCCAGGGTGACCCAAAGTGCCTCATCTGCTCCCTGTTTACTCTTTAGTTCTGTTGCTTTGATCCCTTCCTTTACATAGAGAGCTACTCCTCCTCCTCTTTTACCCTCCCTGTCCCTCCTGTAGATTGTGTATCCTGGTATGTTGACATCCCAGTCATGGTTCTCTGTGTACCATGTTTCTGTGACTGCCACAATATCCAGGCAACCCTCTTCCATCAAGGCCACTAGTTCAGGGGCTTGTTACACAGACTACAGACATTGGTACTCATCACCCTCCACTTTTGATAGCTTTACCCTTAGCCCCATTTCTGTCCTTACTGCCTTTGCATTTTTACATTTAATCTGTTCTGCTCCTAATAACTTTTTGTACCTTGGTGTTTACCTCGCTAATCACTCATGTTTTGTGGGAGGCTCAGTTTCCTGCTCCTTTCAGTGCCTCCCTTGGCTAGTTTAAATGCTTGCCAATGAAGCATTTAAACCTCTCACCTAGGATCCTGGTTCCACCCCTGGACAGATGCAGACCATTGCACCAGTATAGGTCTGCATCCCTCAAATGGCTCCCAATCCCCAATGAAGCCAAAACCTAGGCTCCACACCAGTTTTCAACCACTCATTGAATTCACTGGTGAGAAGTGCCCTAGCATCCCTTGCCATAGACAGGCAGCACCTCCGAGAAAGGTTACGTATCGCTACTTGTCTAAGGCCCCTTCCCAACTCTACAAACTCCTCTTGCACTGCTCTGATCCCATTCCCTAGCCAGGTCATTTGTCCCTAGGTGGACAATGACATCCAGCTCCCTCCCTCGTGCAGCTCCTCCCACGATCCTGAGGATTCGCTTCCTGTCCCTCCAAGCCGTGGCACCAGGGAGGCACCTTACCTCCCTCTCTCCTTCCTCCCCCATTTCTACCCCCTAATGATTGAGTCCCCCACCAGGAGTTGTTTCCTTCCCCTGTGGGGTCCCATGCCACCCTCCTGTGGGTCTCCTTTGTGAAGGTTCCCAGCATCCTCCTTGGTTTCCCTGCAGGTGCCTCCATGAGAGGACCTATCCACCAGAAGGCGAATGGTGTGGAGAGGTACAGCTGGAGGGATGCAACTCTGTTCCACCATCCTCTCCTCCTTGAGCCCACCCTGGTCCAGCATCTCCTCTTTCTTGGCAACCTCTGAGGTAGTGGCATTGGTCCTGGTGGTCCCTGGGTGGGGAGGAGGTTTCTGATCCTAGCCAGGTCAGCCTGGAGATGGGCAACCTCCTCTCTCTCAGACCAGAGAGGTGCCTGCAAATAGGGCAGCATCGCAGCCTCCAGAATGTCTCCCGGAACACTGCCACCCCACAGCCATTGCACAGCACCACTCCTATCATGTTTTTATTTTGTGTCCTCTCTACTGTTTCTCTGGATGTTTATTCTCTCCTCTCCTTACAACTCTCACCCTTCCTGTTCTGGGACAGCAACTTCTTATCTTCTTCAATAGCCTCCTTCTTCCTTGCTCAATATTAGACCACCAGCAGCTAGGGGGGGGGAGAGTGAGCTACTTTTTTCCTTTAGGGTTGACAAAACCAATGTTTCTCTATGATCCTTTCCTTCCTACTGCCAAACAGGAAGTTCCTGTTGACAGTCAAATCCAGTGGCTATAAAAGTAGAACAGGCTTTGGGTGGGATGGAGGGCAAATAGTAAGAAAAAAGGCTAGCAACAGGAAGTTGTAATTTGACTCACCTGCTTTTATAGTGTCTAAACCACACCCCCAGGTAAGCTCTCTTTTCTCCTACTGGTTTAACAAAGTCAGCTGATACAGTACCCTTCCCTGCACAGAACACACTGACTTTCTTTCTTTTCTTTTTTAACCCTGAATAAGACCCCTTCTACTTCTAATAAAGTTATCTGTCTACTTAATCTTAACAGACACTGACTCCTGCTGAGGTATATGTTTTAAATTAATAAGAAAATGTAGCTTCTTTTAGTTAGCTGCTTTCTGCTCTACAAGCAAGGCTAGCAACCAATGAGAGCATAACAAGAAATGCGAAGTCTCCCAGAATTAATGGTGCACTGCAAAAGATTGTGCTGCACACTCAAGAGATGCAGATGCAAGAAACAACATCTAACCAGTGCTCACAAGTCCAAAATCCAAATCTGGAAAATAATAACTTTTGCTGGTGGTGGGTGCACAACAGTAACAATCTGCTACCAGTAAAGATACCACAAAGCAGTACAACAAATTCATGCAGGTGTCGTGGATAGCAGGTTCACACTGCTGCAATTACTGTGGCATAATAAAAGGTGTCTGTTTTGATGGCATGCATCGCACACAGTCACACACACTACAAGTAATGCATAGCAAATTGAAAACATTTAGTAATATAACTAAATGTTTTAAACAAACTGAAGTTATATACTGCTGCACCACAACAATGAGCAAAAAAATGTTAAGAATTACTGAAAATATTACTGTGTGTACATTAACACAGTTATACAAGAAAAATATAACCAAAACAGAAAGACTGCCTTTTTCTCCCAGTTAATCTACCTACGCCACAGATACACCCCTTCCCCAAAGCACACTTAACAGTACACAGACTGAATGTTCTAAATTAACATTCAAAATCCACACACAAACAATAAACACTCGATGATATGAGCACAGGAGGGTTTTCTACAATCAAAGTACTAAATGGTGAGCAAAAAAAAAAAATGACTCAAAAAGGCTTTTTTAGCAGCGTTTAGAGGTTTTAATCACAGAGCTCTGAGAGCAAACTGTCTCCAGTTACCACTGCACACATAGTATCCAGAACTGAGGCTGTGAAGAACAGTCTCATGCCCATGTGACCTGCAATCCCATAAACCACTGCACAATTCACCTTGGAGTTCAAATACAAGGCAAAGTGATGTGAAGTACATTTAAATCAATGGTGGAGAAGTGGTTTGGAGAAGGCGGAATAACGAGAAATCATTGTTTTAATGGACTACGTGTTCCTCATTATAACGTGAAGTACTCCGCTTTGTGTTGCTGATTACTTCGCAGATTCCACATTACTCTGTGAATCACTTCGCAGAGCGAATTTTGGTCACTTCACCCACCACTAAGTTCGATAAGTGAAAGTTTATCTCCCCTCTAATATTGGCAATCCACTACCATACTATTCCACTGAAATTAACACAGGCAACCTCCCCCATCTTTTGAAATATACCTTTTACCTATTATTGACACTGGCAATATTTTGTTTTATTTTCAGAGTATTCAGCATTTCATTGTGCCACTGCCTGTACAAGGAGACCTCTCAGTCCAAACAGTGTCTTGTGAATTCTGCTTGCCTACAGTTGCCACATCACCACATGGTACAGTATTTCTGCATACCAAGAACCAGGAGGTCTCCATAGTTCACTAGCAAACAAATTTCAAGGGATTTCAAGGGTTAACACATCTCACAGTCCCAGCAAGGGGGCTAAGTTTGCTTGAATTACTGACCACACATTTGAGTACTCCCATAATATAAGCATGAGGGATCCTTCATGCTCTCCACATCTTATACATGGAGGGGTGTCAAAATGCCCCATCTTGTAGAACCTATGGGCTGTAAAGTAGAAGTTATTTAAGCAATAAGGCATGACAGAGTGTGGGTTATTACAGGATATACCACGGTCATGTGATGTGTTTTGACCAATGAGGTTACAGGATTTTCATACCCCATTGTATAATTAAAAACTTGGCCCTGTACTGTGTCAGCCATAAGTTGCCCATTTTCAAATATGTATGCACATTTTGCCTTTCCAGATGGTTTTCCATGACCAGTTATAAGTGCCATTGGGACACATTTACCCAGTAGTGGCATACACCCTCCCATACATTCGTGTTAGGGCTGAGTCAGAGATTGCTGTATGAGTACAACCTGGAAATGGCTTGGCATATTGACATTAGTGCCATTTGCAAATGCCCTGAGGGTAATTTAATCACCCAAGTTGTGCATTATGCCAGGGATGAGACCCCAAATGTCTGGCATTAGATAGCATGCTTTTTGATTGCAGGAATTTTTTTACTTGTGTTAGGTTCCCATGCCAGCAGCATCAACCACTCTCCCTAACCTGCTCTGCGCTCTAGCATTCATGCTGACTAATTGGTTTCCAATACTTTTCTGCCACCACTGGTGAGAATAGACATTTTTTTTGTCAGAATTTGTCCATTGCCCTAAAAGTCTTTCTTTGTGGGGATTAGCTTTACAAATCAGTCTACTTACTTTAGTTATTAGACTCCTCTGGAGTGTGTGGAGTGCTGTAGTAGTTGCTCCGTCCATCACCGAGAGAGAGAGCGTCTCCAACTGACCTTGACCCATTCTGAGTCTCTGGGCCCCCCCTAGGCTGGCTGAAGTGTCCCACTCCCACAAGACACTCCCCATTGGTTCTCCAGCTGTCTGCAAACAGGGTAGGCCACTAGGCTACCAGCCAGGATATAATTCAAAGAACAGCCCAGAACAGAGTCAGAGGGCAGCACCACTGATTGCTAGCCTGGATGCCTCCTTCAATGGAGCCTCTTGCTGTCATCAGTGTTACTGCTGGGGGCCTGGCCTGCTGGGGTACACAGAAACAATTCCCCAACTTCCTTGCCTTAACTGACTGACCATCTCACTTCACAATCCTTCTCCCAGATTGACTTCCCGACTCCTCAGGCTTAGCCCATTCATCTCTTGACTCCTTCCAACCGAATCTGGTTTCAACCACTTGAGTCATGACACTGTCTGCTAGTAGCTAGCCCAAAGATTAAGAGAAGCCAGCCCATAGCCCGCTGTGCACTTTTCCCAAGCTCCGGTGACAGCAGCAAATGGAAATGGTGGCAACAGGTGTCAAAGTTTACTCAGCCAGAAGGACTGCTGCTGGGCGTGTGCACATATGTGGTTCAGGTAACTTTCAGGGATACTGGAAACAAGTGCTGTGAGACATGTGCAAAGTGCATGATGACAACTGTTGAGTGATCCAGGGACTAGGCTAGGGCACACTGCTGTGCCATGTGCATGGCTGGGGGGGTATAAAAAAAGACAAAGTGTACAAATTCTTTTTTTTTATTTCCTGCCACTCTCCTACAGTCCAGGGAAAATTTTTAACTTAGGGTTTACCCCTGAAAAACAAAAGTACTGCTCAGCCATAAGGGCCCCCTAATGGGTGGTGCCCCCAGGGAATTTTCCCTGTTACCCTGTGGGCCAGTCCAACCCTGGACATTCTACATTATAATGTCCCATTTGCACTCAATGTGTAGAAATTACGTAAATCTTTGTCTTGCCTTAAAGGACTAGTACAGGTCTTCTAATGCGTACATGGTACAGTATATGAAAAATAGATATGCATCAGCAAAGACCAGACAGGTATTATCGTAAACACAAACAAAATACAACAGTTGTTTTACACCAGCAGACACATGATGTACACTGTAGGAGCACCCCCCTTCTCACCCCACCCTCCGACCTGTAGGGTGGAGGGAACCGGCCTTTACTATCCAGAAATCACTCATTCTCTTCCGTTTCGATACCATCATTACCAGTTTAACATTCAGCATCTCTGCAGACAATGTATGGGATTTACTGTATGTATCACTTACCATGGTGGTTATATTTCATTGTAAGTCTGACATGCAGTCACCAATTGCATGGTTGGTAGAGTGAAACTACCATTTAAAAAAGTTCAGATCACAGACCTACTTTCCTTTCTTTCTTTCTTTCTTTCTTTCTTTCTTTCTTTCTTTCTTTCTTTCTTTCTTTCTTTCTTTCTTTCTTTCTTTCTTTCTTTTTTATGGATTTGTGACTAATTTTCTTCACTTTCAAAAATGTGGTGTCTATTGACAATATGGGTGTATTAACACATTTCTTTTTAGACTATTATGTATATTTTGCTGTTGTATAGGTGGAATCTCAGAGACTATAATCCTCCAGTCTCCAGGTTTTCTCTCTGGCTTCCCATCTCAGCCAGCACGGATGGATTGTTCGGTGGAGGGCTATGAAGAGTCCAACATGTACTGGTACCGACAGTCACCCAGAGGGGAGATCGAAATGATGTTTTTATCGAGAGCTGTTAACTCAGTGGATGACAGCTCTGTGAACAAATTCAAAGCCAGCCGGACCACAAAGTAAAACTTCACTCTAGAAGCAGAAAGTCTGAGCGCAAATGACACTGCTGTGTATCTCTGTGCTTGGAGTATCACGCTGACTGAGGCGAGTGCAGTGCCTTATCAAAAACTGCAACCCCACCATTCAATTCCTACTTTAATCTTTCTAGGTCCATCCTTTTCTTCCCCATTTCTCTTCCTTCCTCTTCCTTTCTCCACAACATCTTTCTGTCACTCTGTCTTCTTCCCCCTTACCCTTACAGACTTATCAAATTGTCTACACTAATAACTTGATCATTTACCATAAGTGTTTTTCATTGCAAATATTACTCTAATTTCTGGCTGTAAACATTGTTTTGGTTGTTATGTTATGTTTTACCTCCCATTGCCTCCTCCAGCTGGAGGCATCTGGAAATGAGCTGCTACTCAGCTCAGTATGTCTTTCTTGGCAAAACTTTTGAAATAAACACATCAATAAATACATATATACATACATACATACATACATATACATACATGCATAATCCTGCTACATCTCATGCACGACATTCATTAATGACTGATTTCCTAAGCAAACACAGTATTTTCTATATTTTCTATATTTTATTTTTTATCATTTTGATATTTTATATAGTAATGAAATATGCATAGGAAATGTAAATATTACATATTGTATTTTGCATGTCTTAAATATATGGGCCAGGATGTTCAAACTCCACCCGGTTAGGGCGCAAGTGGATGCTCCACATAACTGAGTTGTGCCAGAGAGCAAAAAACTATTATATTCAAATGAGATGTGCAATCACACATCTCCTCTGAATATAGCAACAAATGTGGGTGGTGCAAATGGAGGCCACCAAAGATGTGCCGGTGTATCCCCCTGTGTGGTCTGAATACCTGGAATGGGGTTACCTGGGGTGCAGATTCCAGATATTCAGACCACAACATGCAAATGGGTCCATTAGTCATGCAAGGTGCAAATGGGGCTATTTGCTTGTCATTATGGCCCCATTTGCATGTCCTGTGCAGGGATGCACCCAGGTAGTCTAGCAGCCCCACTCCCAACTCTGAGAACCAAATGTAAAAATAGTACAATATTTACATGTTTCCCTGATAGTCCAATGGCCCCCCTCCCTTCCCCTTAACCAGATGACAGTGTGGAGTAAGGTACAGTAATATTCCGTGGTCATCTAGTGGCTCCCCCATCCCTGAGTGTAAATTAAAATAATTCTGTCCTTTTCCCCTTCTAGTCTAGTGGCCCCCCTCCCAGCCCCGAGTGTAAAATAGAATAAATCTATCCCTTTTCTCTGGTAGTCTAGTGGACCCCCCACACAGCCCTGAACACTGCTCACTGTAGATTTGGAATACATTGTAAAACCCTTCCCTGGTAGTCCAGTGGCACCCCAAGCCCCACCTACTCAGGACCCCAGAGCCCACCCTTCTCCCCGTTCCTGCAGTGGCATATGCTTGGTGGACAGCAAGACCCACCTGCACACCTCCACAGCTGCAGCAGACTGAGCTGTCACAGAATGATAACTTACAGTATGCGGTCAATGCCATTGGTCAACACTGTTGACCAATGGGCTTGCAGTGTGTATTGTAAGCTTTCATTCACAATGACAGCTTTGTGAATGAAAGCTTACAGTACACTCTGCAAGCCTATTGGTTGACAGTGTCAACCAATGGTATTGCAGCACATACTGTAAGCTGCCATTCTGTGACACCTCAGTTGGCGGGCAGCCGTTGAGGTGTGTAGGTGGGATTTGCTGCCTGCCAACCATAGGTCACTGCATGGATGGGGGAGTGGGGTAGGGTCCTGAGTGGGTAGGGGGTGCCACTGGGCTACCAGTGAGGTTTATGATGTATTCTGTAATTGCGGCGAATGGTGTTCGGGGGCTGGGTGGGGGTCCCTGAAGTGCCAGAGAGGATTGAAATATTTTAATTTACACTGTGGGATGAGGGAGGCACTAGACTACCAGGAAAAATGAATGAATTATTTTAAGTTATGCTTGGGGAGGGAGGAGGGGCCACTAGGCTACCAGGGAATATTACTGTACCTTACTTCACACTGTGATCAGAGTACAGGGAAGGGAGGGGGCTACCTCTAGGCTACCAGGGAGTGGTTTAAATGAATGTCATCAGTACATTGTGGTTTGGGGATGGGAGGGGGGGGCCACCAGACTACCAGGGAAACAGGGATTGTTTTCATGTATTTTACAATCGGAGAGTGGTGGGGCTAGCCACCTAGGGGCTGGCAGCTGCTGTGTTGTGCTGTGCAGTACGGTACGGTACAGCAGCCCTCCTGTGGGTGGCCTGGAGTTAGGCATGGTTCTTCCATGCCTAACTTTGTGTGGCACATCTCTGAGATGTGTGGGTAGCTGTGCCACACATCTTGGCTGAATATTGCGATGTGCCGCATATGCATTGGAACTCCTTCTCTGCATGTGCTGCAAACATTTTCTTTGTGCTGTGGCACATCTGTAATTGCGTGGCACATCCTGTATTTTTGAAAATGGCCCAGAGGGGCATTCCTGGGGATGTGCCAGCGCAACTCAGTTGTGCCAGGTGCATCTCCCTTTGAATATTTGGGCCATGACATATAACTGTTCCTAGAATATTGCACAGATTATGTGAGATATTCTTCTTTGTAACTTTGTATTAAGGACCCAAAAATGCTCAATGGAAAATAACATATTCAGCATTACTTCATGCTGTTGTTTTAGTGACTAAGTTCTCTACTGTTCTGTTTAAATCTCTTAGGCTAATTACAGTTCTACTGCTGCATTGTTAGGTTTTTTTTGACTCACTGTGTGTATCTGCCAGAATTCTGCTACAGGTCTACCTCATGGCCTTGGTGTTTCTTTGGCTAGGTCCACAGCCCTATTGTTCCTCCCCCTGTCTCTCTTGGCTCTCTGCCCCGCGCGTGCACACTGGGGTCCTCAATCCGCTGTCATGCGCAATAGACTCAAACCCTACCACTGCATACTAATGCTGAAATCCTTTGTTTTACCCCCTACATAGGCTGTGGGACCCCATCCCACAGCACCACACAAGCCAGGGAACACAAGGACAGAGCTGGACCATGGGACACCTTAAAGGTAATATGGACCCCCAAGGAGAGATCTGTTGTAGAGAGATGTTAGCCCATTGACACTGTGCATCAACTGCCCTGCCCGACCCAGGCACCCTCCTACCCAGGGGCGGACCTTAATTTGGGGACCACCCCAGGTCACGTGACTTCCTGTCTGCAATTTTACTAAGTCCCCACTTTCCCACTTGCAGGATATATGCTTTCACTTCTAGGTGGTAGCATAGAGAAACTCCCTCCTACTGAATTCCTGTCTACTCCCTTCATCCTCAAACTCCACTCCACTTCCACCCCTTTTCTTCTACACCTAGCTGTGCCCATAGTGCACTGCTCACAGTGACTTTTAGGAGTCGCTACTGTACCCTCTTTGTCTCCACCTTTCCACCCTGTTTTTAAGGTCTTCCCACCCTGCCCTCTACCCATACTCTGGTTCATACCAGGTCTTCCCTCCTGGGTTTTTAACCCTGTACTCTCCGCCCCAAAGTCCGTGGCCCTACCACTGTACCAAATGGTTTGCCACATTACTGGAAGTTTCTCCTCCCCCATTATGCTCCCTGACAAGGTCACCCCCAGTGCCCTCCTCCCAGCAGCACTCTTGACCCCACTCATACTGATCCTCCTCCATGTAACCCCCCTATCTGCTCCCACCAGTACTGCACCAAACTCATCACTCCCTGCCATACACCACCACTCCTACCCCATGGGCTGTCGCCACTGTGTCACAACCACCTCTACCCCCCACCCCTACACCTCCCAACTCATCCTACCTTGCCCCCCCTCCTGAATCTCCTTGGCCCCCTTTTTCCTCACCATCCCTACCCTCCAATTTCTCCCCATCCCTGTCTTCCACCAGGGCCCACCACCAAGGGCACATCCACCACTTGCTATAAGCAGGGCCTGGCTCTCTTTAGAATGATCTTACTACTCCTCCTGCTGTTGGGTAATGTCCACCCCAACCCAGGTCCTGTCACCACCAGCCCCATTCACCACCCACCAATGACTGGACTCCATCTTGCCTCCATTAATATATGCAGCCTCCTAAAAAAGTTTGCAGACCTACAGGGCTGGGCTGCGCAGCACCAACCAGATGTCCTGGCACTAGTTGAAACATGGCTGTCCAAGTCCACCCCTGACTCATTTATAGCCCTACCTGGGTATTCTCTCTTCAGAGAAGACAGAGTTGGGAAACATGAAGGGGGATGTGCCATTTATCTCTGTGACTCCCTGCTAGGCCATACCCTCCCTCAACCCCAGTTGGAGCAATCTCCCTAAAAATCACCCTGGCATCTCAAAAGCCTCCTATATTATTACTGCTGCCTAATTCCCCCACATCACCAGCATCTCGCCTTACAATCTCTGCTAGAGTACCTCTTCAAGCAACTGAGCAAAATGGAACAAATTATAATGGGTGACCTGAACATCAACTGGCTTGCCAGCTCTGCATCCCAGGCCAAAGATGCCTTCGCTGCTCTATATCTAACCCAAGTGGTCACCTCCCCCACCTGCCCCCACCCAACCAATGGTGCCACCACTCTGCTGGACCTAGTACTCTCTAACAGGCCACCTAAAATATCTAATTCCATTGTTCTACACAACGCCCTTAGCAATCTCTCCCCCATTCTTTTTTTCTGGTAATGTAACATTCAAAAACCCAAACCCACTTTTACTTTCAGGAGGCACCTGTGCCCTGGCAACTTGGCATGACTTCATGAGCATCTTGCCTGCTGAGACTGGTCCCCTATAAAACTTGCCTCCATCCAGCCCATCGGTGCAGCGGTTGGATTTCTGTCTGTGACACTGGCGACCCAGGTTTGGGAATGGACTCAGGTCACTGGAGGACCAGCCTGGGGGGGAAGGAGAGAGCATCCACAGACAGCTTGCCTTCTCCGGTGGGAGGGAGGGGATGTAGCTCGGAGTCTGCTGACTCCTGGTGGAGGCTGAGGGATCAGCATGATGTCTGACCCATGACGTCTGGGGAGTGATGGACGTCAGTGTTTGCCTAGACATCAGGGCACATTGCTCCACTGGAGGAAAAACTCAAAAAATGGCACCCTGGCTGTTGGATGATGGCCTCCTTGGATCCTCATACCTGGGCCCCTGGACCTCCATCTCTGCCGCTTCAGCAGCACCCAGGGTCATTGGAAATATGGCCAGAAGGCTAATCCTCTACACAGGTAAGGGACCCACCCAATGAAGGGATACGTCAGGGATACCTGGGCTGGCTGCAATGTGGGGTGGTGGGGTTGTGGGTACCAGGATGGGGTAATCCATGCAGGGCCCAAAGGAGAGATCAGCCAGGTGTGAAGAGGTGGATAAATACAGCATACAAAAAAAAACTTGCCTCCAACATTGACACAGCCCTCAGTTACTTTGTACACTCCTTTAACTTGGCCTGCAACACCTATGCACCTCTCTCCAAATCTCTAGTTAAGAAGCACGACTCCCCCTGGATCACCCCCTCCCTCATCACGCAGATGTGCCACAGGGATAACCTCTGGCACCGGGTACTCAAGTCTGGGAAACCTGCTGATAGGCAAGCCTACAGACCTGCCTGTAACAAGTGTACCTGAGCAATGCACACAACCAAGCCTTATAGAAGGACGCTGGACAGAAAAAGAGCTTTAAAAACTTACATTTTATTGCGTACAAAAATCACCACGCTTGATGTGTTTCGAAGCTGATAGCTCTTTTTTCAAAGGCTAATATGTCTCAGAGCACAACACTCTTGATATACAAAACAGGGCACACCATGTGACATCAAAATATTACAAGGGAATAAAAACACCAATTTAAAAACCAGTTAAATAATTTATATCTTATGTTTTGTTGCTCACATGTAGTGGTTGTTGCTAAGCATTTAATGGAGTCAATTTTTGCCTTTAATTGCATTCTACTCACACTAAATCAACTACCGTTGCTCAACATTTTATTCCAGAGCTTTAAAACATAATACACAAATATTCAATATAACCCATTGATGTTCATTGTTTATGGTTACACATTAGAAAATATATCATTTAGAAAGAACAAGACATAAGGGAGGAAAACAAATTGTGTGAGAGAGAAAAAACATTGAAACCCAGTCAATGAGTATTCAAATACACAAAGAAATAAATAAACACAGTGTGTATGGGGGGGGGAGGGGGAGAGGAGAGGGAATTAAAAAGGCAAGGACTTACTCCTATTTTCTGCATTTGTTTTAAACACCATCAAATATTTATTCAAAACTTTAAAAATAATTTTGAATGAACAGCATAACCCTTTTTGGAAACATTTGGTAGTTTGGAAACGCTACATTGACGATTTATTTATAGTGTGGAATGGGGACCTTACAACTCTAGAATTATGTGTTCAATTTATGCATCGATCAAATCTGCATTTGAAATTTACATATACAAGCAATAAAATGGGAGTTACATATTTGGATCTGTCAATTATTGTGGATGAGACAGGAAAACTACAGAGTACCATCTATAGGATGCCCACTGATGGAAATACTCTGTTATTGGCAAATAGCCGCCACCTGCCCCATGTTGCTATAAATATCCCATTGGGACAATTTCTAAGAACTAAAAGAAATTGCTCTACTGAGGAGCTTTCTGCAAAAGGAGCTGATGATTTAACAACACGACTGCTACAGCGAGGCTATGAAGAAAATAAGATAGAACAAGCCAAAACCATGGCAGAAATCAGAGAAAGGGCAGATTTATTAAAATATAAAAATATCCCTTTATATACAGAACAGAAATTCAACTATACCAGGACATATTCAGCACAAGTAAAAGAAGTTGAAAAATTACTTTGACGTCTTTGGTATGTGTTGACAGCAAAATCAAATCTTACGGAGTTATGTAAAAATCCACCTTGTCTGTGTAACCCCCCTGTTATCCGGGATTACTAGAATCCCAGTAAGGCATAGTGGTAGGCAGAGAAGGCAGCTTGTGAAACTCCAGTTAAATGGATTTCACACTGTCTCACTTTGTTCTCAGTCTCAGCTGAGACTGAGGGATGACATCATCTTAGAACTGTCGCAGATGCATAAGCCGCTCTGGAATGTTGCAGTTGGAGGTTAGAGGAGAATGTTGGGGAATTTGAAGCCAGTCTATGTGCAGTCTTAGGGAGAGACTGTAGTGCAGCAGAGTGTGTGCAGGCTCTCAGAGCTTTAAGCTCTGTTTAAGAGCTACAGTACTTTTGGTAAGGTGTGTGTTTCCACCTGAAGAGGAACACAAGAACTGGTAATTGAAGTGGTGGAGACCGCTTTCAATGGTTCAGAGCCCCATCCCTGAGGGGATGGGGAGAAGGTGTTTGTCTGTTTCAGGGGCAAACCCCTGGGTCCAACTAAGGGAAAAGTTGCCTGTTCAAGTTGTGCTGAGGCACCAGAAGCTCAGAGAGAGAGATTCCTTGTGGAGGAAATGCCTGTGGGAACCTGCAACCAAAGAGTGAGTTTGCTCTGAAAAAGGGCCATGTGTTTTCACCTGAACAGAAGGAAACTAAAGGGACTGTTACTGTGGGGTCAGGAAAAGACAGCCAAGTACAGTTGGAAAATGTGGGGATCAGACTGCTTAATCTGTGAGGGGTCTAGAGTAATGGACAATGCCACTTAATTTAAGTATGTTCAAGTCCAGCACAAAGAGTTGAAAGAAAGTGGGGATTGGACTGCTTAACCTGTGGGGGGTCTAGAGTAATGGACAATGCCACTTAACTTAAGTATGTTCAAGTCCAGCACAAATGGGAAACAAGACAAGTAGACTGAATATGAAATGCATTTAACAAGAATCTACATTGCAAAGCTTTACAGGATGAGGTGTTTCTGTCCAGAGAAAAGGCCGGGTATGAACTGTGGGACCAAGAGGTGGGAGACTCCCCATCAATAGTAACCAAATTCACCTCTACAGATTTGCTCTGAGACACCTTTTGCTTTCTCTCAGGTACTTGACCAGTGCCTGAGAAAAGTACCCAGACGTGGGATTGAAAGGAAGACTCCCTGATGGAGCCGTGGTGCTCTTAGGTGGTTTAGGGAGCCACCAGAAAATGTTTCCATGAAGTATGGAAGGTGTCCAAGTGGCTGGCAAGGGAGCAAAGCCAGGGAAAATACAGAACAGTGTACAAGTTCGGGCTGTGTAACCCAAAGCAGCATGCAAGTCCGGGCTGTGTGCCCAGTGGGTCCAGAGCCTGAGGGCTAAAGTGTTGAGGAAGTGTTCTGGTCTCTTTTAATCTGCATTACCAGGAGTGTAGCCCCGTGGGGGTCCATCTATGCTTTGTTTATTCTGTTTGGATGTGAATAAAAGCCACACTTTAGAATCCCACTTCTGGTATTGGATGTTACAGTTATTGCTTCCTGTGTTTGGAATTACTTGGGTGCCCTTGTGCAGAGTAGCCAAACCTAGCCTTTGTGCTGAGTGACCTATTCCTCCCTGAACCCAGCCCACCTGGTATTGCTGTCAGATGGCAAATGGCATACCAGCCTAGGGTTACAAAAATGGAGGCACCGCTGAGGATTTGGGTTTGGAATTTAGGGAAGAATGTAAGAAAGGTCACTTGGGCAAAAGGCTAGCATTTTAGCTATCTGGCAGTGGGTAGCCCAAAAAGCTGAAGCAATGTTAACTGATGTGCTGCTGTGTGCTGTTGTCCATGTGCTGCTGTTAAAATGCCAACTGTTTACCAAGGAGCAGTAAAGCCTGAGAGAGTATGCCCTTGTCCTGCATCAAATTACAGCGTTTGCCAGCTTTCAACTGTTGTGACAAAGAAAAGTGTGGAAAACTAGGGGTAGCAAAAGGAAAATTGTGCCCTGGATGTTGGAAATGCTTTCTTGTGAACTGAGAGACTTGTGCTTAATGGCCATGAAAATGGTTAAAATGGGCTCCCGCTGTGGAGTCAGTTGAGAAAAAAAAAAAAAGTGTGGTTTTTCAATTTTAATTTGCCTGCTTGACGATTGCCGTGAGGAGAAGAGCACTCGAGAGAAAAGAGGCTCATTTGCATGGCGTCAAGTGATTGGCGAGACTGCAATCAGTCCCGCCCCCAAGCCAGCTTTAGAGCAACTGCCCAGCATTCGAGAGGGAGAGTGAATGGAGTGTACAAACTGGCTTGTTAGGAGGAGCGTCACTGTGACTGAAAGCATTGTAAAAGTTTAAAAAACTGACTTTTCTGTCTGAATTCAGGCTCAACCCACATCTCGATTGACTGGACTGTGAGTGTGGTGTTCGGAGGGACAATAGGCAGGACTGCCAATCCACTTCTTTCCAGAGGCCTCCAAGACTGGCTGCAGGCCATTTTCCATCGCAGCAAACAGCTACTGATAACAGAGAGTACCAACAGAAATAATTGCTCAAACTAAGTGATTTTGCCAAAAGGCAGCTGAATCTGAGTGTAGCAGTGTAATTGCTTTGCAAAAATGGACTGTGTTAAGTTTTACCAGCAAAAGCAAGCATTTTAAGCCATTGACTGTGAGCATAATTATAGGTTCAGTGTCGGTATAAGTTTCAAAGCCATGAGAGAGACTGTGAGTTGTATCTGATATGCAGCAAGAGTTACAGGCAATCCTGTGCTTGAAATACTGAGGCTTTAAGGGACTGTGAGCTACAGCAATGTCTTCAGCAAGTGAAAAGTCTGTGGAAAATCATATAAATGTGTTAGGAAAGAGAACAGTGCAAGTTTGTGCAGTTTGAGCAAAGTTATCAGTAGAGTGTGTAAATCGGATATGCAGTGGCTTGACCCAATTTCAGAATGTTGATGCGTAGGAGTGCTGCTGCCGCCATTACAGGGTGGGGTAGTAATGTAAACACAGCAGCAGAGGAGCCATTCTGAAAGAGAAAGAAAGCTTTCAGTGATATGGGACTTGAAATAACAGTGAGCATTTTTTTTTTCTCTGCAGTCATGGCCTCAGGACCAGCCCGCTACCCGGATCATGCCCAGGCTGTGGTAGCAGTAGAAGTTAACAAGTTAAGGGACATTGAGAGATGTTACTATGGAGGATGACTGCCTCCTCATGTGATGATTCCTGGATATCCAGTGCAAGTATGTTTAATGTGCTTAAATGCTGGAAGGGATGTCTTCATGGTACCTCACTGTTCTGGGTGCTTAGAAAAATATGGTTTGTTTGAAGCTCCCAAGATTCATTTGGCTCCCACATGGGCAAAAGTTCAAGACTCTGTAGTTGGCAGCACACAGCACCAGACAGAGCCTGTTGGAGAAGGCTCCTCAGGGGAGTGTGGCACAAAGCAAGAGGATGCAGATTTACAGGCAGAACAATGTGCTGATGTTTTGGATTGAGTCGGAGAGAGACATATCAGGAAGAGCATCAGTAGACCCGTAGAGAGTGAGGCCTTGCCCAAGTCTCATAGGAGAAGACGCGATGAGGGAGGACTTTGAATGGGAGGTTTCGACCTCCGCGCCCAGCAAAGAGTGGATAGTCTCAGGAGTGAGGACGACTGCTCACTCCTGGGCACAGATTCTCAGTGATGAAGAAGAAGATGGGGAACCTATGTGGCCTTGTGAAAAAGGAACTGGAACACAGCCTCAAGCTCTTGCCTCAGAGGAGTGCATGGAAGAGAGTGGTGATGCCACTGCCCTGGCTGTGCAAGAAGAAGCTTGGGATCCATTTTTTGTGTCATTGAGAATGCGTAGCTGACAGAACCAGGACTGGCCACCCCCAAGCCAGGCCAGAGGTCTCAGGTTGACCAAAGCTAGTAAAGAGGAAAGACTGGTTCGTAGGAAGGCAAATTAAATCTATGGCATGTCCTTTCCTACCTTTCCTCAGAGAGTCTGGGAGGAGAGTGAACAAAACAGGAAGTCCTGGATTTGGGCAGAAGCAATGAAATATGTGCATCCTGGGGCAAACAAGCATGTCAAGCACAGAATATTTCATGACAAATACAGCCAATGGAAAAGAAGCAGGACACTGTTAATGGACACTGTTCGAATTGTGGATGGACAGGGACATGAAACCTTTCACAGTGTGAATTATATATGCCCAGACGGGGTAATAATTCAAGCACCTGACCCATTGTGCTATTGGCCACAATGCAAAGACCTCCCTGTGAATGTGCCCATGCCTACCAAATGGAAAGCAGAACAGTGGTAGCTAGTGCTGCCACTCCAGCCATTGCTGTGCCTATGTTGTTCCACCAGTATGGACGTCCAGGACTCAAGTGCCCCACATGCCTCAGTTCTACAGTGTACTGGCTTCCCAGAATCCATTGACTGGCCCACCAGATGACTTCAGATCCAGAGAGGACACCAGCCCAGCTGTATCTTGATTCATCGCCTGGTAATCGGATGACTTCAGACCAGCTGTTTTCCCTTTTTGTTCCTGTTCCAAGGTTCCATCTCCAGAGATGACATCATCCAAGCAGTTTCCAGATGTGCCCTCCTGTTGTTCCTGGAAGATGTTGGCCCAGTTATATCGGAAGAATGCTGCCAGGGAGAGTCTTCGGCTGAGGACCAGGTTGTTGCCGTTGTCATTCTACAAGGGGCTGGTAAGTCCAGACTTTTCTATTCTTATGACATTGCAGTACACACCCTACACTAGCAGATTCCAGATGTTTGAACTGTCCTCAAAGACTCTCCCCTTCGGGACTTTGGCCTGCTAGAACTGTGCTTCACCGGGCTCCGGCCCAGGAGAGACTCTTTGATGGACTTGCCGTTGGGCACTGTGGTCACTAGATGGGACTTTTAGGGCACTCCATCCCCCAAATGGTGTATTGTAAATAAAGTCATTGTTTCCTACTGTTTTCTAATGTTTATACTGTTTTTCTACTTTTGTAAAAAAAATATTTTGGGGATTCTCCAGTGTTTGATGGTAGGGGTTTAGATAGACTGTGTATGCAGATTAGGAGTGTGTGTTGTCTTTCTTTTTCTTGCAGGTGTTCCTGAAGAAGATAGAAGAGAAGACAAGAAGATGGGGGGCTCATTGGAGTCCCTCACTAGTACTTTAGTGTGTAGTGTTTAAAGTACTGTTGTTGTTGTTGTTGTTACTGTGTGTAACTTTTCCTTCCACAGGTATGGTTGTGGGGGAGTGTGGGAGTAATGCATATGGTATGGTATTAGCTCCTGGTGTATGGTTGCATGGTGTCCAGGGTTGGGGAGGTCCCCTATTTGTTTTGTTTTGGAATTTGAGTTAGAGGCAGACAGATTTTCCCTAGAGGGCTATGGGGGATAGACAGGCTGTGGCCCTGACCTGCAGTAGGGGTTGTAGTGCTGATCTATTAGGGCTATGCTCTGGGCAATTCTACCAGAGCCACTAGGTACCCATAGTCAGTGGGTAGAGTAGAGGCTGATGCATCAGCCAAAGGCCTCTAGGCCCTTAGTGTTGTCTGCCTGTGCTGGCACATGGTAGGGGAGAAGGTAGCACTACCTTCTCGCAGTCAACACATGGGGTGAGATGGCCTAAGCTGGGTGATTAATGACTGCAGACAGTCATTTTCCTGGCCCAGGGTGAGTGTAACCCCCCTGTTACCCGGGGTTACTAGAATCCCAGTAAGACCTAGTGGTAGGCAGGGAAGGCAGCTTGAGAAACTCCAGTTAAATGGATTTCACACTGTCTCACTCTGTTCTCAGTCTCAGCTGAGACTGAGGGATGACATCATCTTAGAACTGTCACAGCTGCATAAGCCACACTGTAATGTTGCAGTTGGAGGTTAGAGTAAAACGTTGGGGAATCTGAAGCCAGTCTGTGTGCAGTCTTAGCGAGAGACTGTAGTGCAGCAGAGTGTGTGCAGGCTTTCAGAGCTTTAAGCTCTGTTTAAGAGCTACAGTACTTTTGGTAAGGTGTGTGTTTCCACCTGAAGAGGAACACAAGAACTGGTAATTGAAGTGGTGGAGACCACTTTCAATGGTTCAGAGCCCCATCCCTGAGGGGATGGGGGAAGGTGTTTGCCTGTTTTCCAAGGGCAAACCCCCTGGGTCCAGCTAAGGGAAAGAAGTTGCCTGTTCAAGTTGTGCTGAGGCACAGAAGCTCAGAGAGAGAGATTCCTTGTGGAGAAAATGCCTGTCGGGCACCTGCAACCAAAGGGTGAGTTCGCTCTGAAAAAGAGCTGTGTGTTTTCACCTGAACAGAAGGAAACTAAAGGAACTGTTACTGTGGGGTCAGTAAAAAACGAACCAAGTACAGTTGGAAGATGTGGGGGTCAGACTGCTTAATCTCGGGGGGGTCTAGAGTAATGGACAATGCCACTTAATATAAGTATGTTCAAGTCCAGCACAAAGAGTTGAAAGAAAGTGGGGATTGGACTGCTTAACCTGTGGGGGGGTCTAGAGTAATGGACAATGCCACTTAATTTAAGTATGTTCAAGTCCAGCACAAATGGGAAGCAAGACAAGTAGATTGCATGTGAAATACATTTAGCAAGAATCTATATTGCAAAGCTTTACAGGATGAGGTGTTTCTGTCCAGAGAAATGGCCGGGTATGAATTGTGGGAGCGAGAGGTGGGAGAACCCCCATCAGTAGTAACCAAATTCACCTCTACGGATTTGCTCTGAGACACCTTTTGCTTTCTCTCAAGTACTTGGCCAGTGCCTGAGGAAAGTACCCAGACGTGGAATTGAAAGGAAGACCCCCTGATGGAGCTGTGGTGCTCTTAGGTGGTTTAGAAAGCCACCAGAAAATGTTTCCATGAAGTATGGAAGGTGTCCAAGTGACTGGCAAGGGAGCTGAGCCAGGGAACACCCAGAACAGTGTACAAGTTTGGGCTGTGTAACCCAAAGCAGCATGTAAGTCCAGGCTGTGTTTCCAGTGGGTTCAGAGCCTGAGGGCTAAAGTGTTGAGGAAGAGTTCTGGTCTCTTTTAATCTGCATTACCAGGAGTGTAGCCCCATGGGGGTCCATCTATGCTTTGTTTATTCTGTTTGGATGTGAATAAAAGCCACACTTTAGAATCCCACTTTTGGTATTGGACATTACAGTTATTGCTTCCTGTGTTCAGAGTTACTTGGGTACCCCTGTGCAGAGTAGCCAGACCTAGTCTTTGTGTCGAGTGACATATTCCTCCCCAAACCCAGCCCACCTGGTATTGCTGTCAGATGGCAAATGGCATACCAGCTTGGGGTTACACTTGTGTTACAGAAAAGCACCCACACTTAAAGACATTCTTGTACAGAGCCACTATGTTGATAAACAGAATGCAACATGGTTTCAAAAACCAAATGGATGTTACAAGCATCAGAGATGTGTATTTTGTAAACATGTAGAACAAGCTAAATGTTTTTTTAATCAATAACATGGAACAGTCCTTCGTAATTAAACAATGTATAACTTGTGATACTGAAGGTATTGTATACTTGGCTGTTTGTTGCTGTGGAGCCTACTACGTGAGCAAAACGAAAAAAGTTAAAGATAGAGTAGGGAACATGTTAGAGCTATGAAAAGGTATTCATATGCCACAGCCTTACATATTTTAAACCACAATTCTTGACATCATTTTTCAAATATGTAGCCGTGAGATAAAGTAAATAGAAACCCGAGGGGAGGAGAGTTTGAAAATCTTTTATTAAATTGAGAGAACTTTTGGATCCTGAAATTAAAACCCAATAAAATTCCAGGCTTAAACACACATGTGGATATTCGCCCTTATTTGAAACAGGGCAGATAAAAGAGGTATTCATTAATAAGTAGTGTTTTAAAAAGAAAATGCCATGGATTACATGGATGTAGTAAATTTAATTTTCAATCTTTATAGTTCTGTAGAAATTTTATTAGCAATAAAAATAACTTACAGTTAATATTGGGAAACTCTAATGATTAAGTTTTGAATAAATATTTGATGGTGTTTAAAACAACTGCAGAAAACAGGAGTAAGTCCTTGCCTTTTTATTTCCCTCTCCTCTCCCCTTCCTACACTGTGTTTATTTATTTATTTGTGTATTTGAATAGTCATTGACTGGGTTTCAATGTTTTTTCTCTCTCACACAATTTGTTTTCCTCCCTTATGTCTTGTTCTTTCTAAATGATATCTTTTCTAATGTGTAACCATAAACGATGAACATAAATGGGTTATATTGAATATTTATGTATTAGGTTTTGAAGCTCTGGAATAAAATGTTGAGCAAAGGTATTTAATTTAGTGTGAGTGGAATACAATTAGAGGCAAAATTGACTCCATTAAATGCTTAGCAACAACCACTACATGTGAGCAACAAAACGTAAGATATAAATTATTTAATTGGTTTTTAAATTGGTGTTTTTATTCACTTGTAATATACTGATGTCACATGGTGTGCCTGTTTTGTATATCAAGAGTGTTATGCTCTGAGACATATTAGCCTTTGAAAAAGGAGCTATCAGCTTCGAAACATGTCAGGCATCGTGATTTTTGTACGCAATAAAATGTAAGTTTTTAAAGCTCTTTTTCTGTCCAGCGTCCTTCTATAAGGCTTGGTTGTGTGCTTGGAACTTTGGTTTTTGTTCACTATAGTATAGTTCCTTAAGCACCACCTTTGTCCATGTGCACACTCTTTTTTGTTCCTGCACCTGGGCTATCCATAATGCAAAAGCAGATTATTACAGGAATACCCTTGCCTCCTCCTGGGGCTGTGCTCGTTAGTTCTGGGACAACCTTAAGGAACTAAAAGGGAAAACCAAGTCTCCACCACTGTTCCAGCTCAACATTGGTGGCTCCATCACCACAGACCCGCAATGTATTGCCAACAATCTAAATGATGCCTTTTCGGAACTCACCACAATACTACCTCCAAACGTCTTTGCCCCTGCCCCTGACCCCTCTCATACCCTCCCTCCCATACCCTCCATTCCATTTCCAAGTCCTCTCTCCACTAGATGCTAAGCCATACTTGCTTAAAGCTCTAAACGGTGCCAGCCACAGCAATGGCTCACTTGATCTCAGACTCCTACGCCTTACACTGGAAGTAATCCTCATCCGCCTCACTGACCTTCATAATCTCTCTCTCTCTCTCTCTCTCTCTGTCTCAGACAGTTCCCCCATGCCTGGAAAACTGCAGTTATCAGTCCAGTTCACAAGGGTGGTGATCATATCTGCCCCAGGAACTACAAACCAATATTTATCCCCCCTCCAAAGCCTTGGAAAAAATAGTCACGGATCAAATAACTGACTACCTCACCACTCACAACCTGCTTTGTGTGGAGCAGCACAGATTCCATCGGGGTTTCAGCACCACCACCAGCTTCCTTGAGTTCTCTACATTCATACACTCTGCACTTGACAAAGGGCACCTTGCCAGAGCAGTCTTTAGTGACCTGTCGAAAGCCTTCGACACGGTCTGCCATCCTCTTCTCATAGACACCC
The DNA here is from genome assembly GCA_016271365.2 of Neoceratodus forsteri. Lineage (NCBI taxonomy): Eukaryota > Metazoa > Chordata > Ceratodontiformes > Ceratodontidae > Neoceratodus > Neoceratodus forsteri. Next base: position 709,093,286 of record CM028138.1, on the reverse strand, counting down.
TCACACAACTTGGTTTCACCTCTGGCCCCATAAACTAGCTTACCAACTACCTCACTGCCCGAATGCAATGCATGGGAATCAATAATACCCTCTCAACCCCCCTTCAGGTCCACTCAGGAGTCCTCCAATGCTCCATCCTTGGGCCACCGCTGTTTAGCCTGTATCTGAATACACTACCCAACTCCTGCCCTGAAAACATACTCCTATATGCAGATGATGCAGTCCTTTTTGCATCCCACCCAGACCCGGTCCACCTCCAACGTGCCCTACAAACCTCATTTATCCTAGCAAAATGGTTGTTCTTAGACCACAGACTCATAATCAATATGACAAAAAAACAAGACCATACTTTTCACTCACAACCAAAACAAGCACAAAGGCTCAGCACTGCCAGTCCTGTCCAGCTGTCTCCACCCCCTAGAACAGGTCAGTACCTACAAATACCTTGGTATAGTCTTTGACTCTGTTCTCACCTTTCATGATCACATCTGCACCCTTTGCTCAGCTATCAACACACGCATTGGCCTACTATACCGCCACAGGACCTGTCTTCCCTCGGAAGCTCTAAGACTAGCCATTAACTCCTCAGTCCTATCCCTGGTGGATTATGTACTTCTGGTACACAGTGCTGCTGACAACACAGCCCGGAGCAAAATCAAGCTCTCTATTAACAAAGCCTGTCAGCTACTCACCAGGGCCAACAGGCTCACCCACACCTGTACTCTATACTCCCTAGCAAACATTCTCTCCTTTGACGAGAGTCTACGCTACCAAACCTGTCTTCTTGCACAAAAAAATTATCCTAGGACTTACCCCACCTAGCCTGGCCTGGCCATGATACTCAGTCCATCCCTCCCAACTGTCTCCACCCACAGCTCCTCCAAGACCTCACTTCTTGTGCCCAGAGTCAGGACATCCCTGGCACAGAGGTCTTTTCATCACAGAGCCCCCTCATGGTTTAACATCCTTCCTCCTAACATCATATCTGAACAAAGGATTGGTCCATTTAAAATAGCCCTGCAAAATCATCTCATTGCCTCCCACAACTGTAACTGTACCTAAATCAGCCTGCCTTGCTGGGCTTGCACCACTGCAGTGCCCACTGCCACCTGCATTGTGTTGATTCTTTCACTACTTGTGAGGCATACAAATTTGTTTGGCTACATCATTGTACAGGTTCCTTCTTCTCTGACCAATACATCTGTAAATATCCTGTATATGAGAACTTACCTGTTTTTGCTGCTACATTGTAAATATCCTTGTATATGAGAAGTTGCTTCTCTTTGCTGCTACCCCACCGGCTATTGGCCTCTGGGGATGTGTTTTTCTTATCTCAACTGTATATTGTTATTAATCTCTGTATGTAATCAATTACTATATGCACCATGTACTGTATTTAGTTATTCAATCATTGTCTGTACAATGTACCCCTGTTCTGTTTGTTGTATGACGTGGAGCTTTTGGAAATGAGTCCTGACTCAGAGGTTTGTAATTCCGATACAATCAATCAATACATCAATCAATTAATAAACAAACAAATAAATGAACCGTGGGCAACAATTTTCACAGGAAGGACCACACTGAAAAGAATTCTGCACAACTGGGTTACCCATACTCATATCATGAATAAAAATATACTAATAGTACATTATGATTATTATTAATATTATTTTGTACAGTATTCTACCCCCTGTCTATCCCTGCAACACCACACAATGAGGTAAATGCATCTGCACCTTTCCTCCAGCAGGGAGGGTGCCAAAGAGACTGCCTTCACACCAGATGCCAGTGCTGGTCCAAAACTGGCCAACACAGTGTATGTGAATGCAGCTTAGCCACACCATCCTTTCCCACAGTCAAGTGCTTCATAACTGCAATTAGCCTGGCCCCAGACCAGCTGGGATTCTGGGGCTCATCACATATGAACCCCAGTATTCCAGGCAGCAGCATGACATGATGCCATTGTGCCACATGGCTGGCCTGATCTCTGTTCTATTCTATTTATTTTTAATTCCAGTTTTACTAGATTGGCCAATAATAATGAATGGATGTGAGCAAGCCAGAGGAGGCTTGAGCATGGCTCAGCTCAACCTCTATAAACAACTGAGAGCCAAGGTCCAGCTGCTTCAGTTATGGTCAAAGTGAGCATTTTTGTCAGCCTGAGCAGTCAGTGTGGTGTCTGAACCCTTCAGCTCCTCTACTGCAACTCATAAGAGACATTGGGCCAGTTATTCAAAACTTTGCTCCAAAGTTAAATTAGCACTACACAGTGGGCTAAATTAGACAAGAACCAATAGCTCACTATTTTCAAAAGAGATAGCTCGGTGCTAAACCTACTGAATATAGCGTGCTAAGGAAGCTGGGAAAACTGGGCTGGAAGTGCAGTGCAAAAATAGCCCAAGAAATAAGACAGCTCTGAATACAGCAACTAGGAAGTGCAAACCACAACAGCAGCCCAGTGCATGGTGACATGAAGGAAGGTAGAGGTGAACCATGTGGCCAATGTGTGTGCTAGGAAAGGAGTGGATTCATTATAGCTGCAAGCACCAGTGCTTGTGAAATTCTGCCAAAATGTACCATGTTTCCGAATCATTTGAGAAGCGCAAATGTTTGCCTGGGGCAAAAATTTGCTATATTTCAAAAGTGACATGCAACTGAACCTACGTAGGCAGTCTGTGGGCAAACATCCAGATCAGCATCTCATTATGTCCTGATTTGCATGCAGTTTGCCCAGTGCTATTACAGGGTCCCACAGCTCCACCTGTAGGTCAGTCTGAAAGTGCATGGTGGTAGCTGCAGGCTATATTTGTACAAAACTGCATAGAATATTGTGCCCCAGGGAACTACAGAGCACAGGCCCAGGTGCTGGTGCTCCATGCAATAGTCAAACTGTAGTTCATACTACAGTGCACAGCAGACACTACAGCAACAAGGGGGCCAGTAATGTGAGAGTTACAGCAATTCCTATGGTGTGTAGGGCATCAATGACTACTGCACTTTACATATTGACAGGTCCATCCTGCAGGTGTGTACAGACAGAGGACATTACTGTTATGCTGTTGTGCAACCCACAGATGCTGCACCTCTGGCATGGGATATTCACAGTGCCATATACATGGCTGGCTGTGTGTGCTGTGGTATCTGTACAGACGTGTGGTATGTGGCTGGGGGGGCACCTATCATCAGACAGAAACAATGGTGTTAGGGTATTCCCTACACTGGCCCATTTGTACTGTGTGGATTATCCCAGCCTTGTGGAAGCACTCAGTATGTGGTGCAGACTGGCCACCTGTACATTCTCCCCTCAATGCCCTCCATGCCCCCAGTGCTGCATGTGTGTGCTGGATTCTGCTGATATCCACCGAAGGGTGGTCTGCAGGTGTGTGCTGCATGGACACATTGCCATGGTGTCCATTGGGCACCAGGTCACCACTTAATGCCTGGCATGGCTGGGACCGGTGGCAGATGATGGCAACATAGGAGGTGCCATCCATGTGCAGAATGTTTCTTCCATTTCTGTTTTCTTTCTATGTTTAATATTTACTGGTAAGTGTCAATGAACCATCAATGGCAGACCCTCGCAAACTCCATAACTGACACTTGTGAATGACAGAGTTCCATAAATCATGGTTCTATGTTGTGCAACATTGTGCAAAAGCTGTGCAAAGCCATAAAGTCACACGAAGCTGGTTTGCCCAGATTTAAGACTACCTTTTCCTGGGTGGTAATTTGCACAGTGCAAAGTGTCATGCTAAGTCATGCAAAAACACTTTAGGTGGCACTAATGCACTAAATATAGCATTATGCCTGTATTCATGTACACCCCCCCACCTTTTGCCCCTTGCATACATTATACTTTTGCCTGGTGATAATGCAGTTTGCCCTAGCTATTTGACCTTTTGAATATAGCAGACCTCCACAAGCCCAGCACAAACCAGGTGCAAACGGTTTGCACCCAGTGCAAAGTTTTGAATATCTGGCCCCTGGTCTAATGTAGAGGAAAGCCAGCAGCAGTGCTGCAGGCTGTCCACTACATTATACATAGCAGGCATGGCAGGGCTGGTGCTGCTTTAGCTGGTAGAGTAAAGCCAGACACCCAGCTCAGCTCAGCTCTGGAATGACTCTAGATAAGAAATTCCTGGCTTGCCAAACTCTAATAATGAATCCAGTTTTTTTCCAGGGAACCAGCTAGTTATTCATGAAGCATTTTCCATGTTCACTTTCTATTTTCTGTACATGTCTTATACTTTTACACCAGTAATAACCCAACCATGTCCTCTGGGAGGGGAATAAAGCAACAAGAGTTGATTTATGCCTTATAAAACAAAAGTAACATTGTAAAGTAAAGTCAAAATATTAGGAGCATCAGATGTTTATACTTAAAGACCAATGTACCCACCATTCCTGTTCCTCCTTAATCTCATTTAGTCTTGGATGTGCATACACTTCGCCCATTCAGATGCCAAAGATACATAATATCACAAATGTATATTTTGTATCATAAATTCTGAAATCGTCTCATAGACAGTCAAGATTGTTCATTTATAAATATTCTGTGTACTCTTACAACCAGAAGAGGGCATCTCATGCACATAGTTATAAAATTCTGAAGTGCTAAGTTCAGTTGGCAAAATCTGTTTCCCACCAAAGAGATTTTCTAATATTCTGTAAAGTTAAATGTTTGGATTTAAAATTACAATGTTATTTTCAAACAAAGATCTTTAAAGTTATTTGTCGGAGGGAGATCCCCTTGGAAAGAACACACATAGTCAAATCTTGTGGGTGCTCTACTGGCAATTTATTAATATGTATCAAAACATTTTCCTTATTGGCCAGCCCAGTGGCACAGAGGGCTAAGGCACTGAATGCCTTACCTCGCAACATACCGGCGACCCGAGTTTGGGAACAAGCTAGGGCCATCGGAGGCTAGCGGGGGGGAGGGCACGGAGCTGGTTAGAGTGGCCGAAAGGCAGCTTTCCTCTCTGGGGAGGATATGGTACAGCCCTAGGTGCAGGTCTGCCTCCTGGTGGAGGCTGGGGTGTGGAACAGCTGAAGGGAGCACAGGCATTAGGCCATGGGGTGGCTGGATGGGGCAGTCACCGGGGCTGTAGTACGCATGCATGCCTCCATGCACATGCATCTCTACTCCTGGGGCCCTGGGTTAAAGGGGAAAAAATGGAGGAGGAAAAATTCCCCAGCGGCTGCATGAAGCCCAACCCCCTGAAGGCACCACTCTCAGTCCGGGCATAAGGTAAGCCCCGGTAATTCTGGGAGTCAGAGCTGGGGGGCGATTGGGCCAATGGGGGCTCCTGGGGAAGGCATATAGATCAATACAAAAAAAAAAAAAAAACATTTTCCTTATCACCCATTGTTTATTTTGACACATACACATTTACAATCACAATAATCTCAATGCATTCACATTAATCATTTTTTAAGTCCATTCAACGTTAAACATTAATTTCATAATTGTCTCTGCTTTTCTCTTTCACACACCATCAATCTTCTCGGGGTCTGGATGCATGACCAACACAACACCCCATTTCCTCTTCCACAACTCTGCTATTCTATCCGAGTTCAGGTGCTAACAAAACCTGACCCCCAGTTTATTCCACTCTTCTTCCCCACCACTTTGTCCCCTGACTTCACGTCTGGGTGCACCTTCCTTTTCTTCCCCTCTTGACCTACCCAGCCACTCACTTGCTCTGTTGCTGTCTTTTGGCAACACTTTCCTTTCTCTTTTAACCTGCACAGTCACTTCCTCCCATTGGCCTCTTCCGCCAACCCATCCCCACCTTCCTTCCACCAACTTCCATCCTCCAGTCTATCTCATCTGGCTACTCAACCCTTTGCCCCTCCCTCCCCTCCTTCCCCTTACCTTACCCCTTCTTCCCTGCCTACCTTACCTGTCCCCACCATGCATCACCTTGGGTGGGTGGGAGGGTACAAAACTAGTTCCTAGTAAAACAAGGCTGAATTCAGCCTTACTTCACCTCTTATGCCCCCTAAGGACCCTGTCTGAGGACACCTCCTCAGCTTCTGCCCCTGCCCTATCCCTACCTCTCTCCCCCTTTGTCATTTTACCACCCTGGTGACATCATAGCCCCTCCCCCTATCTTTCCTAAATCCCAGTGTGCCCAACCCCCTCCCTCTCCAGTCCGCCCACGTACCTGTGTCCTTATCCAATTTAGGTTGCCGTTCTAGAAGCAACCGCATTTATACAGTATTATGTGCCTGTGTCTCTTATGGTTATGCAATGTTCTTCTCAAGTCCTTTTTGTGCCAGTCCAACTGCTCATCTTCTTTTGCAGTTCTCTCAGCCAATTATCCTGAGAGTGCACTCTTATATAAGTGTGTCTCTTAGGGTTACAAGAAGGCATTCTGGAGTTCTTTGTGTGAGAGAACTGGGAAGTGAAGTTGAATAGTTCTGGCACACAGAGGACTTGAGAAGAACTCTTCTAACTACAAGAGACATATAAACACATTATAAATCACTTTAAAAACCTTTATTTAAAAATTAATTTGAATTTAAAATCTTTTTTTTTTCTTTGCAGAACATTAGAGAAACCTCTTTCTGTTTAGTTAGGATTTATTGTTTGACATATAGGTCATTACAATTTTACAATAACAAAAGAGAACAAAGTGTATAATACAAGGCAAGTTAAAATAAGTAAAACAGTAAATTACAAGTAGGTTAACAATATCAAACAGCACCCAGGACAGAACTGGACAGGCTGGATGTGACTTTGAAAAGGTTTGCCCACTTCATCCTGGATTTCCTCTGGTTGATGCACCATTATTTACTATACAAAAAACTTTGGGTTGGATAAATCTTGTAGAATAAAAACAACTTCATATTTTACAATTTACACACCAGGACTTGCTGTAAAAGACCCCACCCTACTTAAACAACATGTTCTAACTTTGTACATTACATGGTGACCTGAGAACAGCACACAATTTGGAATTCAAAACACCAGTGCTGAGAACAGTAAAAGGGAACTCTACCATTATTAATCTTGGGCCTAGAGCTTGGAACGGTCTGCCAGCTAAATTAAAATCTAAGGAAGTAGTACCCTGGAGTATGATAAAAGAATGGATGCTAAATGAATTTTCACACCCTAGAGTTGTTGTTAACTTTGTGTTATGTATCATAACAAGGTATGTATTTAAAATATGTAAAATTGTATTTTTAAATGTTTTTGTAATATGTGTTGATTATTTATATAATGTATGAATGCTGGACCCCATTGTAAATGAGTTTGCTCAACTGAGCTATCCTTTTCTTGGAAAAATTCAAGAATAAACTTTTACAAACAAACAACTACCCAAACACTGCCCCAGGGGCAGCCAACAGGAAACAACCATAATGGCACTGCCCCAGGGGCACAGGGGCAGCCAAAGTAACAAACTACACAAGCACTGCTCAAGGGGCAGCCCATGGGAACCAATTTCACAGGGACTGCCCAAGGGGCAGCGCCACTAGACAAAAATAAAGGCACTGCCCCAGGGGCAGCCCACAAGAATGAGCTACCCAGGCACTGCCCAAGGAGCAGCGCACAGGAAAAAAAACATCCAGCCACTGCCCCAGGGGCAGTGCCAGTTATCAATCATCTTGGCGCTGCCCTGGGGCAGTGCTTTGGTTGTTGTTCTTTTTGGTTGCCCTGGGACACTGCCTGGGTAGTTGGTTCCTGGGGCTGTCCCCAGGGTAATGCCTGGTTGTTTTTTTCCCATGGACTGCCCCTGGGGCAATGCCTGGATAGTTGGTTCCCGTGGGCTGCTCCTGGGGCAGTGCTTGAGTAGTTGATTTCAGTTGTCTGCCCTGGGGCATTGCTGTAATGGTTGATTACTTGCGCTGCCCCTGGGGCAGTGTCTTGATAGCCAATAACATTGTGGACTTGCACCAATAGGATTTGCAGGTTGGAGAAGCTACAGGGTGTGGGGGGGGGGGTATCACTGCCTTGAGGTTTGGCTTCAGGCCAAAAAACTTACTCAGCTTTACACTCAGTTCCTTGCCCCCAAGATGCATTACCTTGCACCTTTTGGGGGGTTAAATTTCAGCTGCAACATCCTCAGCCATTTTTCCAGATTTTCAGGTATTTCTTTATGGTCCTTATCCTATCCCCTGTGTCTGTTCTGACTTCCAGAAACTTTAATGTCATCAGAGAAGATGGGCATTATTCCCCGAACCTCCTCCCCTAAATCACAAATAAATATATTAAAGAGAACTTGTCCTGTAATCGATCTCAGTCTGGGTCACCCTACTCTGACCTCCATTTCCCCGGAGGGCTCCACATTTAGTAGCAGGCTATGAAGAAGCAGAAAGGGCTTCTGACCTGATAGAGAAGAGAGGGCTTCAGAGGTGAATACTACTCAACCCCAGAACCATTCAAAAAAAAAAAAAAAAACTGTCTTCCTTCAGCCACCCCAACGTCACGGAAACGACATACAGAAGATTATGTTCAAAAGCATCCGGCACAAAACCCCTTATATAAACCACTGATAGAGGAACTCAGAACTCCAAAAGTTTGCAAACCAGCTGCAATGAATGTTTTCTGGCTTCTAATGCTCATGCTTGTCACAAGTGAGTAAAGACATCTTTATAAAGTGCAGTTCAAGTTCTGAGCCACTGAGGGACTCGTTCAAGTCGACCCAACTATATGTGTAAAAAATATGACTCCACAAAAACAAAATGCTGCACCTCAGCTGGTCTTTACTGGGTATATGAATTATAAAAATATTGTCGCTTGGTTTTCACCTTTTATTTGTAGGAATCTGTTTACAGCTTCATTTCATTGTCATTACAATATGAGAGGCGCATTATGAACTTTAATTGAAATTCCCCTACCCATTGATTCATGCAGGCTTATGATAATTATGCTTTAGTGTTGTCTAAAAACTCTATAATGTAATTTGAGTCTTCATAATCTTGTTGTCTGCTTTTCTACTATAGGTACAGAGGAGCAGCTCACGGTCAATCAGTTTCCCAGCACCATTTCCACCCGCCCGGGCGGCTCTCTTAAGGTGATGTGTGAGGTGTCGGGCTACGCTACCCCTACTATTCTGTGGTACCGGCAGTTTAGCTCAGGAGGACCACAGCTTATGTTCATGTCGGTAGGTACCGGGATGGTGGACCCTCCTGCCTTGGACCATTTCACCGCTACCAGGCCCAACAACTCACATTTGATCCTGGAAGTGCAGGGTCTCCTGATCAATGACTCGGCTGTGTACTACTGTGCTGGGAGTACCCACAGCGGAGTAAGAGACTGACGTCGCCTTACAAAAACTGACAGATGGAGCACATGACAGCAGGCATGACTGTCATGTCTGAAGTAGTTGATGTCAAGCAAGTCATGCTCATCAAAAAAAAATATTCTTATTTCTCCATGTCCACTTTCTTTGGCTCCCCCTCTCTCTCCTTTTCTTTGCCCAGCTCCCTTTCTCTCCCTTCCTGTACCCTTCCTCTCTCTTCCCACAAAAAAAAAAAAGAAAAAACTAACAAAAGAACAAATAACAGTAGTAGATATTTCTTTTTTTTTTCTAGAACGATATGCTCCTACCTGCCTTTGCTCTCATTGGCTGCTTGTTTGATAACTGCATAAGAATTAAATTATTTACGGATCACTGCCTAATAGTAATAAACATATATGGCACAGTGTTAACTGGGGGGAGCTCTTCCCCGAGCCCCGGTGAAGCCATACAGTCATGTTTAATTTGGGGGAAGGGGTAGTTTAAATCATTCTGCAACTTTTCCTAAACACGAACAGACAACGAGTACTGCGAGCATATTAAAATGTGGCATAGCATATTTGATAATGTAGTTGCCAGCTTCGAGAAAGTACAGAAACTGTTTGTTATGATGACATTGTACATTATAATGTTCAGTTTGCACTCAATGTGTATAAATTACATGCAATCTTTTTTCCCCTTAAAGGGCTAGTACAGGTCTTCTAACACGTCTTGGTACGGTATATGAAAAATAGATATGCATCAGCAAAGAAAAGACCATACATGTATTATGTTAAACACAAACAAAATACAGTGGTTGTTTTACACCAGCTGATACGTGATGTGCACTGTAGGAGCGTCCCCCACTCCCCCTTCTCACCCCACCCTCCGACCTGCAGGGTGGAGCGAACAGGCTTTTACTGTTCAGGAATCGCTCATTCTCGGCGCACTTCAGTGTCGATTCCCTTGTTACCAGTTTAACATTTAGTATCTCTACAGACAATGTATGGGGTTTATATATTAATTACCATGGTGGTTATATTTCACTGTAAGTCTGGCATACAATCGCATGATTGGTAGAGTGAAACTACCATTTAAAAAAAGTTGGAATCACATACTTTCTTCCTTTCTTCCTTCCTTCCTTCTTTTGAGTTTTTATTTGTTTTATGGATTTCTGACTAATTTTCCTCATTTTCAGAAATGTGGCGTCTATTGAGGTTATGGGTGTATTAGCACACGTCTCTCCCTCTCTCCCTCTCTCCCTCTCTCTCTCTCGTGTCATTCCCTTTTCTTCCTTGAAATACGTAGTTTTTTTATATTGTGCTGTTATTCACTTTTTAAGAGTATTATGTATGTTTTGCTGTTGTATAGGTGGAATCTCAGAGACTATAATCCGTCAGTCTCCAGGGTTTCTCTCTCGGTTTGCATCTCAGTCAGCACGGATGGATTGTTCGGTGGAGGGCTATGAAGCTCCCTACATGTACTGGTACCGACAGTCACCCAGAGGGGAGATCGAAATGATGTTTTTATCGAGAGCTGTTAACTCAGTGGATGACAGCCCTGTGGAAAAATTCAAAGCCAGCCGGACCACAAAGCAAAACTTCACTCTAGAAGCAGAAAGTCTGAGCGCGAACGACACCGCTGTGTATTTCTGTGCTTGGAGTATCACGCTGACAGAGGCGGGTGCAGTGCCTTATCAAAAACTGCACCCCACCATTCTCTTCCTACTTTAATCTTTCTAGCTCCATGCTTTTCTCCCCCCTCTTCCTTCCTCTTCGTTTCTACACACAATCTTTCTGTTCCTCTGTCTTCTTCTCCCCTACAGACCTATTATCAAATGGCCTACACTAACAACTTGATCCTTTAAGTGTTCCTCCTTGCAAATATTACTCTAATTCCTGACTGTAAACATTGTTTTGTTTGTTATGCTTTGCCTCCCATTGCCCCTTCCCCACAGGATGCATCTGGAAATGAGCTGCTGCTCAGCTCAGTATGTCTTTGCTGGCCAAACTTTTGAGATAAATACATCAATCAATCAATCAGTACTTACATAAAGAAATAATACTGCAAACTGTCACAAACAAAACATTAAGGACTATTTTCCTAAGCAAACACAGTATTTTCTATATTTATTTTTATAATTTTTATATTTCCTATAGTAATGAAACATGCATATGAAATGTAAATATTAAATAGTAGCTGACATATTCAAAGGGACTGCACCTGGTGCAAATGAGTTGCCAGCACAACCCCAGGAATGTGCCCTGGGGCAATATTCAGAGGAGCGCCAGGGCCAAAGATAGTGTATGCGGGCCTCTCCAGGGGGCATGCTCATGCATACGTGGCACATCCTGATATTCAGCCCAGGATGTGCCTGGTGCATATGCCTGCACAACCCTGGGATGCGTAGCACACCTGGGCTCCAAGTTGAGCCTGCAGAAAACAGCTCAAATGGTGATCACCCACAGGTGAGCTGCTGCACTGCAAGGTGCAACACAGCAGCCACCAGCCATTGGTGGCCACCTGCCCACCCAGTATGCTGTGCAGAAGCACCCACATCTTTCCTGGTGGTCTAGTGGACCCCCTACCCTCCCCATAGTCCTGATCACCATAATAGAAATGTAGACATCCTCCCTGGTAGTCTAGTGGCACCCCCTCCCTCCCGAGGCTACGATCCCCATGAAATAAATATTGAAAGCTCCCTGGTAGTCTAGTGATCCCCCACCCCTCCTGTAGCTGTGATGCCCATAAATTAATATTCGTACTTCCCTGGTAGTCTAGTAGTAACCCTCACCCAGCCCGTATCTCCAATCACCCATGTGGGCACTGACAATATATCCCTGGTGGTCCTGTGGCACTCCCAGCCACACAGGATCCCCTGCCCATCCAGCTCCCCCCCCATCATTGGGGGCAGCAGCAAACCCACCTGCATACCACTGCATCTGCCCACCAAATGACAGCGTACAGTAGCAGCTGTAAGTCCACACACTGTGGACCAATGGGCTTGCAGTGCATCTTGTCGTAGTCATTCACAAATAAGTGAATGAAGTCATTCATTCATGCAGGTGGATGTGCTGTTGTCCATTAATGATGGGGGGGAGCTAGGTGAGCTGGGAGTCCTGTGTGGGTGGGGGGTGACACTGGACCACCAGGGATATATTGTCAGTGCCCACACTGGTGATTGGGGATATGGGCAGGGTGGGGGTTACCACTAGACTACCAGGGAAGAATGAATATTATTATATGGGCATCACTGCTACAGGAGGGGTGGGGGGACCACTAGACTACCAGAGGGCTTTCAGTAATTATTTCACAGGGATTGGAACATCAGGAGGGAGGGGGATGCCACTAGACTACCAGGGAGGATGTCAATATTCATTGTTCCATGATCGGGGCTACAGGGAGGGTGGAGAATGCTGCTAGACCCCCTCTGGCAGCACCACATGCTGTGCACTGTGCCATGTGCATTTTGCTGGCCTGCCCTGCACAATGTATGCAAATGGGGCCGTCTGGGGGGGGATACACCTGCGCATTGTATTTGCGCGGTGCGCATTACCTGATATATTCAGAGGAGATGCGCCATTGCTCATTTCTTTTGAATATATCCCTGGGTTTCACCAGTGCAACACAGTTGCACTGCACTTCCACACACACCATTGCTGGGCACAACTCTGAATATCTAGCCTGTTGAATTTTGCATGTCTTAAATATATGGGTGAGGATATGCAAACTCCATCCAGAAAGGGCACAAGTGGATGCTCTGCGTAACTGAGTTGCGCTGGAGCACAAACTTGCTATATTCAAATGAGATGCACAATCATACACCTCTTCTGAATATAGCAACAAATGTGGGTGGTGCAAATGGTGGCTGCCAAAGATGTGCTGGTGCATCCCCCGAGCAGTCTAAATACCTGGAATGGGGATATGCTAGGCAAAATTTCCACATATTTATTTATTTATTTGTATTTCGGATTACACCTTTTCATATATTCCTGACACATATTCAGACTGCAACATGCAAATGGGACCATTAGTCATGCAAGGCACAAATGGGGCTATTTACATGTCATTATAGCCCCATTAGCATGTCCTGTGCAAGGATGCACCCTGCAAGTAGACACCAACCCATAGTCCCTGGTAGTCTAGTGACCCCCCTTCCAACCCTGAGACCCAAACATAAAAATAGTACAATAGTTACATGTTTTCCCTGATAGTCTAGTGACTCCCCTCCCTACCCCGAATCCCTGATCGTATCATATTAGACAAGTTGAATGTTTCCTGGTGGTCCAGTGGCCCCTCTCCTGTCACCATACACAGATCACAGTGTGGAGTAAGGTATAGTAATATTCCCAGGTAGTTTAGTGCCCTCCATCACCGAGTATAAATTAAAATAAGTCAGTCCATTTTCCTTATAGTCTAGTGCCCCCCCCAGCCCTGAGCATCAAATAGAATAAATCTGTCCCTTCCCTGGTAGTCTAGTGCCCCGCACCCAGCCCTGAACACAGTTTGCAAATTCAGAATACAGTGTAAAACTCCTCCTTGGTAGTCCAGTGGCACCCCCACCCCCACCCACTCTGGACCCCACAGCACACCCCGTTCCCTCTTCCCTGCAGTGGCATACAGATTGTTGGGCAGCAAAACCCACCTGCACACCTCCAGGGCTGCCTCCCCAACTGAGCTGTCACAGAATGTCAGCTTACAGTATGCACTGCAATACCATTGGTTGACACTGTCGACCAATGGGCCTGCAGTGTGTACTATGAGCTTTCATTTGCAAGACATTTAGTCTTGAATGTGCATACACTTTACCCATTCAGGTGCCAAAATATCACAAATGTATATTTTGTATCATAAATTCTGAAAACATTCGTAGACGGTCAGGATTGCTCATTTCTAAACATTCTGTGTACTCTTACAACCAGAAGAGGGCATCTCATGCACATAGTTCTAAAATTCTGAAGTGCTAAGTTCAGTTGGCAAAGTCTGTTTCCCACCAAAGAGATTTTCTAACATTCTGCAAAGTGAAATTTTTGATTTAAAATTCAAATTTTATTTTTAAACAAAGATCTTTAAAGTTATTTATACAGTAATATGTGCCTGTGTCTCTTATGGTTATGCAATGTTCTTCTCAAGTCCTTTGTGTGCCAGTCCAATTGCTCTTCTTCTTTTGCAGTTCTCTAAGCCAATTATCCTGAGAATGCACTCTTAAGCAGTGTTTACATGGCAGCAGCACTCCCAAATCTTTGCGTGCGGGAACTGAGAAGTGAAGCTGAACAGTTCTGACACACAGAGGACTTGAGAAGAACTCTTGTAACTAACTACAAGAGGCAGATAAACACATTATAAATCACTTTAAAAACCTTTATTTAAAAATTAATTTGAATTTTAAATATTTTTTTTTCTTTGCTCAACATTATAGAACCCACTTTGTGTTTAGTTAGAATTTATTGTTCGATCTTTAGGTCGCTGCGATTTTATAATAACGAAAGAGAACAAAGTGTATAATACAAGACAAGTTAAAATAAGTAAAACAATAGACCACAAGTAGGTTAACAGAATATCAAATGGCATCAATCAGTTAATTAAAATATACACCTCTAGTTAGTTAGACCCTAGGTTTATGTCTAGCATTAATCACAGGAAACACAGAAGAAGCAGGACAGAGAGCTGTACCAGTTAAGGCAGAAGGAAGCAGGGAAGGAAATCAGAATAACAAAGGCCCAAACTGAGGAAAAGATAGCCAACTCAGTTAAGAAGGGGGATAAAACCTTTTATAGGTACATCAGCGAGCGTAGAAAGACAAAGGGAGGGATAGTGAGGCTGAATAGAATGAACGGTGGGTGGGCAGAGGGGGACAGTGAAAAAGCAGGGATACTGAATGAATATTTCTGCTCGTATTCACAAAGAGGAGGGGAGTCCTAATCCAATTAACAGAAGCACTCTTGATAGGGGTCGATCCCAGTCCTTTCACAGAAGAAAGGGTTCTGCAAGAACTCCTAAACTGAAGGTGGACAGAGCAATGGGTCCTGATGGAATTCACCCCAGAATTCTAAAAGAATTAAGGTAGGAACTAGTGAAACCACTGGCTACTCTTTTAATAAATCATGGAGGATGGTGTGTACCGAGGACTGGAGGAAGGCGGATGATTCCCTTCACAAAAGTGGGACCAAGACAGAGGCGAAACTACAGACCTGTCAGTCTGACCTCTGTGGTAGGGAAAGTGATGGAGTCACTTCTGAAGGAAAGAATAGTTGAGTACCTAGAGGCCAGTGGGGCACAGGACCCAAGGCAGCATGGGTTCACAGCGATGAAGGTCATGTCAGACGAATCTAATAGATTTCTTTGACTGGGTGACCAAAGTAGTAGACCAGGGAGGGGCTGTGGACATGGCCTACCTAGACTTTAGCAAGGCATTTGACACAGTCCACACAAAGATTAATAGTCAAATTAACCAGCCTGGGAGTGGGTCCCAGGGTGGTAACCTAGGTAAAACATTGGCTGCACAACAGGACACAGAGGTAATTGTAAATGGAGTCCACTCTGGAAAGAAAGGGGGTTACTAGTGAGGTACCCGCGGGGTTCAGTATTGGGTCCAGTCCTTTAATGTCTTCATCAGTGACATTGCAGAGGGACTGGAAGGAAAAGTATGCCTTTTGCAGATGACACAAAGATCTGCAACAGGGTTGATACACAAGGAGGAGGAAAGGATGAGAAGGGACTTGGCAAGGTTGGAGGAATGGTCAGAAGTATGGCAGCTAGGTTCAATGCAAAGAAGTGCAAAATAATGCACCTGGAAACAAGAACCCAGGAAGAATACACAATCTCGGGGGTAGTAACAACAACAAAAAAGAATGTGACCTGGGGTAATCATATCAGATGACCTTAAGGTTAGCAAGCAACGTGAAAGGCAGTAGGGAGGACTGGGGTATACTGGGATGCATAGGGAGAGGCATCAGCAGCAGAAAACAGGAAGTTGTTATCTCTCTTACAGACAGTTGGTGAGACCCCATCTGGAGTACTGCATCCAGTTCTGGAGACCCCATCTCCAGAAGGACATAGACAGGATAGAGGTGGTCCAGAGGAGGCAACTAAAATGGTGCAGGGTCTGCAAGAGAAGCCGTATGAGGAGACTAAAGGAGCTTAATATGTATACCCTTGAGGAAAGAAGGGAGAGGGGACATGATAGAAACTTTAAGTACCTCAGTGGAATCAACAAAGTCCCAGAGGGTAGCATCTTTCAGAAAAGAGACATGCAAGAACAAGGGGACACAATTTAAAGATGGGGGGCGGTTCAGGGCAATGTGAGGAAGTATTATTTCACAGAGAGGTAGTGGATGCATGGAACAGCCTTTCTGAGGAGGTTGTGGGGTCTAAAACTGTGGGAGAATTTAAGAATGCATGGGACAGACATAAGGCAATTCTTGTGGAGGGTAGGAAGAAATAGGCTGTTGGTTAACTAGGATCTGCGGCCTATCCTGTAGGTAGGGAAATGGGCAGACTAGATGGGCCAAGTGGTCCTTATCTGCCGTTAAAGTCTATGTTTCTATGTTTCTATGTTAATCATCTCATTAAATCCTAAAGTACCTTCAGACCAATCTAGCCTGCTCCAAGTAATTCATGTTGATATAATAAAGACTATAATTACCTGGGTCCAGATAATTCCAGCTCAGAATCATGCCACAGAGACAAATTCCCTAGTAACATTAATATGGCTCCAATTCCTCAATTCTCTTGATGTGCTTAAGCCATGACTAAATACCTAAATTCTTCCATTAGCTGAATGGGTCCAGGGTGAAATGATTCATTCCAGTACATTGGCTGCCATCTAAGACTCCCCTAGTATGCAGACAGCACAGCCTAGCCATGCCCCACCCCAAACCACAAACCAGTCCAAAACCAACACTCAGTGTGCTCCATTAAGTAAACGAGTGCCAAACCAAAAAGCACCCATTTGGTCCCATCCCAGATTACTCTGTCCCAAGAAAAGTTTGCCCTACCTGGTAACACCATGTCCTATCTGTATCCTCCCAATAGCCCCTTGCACACGTTGATTTTGGGGCAGGTCCAACAGGGATACAATGCAGTGCATGCTGGTCCATATCCCCCCAACCACCCCTTGTCCAGCCACTCCTGTCAGTTATTCTTGAGCCACATGTTAGGACTCCATGCCTGAGGCAAGCTCACTTAGTATGGGTCATTTTATCCTTTAGACTGGAATCCAATAGCCACAGACTGGCTGAACCAAATGCTTCCCACTCTGCACACCCTCATGGACCCTACTAGTTGCTGTCAGTGGGGTCCTGTAGCAGCATTACTCCCACACCTGCAGGTCATCCTTCAGTCCACCCCAATATTGCACCAGACTGCATCTCACCAATGGTGCCCTATACATTCATTAATGTCAACATTCCAAGCATATCCACTATCTAAAGATGCTGCTGAGTTAATGTTCATAAAAGCAAAATTCTAGGACTAGGCTCAAAAACAAACACATCTACAGTATCTATTCTCATAACATGTAACAAAACCCACTCAGTATCTCAAGAAGCTCATTTCATAGGATCACTATAATCAAATAACTATGCTACATTAAAAATAAATAAATACATAGATATAAATATCAGAGCAATTAGAGACTGACAATACACATTCTGGCATCATATTCAGTACTACACTTGAATGTACCTGTCAAATTTTGATATGCATGCATATGACTCCAAAACTCAGCCAAGACAATTCATAGACTATCTTAGTCTAGGAGTAACATCAATTTTCTCAAAAAATACATACTTATGCAATAGAGGCAGTCCAATAATATTAAGTGAAGTCCATTAATGCTCCATATTTGCTATATCCTGTGACCCATCCAACTTTTAAAATTGCCTCTTTCTCAGTTACCTTTTTAAATCTAGACATTTTTAAATTATAACCCCCCTGGTATAGTCACTTGTTCAAAGCACACCTTGGCTCAGTCAGAGTTTAGGGAGGACATAACAGAGACAGTAACAGTTTAGGGAAGTTTTTATAATAGACAATCAGTTAGATCAGCCAGTCAAACATAACATTACCCCACAAGAGGGAAATAGTTTATCTCTGATATCCACATTCTACTTTTCAAAAAAATACCTCTGTAACAAGTATTTACACCTTTTCTTTCTTGAATAAAGACAATTGTAAAATTCTAAAGCAGAAAGTGTTTCAAAAACAGGCTCCTCGCTCTGGGAGTCCTCATTTTGTGCTTTCTTATCCCCAAATAAATTGTAGGTCAGAAAGAAAGGCCTATTCAAAGAGCCAGAATGACCGCACAAATAAAAAGGTGGAAGCAATACCTCTTGTGTGGCTACTAATTAATGTGGAATTAAATAAGCCACATTTATATCATAACCTCTCACCACGACTCCTGCAATTTCCTTAATTAATTTTTAATAGGTTTTCATTCTTCTCTTAAAGGAGTCCCTGTCTCCAATATCTCCCGGAGCTAAAGGTGAAGAATATCTCCCATCACAATTTGAGTTAGAATGGTTGGATAACCTGTATAAAAGGCAAAGAGACAAATGCTCCACTGAGTGCAGTAAACTTTGGTCAGCTAAAATATTACCAAAATCCTGTATGCCAAGGCAGTGCTGGCATACCTTTTGGCACTGTAGATTGAGCAGGGAACTTAGCATGAATGTATGCTCCTATGAATCTCCAAATCTTTGCGAACAGACTTCTGATTCTGGTTTCTTATGTAAAATCCGAGACCAGTTTAGTCATTGTCCAGTATTCCGCCGTTCACTCATCTAATCCTGTTCTCATCTCCCTCTTGCCTTACACCTGAAACTGATCATACAAATCACTCTCTAAGTTCAGTAAGTAGTGTCTATCAAGAAATTCAATCCCATGTCCCCTAGGAAAACCTATCGTACCTGTTAATTTCTGTAAATTCACCCATCAGCACTACATAGTGCAAACACTCCAGTTTCTGTTCTTCTGGCTTAACTCACTTCTCTCTTCCATCCAGATTTTGTTTGTTTGTTAAAATGCCAACCGTGCAGTGTGCTGTGGCACTCTGACCAAACTCTTCTTGTGCAACTTCAAACCATGGCCCCATAGTACAAAGGGACACTGCACAGCTTAACCAAATCAGGATGACTTTTGCTATTACTAAAAAAAAAAAAAAAGAGCTCAAAACTGATGCCAAAAGCAAAATAAACATTTACATGAGGAGATGGGGTAGGAGAATGTGGAGCGGAGCCGCATTGCAGCCATCTTGCTGCTCTGTCACCTCCCAACCCCTTTGTGGGAAATGGACTGTGCCAACCAAACAGAACTTTAGAATTTTATAACTATGTGCATAAGACACCCTCTTATGGCTATAAAAGTACCTGGAATATTAAGAAATAAACTATTCTGATTGACTAAGAATGATGTCATTTACTATTATGTGTATACAGTGCAAGTATGACTTCTGCCACTAGGGGTCACCCTTGTGCCAAGTATCCTACAACAACCCCTTAAGTGTCTCTACACAAGGTTTTGACAAGCGTTTGCTACCTTCTGATAACTGCAGTATACCAGACACCAAGCCACATACTCAGATACAATGAATTCATTGAAAGGTATGTTGTAGTTACAACACCTTGTGTGATATATATTTTGTTGACAAAAATGTGAGGTTGAACTATGGGCAAGTTGTCTTGATATCATTACTTGGGAAGCTGCTGGAGACTGTCATAGGCAAGGTCATTGTTGCACAAGTGTCCTGGAAATCATGGAAATAATAGATACCATGAGTTTTGCAACTTACCATAATATCACAGTGATTTTTGCAATTTTTCAAGACAATACAATGGTGTTTAGAATGTCTATTTCAACATCATAGTATTTTGTATTTTCCATGACAAGCTAATGATTATGTGTCTCATCTTCACACCATGCTTGGCTCCCATTGTTCCCTGGGTAGACTTCTGGAGACTGCACACAAATCCATTATCTTAGTCAGCTGGCAGCTGCATTTGCTACCACCACTAGGAATAGTCTCAGATTGTAGTTTTCCAAAAAAATGACATCTTTGCTGATGTGTTTGTGTAGTGGTAGTTTGAAGAACACACAGTCTATCTATGACATTTCGTAACTTTACATAGAGGATAATGCCTGATGTACAGGTAATAACCATGGTGTAATCACTTCAAGTGGTTGCTAGGGCATCAATAAACCTTGAAAGTGCAGCTTGAGTGGTTTATCATTGCCCTAGCAACCATGAGAGGTAATTACACCATGGTTATCACCTTTACATCAGACATTGTTATTTATAGTGTATGGGACTTGACATGAGAAGTTACCCCCCCCCCCCCAGACACAAGTAATGTAGCCTTAGCTTATTAATGAATCTGCACTACAGCCATATGATTGTGTAGAAAAACCATTTATTAGGATACATGGACTGAATGACAGTGGGCCAAAATAGCAACAGAGTTAAAATCTCTATCATACATGGACAGTTTGCTAGACTCAATAACAGTAAACTGTGACAAGTGGAATGTTATTTGAATACTGTACTAAGACTAACAATCACATTCTTGGTGTGTAGCCTACTGAATAACACTGGCATTCCGTTTTTGTAAACTCACTGCTATGACATAGATGAGAGGGGTTTATAAGGTTCTGACACCACAATAGTGGGCTTACAAGGTTGTAAACAGCTTACTTTCAGTGGGTAATAAAGGCTACCCATAAGTTATAATGGCATCATGGCTCCAGCCATTCAGACCATGATAATACCATAATTATCTGCACAATGTACAATGACAATTACACAGCCTTAGTCATTAGAAACAAAATTGTTAAACACTTTCAAAACTATCTAACTAACATAAAAAAATCCTTGGACTTGATTGTCCAGTATGGATTCTCTAGAGAATCATGCCGAACATGTCCTTTTGCCTTTTTGGAAACTGTCACTAAGGAAATAGATTAGGGAAACTGATGAATGTTGTGCCTCTGGACATCACTCAGTGAAGGATTCAGTACTAAACTGGTACCTAGTTCATAAACTAGAGAATCTGGACATTACTGGTGTTTTAATGAAATCAGTTAAAACTCTTTGCAGGATAAGAGAAAAAGAGAAATAATAAATGATAACTAATAAACAATAAAACAAGCTTGCTAATTATACCAAGATAGGAAGAGTTGTTATGTTACAGCAGGATATAAATTATAAGGATCTGGCTAAGTTGTGAAAATGGGATGCAAAATAAATGTACTTTACTGTCGAAAACTCCAAAACTATGGGGGGGGGGGGTTAAAAGAGTTTAAATATGTAAAATACAACCTGAACAGCATGGAAATTGCTAAAACCAGGCAAGGAAAAAGTCATGAGTGTAGTGATTGGCAGTATCATAAAAGTGCAGGAGCAGTGGGAGGCAGCAGCTAGGAAGGCAAAGAAAATCATGGCATGATTAAAGGAGGACTACAGTCAACATTTACAAAACAAGCATTTGTCAATGCTGAATGTTTGCTTGCTGGCATTAGCAGTGGAAGTGCAGGAGTTAGGCAGATGCAATATAGGAATGGCACTGAAGTATTGAACTGATGTCAACTCCACCCTCACTCTGCAGAGCTGAACAGGCATTGGGGTGTGCCTTTGGGTCATTGCCCATGACGGTCATGACATTTCACCTCACCCTACCCTTCAGACACTGACAAGTGTCGAGGTGTGTCTTGGGGTTTTTGGGCTTTACATTCACCTCATTCCATAAGGAAATATGCTGAAATGGGCACAGTATAGGAGAATGGGGTGAACTCTGGGGGC
Organism: Neoceratodus forsteri; assembly: GCA_016271365.2. NCBI lineage: Eukaryota > Metazoa > Chordata > Ceratodontiformes > Ceratodontidae > Neoceratodus > Neoceratodus forsteri. The sequence goes on along the minus strand of CM028138.1, from coordinate 709,071,266 downwards.
AAAAGGTCTAAGGCACACCTCGATGCCTGTCACTGGCTGCAGGGTTGGGGTGGAATGGCATGAGCATTACTGTCGACAATTCCAAGTCACACCCCAGACACCTGTCAGTCCCTACAGGGTAGGGCGTTATCATCAAAAACCCTAACGCCCTGGGCGTTTCTTGGTATTTTTACTCCAGGTTTTCCATATGGGCTGTTTGTGACCCCACCACATGAACAGTGACACTATCAGTTCATTAGGTGAAAGGTGAAAGGTGATTTTGCACAGTGACTGTGCCATTTGGTGCCACAGGTGCAAAAACACATTTCAAACAGGATATAAAAAGTGACAGGTGTACTGTTCATGAGGAGGTGTAAAAAATGGCATTGTTGAAAATCTGGAGTGAAAATATACAAAAACTGGTGGTCACGAGCATGCGTAAAACTGTGCAGTGTACACCTGTAATGTAATTAGTTTGGCGATTTTTTATGGCAGATTTTCAACATGGGCATTTTGGGACCTCCACTCATGAACAGTGTCACCGTGATTTTCATAATCTGTCCCAAACATTAATTTCCCACAGTGACCGCTAGTTTGCGCTGGAAGTGCGAAAACACAGTTTGGCCAGGGTGTGAAAAATGACAGCTGTACTGTTCATAAGGAGGTGAGGAAAAATGTCAATGCTGAAAATCTGGACTGCAAATATTACAAATTCATGAACTTACGAGGGTACATGGAAATTGCACAATGCATGCTCATAACAGAGTCATTTTATGGACTTTTGTCACCAGATTTTCAACATAGCCATTTAACACCTCTGCTCATGAACAGTGTCAGTATGATTTTCTTAATGTGCCTCGAGCACTGATTTTGCACACCGACCATGCCAATGTGCACTACATGTGTGAAAACACATTTTGGGCGAGATATGAAAAATGACAGCTGTACTGTTATTAAGGAGGTGTGGTAAAATGGCAATGTTGAAAATCTGGAGTGAAAATATTAAACATTCTCAAAGTTATGAGCGTGTGTAGGAACTGCGAAACGCATGCTCATAAAACTGTCATTTTGGGGAATTTTTTCACCAAATTTTCAACATAGAGTTTTTGGGGGGCCTACCTCATGAACTGTGAGACTGTTGTTTCATTACTCAGTCCCGAAAGGTGGTTTTGTGCAGTGACCTCGAAATCACCTTTCAGGACCAAATACTAACATACTAACATACTAAAATGCCAGCAGAATAGGCCTAACGGTCTTTCGTGTCTGCTCGTTTGGTCAGCCCCCACCCTGGGTGCTGACCTTGCTGTCCCCCTCGCCTTCTCTGGCTTCTCCCTTCCCAGTTCCGGATATTCTTGCTGCATTGGATTTTGCTTCCAGAACCCTTCCCTGTACCTGTCCACCCCTCTTGAACCCCTCCACTGTCTCTGCCTCCACCAGCCCCTAGGTAGTGCATTCCATGGCTCCACCACCCTCTCAGTGAAGTAGCACCTCCTCCTTTCTCCCCTGAATCTTCCCCCTCCAGCTTCCACCCATGCCCTCTAGTGGCCCCCTCCTCCTTCCTTCGAAGCACCCTGACTGTTCCTCCCCATTTACCCTCTTCATGTACCTGAAGACCTCTATCATGTCCCCGGTCCCTTCTCTCTTCCAATGTGTACATATTTAGCTCTTCGAGCATCTCCTCATAGGTCCTGTCCCCCAAGCCCCAAATAATTTTGGTTGCCTTCCTCTGGATCCTCTCCAGGAGGTTAATGTCCCTCTTTAAGTGTGGCCTCCAAAACTGCACGCAGTACTCCAGGTGCGGCCTCACCAAGCAGTTATACAGAGGGAGTATCACTTCCCTCCTTCTGGAGGTGATCCCCCTAGCGATGCATCCCAGAATTCTGTTGGCCTTGGCTGCTGCCCTCCTACAAGTCTCAGAGTTGTTCATCTTGACATCCACCACCACCCCCAGGTCCCTCTCAGCCATTGAGACTTGTAGTATTTCCCCAGGGTGTACACTTGGCCTGGGTTTCTGGCCCCCAGGTGGAGTACCTTGCATTTCCCTGCATTGAACCTCAGCTTCCACTTTCTAGACCATCTTTCCAGAGCCTCCAGGTCCCCCTGCAGGGCCACCCTCCCCTCCTCCCCATCCACCACCGCCCCCAGTTTCAAGTCATCTGCAAAGAGACTCATCTCACTCCTTATTCCTGTCCTTATGTCAGATAGGTAGGCGTTGAACAGAAGGGGCCCAAGGACTGATCCCTGTGGGACCCCACTAATGACCCTCCTTGGGGATGAGACTATCCCACCAACTACGACCCTCTGGGTCCGGTCCTGGAGCCAATTGCCTATCCATCTGATCATCTGGTTTCCCACCCCCATTTCTCCTAGCTTATCCAACAGGCCCACGTGAGGAACAGAGTCAAATGCCTTGCTGAAGTCTAGAAAGAGGACATCCACTGGTCTGCCCAGGTCCAAGGCACTTGTCACCCAGTCATAGAACTCCACCAGGTTTGTCTGACACAATTTCCCAGGATGAATCCATGCTGTCTATCGTCCAGGCACCCTGACTTATCAGGTCCCCCCAGCCTCTTCTTGACAATGCCCTCCATCACCTTGCCCACCACCGATGTCAGGCTGACAGGCCTGTATTCCTGCCACCTCCTTGATCCCCCCTTGTGGATGGGCACTACATGCGCCACCTTCCAGTCTTGGGGCACCCACCCTGTCCTCAGAGAGATGGTGAAAAGCTCTGCCAGGGGTTTCGCCAGGACATCTGCAAGTTCCTTCAGCACTCTAGGATGTAATTTATCCGGCCCCGGTGCTTTCTCCGTCTTAAGGGAGCTGAGGGCTTCCCTCACTCTCTCTGCTGTGATTTCCACTTCTGGTACCTCTTCTCCCTGCTTAGCCCTCCCTCCACCTGCCAGTGATGCCTCCCCTCTCCCCAGACCTGCCGATCGGTAAGGGTCCCCCCTCCTCATTATCTCTGTCTCCTCCCATGTATGATGCAGCATCCCCATTTTCCCTGGTGAAAACTGAGGTGAAGTACTCATTTAGTACCTCAACCTGCTCCCGGGTCTTGTGCCCATCTCTCCCTGATTTAATCCTGCTAATCTGCCCCTTCACCCTTCGTCTTTCCCCAATGTATCTAAAGAACCCTTTTCCCTCTCCTAATTTCCCTGGCCAGGTTCTGCTCCTTCCTTGCATGCTTCGCCCTCACCACTCTAGTGGTCCCTTCTAGCCATCACCTCCTACTCCCTCGATCCCTTTCACCCTTGAGCACTTGAATTTCTTATAGGCTGCTTTCTTTCCCGCACCACCTCCTGGACCTCCCTGGTCCACCAACAGGGTTTTGGGCCCCTACCGCATTTCGTCTTACTCTTGCACAGGTGCTGGTAGCATCCTGCACTCCTCTCTGATGATTTCCCACCTACTATCAGCATCCATGTCTGACCCAATCCCATCCAAATGCTCCTAAGGATCCTTCCATTTCTTAAAATCCGCCCCTGAAGTCAGTTACTTCCGTCTTTGTGCAGCCTTCTACCCGTCCCTAGGTCCAGGCAGAACCAGACCGTGGCATGGTCACTCCCGCCAATGGGTCCCTTACCTCCAGGCCCAATCTGGTCACTGTCTGCCAGGACCACATCCAGTACCCGTGCCTCCCTGGTCGGTTCCCTCACCTGCTGAGTTAGGAATGCGTCTTGAAAGACATCCAACAACCTCTGTTCCCTGGTCACAGAGGATGTCATAGTCTCCCAGTCTGTTCCTGGCATGTTAAAGTCCCCTAACACCACCACCGTTCCTCTGCCCAGTCTGCAGTGTCTCCTAACATCTGCCACCAGACTGTCCTCCAGCTCCTCCGCCAGGGCAGGGGGTCTATACACCACTCCTATTTTTACTCTCTTGCCCTCCCTTGTTATCAAGGTGACCCAAATCGCCTCCACGGTTCCCTCCGCCTCCTCTACTCCCCCTATGCCAATGCAGTTTTTGACTATCATTGCTACCCCTCCTCCCCTTCCCTCCCCCCTGTCCTTCCTGAACATAGTGTAACCCTCCAGGTTCAGGTCCCAGTCATGTCTTGCAGTGGCCCAAGTCTCAGTGACCGCTGCCACATCCAAACAAATAACAAACACATAACAAAATGACAGTGACTGAGTTCATGAGGTGGGGTCCCAAGAACCCCATGTTGAAAATTTGGTGAAAACATTCCCAAAAATGGGCAAGATATGCACTAAAGTTGAAAAAATAAACATTTATGCCATTATACAGCCTACCAGCATTTCTTCAGTTCGCGGTCGGCTTTGAAGAATGCAGATGTGTTCCTGGTCCACTGAAGATTGTCGTGCTGGGCTCCGGAGGTAAGTATGGGGTGGGTGTGTGTGTGGGGAGGTGGGTGCACAGAGGGTGGGTGTGGGTTGGGGGAGGGGGCAAGACAGTTAATGAGGGACCATTTTTTGTTTTCTGGTGTTTTTTTCTTTTTAGAAGATAACGCAGGACTTTTGCCATGCTAGGGTGGGCTCCAAGTGTGGCAGCTGGAAGATTTTTTGGGGGGGCCAGTGGAGCCTATGGGGGATTGGGCACACCTGTCGACCATATAGATGTTTGCCATGCTGGGGTGGGCTCCCAGCATTGCACCTGGAAGTCTGTTTGGGGAGGCAGCAGAGCCGATGGGGATTGGGTACCCCCGTCGGCCATATGGTGTGCAGTGGGGGGGGAGTTCATGAGCACGCTGGGGTGGGATCCCAGCATGCTACTTAAGTGTTTGGGGAGTAGGGAACTAGAAAACAAGGGAGCTGTCTATGACATCTGTGTTCAGATGCAATGCTGAGTGTAGGCACTTTGCATACTGCCAACGGCAGTATGTAAATTGCCTGCTGACGGCAGTATGCAAATTGCCTACACATTACAACCACTGATTGTAGCGGTCTTTCACTTTCAACTGTATGCTACTGCATCTGAACTGCTCTCATAGAGTGCTCCAACATTTACTGGTGCAATGAGACAGCGCCTCAAGAAGGAGCAGGGCATTGGAAGCTGAGTGGCACACCTATGAAAATTTGTATGGTGGCACTATGTTTCTTGCACATGCGTGCAAGCAAACATAAAAAGTTGTTATGCAGAGTGTTTTGATTTGTGTGTGTAGCCTTAGTACATCTTTTCCTTTGTTAGTTGTTAGGATTTGTTCCTATACTTCCCTACTTGTTATGGCCCCTGGAGAATCTCCATGTCTGAATCTTTTATTACCTTTCCCTTTTCTGCAAATGTCTCCTATCTTGTCTTATGTGACAGTGACGCATCTGAGTCTCCAAAACCATTCATTCAGTGAGTGCTGGCATTGTCCTGTCTGCAGCAGCACTGTGCTCTTAGGAGTCTGCTGCTCTGTCCTCTCTTAAATAACTCTTTCTAATCATTTCTTTTGTTTTCTATGTGTGTGTGTGTGTGAGGGTCTAGCCAGCAGGAATCAATGTTCTGCTTTTAAAGCTTTTATTTTCAACAAACCACACACAGCCACAAAAAAGGACACACATCACCCAGGTCATCAATGCTAGAATTAGTGAAGACTCTAGCTGTTTCATTAAAATTTAGCCCACTCAGTTATCCCTCAGGTGTTTTCCAAATTGTGACTGTAGCCTTTATTAGTGCTTATAACATGGCAAGAAAAATCTAGATATTTCATTGGTCAAGAGATGTTACCTGACCATGGCTTAAATCACTGTAAGCACATGATCAAGGGCTGTATCTCCTTTTCCTCCACGAAAAATTGTACTTGGGACTGTTTTTTAAGTGTAATAAGCCCCTCCAGGGTGTGCATCAGAGGATTTTAATGCACTTCCTAAGGGAGTAAGGACACTCAACCTTTGGCCTTGCTACACCCCTAGGGCATGCATTAAAATTCTGTAATGGACATCCTGTTGTGGCTTATTACTTACTTACTGGATAAAGGAGGCACTTACCAGTTCTGTACTGTGGTACACAAGCAGCAAGTCTGCACTCACTGAATTAATGGTCTTGGAAGTATGATTGCCATATGTCACAGGAGGCTTTATATGAAAATAAAGGCAACAAAGGATACAAGCATTTACAGCCACATGGAGTCATAAACAAAAGAGCAAATTTAGAACAAAATCCTAACATAAAATACAGGAAAGGTGCACTAGGACTACACATAAATCACAAGTTTTATTTATTTTTGTTTTAATTTTTACTTTAGATCTCCTGTAAGAGAGACTTCATTAGTTGGTCAAGAAAAATTAAAATACTCTTACACAGCTCTTTCATCATGCCTCATCTGGGGTACTGTGTGCAGTTCTGGGCCCTAGAGCTGAGGAAGAATATTGATATGATGGGAGAAAGTGAAGGCAGTGACCAAGCTGGTTGATGGCTTGGAGGACAGAGGCTGTGGGAACCAACTGGCTGGGCTGGGACTGCTGTTTATGAAAAAGACAAGGCTCAGTGGATACATGAATACAGTATTTAAGTACAGTATCCAAAAGGCATAATATCATCAGACAAGGTGAAGCTCTTCAAGATACAAAGAAATGAGAGGACAAGGGGACACTCATATAGTGTAGTGGTTAAGAGCACTGAGCTGCAAACCTGCAGAACTGGGTGTGAATCCCACATAGTTGCATACTCTGTGACCATGAACTTAACTTTCTTGTGCTCCCAGGATGCACCTGGAGACAAGCCTCTGCTTAGTGTGCCTTTCCGGATCAAACTGGTAAAAAAAAGATAATGGTGAAAATTCGGACATATTTATTCTATTTTAGGTTGCTCCATATCTCCATACATGTATGATACGATTGTGTTTCCCCATTTTGAGTCTGCTTCACCACTTTATTTACTGTTCAAATAGTAAAAGGAGGGCTCCATATTGGAGCCATGTTAAAAGGAGTGCTCCTTTTAATATTCCAAATGTGAAAATTTAGTGCTAAAGGAGACTCAAACTTGGGAAATAAGGGTATCTTACAAGTCAGTAGATATGAGGCAATCTAAAATAGAATAAAGAAGTATAGGTCAAACTTTCCACAGCTCCCATGCACTGCTGCTTTAATGCCATGACAGCCAGATAGATAGATGGCCATATATATGGGTGGGTGAATTGGTGGGCGGATAATGCAATTAGCCCAGTAGATAAAAGGTACTACAGTCTTTGCAAAGAGTGCTGTATGACTAATGCATTCGTTAGGCAAAAGTTTTTACAAAGCCAACTTCCTTTACACAGAGGTTACCACCCCAGAGTCAAATTATGCATGCAACATCCGGGTTCACATAATTTTTAGTCAGTATATGTATGAAGTCATCAAACCAGGCAGTGTAGATCTGCTTAGAATCATATAATGTCATCGTTCAGGTACTTCCTATTGCTCTTTGTAAACTGTGAGTAAACTCTTGTGTTACCTTTACACACAAAACTGTTTTTTTTTAAACTGAAAATAGCATTAAATGAAAGTACACGATTGCTTTATTTATATAATTCTGTTCAATATTTAGAGCTTGGGTTTATTCAGCAGATAAAACAACTTGTTACTGTGTGCAATATATGATGAGAATGTTTCATGTATTTATAGAGATGAGGAATCCTATAAAACCTTTTTTACCTTTTCTACTGTAATGCTTTTTTCTTACTTCAGGTGTTGAAGCACTCACGGTTCATCAGCACCCCAGTCAAATATTCAGCAATCCAGGAGGCTCATTAAACCTAACTTGTGTTGTCACCGGCTATGATAATCCTGACATTTTGTGGTACAGACAGTATTCCAGTGAAGGGCCTCAACTGATGTTTCTCTCCAGAGGTACAGAGCAAGTGGAACCCACCAAAGTAGAACACTTCACCGCCACCAGACCCAACATATCACATTTTCTCCTTGAATCTAGAGGCCTGTTCATCAACAATACTGCTGTGTACTTCTGTGCTGGAAGTACCCACAGCAGTTCACTAGCCTTGTCTTGCCTTACAAAAAGTAAAGCATTACTTCTGTTAACAACAATAATATGTGGCATTGTGACTATGTGGTTATATGAAATATCAGCTTAAGTGTGAAATGTAAGCCATTTAAATACCTCTGAACTGTACTGTAGTGACACGGGAGGTCCCTCATTTTACCCCTCAGAAGTGCTCTGCCCCACAAGCTCCTGTAAACTCATACTTCAAATCAAAATTCATAATATTCTAAGATGTTAAAGTAAAACTAAATGCTACACAAATAAAGGCATATTTTTCTCAGTGTTCATGTTTTTTATGTTCATGATTGATAGTGTATCCTACAACACGAGGGCCAGTGTCCCACATGTTTCCATTTTTTGGGTAGCCATGTCCCACATTTAAGTTACAAAAGGTTGAGAGGTATAGCATTTTTATCAGTGATAGAGGTAGTAGTGGTATTTTATTGCCACGATTGGGGGGCTGAATTTATGCACAAAATAAAACACAACGTTGTATAATTACACAGGAAAGGAAAGAACACATACTGTATGCACATAATCATTTAAAGGAGTACTACAGTTAGAATTAGCAACATCGTTTGTTGTGCAGTGTTTTGGTTTATGTGCAGTCCCAGTGTGTCCTTCTCTTTGCCTGCTATTTGGAGTTTTTTTCTACATTAGCTTGCTAGTTTTATAACCCCTGGAGATCTCTGTCTTAGCATTGTTTATTACTGTCCTTTTTCCTACAGTGCCTCCTGTCTGATGTGACAGTGATATATTCAGGACTATGGATTCAGCAATCACAAGTTTAGAGTCAATTTTAAAACAGCAGAGCTGTGATATTAAGCAAGTTTCCTTATCTGGTGATCACTAATGACTACATCTACAGTTTGGCAATACTTGAGGGCTAATTGAGTTCAATGGGGAAACAGCTATGGCCAGATATTCAAAACTTTGCCCTGGGGCTAAATTAGCACTGCCCCATGTGCTAAATTAGCCCAGACCCAATAGCCCACTATACTCAAAAGGGATAGCCCCGGTGCTAAACCTGCTGAATATAGCATACTATGGAAGCCAGGCAATCTAGACTGGGAGTGCAGTGCAGACATAGCCCGGGAATAAGACACCTCTGAATATAGCAACCAGGAAGTACACACCACAACAGCAACCAAGTGCACAGCGACGTGAAGGAAGGTAGAGGTGAACTATGTGGCCAATGTGTGTGCCAGCAAATGTGTGGACTCAGTACAGCTGCAAACAGCAGTGCAGGTGACATTACATTGTGCAAAACTGTACAATATTTCTGAAATGTTAGTGCAGTGCTAACATGTCTGTGCAGGTTTAACGCAGAGCTAAGCCGTTTGCCCGGTGCAAGCAAGTTTGCCCGGGACTAAACTTTGCTATATTCAAAAGTGGCATGCAAATCAGCCTACTTAGGTAATCTCTGGGCAAACATCCAGATTAGCGTCTCATTATGATCTTATTTGCATGCAGTTTGCCCAATGTTACTGCAGGGTCCCACAGCTCCACCTGTAGATCTGTCTGGAAGTACAGGGGCTGGCTGGGTCTTCCACAGCTCCACCTGTAGGTCTGTCTGGAAGTACAGGGGCTGGCTGGGTCTTCCACAGCTCCACCTGTAGGTCTGTCTGGAAGTACAGGAGCTGGCTGGGTCTTCCACAGCTCCACCAGTAGGTCTGTCTGGGAATGCATGATGGTAGCTGCAGGCTGCATTTGTACATTACAGCAGAGCATATTGTGCCCCATGGTCTACACAGCACAGGCATAGGTGGTGGTGCTGCATGCAACTGTCAAACTGTAGGTCATGCTACAGTGCCCAGCAGACACTACACTAGCAAGGGGGCCAGTAGTGTAAGGGACACAGCAATACCTATGGTATGTAGGGCAGTGATGACCACTGCATCATACAGAGCGAGAGACCCAACTTGCAGGTGTTTACTGACAGTGAACATTACTGTTCTGCTGTCTTGTGACCCACAGAAACCCAGCACCACTGGCATGGGATGCTCACAGTGACATATACGTGGTGGCTGTGTGTGCTGTGGCGTCTGTACAGATGTGTGGTATGTGGCTGGGGGGGACACATACGATCAGACAGGCACACTGGTGTTGGAGTATTCCCAACACTGGCCCATGTGCACAGCGTGGCTTGTACCAGCCATGTGGCTGCACTCAGTCTGTGGTGCAGCCTGGCCACTTGTACACCCTACCCTCAACACCGTCCATGCCCACAGTGCTGCATGTGTGTGCTGGCATCTGTTGGTGTCCACTGAAGGGTGGTCTGAAGGTGTGTGCTGTATGGCTGCACTGCCATGGTGTCCACTGGGAGACAAGTCACTCCTTACTGCCTGGCATGGCTGGCACTGGTGGCAGATGATGGCATCATTGTGATGCCATCAGTGGGCAGCATGTTTCCTCTATGTATGGCTTTTTCTATGTGTCATACTTATTGGTTAGGGTCAAGCAAAGCCACACAAAAGCTGCACAAAACACCATGCAAAGCCACAATGTCTCGCAAAGCTGGTTTGCCCAGGGTTAAGACTACCTTTTCCTGGGTGGTAATTTGCACCATGCAAAGTGTTGCATTATGTCACGCAAAACCAGTTTGTGTGGTGCTGTTCGCTGAATATAGCATTCTGCTGACTTGCCCCCCAATTTGCCCCTTGCATACATTATGATTTTGCCTGGCACTAATGCAGTTTGCATGCGCTATTTGGCCTTTTGAATATTGCAGAACTGCGCTAACCTGACACTAAACCTGCGCAAATGGTTTGCGCCTAGTGCAATGTTTTGAATATCTGGCCCCTAGAACACTAATGATGGCTTAACTGATCTGGGGTGATTTGTGTGCTTTTTATGGCTGAGTGTAGTTTGATAAAATGAAAGGTTTTAAAAGCAAAACATTAACTTCTGCTGGCTAGACCTGACACACACACAGAAAACAAAAATACTGAAATAGAGCTATTTAGTGGAGGACAGAACATTGGGTGCCTGTCTTTTGTACTTGCTGAATCAGTGGTCCCAGACTCATCACTGTCACATGGGACACGAGGCAAAAATCTTGCGAAGATGGAAATTCCCTGGGGCGTTAAAATTGCCATATAACTAGCAGGCTAATTTAGAAAAACAAAAAATCGTAATAGCAAACAGAGGGAACGACACACAAGGACTACACCAACAAATCAAAACACTGCTCAACATATGTTTTGGAAAATTTTGACCATAGTACTCCTTTAAAACACATAGCATGGCTTGTTTTAATCAATCATGATACACAAACTTCATATTTCTGGATCCAGTGTATTTTCACTCCAGATTTTCTTGCCATTTCTCCACACCTCCTTATGAACAGTGCAGCTGTCATTTTTCACATCCAGCCCAAAATGTGTTTTCGCACATGTGACGCATAATGGCGTGGTTGCTGTGCGAAATTAACATTCGGGACAGATTAAGAAAATCACAGTGACAGTGTTCATAAGGAGAGATTGCAAAAAAACCATGTTGCAAATTTGGTGAACAAATTCCAGAAAATGACTGTGTTACTAGAGTGCATTGTACAGTTTCTACACACGCTCATAACTTCAATTTTTTTTATGTTTTTACTCCAGATTTTCAACATTGTCATTTTTGCACACCACATTATGAACAGTACAGCTGTCATTTTTCACACCCTGCCCAAAACATGTTTTCACACTTGTGACACACAATGGGCACGGTCGCTGTGCAAAATCAACGTTCTGGACAGATTAAGAAAATTATAGTGTCAGTGTTTATGAGCAGAGGTCCCAAAATGCCTATGTTGAAAATGTGGTGTAAAAAATTCCCAAAATACTTGCATTATAGACTTTGACTTTGACGGCAGAAAAGGACCACTTGGCCCACCCAGTCTGCCCATTTCCCTACCTACTGGATAAGCTGCAGATTCTAGTTAACCAACAGCCTGCTTCCTGCAACCCCGCACTATAATTGCTTTGTGTCTGTCCCAAGCATGTTTGAATTCCCCCACTGTTTTAGACCCAACGACCTCCTCAGGAAGGCTGTTCCACGTATCCACCACTCTCTCCATGAAAAAGAATTTCCTCACATTATCCCTGAGCCGTCCCCCCTCTATCTTTAAACTGTGCCCCCTTGTTCTTACACATCTCTTTTTCTGAAAGATGCTACCCTCCTGGACTTTGTTGATTCCCTTGAGGTACTTGAACATTTCTATCATGTCCCCCTGTCCCTCCTTTCATCAAGGGTATACATATTAAGCTCTCTCAGTCTCTCTTTATATGGTTTCTGATGTGGACCCTGCACCATTTTAGTTGCCCTCCTCTGGACTGCTTCCATCCTGTCTATGTCCTTGCGTAGATGAGGTCTCCAAAACTGCACACAGTACTCCAGATGGGGTCTCACCAACTGTCTGTATAGAGGGATAATCACTTCCCTTTTCTACTTGTGATGCCCCTTCCTATGCATCCCAGTATCCCCCTGGCTCTCCTTACTGACTTCTCACATTGCTTACCCACCTTTAGGTCATCTGATATGACTACTCCCAGGTCCCTTTCCATTTTTGTTGTTGTTAGTACCTCCCCTGCTGTTGTGTACTCTTCTCCTGGGTTTTTGTTTCCCAGGTGCATTACTTTGCACTTCTTTGCATTGAATCTAAGTTGCCATATGTCTGACCATTCCTCCAACCTTGCCAAGTTGGCATTATGGGTGTGCACTGCACGGTTTCAATGCACGCTCATGACTTCGCCAATTTTTTTTATATTTTCACTCCAGATTTTCAACATTACCAATTTGTTACGCCTTCTCATGAACAGTATAGCTGTCATTTTTCACATCCTGCCTGAAATGTGTTTTTACACCTGTCATGCCAAATGGCACAGTTACTGTGCAAAATCACCTTTCAGAGGTGGTAATAATCCTTCTTTACAAGACACTGGTTAGGTCCCATCTGGTGTACTACGTGCAGTACTGGAGGCCACACCTTCACAAGGACATTAACCAAATTGAGGCAGTCCAGAGAAGGGCAACCAAAATGATGCAGAGATTGCATCAGAAAACATATGAGGACAGATTAATGGAGCTCAATATGTATACCCTAGAGCAAAGGAGGGAGAGAGAGATGGTATGATCGCAACATTCAAAAACCGTAAGGGCATTAACAAGGTGAAAGAGTCTAACATGTTTCAATGAAAGAAAAATAACAGGAAAAGAGGACACAGCATGAGAATAAAGGGAGGCCGATTAAGGGGTAATGTGAGGAAGTTCTTTTTCACAGAAAGGGTGGTGGATGCATGGAACGGCCTACCTCAGGAAGTGGTGGATATGAATACAGTGCAGGGCTTCAAACAGGCATAGGATAGGCATAAGGGAGCAATACAGATGAGTATGAGTAGACAGGCCATTGACAGAGTAAAGGCTGATGGCACATTTATAAAGCAGAAAAAAAATGGGCAGACTAGATGGGCCTTGCAGTCCTTATCTGCCATCAACTTCTATGTTTCTATGTTTCAGCTAAGGAATTGATGGTGTCACTGTTCATGTGGTGGGGTCAGTAAAAGCCCATGTTGAAAACTTGGAGTGGAAATACCAAGAAATGCCCAGGATGTTAGGGTTTCCAACCATAATGCCCTACCCTGTAGGGACTGACAGGCATCAGGGGTGTGACTTGGGATTGTTGACAGTAATGCTCATGCCATTCCACTCCTACCTCCACCCTTCAGCCAGTGATAGGCATTGAGGTGTGTCTTGGACTCTTTGGCCCCAAAGTTCACCCCATTCTCCTATACTGCACCCATGTCAGTGTATTTCCTTATGGCGTGGGGGAAGTGTAAACCCTGAACTCCCCAAGGCACACGTCAACACTTGTCAGTGTCTGCAAGGTAGGGTGAGTTGAAATGACTTAAGCATTATGGGTGATGACCCAAATGCACACCCCAATGCCTGTCCATCTCTGCAGGGTGGGGGTGGGGCTGGCGTCAGTTCAATACTTCACAGCCATACCTGTTCTGCATCTGTCTAACTCCTGCACTTCCAATGCTAATGCCTGCAAGCAAACATTCGACATTGACAAATGTTTGTGTGTGTTGTAATTCACAGTTGTGACATCAGAACACACACAAAAAAAAAATAAAAAAAAATATAGCCACTGTTGATTTGTGTCAATGTGTTGTACAAAATTGCTCCCCTCCAAGGAAACTGTATACTGTCTTTATAAGCTGTACCCTAACCTACACTGTATTTCTTGTATGTACTTAATGTGTCTAGTGCCCCAACTCTATCTGACACCCCTGTCATATTCTGTAAATGTGATATACCCTACTGCCCTCTTCCATGAAAACTGTATACTGTCACTGTTATCCTGTATATGTCCTACACTATATTACCTGCCTGTATGTGCAAACTATATGTAACTAACTCCTGGTCACCCCTGAAAAAAGGGACCTTCAGGGCCTAGTGGGCTTACCCAGTTAACAAAATTTAATAAATAAATAAATAAAATGAACAGTTGGGATATCAGAACTGCGAATTGTGGATGCCTTAAAATGTGCACCACCCAAACTGAGAAGTCATGCTTATCCTAGAATAGTTCAAGGAAAAAAAAAAACTCTTGATACACGTATTTCTGACAAAGGCAGAATTCACCAGGGGATCTGTCTCTGTATTATACTATGCATTTCCTGCTTTCTGTATCCATATATCTACTACAAAACAATATGTTTAATTAAGTTGTCCTGTATACTTCCTGATTGTCCCTGGTCTCCTCCTCCCTAGGTGACATCTGTAGTTGAGATTTTGTCGTAATCTCTGTACATTTACCCGGCAAAACTACTTCAGTACCTAAATAAAGAAATAAATCAGTACATCAAAAATAAAATGTACCTGCTGTGCCATAGCCCTCCAGTTTCCTAGCTGGAAAAAACAGAGTATGTGGAAGTGAAGGATATGGAAGGAAAACTGAAGTTTCTCAAAAGAGGAAACTACAGAGTAGGACTGGCTCACCAGGATACCTGTAAATGTTCAGGTGCCCTCCTAAGGTACCTGCACACCTTCTAAACTTGAACATATGTGCATTTATCATCTGTTTTCTAATTAAAATATGGTATTTGGGGCACATGCAAACACGGCTAGTGTATCACATTAAAGTGCAAGACTGATTAGTTTGTCACCCTTGGCCCTCCTCTATTGATTTTCCAAGCGGGCTGTGTATCAAGTTTCCATATGGGCCCCCTGTACCACAGTCTGATCCTGGGCAAATACACTCTCAGTCTGAGACTCTGGAAATGCCCAGCTCCACTTCACAGCCTTGATCCAGGATGGGCAAAATTTGCTGAATCCTCTGATGCAAGATTTTCATAACAAACTGTAAAATTATTCCTAGGGCATTTCTGTTAAATCATGATGTTTAGCAGCTTGTTATTCATCTGTCTTGTAAACGAAGGTACTAGAAATTGACACATCTAGCTTTTGTGGTAGGATCTCATAACCAGACACATTTTGTAACATTCTGTTATGCTACTTTACTGTTAACTGGGGGGTCTAAGTCCTGCAGTTTGCCTACTGACAACATTTTATTAAAGTTTCCAAAATTTGCAGTTGCTTATAACTCAACCATCCTTTCAGCTAGGGACCTGAAAATTCACATACTTAACCTTTTGAACTGTACGCTGAATCTCTTGTATTGTATGTGTCACCTAGATGGCCCAAGTCATTCATGAAAAGAGTTCCTCAGGGCAGTGTACCTACCTGGTAAATAAATGAATGAATAAATAGATAAATTATAGCAGGATCGCAGAAAAACAGGCAGATTTGGCGACGTTTGGTTAAGCAGTACAGTATTGAAGTTGTAAGGAGGGGTCAAAATGATTGTAAAATCCTGTTCACTTGGTGGCAGTGTTTTGCAGAAATTTTCAAACTTTTCCAAAATTTTCAGACATGGAATCAGATATTCTGCTAAAATTCTGCCAGATGAACTCTAATTTTGCACAGTACTAGCCTTGATCCCTCAGAAAAAGCAGTAAGTGAGATGAGAACCAGAAGCATGGAAGGAGATCCAAGAGCTCTTTAAACCCAAAACCACACCCTGAGAGCAGTACTTGTAGGGGGTTATCTGTGCCTCTCCTGTAACAATAGACGCAACAGTCTATGCCACTGACTCACCCCTTTATTGTTCGTAATTTTATTTTACAGTGCTTTCTGAAGATACGATATTAACTCCAACTGCACCAAACAGATAATTTAAAGAGGGCAGGAAATTATTTCTATTTGGCAGCTGTTTGTATGTGTCCTTTTTCAGAAATGATATTTATATCCCAAAAGTTCCCTATTTAACAGTGTGTGTGTATAAATGTTTGTGTAAAAATTGTATTCTTCAGTGTTTTGTGTTTTCAGGCAACATTCTTTTCAGTGCTCCACAAAGAACCAGTAACTTAGGGTTTTACCGATGTCACAGTCAGAAACACTTTATTTTAAATGTCAGTTAACTACATTGCAATTACAGAGTAACTACAGATAGATGTTGTTGACAGAAAAAGATGCTGTGTCTCATAGAGCCTGCCCAGATGTACTTCCTGTTGTTTTCATGTGGGCCTTAGGGGCCCTTCACTCCCCTTTCTTCTCTCCCTTTCTGACATGGTCTTCACCAGCCTCAATGCCTATCTCACCCATATTTGACCCCCGTTCACACAGACTGCCATTAAAAAAAATTTCTGAAGTCTCTCTTAATCCCCCCACCACCACCACCATCATCAGCTTCATTGAGTTTCCCCCTGGTTCTTTTGTTCCCTCTTAGCATAAAATAATTCTCCACTGTTTACTTTGTTAATCCTGTGGAGGTATTTGTGCATCTCCCATAGGCGCCCACTCTCATTTCCTGCTCCAGAATGTACAACTTGCCTGTGTAAATCTTATCCTGCAGCTCTTGAATAATTTTAGTTAACCTCCTTTGAAAAGCTTCATTTTTTAAACATGAAAGACTTTAGTTTTTCAAGTTTTACAACACTGAAAACAGGTATTCATGTCAGAAAACATAAATAAACAATCAAAGCATTTGATTCAGCACAACCGTTAACAGCCCATAAGTTTATGTACAAACAGTAACTAGAACTATACAAGCAAAATAAAGTGATTTAGGATTGCCATGTGAGGTCTGAGAGGAGGAGGATGGTTGGCTAATTCATGTCTGCAGGGGTGGGTTCTCTGGAGAGGGAGGGGTACTGAATGCAGATGGGAGGTTAGGTACCTGCCACATTTCTTATAGTAGACAGGGAGTCTGTTGTCTGTGGCATAGGATAGCCTTTTAAAGGTGGCTAGCCTGGCCACTGCTGCATGCCAGATCATAGGTGATGGTGGAGCAGGCTGCCTTCATTTCATTAGGATGGAACACTTCACATCTATAAACAAAGTTAGCAACCAGGTTGCTTCTTTTTGAGCTTCCTGGTAGCTCTGCACAGTTTCTACTATGTCCCTGTCTTTCCTGATGTGCAGGCTCCAGAACTGCACAAAGTACCCCAAGTGTGGATGCACCATGCCAGGGACCTGCACAGTGAGTGAATCACCTTGCTCCTCCTACTGCAAATCCCTCTTCCCATACATCCCAGCACTCTGTTCACCTCCCCACCGTCTTCTTGCACTGTGCTGTTGTTTTCAAATTTTCCAATATTATTTCTTTTGGGTCCCTCTCCTGTGAAATACTCTCCACAGGACCCCCCTCCCCATTTTGCATTTAGTCATTCCTTAACTTTCTTGCCCTACAGTTAGTATCTTGCACCTAATGGCATTGAATTTCAACTGCCAAACCTTTAACCACTTTTCCAGCCTTTCCACATCTTCCTTCATGCTTCTTACCTCCTCCTCCTCACTGCCTACTCTTCCATAGATCTTTATCATCTGCAAAGAAGCAGATCTTTCCCTGAATCCCCAATCCAATATCACCAAATGAAAATGCTGAAGAGGACCTATCTTGAGACCAATCACTGCGGCACCCCACATGTGACTCCCAACTTCTGAGTATTCGCCATTTCGGACAACTCACTAGATTTTTGTCACTTAATCCATATATTTACATATCTTGGTTTTTTTTATATATTTTGGTTTTACTCCCCTAGGTCCCTCGGCTTCTTAACCAGCTAATTGGGACAGAGTGAAAGGCTTTACTGAAATTAAGGTACAGAATGTCCACCACCTGCTCCTTGTCTACCACCTTCATCATCCAATCAAAGAAGTCATAGACTAGAAACATTCTGTATACAGAACTCTGAGTACTACTCTGATAGGTCAATAACTCATGCTTAGCATTCTGTGCACAAACTGTGACATAGTGAGAACTAAAAATAATTGACTCCAAGTAGCCTCCTGGTATGAATGGCCTGCCACAATCATGTCACAGCTGCTGTTTAGCAAATGACTGGCTGTCACAATCATGTCAGCTGCTGTTTAACAAATGACTGGTCTGCCACAATCATGTCAGCCACTATTTAACAAATGACTGGCCTGCCACAATCATGTCAGCCACTGTTTAACAAATGACTGACCTTCCCTCAATTATGTCAGCCACTGTTTAACAAATGACTGGCCAGCCAAAATCATGTCAGCTGCTGTTTAACAAATGACTGGCCTTCCCTCAATCATGTCAGCCACTGTTTAACAAATGATTGGCCTGCCACAATCATGTCAGCCACTGTTTAACAAATGACTGGCCAGCCACAATCATGTCAGCCACTGTTTAACAAATGACTGGCCTGCCACAATCATGTCAGCTGCTGTTTAACAAATGACTGGCCTTCCCTCAATCATGTCAGCCACTGTTTAACAAATGACTGGCCTGCCACAATCATGTCAGCCACTATTTAACAAATGACTGGCCTGCCACAATCATGTCAGCTGCTGTTTAACAAATGACTGGCCTTCCCTCAATCATGTCAGCTATTGTTTAACAAATGACTGGCCTTCCCTCAATCATGCCAGCTGCTGTTTAACAAATGACCGACCAGCCACAATCAGATCAGCTGCTGTTTAACAAATTTATATCAACAGCTGGTTTCTTTGATATTCTGGGTCTGAGTCAGAGCCCAGGGCATGGAGCATTGTTGGTGGGGTATTTCTTTGTACGTTTGTAACTGCCAGTTTTTTTGTGATGTTTAATGACCAGTTATGGTGCTAAGCTAAACCAGTGATGTTCTCATCTGTTATGAAAAAATCCTGCATCCCCCTCCCAAGTAGAGGATTACAGATTGACAGGAACACCACAAGCAGAGAGTGACAGTATCAGGGTAATGCATCAGAGTAGAAGAGGGTCACAAGAGGATGGCATCTGCCTGGGTACCCTTATTGCACAGCTGTATTTGGTTTAATGTTTTTATACATGATTTAGACATGACTGTCATAAATAGCATGACAAAATTTGCAGATGACAATGAAATAGCAGGATACAAGACACTGTACAGAAATAAAACAGATAACACAGAGATATGGATACTGAGGGGGATACTGGGTATATTGATGGCAGATGAAATTCAATGTAAAGAAGGGAAGTGTTGAATTTAAGTGTACAAATTAATGAAAGGAAATACACTTGAAATGGTAAAAGAACTAGAAGATGAAGGTCTGGAATGTGGCCTTGAATGTATTATACACAGGAAATGGAGACTTGCTCAACAGTGTGTGAGGTAACAATAGTGAGCAGTGTTAACTGTATGCTGGGATGCATTAAAAAACTGAGCAGCAAACAGGACGTGTGAAATAATATTACACTTCACACAGCATGAATTAGGCCAAATTTGGATTATGAAATTGCACGACCGAATACAGTAACCTTACTGGTGGAGATATGTCACCTGACCATGCATTAAAATACAGTTCTTTCACAGTCAGGCATATGATCTCCTTCTATGCCCCAAACCTGTTTATCACAGCAAATCCATTTTATGAGTGCGATATCAGACTACAGAGTGTGCATTAAAACATTTGCAATGCATTTTCAAGGTGCATTTTTTTTAATTTATTATTATTTCAGAATGCACCTTTGAGCCAAGGCTCTTTTACAAAGGTTCCACGTCGGGGAAACAATACAGAATACAGTGAGGACAATAACAGTACAGTAGTTTCAAGCAGCTGTAGGCTTTGTCCAGTCACATTAAAGCTTTCATATGGAATTGCTGTAATACGTACAATGATTCACAGTATGTATGTTAAGTTACAGTAATTTGTGTATATTATTCAAGAACATATGAACAATAAAAAAACACTTGTAATATGGTTCACTAGAAAAAATTAGAAATTGCTAGGAGAGATGGTAGATACATGTAGAGGAAGCTATGGGGAGGGCATGTACACTCGACCTTAGGCCTTATGGTTTACAAAACCCCTGGAGTGTGCATTATAAAAGCTTAAATGCACCCCCTGCTGTGTATTATTGCTTACATATTTCAGGGTGTTCTGGCCACTGCTATTTAAAAAAATTATAGAGGCAAATGCAGCACAGCACTGAATGACAAAAAAGATGAGGTGTTGGAGGATTTGAGTTATTTTACAGTGTTTTAACAGGTAAGCCATACAGAGAACAGCAGTCTCATTTATAACTATGAGGACTTGTTTAAGCAGCAATTGACATATTTACTCTTAAGATAACAAATTAGGGGGTTATATGAAGAACAAAACAGAGAAAAGGTTGCTCTAATGATTAGGGGTGTTCTCAATACTGTATAGGCAGTACAGCAAGAGAAGCAACAAGTGGTGTGAGTGTTTGATTCACACTTCTTTTGTTGGATATTAAAAGTAGGGTTTAGGATTTTACAAGTATATGAAAATGTAGATCAAAGAAATCTACTTCAAATGGTACTGAATAGCATAACAAGAGGCCACTACCTAACATTAAGAGACGGAATGGTACAAGGACATATCAAGAAACATTTTATTACTCAGAGGGCAGTGACTATAGAAAAATAAAACATAGAAACATAGATTTTGATGGCAGATAAGGACTGCTTGGCCCACCTAGTCTGCCCATTTCCCTACCTATTGGTTAAGCTGCAGATCATAGTTAATGAACAGCCTACTTCTTCCTACCCTCCACCAGAATTGTCTTATGTCTGCCCCATGCATTCTTGAATTCACCCACTGTTTTTGACCCCACAGCCTCCTCAGGAAGGCTGTTCCATGTGTTCACCACCCTGTCTGTGAATAAATACTTCTTTACATTGCCCCTGAGCTGTCCCAACTCTATCTTTAAACTGTGTCCCCTTGTTCTTGCACATCTCTTTTTATGAAAGATGCTACCCTCTTGGACTTGTATGTGGAACAAACAGCTATGGAATAATGCAAATTTAAATATTATAGAGGCTTTTAAAGTATGTTTGGATAACTTCATCAAAGACATAATATTACAGGTTATGAGAACTGAGGACAACATTATTAAATTTTTAGCAGCACAATGGGCCAGTGACAGCTCTAGGGGTTTTTAAAACATGGGTCAAATTAGACTCACTGGTGTAAAAACAGTGGGTCAAAATAAGAAACAAATGGGTCAAAACCTAATCACAAGTACAAATTTCACCAGTTCAGAAGCTTAAATTTGTTAAGTGAAAATACTTTTCTAAAGTTTATTTTTCCATCTTTTAGCTATTGTTATAGACAGGTGCACAACTTTGGACCCACTGTCATGTGGAAAGTGGGTCATTTCTGGGTAAGCTGCAACCCTTTCCCTTTTTGCCCAATCAAGTGTTTTTCTTCCAATGGATAATGACGTTGTTTGCCTGGGGAAAAACAAGAGGCTTTGCTGAGCCTTGGGTGCACAGATGTTCCCATAACAGGCTTTCATAATGAAAATAAAATTATTTTTTGTGTACAAATGCATAGTACAGAGACACAAAAAAAATCACCTGATGCCATATCTGTCACGTTGGCAAGGGGACAGGAAAAAATAGAACCCTTGGTCTTGTTCTGTCTCTCAACACATAAGCATTAACACTGAGACTTGCCTTTAACGTTGCTCTGTTTAGTGTTGACAGCAGGGGGTGCTTTTGAGCAGTCCATGAACCAACTGTTACTGTACTTATTTTAGAAACATTTAGAAAATGTAGAAGGTGAGTGGTTCAAGAAAGAGACAATAACAATAACAATAACATACAAAAACTAACAGGTGTTTTAAAATTCTGCCGAGCCTAGGTCAGGGAAGCAAGCATATGTAAGTGGGACACCACACCTGTTCCCGTCCTATGCTTTAAATTGACCCAGTTTCCAAAGATGACATTTGCAGTTTAGTAACAGCATTGAAGCACACCTTGAACTGCTAAGCAAAACAAAAGAATCAAAACTTAAAGAAGATAAAAACAATAAGTCAGTTTTTGAGTCCTTAAACCATGAGACACATGTTGTGGTTGTGTGACCTACTTCTGAAGTTAATGTCTCATTTAGCACAACTTGCAGAAGCAGCAAGAACAGAAATGTGTAACCCACATCCGTTGCAGTTCAGCACTCTTAAGGTATTGAAAATAGGTTCTGAATCATATTTTCCAAATGGGGCTGCTTTCCATATATTGCTGTTTGCTTTAATGAGAGACTGCTGCTTGAACACATGCAACAATGACCTATCATTTTCAAAGTACCAATGATACCATAAGATATGGCTGACTTATCCCTTTTTATTCTTGTCATTTTCATTTGAATTGAGTGAAATCTTCCTTTTTCCCGCTGCTAAAATTTGGATCATCATAATCCACCTTTTCATTGCAAGAAATGTGGCTATCCCATTTCACATTGATTTAAATAACTAATCTATCCACAGAAATATAATACATTATTTGAAAGTAAGTACCCAGCTCCTGGAGATTTCCACCTGACAGTATTAGGTGCTAGGAGTACTAGGAGTACAAAAATGTGTGGTACCCCTATAAATTAGTACATGTTTGCACAGCATACTTACTAATTCCCATTTATGAAGGGGTATGGGTCTGATGGACCTGGAGTCCCCTCTGACCTTAAATAACTATGCTGCTATGTCAGTTGTGATGTGTAGAGTAGTAGTAGTACTCTGCTTGGAGGCCTACATACTTTGTTCTTTTCCCCTACATAGCCCATCAGCGTTATGACCTCCCTGAGTCTGACATCATGACTGACCAAGAAGAGCCATCCATCTTCTTCCAGATCTGTAATGTGAAAATCATTGAGATCTCAATGCTGAGGAGGTGTGAACAGCAATAGAACGAGATATGTCAACCTCAGGATACAGGTTGTTATACACTTCACACCGAGCAGAATTGTCTTCTAACTGACAGAAAGAAAATGAAAAGTGCTTCTAAAATTAAAAAAAAGCAGCTACTGATAACTTTTAAAAGTTGCAGTAGTTAACAGCATGACATGTTTGTTGGCAAAACTTGCTCTTTAGAGTCTCATAATGTCATGTCTAATGTCTTGAGGGGATGCTGAAAAAAAAACTTTTTAGACACGTCTATTTTTACGTCATATATTTCTTTAAGTTGTTTAACCAGGAGTAGCACACTAAGCTGAAAGCTTTTATACAGGTGCAACCTGGGAGCACAGGGAAGTTAAGTGACTTGCTCAGGGTCACACAGTATGCAAGTGGAAGCTGTGGGATTCAAACTCAGGTCTGGTCTGGTCTGTTGGATGTTACCAGATTTGCAGCTCAGAGCCTTAAACCACTGCACTATACTGCCTCCCTTATTTAGTGTCCCTTTTTTCATTTGAGTAGCATAAAACATGAAAGCAGAATTACAGTCCATTACACATAATCATTGTTGTCTTCATTGACATAATTGCCTGCATAAAAACATAGAATGTGTTTGTTTGTTTTTTTGCTCCCCCATGGTGACTGACCCCCACCCACTGGCTCCCCCAGTGCTGTCACCCTGGTGTTCTCTGAGACTTACCTCGTCTTGCTCTTCTCTCAGGGTCTACACACCTGGGGACAGCAGGGCTCCCCCTCTAGTGCCACTGGGAACAGGATCCAGACTGCATGGACATGCCCAGAGAGCCGAGTGCTGGACCTGTGGGAGACCATTGTCATCCAGCTGGTCATTTTCTCATGTTCTCCTCAGCATGGAAGAAGTGGCATGCAATGACACCAATGGCGGTGCTGTGCATGCTCCCATGTACAGCACACTGGGTGTCTGCTGTGCCTCTGCCTCCCCCTCCATTGGGTTGGGTAATTGAGTCAAGCTCCAGCCACCTTTAGGGACCTGACTAATGCCGGCCACTGATTCCCTCCCTCCCTCCCTGGAGGAGGAAAGCAGTCTTTTGGATGCTCAGTCCTCCTCCTCCTCCTCCACAGTCAATGCTCTGATTCTCAAGGTAGTTCTTGACCTCAGGTCATCAGCGCGGCAAGCAATAGTGCTACTGCTGTGCCAGTGGGTTGGCGAAATATAGAATTTGTGGGCAGAAAAAAGCCCCTTGGCCCTTCATGTCTGCCCATTCCTACCTAACTAATATTCAGTGAGACAGCTTTACAGACTCTTCACTCCCCCCCATTCTGATATGATTATTACCAAGACCTTGTATACCACCCACCCTTGTTTGAATACCCCCTGGATATTGCACAGATCGTCTCCTCCTCCTCCTCCTCCTCCAGCAGTTTATTTCCACATGCCCACCACTCTTTCCATGAAAAAGTACTTCCTGGAGTTTCTTTTAAATTTGTGCCCTGTCATCTTCATGGAGTCACCCCTGTGTTTGTGTTCCCACTCTCTCTAAACAGTTTTCTGTTCTATAACTTATTTACCCCTTGGAGATATTTGTATGTTTCAATCATGTCCCCTCTCTCCATTTTCACTTTAAGCTTGTACATCTTCAGATCTGCTAACCTCTCCTTGTACCTCATTTCATGCTGTCCCTTGAGCATCTTGGTTACCCTCCTCTGCACTGCCACCACTCTGTCCCTGTCCTTCATCAGATGTGGACTCTAGAACTGGACACATTACTTCAGGTAAGGATGAACCAGTGATCAATAAGGTGGCAGCAGCACCACCTTCTACTGCTGCAGATCCATCTCCTTATACACGCCAGCATCCTGTTTGCCATTCCCTCCACACTATTGTCTTATGCCAATGTCTGGGTGAACATGGATCTATATTATTGAGAGAGGAATGTTGGCCAGTACTTTATTGAAAGTCCTCTTCTTTTATGACAAGTGCCATGGGATCTTTGACTTCCAGTGGAACAGGCATGAGGGATGGATGGATCGATGTTCTGATGTTAGCAAGTGGCCAACTTTGGGTCTCTATGGATACTTGTGGAGGACTTTAATTTCTCTGATCTGAAGATAAAGTAAGAGTGTTGCTAACCATTTTTCCTTTGTTAATTGATTACATGGACAAACTAGACAAAAATGCTTCAGGTGTTCCACCATGTGGCATTGACAGTCACAAACAATATTTTTTCACGGACTGTATTAATCTATCTACCCATACTATCCATTATACTTACTATTTATAGTCACAGAGTGCCCTTCTTAAGGACAGCTTAAGGTACTATACAATCAACACATGACTTAACACTGAACAGTCACTAAAGTGCAACTACCTCTGGGGTAGAATGCAGCAGCTATTTGGCACAAGGAAGAACACTCGTACAGAGCCAACTGTGCTACAGAGAATGTTGAACTACAGAAAAGAAAGTGCAGAGAATATAACAGCACTGATTCATCCCAATGCTCCAAGACACTGTGACTGTTTGTGAAGGGGTGAGACCTTGATCAAAATACCTGCTTTTACAGCTTAGCTATAACTATGTTGCAGAATCTTACATTATAGTTAACACTGTTGACTTAGCTTGCTCTTTCCTGGTACATCCTCTTAAAGAGTTTATAAAATGTGTGGGTTAAGAAAATCAAATTGTTAGGCAATTCTGATAATGTACTTAACTATATTTATTGTCCAAATATTATTTAGGTTATATAGAATTTCTTCTGTAATTGTATTCATTTTGAGTTTTAATGTACATATGCATATGTAGTAAAGTTTGTATTTTATGCATGTTGTTTACATGTAACTGTGTGAGTGATTACAGGACCCCATGTAAAATGAACTATGCTATATCATTTCTTCTCCTCTTTCTGGTTTTATGAATAAATTAATTTTACTATTACTACTTCAGTATCATGTGAAATACCTGCAGCCTTTGTTTATGAAAAGTACAACCAGTAAATATTATGGACATTGACAATATGAAAGGGAATGTACCCATGGTAGAAACCTGTTGGAACTCCAGCCGACACAGAGCTACCTGTTTCTTCCAAGTATACTAATTCTACAATGAGGTACTGTATGCTCCATAAGCTCCCCTGTTCCCCAGTGATTCAAACAATGTACCCATTATTGCTATGCTCCATGAGGAACCGATACAACATAAGTTTTAATGATTCTACACTTTCCACACACACCATGTCAGAAAGCTCAGAACATTTTCAGACTTAACTTCTGTCTTCATGTTCACCAGCCAGTCTGTCTTGCGCACAACCCCCTGGTGTGGGTCACATGCAAATGAGCCCAGTGTCCCTGAACACTGCCATGGCTGCTTGCACTGCTGATATTTTGGTGGCAGTGCTCAGCCCAGGACCACTGCCAGGTACCCCTGTACTGCACTGGATAGGATTTGGCTATTGGCAGGGTGATGAATCCAGCTGAAAAAACCAGAGGTGTCTGTTTCTGAATCATGTCCCTGCAGACCATTTTTGGTCCATGTAAACTAATATGTATGTGGTTGAAAGAAGAGGAGAGGCGAGTGATAGTTTCTTTAACATAACATTTTATTTGTTGAGAGCTCATGTTTTTAAAAATGAATGAAAAAATATTGGCATTATATTGTTTTGGTGTCACCAACAAACAGGTTCCCCATTGAATTATATTTTGTGGATTCCCAGTTTATACTGAATGTTGGTAATGGGCAGTAGTGCTATCCGAATACAAAAGTTTGAAAAAATGAGACCTCATGAAGAGGTTTTAAAAAACACTAACACACACACACACACATTAAAAATTACCCATTGACACAAATCGTTCTATGAGGGTTTTTCAGGATCCCTTTAACATTACTTTAGTGCATTTTCAAACACCATGCAATACTTTGTGTAGATCCATTGGTGCTTTTTCTCCCATCTAGCACTTGCATCACACAATTGTTTAGTCATGTAGCTCTGAAAGCCGTCAACCAACTGAACTTTGCATAATAAGCATAGAAGTCACTGGATAGTTTGATAACTTTTATTGGACCAGAGTATGCCTTGGGCAATGATGGTATGGCACACAAGGTTTCAGTTTCCAACAGGGCCCTTCTTCCAAGTGCAATACTACTATTGCTACTGTACTGAGACATCAGTAAAGCCTTTGACTAGGTCCCACATGGATGGTTGGTGCATGTGAGGGGGGGACAAAGTCACGAGATGGATGGTAAATTGGTTGCGTGGCAGAACCCAAAGGGTGGTAATTAATGGGGCATTCTCAGGGCTCAGGAATGCTACCACCAGTCCTCTTCAACATCTTGATCTGTCACATTGGGGTATGGATAAATGGCTGGCAGTATAGCCTAGAGGTTAGAGTAATGAGCTATGAATGAGCTTGGTACATCCAGCAGACATGGGTTTGATTCCCACAACCTCCACTTGCATACTGTGTGACTGAGCAAGTCACTTAACCTCCCCAGTGCTCCCAGGTCACCCCTGGAAATGGGCACTTGTGTCTAGTGGGTCTTACCTTGTTACCAAAGACTAAAATAAAAGTAAATGAAAAAATATATGCCTCTTTGCAGATG
This sequence comes from Neoceratodus forsteri, assembly GCA_016271365.2. Lineage (NCBI taxonomy): Eukaryota > Metazoa > Chordata > Ceratodontiformes > Ceratodontidae > Neoceratodus > Neoceratodus forsteri. Next base: position 709,043,615 of record CM028138.1, on the reverse strand, counting down.
ATACTAGGATCTTTGGTTGGGTGGATAGTGTGGATAGGGTCATAATTAGGAAAGAGACCTGGATAGGTTAGAGAAGTGGCCAAAAGTGTGGCAGTCAAAATGTAATGCCAAGAAGTGCAAGCATACATCGGGATAACAAAACCCCTCTGAAAATGTAATATAGAATGGGGGAAGTAGCAGTGGATTCACAACAAAGAAGGGGGACTTGGAGGTAATAATTTTAGTTAGTCCAAAGACAACAGCACAATGTAATAGGGCAGTGGGAAGAGTAAATAGGATGCTGGGTGCATAGAACACATCCCACATTAGATAGGTAGGTCTAGGCAGACACAGTGGGCCAATGGGCATTTTTCTGCGTCTATGGTTCTATAATATGCATTATGTAGTACAAAACAAGAAACCCTAACAGTAGATACTGCTAGGTTTATCTTGGCTAATGAAGCTATCTTCCTTGCTTGGTAGTAAAGTCCCATGTTCAGTGACATATGGTTACACATTGGAAGCCCAAGTTCCCTGGTTTTGAAATATGAGCCGAATGTTGCAGCAGTGTCATCACCATTGGTACTATCCAAGACAAAACCATTGCTTTAGAGAAAAATAAAAATAGTTAGGGAGACTGTTTCCACCTAGTGCAGAAGGTTCTGTATGGGGGTAAGAGTATTGGGCATAGTTTGGAACCCCAAACTTAGAAAAGACCACTATCAATCAGATGAGGTCCAGCTCCAGAGGTCTGCAGGAGATGCTGCTAGTTGTTCACTTCAGTCTGCCAGAAGTAGAGCAGAACCTTCCAACTGCAGCTTCAGAAAGGAGTACAGCCATCCTTGATTTCCTACAAGGGGCTTTTTTTCAGGCAGCTAGTCAAAGACCCCACTTGAGTTGGGCAGTGTTGGAGCTGATACTTACAGACAGGGACAGCGTCACATACAGTACATCACAGTGGGCAGTCCCCTGGGTAACAGTGATCACAGTACAGTGTGGTTTAACATTAAGGCAGAAACAGAGGTTAACCACTTGAGGACGGATGAGTGTCCTGGACTTTAGGAGGGTGCCTTTTAAAGAAATAGGGGAATGCTTCAGAAACTGCCTCAAAGGGGGATTACCAGGGAGGAGTGAAGGCACAGTAGGGAAAAATAAGGGAGAATATAAATAAAAAGCAAACAGCTTCTGCATGAGGGAGGTGAATAAAAGCCAAAGGAAAAAGAGACCATTATGGTTCTCTAAGGAAGTGGCCAAGGTGGTGAAGAAAAAAAGGGTGGCATTCAGGAGGTATTAGGAAACACAGAGGGAGGACCAGAGGACAGGGTGGTATCACTAGTAATTCAAAGGAAAGCAGGCAAGATGGTGAGGAAAGCAAAGGTGCAGCCAGGGGAAAGAAATGCCAAAGGAGTCACCAGAGGGATAAGACTTTCTTCAGATACGTAAGTGAGAAGATAAAAGCAAGGGGAGGGGATTGTGAGGATTAGAAGGACTGAGGGAGAGGTTGTGCAGAAGAGGACTACAAGAAAGCCCATATCTTAAACATGTACTATTGCTCATTCTTCACAGTGGAGGGGGGTTGGGGCTGCACTACCAGGGAGTAGAAGGAATTTATTTATTTGAAAAGGTTTCACCAGAAAAGACAACATGAGCAGTAAACAGCTCATTTCCAGAAGCGTTTGGGGGGGGGTACATAAGTGGGAGACATGTACAGGTAAAAAATGCAACCAGGTTAAGCTATAGGCAGTTAGAAAGATATAAATACCAATATACATATTTTCAAAAAGCGCAACACGCAGTAGAATATACATATTAACATAAAAAGCAACTCTCAGGATTGCAATCCCAAACAGTTGCTGGGCAAACAGTACACTTGGAAATCCAATGCAGCATCAGAAACTATGTACACAGACATGACATTAATAAAGAAGTAGTAAAGACATCATTTAGTTTGGTAGTAGGCCAGTAGTAGGTGTAGCCCTTGGCGGTGCTGGGAGGAGAAAAAATGAGTTACAGGGTTAGGCAGGGCCACATGTTGCCTGTTGGAAGCAGAGAGGCAGGGAGAAGAAAAGTTGGGAGAGGAAGGGAAAGGTGAGGGAAGGGAAGGGAGGGACTTGTGAATGCCCCTTCAGGATACTAAGAATCCTGCAGGAGGACAAGGCCTGGTGAGGAAGGTGGAGGGGGAGAGAGGGAAGGGGAAGGGACATGTCGGGAAGCACCCCTGCAAGATGCTGAGGAAAAACCTGGAAGGGGGGACATACTGAGAAAACACCCCTTCAGGATATGAGGAACCCTGCAAGGGAGCAAGGACCCAGCAGAGGGGAGGAAAAACCCATGTTGAAGAGAGACATGCTGAGAACAGCTCTCCTTCAGGATGCAGGGAACCCTGCAAAGAAGCCATGACACAGCAACGAAAGGAGGAGAGGAGGGAAGAGGGAAAGGGAGTGGGAGAGGGGGGTGGCAGGGGGTTGAGGAGGGGGGGTAAAAGGAAGCAGCAATCAAGACAAGCCCAGAGCTTGAAGGAGAGAGAGGAAGGTGGTGCAGGGGTGAGGGAACTTACTAGGGAAGGGAAGTTTGGTGCAGATTCAGCAGTGAGTAGCATGCAACCGGAGGTTGAAGGGGGGGTCAGGAAGGCATGGATGTTAGGTGCAATTACAGCAGTAAACAGAGTACTTCCATAAGAGAGCAATATTGAGTGGTGGGAAGTAGTGGAGTGAATATTTAGCAGGAGGGAATCCCAGATGCTAGGGAACTTGAATGAGAAAGCGGCACGGACAGAAGTGCGCCGACGGGGCAGTGCAAGAGTTCTATATGTGGATACGTGGAGGGTGTAGCAGGTAGGGGGAGGGGTAGATAAGAGGGAGGATAGGTATGGAGGTAGAGAACTGAGTCAGGACATCCCAATTAGGTTGGCTCTGTGAGATAATCATCGGACATGGAGGGAGTGGAAAGGAGAGTGAGGTACAGAGATCACAGTGGTGGGTAAGTAGAGGGCAGCCAAGTGTGAAGCGATAGAAGGAACCGAAGATGCTGTCTAGTCTGGAGATGGAGGTTTCAGGGGCAGAACTGCAAACAATGTCCCCCAAATCGACGATAGGGAGAATCATCTTTTGGATGATTTCTCGTCTGGCTTGCAGTGGAAGGCAGCTGCGGTGTCTGTACAGAGTACCAAGTTTAGAGAGTAGTTTTTGTAAAGAGCGTCAATGTGGCCAAGGTACTTATAGGAGGGGACATCATCCAGTGTTGTACCAGAGTGGGTAGAAAAGGTAGGGCTGGAGACAAGTCTGGACAATTTATGTCTGGAGCCAAAGGTCATGGAGACTGTTTTTTTGACGTTCATCGAGAGTTGGTTTGTGATGAACCAGCACTGGACATTGTTGAAGTCCTGCTGGAGGGTGGAAACCACCTTGGAGAGGAATTACCTGATGAGAATAGGAATAGCACAGTGTCATCTGCATGCATGTGGATGCATGAAGAAGAACAGGTGGAAGGGAGGTCATTCAGGAAGATGGAGAAAAGTATTGGGCCGAGTACTGAGCCTTGGGGGTTGCCGGTGTTGATGGGGCAGGGGAAGGAGTTGGAGTTACCATTTCTGATGGACTGGGACTGGCCTGTAAGGTAGGACCAGAACCAACTGGTGGCAGGTCCAGAGAGACTGGCCATGGATAACTTACTCAGGAAGAGGGAGTGAGAGACAGTGTTGAAGGTTTTGGCCAGGTCGACAAAGATGGCAGAGGTGATGCATCCCTGATCCGTTCCTGTAAGAATGGATTCAGTGAGCCAAAGTAGGGAGGTGATGATTGAGTGGTTTTTATGAAACACAGACTGGAAAGGGGTGAAGAAGGATGAGAAGTCAAGAAAAGAGGAGAGTTGCTCCAGAGCCAGGTGCTCTTGAAGCTTGGCCAGTGTGAGGAGTACAGAAATGGGGCAGAAGTTGCCAGGGTTGGAGGAGTCCCCACCTTTAGGAAGTGGGATAACTATAGCAGACTTCCTGGCATCAGAAATGGTTGCATGACAGAAGGAGAGGTTCAATAGATAAGTCAGGGGGAGAGCAATGGAGCAAGCCAAGAGGTGGAGTAATTTGGGGTCAAGGCTACCAGGACATTTCCCTTTACATGGATTCAGGGTTAGCAGTATGCACAGGGTGTCCTCAGAGAGTACTGGCTTAAACGAGAAGCGTGAGGGAGGGGGTGGAAAGGCATGTGGGAGGGCAGTGGTGGGGCTGGTGGGATCAGTGGGGGGAATAGAGGCAAGGAGTGAGGAGGTGCAAGAAGTAAGTTAGTTGTTGAATTCAGCAGCCACTACTAGAAGGTCAACAAGTGTGCGGTCACCCACCTTTAGGACAGGAGAGGGAGGGTGGATGGGAGGGGGGATAGAGCATGGATAACTTTCCAGAATTTGGCTGGATTGTTGTTGTTGTCATGGAAGGAGCCTTTGAAGTAGTCTGCCTAGGTGAGGTGGATAGCTGTGGTGTAAGCATTCTGGAGGGTGTTTCTGCTGTTTGTTTTAGGTACCTCCCCCACTTCCTTTGTAAATACTGAGCAAAAATATTTGTTTAGTATCTCTGCCTTTTCACAGTCACCCTCTGCCCACCCTCCCTTCTCTTTATTAAGCCTCACTAGCCCTCCCTTGGTCTTCCTTTGCTCCCTGATGTACCTATAAAAGACTTTAGCCCCCTTCTTAACTGAGTTGGCTATCTTTTCCTTGGTTTGGGCCTTTGCTGTTCTGACTGCCTTCCCAGCTTCCTTTTGCTTTTAACTGATACAGTTCTCTGTCCTGCTCCTTCTGTGATTCCTTGTACTTCTGAATGCTTTCTTTTTCTCTTGAACCTTCACTGCCACTTCCTTTGAGAACCATAGTGGTTTCTTACATTGTTTCGTTTTGTTAATTTGCTTCACACAAAGGCTTGTTACCTCTGTGATGGCAGTTTTTATTATTCCCAATTGTTCTTCCACCCCTCCTTCCTGCCCATTTGCTAGTGTATTCCTTAGGCACTCACCTATTTTGGCAAAGTCAGCCCTCCTAAAGTTCAGTACTTTTGTCTTTGTATGGCTTGACTCTATTGCTGTGTTTATTGTGAACCATACTGTTTGATGGTCGCTAGTTCCCAGATGGCTACCCACTTCTACATCTGTGATCCTCTCTTCATCTCCATTTGAGAGAACTAGGTCTAAGATTGCTCCCTCTTGAGTGGGCTCCAATACTAGTTGTCTAAGGCATGCCCCTTGTAGGGCATCTAGAACAACCCCACTCTTGAAGTGGCTGCTGCAACTGCACTCCAGTTAACATCTGGCGTATTCAGATCACCCATCAGCAATATCTCCCCTTTTTCTGCCATTCTAAGTAATCTTTCTATCATTTCCTTTTCCATTTCCTCCCCCTGAGAAGGGGGTCTGTATACAACCCCTGTGCAGATTGTAGTGCCATTGCCAGTCTCCAAATTTACCCACAGTGCTTCTTCTCCTCCCTGTTTTCCCTTTTGTTCTGTTGCTTTGATTCCTTCCCTTATGTAAAGAGCTACTCCTCCTCCTCTTTTACCCTCCCTGTCCCTCCTGTAGATAATGTATCTTGGTATGTTTATGTCCCAGTCATGGTTTTGCGTGTACCATGTTTCTGTGACTGCCACGATATCCAGATGTTCCTCCTCCATCAAGGCCACTAATTCAGGAAGCTTGTTACTCAGACTATGGGCATTGGTACTCATTGCTCTCCATTTTTTGATGGCTTTACCTTCTTTTGCAGCATCCCCCACTGACCTGTCTACCTCTGTCCTTTTCTCATTTAGTCCCTGTTTTGTAGGGAGAGGCTGGGATTTTCCTGCTGCTTATCAGTGCCTCCCCCCCTTGACTAGTTTAAAAGCTTGCCAATGAAGCATTTAAACTGATTGCTCAAAAGACTTGTTTCCTTCCTGGACAGATGCAGACCATCCTGCCGAGAAGTGCAAAGTAATGCACCTGGGAAACAAAAGCCCAGAGGAAGAGTACACGGGGGGAGGGGGTGGTATTAACAACAACACAAATGGAAAGGGAATCAACAAAGTCCAAGAGGGTAGAATCTTTTAGAAAAAGAGATGTGCAAGAACAAGGAGACACAATGTGAAGATAGAGGTGGGACGGCTCAGGGAGAATGTGAGGAAGTATTTTTTCACAGAGAGGGTGGAGGACGCATGGAGCGGCCTTCCTGAGGAGGTTGTGGGGTCACAAAAAAGTGAGGGAATTCAAGAATGCATGGAACAGACATAAGGCAATTCTGGTGGGGGGGTAGGAAGAAGTAGGCTGTTGGTTAACTAGGATCTGCAGCTTATCCAATAGGTAGGGACATGGGCAGACTAGGTGGGCCAAGTGGTCCTTATCTGCCATCGAAGTCTATGCTTCTATATGTTTCTATGAAGCAGAGACAACACATAGGCTGGACAAGATAAGGAGGTGGAAGGAGGAAGAGTGCCAGGGCAAGACTGGGACTACATAGGAAATGGAGTGGAGTGAGCAGGAATGCTTGAAGAGCAAGGATGGGGCAACAGAGGAAACAGACAGGAGAGAGCAGGAATTACCCTCTTAGTGGGAGGAAAAGGGGGGTGCTTGCTAAACTTAGTTTAGAGCAGAGGTAAAATATGCTGGATTAATATAAGGATTAATATAAGGAGGTAAAGTGGTGAAGCAACCTAGAGCAGAAGAAGAAGCAGTGAGCAGTGGACAGGTCAGTAAAGTAGCAAAATATTGTCCAAGGCACTCTAAACAAAGGACTAGGGCAGTAGAAGTGCAATAAGAGTGCAGGATCAGAAAGGTAGTAGATATTGACCAGGGTGCTCGTAACAGAGGACAGAATATTATCCAGGGTACTCGAAGCAGAGGACAGGAAAGACGTGCTGGATTCTGACAGAAACTGCATTACACATGAAGGGAGGATTTGGAGAAGAGGCAATAGGTCAAAGATTGCTGACCTGGGTGGAGCCCTAGTTCAGCTAGCATATTTAAAGAGTGCTGGGGCAGGGGAGGAGAAGGTGGACAAGAGAAAATTCAGCTAGTTAGCTAATTGGGGTGGGGGTTTTCAGAGGAATAAATCTGAAAAGGACTTGCAGCTCTAAAGGTGGACAAAGCTATTGGACCAGATGGGATACACCCAAGGAATCTAAAAAACTTATGGAGGTACTAGTTGCCCCACTGACAGCTTTATTCAGCAGCTCACTTGAAACAGGCATGGTAGACAGGAGAAGAGCTGATGTGGTTCCTTATCATAAGTGTGGTAACAGGGAGAAGGCTAGCAACATTAGCCCAGTCAGTCTTACTTCTGTGATGGGGAAATTGATGGCAACCCAGCTAAAGGAAAGACTGGCAGAGCATTTTAAATCCAGTGGGCTGCAAGACCACAGACAGCATGGATTCATGGGTGTGAGATCATGACAAGTAAATCTGATAGATTTCTTTAACTCGGTCACTGGGGAAGTAGATCTGGGAGGGCGTGGCCTATTTGGACTTCAGCAAGACCTTCGACACTGTGCTGCACAGGATGCTGATAAAAACCTGAGCAGAATAAGGGTGGGATCCAAAGTAGTGTATTGGGTTACAAAATTGGTTGGCGGATATGAGACAGAGAGAATGGTAAAGGGCACTCACTCTAATGATGGGAGAGTGATCAGCGGGGTGCCACAGGGCTCAGTACAGGGATCGGTCCTCTTCAATGTCTTCATAAGTGACTTTGCTGAGAAACTGGAAGGGAAGGTATGCTATTTTGCAGATATTACTAACATTTGCAATAGGGTAAACACTCAGGAGGGGGTGGAGAGAATGGGAAACTCAAAAAGTGATCAAGAGCATGGCAGTGGGGTTTAATGCCAAAAAGTGCAAAACCATGCACTTAGGGTATAGGAACACAGGCACTGCATATAGGATTAGGGGAGGGGAGGTACTGACAGTCACCAAACAGGAAAGAGACCTTGGGATTACCATATATGATGACCTTCAAGTGACATAGTAGTGTGAAAAGCAGTGGGTATGGCTAGAAATAAGCTAGTGTGCAAAGGGAGGCATATATCCAACGGGTGGAAGGAAGTGGTGTTGCCATTGTATCCCTCGCTGGTGAGACCCTGCCTGGAGTACTGTGTCCAGTTTTCAAGGCCTCACCTCAGACAGGATATAGACAAGGTGGAGACATTTCAGAGGACAGCAAATAAAATGGTCCAGGGGTTGCACAAGAAACCTTACAAGGAGAGAATGAGTGATCTCAACATGTACACCCTGAAAGACAGAAGAGTAAGAGGTGACATGATAGAGACCTACAAGTGTCTCACAAGGGGCGAACAGTGCAGGAGTGGCATCTCTTTCAAATAAGAAAGAACACCAGGACCAGGCGGCATGTGATGAAGCTTGGGGGGGGATTTAAGAGAGATGTGAGGAGAAAATTCTTCACTGAAAAGGTGGTAGATGCCTGTAACAGAGTACAAGAAGAAGTAGTGGAGGTGAAAACAGTGGAAGGCTTCAGACTTGTGTGGTATAGACATGGGGGTATTAGAAAACAGGTAGGGGTATGGAGGGTCACCAGAAGCCAGTTAGAGTCTGCTGAGCCAGATTAGGCAGTGAACATCTGGGCAGATGGGGTGGGCCAAGTAGTCATTTTCTGCTAACAAATTCCATATTTCAGAGAAAGGCAATCAAAATAGTTTAGGGTATGCAAGATCAGTCATACAAGGGGAGGCTGACTAGCCTTAACATGGACACACTTGAAGCAAGATGGGACAAGGGGGGATATGATAGAAACCTAAAGTACATCCATGGGGTCAACAGAGGTGTCATTACAGGTGTCAGTGTTCCTCAGTGGGTAGCACATCCGGCTGTGTGCTACAAGGTCATGGCTTCTAGTCCCGCACTGGGACTGAGCTCATACCATAAATGCTGACACCACAGTGCAGTTTGGGGGGCTGTACTGTTGGTGTGTGCCATCTGTTGGATGAGATATTGAACTGAGGTCTTATCTGACTTTTCTGGTGATTGTTGTGGAGTACCAGAAAGATTCCATGGCACTTCTCAAGAAGAATAGAAGAATTTTCCTGGTGTCCTAGCCAAGTTTCTCCCTCGTGTGCTCCTCCCAATATCCCCCCTGCACTTTCCCCCTCCTATCTGTACAGAGTTTCCCTCATACTTTCTGGGAAACAAGTCCCAGTTGTCCTGAACTGGTTACCCTCCTGGTTTCAAGTGTCCTAAAACAAAATCTGTCTACGCATTTATGTGCCTAATTTTATAAAATTGTATTTATGTCCGGCTCTGTATATATTGTGCCTGCACCTTATTATCATCTTGTAATACTGTATAACAGGAAATATTCACTGTCTTTTTATTTTCACTATATTCGCTGGGTTCATATTAGAGTGAAAATAAAAGACAGTGAATATTAGGTAGCTCACTATATATAGCAGCATTAGTGTTCTACCAGTGAAAATAAGAGGAAGTGAATATGTGGGGGGGGGGGGGTTGGAGCGCTAAATATAAAGGGAGTGAATATAAACTGCTATGCAGTATTTTCTGTATAGGTTTTGCAAAGCATAGTAGACATAGTCCATAGAGCTAGCCATCTTATCTAACTAACTCTAACTTTTTGGATTATGGTCTGACTTTCTATCCCATTTATTTGGTTGGCAGTGAGAGTGCAATATGTTCAGGTTACAAATCACAGGTGGTGAGATCACCTGAAGTTTGGAGTTTACTTTTTCACTTTGTGGATGAAATTCTTAAGATACTTTCCATCTGTCTGTTCAGGAGGTGGGAGCTCCTGAAGTTTTCTTGGTCTCCGCTGGTGGTGAGAGACTCAGTGGGGCCTGGATAATTAATTTTTCCCAAAATACTCTGCTTTCTTGTTATAGTGATTTTTATTATTGACTTGATTGTCATTATTTTAATGTTAATTTGGATTTTAGGATCTAAAGTTTAATTTTATTGATGGGGTAGGGGAGGTAAGAATTTTTGATTTTATTTTTGTGTTTGGTTTGGCTACTGGGTCGTAATTGTGTGGGAAATTGACATAGGGCTGCACTTTAATGTGTTGGGAAGGTTTAAGGATGGTCAGGCAATATTCCCCCACTAGGCTCAGGGAGTTGCACCCATTTAGTTGCCCCCCTTTACCAGCAGAAACATACATTTGTTGTCATTCTGTTGGGATTGTCAGGAGAAGTGGGAAAAGGGGCAGGCCTGGGCCTGGTGGTGGAATACAGGAAAGGGGGGCACATATTGGGGTGGTGAGGACCAGGCAATGTCCTGGGGTGAAATGGCACAGAGACAGGGATAATCCCTGTCTTGTTCCCATACCCAAGGGTCAGGAGTCGAGGTCATCTCCAACATTTCATCCAACCCGGGTGGTGTTATGTAATGCTAGATCTATTAAAAACAAGACAGCTATTATAGCTGATCTTGTTGAAACAGTAGACCTGGCATGCATCACTGAGACCTGGCTAGATGAAAATGCAGGCCCAGTATTGGCTTCTGCAGTTCCGGCTGGGTTCTCAGTGATTCACCACCCGAGGTTGGATCGTAGGGGTGGGGGTGTAGCCATCTATTTTAAGATTGAACTGGGCCTTGTGGATGTTCCAGTGGGGGACTGTTAGATCCTTTGAGTGTGTCATTGGTGAGGGTGTAGGTTGCAGGATACTCCTTATCTATCATCCACCAGGTGATGGGAGTGTATTCCTGCAGGAGATTGCAGACTTCGTCGTCGACATGGTGCTGGAATCCCCCAGATGGATTATTCTGGGGGATTTCAATGCCTGGGTCAATGATGAACTCTCGTAATTTGGTCAAAATTTCCTCCAGTTAATGACAATGCTGAGCCTGACACAGGTTATTACCTCCTCTACCCATATAGGAGGTCACTCATTGGATCTTCTATTCCTCCTGGGTATGGAGATCACTGATTTGGGGGTGGAACCAGTCAGTTGGTCTGACCATCACACCATAGGGTTCAGTTTCGGGGCTCCCCCAAATGGACCTACCCCTGTGGAGATGATTTGGTACCGCCCTTTGAGGGGAGTTACCCCAGATGGTCTATCGGCAGTGCTGGACCTATCAGGATTGTTGGAGGATAGCATAAGTCCCGGGGATCTGGTACTTGCCTATAATAAGGCAGTGGGAGATGCCCTGGACTTGATTGCTCCTGTTCACGTTCGACCACTTACTCTTCGCCCAAGGTCCTCTTGGTCTGATTGGTCCTTGAAGGAGTTGAGCCGTAGTGGTAGAAGCCTGGAGAGAGCATGGAGGAAGTGTGGCCTGGATGCTGACAGACTTAGATTGATGGAGCATTATGATGGCTATCAATCAGAAATCACCTGTAAGAAGGCAGAGTTCTTGTCCAGGGAGATTTCTGCAGTGCATAATCGACCAGCTCAACTCTTTCGTACTGTAGACAGATTGTGCAATCCAATCTGTCTGCAGTCTGAAAGAGTTTTTTCACAAGTTAAGTGTGATGAGCTTGCTCGGTTTTTCGCTGATAAGGTTGCCAGCATCAGGTCTGGAATTGGCCCGGCTCCTTCCATAAGTGGTTTTTGGAAGTCGATGGGAAGTGGTAAACACCCGGTCTGTCTGAACGGATTTCGGCCGACCAGAACTTATGGACATTGTAAAGATTGTCCAGACTTTGCATCCAACCTGTTGTAGTTTGGATCCGAGCACTACCCCCCTTTTGGTGGGATGCATATATGTTATCTGCCTGATCCTTGCTGAAATTGTATGGAGATCCTTGGAGAGGGGAACCTTTCCAGATTCCTTAAAAGAGGCGGCCATTAGACCACTCTTGAAAAAATCCGGAGGTCACGTGATGCAGCAGGCCTGAGAAGACACTTTCCCGTTCTATCCTGCCCACTGCCATTAATTTTATACATTTTTATTGAGCTTACTAACATCATGAGCCTGATCTAAGCTATTATCTGGTGGGAGAAGCTTTCAAGTGTGTAATTGGTGTGTTCGGTGAAGAATGGAAGCCAAAATGAAGAAGCCTCCGCCTAAACACACACCCCCGGTTACCCCAGAGTAGGCCCCTAAGAAGCTGCAGGCTGGAACTACAGGCTCAGTGCAGGCAACGGCACCTCCAAGCTCGGATTAAGAGCCATTAACCCTTATCAGATTCCTGGCCGAATTTCGGCTGGTCAAAGAAGAACTAAGAAACCTCACTTCTAAATTCAAAACTCTCTCTCAGGCTATCGAGGACATAGCATTGAGAACCTTGGATGTTGAGACTTGACTCACTTCTTTAGAGAGGAAGGTGGACAAGCAGAATCCTGAGGGGGCCGTGCTTCGGCAAAAAATTAACAGGATGGAGCAAAAGCTCGAAGACCTCGAAGGTCGTAGCCGCAGGAACAACACAGTCATTATTGGACTACCCGAGAAGGGAGAAGGGCAAGACATGGTCCTATTTGTGCAGAAGTTCATCGAGAAGACTATAGGACCCTCTCCTTATGGCCCCCACTACATTATAGAGAGGGCTCATAGAGCATTGCATTCTAAGCCTCCGATGGGGGCCTCTCCCAGACCATTAATTTTTCGTTTTCTTAATTTTTTGGAGAAACAGCATTTCTTTCTCAAACTGAAGGCCATACAAGAGCTACAGTGGGAAGGAGTGAGAATCAGAGTTACCCAGGATTTGCTGCTTTCTGTTCGGCAACGCAGAGCTGCCTTCCACCCGGTGGTGAAGAAGTTCCTGGCAGCTGGTCTCAAATTCAGAATGCGGTATCCCTCGAAGTTACAGGTTCAGATATCCGGACAGTGGCACTCATATGAGGATTCTGACTCTGCAATGGAAGGACTAAGAAAAGATATGCCTGATCTCTTTAAAGGCTCTTAAATATCAAGGGGGTTATTAGAGGGGACCATTTTGCTAGTTTGAGATGTAACAGAATACATGGAAATGTCTATTGTTTTATTTTCTGGTCTACTATTATCTGTTTCCTACTGTTTCTCTATTTGGGGTTAAAAGACGAAAAGTTGCGGTACCTTTAAACTTTTTGGCTAACTAGGTACACTTTAGATCTTCTGGTGGGAGGGTAAGGAGAATAGTAGAGATATCACTGGCTAAAGTTATGGGAGGACAATGCCCGTTTATGCTCTGGGCTTTTTTCTGGGGACCGAGAAGTTCTTTAGGGTGTAGGGGGGCATCTTTGTGCTGAGCCGCCCATCATAGAGACTTGGGTCACTGAGACGAAGTGTCAGGGTAGGGAGGTGTTTGCATCCTGTTTTCGAATTGTGTGGGTCCAATTTTGTCCCTCCCCTTTCTCTTTATGGCCAGGGAATGGGAGTTCCTCGTCAGTTTAACAGCCCTTGTGATAGGAGTTCAGGTGACTGGCTTATGAGTGATTTTGCAGGGCTTAGTGAATTTTAAGTGAAATTAGCGAGGTAGACTCCCTTTCAGCTTCTTTTCACTTATCGCAGCTGCATGAAGGGATACAGAGACCATCTACAGGGAGGATGGTTTCCATGCAGTTGCGATTGGCAGCCACTAGAGTGGAGTATTTCTCTGGACTGCATGCAGCCTTCACAGTAGTGAAGAAGTGGCAAGGCAGAATGGGTGGCAATCGAGATATAGACTGGGTTCAGTAGCACAGTTATTGCTTCGGGACAGAGCCAGCGTTCAGCTCATTTGGATGTTTCTAATCTCGTTTTTTACGGGGGAGCTCCCCGAGTCTGGTTTTTGCCTATTTTGGTAAATTGTATCTTTTCTCTTTCCTTTTTCACTCTCATTTCCTTCTCTGCTTGATTATAGGGGGGAGACCCACTCTTGTTTGAATCTGGGGGTGGTGATTTTACCCCCTTCTTTTGCACTAGACTTGAGACGAGGCATTGGATGGGAGATATCCTGCCTTATGTTATTCTGTATCAGGGGTGATACCCACTCTTGTAAGAAGTTTGGATTAAGGACAGGATTTTCGAGATCTGCTAATTTTATTCCATTGGCTTTAAAAGTGGTTCTCACATTTAGTTTTGGTGTTTGTGGGTCCCACAAGTGTGTTGAACTTGCTTTATTCTTCAGCTTTGTTATAGATGGTTACTATGCTGTGATTGTGGCGGGGGGTGGGCGGGAGGATGGGAGCGGCTGTTTTTGGAGGAGTGCTGCTTAGTGATGCGTAGGAGATCTAGGTGGGTTGGGAGGGCAGGGGATCGATGGGTATGGTATTTGGGGTTTGTGTTCTTGTTGGATAGTTTGGGGATGTTCTCAGTTGAGTGGAGGGGGGAGGTTTGGGGGTTGGAGAGGCATTTTTGGGCTGAACACAGTCCATTATAGGTCAGTTGAGGTCTGTTTTGAAGGTAATCTGTGATTTTAGCTACTGCAGTTATTTATTGTATTTGTATAATGGCTAAGAAGCTTTGTTTTTCAACTTGAAATGTTAAAGGGGCCGGTAATAAAACTAAGCAATATAAGATACTGAAGCACTTAGATATTTTAGGAGCTAATGTTGTCTTTATCCAGGAATCTCATTTGCTTGACTCGGAAGCCATTCAGATTAGACGGATTCAGATTGGACAGGTCTTCTCAGCCCATGGAACTTCAAACAGCTGTGGGATCTTAATTCTCATTAACAGAGGCATTCCTTTCCAGGTTACCCAAGAAATTAACGACCCCCAGGGTAGATTTGTTCTGGTTAAGGGCACTTTGTATTCAGTAGATTTTGTATTAGGAAGCATTTATTGCCCTAACAAAGATGACCCTCTATTCTTTATGAGATTACTTAATAACATTCTTTCCTTGTTGCCTTCCACCATAATTTTAGGGGGGGATTGGAACCTAGTGTTGGACTCAGGTAAAGATCGCACTAGCTTCCTCTCGGTTCCTCTTTCCCCAGGCACAGCGTGCATTACATGAGTTAATAGACAGATTGGGCCTTTGTGATATTTGGCAGGTTCTACACCCTGCAAACAGGGAATACACTTTTGTGTCCCCTGCTCACAGGTCTTTTTCCCACATTGACTACTTACTAGTGTCACAGGCCTTGTTACCAGGGATGACAAGTTCTACTATCCAGTCAGGTCCGCCCTCCGACCACTCTGTGGTGCTCTGTAAGCTGGCCCTTACTTCTTTGCCTAAGCAGCAAACCAGGTGGAAATTGAATGGCCAACTGCTCAAGGATTCCAAGTGCAGAAACCAAATCAAGGAGCATATCACACAATTTTTTGATTTGAATGCCACACAGGACAATAGGCCAGATGTGTTATGGTGTGCCTTCAAAGCATATCTCTGGGGCATCCTAATTGGGATGGACGTGACAAGGAAAAAGGGATGGGAGGCTAGGCTGAGGGAGGTGTTAACCCAGATAAGAACTTTAGAGACTAACCTATAAACAAACCCATCCGACAACGCTAAACAAGAGCTGGCAAAATTGAGGGACTCCTATATAGCTATGCTCAATGAGAGAGCAGAGTTTGCTATCTTATGTACTAAAGCCTCTTACATAGAACACGGGGAAAAAATGGGCAAGCTACTGGCCTAGAGAATTAAACAATTGGAGTCCACTCAGTTTATCTCCCATATCTGCTCCAAAACTGATGGAACTCTCAAGTCTAATCCTCAGGAGATTGTTTCGGACTTCGTCAGTTATTATGAACATTTATATGGTGAAATGCCTAACCCCCCTCAGCCCTTACTCTTTCCTCTTACCAGAAGGGGGCCCATTTACCTTGTCTCTCAGAGTCCCAGGGTAGGATGTTAGTAGCTCCCATTACGGAGTCAGAAATCTTGGAGGCGATAAAGGACCTACCCTTAGACAAGTCACCTGGATTAGATGTTTTTTCAGCAAATTTCTGTAAGTGTTTTAAGGAGCAAATTACCCCCCCCCATCTTCTTTCTCTCTTTCACTGTATATTATCAGGTGTGCAAATTATTCCTGTCTATTTGAGGCCCTTATCGTGCTCCTTCCAAAACTGGGTAAAGACCTAGAATGTGTTGAGAGTTATAGACCCATATCATTGTTGAACCAAGACATAAAAATTCTAACAAAGATCTTGGCGGATAGACTCAGTTTGGTTCTCCCGATTTAATTGGTTCACATCAAGTGGATTTTATGAAAGGCAGATTTTCCGCAGACCATCTCTGCACTCTCTCGCATGTCCTCTCGGTGTCCAGGGATGCCTCCTTTCCAGTGGCACTGGTCTCTCTGGATGCCAAGAAGGCCTTTGACAGAGTCAATTGGAGTTTTTTACTTCAAACACTAAATTCCTTTGGATTTCCTCAACAATTTCAATCTTGGATAAAGGCCTTATACCATCAACCGATGGCTAAGATCTCTGGGAATGGGGTGTTCTCAAGGACCTTCACCTTGCATTCCGGAACCAGGCAGGGTTGTCCCCTTTCTCCTCTACTTTTCAATCTCTACCTGTAGCTGTTAAT
The DNA here is from genome assembly GCA_016271365.2 of Neoceratodus forsteri. Classification (NCBI taxonomy): domain Eukaryota; kingdom Metazoa; phylum Chordata; order Ceratodontiformes; family Ceratodontidae; genus Neoceratodus; species Neoceratodus forsteri. Next base: position 709,027,286 of record CM028138.1, on the reverse strand, counting down.
CCGTAAACTAATTTCATGTTCGAAGGTCCAGGGATTATCATTCTTGGTACTGAGCTTAAAGTTGCTGCATATGCGGACGACCTGCTTTTGCACCTTTCCTATCCAGAGATATCTATTCCCGCCATGTTGGATATAATTGAGCAATTCAGTAAACTATCCAATTACAAATTAAGTGTAGGGAAGTCGATTGTGTTTTCCCCTAAATCACAAAGTTTTTAAGAATGATATTACCTCCCTGGGTCTAGCCTGGTCTAAAGACTTGTTGCGGTATTTGGGCATTGTGTTAACTAGGGACCTGCAGAGTACCTTTAAATACAACTTGGAGGCTCTACTGTCCACGGTGGCTCTAGATTTGGCTAGATGGTCAGCTCTACCTATCTCTTTTTGGGGAAGAGTCAACCTGGTTAAGATGAATGTTCTCCAGCATCTCTTATACCCCCTCCAGCTACTTGACATTTGTCTGCCAAGTGGCTGCTTAAAAAGGCCCAGAGTTTGACTGGTGAGTTCATCTGGTCTAAAAAGAAGCCTAGATTAGCTTTTTACAAGCTCGTGGTGCCCAAGTCTAAGGGTGGTTTACAACTTCCATTCATGTGTATGTACTATTGGGCCTGTAGTGTGGCCAAATACCTAAGGTGGATGGTCTCTAATCCCTCAGGTTATTTGCCTGCATGGCTCAAAATAGAGAGGGAAATGATCCGCTTGGTTAATATAGCCTCTTCTGCTCTATTATACCTCAATATCACCTCGGTACCCAAGGAGTTAAAAGGCACCACAATTGGAATCTCTATGAGGATTCATTCTCAGTTGTGTAGATTCCTAAAATATAAAAATTGGTTAGATGTGGAGCAGTCGATTTGGAACTCTCCTGCCTTTAAAATAGATAACAAAGTGTTATCCCCCAGATGGTTACCTGGTTATCAGCTGAGGATATCATGGTGAAATTCAGGCTTAAGGAAAGTGACTATTTCAAGGTACTTCAGCTTAGACACCTCCTCATTAAAAAATTTGAGGAGGGTACCCCTATATCTTATGATTTCGCCTTCCTCACTGAACTAGTCCCATTGGTTAATTCCCCCTGGAGTATCTCCAAATTGTACAATATTTTGTATGATTGGCGTTTCCCTGTGCCGTTTGGCCCCACAGAGTTTTGGTCTGCCCTCTTCTCACACTGGGATAGGGATTGGACGACTATATGGAATAACTGTCATTGTTTTGTAACACAAGATAGGTTATGGTTGATGCAATTTCGTATTCTCCGTAATCTCTACTACTATCCTCAGAAACTGGCTAAATGGGGAATAACTTCCTCTAATGTTTGTACTAGGTGTGCTCAAGCAGAAGGTTCCCTACTCCACATTTTCTGGGAATGTCCTAAGATACTACCCCTTTGGGAGGCTATAAGGGACAAGACCGACCCACTCCTTGGGATGAGAGACTTGTTCATCCCAGAGGTTTGTATTTTCTGGGATTACTCGCTGATTTCTGTTAATAAGCGTAAGTTTCATATTGCTTTAATTTCTATGTCTGTTAAAAAACTGGTGCTCAAGTATTGGAGGAGTTCTGAGGTAATCTCTTATTCTGAATGGCTAAATGAGCTATTATTTAATCTTCGAGTGGAGAAGACTATTTTGAGTATTAAAAACAACAAGTCCAAATATGAACGGATCTGGGCCTCGCTTCATACATTGTATACCATCTCATTTTTAATATTTCATTTCTAATCTTTCAGATGTCATGGACTGTCATGCCTTTGGGACTGTGTGTGTGGGGGTTTTGGGGTGGGGGATGTCAGAGGGGGGGAATGGGGTCAGTCAACCTGTTTTGTCACAAGTTTTGTGCTATGGGTGTTTTGACCCTGTCCATTGTATATTGTGAAACTTTCAATAAACTATAAATTATAAAAAAAAAGAAAAACCCTTCTTGGACCCCATCGATCCAGTTAACTACTGACCTGTCTCTAACCTTCCCTTTCTGGGGAAGGTTATTGAGAAGGTGGTTGCATTGCAACTTGACAATCACCTAGAAACTCACAGTGTCTATGAAGCTCTCCAGTCTGGATTTAGGAAGAGGCATAGCATGGAGACTGCCCTTGTCTGGGTATTAAATTAACTCCTGATGGCGAGAGATTGAAAGGCTTGCACCATCTTGGTAATTCTCAATCTCTCTGCGGCTTTTGACACTGTGGACCATGGGTCCTTTTGGAGACCCTGCAGGTCTTTTGTGGCCTGGCGGGTACAGTCCTCAAATGGTTTCAATCTTTCCTAACAGGCAGATTTCAGAGCATGGTCACTGGAATTTATTCCTTTGATGCCCTCCCCTGTCCTGTGAGGTACTGCAGGGCTCCATATTGGCTCCCATGTTGTTCACAGTGTATATGCTGCCTTTAGGAGATATCATTCGGGGATACGACTTGAGTTTTCACTGCTATGCAGATGATACTCAACTGTATATGTCTTTTATGCCCGAACAGTTGATGCACTTTCCATGCTAAATAGCTGCCTCTCTGAGATCAAAGACTGGATGAGTTCAAGTTGGCTGAGATTAAATCCGGATAAGAATGAGGAGTTGGTTGTGGAACCAGGTCGTCTGGGGGTAGTATTCAGTGCTGGGCACATGTCGGGCCTTTGGCTTGATGGTGTCCAGCTAATTACCTCAGATCGAGTGTGTAACCTGGGTGTTGTTTTTGATGATGGCTTGACCTTGAAGTGCCAAGTGTCAGCTGTGGTCAAATCTTCATTTTACCACCTGAGGAACATTGCCTAGGTGAAACACCTGATTCCTCCGGATGATCTTCCAACACTAGTCCACGCTTTCATTACTACCCATCAAGACTACTGCAATGCCCTCTATAGGGCTATCTGGAGTTGATATCCACCACTTGCAGCTGGTGCAAAATGCTGACTATTGACTGGTACTCCTAGGTCCAGTCATATTACTCCAGTTCTGTGCGAATTGCACTAGCTGCCAGTTCAGTGGCGGATCACCATTAAGGTAGGCTTGCTTTCCTGTAAAGCCCTACATGAGCAGGGACCTGACTACCTAAACAATCTCCTCATTCCCTAGTTCCCAAATCATCCCCCTCCGATCCGCCAATGAGGGATTGCTAGAGATTCCCAGGGTTCATCTTAAAACATCTGACGCACAATCTTTTTCGTTTGTGGCACTGACCCTGTGGAATTCTCTACCTCATCGGTTAAGAGAATGCCTGACCATTACAAATTTTAAAACAATGTTGAAAATGTATTTGTTCTCATTAGCTTTCCCTGATTAATTATATTATATGATGTTTGTTTTAATATTTTTATATTGTGTTTTAATGTATTTATGGTCTGTGAAGTGCCTTGGTTTCGAAAGGCGCTATATAAATAAAGATTGATTTGATTTGATATATCCCCGTACATTGCTTTGAATTAGGTAGTTGTCCAGTAGTTGCTTGAATTTTGTCATATTTTTACTCTCCACCACCTCCACCGGGCAGTCCATTCCAAATGTTCACCACTCTGATGCTGAACCAGTGTTTCCTTTTGTTTGTCCTAAAGCATTCCCCTGTTAATTGTATGGTGTGAGTTCTGGTATTATAACCTTTTTTCTTGATAATTATACCAAGCTGGTCTCTTAATTCTTCCTCTGGCATTGCCCTGTACACCAGACACATACCTCCTCTTAGTCTTCTAAATTCCAACGAGTACAGACCCAGCTGTGCCAGCCTACCCTCGTATTCCAATCCCTTCAGTTCTGGAATTTGATGAGTGGCTTTATGCTGGATTTTTTCCAATGCCTGGATCTTTGTTTTGTAACTCGGGGACCAGAGTTGCGCACAATACTCCAAATGGGGTCTCACCAAGGAGGTGTACAATGGCACTGTCACCTGTCTGTCTCTACTAGTAATGTGTCCTAATATGCAATGTAGTATGCCACCAGCTTTTTTTAATTATGGCATTATTATGATGCTTAAACCTAATTCTTGAGTTATTCTAATACCCAAGTTTCTTTCTTCTATTACTGTTCGTAACATTTTTCCATTCAGTTTGTACGCTATTTTGGGGTTTCCCTTTCCCAGGTGCATCACAGAGCACTTCTTTGGATTAAAGGCTAGCTTATATTTGTTTGCCCAAACTTCCATCTCTAGTAGTTCATTCTGAAGTATGCTTGCATCTCCCTCATTATTTACAATGCGACCCAATCTGGTATCGTCTGCAAATTTTGAAAGCCAGGCATCTGATGTACATTTTAATGATTAAATATAGATGTTAAACAAGTAAGGCCCAAGCACCAAACCCTGGGGCACTCCACTAGACACATCAGACCATTCTGACAAGGTGCCTCTAATGCACACCCTCTGCTTTCTTGATGTTAGCCAGGATTCAATCCATCTGGCTCCCTGGTAAATTATATCCAATTAAGGTATCTACTAATTCCCCATGTGGGACCCTGTCAAATGCCTTTGAAAAATCAAGGAAAATTACGTCCACTGAGTTTTGATCATTCGTTGCCCTACTAACTTCAGTACATAATTCCAACAGGTTCATCTGACATGACCATCTGTTTTTGAATCCATGGCTAGTTCCCATCAGTATCTCTCAGGTATTCCATAATGAATTCCTTTATGCAACCCTCCAGGACTTTACACAATACTGTGGTCAGGCTCACTGGCCTATAATTTCCCATTGAGTTTCTGGCACCCTTTTTGAATACTGGGACAACATCCACCTGCCTCTAAATTTCTGACACCTTGCCAGAATCAATTGAGGCTTGGTACAGATGCATTAGGGGATCTGCTAATTCTTTCTCCAGCTCTCTGATTAACCTAGGTGAAATGCCATTGGTTCCTTGTGCTTGTTTATGTCTAAGTTTTGCAATTTAGATCTAATGCCTAATTTGTTTATTACTAATCTATTTTCTTCAGAACTTTCTAAATGCCTTCGGGTGGTAGTACTACTCTTATTAAAGACTGAGGGAAAAAATTAATTAAACTCAACAGCCATGTTACTATTCTCGGTTATTAATTTACCTTCATTATTTTTTATGGGACCAACTGTTTTTATTATACCCCTTTTTTGGTTTATGTATGCATGAAAGGATTTATAATTGTCCATCACCCCCAGTAACTCATTTTATTTCATGGGCCTTCTTTGCATTTTTTTATATTAGCCTTTGAAATCCTTAGGGTTTCTATGTAATGATCCCAACATGCCTGATTACCACTACTTTTTGCTGTAGCATAGGCTCTATTTTTGGTTTTTAGACATTTCTTTACTTTCCATAAGAACCATGGTGGAATTTTTCCTGAGCAATTGTATTTTGATTTCATCAGTATATATGCTGTAATTGATCCTTTCATTTTGTGTTACAAAGTATCTCACATCTGCTGTTGAGTCTGGTTTCTAAATTTTGCTTTCTAGTCCCATAGCTTAACTCTGCCCTCATTTCCTTAAAATTGGCTTTTTTATAGTTAACTACTTTGGTTACTTCCCTTACCTTTCCATTGCAATTTAGCAATTTAAAACCAATCATATCATGATCGCTTGAACCCAAGGGGTGTAAAGTTTCACAGTCCTGTACTCTATCAGGGATATTTGTTATTACTAAATCTAATTTATTGTTCTCTCTTGTGTTACCTTCCACCAGCTGCTCTATACCTGCTACATGAACTGCCTCTAGGAATTTTTGTTCATTTGATATATTTGCTTCGAGAGCTCCCCAATGAATTCCTGGAAGATTAAAATCACTCATTAATATATTGTTATCACTCAGTGATAGGGAGTTTATAAAATCCATTATGTTACAGTCCATTGGGTTTGAGTATGCTGGTGGCATATATATAACTCCTAAACTGATTCTGGCACTCTGGGTAGGGGATACCCTAGACCCTACAAATTCCATGTCCTTCCATGATGTAACGTCTGTCTGTTCTGACATGATGCTATCAACTATGCAAAGTTCCACCCCTCCACCCTTTCCAGAGATCCGATCCCTGTGATAAACAGTCTAACCAGGCATCTGTCTATCCCATTCATCCTCCTTACCCCACCATGTTTTGGTTATGGTGCAAATATGGATGTTTACTATAACCTTGCTGTACCTTATGTGTTTGGGATTGTTTTGCTTGTACCTAGGTTGCACCTGGTAAAGAGCCTCAGATCAGTGTGCCTTTCCCAGTCACCAATTTTAAATAAATAAATTTACTAAAATACCTCCAAATCTGGTTACATTTTAGTTGTTTTGCATCTGTATCTCCCCCTCCCCACACCAGGATGAGGCTGGAAATAGGCCTACTGGGGCAGTATGTTGCACAGAATAATGTGCATGGAATACCACTCAGAATACGTCTCACACAATGCACTAGAGCAATAGGGTATACAATCTCACAAGACATACAGTATGTTGTATGCAGGGTTATGTACCCTATCACGCATGGGTGGGGAGGAGGTGTTAAGTGGATGTGAAAACCTCCATTCGGGAAGTGGTTTGCTGAATTCTCGCCATGTCTCTGTGGGATGAACCATGGCAGTACAGGAGGTTGCTGTGTGTCTGTGGACCGGGGCTTGAATCCCAGTCCCAGACATTTTGGAAAGCGCATTGTGCAGTTTCTTTTTTTTTCTTCCCCACGAAGTTTCTCTCCATCACCATGTTGAACCAACCTCCAGGAGTTTATTATTTTAATGTGGGGAGTTCGGGGGCGCAGCCCCTTGTAACGGGGGGAGCCCCCTACAGATAACAAAAAAGACACAAGTTGTTACCAGAATGCTTTTCAGCAGTTAGTATCTGTGGCAGCAATGTTTTTGCTGTATACATAGCACAATACATTGCTGCACGGTAGTGACCTGTAATATTATGACCCTGTGACAGAAAGAGGCAGTATTATCTAGTGCAAGATTAGCATGGGCTTGCTATATTCAAAAGGCCAAATTGTGCATGCAAACCGCATTAGTGCCAGGCAAACCATAATGATATGCTAGGAGCAAAGTGATCATGAATACAAGCGCAATGAGATATTCAGTGACTAGTACTCTGCTAAGCTGTTTAGTGTGACTTAGCATGACCCAGAGTGCGGTACAAATTACCGCCCAGGAAAAGCTGGTCTTAACCCTGGGCAAACAGTTTTGCGTGACATTGTTGCTTTGTACGGTGTTAGCGTGGCATTAGCACGGCTTCCGCGGCCCTAACATATGAGTATGACACTTAGAAACTGCCAGACATGGAGGACACATGCTGCTCACTGAAGGCACCACCATGATGCCACCAGCTGCCACAGGTCCCGGCCATGCACAGGCAGTAAGGGGTGATCAGGCCCATAGGAGACATCATGGTAGTGTGGCCATAAAGCACACACCTGCAGACCATACGTCTGTGGTGACCAACAGATGCCAGCACACACAGGCAGCACTGTGGGCATGGTGGCCATTGAGGGGAGGGTATACTGGTGGCCAGACCTCACCACAGCCCAGGTGTGGCCATGAGACTGGGGCACATCACACAGTGCACATGAGCCAGTACTGGGAATACCCCACCACCTGTGTGCCTGTTGGATCTTACATGCCCCACCAGTCAAATAACGCACAACTGTACAGATGCCACAGCACACACAGCCAGCCACGTATATGTCACTGTGAGCATCCCATGCCACAGGTGCAGCATCTGTGGATCACACAACAGTGTAACAGTACTGTCTACTGTCAGTAATTACCTGCAAGCTGGGCCTGTCACTGTGTACAGTGCAGCAGTCATCACTGCCCTACATACCATAGGCATTGCTGTGTCCCTCACACTACTAACTACCTTGCTACTGTAGTGTCTGCTGTGCACTGTAGCATGACCTACAGTGTGACAGTTGCATGCAGCACCACCACTACCTGTGCCTATGCTGTGTTGACCCCTGGGGTATGATATGCTATGCTGTGCTGTACTTTTCACATGTAGCCTGCAGCTATCATCATGTACTGCCTGACTGACCTACAGGTGGAGCTACGGTTGGACCTGGCCGGCCCCTGTACTTCCAGACTGACCTACCGGTGGAGCTGTGGAACCCTGCAGTAACGCTGAGCAAACTGCATGCAAATCAGGGCATAATGGGATGCTAATGTGGTTGTTTGCCCAGAGACTATCTAAGTAGACTCATTTGCATGTCACTTTTGAATATGGCAAAGTTTAGCACCGGGCAAATGTGTTTGCACCTGGCAAACAGCTTAGCTCTGCGCTAATCCCGCGCAAACGCATTAGCTCCACGCCACCGGTTCAGGGAATATTATACTGTTTTGCACACTGTACTTCCCATAGGCTGCTCCCTGCAGCTGTACAGGGTCCATGCATTTGCCGGAACACACATTGGCCACATAAGTCACCTCTAGCTACCTTCACATCGCTGTGCACTGTGTTGCTGTTGTGGTCTGCACTTCCTGGTTGCTATATTCAGAGCTGTCTTATTCCAGGGCTAAGTTTGCCCTGTACTCCCAGCCCAGTTTGCCCAGTCTCATTCCCATGCTATATTCAGAGGCTGTTTTCCCTGGGCTATTCCTTTTGAATATAGCTTGCTTTGTGCTCTGGGCTAAGTTTGTCCGCCGAGCAGTGCTAACTTTGACCAAGGGCAAAGCTTTGAATGTCTGGACCTAAGTGCTAAAAACAGAATAATGAAGTGAAAACAGAAGTTACCCAAGGAGGTAAAGAGATGATTCTTTGAACATTTTTAATACCATATACAAAATCAGAGCATTAATATAACACATTTATTATGCGTTGTTCCTCTAGTTGCCCAGTACATTCTTTGGTTACAAATAAAAAAGATATTTAAAGACCTAAGACTGCAAGTAGGTATGCAACTTAAAAACATTGGACAAATTTGTTTTTGATGAATGAATATTGAGAAATGATGATAATAATACTATTTTTAATTATTTTAGTTATAGTAAAGTATATGTTTTTTAGTTATGAGTGATTTTTTGGAATCTTATTTACAGATATTTACTTTACACATTGATGGGGTTACCCAAGTATGGCTATACTGACTTTTAATGCATGGATATGCAAATTAATACTACACTAAAGCATACAAAAAAATCCCAGTAATAGTACTGGACAGCAACTGGTAATACTATCAGTCACCAGTGATAATAGCACAGTTCAGAAGTGATAATAGTATTTTTCAGAGCCCGTAATACTATTGTTCGGTGCTCTGAACGATACTATTACCACTGAAACTGAAAAGCGAAAGCGTAGCAGTCTTCGATGCCTGGCTATGATGGAAGTGCCACTCAAACAGCGTGGTCCATCATTGGACACTTTCCCTCTGTGGGCGGGCAGAACATTTTTGAACAATGTCTCGATTAACCGTCACTGTACTATGTCCTCGGATACCATCAGTATTTCTCCTTTATTCCTGTGCAAAAAGGGAATTAATACTGCTTCCTTGTATTATGTAAATGAACTCTGTATTGTTACTGTACGTCCCGGGTCGTGTCTGAAAATAGTCACCTGTTTGGCTAGCGCACCTACCCAGTAAACAAAAACTAAATAAAAATTAAAATAAAATTATCTGGTTCATCCTGTGGTACAGAAAAACAAAAGGTAGGACTGCGTACAATTTTCTGAAAAATGAGGGTACCGATGGCAGAGACAAAGTGCGACAGTGCGGTGGGTGGGAGACATAGTTATCTTACGGAGGCCCCCTTAGTGGAAGCCTTTAAGAAGGGCCTCAAATCATATTTATTCAATCAAGCTTTTAATTGAAGGTGTTTTAAAATAGTAGTATATTTTATGATGGTTCGTTAAGCTGATGCTCTGAGCCGTATTTTGTATATTGTTGCTGTTGTTTTAAATTTGTTTTACTATATATTTTTAAAATGTTTTTGTATATTATGTACATTATACTGTACAGTACCCAGAGTCTTCTGAGATGGGTGCTATATAAATAAAATATCTATCTATCTATCTATCTATCTATCTATCTATCTATCTATCTATCCATCTACCTAGTTATCCTCCTGTGTTTCTCTGCTCGGCTCTCCCCTTTTCCCTTCACCTTTGTTCATTTTTTTGGGGGGGCTTTCTGTGCGCCCAGCACTTGTGGCATCTATTTTTTCCTGACTCACACGCTCACCACCACTCCCTCCCCTTCCCTCCAGCCCGGCTCCGCCAGTGAACATATTGCTGTCTCCCCCTACTCCTTTACAACTGTGCTCCTCGGCGTCCATGGACTATAGGGACTCGCCTCTCACCCAGACCACCCACCATATGGATTTCTTCTCCCCTCCCCTTCCTCCCAGTTGGTGTTTACCTGTCTGCCACACTGTGGCTTCTCTTATGCTCAATAACTACGGTGTTAATTACTCCACTGTGTTCTGATACATTATTCTTGCAGCTATCTGTGGTTTGGGGGAATAATATGTTAGCAAAAATTATGTTCGTTACTTGAATTCATATTTTTGGACATGACAGATACTATGAGCAACAGCCATTTCTATGTGTAACCAGGAAATGAAGTGCATTGCCCTAAACCGGCCATAAGTTTTCAACTCTGCATTGCTCAGTGCATTGCTTTCTCTGGGGGAGGAGGGGCTGGTGATGGTCACAAACACTGAACTGCTTAAACTGGGGCTGTTTTGCAGCAGTAACTCATACTCTAATTTGTGCTAGAATGATGTCCACAATTCGCGCTAACTCAGTGTTTGCATTTGTCATCTGCTGCCCAGACGGATTTCTCCTCAGGGATCCTAGCTTAGTATGCTGGCGGCGTCTCCCTTCTAGTTGGATAGTAGGTTTGCTTTGGGCTCAGTGCGCATAGACAGACTATTAGCTCAGTAAGCAGCAGTGCAGGTTTAACAAAATGTCTGACACCAGATGACCTGCTGTGCTTACCAAGTTTCAGTTATGCAATAAAGAACCATTTAGACCAAGTTTTCTTCCCCCTTTCTTTTTTACAACTTATGGAAGATGAATGAAATGGAGCCAAAGGCTTTATTTCCCATCTGCCATATGACAGAACAATTATTAAATGGACCAGATATAGTCCACTGATGATATGCCAATTCTGTGAATGTCTTTCCTATAACGACTGCAATTTATGCAGTGATTTCCGCCCCTTAGCTACCCCTATCATGCTGTCTTCTCCTGGCTCTTTCCATTGTATTATTTACCATCAATGGCTGCCTCAGATCAACACTCTCTTAAGGTTCACTCCATCTGTTTTCCTCCCCTACTACTTTATGCAAGCTCACATTGCCTGCCCCTTGTCTCTCAATACCTTAATCCAATGACCTGCTCCACTACGCAATGCCGCATTTCCCAAGCACGGAATTCTGCTCCAGAACCACTACTGTTACAACTCATATTATATACCTGACCTAGTACAACTTCTCCTTTCATTAATCCTGAGCTTTCCTATTCCTGCCATCTCCTAGCTATACCAAACCTTATTGTTCTATGTTGCCATTCCATCCATGTAACTTTCTACCTACCATTTCTGTTAATATTTCTTTTATCCTTGTTCCATCACTTCTTTACTCTCTGCAGCAGTGTTGTGCATTGGCTGGTCCATACCTGCAGTATTCCGGTCACAGTTCCTAGCTCATACCTTCTGAGGTGCTGAGTGTAAGTAGGCTTCCCCTGTCTACTGGGGATGGGATTCCATTCCAATCACTACCTCCAGGGCTGAGAGCCCAGTCTACACTCTACAGACTGTTACCTTACCTTTTCCCACTCATACCAGTTGCTGCTTCCCTTCAGGAATGGACCTACCTCCCACCTACCATTTTGACATCCTCCATCCCTAACTCTGCTTGGCAGCATCAAGTGCAGGTTAGCCCGCCCCAGCTACCGGGGATGGGAGCCATGTCTACCATCTACAGCCTGTTACCATACCTTCTCTACCTCATACCTGTTGTTGCTTCCCTTTGGGAACAGAACTACCTCCTACTTACCAACTCAACCTTCTTTGTCCCTAACTCTGCTTGGCAGCATCAAATGCAAGCCACCACCATTCATCTACCATCCCTGACAGTTGTCTGAGTCTCCAATCTGCTGCTTTATCTTCTATGTCCTCAGCCTGATACACAGCTGCTGCTCTTTCAGGAACCAGACTTTGCCTGACTTTCTTCTCCATCTTATCTCTTCTGCAGCCTAGACTCTTTGTCCTACCTGTCATCTTCCATGGCCGGGAGCCTGACTTTAACATGGACTGTCTCCACTGTTTGCATCTACACTGATGTGGATTGCCATTCCATTCAGGAATGAAATTCTTCAACCATGTTCTCTCATCATTCTACATTCCCTAACTGAATCCTGCCTGGATCATCTTGCACTGAATGCTCCACCTGGATGCATGTCCTTCCATTCCACTGCTTCACATGTGTTTTTGTCCACCTACTACCAGATGCCATAACCCTTCTGGACAGGGACATCCTACTTCTGCCCGTAACTTCAACCACGGAACCTGAGCCTCTTCTAATTGTTTGCCTCCATCCTACCAGTCTACCACTTCCCTTCACTCACAGGACTCTTCTGCTTTGAATGACACTGCTCGCCATCCCATTCTTCCATGGACATTCATTTTCTCACCCCTTTGGCCTCCTTGCCCTCTTCATATGGATCCTGCCAGCTTGTTCACTCCCTCTCTCACTCCAGGTCAACTGCCTCTTGGACTGCTTTGCTGCAGGTTACCAATTCTGCCATCAGACAACCTTGTTTTCCTCACAGGTTTGGAACCTCATCCATCGTCGTTCCAGCACCTTTTATCAGTTTATCTCTGGTCACTTCCAGCCTTCATTGGATGTGGGACTCCTGTTGCTCATGGTGCTTGGCTTGTTTCTTGGCCTTCCATGGATCATCTTCCGATGCCTTGCTTCAGCTTTCCTGCAATTTGCTGCTGTTCACCATGGAACTGACCTTGTCCTGCTCCTTCCTGCTCTGGATGCCATCCAGCTTCACCTGGCCCATGGCTTCCTCTGCTTATTCCTTCAGTTCCTCAGGATTCATTCTGGACTTCTTTTCCATTTGTCTGGCTGCCTTCTCCTCTTCACCTTGCTGGCTTGGGGATTTGTACTGTTTGCTGTGGCTCTTTTGGGCCTTGTAACCTATCTCTGACCAGTACTCCTGACAAATCTTCTGCTTTTCCATACGATACATCCCCTACTTCTACTCCAGCTCTTCTAACAGTAACTTCCACTACTCATTTGTTCATTAATTCATTACTCTGGAGTAATACTACTGCCAGCAAACATTCCTTGGCTCACAAGCCCCATAGATTCTTACATTATCATAGAAGTCTCATACTGCCCATTCAGTTCTTCATAATCATTCATGGAATCCCATTTGCCTGGACAATAGGAACATCTCCTCCATCTCTATTGGATATACCCTGCAATCCCTGTCCATCCAATCACCATGACTCCCCGGATGCCTCATCTCATTGGCCATCCTCATATATGGAAAGGACTTAAATCCTTCTGTTATACTCAGACTTCATAATCAGCATAGCTTCTACAGATACCGGGAATCACAAGATAACCCATTCAACTATGGATATCATCCATTTTGCCTTCTCCCACCTCTTATTTCAACAATGACGCTGATGACCAAGTTACTCGACTCCTACTTCCCAATAGTTATGCTAGTCTTAGGAACTGCACAGATGTTGTCCAGAATATTCATCATGGGATTTCCACAACTAGCTGATTACCGACTCTACGCCAGCCAAACCTTGATTTCACTCCTGGACATCGCTATTCCTTATACTATTATCCGCACATTTTCACCTAATACCTTCAGCCGGGTCAACTGCTCTCCAGCGGACAATTCAATTTCTTCTTCCTGAAGTACCTTCATTAATCTCTACAGCAAAGACCATCACTGAGAACTGGCTCTCCTGAATTCTAACTGGCAATCCGTAACAACCAAGACAAATTCACCAGCTCAGCCTTGCATCCTAATCGGTATTAATCGGCAGTAGAACAAAAAATCTATGGTATCCCGCACTAATCGATCTCACTACCATTCCAGCCTACAAACTCTTCCTCTTATCTGTCCAAGCTTCTCTCATGTACTTCAGCATCAGGATTACCCATATACTTAACCACCTATGCCACCACAGTGCATCTCCTAAATGATTACACCGCAGGAATACCCACACTTACTTCAGGCAGTGCATCAGCAGAGGATTTGAGAATAAAGTCACGAACTTCATGACCAAAGATGCCATCTATTCCTTATACCAAAATTCCAATCATTCCTCATATATATTAGGCAACCATCTGGATGGCTCTGCAAATCATCTTCTAGTACTTTACTAATCACTTATGGCATTACTCTCATCAGGCACTTAAGCTGTCTTCTACTCATTTTACTCTAGGATGCTTACCTAGTGACTGCTCACTAATCAGTTCTTTTACCTCCAGACTACCTCGAATATCAAAACTTATATGAATTGGAGCAGTCACTCATAACTTTACTAATAATTACAACTACCACAGCATATTTGTCTGGTCTTATATCAAACAACTCTTGCTCTCCTGACTCAAAACATCCATACACTCTCTTGGACATCCATCCTTAGTCAGTTGGAAACATGGTCTACATTAGCCCTTCTTTAACTGGATCTGCTTTAGACATGGAATTTTACCATCCTTGCAGAAAAGATGTACCCTTCATTTTCAGGATCATCATTCAGCTGTATCATCCTTGACTCGAGAACAAACCATCACCTCCAGTGCACTTAAAGACTCTTCTACAAATTCTACTCTATGAATGCTTCCTTAGTGACTCCTTGTTAAAATACAGAGTTTCTAGCCTCCAAACCATAACTTTACATTCAAACCTCTCACAAGTTGGATCATTCACCAATGATTACTTCTACAATTGCATTTTTACCATTCTCAGTTTAGTACCTTATCAAGACGGTCATGGTCCCTCTGCCTATTACAGTTCCGTTGGAAAAACATCATTCATCAGCTTGGAAACTTGGAATTCCTTTGTCCTCCTTCACTCAGATTTACTTCATACTCAGGATTCTATAGCTCATTCAGAACAGATCTCCTCTTCAGCCTCAGGGTCATCACATGATTGGCATCATCCATGGATCAAAGATGAATCATCATCTCTCCAAGCAACTCACAAACCTCAAATTAGCTATGGTTACTACAACCTAGATTCTTCTCCATTTAGTATGCCTAGAAGGATGGGAAGACCTCCAGCCATGGGTCCTCAGAGGTTTCTTCCACCTAGGGGGGTTTTCCTCTCCTGAATGCCAGGGGATCGTCCTCTCAGTGAGTTGGAGGAGGTATCTTTTTGGGCCTTCTATTCCCTACAAATTACTACCTAAATACCTACTACTCAAGGGTGGGAATAGAGAAAAGCTACAAAAAGTACTATGTTACACAAGTACTATATACCCCATCTCTCCTTATCACTATTCTCCAAACATTGAAACATGGATTAAGAATAAAAAAGACATTTTACACTATGAACCATAAAGAACTCCCACCATAGAAGTTCATTCATCTTCCTGTAATCATGACTGATATAGACCTAGTAGTTTTCTCTGCACACATTTAGCCTTGGCAATTATGTGCTTTTCGTAAAGATGGTGCCCAAATTAAAAAGCACCTGCTAGGATGGAGCTGTTGGACCACTGGAGCCTGAATTTTGAAAGACTCTGGGCTGGATTCATAAAGTTTTCAGAAGGTGCAAAACTTTCCTTAAGTCCCCAAAACTGCTGTAGCTACAGAAAAAAGGGGAGATTGCTCTAAGTTCTATTCACAAAAACCTCCACAGCTGCGGCAAAAAAACCACTACGGACTGTGGAAAAAAGTGCAGTTGCAGAAGTTCCTGAGGAAAAAAAGGGGTGAGATAAGTAAGGCATAGCCCCTGAAAGGCTATTCTTGGCCAGTTTTTTTTCCGCAGTTGTGGAAAAAAATGGTACACACAGTGGAATGAGGTGTAACTCTCCCTCTGCAAACTGCAGTAGTGCCCAACAATTGTAATCAATTAAGGTGGAAGTGAGGCACAGATAATAGCATCCCAGATAGTATAGCAGTGGCTGATGTTACAGCAACAAAAGCACACATTGCCATGATATGGCAACAGGCAACAACCACCAGACCCAGTGCAGCCCATGATGGAGTCTCACAGGCAGTAGAGCCTGACTAGCCTGCAGTGAGTGCTCCCCCTGCAGGCAACAGGAACCCCCCAGGGAGGGACGACCAGTGGTGGACCGTCGGCCACTCTGATGCCATGGTACTGCTGGTACCTGTGGTGCTGCAGTGTCCCAGTTGAGGGACTGGTTGCTGGTATCTTTGTGAGTGCTGTCAGCCTCATAGAATGGCAGCAATGTTAATTCTGCTGCTTCAGCTACTTGATTGTACTATTGCTGTACTTTCTTAGCCATTTTCACAGCTACGGATCTGCAGCTGCAGATTTGCAGCACTAGTGGAATTTCCACAGCTGCTGGAATCCTGCAGCTGTGGGAGTTTTTGAGGAATTCCCTCAGCTGAGGGATTTTCTTTAAGACTATCATGCAACTGCATTTCCACAGTGCTGCAGATTTTTTCCCCACACCTGTGGGATTTTGGGCTGTCTTTGAGAATCCTTCCCCCTGTCTATAACAGAGATGTTGGACACGTTGTGCCTGAATTAAAATGCCCCTGCTAGGAGGGAGCTGCTGGACCAAGACTTCAGCCAATGACAGCTGATAGGGATTTCTACTGCCAAGCATTCTGTACTACATTCACACAGCTGGCATTAACAGTAGGTGGTAGCATTGATGCTACTGTCTCAGCCAAGAGCAACCAATTCTAGGGGTCCATTATGTTTTCCTTGATGTGCGCCTTTCGTGGGGGGGTGAGTTTTTTGACTCACATGGACCTGTGATGTAGTGGTTTCATGCACAGTCATGGGCCCCTTTACAGTTACTCCATTCATGACTGATTATGTAATATGGTCACCACCATGGAGCCAAGAAATGTTTTCTGCTAAAGTAAAAAATGTTGCAACATTCAACATGTTTATGTGGGCAGGAATGCACTCCCAATTTGAGGATCCCAATAAGGTTGTGGGAGGTAGGACTTGGTGGAGCAGTCAAGAATGGAGGGCCATAACATTCTGAGGATGGGTACTACCCTGCATGGAAGGCTGTATGCCAGGTACCCCGGGCTGTGTTGGCTTTCTGGGTGCCATATTCAAATGTCCATTATCTTCTACCCTGCACTGTGTCTTTTACCTGCATACCAGTGGCATAATGAATACCACTCTGCAGGGCTGTGGGGGCAAGCTCTACATGTTAATGATGCAGAGCACCAGACCACAAGCGAGAGTTTTAAAATGATTTGGGACTAAGTCCCATGATGGAGCTCCAGTTGCAGACTAAAATCTCTGCAGTTGCAGAAATTGGTGTTCTCATCTGCTGCAGTTGTGGAAGATGGTATGCCTGGTCCCATCTGCTGTAACATTTTTCTGCAGCTGTGGGGAAAAAACATCCACAAGCTGCCATAACTCATGGAGCTGGTCTTAAACCGGCTCCAATTTTGAGAATACTGTAGCTGTGGAAGAAACTGCACTTCTACAAGTGGCAACCCACTTATGCTTGAGCTTTTTCCGGTGCTGCAGTATTTTCAAGGGCTTTGAGAATCCGGGCCCTGGTCACCATGCAAGTACTGCTGTCCATCTAGGATGGTAATGCAGTTTGTAGCAACCTGGGCTGTGTGCAAAATGACTTTAATTTTGGGAGTCACATGATGCTCCAGTCTGAGTAGCTGCTCTTTTGTTCAGCTTTTGCTCTCTCTCTCTCCCAAAATCTGCTAATATTTTTTATTATTTGCTAGATTTGTGAGTCTAGTGAACTCATCTTACCTTTACTACCTCCTGAACTTCAGTTTTGTGCAAATTGCTCCAGCAAAATGGATGCAGAGATGCAGTCGGCACCACCTAAGGATGCCCCACCAACCACCCTGGATAAATCTACAAAACGTTCCAAGGCCCAGGTGACTGGATTGGGCTGCACATCGACTCCAACACTGGTGATGTTGCTCTTAACAGAGGAGCATTTTTTGATGGAATTCACACTCTTCAAGGACTCTTTACAAGAATTAACTGCAGAGTTTAACCCTTGAGTATGGTGATGAATGATCTCAGCTGGCGGGTGGGGGATAATGAAGCCTGGACGCATTAATTAGAAACCTGCAGAGATAAAGTAGATCTTGAGCTAATCACGTTTAAACAGAAAACGGCACATCTAGAAGCCAAATTTGGAAAATCTGGAGGACTCCCCGCCAAGACCCTTTATCTTGAAATTTCTCAATTTTCTGGATAAGAAGAATCTTTCAGTGAAAATCCTAGAAATCAGAGAGGTGACCCAGGAGGGAGTGAAATTGCATGTAGTCCAGGATTTGCCCAACTCCATTCATCAAAAAAGGGCTGCACATCATCCCACCGTGTTCAGGCTCATTGCTGCTGGCATCTAATTTAAAATGTTATACCCAGCCAGATTGCAGGTACTGGTACATGGATTATGGAAATCATTCGACTGTGTGGACTGGGTGACCTTGGAGAAGACAGAGCTATTTCCTGAATTGTTTAAAGATTGGTGAGCCGGTTGCAGCTGTTTTGTGATGCCTGTCTTACATAAAGAAGAGGTAGTTATTATGCACATATTTTGTTCAATTTAACTCAGTGCATCTGCTCTATGTGGTTATATACCAGCTGATCTTGTTGCTTCTTGGTTCCCCGGAGATGATGATTGACCGGATGCCATTTTCTTTATCCGCATTATCTGCCTGCTAGCCCTGTATGTGAGTACTTTAATTGCAACTGTTGCCAACAATCTCTGCAACAAATGTGTATTCATAATCTATCTGGGCTGAAATATTTTAGTATTTGATATTTGCATGGCTCTCCTACAGTAAACCGAATGACCGGGATGCACACTGATACTTATATATTTCATCAGAGCTTGCAGGACTAAGGTAATCTTCTATGATCCTGTGCTGAACTCAGACTACCTGGCATACAGCTGGAGATCTTTTCCCTGTGTTTTTTTTCTTCAGCAGCTTTATGAGTTTGCAGACTCAGCTTAGGAAACACTCGCAGTATCTGATGATAATATCTTGGTCTGGAGTGAAGCAGCCTTCGTGCATATATTTTAGTTGTAATATGTGCTGGACACATGTATTGGACTCCTGCAGGGTTCAGAGCCCTGCCTCAGTATTGTTATAGACCGTTTTATTTGTATACGTTCTGACTGTCCAACATTTTTTCTAATTGTTACTATTGACCTGTTTCTTGTATGGGTGATTTAACAGTAGTAATTAATGTGGGTTTGATGTTCCTCTACTGTAGTTTCTTTTTGAATGAAAATGAACTAGTTGGATTTATTCTTTACAATTGCTATTGGATAGATCAGAATGTTTGAGAGTTTTGTTTTTTATATATTAATGCATAATATGGCTGGCTGTTTGGGAAGTGGGGATGGGAGCATCTTGAGGGGAGTTCCTGTGCAGAACTGGGGCTCATCATGCACCAGGCGATTTGTGTGGGTGGTGGGTTGTGGGGGGAATGTTGCTTGTTCTTTATAATCGGGAATTTCTGGGTGGGTTAAGGGTAGATTGTTATTCTTTGGGATGGGGACTTTTTCTCCTGAGACTATTGTTATCTTATTACCTATTACTTATCACATTCTTAGGGCCTCTGGTTTGGATATTATTATTATTATTTTTTTTTATTTAGAAAGCTTTTACAGTTTTCAACAACAACACTTGGTACAATGTAATAGGACTGTTATTAGGGTTACTATATCCCCCCTCCCTCAAACCCCTCCCTCCCTACTTCCTCCCTCCCCCACTGGAGCAACCTGGTTGTCCCCTACATATTGTACATATACAAGTGTTTGTACAGTAAGCCCAATAAAACTTTAGAGCATTCTAAATAGACTTTATCTACCACAAAATTATTTAAATGATAAATAAAGTAAATAAATAAATAGGGAGCTTATGAGTGTAAACCTGCTAATTCAAATATAGAGCATACAGCTTACCCCATCTATTGTCAAAATTAGTCAGTTTATTTCAGAGACTGGCAATCATTTTTTCAGCCCAAAGGTAAAAAGACATCTTATGAAGCCATTCGGTGTAGGATATGATCGACTGGTCCAGCCAGTGTTTGAGAACCAGTATTTTCACTGACATGGCAATTAGGGAGATGTGAAATTTCCTTTCTTTGACCTGAATTGGAGACAAGTCACCCAATATACAAATATTCGGGGTAAAGAGTGAGTCCAATCCCAATAAAGGGTCCATTCACAATTAAATTTTAGACCATACTGGTGAAACCTTCTCGCATGACCAAAAAACATGTAATACTGTTCCATCCTCTTTGCCACATCTAATACATGTAGGCGATTGATTCCTTCCCATTTTAGCTAGCTTACTGGGGGTATAATACATATTATTCAATATTTGATATTGGATAATTCTTAGTCTGTTCTGTGTAATATAGGTATACAAATCTCTCCAAATATCAGACCAATTAACCTTGTGATTAGGGATTAAGGAATTCCATATTTTAGAGCCTGATAACGTATTCGGGAAAAGGGTAGAAAGAAACTCATTGTATATGAGTGAGATACTGTGCAGTTGAACCACCAGCATTTTGATTCATTCTACCAACTTATCTAACCTTGAGGGTAAATTAACTCCCCCGAATTTACGTAGAAGAAGATGCCGTAATTGATAAATCTTTAAAATAGCACTGTCAGGAGACTGGAGTTTAACAAGCATTTCACTGAGTGTCATAAGATCATTTGACCGATAAAAGTCGTATACACGCATATCTCGTAAATAAGGAATCCAGTCTCTACCAATGCTGGACCCTCCAATTTTCAGGTTAGGGTTTTCTACTATATTTTGCATTGTATCCTCACTTGGACGTATGTGTAGGGAGGTACACATCTGGAAAAAAATTCTAATAGACATGCCCATCACAGACTGTTGAATAATTTCTGGTAACATCCTAAGAGGTGTACATAATGCTGTAACTGGGGACAGCTTGGTTGTGCAGAAAATATCTGACTCAATCTGAAGCCATATGGCAAAGTAAGTGCTCTCATTACCATCAGTGGATATGGACAGCCACCTACCTATTTTGTGCAGCTGGCTAGCCCAACGATAGTATAATAAATTAGGCAACTTGAGACCACCCTTGTCTTTAGTTAGAGTGAGTTTGTTATATGATCTTCTGGGGGTCTTATTTAACCATAAAAATTTTCAAATGCTAGCATGTATTTTACAGAAAAAGGAGAGAGGCAGCCAGATATCACTCATATTTAGAGGGAAAAATAATCTAGGGAGCACATTCATTTCAATGAGATTGATTCTCTCCCAAAGAGAGATCGGTAATGCTTTCCATCTGGAAAGATCTAGTTGTATAGTCTGGATCAGGTCTTCCAAGTTAAGTTTCTTATATAGTGAAGGATCTGTAGTTAAATGGAGACCCAAATATTTCATTGATTGGAAGGCCCAATTCATCCCGTATTTACTAAAATCTTGATGAAAAGTATAGTGGTTGAGTGGCAGGATTTCAGTCTTATTTCTATTCAACTTATAATTCGAGACCTTACTAAAGTTCCCTATAATAGTTATTACTTCATCCAGTGAAGTTAAGGGATCTGCAAGATGAAGTAATATATCATCTGCATAAACAGAAAGTTTCAAATTATGTGTGCCTATAGTAATCCCCTGTACGTTAATTGCAGAGTTGATTTGTCTTATCAAGGGTTCAAGATACAGGTTGAAAAGAAATGGTGAGAGAGGGCAGCCTTGTCAGGTACCCGAGTATAAAGAAAAACCAGAAGAGAGCACTTTGTTGCAAAATATCTTAGCGGTAGGGGCCAGATAAATTTTTTGGAGCCATTGGATGAATACCAGGGTTATATTCATCTGCCCACGGGTAAGCTATAGAAACTCCCAATCCACCCTATCAGATGCCTTTTCTGCATCTAGCGATATTAAGGCCATGGGTTGTGGGGTGGATTGAGCTATGTGGAATATATGTCCCAGTTTACGAAAATGATCTGACGCTGACCTGCCTGGGACAAATCCCACCTGCTTTGGGCAAAGCAAGGGAAGTCACACCTTTTGGATTCTGTTCGCTAGAATTTTCATGAGAATTTTAAGATTGCAATTCAGCAACGATATAGGACGGTAACTGGAAGGCTGCTCAGGTGGCTTATTGGGTTTTAACAATAATATAATAATTGCCTCCAAAATAGAGTGGTCCATAGTATCATTAAGCAATATATAATGGTAAAACTTTAATAGCATTGGGGTTATTTCCTTGTCAAAAACTTTAAAAAAATTTGAGGGGAAGCCATCTGGCCCTGGGGCTTTATCTGAAGCCATAGCTTTTATGGCCTGGGAAATTTCTGTTAGTGTAAAGGGGGCTGTCAGTATTGCCCCATCCGTATCCATGATTTTATGAAGTGGAATGCTGGCCAGATATGCTTCCATTTCAGTTTTTGATGGGGAGTTGGGACGTTTCCTATAAAGGGTTGTGAGAATCTTTCAAACACTAAAGCTATATCTCTGGGGAGGGTTTTAAGGGTCCCATCTAAATCTTGGATTGCCTGAATAGTTTTTGAGCTTTCCAGTTGTCTCATGCGCAGAGCCAAAAGATGACTGGCCTTTTCCCCCTGGTCTATATAAGTTGCCTTAGTCCTGAGAATAGCAAATTCGGCTTTCTCTTTAAGGAGATCTGAATACGCATTCCTGAGTGACAATAACTCGGTGAGTGCACTTTGAAGGGGGGGTGGAAACAACAGTTAGTTCAAGAGCCCTGATCTGTTCCAATAATTTTTCGGCTTGAGCCTCTCTAACCTTTTTCCATTTTGATGCTAATCTAATAAACTCCCCTCTTAGGTAACATTTTAATGCACACCAAACTTGATCCACCTTAGGGATAGAGTCTAAATTCTCTGTCAAAAACTGCCCAATAAGAGTGCGAATCCTAGATACTATAAATTTATCTTTAAGTAACTGCATGTTTAGTTTCCATAAAGTGTCCTTCTGCGATTCAATAGTTAGAGTGATATTAAGCTATACCACCGCGTGGTCGGATATCACAATCGGTTCTATCCCCCCTCCCAGAGTTCCGGATAATAAGTTCGAACTAATGAGAAAATAGTCCAGCCTAGAGGCCATCCGGTGCACCTGTGAGTAAAATGAGAAAGCCCTGGTAGTCGGGTTCAATATCCTCCAGTGATCACATAACCCGAGGAGGTCCATCATTTCAATGAGGGCTATTTGCAATGCAGACAGAGCTCTGGGGATCGGATTGGACTTATCTAATAATTGAGATTGGGTAAGATTCTAGTCTCCTCCCAATATTATGGGGATTGCAGTAAATGGTGCGAGTTTGTCTGCTAAATCCATGAAAAAGTATAGGTCTCCCCCCAACGGCCCATATATACATCTCAAAACCAATGGTTTCCTATCCAACTGCCCCCTGACCAAGACAAATCTACCCTGCAGATCTGAAATTGTGGTTTCAGGGTAAAAGGAGACCATTCTCATAATAAGAATTCCTACCCCTCCTCTGTTAGAGGAACTCCCCGCAGCAAATACTTGCTGTACCCCTTGTCTTTTAAAACCAACTGCCTCATGTGTCAGAAGGTGTGTCTCCTGCAGGAAGATTATACTGGCTTGTAATAAAGAGGTATGTTTGAGAATTGCAATCTATTTAGCTTGATCACGAGCTCCCCTTACATTCCAAGAAATAACTTTAACATTAACGTTGACCATATTTGATAGCTTTCAGAACAAACCAAATTCTGCGCTCTATCATTATGGTTGCTCCAATCTCACCCCCCATCTCCCCCTTACAATCTATGAATCCTGGCACATGTGACCCAAAACTATCCTAATCACTCCCCTACCCAAACCTACAAAACTATTTACAAAGGCTCTTCCTAGTGTATTGAAACCTTTATTATGATATAGTACAGCCATCCCCCATTGGACCCCCTTGGAATGCACCTATTTAATTAGCAAACAATAATCTGACTTGCTATTATACCTCACCACTCTGGCTGTCCCAAATACTAATACCTATAGTAACCCAAGGAGGTCAACCCCCCCCACTAACTGGATGGTGATATAGCACTCTATCAGCACTCTGAGGCTGCTCCTCCCTTCCTCTATCCAACCCAGATAGCCCAAGAACAAAGGATGTCCCCCACAATTAACATAATTTAACTGTTACTATCTAACGGTGCTCCTTCCTTAATAAACATTGCTATCCTCTGCATGATATCCAAAAAGAACGAGGAAATAAGGTCATTCCCTATTACTATAAAGTATCCCTTTGGAGCTATAACTCAACCGCATTGCAAAAAGGAAATTACTTGCAGGGCCAGGACTGTTTATTTATAGGTCATTACCCAAGGATTCTTTTTGTTTCCCTAGGGAATCTAAATTGGGAACAATGTACTCTTTTCAATAGGTCCCCCTGGAACACTTCCCCCATACAAAAGGTTCCCCCTTCCTTCAAGGGAAAAAACCCCCTGCCCGCCTGTGCAGACTGCCAGCCCAAACTGCGGCCTAGATCCTCCGCTGCCACAGGCTTCAGCCGGAACCAGCCATTCCCCTGAGTCCCCCACTTGACCGAAACCCAGCCTCTCCTCTACCAATCAGGAATTCCAGGTTAGTGCTACTGAAAACATTTAAAAATTGTTTTAAACTCTGCAGTACTATGAAAATGGCCCTCTGTGAGCCAGTCCAGCCAGGTCCCTTGGATTTTAACTTTTATGAAATAAATCGGGGATTTTAACAGCCAGGTCTTCCAGCGCCTTCAAAGGGGTATCGTAGGAGTTCCAGCTATCCGCTATCTTGACTTGCAGATGAGAAGGATATAGCATTTTAAAGTGAATGCCTGCTGCAATCAGTTTGGTGATAATGGGGTGCAAGGCAGCACGATTTTGCCTTGTTTCATATGGCAGATCTTGTGTCAGGCGAATCTTGGCCCCTTCCCATAGTATGGCTTGTGATTCTCTCGCTTTGTTCAAGACATGTTGCTTCTCAACAAAGCTTAGGAATTTTATTATGAGGAGCCTAGGAGGAGCTCCTGGTTGAGGCCGGGGTCGCAGAGAATGGTGCACCCTCTCGATTTGGTATGAGGCTCCCATCGGAGATGGACCAGCGACTTTACACAGAAATCTCTGAAGGAATACTTGAACATTCTATCCTTATTCAGCCTCAGGCAGCCCAATAATTAGGATGTTGTTCCTGCAACTCCTCCCTTCTAAGTCTTCGGTTTTTAATTGTAGTTTCTGTATTTGTTGCTTCAACCCCACCATCTCTGGCTCTAGCTTATCCCTCCACCTCTTGATAGAGGTAGTGCGGGCCTCAGAATCTGACACTCTCCTTCACAAATCTGAAAGATCTCCCCTCAAGGATTTCAGCTCAGAGGCAATCTCGCCCAGCGTATCTTTAAAAGGCTGTAACTCCTGTAAAAAGCAATCCTCAGTTAAAGGAATGGGGGCAGACATCTGCGAGGCATTTTTGTCTGGAGTAACACTTTGGGCCTTTGATTTCTTAGGGGTTTTCTCCGGTGTGGTCGGTGGGGTATGACTTATAGAGGTTGCATGCATCTCAGTCTCCATCCTAGCTTCATGTTCCGGATTGCGGTCCAAGCCAATGGCTTTAATAACTCGTTGGGTATTCTTCTGGTCTTAAATGTGATGCCAAAATTTGCAAAAGGCTAAAATTAGTGAAATAAAGTGGTTGGAAGGTCGGAGCTCCGTGCCTCTGCTGCTAACAGCTCGCTTGCATCACATGATCCTCCTGGTTTGGATATTATATATAGCTTTTATTATACCGTGTTATTCTCTTTTTTGTTTATGACATTATTTAGGTTTTGGGAATCATGTAGTTGGGAATGGATGGGGTTCTACTCCAGAAGTGGACCTCCTTACTTCTCCTTGTTTGGAAGCTGTACTACTTCAATTTTTTTGGAAGGTTGTGTATGGTTTAGTAGTAAAACAGTGGGTTAAAATGTTTCTCAAAGTTATTGTTTTAGCTCATGGAATGTTACAGGGGCTTAATCCCTGATCAAATGCTCTAAATTTTGGAATAATCTCAGCAGGTTACAAGCTGACATTATAATGTTGCAAGAGACCCACTTACCATGTACTCAAGTATTATTACTATGTAGATCTTGGGCGGGTCAAGTCTTTGTAGTGGGCACAGACATACCCAAAGGTGGAGTGGCTATTTTGTTGCCCTAGCATTCCCTTTTGCTCATTGTAAGAAATCTCTGACCCCTATGGAAGATATATTTCAATTAGGGTTTTGCTGGGGCACAGAGAAGTTGCTTTGACATCTGTGTGTGACCCCATGGTTGAGGATCCCAGTTTTTTTTATCTCTATAATGAATATCTTGGTGCCCTGGTGACTCTCCCTATTCTCCTTGTGGAAGATTGGAACAAAGTTATTTGTAATGAGCTAAATAGATCTGGAATACTCCTGTAGGGCTTGTCCAGGGTCATTGAGCTCTCTGTGAGTTTATGGATTCTACAGGGCTTGAGGACCCTTTGAGTACATTGCATCCTTTAGAATGGGATTACTCCTTTTACTCTGTGCCACATCATTATTTTTCCAGGACTGATTTCTTTTTATTGGGGATTGAGCACATTTCTAGTCTCCACCTATGTTACTGTGGTGCTAATGTTATTTCTGACCATCATCATGTCCTTTCTCAATTGGGCCTTTTACCGTCCACTGATCTGGATAAATCCTGGTGTTTAAATAATCAGCTTTTGAAGTCCTAAGAGTTCCTAGATCAAAGAGATCCTAGCTCATCTTGCAAACTTTATCATCTCTTTTCTGGAAATTACCCTTCTATGCCATGGCAAGATATGTTGTGGGGTGCTCTGAAATGTGAGCGCCGACGGGAATTAATCCATATTGTTAACAAACGCAAAAAACAGGGATCCTAGAAAGTGTCGACTCTCTTGTGTCAGATCCGTGAGTTGGAGCACTGTCCCTTGCCTTCTTCCCCATTGGATGTCTGGAAATGGCTAGAATCCTTAAGGCCTGCTACAATGATCTTTTAAAGCAGCACTGCAATGTAAAAAATAATTCAGCGTTTTTGACAGTTTGTTTCTTGTGCTCTGCTGAGCAATTGCCTGGTAATCTTTCTCACCGGCATTGTACTATCACCCCACAATGTGCTCAGTTTTCCTTTGTTTTTGTTTACATTTCTCTCACCAGCTATGTTGAACTGGGACCCCTTCTGCTGCCAACTGCACATGTATGTGACTGGCAGTATTTACACAGGGACATAGGGAATGTTCAGCACAGGGTCCTGCTACAGTAAGCAAAAGACATGATGAGACCTGAAGTGGCAGCACAGTCAAAAATTAGGCAGCTTCCATATTTATTGTGTCACCACAACAATTGGAATACATTTTAAATATCTGAAAAACAAAAGATTGCTAGAAAAAATATTTGCAGGTATGGAAACCTCATCAATGGCTGCATGCTTACAGCCAAAAACAAATTTTGATCATCACTTACTGATCTGGTAGTGCTGCTGCTACTGCTGAACAGGCAGAGCACCTCCTCCTTAGAACCTGAACTAGATATTTTGATCTGGGGGAGAAGGTGGGTAAACTGCTCATTTTGTGCATAAGGTCCAATGTTGCAGATGGAATAATCCCCTCCATTTGCTTAGCTTCTGGCTAGTTGGTCACCAAACCCCAGGATATGGTAGCCTATTGTCATGATTATTATCAGTCTTTTTATGACCCTGGTCTAGAAGCGTCATCTAGTTTGCCATTTGACAAATTCTTTCAAGATATTGAGATATCTCAGCTTACAGAGAGTCAAGCTGATTATCTGAAATCCTCTTTAACCTTGCCGGACATCTTGGAAGCCATTGTCTCCCTTTCTATGGATAAGGTACCATGGTTATACCCCATATTTTTATAAAAAGTTTAAAACTCTTTTGAACCCAGTAATATTGGACACTTATAACTACATTTACTCTTATGGTACCTCAGATCCCTCCCTAACAGAAGCCCTTATTGTAGTTTTGCTAAAATTGGGGAAAGATCCTTCTGATTGTAGTAGCTGTAGGCCCATCTCTTTAATCAACCCTGATTATAAATTTTTTTCTAAAATATTGACCATTCATTTGAACAAAGCATGGGACTCCTTAATCAGTAAAGAACTAGTTGATTTTGTTCCTGGGCAGCTGTCTGTTGATGATCTTAGAAAGTTGACCCACCTTATCTCTGCATCCAGGGAATCCTCTACCCACATTGCACTGGTTTCCCTGGATGTGAAGCAGTCATTCAGTCAGGTCTCATGGGAATATCTATTTGATTTTCCCAGCAGAGTTCATCAGATGAGTTTTGGTTCTTTATTCTTACCCCTCAGCTAGTCCTATGCAATGGGGTTCAAATGGATGGGATCTACTTCAAGCAGGGTACCAGACAGGGATTTCCCTATCACCTCTTCTTTTCAACCTTTTTTTGTAACCATTAATCTGGAAAATGAATCACTCACCTCAGATTCAGGATAATCCTGTTGGGTCTCAGCAATATAAACTGTCCGTTTATGCGAACAACATCCTTTTACACTTAACTTGTCCTTCTACATCCCTGTCTGTGGCCCTGGAGGTAGATCACCAATTTTCCGAAGTCTCTAGTTATAAATAAACCCAGACAAAACCGAAGTTATGCAGTTAAATGCAGGGATAAACAGAGCTAATTTAGCTCATTTGGGGGTTGGTATGGATAAAGGACAAACTTAGATATATATATATATATATATATATATATATATATATATATATTCTAGATTTGTTGCTTGACCAAATTAAACATGATTTGGATTGCTGGGTTTTGCTTCTCATTTCTCTCTGGGGGACAGTAAATAAAGCTAAAATGAATGTACTTCTCCAGGTGCTCTACTCCCTTTGGATGCTTACTCAAGTACCCTCACAGTTCTGGTTTACTGGGTTACATCATATTTTATCTGGTGAGGGATTTCAACCAGATGGACCTTTGCTAAGCTTGTCGCTCCTAAATTAACAGGGGGGCCTTAGCCTCCCTCATTTTTATTTCTATTATTTGACTATACATAGTACTCATTTTTTCCAATGGCATAGAGATCCTGTCAAAGATTCTTCATCTGATTATATACCTCAATGGTTAGAAATCCAGTGATCTCAGTGTGACCAATTAAATCTTAATATCATTGCTTTATTGCATGTTTCATGTAGTTGTCTCCCCACCCCCACCCCCGTGACCTACAGGACACACCTTTAGTTTTCAGTTTGTGTTCATAAATAGTTATGCTGACTCCTTCAGTTATAGCCCTCAAAAGATACTGCACAACCTATACTGGGTAACCCGAATTTTAAAATAGTGTGTCAGTTTATTAATTCTATGGTTTGGCAATACCAGGGGATTAAATTAATAGGGCCAGAAATGATAGCAGTTTCCCTTTAATTTGGTCTACTGTTCTATTCAGTTTTTGTTTACTAGGTAAGTGCACTAGTCAAAAACATTTCTTATTTTCAGGCACAGCCTGACAGAGTTAAATACAAAGGAAATAGCAAGTCAAGAGACAAATACATTATATTATTTAGTGCAAGGAACATAAACTAGAATAAATATTTCAAGCATTTCAGCAGCACAGGTGGCAAGCAGTTACAGACAGGAGAAACAACAAATGAGGGAGAAATCATACAACACATATTTTACTGCAAGGCTTAGCAAAAACTGACAACAAAATGGCACCTGCTGAAGTGGTACTAGTTAAAGCAGAAGGAAGCAGGGAAGGAAGTCAGAATAGCAAAGGCTCAAACAGAGGAAAAGATAGCCAACTCAGTTAAGAAGGGAGATAAAACCTTTTATAGGTACATTAGTGAACGAAGAAAGACCAAGGGAGGGATAGTGAGGCTTAATAAAGGGAAGTGGGTGGGTGGACAGAGGGTGACAGTGAAAAAGCAGGGGTACTGAACCAATCATTATTCTCAGTATTATACAAAAGAAGAGGAGAGGGAGGTACCTAAACCAAAGAATAGAAGCACTCTGGTTAGGGGAGTGGATACCAGTCCATTCACAGAAGAAAGGGTCCTGAAAGAACTCATAAAACTGAAGCTAGACAAAGCAATGCTGCCTGACAGAATTCACCCCAGAATTCTAATAGAACTAAGGGGAGAACTAGTGACACCGCTGACTACCCATTTTAAGAAACCATGGGAGGATGGTGTGGTACCTGAGGACTGGAGGAGGAGGATGTGAATTCCCTTTACAAAGTGGGAACAAGACAGAAGCAGGAAACTACAGACCTGTTAGTTTGACCTCAGTGGTAGGGAAAAATGATGGAGTCACTTCTGAAGGAAAGAACTGTTGAATTTCTAGAGGCCAGTAGGGCACAGGACCCAAGGCAGCATGGATTCACAGCGGGAAGGTCAGGTCAGACTAATCTCATCAATTTCTTTGACTGGGTAACCAAATCATAAGACCAGGGAGTGGCTGTGGACATGGCCTACCTAGACTTTAGCAAGGCATTTGACACAGTCTCACACAAAAGAGAAATAAACAAGCTAGCCAGCCTTGGAGTGGGTCCCAGGGTTGTAGCCTGAGGAAAACATTGTCTGAACAACAGGACACAGAGGGTAATAGTAAACAGAGTCCACTCTGAAGAAAGGGGGGTTACTAGTGGGGTACCGCAGGGTTCAGTACTGGGACCAGTCCTCTTTAATGTCTTTATCAGTGACATTGCCATGGGATTGGAAGGGAAAGCATGCCTCTTTGCAGATAGTACAAAGATCTGCAACAGGGTTGATGCACAAGAGGGGATGGAAAAGATGAGAAGGGACTTGGCAAGGCTGGATGAATGGTCAAAAGTATTGCAGCTTAGATTCAGTGCAAAGTAGTCCAAAGTAATCCACCTGGGAAACAAAAACCCAGGGGAAGAGAACACAATGTGGGGGAGAGGTAATAACAACAACAGAAATGGAAAGGGACCTGGGGGGTAGTCATAGCAGATGATTAAAGGTAGGCAAACAATGTGAGAAGACAGTATGGAGAGCTGGGGGATACTGGGATGCATAGGGAGAGGCATCACCAGTAGAAAACAGGAAGTTGTTATCTCTCTGTACAGAGAGTTGGTGAGACTCCATCTGGAATACTGTGTGCTGTTCTGGAGACCTCATCTCCACAAGAACATAGACAGGATGGAAGCTGTCCAGAGGAGGGCAACCAAAATGGAGCAGGGTCTGCACCAAAAGACATACAAAGATAGACTAAAGGAGCTTAATATGTATAGCCTCGAGGAAAGGTGAGAGAGGAGGGACATGATAGAAACTTTAAAGTACCTCAAGGGAATCAATAAAGACCAAGAGGGTAACATCTTTCAGAAAAAGAGATGTGCAAGAACAAAGGGGCATAATCTGAAGATATGGGGGATGGGTCAAGGGCAATGTAAGAAAGTATTTTTTCACAGAGAGGGGAGTGGATGCATGGAATGGCCATCTTGAGGAGGTTGTGGGTCAAAATCAGTGGGGGAATTCAAGAATGCATGGCACAGACATAAAGCAATTCTTGTTGGGGGGGTAGGAGGAAGTAGGCTGCTGGTTAACTAGGATCTGCAGCTTATCCAGTAGGTAAGGAAATGGGCAGACTAGGTGGGCCAAGCAGTCCTTATCTGCTGTGAAAGTATATGTTTCTATGTTTCTAGTGGAAGCTCCCCTGAAACAATACTATTATTTCTGGGGAGTCTTGTACTATTTCATCAGTTGCTGTATTGTTCTCAGTTTTTGCAAAGCCTTGCACAAAGACATGTATTGTATGATTTCTCCCTCATTTGCTATTTCCCCTGTCTGTAACTGCTCACCACCTGTGCTTTGGAAATGCTTGACATATTTATTCTAGTTAATGTTCCTTGCACTAAATCATGTAATGAATATGCCTCCTGAATTGTTATTTTCTCTGTATGTAACTATCCTGGGTCATGCCTGAAAATAGACAAAGTTCTTGTCTAGTGCAGTTACCCGGTAAACACAAACTAAATGAAACAGTAGTTTGTTTATTGGGTTTTTATATGCAGAGATCCCTCGGCTCCTTTCGTACCAACCCTTTGGACACTAGTTTATGTTATTAAAATGATCCCCCTTCCCCAGTCACTGCCCACATCCCTCCCATTGATCTCCTCCCACACTACTCCCCTCCTTTTTTCTATCAGCTTCTCCCTTGCCACCCCTCCACCACTCCTCTGGTTTTTTTTTTATTTAGTTTATTTTATAGTATAATATAAAAATCAGAACATGATTAAGATATAACAAGAAAATTACATCCTTAAAACATACAATCCTAAGAGAGAAAGGAAAAGATCAAGAACATCCCAAAAGATAAAAGCCAAGAGAGATATTCACCAAATGACCCCCACCCTCCTAACCTTCAATTATGTGCTGTGGTGCATAAGTATTATACCTCTTATAGATTGTAACACATTGCGGGCAGGAAAAGATAATGGATCACATCAAGAAGATAAAGAGGGAAATAAGTGGGGATAAATAAAAAGAAGGGGGAAGAGGAAGCAAGAAGATTAAAATATCATTTTCTTCTTGCTCTAATTAGCTCAGAGGGGAGCATACCACCTGTATCAGGGCCCATCCTCAATCCAAGTAAAGGGCATATAGCTTGCCCCATTTGGTCATAAAAGAAGATTGACGACGGTTCACTTGCGCAAGTAGATGTTCAATCCGGAGAGCGAAACTCAGTTCGTGTAGCCACTCCGAGTACGTTAGGCTGGCTTGATCTTTCCAGTGCCTGAGCACTAATTTTTTAACCGCCATTGATAGTAGAGCTAAATGGTATCTCTTCTCTTTAACTGGGATTACAGAATAGTCTCCAAAAATGCAAGTTTTGGGAGAGAATAGTCCACGCAGACCTAAAATAGGGTCTGCGGTTAACTCTATTTGTTTCCATAGAGGCGATACCAACTCGCACGACCATAATATATGTAATAGGGTGCCTCTTCTTTCTGACATCTAGTACAAGTTGTCGAGATAGACGCTTCATTTGGGTCAATTTAACAGGGTGTAATAAAGGTTGTTTAAGATATTATACTGTGTTATCCTATACCTATCCTGGGTATGGTAAATGTATAAATCTCCACATATTCTGCCAGTTAACCCTTTCACCAATAGAGGTTTTGCCATATTGAAGCACCAGTGATTGTTGGAGCTTCTGGAAATGTGTAAAGCATACTATATACATTGGAAATGGGATGTGGTTTGTTAACTATTGTGGAGATTTGTTGAAGAAAATCAGCCAAATGGGAGATTTTGGTGTCGCGCCCAAACATTTTGTTCAACAAATGCATAATCTGAGTAACTTTGAAAGCGGCTGTAGCCGGACAGTCGAACTTTCTCAGAACTTCCTCCACGGTTAACATACTATCTGATGCATAAAAATCTGAGACTTTACACTCGGAAAGGGCCGGTATCCATTTTTTCATTATCAAAGAGTTACCTATATACAAATTTGGGTTTTCACAGATAGGCTGGGAGAGATCTAACACTGGAGAGATCTTATAATGTTTAAAAAACTGGGAGATAACATTAAGAGAGATCCCGAGTGGGAGAGACTGGAACATTTTTGGTATATGTTTTTTTGATGTGTAAAAAAGAGACACTGGAGCTATATTATGGACTTTAAGAAGCTCTAGTTCTTCCTGCAACCATATTGGAGTATACTCCTTACGGGTGCGGGCATCCGGGCCGGGCAACCATTTCCCACACTTATGCAGGTGTGAAGCCCAATAATATAATAAAAATTAGGAGGCGGAGGCCTCCGTAATCTCTGGGCTGGGATTACTTATGATACGATATTCTAGCAGTTTTACCATTCCAAATAAATGAACTGATACCCGAGTGAATTTTTTTGGAAGTAAGACTTTGGCAACCACAAATCAAGCATATTAAGCGGATAAAAGATTCTAGGGAGTACGTTCATCTTAACAGCATTGACTCTGCCCCAGAACGACAACGGGAGTTTGGCCCACCTCGTTAAATCTTGTTGGATATCATGCCATAGGTCGTCCAAATTTAGTTTTTGAGATTGGGAAGTGGTTAAGGTAATGTGTATCCCTAAATACTTTATAGAGTGTGAGGCCCACTTCATCCCAAAGTGTGCAAAGTCTGAGCTATGGGTGAAATGGTTAAGGGGAAAAATTTCCGTTTTACTAATATTGAGTTTATAGTTTGAGAATTGACTGAAATCATTAATTATTATTAGAGCTGCCTCTAGGGATAAGACTGGATTGGAAAGGTGGAGGAGAATATCATCTGCAAAAACTGAAATTTTTGCAGAACACTTGACTACGGGAATACCAGTAATTAATGGAGATGAGGTTAATCGTCTAAGAAGGGGCTCTAGATATAGATTAAATAAAAAGGGAGACAGTGGGCAGCCTTGTCTAGTACCTGAAGTAAGAGAAAATAAATCGGATAGGATCCCATTACAATACAACCTAGCTGTGGGCGCCAAGTATAATGCTTGGATCCAGCTGATAAACAAGGGTGGAAAGCCCATGGCTTGCAATGTAGCCCAAAGGAACATCCAATCCACCCTGTCAAACACTTTTTCCACATCAAGGGAAATCAGGGCCATTGGGGCAGGTGAGGATTTTGCTGTGTTAATGATATACTGAAGTTTACGATGATCGTCCATTGGAGATCTATTAGCAACAAAACCTATTTGCTCTGGACTGATTAAAGAGATCCAGATCCTTTCTATCCTCTTAGCTAAAATCTTGGTGAGAATTTTAATATCGCTATTTAACAGGGAGATCGGCCGGTAACTCGAGGGAAGATGTGCGGGCTTACCCGGTTTGAGTAGAAGGATAATGAGAGCCTCCGAGAGTGTCGAATCTTGTATATTTCCCGAGAGCAGATATTGATATAGACAAAGCAAGCCCGGCGCAAGGTCTTTAGCAAATAGCTTATAAAAATTGGAAGAAAGGCCATCAGGACCAGGGGCTTTGTTAGGCGCAAGTTCTTTGATGGCTGATAATATCTCCTGAATGGAAATAGGTACAGTTAATGACTTTTGTTGTTCAGGGGAGAGAGATGGTAGAGGTATGTTGCAAGATATTTTAACATCTCTGATGGAGCAGGGCAGTGGCAGATTTGTTATATAGTGAAGAGAAATAGTTTGCAAGTGTAGACACTACTTCTCTGGGGCAGTCTTGATTTCCCAGTGGGAGCCTCAGAATTTATAAGTCTAGAAGACTCTTGTTTCCTTAGTCTTAAGGCCAAAAGGTGGCTTGCCCTTTTACCTTGTTCTATATATTTTGCACGGGACCTCAGTATGGCAAACTCAATTTTGTCTTGGAGCAGTAGAGAATATTGATTCCTTAAAGATAGAAGTGTTTTCAGAGAATCCTGTGACGAAATCGGAGAGAGGGAATTTTCAAGGGTTTTAATCTGAGACAAAAGCGCAAAGGCTTTAGCCTCGTTCTTCCTTTTGCGTGTGGAAGCTAAACGGATGAATTCTCCTCTTAAATAACATTTCAGAGCACACCATTCATGGTCAGCTCTTGCAACTGACCCTCGGTTATGCACAAAGAAATCTCAAATCAAATCAGATATTCTAGACACCGTATGTTCGTCTTTCAGGAGTTGATTATTAAGCCGTCAGAGCGTATCTCTATTGTGTCCATTATTGAGTGCCATATCCAGCCAAGCAATCGCATGGTCTGACAGAACTATAGGCTCTATACCAGAGTTACCTATACCTTGTAGGAGAAAGGTGCTAAGCAATATATAATCCAGCCTGGTCCATGTAGCGTGAACCATAGATTGAAAAGTAAATAGACGGGTGGCTGGATTCTGTAATCTCCATGGATCACACAGCCCAAGCGAGATTGTAAAGTCTGAGAGTACCTTCTGAGCCATGGAAGGAGGTTTGAGTAGAGAGTTCGATCTGTCTAAATCTTGCATGGGAGGCAAATTCCAGTCCCCACCAAGTATCATCGGAAGGGACATAAAATCACACAGTTTACTCTGTAGCACTATAAAAAAATCCGGGTTCCCCCTTACAGGAGCGTATATGCTCCCTAGTACAATGTCAGTATGATCTATAATACCTGTACTATAATGTATCTACCTTCAGGATCTGCAATGAGTAGATTTAACTTGAAAACGATTGAGCGGCGTATGAGAATAGCCGGGCCCCCTTTATTGGATGAAATGCCCGTATAAAAACTTGTCCAAAACCTCTTTGCGCAAACTGTAGCTTCATTGGACAAAAGGTGCGCTTCGAATGAAAGCAATTTTAGTTTGCAGCAAACCAGGTGCTTAAGTATTTGCACTCTCTTAATGGTGTGCGGCCCTCTAACGCTCCAGGTCACAAATCTGTTAGGCTCAATGCCATTGATCCCTGTATTGAATTGCATAGCCTGTATCCTAGATAACTTTAACTTATGCACCACAGCACCCTCATAGTAATAATCCCTTATCAGCTCATGATAACTGAACCATTGCATTCTGTCAACAAACCAAATTAAATAAGTATACAAACCCTCCCTCCCTCCCCTACTTACCATTCCCTTGCAACTATGTACAACAAATCCCCCTTTTTTGACCCCCTCTAATAATCCACTAACAATGATTAGGTTTAATAATGTAGCTTTGAAAGCCCTAGCATAGCCCCCCCCCTTCTACCTCATTGGGGGCAGTTCGACCAACGTTAATCAGTACCAGAATATTATACAAAAAACAACCCATAACAATTACCCTCTGATAACACCCAACAATCTGGTAGTTCAATTTCCCAATAATGAAGTAAATAAACTCCTTAGGGAGGTAAGCTAGGAAATCCCCCCTATTTCCCAGTACGTGCGGCTGGACGCCTGCCAATCCACTTCAGACCTCCCTCCCCCACCCCAAGTCCATCATCGGGTTCAGTCTTCACGGAGCAGAAGTCTCAGATGCCTCACAACTCGAGAGCTCCCCATACAATAAAGCCCTCTGCCATATAATAAACCAGAACGTTAATTAAACCCCTGAAAATTACAGGGGAGAAGTTTGACAGTTCAGTTCGACGAGCGTATCAGCCATTACTGGGTTAAGGTTGTTGGATCCTGGAAGAAAAAAAAAAGGGGGAGGAAGGGGGAGAGATCGCATTGAGGTGGAATGATGTCCTTCAGCTTGCTGTAGTGGAACCTGAAGTTCATAGTGAGGTGTTTCCCCAAGGAGTCTAATTGTCGTGGAACACAGTAGTGCAGCTCAGAAACTGGAGCCCCAGAAATTGCCTCTTGAAAATAGGTTCCTCTCTGGAATCTTCTCAATAATGCCTGAGCCCAGAGCTTTTAAGGCTTTCAACATGAGGTCTCGGGATACCAAACCACCTGGCAGAAGGAGCAAGCTGCACATGATGATCCTCCCAATCCCCCTTCTCAGGTAGGGATTGCGAAATAAATAATGGCAGATGCTATCGCTGTGCAAATATTAGGAGACAACATGGGTTAGAGGTGTTCACTCAACCTATAAATGTGTCTTTCAAAGGCCATCGTTTAGTTAAATCAGGGGATTTTGAATAGGAGGAAGCTTCTGAGCTAAGTCATCCTTGGGCTTGAGAGCTAGATTCGTAGAGTGCCATTTTCCTTCCAGCCATACTTGTAAGCGTGCAGGTAGGCCATTCTGAACTTGATACTGGCAGCAATTAGCTTACTGACTATTGAGTGAAATGCTGCACGTCTCTGACGAGTTTCAAGCGGCAAATCTTGAGTGATTCTAAGTTTTTTCCCTTCCCATGAGATGGATTGCAGCTCTTTAACTTTTAAAAGAATATGCTGCCACTCTAGGTAATTCAGCATCTTAATTATTATAGGCCTGGGAGGGGCTGAGGCTTCCGGCTCCGGCCGAAGAGATCTATGCGCCCTTTCTAATATGTAGGCTGAATTATGTGGTGAGGGTCCCACTACTTTGGTGAGTAATGCTTGTATGAAGGTGATGGGTGAGGGC
The DNA here is from genome assembly GCA_016271365.2 of Neoceratodus forsteri. Classification (NCBI taxonomy): domain Eukaryota; kingdom Metazoa; phylum Chordata; order Ceratodontiformes; family Ceratodontidae; genus Neoceratodus; species Neoceratodus forsteri. The sequence continues at coordinate 708,989,270 of CM028138.1, read as the reverse complement.
CTCCATATTTCTGGGAGCCCATGTATCAATATATTGTTATACCGATGCCTCTTTAAATCTTCGGCCTTCTGTTGTAATTTAATGACCTGCTGCCTTAATTTGATCAATTCTGGTTCCGCTTTGTCCTCAAGACTCCAGGAGCTAATGCATGCTTGGTTGTCCACAACATGTTGTTTAACATTTGACATCTCATTACGGCGCTTTCAACTCCGAGGTAATTTCTGTGAGTGCTTCTTTAAAAGGCTGCATTTCCTCCAAAAAACGCTCCTCGGAGAGCGGTGTTGGGGTAGCAAGAGCCGTTAATTGTTTAGCTGAGGCCGATGTTTGAAGCTGCTTGGCCTTCTTGGACTGTTTATCGGGCAAGACTGGAGGCGTATGCTTAGGAAGGGCCGCCCTCATCTCAAGCTCCATATCTGGCTATATACGCACGGTAAGACGCTAACACTCGATGGGGAGGTATTGCGTATGGTCTGAGTCTTCTCCAGTCAAACTTAATTATCGATAGATAGCTGATAATGCGGTATAAAAGCAATAGTATTCGGAGGTGGAGCGGGAGCTAACCAGGGCTGTGGTTAACCCGCCAGGCACATCACTTGATCCACCACTCCTCTGGTTCACCCTCTGGTATTCCCCCCTCCTCACCAACCTACTCCCCTTCCTCTCTGTTCACCCCTACTATCCCTATGATGATTCTTCTCCCCATCAAACTCCTTCCCCTACATCAGGCACTGACAAAGCCTTCTCTGGCTGCCTCACTAATTCGAGCAAGTTTTGAATTCTACTCCTCTTACTGTACTCTGCTCTTACCCTGGTATAGCTTTATGCTACAATCTGCATCTGAAATGTAAACAGCTCTCTCTATTTCACACTGAACTCACATCCTATCATGTTGTGTCCTGGGCTACCAGGTTCACTGAGTTCCTTTACAACCAGTGTACTCATGTGGACCCTTCTGTGTCCCTTTTGTAACTTGTAATGTAACTTACTATTGAATCTGTGTAAGTTTGTAACATATGTGTTGTTTGAGTGTCTTATGTATCTGTATGACCTGGAACCTTTGTAAACGAGTCCCTGACTCAAACGTATTAATCCCAATCTGAAATAAATAAATAAATAAATAAGAATGTATTGCTTGGCTGACAATGTAACCATATGGCTCTTTTTTCAGTTTGTGCCCCCCAAAATTATATTACATCATTGGTGCGATCAATCAGTCCCTATGTATTTGGAATGGTACTGGGAAAGCTAGTTTGCCCTACAAGCAGAAAAAATTATTACAAGTATGGATGACCATCTTCCTGTTTTTCAGGAGATTTGGGATCCATTACCTGCATGTTGGTTTTGTTACATTCTGATTAGTTTATTCTTTTACCCTGTTATTTTGGGGTGGGTGTCTGGTATGGAGCCTCCTCCTTTTACTGTAATTTAGTTTTACTTTAATGTGAAGGTGTTTATTGTTATATTTTATAACTTCTCCACTGCTTCTTGGTTTTATTTATCTACTGTTCCGTAAGTATGTTCTGACCTTCTTATGGGGGGGGGGGTACTCATTCCAGAGTATGGGGTTGGCTGGTGTGGGATTGGAAGGGTGGGAGGTGGGGTTAGTGGGGGTAGGAGGTTTTGTTGTTTTGTATTTTTTAGTTCAGATCTCTTTGTTGTTTAATAGTATTTATTAATGTCATGTTTTGCTTCACTTAAATCTTTAATAAAGTTTATTCAATTAAAAAAAGACTTACATTCTACACGTTGTGTTCCCCACTTTCAGTACCATGGCTGTGATGAGCATTTTTGCATGCATCAGTCACCTTCATAAATTTAGCCCAATATGTAAAAATGCATACCTTTTGAAATAACAGCTGATTGGAGGGCTCTTCATTATACATGTGTGTGATGTCACTCTCATACATAACAGCATTTGCAGAGTGATGTTTTTAGGTTAATAGCACAACTAACCAGCAGTTCTAAAACATTACAGCTACACTGTATTACATGTTCACAGCTCCAGTTAGATATGTTTCATTCTTAAACTAATTAGGAGGAGCAAATCATTTCAGGGCATTATCTACACAACATTCTCATAATTAACATTATTCTTTTTGTTCAGTTTAATAGCGTGCCTTACACACAAAACAAGCAGAACAAAAGCAACTCTGTGTATTGAAGAATTATTTTATTGAGGATGAAAAGCTAGTCTTCCTTATTCGAAGTCAAAAGTACATCTTAGAAATACACAAAAATGTATACAGTTTGCTAGCTACACATCTGATAGGGCAAGCGAACCAAAAACATCATTCAGAAAATGAAAGACAGAAAGAGGCTAAGACAGTCCAAATGAGGTGATCAATTCATAGATGATATTTCAGTCAATTGTTACACATTCCGTTTGCGGTGCTTCTTCCTTTGTCTAGTTGAAACACTTGTCTGTAGCAGGCTGTAGAAGACAATGAGGAAAAGGAGAGCATTATCAGTGTGATTCCATTTAGGCAAGAGTTTCGCTGTTTTTTTCTCCATTTTCTTTTCCTGCTCTTTAGTTCCATGCCCCCCTGCCTTGAGAATAGCAACATTCCCGCCCTATCAGCCATTATCTCACCACTGCTGTCTACTCTGACTCTTGAGATTCAAAGAAGGGCCATCCTCCCCTGCCCTGATCAGGATCTGGCAGCAAGCAGTGAGCTACGTGACATGAGATCTGCGTGTGCTGGCAGCTGTCATCCAACCACAGATGTGGATTCACTATCAACTGTTTTGTCTATAGTCCATGCTACTTCCCTTGACAAGGGTATAGACTGTGTCATACAAACAGAAGAGATCAAGAAATAAGGGCCTGATATTCAAAATTTTACTCCAGGGCTAAATTAGCACTGCCCAGTGTGCTAAATTAACCCAGACCCAATAGCCCACTATATTCAAAAGGGATAGCCCCGGTGCTAACCCTGCTGAATATAGTGTGCTAAGGAAGCCAGGCAAACTGGGCTCGGAGTGCAGTATAAAAAAAGGCCTGGGAAATAGGATAGCTCTGAACATAGCTCTCAACTGCTATGAATTTTGCATAGCGCTATGATTTTCACACTCAGATTTACCCTTGCTCCACATAGGTTTACTGATGTTATTAATAATGTTAGGGCTATTTCTGGACACACAGACTATTAAATCATTGAACTAAGTTGATAGAAATATTCCTTATCATTAACTATATGGGGCACAGTATTTGTAGACATATTATTGATCAAAATAAAAAAGCACTACACATTCTGACCTTTTGCTATGATGTTTGAAAGCCAGTGCTATGATTTTTAATGCTGAGAGGTTGAGAGGTATGGCTCTGAATATAGCAACCAGGAAGTGCAAACTACAACAGCAGCCCAGTGCACAGAGACATGAAGGAAGTTAAAGGTGAACAATGAAGCCAATCTGTGTGCTTGCAAAGGAATGGTCCCATCAAAGCTGTAAGCACCAGCGCATGTGAAAATCAGCGGAAATGTATAGTTCCTGAAATGTCTGCACAGCACACATATATGTGCAGGTTTAGCACAGGTTTTGTGCAGGTTTAGCACAGATTTGTGCTGAGCTAAGCTATTTGCCTGGTGCTATCACATTTGCCCGGGGTTAATATTTTCTATATTCAAAAGTGACATGCAAATAAGCTTATTTAGGCAGTCTGTGGGCAAACATCCAGATTAGCATCTCATTATGTCCTGATTTGCATGCTGTTTGCCCAGTGCTATTGCACGGTCCCACAGCTTCACCTGTAAGTTAGTCTGGAAGTACAGGGGCTGGCTGGGTCTGCCAACAGCCCCACCTGTAGGTCAGTCTGGAAGTGCATGGTGATAGCTGCAGGATACAGTTGTGTAGAACTGCATAGAATATTGTGTCCCATGGGACTACACAGCACAGGCACAGGAGGTGGTGCTGTATGTAGCTGTCAAACTGTCAAACTGTAGTTCTTGCTACAGCGAACAGCAGACACTACAGTAACAAGGCAGCCAGTAGTGTGAGGGACACAGCAATGCCTATGGTGTGAGGGGCATCAATGACCACTGCACTGTGCACAGTGACAGGCCCATCTTGCAGGTGTGTAATGACAGTGGACATTGCTGTCATGCTGTTGTGTGACACAAAGATGCTGCACCTCTGGTATGGGATACTCACAGTGACATATACATGACTGGCTGTGTGTGCTGTGGTGTCTATTCAGGTGCGAGGTATGTAACTGGCAGAGGCACATACCAGCAGACAGGCACACTGGTGCTGGGGTATCCCCAGCACTGGACCACTAGCGCTGCATGGCTTGTCCCAGCCTTGTGGCAGCACCCAGTATGTGGTGCAGACTGGCCACCTGTACACCCTCCCCTCAAAACTCTCAAAACCCCCAGTGTTGCATGTGTGTTTTGGATTCTGTTGGTGTCCACCAAAGGGTGGACTGCAGGGTGTGCTGTGTGGACACACTGCCTTGGTGTCCACTGGGTGTAGGGTCACCACTTATTGAGTGGCAAGGCTGGGACCACTGGCAGATGATGGCATCACAGGAGGTGCCATCCATGTGTAGCATGCTTCCTGCATGTCTGGTTTCTTTCTATGTTAAACATTTACTGGCTAGGGTCACGCAAAGCTGCACAAAAGTTACACAAAGCCACAAAGTGGCACAAAGCTGTTTTGCCCAGAGTTAAGACTACATTTTTCTGGGTGATAATTTGCACCACACAAAGTGTTGCACTAAGTCATGCTAAAATACTTAACATGGTGCTAATGCACTAAATATTGCATTGCACCTGTATTCATTTACATGCCCCCTCAGTGTGCCCCTTGCATACATTATACTTTTGCCCAGTGCTAATGCAGTTTGCCGGTGTTATTTGACCATTTGAATGTAGTAGACCTGCACAACCTCCGTGCTAACCCTGTGCAACCAGTTTGCACCCAGTGCAAAGTTTGGAATATCTGGTCCTAAGTTCTTTAGCTATGACCTGAACCCAGGCTGCCAGAATGCAATTTTGATTGTGCTACCAGCTGCACCAACAAGGCAACTGAAAACTGAGACATCCCAAGGGACCTTACTCTGTTTCTAATGCACAACCTGGTGCTCCACATATGATTACATTTTCAATAACAAGAGTGCGGTGTGCAAGTTTATGGAGTTTCCAATTGCCATGGTGGCACACCTGGTAGCACAACCAGAACAGTTTGGTTCCATTTGTCAGCTGTACCACCAAGTCAACTGGAAACTGGAACATTCTGAGGGACTGTACTCTTTCTCTAATGCACAGCATGGTGCTGAAAATATAATTACATTTTTAATTACAAAAGTGTAGTGTGCATATTTGAGGAACTCATAAAAACAAAAGATAGTTTCCAGTTACCTTGGTGGTACAGCTGATAGTGCAACTAGAATAGTATTCTTCTGTTTGTATGAGTTCCATGAATATGTACATTGCACTCTTGGGACTGAAAATATAGCCTCTGTCAGCTTGATGCATGCACCGCATGCCCCTGTGGAAGGAGCCAGCTCCCTGGTTCACCTGTAGTGGCCGATGTGGCACTGAACCTGCCACCAGCCCTCCCCATCTGAAGCACAGTTCCATATGGCAGCTGCCCCTGCTAATCTACCTCTGTGGCAATGATCCAAGTCTGCTGTTCAGCTCATGTCCCATGCACAGTGGTGTAGTGTGGTGCCACTGAGCCATCATTACAGCCTAGTGAGTTATTTTAAAAGCTTTCATTTAACATGAATTTCATATCCAGGAAAACTTTTAAAATATAATATTCCGATTTAGTTTATATTTAATTTGGATTATATGTTATATATTCTTTGTATTTATCTCCTCCCATTCTTAATTAAAAAGCTAGTGTTCTACTGGGAATTAATAGTACCTTTCAGAAGAAGTTTTTTAATGTTGTCTTGTGCGTGCACAAGCAACATCTTGTGGTAGTGACAAATTGAGAGGTTTGTCAGTGTTGGCGAATGCAGAGAACACTTTAGTGGGTGCGTTCTGTAGACACCAATTAGCGAGCATGCTAGCGGTGAAACAAAACTTCGAAGAGAACCAGCACCTTGAAAGAAATTTGACACTCCAGTGAGGTGCAGTTTTCTCACTGGAGCATCAGATGACAAGGCTCCGTTATGTGCCTTTTCTGGTGAAATATTCCAATAAATATGGCAGCTCCTGCCGCCCACCACACAATCCCCTTAAAAGCCAATATCGGGGATGCCCAATCCTTGTGTCGGCATGTCCTCCCCAGTCCAATCTGTTTGCCGACTAGAGTGGCCCAATCCCCATTGGCGTCATGCCCCCCCACACTTTCTTTGCCAATGGGGGTGCCCAATCCCCATCAGCATCATGCCCCCACAAACTCGTGGCACACTGGGAGCCCAACCAAGTGTGAGCAAAATGTTTTTTTACCTTTAAATAAAAAAAAAAAGTCCTCTGAAGTCTGGTTTCCTTTTTTTACCTGTAAAAAAAAAAGGTCCCTTGTCGTCCCACCATGCCCCCTTCCTCAACCCACACCCACCCCCTGCTCACCCACCTCCCCACACCCTCCTTCACCCCATATGTACCTCTGGAAGGCCAGTGCTGTGATCTTCTGTGGAGTGGGAACATGTCTAAACTCTTCAAAAGCTGACTGGAAATTGAACAAAATGCAGTAAGCTTTATAATAGCAGACAGTCGTGGGGGGGGGGTTCAACTTAGGTGGATATCTTAACCATTTTGGGGATTTTTGGTAAAAGATTTTCAAAGTGGGGTTCTTGGGACCCCAAATCATGAACACATGCACTGTCATCTCATTACTCAGCCTTGAAAGATGATTTTGTGGTCACTGTGTGGAATTACCTTTTGGGGTTAATTAATGAAACAACAGTGCCACTGTTCATGAGGAGGGGTCCCAAAAAAACCATGTTGCAAATTTGGTGAAAAAATTTCAAAAAATGAATGCATTAAAAGTGTGTGTGGTGTAGTTTCCATGCACACTCGTAAGTTTGACAATTTTTTATATTTTCACTCCAGATTTTCAACATTGCCGTTTTTTCACATCTCCTTATAAACTATGAACTATGAAATTATGAGCTGTCATTTTTCATATCCTGCCCGAAATGTATCTTCAAACCTGTGACGCACAATGGCATGGTCGCTGTGGGAAATCAACTTTTGAGACAGATTAACAAAATCATATTGCCACTGTTCATGAGGGCAGGTCCAAAAATGCCTATGTTGAAAATGCAGTTAAAAAAATCCCCAAAATAATTGCATTATGGTGTGCATTGTACAGTTTCTACACACGCTCATGACTTCACCAATTTTTTATATTTTCACTCCAGATTTTCAACATTGGCATTTTTGTACAACTCCTCATAAACAGTACAGTTGTCATTTTTCACATCCTGCCTAAATGTGTTTTCACACCTGTGGCACCAAATGGCACAGTCGTTGTGCAAAATCACCTTTCAGCTAACGAACTAATAGTGCCACTGTTCATGAAGTGAGGTCACAAAAAGCCCATGTTGAAAATCTGGAGTGAAATAAAAACAAATGCAAAAGGGCATTAGGGTTTCCAACTGAGAGGCCCCACCCTGTAGAGACTGACAGGCATCAGGGGAGTGACTTGGGATCGTCGGGGGTAATGCTCATGCCATTCCACCCCCAACCCACCCTGCAGCCAGTGACAGGCATCAAGGTGTGCCTTGGAGTCTTCAGCCCCAAAGTTCACACCATTCTTCTATACTGCATCCATCTCAGTGTATTTCTTTATGGAATGGGGTGAGCATAAGGCCCGAAGACCCCAAGGCACGCAACAACACTTGTCAGTGTCTGCAGAGTAGAGTGAGGTGAAATGGCATCAGTGTTATGGCTGTTGACCCAAAGGCACACCCCAATGCCTGTCAGTCTCTGCAGGGTGGGGGTGGGGTTGGCAATAGCTCAGTACTTCACTGCCATTCTATAATGCAGCTCTAACTCCTGCTCTACCAATGCCAATGCCAGCAAGACAACATTTGTAATCGACAAATGCTTATTTCTTTTCTGTTTTGCCACTTAGATGATTTTCTACCTGACAGTACTAAGTGCGGTGTGTGGAACAGCTTTCTACCTGGAGGCTGATGTAGTCAGTTCAGTTCCTCTCTATACATCATTAGCATCATAATCTTGCTACCTCTGACATCACTAGTACCAAAGACGAGCCAATCTCTTGCTGCTTGACTGGCAACTAGGGCTGTTTGAATAGCGAATAGTATTTCCCAAATACCACGAATAATGGACTATCCAAATATTCAGAACAGAATACCGAATGGCCCACTATTCAGCTGGTATTCAGTATTCAGCCATGTACAAGGAAAAAAACTGTTCCCACCCTCCTGGCCAGCATTAAATAAATATTCTAGCCCTACTGTCTAGTGGTTCCACTCCCCCGGCCGATCGCTGGTCCAAAATGAAGAATCCCCCCCAGATCTTCAACAGTATCCCAGGTCCCCTGTTCCCAAATGTAGAAAATAAAAAAAATCCCTTATTTCCCTGGTGTCTAGTGGACCCTAGTCTCCCCACCCTATCAGGTAGTGCCCCCCACCCCTCTTCCACCCATGACCAAATCAGACCACTGGCACAGCCCTCCACTCACCTCCACAGTCAGCAGCCCGACTGAGTTTTCAATGAAGAGTGCATGCTTGTACAAGCATGCTCTCGTTCATTGACACTCAGATACAGCCACCAGCAGTGACTAGCACTACCATGGACCAGCGAGGAGAGAGGAGTTGCTCTGGTTACTGGCGGGGGGGGTGGCGGGATGGAGCAAATGGCGTTGTAAACCCATTTTTGCCCTTCCCACCTACCCCACTGATGGTGACCAGAGCAGCTCCCCCTTCCCCTCTAGTCCCTGGTAATGCTAGTCACTGGTGACTGAATCTGTCAGTGAATGAAAGCGTGTTTGTACAAGCATGCTCATTCATTGAAAACTCAGTCAGGCTGCCAGCCATGGAGGTGAGTGGAGGGCTATGCTATTGGCCCGCTGTAGGTTGTGGGTTGGGGGGAGCAGGATAGGGGCACTACCTGACAGGGTAGATGGGTGGGGTGTCTGCTAGATACCAGAGAAATGAGAGAATTGTTTTCATTTTATACGTTTTGGGATAGGGGACCGAGGGGTATTGTTGAGAATATGGGTGTAGGGGGGGATTCTTTATTTTGGACTGGTGATCTCCCGGGGAGTGGGGTGAGACCACTGGACACCAGGGATAAAATATTTATTTAATGCTGGCTGGGGTGTTATTTCATTTTTAAATACCCCCTCCCAGTCACACAAATAATGAATAATGAATACTGAATAACAAATATTCAGCCAAATATTCGAAAAAAGGTATTCGCACAGCCCTACTGGTAATTTGTGACATATGTTATCATTCAAGCAGCAGGGCGTGCAATGTAACAAAGAGTGAGGTCAGTGGAATGAATAGAACTAGATATGTCTGCATCTATTGGGAAAGCACTGCTTTTCCCAACAAATCCACTACTGTTAGGTGGAAACCGATCTAATGACCACGTAGGAAAGGAAAAATTCTTCAGAAATAAAAAGTAATAAGGGACTGCTTTTTAAAATTACCAACATTTTATGCCCGTTATATTTGTCACTACTAGCTCTACAGTGCCAATGATATTTGCCTACAAGTGTGATCTTTGCATCCCAGACTTCATCTGCTGCTGTAGACATTTCCACCAATGAAAACCTAATTGTTTCTATGTCACATCATATTCACTTCTACAGCAACAGATTGTGAACAGAGAATTATGGCTTCAGCCAAGGGAAAAAAGGAGGAGCAGATCACGTCTGGAGGGAAAAGTTCAGTTGTTATGCAGCTGTCCTCTGCAATTAACTATATGGGCAGAGAAATGCAGATAGCAATTTAAAGAGCAGTTGGCACCTCCAGGATAACTTTAAAATTATAATAGTTGAATGAAGTTTCACTTTCCTCTTACATTAGTTCTGTATTTCATCTCCCCCATTAATAATTCTGAGGCTATATGCATGAAAATGGGATCATTATGTTGGCTTGCGCCTGCTCACAAGCCAACATCTTGTGGTAGTAGCAGATTTCGGAGGTGTGTCAGTGTGGGCGAAGGCAGGGTATGCTTTAGTAGGTACATCCCTCATTCCCCAATAAGCTAGCATGCAGGCATTCACACAAGAAATATGTAAAATGGTCAAAACTTGTAAAGAAAGTGCCACTGCAATGAGAGACAAGCTTGTCATGCAGCGGCACAATAACACACCTCCCGACGTGCCTTTCCTGGTGAAATATTTCACTTAACATGGCGGCAGTGGCTGCCACCGCCTGCCACACAATACTCACAAAGCCGACTTCAGGGGTACCCAATCCCTCTGTTGCCATGCTAACCTCCCCCCCCAAGATTGTGTGGCACACTGGGAGCCCACTCCAGTGTGCCTCCCATAATCAAAGCTGACCGTCGGTGGCACATTCCAGCCCCCACACCATTCTGTGCCACACTGAGAGCCCACCCCAGTGTGGCCAACACCACCCCCCCAAAAGTCATGGGGCACACTGGGAGCCCACCCCAGTGTGAACAACAGTTTTTCATACACCTGTAAAAAAAGAAAACTGTCTGCTGTATTTTTTTTTTTTAATTACCTGAAAAAAAGAAAACGGTCCCTCGCTCTGAGGTCCCCAACCCGCACCCACCATCTGCGCACCCCACCTCCCCCAACACTCCCTCACCCCATACCTCCAGAGCCAGGTGCAATGATCTTCGGTGGAACAGGAACACATCTGGACTCTTCAAAGTCGACCGTGAATTGAAGAAATGCCGCTAAGCTGCATAATGGCACAAATGGATTCTTTTTTCAACTTAGGGGGCTATCTCAGCCATTTTTTCGAATTTTGTCTCCAAATTTTCAACATGGTTTGCTTGGGACCCCTCCTCATGAACACATGCACTGTCATCTCATTACTCAGCTCCAAAAGGTCATTTTGCGGTCACTGCGTGAAATCACCTTTTGGGACCGAGTAACGAAATGACAATACCACTGTTCATTAGGCAGGGTCCCAAAATCCCTTGCTTGCTAATTTGGTGGAAAAATTCAAAAAAAATTATTGTTACGAGTGTGCATTGCGCAGTTTCAATTCACGCTCATAACGTTGACAATTTTTTATATTTTCACTCCAAATTTTCAACATTGCCCTTTTTTCACACACCTCTTTACGAACAGTATAGCTGTCATTTTTCACATTTGGAGTGAAAATACCAACAAATGCCCTGGGCATTAGGATTTCCAACTGTAATGCCCCACGCTGTACAGACTGATAGTTGTCAGGGGTGTGACTTGGCATTGTTGGCTGTAATGCTCACGCCATTTCACCCCCACACTGCAGCCAGTGACGGGCATCAAGGTGTGCCTTGGACTCTTCAACCCCAATGTTCACCCCATTCTCCTACACTGCACCCATGTCAGTATATTTCTTTATGGAATGGGGTGAGCATAAGGCCCGAAGACCTCAAGGCATGTTGCGGCACTTGTCAGTCTCTGCAGGGTAGGGTGAGGTGAAATGGTATGAACGTTATGGCCAACGACCCAAAGGCACATCCCAATGCCTGTCACTCTCTGCATGGTGGAGCTGGGGTTAGTGCCACTTCACTACTTCACTGCCAATTCTATTGTGCATCTCTCTAACTCCTGCACTACCAATGCCAGTGCCAGCAAGCCAATATTTGGCACTGACAAATGCTTGTTTTTTTCAGAATTCATCTGCTCCTACTGCTTATTCCTCACTTGATGGCATAACACTCTGCTTGTGACATCACAGTAAAGTCCAAATCACTCACTTTGGATAGTATTTTCAATGGGAAACCATGTGCCATTGTCTAAGGGACTGCAGGCTACAGAACTACTTTTGGTGAATGGCACTGTTGCAGTTTACAGCCTCCCTGCAGTCCTCTTGCAGGCTGTGCCTTCTTCTAGCCACCGCTGCACACTTCTGTTTCTCTATCACTGTCATTATGTCTAAATTTGTGTTATTACAGTTGTAGACCAAACCACATGTTTAAAGTGTTAGTAACCTCCACCTGTTTGTTCCCCGAGGAACTCAGAGCTATGAGCTGTTTATAACAATCTGGCTACGGTAACTAAAATGTATTTATTTATTTTTTTATAGCAGTCGAGTTGAGCTAAGTGCTGCTGGTGTCAAATTACAAGTTGATAGCAGTACAGAAACAACTCATGTGACTCAGCAGGACCACACTGGAAGGTATTACTGGTGGTCCTTTACTTGCTGTTTAAGCCCCCTTCTCTATATCTGTGTCCGCTTCCTCCTCGGGGCTCCAGTGGTGATCCTGGAGGCATGACGGGGGTTCACTCTAGCTTTGGATAACCCCCTCCAGGCAGGGTAGGAGTGGGATGACCCAAACCCTCAAGCCAATGTCCAGCTTATCGGGTGGCCCATTCACCCCACCCCCCCAACACAGAAGCCCAGCAACAGGCTGCTGTGCCCCCAGCCTCTGCTAGAGGTCAGTCCAGCACCGCCCCCCTCAGGGAGATGAGCAATCTAGGCGATGCTCAGCCTCCCCTTCCTGGCCAGCTCTACAACTCCCAATCTGCATCCTTTTCAAGATAAGGTCAATAGAACCCCCGAGAGAAGTAAACTGTGCTAGGTAGCACTGCTTACTTATATATTACTGCTGCTTCTTGATATGTTTAAATGTTCTTTGATACAGTGCAGAACATTTAGGCTATTTAATTGTTAACACCAAGTTCCAAAACATATACAGGTGCTGTGGTCCAGCTCCCCCTCTTCTCCATCCTGCCCCCCAGCCTCCTTGACATGTCTTCCTTGTCCAGTGGGGAAGTCAGGTAACTCCCAGACCTGGACTTGAACACTAAATGTGACCTGCTTTTTTGGCATCCCTGGCTGGCAAGGGTGTGGTATGAGCCCAGGTTCTATACCCTCAGTGGCCAGGTTAACTCTCCCACTTATTCTGGCTTGCCCCTCAGTGGACTGCAGTGAAAACTGAATATGTGAAGGCCTGCTGACCTGCTAGCTGCTTGGGCCTCCTAACACTCACTTGTACCTAAGCCTCCCGCTGCTAGCTCCTTGACCCCTTAGTGCTTGGCTGAAATATCACCCTTCCATTGGCAGCCCTCAGATCTGATACACACGGTTTAAATAGACCTCTGATGGGCTGGACTCTTTGGCTACTCAACAGCAGCCCCACAGTTACTCATCCCTCTGCCAGATAGGTGAGTATAATCCCAGGGATAGTTGCAATGTCCCTTCTCAACTCTCGGTGACTACCACCATTGTCCTCTGTAACTAACCCATCATCCTGGCAGAGATCCTGGGCTTGTGCAAGCTCCTGCTGAATGCTTACATTTTATTGAGGCTTTCAATCTGTCCCACTTTTTATCAATCCCGTTGGGGACTTGACTGCATGTTCTTCTTGTCTGGGTGGCCAAATCACCCCCATTATAAATGCTGCAGATATGCTCCCCCTCCGCCTCCCCGTATAATGTATTTCAATGGCATTTTAAACTTCTCTTCATAACTTGGCCACTTTTTAGGATTTTTTTCATCAAATTTTCAACATGGCCTTTTTGGAACCCCACCTCATGAACACTTTTGGGAACATTTTGTTTATTGGGCCCATAAGGTGATTTCGTAGTCACTCTGCAAAAATCACATTTCAGGCCAGATTAACATAATTTCACTGACAGTGTTCATGAGGCAGAGTCCCAAAAAGGCCATGTTGAAAATTTGGTGAAAAAATTCTAAAAATAACCTGGTTATGAGTGTACATTGACATTTTTTCTATGCATGCACATAAGTTTGGTAATTTTCATTATTTTGACCCCTAATTTTCAACATAGCTATTTTTTCACACCACCTCTTGAACATTATAGCCGTCATTTTTTCACAACCTGGCCAAAACATGTTTGACACCTGTGGTGCGGAAAGGTGTTTCAATAGGGATTTGAACATTTTCACCTACCGGGTTCATAAGGTGGGATCGTAAAATGACTACATTGAAAGTTTGGGCTCAAAATCTAAAAAAAAAAAAAAGAATTTATGCAGTAACACTGTTTGCAAGGTTGTATGTTGCCCCACTGAGGACCATGTTGCCTTACCGTGGCAGTAACTTGAGTTCAGGTATGAACTTAGTAAGCCAGTTTTAATGGGACAAGGCTGATGAGGAAGGTGCAGCAGAACCTCTCCTGGCCTGGGTAGGGATTGAGCAGTGTTTTGGTGCAGACACGACATCCTGTGATGGGTCTAGGAGCCTTCCCCACAAGGTACTGGCATGGGTGCTGAGGCCTGCTCAGCTCATGCACTGGGCCAGGATTGTCTTCAGTGTTGTATTCATTTCATTTTGCACAGGTCCTGTAGGGACCTGCACAAATGAGGATACAATTACACTATCAGAAAAAGAATAGAAATAAATTGCAAAAAACTGCATCAATGCAGATATTAGGGTTGACGAATGTGAAGTGCACAAAGTAGGGAAATGAAAAACGGTTAGAGATTTGGGTCTACAGAGTATTGTTAAATCAGTGGTGGGGTTCTTGTTGGGGCTGTCAACCCTAATACCCATTCTCTTCCCTGAACAAATGAGCTCAGATGTGATGTCTTCATGCAGGGTGTGCATGGTCCAGAGGGTCCAAAGTGAGGAAAGTGAAAACAGATTATGTTGGCAATACTGTATCATTATGAGGCACTAGCTTGGAGCTGTACCTTGTGCTTTGGACAGAAGACTATGGACTTGGGGGAGGAGTGGGTATTAAAGTTGACAACCCCAAGGAAGACCCCATCTCTGATTCAGCAATACTCTGGAGACCTTAAATCCCAATGGTTTTTAATTTTCCTACTTTTTGCACTTTGCATTCTTCAATTCTAATGCCTGCATTGATGCAGTGTTTTGATATATATACTGTATATAGAAATATATATATATATATATATATACACACACACACACACACATATTGCAAAAAAGTTGTTAATGCACTAGTTAAGGTTAAACCAACAAATGTATGAAAATGAGGCAGTGTTAGGGTCCCCAAACCAAATGCCTCACCCCTACCCTGGAGGCAGCAACAGAGAAAAGCACTACTATGTGATCTCTCCTGCATCTTCGCAAATCAGGTGCAGGATGTGCATTGGGGTTGTCAACCCTAATGCTTTCCATCAGTAAATAAACTGAGATGTATACAGTATATGAGAATGGAGTGTGCATTAGGGTTGACAACCCCAATGCACACCTGATTTGTGAAGATGCAGGAGAGGTCAAATAGTAATGGTTTTCCCCTGTTGCTGCCTGCAGGGTAGGGGTGGGGTATTAGGGTTGGGACCCGGAACACCACATTTCCTTACTTTTCTTGGTTTAATCCTAACTAGTGTGTTGAGAATGTTTTGTTGTGATAAATTTTTTGAGATAGTATAATTGTATCCTCATTTGCCTGTGGGCCCTGTGCTTCCATCCCTCCATAAATATATACAGGCATGTTGTTATGAGAGTGAAGGAGGGCCCTATACTTCCATTTCTGCCAAAACAGGAATGTTTTAACTTTGTTGTATGCCTTTTTAAAGTTCCAGTGTTATCCTATGAGAATCTGTATTTTTTATTTGTAAACTTTTTTGATATTGTCCCTAAATATCAACAGTGGTCATATGTGCTATTCTCACAGTGCTCAGGAAGGCCTTTGTGTTTATATATGAATTATCCATGAAGTGCAAATATTGATGGAGTTATGGGTTGTTAAAGTTCCAGTGTTATGCTGCAGTTTCTTTTCATTTTGTATTTTATTTTACATAGCCCTTAAATGTTTCGGGGGGAATATGTTTTATTCTTGTAGTACTCGTTGAGATCTTTGTTTTGATACAGCAAGTGTCTCTGAACTCCAAATATTGAGAGAATTATGGCTTGTTAAAGTAAAAATGTGAGCAAAACCCTAAGTCCAAAATCTTTTTTATATGAGGGCATTCTTTTTTCATATGAACAAAAAAAGCCATATGAAAAAGGATGCCTTCACACAAAAAAAGAATGGGAAAAAACTAAGTCCAAATTCTTTCTCCATATGAAAGCATTCTTTTTTGTATGAATGAAAAAAGCTATGTGAAAAAGAATGCCTTCATATGAAAAAATAATGGGAAAAACTGTGTCCAAATTATTTTTCATATGAAGTCATTCTTTTTTGTATGAATGAAAAATGCATATAAAAAAGGATGGCGTCATACAAAAAAAAAATTTGGACTTAATTTTTTTTCTGATTAATTTTTCATATAAAGAAATCCTTTTTTCGTATAATTTTTTCATTCATACTAAAAAAGAATGCCTTCATACAAAAAAGAATGGGCAAAAAAACTAAGTCCAAATTATTTTTTGTATGAAGGCATTCATTATCGTACGCTTTTTTGTTCATATGAAAAAAGAATGCCTTCATATGAAAAAAATGTGGGAAAAACTTAGTACAAATTATTTTTTTCATATGGCCATATGAAAAAACTAAAGTGAGTCACAAATAAGCATTTGTCAAGGCCAAATGTTTGCTTGCTGGTTTTGGCATTGGAACTGCATGAGTCAGTGAGATGTATTATAGGAATGGCGGTGAAGTATTCAACTAACACCCTACCCCCAACCCCACCCTTCAGAGACTGACAGTCATTGGGGTGTGCCTTTGGGTCATTGGCCATAATGCTCACACCATTCCACCTCACCCCACCCTGCACACACTGACAGGTGTCACAGTGTACCTTGGGGTCTTCAGCCCTTATGCTCACCCCATTCCATAAAGAAACAAGCTGAGATGGGTGCAGCATAGGAGAATGGGCTGAATGTTAGGGCTGAATACCCCAAGGCACACCTCAATGCCTGTTAGTGGCTACGGGGTGGGGGAAGGGATAAAATGACATGAGCATTAAAGCCAATTACCCCAAGTCACAGCCCCGATGCCTGTCTGTCTGTACAGGGTGGGGCGTTATGGTTGGAAACCCTAGTATACAAGGTATTTGTTGGTATTTTCACTCCGAAGTTTCAACATGTGGTTTTTGGGACCCCACCTTATGAACAGTGGTACTATCATTTCATCCCAAAAGATGATTTTGAACAGCAAATGCGCCATTCAGTGCAACAGGTGCGAAAATACATTTTGGGTAGGGTGTGAAAAATTACACTTCTACCATTCATGAGGAGGTGTGAAAAAATGGCAATGTGGAAAATCTTACGTGAAAATATGAAAAAATGGCAACACTGCAAGCATGCATAGAAATTGCATAATGCACACTCGTAACACAGACATTTTTTTGAATTTGTTCACCAGATTTATAACATGGCCTTTTTCAAACCTCTCCTAGTGAACAGTGGCATTGTGATTTCATTAATCTGTCCAAAAAATGTATTTTGCACAGCGACTGTGCCATTCTGCACCGCAGGTGTGAAAACATGTTTCAGGCAGGATGCAAAAACTGACAGCTGTACTGTTTATAAGGAAGTGTGAAAAAATGGCAATGTTGGAAATTTGGAGTGAAACTATAACAAACTGGTGAAGTTACGAGCATGCATATAAACTGCACAATGCACACTCAAAACACAGTCATTTTTGGAGTTGTTTCACCAAACTTGCAAATGGCCTTTTTGGGACCCCACCTCATGGACAGTGGCACAGTCATTTCATTAATTGGTCCCAAAAGGTGATTCTGCACAGCAATTGTGAAATCATGTTTCAGGACAGAGATATGAAATGACACTGCCAGTATTCATGAGGTGGGGTCTCAAGAACCTCATGTTGAAAATTTGGGACCAAAACTCCCAAAAAGTGTCTGAGATATCAACCTAAGTTAAAACCACCCATTGATTGCCATTACAGGGCTTACCATGATTTTCATCAATTTGCGGTCGGCTTTTGAAGAGTGCAGACATGTTCCCCATCAACAGAAGACTGCAGTGCCAGATCTCCAGAAGTAAGTATGGGTGACAGGGATGCAGGGAGGTGGGGTATGCAGAGGGAGGGTCAGGATGGGAGAGGGAAGGTGAAGATGACAAGGGAACATTTTCTTTTTCTTTAGGTTTAACAGAAAAAGACCTTGAAGGATGTTTTCTTTTTTACAGGTTAAATAAAATGAAAAATAAAGTTCAGCACACTGGGGTGGGCTCCCAGTGTGCCAGACTAGTGGAGAGGGATCAAAGCTAACCTGGGGATTGAGCACCCTAAGGTCAGCTGAAAAAAGAGGTGGTGTGGGAGGCATATCTGACACTGGGAGTAGGCATCCTGGTGTTGGAACAAGATAAGAATTACTTTGGCAAACTGGGGTGGGCTCCTAGTGTGCCACAGTAGTGGGGGGCATCCTGACATTGGGATTGGGCACCCCATTGTTGGCAAAAGATATGTCTGGGCTTGGGGGTCATGCCAACATGGGGATTGGGCACCCCAATGTTGGCTTTGGGGGGAGTGTGTGGTGGGCAGCAGGAGCAGCCAATTATGCAAAGCCGTGGTGGGGATCATTTATTTATTTCACCGGGAAAGGCACACTGAGCAAATCAGTTTCTCATAAGTCCAGACATGTGCAATACTGTAATGCACATAGCTGGGATGTGTCTAGTTGCTGGGGGGGGGGGGGGCGGATCTGCAGCTGCAATGATGAAACTGTCCATGACTGGAGTGGTAAACTTCTTTCAAGTCCAGCACTCGCTCAGAACTGTCATCATTGGCAGCTTCCTTGTTGATTGGTGGCCGAGGGATGTGCCCCTGAAAGCATTCACTGGATCGGCCAAACACTGCCACACCTCTGCAATGGTCTACTCACCTCAAAATGTTTCTAGTGTGCTGCATGCACAAGCAAACATAAAAAGGATGTTAAAATAAATTTTAAAAAATCACATTTGGGGATAATTTTTCCAAAGGTTAACATCAGAATGCACTTGACATGGTCCTGATGAGCAAAATACATATGTTGGTGTTTCTCTAGGATACTATTTTTGTGGGGCTTGAAATTTAAAGAAAAAGATGGAAACAGAAAGGTGGCCATACAAAAAAGGGTTTTTTTCCTCATGAGAAAGGATTGCCTCCAGTCCTTATGAAAAAGATCCTTTTTCGTATGGACCAAATTATTTTTACATTCCAAGCAGCTATCCAAAAGACTGTACTGAGCATGCTCAGAACCAACATTTTAAAATGTAATAACTTTGGAACGGATTAATACTTTTTCACCAAACCAGTGGAAGACACAAGCCCTTTGTACCCTGAAAATTTCAGACCCAAATTCCAAACCACATGGGTGCTAGGCAATAACAAAAAAACAGTAAAAAAGTGATTTTTTTTCTCCATCTGTGTCTTAGAATCCACAGACCTGAGCAGAACAAAACTTGATGCATCAAGTGAGATATACCCTACAAGACCATTCATGTAAAATGTTGTGTAGATCTGTTGAACTGTTGTGAAGATATTAATGTGAACATTTTGAGGTTTAACATAGTTAGAAGCCCCTGCTCAACCCTAACTCTAGTGGTGGTACTGCACCACTATAATTTAAAATTCAACTCTGGTTCTGCTGTACCTCCACAATCTATAGTACATTATATTAGCTACAATGACTCTGCAACTTATAGATTTGTTCCCTGTCTTTAACTCTGTTTTATATATTCAAGGAACTACTCTAAGTATGGATTGTACTTTGAGAAAGTTTCCAGTTTTAAAAACATAATATTTTGTCTTGGATTATCCTTGCTTGCCGAAATTAACTCTGTTATAAAATGGCATTTACAAATGAAGTCCACCAATGCATTTCTCAAGTGTTTAAAGATAAATGGATGTTCTTCATGACTAACACACAAGAGGCATGCAATTATTGGACCATAATTACACACCCTGCCATATTTTATAGTTCATCTATAGAATGCTTCAATTTATTTAATGTACTATGTTTATGCATAATGTTTTGTGAATTGTTTCAAAGCAACAACTGGTACAGGAATGTAGGATGACTAAGGCAGAGCTAGGGTACAGACGTTGGGAAATGCAGCCTACAGGTACTGTATGTTGTTTTAAAGCACAAATTCTGAAATATATACATACATACATACATAACACACACACAGACACACACACACACACACACACATATATACATTTAGGGGCGCTAGAACACCAGCAGTCCACTGAGTGTTCCCCCCCTTAGCTCATTAGAAATACCCCCAGTTACCCCATTTTCTTCAAAGTACTGCTCTAGTCTGAGCTTGAAGATCATTACAATATCAGCTGATATCTTGTGCTCTGGCAGTCTATTTCGAGCGTTCACCACTCATTCTTTGAAGTAGTACTTTATGATGTTTACCCTGAATTTCCCTTCCTTCAGTGACATTAATTATTCTCTTGTCTTTGTATGCTTGTGCATCTTGAAAAGCTTCACGTGGTCTAATAGTGTAATCCCAATTAAATACCTGAATACTGTAATCATGTTTCTCTAAAGCTTTCATACTTTTTTATGCTACTGTACGTAGCCCCAATTCTGCCTCAAAGGCCATGTTATTTAGGCCAGCAAACAACCTGATCACTCTATACTATACCTTCTCTATCATATCAACATATCTCTTAGATATTGGAGCAGAATTGCCTTACAGGCTACAGAAAAAGACACCACACATCTTATCTGTAACATTTTACATGTTCAAAATGTGAACTTGTAAACACACATTGCTGGCATCCATTCCCATTTTCCTATAGGCTGTTTTCCTTAATATGGAATGATCGACACCCTCACATTTATCAGATGTTTACTTTGGTTGCTAATTACTTACTATCAGTCTCGATCATCAAAGCAAGTGACTGAACCACTGCACGGTGGATTTCTTTTCAGGACTACCCCCAAGTTTACAACTGCCAGGCCAGCTATGATCATTTTGCAACCCACCACAATGCAGCCCTTACCTAACCTAAGAAAAACACAAGGAAATGGAATACTTTTTTACCAGGGCACTACTAGGGCACTGCTAAATATTATTGTCTTGCCCAGGTCTACCATTATTTAGCAGGATATTCAGTTTTGTTGAGTTCATTAAATACATGTACATATAGCATACTTATTCAGACAACCTTATTATTAATTTTAGGTTTTATTGACCAGGAAAGGAGGCCTAGGCAATTGCGCCTATTTTCAGCTTCATCCCAGGGAGGGGGAGAAATCAGATGCAAACAGATATATTAAAACAGATTAAGCTGTTGGGGATCTTTTAGGGGGTGGGGTCGGGGTGGAAATGATGAACCTTGTGTCCCTCGTGATCTTAAATTAGTATGTTTTCAATGGTATTTATTCAAAAAATAAATTCTATACTTAAAATGCTTTTGGAGTACAAATATTTTGATCCACTTTTTTAAGGTCTTTTGTGTTACATTAATATGAAAGATGGGATTGAAAGTGTATTCAACGGTATCTTCCAGTCTTTCTGCATTTCACTTTTTTCTCATATCCACTTTCTCGAGTTCAACCAGCACAGTAATCATTATTCATACAGCATAACATGAAACAAGAGTCCCATGCTGATGTTTGCACAGAAAAGATTACTTACCTTTGCTTTCCATACTATGAGCATCACTATCAAGCCATAGAGAACACTTTTACACAGGAGTAGAGTGAAAGTAAATTTCCCCATGTTAG
The DNA here is from genome assembly GCA_016271365.2 of Neoceratodus forsteri. Classification (NCBI taxonomy): domain Eukaryota; kingdom Metazoa; phylum Chordata; order Ceratodontiformes; family Ceratodontidae; genus Neoceratodus; species Neoceratodus forsteri. The sequence continues at coordinate 708,967,639 of CM028138.1, read as the reverse complement.
CATCCTTACGGTATGACTCTGAAAAGGAGGAAGAAATATCATGGACCTAATAAATCAGCTTTGGATTGCAAAAGAACTTTTAATGATTCAAATAAAAATGTGCTTTCAATATCCTTCAGCCACATTTTGTGGTTAGATATTCCAACACAAAAATCAGTATAAAAATGTACCTTCTCTTAAAGAAAAACTACACTGAAACTATATGTTCATTTCCCCAACAGAAACTGTTTCTAAAGAAAAAACTCCTGGGGCTCAATTCTTGAAACTTTGAAGATGACATAAGTTGCCTACTTCAAACCGAAGTGACGGAAAGGGCAAAAAATGTGTCAAACCTTGTAGAGTTCCTGATTCAAGAAAGCCCCCTGCACCATACTGGGGACCCAGTGTGCCAGACAAGTCCTCTTCCAGGTCTGTGCCAAGGTGATAGCTGTATCAGGGTGTTAAGGGGCTTGCAGTAGATGCAAGCTGCCATACCCCCAACACTGGGACTCAGGGAACCCTCCCAGAGGGCATACAGTCTGTGACAGTTATACCAGCCAGGGGCTGATCTAACAATCCATGTTTCACCCCCAGAGCCCTCCCTGAGTGGGAGGGAACATGTACCATTGCCCATGTTCTGTCATGCCCTACACAACATCTGGGACCCTTTGTTGTGTGGTGCTTGCAGTGTTCCTCCCATATTGCAAGCATGTGGGCGCCCCAACTCACTGGCACAACAGTGGCCCTTCTAAAGCCCCATCAGAGTGCTGATGCTACTCCTCCTATCACTCGTCTGTGTTTCATCAGCAAGCCTCATGCAGTGGCTCACCTCCATGACCCTGGCAGCCTCCAAGTAAGTCTCTGTCTCTGGGCAAAGATGTCACCTGACCAACCCATAGCTTGTGGTAAACCTCTCGGTTGGTCCGTATTTTCTGCATGATGACATTTGCTGCAAGCTGTGGGGCTCTGGCATTGGGACCCTACTTGATAGTGAATTGGGTGCAGGGTCTCTAGTGTACTGGTGATTGGACTGATCTTTGTGAACTGAGCCCATGGAATCAAAGAGTCCTCTCTTGGCTACAGCTCATTCCAATATTAGCATTTTTAAGCCATAAATATGTTTTTTTCATGTAACTTGTAATATACTTTTTTTAATCTGTAACCATCACTGGCCATAGCAATCTGAAGGTCCTGTAAGAACTTCATTGCTTGAGCCACTTATTGGATGAGCGGGAGCCCCAAGAAACAACCTTACCACTGTGTTGACCTCCTTATACTGTATCTTTCTGTTCAGCTAGTTTTGTGTCATTTTTGTGAACTCACCAAAACTGAATGCAATGTGCCAGAAATTGGGCTATGCCCACATTAGTAATACATTCTGGAGAACTCTGGACAGACACAAAGGACTAGGAAGAGGTGAGGCTAACTGGACAGCTGAAGTTTTTTGATGGACTCTCTGCTGCCGGTGCCCTGTTTACACTGTGCTTGTAACTAGTCCTCCATAACTTATGTAAGCAAAGACTGCTCACTGCCATATAATATGCAGCTGCATGCTTTCCTTGCTTGCTGTGTCCTAATGTGCTCTGCTGACCAATGGTTTTGTTAGCAGGACACATAAGCATAATGCGAACAATGGAATGCTATCCCTTTAAGAATCCATACTACTTGAAAAGCAGATGAAAGATAGATAGAAACATAGAAACATAGAAACATAGACTTTGACAGCAGATAAGGACCGCTAGGCCCATCTAGTCTGCCCATTTCCCTACCTACAGGATAGGCCGCAGATCCTAGTTAACCAACAGCCTATATCTTCCTGCCCCCCACAAGAATTGCCTTATGTCTGTCCCATGCATTCTTGAATTCTCCCACAGTTTTAGAGCCCACCACTTCCTCAGGAAGGCTGTTCCATGCATCCACTACCCTCTCTGTGAAATAATACTTCCTCACATTGCCCCTGAACCACCCTCCTTCTATCTTTAAATTGTGTCCCTTGTTCTTGCAAGTCTCTTTTTCTGAAAGATGCTACCCTCTTGGACTTTGTTGATTCCTTGAGGTACTTGAAAGTTTCTATCATGTCCCCCCTCTTCCTTCTTTCCTCAAGGGTATACATATTAAGCTCCTTTAGTCTCTCCTCATACAGCTTCTCTTGCAGACCCTGCACCATTTTAGTTGCCCTCCTCTGGACTGCCTCTATCCTGTCTATGCCCTTGCGGAGATGGGGTCTCCAGAACTGGACACAGTATTCCAGATGGGGTCTCACCAACTGTCTGTACAGAGGGATAACAACTTCCTGTTTTCTGCTGCTGATGCCTCTCCCTACTCCCAGTATACCCCAGCCCTCCCTACTGCCTTCTCACATTGCTTGCTAACCTTAAGGTCATCTGATATAATTACCCCAGATCCCTTCCTGTTTTGTTGTTGTTACTACCTCCCACCCATTACGTATTCTTCCCCTGGGTTCTTGTTTCCCAAGTGCATTATTTTGCACTTTTTGCATTGAATCCTAGCTGCCATATGTCTGACCATTCCTCCAACCTTGCCAAGTCTCTTTCACCTCCTTGTGTATCAACCCTGTTGCAGATCTTTGTGTCATCTGCAAAGGCATACTTTTCCTTCCAGTCCCTCTGCAATGTCACTGATGAAGACATTAAAAAGGACTGGACCCAATATCGAACCTCAAGGCATACCCACTAGTAACCGCCTTCTTTCTTCAGAGTGGACTCCATTTACAATTACCTTCTGTTCCTGTTGTCCAACCAATGTTTTACAGGCTACCACCCTGGGACCCACTCCCAGGCTGGTTGATTTGACTAATAATCTTTGTGGGACTGTGTCAAATGCCTTGCTAAAGTCTAGGTAGGCCATGTCCACAGCCCCTCCCTGGTCTACTACTTTGGTCACCCAGTCAAAGAAATCTATTAGATTCGTCTGACATGACCTTCCCACTGTGAACCCATGCTGCCTTGGATCCTGTGCTCCACTGACCTCCAGGTACTCAACTATTCTTTCCTTCAGAAGTGACTCCATCACTTTCCCTACCACAGAGGTCAGACTGACAGGTCTGTAGTTTCCTGCCTCTGTCTTGGTCCCACTTTTGTGAAGGGAATCACATCCGCCTTCCCAGTCCTCGGTACCACCACCATCCTCCCATGATTATTAAAAGAGTAGCCAGTGGTTTCACTAGTTCCTTCCTTAATTCTTTTAGAATTCTAGGTGAATTCCATCAGGACCCATTGCTTTGTCCACCTTCAGTTTTGGAGTTCTTGCAGAACCCTTTCTTCTGTGAAAGGACTAGGATCGACCCCTATCAAGAGTGCTTCTGTTAATTGGATTAGGCACTTCCCCTCCTCTTTGTGAATACTGAGCAGAAATATTCGTTCAGTATTCCTGCTTTTCACTGTCCCCTCTGCCCACCCCCGTTCATTCTATTCAGCCTCACTATCCCTCCCTTTGTCTTTTCACGGCTCGCTGATGTACCTATAAAAGGTTTATCCCCTTCTTAACTGAGTTGGCTATCTTTTCCTCAGTTTGGGCCTTTGCTATTCTGACTTCCCTACCTGCTTCTTTCTGCCTTAACTGGTACAGCTCTCTGTCCTGCTCCTTCTGTGTTTCCTTATACTTCGGAATGCTATCTTTTCTTCCTGACTTTCACAGCCACTCTCTTGAGAACCATAGTGCTTTTTCTTTCGTTTGATTTGTTTATTTGCTTCACACAAAGGCTTGTTGCCTCTGTGATGGCAGTTTTGATAATTCCCCATTGTTGCTCCACTCCTTCTAGCCTGTCTGCTAGTGCTTTTCTGAGGCACTCTCCCATCTTGCAAAGTCAGCCCTCCTAAGTCCAGTACCCTCACTTTTGTATGGCTTGACTCTGTAGCTGAGTTTAACGTGAACCACACTGTTTGATGGTCACTTGTCCCCAGATGGCAACCCACTTCTAGATCTGAGATCCTCTCACTGCCCCGTTTGAGAGTACGAGGTCTAAGATTGCTCCCTCATGAGTGGGTTCCGAAACTAGCTGTCTAATGCCTGCCACCTGTAGGGCGTCAATAATGGCCCTGCTCTTGGATGTGGCTGCAGCAAATGTGCTCCAGTTAACATCTGGCATATTCAGGTCTCCCATCAACAGTATCTCCCCTTTCTCTGCCATTCTAAGAATGTCTTCCATCATATCCTTGTCCATTCCTTCCCCCTGACATGAGGGTCTGTACACAACCCTGTGAGATTGTGGTGCCCTTTCCAGTCTCCAAGGTGACCCACAGTGCCTCCTCTCCTCCCTGTTTACTCTTTTGTTCAGTTGCTTTTATCCCTTCCTTTACATAGAGAGCTACTCCTCCCCCTCTACTCCCCTGCCTGTCTCTCCTGTAGGTTATGTACCCTGGCATGTTAACATCCCAGTCATGGTTCTCTGTGTACCATGTTTCTGTGACTGCTACGATATCCAGGCATCCCTCTTCCATTAAGGCCACCAGCTCAGGGAGCTTGTTGCCCAGACTACGGGCATTGGTAATCATTACCCTCCATTTCCTGATGGCCTTACCCCCTTTTGCCCCATCCCTGTCCTTCTTGCCTTTGTCACTTTCTCCATTTACCCCTGCCCTTCTCCCTATCGACACCTCCATGCTGGTGTTTGCCACACTTACTACCATGATTGTTTGGGGGCTAGGATTTTCCTGCTCCTTTCCAGTGCCTCCCCCCTTGGCTAGTTTAAAAGCTTGCCAATGAAGCATTTAAACCTATCACCTAGGATCCTGGTTCCCCTCCGGACAGATGCAGCCCATCATGCCAGTATATGCTTGCATCACTCCAGGTGGACCCCCAGTCCCCAATGAAGCCAAATCCCTGAGCTCCACACCAGTTTTTCAACCACTGATTGAATCCCATGGTACAGAACACCCTAGCCTCTCCTATGCCATAGATGGGTAGCACCTCCGAGAAGGTTACTGTGCATGCTACTTGACTAAGGCCCTCCCAATTCCACAAACTCTTCCTGCACTTCTCTAATCCTTTCTTAGCCAGATCATTTGTCCCTAGGTGGACAATGACATCCAGCTCCCTCCCCTGTGCAGCTGCTCCGGCAATCCTGAGGATTCGCTCCCTGTCCCTCCAAGCCATGGCACCAGGCAGGCACCTTACCTCCCTCTCCCCTTCCTTGCCCAGTTCTACCTTCCTAACAATGGAGTCCCCCACCAGCAGTTGTTTCCTTCCTCTGCAGGGTCCCCTGCCACCCTCCTGTGGGTCTCCTTTGTGGAGGTTCCCAGCATCCTCCTTGGTCTCCACTGTAGGTGCCTCCATAGAGGAACCACACTTTGCCAGAATGGCATAGGAATTGTGGAGAGGTACAACTGGAGGGATGTGCCTCTGTTCCACCACCCTCACCCTCCCTGAGCCCACTGTGGTCCAACCGCTCCTCTTTCTTGGCAACCTCTGAGGCAACGGCAGTGGCACTGGTGGTCCCTGGATGGAAGAGGAGGTCCTGCAAATCCTGGCCAACTCAGCCTGGAGATGAGCAACCTCCTCCCTCAGCCCAGAGAGGTGCCTGCAGATGGGACAACACCGCATCCTCCAGAACATCTCCCGGAAGACTGCTGCTCCACAGCCACTGCACTGCACCACTCCAATCATGTCTTATTTCTGGCCCCTTAACTGTTTGCAATCCTTACTCTTTCCTCTGTTTTTTCTCTCTCTCCTTACTTTCTGCCTGTGTGCTCTTTAAGCTCCTGATTGTCCTGTTCTGAGAAAAGAATATCCTATATTTCTCAGTAGACCACTTACTTGTTCAGAGGCAGACCTCCAGCAGCTAGAGGGGGCCGGAGAGCTACTCTTGCCCTTCTAAGATGGTGGGTCCTTGGTGGTTCTGTGATCACTCACTTCCTGCCCCTAAACAGGAAGTTCCTGTTGTCAGTCAAATCCTGTGCCTATAAAAATAGAACTAGCTTTGGGTGGGGGTGGAGGGGAGGGAAGGAGGGCAATATAGTCCAAGCAGAGAAGTTCAGTCACACAGCAGTCCTTTCTTCTGGTGTCTTCTGCCAAGCTATTAGCAGAATCTTTCTAAGGAAGTCTTTAAATGTAGCTTCCTTCTAGCTAAGCCACTCCCCCTACTTACCAGATCTTTCTACAAGTAATTTAAACCTCACAGCAGTTAAGTCCTTTCAGTCACCTGGGATTTACACCTAGATGACTTTTCAGTTACCCATTCAGTTCAGCTAACCCAAACACACACTTTTTTTTTTTGTTTTGTATGTTAGTTTTTTTACCCTGAATTAAAGGTCCAAATATAAAAGTTCTTCTACTTTAGTCCCAGCAGAGAAGTTCAGTCACACAGCAGTCCTTTCTCTTGGTGTCTTCTGCCAAGCTATTAGCCTTTATTAGCAGATGGTTAAATTGCAGCATTTTTATACCTGGTTTATACAGTATGGTGCTTTTATCTATTATAGTTTTATGTATTTTTCATATTGCTTTAATATTGTATAACACACTGTGTCTTAGAAGCACAATTCAAAATAAATGTTCTTCCAATCTAGATTAAGTGGCCCCTCCACCATTAAGTTATTTATTTATTTATTGATTGATTGATTGATTTCAGATTCGGAATTACAACCTTTGAGCCAAACTGGCTCATTTACAAAGGCTCCAAATCAGTAGAAGAACAGACAAAACTACAATTTACATATGTCGAGAACATACAATAGCCAAGTGACAAGGCTATTTTACAAGCAAGATAAATGTGGAGTATAACCTCAAATACTAATACTTTTATAACAGAAATATCTCTAGTGTATCAGTCTGGTTACTAAGTGCAGGTTGCTTGTAGTTCGCAGCCAAAATAAGCGTTGCCAAGGAAAAGGAGAGGAAGGAGGAGGTACGGAGAGTATTGGCATGGGTACAGAGGAGGCATATTGTATAAAGTTATTAGGTGGTAGGAGAAGGGGAAACGGTAATGAGGGAGAACAAGCTGAGAAGTGCTGTATGCATGGGGGCAGCCTAGGGGAAGTGTAAACCAAGTGGAGTAGAGTGTAGGGGGTGAGGACTCTTGGGGTGAGAGGGGTAAGAAGGTGGGGGCTAAGGTTTAGAAGTCTGGGCAGGGGATGGAACTCCTATCATTGTGCACAGCAGCTGGACTCTTGGGATTCTACCAGGAGGAGATGAAGTTCTTTTTTGAAATAGCTGAGTTTCTTAAGGTGAAAAAGGGAGGGTAGGTTGTTCAGCCAGAGAGAGCCTCAATAGGAGAGGGACCTCTGGGCAAAGGAGGTTCATTTGTAAGGTACACACAGTACCCCTCTAGCAGAGCCTTATGTTGTTTTAGTGTTGGGGTTACACTGGAAAAGCTTTGAAGTTGATTCTGGGAACAGTGCTAGGAAGGCTTTTTTTTCCTATGATACATGCCTGGTACTGGGATTTTAGAGGTAATGAGAGTCAGCCAGTTCTGGAGTAGAGACTACAAGAGTAGAAATACCTATTAGCTCCAAGAGCAAGATGGCAGGCTTTGTTGAGCAGGAGTTTAACCCCTTTTGAGAGCAGTTTCAGTAGCAGCACTATAGATAATCAGTCCATAGACAATGATGGACAGTCTTGAGCTTTTGGTGACAAGGATGAGGGCCTCAATGGTCATAGCACTTCTGTGTTGGTAAAGGAGTCTGAGTCTGATGTTGGCTGTTTTCACCACATGGTCAATATGGGTGTTGAAAGAAAGGCAGTTGTCTAGGAATAATCTCAGGCATTTAAAGGCAGTAACACAAAAACATAGAAACATAGAATTTGATGGCAGATAAGGACCGCTTGGCCCACCTAGTCTGCCCATTTCCCTACCTATTGGATAAGTTGCAGATCCTAGGTAACCAACAGCCTACTTCCTTCTACCCCCCACTAGAATTGCCTTATGTCTGTCCCATGCATTCTTGAATTCCCCCACTGTTTTTGAGTCTACAACCTCCTCAGGAAAGCCATTCCATGCATCTACAACTCTCTTTGTGAAGAAATACTTCCTCACATTACCTCTGAGCTGTCCCCCCATTATCTTCAAATTGTGCCCCATCGTTCCTGCACATCTCTTTTTCTGAAAGATGCTACCCTCTTGGACTTTGTTGATTCCCTTGAGGTATTTGAAAGTTTCTATTATGTCCCCCCTCCCTCCTTTCCTCGAGGCTATACATCTTAAGCTCCTTTAGTCTTTCTTCATATGTCTTCTGGTGCAGATCCTGCACCATTTTGGTTGCCCTCCTCTGGATAGCTCCACCCTGTCTATGTCTTTGAGGAGATGGGGTCGCCAGAACTGTACACAGTACTCCAGATTTGGTCTTACCAACTGTCTGTACAGAGGGCCAACAACTTCCTGTTTTCTACTGGTGATGTCTCTCCCTGTGCATCCCAGTATCCCCCCAGACCTCCTTACTACCTTCTCACATTGCTGGCCCACCTTTAGGTCATCTGATATGACTACCCCCAGGTCACTTTCCATTTTTGTTGTTGTCAGTATCTCACCCCCCATTGTGTACTCTTCCTCTGGGTTTTTGTTCCCCAGGTGCATTACTTTGCACTTCTTTGTGTTGAGTCTAAGATACCATACATTTGACCATTCCTCCAACCTTGCCAAGTCCCTTTTCATCCTTTCCACCCCACCTTGTGTATCAATCCTGTTGCAGATCTTTGTGTCATCTGCAAAGAGACATACTTTCCCTTCCAGTCCCTCTGCAACATCACTTATTAAGACATTAAAAAGGACTGGCCCCAGTACTGAACCCTGCGGTACCCCACAAGTAACCCCCCTTTCTTCACTGTGGACTCCATTTACTATTACCCGCTGTGTCCTGTTGTCCAGCCAGTGTTTTACCCAGGTTACCACCCTGGGACCCACTCCCAGGCTGGCTAATTTGTTTATTAATCTTTTGTGCCAGACTGTGTCAAATGCCTTGTTAAGGTCTAGGTATGCCATGTCCACAGCCCCTCCCTGGTCTACTACTTTGGTTACCCAGTCAAAGAAATCAATTAGATTTGTCCGACATGACCTTCCTGCTGTGAATCCATGCTGCCTTGGGTCCTGTGCCCCACTGGCCTCTAGGTGTTCAACAATTCTTTCCTTCAGAAGTGATTCCATCATTTTCCCTACCACCGAGGTCAAACTGACAGGTCTGTAATTTCCGCCCTCTGTCTTGCTCTCACTTTTGTGAAAGGGAATCACATCTACCCTCCTCCAGTCCTCAGGTACAACACCATCCTCCCATGATCTATTAAAAAGGATAGTCAGCGGTGTTACTAGTTCTTCCCTTAGTTCTTTTAGAATTCTGTGGTGAATCCCATCAGGCCCCATTGCTTTATCCACCTTCAGTTTTAAGAGTTCTTTCAGAACCCTTTCTTCTGTGAAAGGACTAATATCAACTCCCCTATTCAGAGTGCTTCTATTGACTGTATTAGGTATCTCCCCCTGCTTTTCCACTGTGAATACTGATCAAAAGTATTTGTTCAGTATCCCTGCTTTTTCACTGTCGCTCTCTGCCCAACCACATTCCTCTTAATTCAGCCTCAGTATCTCTGCCTTAGTCTTTCTTTGCTCCCTAATGTACCTATAAAAGGTTAAATCCCCCTTCTTAACCAAGTTGGCTATCTTTTCCTCGGTTTGGGTCTTTGCTATTCTGACTGCCTTCCCCGTTTCCTTCTGCTTTAACTGGTACAGTTCTCTGTCCTGCTCCTTCTGTGTTTCCTTATACTTCTTGAATGCTATCTTTTTCTCCCTTACCTTCCCCACCACTTCTTTTGAGAACCATGGTGCTTTTTTCTTTTGTTTTGATTTGTTTATTTGCTTCACACAAAGGCTTGTTGCCTCTATGATGGTGGTTTTGATGTTTCCCCATTGTTGCTCCACCCCACCTTCTTGCCTGTTTGCTAGTGCTTTTCTGAGGCACTCTCCCATTTTGACAAACAGTAACCAGTTCAATTATGTCACCTTTGTTACTTAGCATGGTAAGTGGGCCACCCTGCTTTTTTTGAGTTTTGTAGGGTAAAGTGCATTGCTTTTGTTTGTCTGTAGTTCAAGAGGAGTTTGTTGTGAGCAAACCATGATTCCAATTTGGTAAAGCTACTTTGAAAGGTAGCTGTTATTTCATGGAGGTGTGTTCCTGGTATGGAGATCACTGCATCATTTGCATAAAGCAGCATCTTAGCAGGGCACGCACTTGGCAGGGAACTGATAAAGAGGCTGAATAGTAAGGGCCCTAAAATTGATCCTTGTGGGACTCCCAAAGTAATAGTCCAGGGTTCAGAGGACACATCTTTTATCCTAACACACTGGGACCTGTGTGAGAGGTAGCTTGAGAACCAGGACAGTGTATTGGTGGAGAGGCCAAGGCTGCAAGGCTGCTGAGCAGTATGTGATATTCACATATGAATAACCACTGTAACTCCAGCGCTCATGGCACAGCAACTAAAGGCACTTTTTCAAGTGGGGTTATAGAGATCATATCAGTGTTTCTCAGTATGATCTTAGTTAAATAATGTATTTACTGACTACAAAAAAAATATAATAAATTGTACACTTGCCATACACCCAGGTACAGGCAAGACCATTGAGTATCTTGCCTGCTACAAGGTTCAGATGGCATCGATTGATTTTGAATCAAAAGTATCTTGACTTTGAGACAGAAACCAACACAAAAATATATTACTTTCTAGTCAGTCTGTAATGTCTGTAATGATACTTCTAGATCCCACTAACCCTGATGAGATCACTCTGCATGGACAGCTGGCTATTTTGTAATGAGTGACAGTGGTACATAGAAACCCATCATAAGATCAGTTATGGTTTCACGACATGATGAAAAACAAGCATATTGGGCCCATACACAGGTAATACAAGTTCTACCTTAAAAATCTAGTACACTGCCTGAAATTACAGTTACCTTGTGAATGTAACCAGCTGTTACCTGTTATATCTGAAATACTTTCTTATTTCCTTTTTGCTAATTAAATGATCTTTCCTGAAACTATGTGTGATGTGTGGAACAGCACTTTACCTGGAGGCTGCAATGTAAACATTTCTTCCTCTTCATACCTCATAAGCATTGTGACCACTCTGACTATGATATAACAGCTGCCAACGAAGGGCCACACTCACCTTGTTCAAGATTCATTACTTGTGATGTACAATGTGTGGGGTCACAACGCTGATGTGGTATAAAAGGGGATACAGCCAGATATAGCAGCCTCCACCTAAAGTATTATTTACATCACATCTATAACTTTAAAGTTGAAAAACTTCAAATAAACAAAAGGGAAAATCATTGTATTTTTGAATTAAAATGTAATAATAGCCAACTTCTAAAAATTAAAAATCATTTTGGGCTGCCGTTCTTGGCTCTATTAGCTCTTTAAGAAGATCCCCTGGACACTGATTTCATTTATTGAAGATGGAGGTTGCATGCTGTTTTGATATCCTACCACATTACTGTAATTAAGGTTTGGTAATATACTTAAGCAATAAGGCATGCCAGGAGGTGAGTTAAGGTGGGATAGTGCCCCACATTGGGTGAGTTGAAGCATAAGGTGAAGCTCAGTGCTTCCACCATAATGCACTCCCTGGAGTTCCTTATTGTGATTTAAAAATTAGTCCTTTTAGTAAATTAGATGTCATTTTTAAACTTTATTTCTGTTGTGTTGGGATAATGGCCCAGCTGGAAGTATCTCTCGGCCAGTCAAGGGTCAGCATTCTTTCTACCCATTTCATAACACATATTGTGCAATGGTCCTAAACAATAAAGACACTTCATTGGCTGTGAGCTGTTGTATATACCAGCACATTACAACAGGAAAACAAAAGTTTCAGTCATACATCTGAAGACAAAAAATAAATCACTACACTGTCATTCTAATCAAAGGAGTTTACCTTAGACTGCTGAGAATAATAGCACACCATGTATTCCTATGGTATGTGTAACTATTCAGTTGCACGTGTATGGTATTTGAACCAGTTAATTTAAAACTGAAACTATTTTTGTCATTATTAAATTCTATTAAATTGAAAATTATTATTGTTCTATGTCCCCTTTTTCATAGTGATTATAAATTCCTGGGTGTGTCATAGCATGGGATATCATCATATGATGGGTGCATAAGTTACTAAGCCATCACCATCAAGACACACAATGCACACAAGTCATGACAACGTCTCATGGTATAACACGATCTGTGATGTATTATTGCTGAAATGTATGAACACACACACACACACACACACACACACACTAAAAGCAAACTCACCTGGAGTAACTCCACATCCTGTGGGAGAAAAAACAAATGTTTAGTACAACAGGTAGTAGTAGTAGTAAAGTATGGCAACATACTTTATATATAGCTTCTAGTAATTTTATAGCGTACATATTTATTTTTGGGAAAATGAGAGAGTGATGCAGAGATAGATTTGCAGTAGAAATGCAATGCACTGTGATTGGATATGTAAACTGATAGATGGAAAACCATGTATGGCTAGGCTGTGTTTCCATCAAGGGTTTCTGATGACATCTAGAGCACAAGAGCAAAGCTTGAGTGGTCTATAATGTTATCAAAATCCCAAACTGGAAACACATGCCTTGTTGAACATAGTGTTGCTATGTGTTATTCTTTATAGTATATGGTTTTGTAAAAAATCAAGTACGATAAGGTAGAAATAAAACTAAAAATTGAATTAAAAAAAATCTCATTTTCTTGTTCAAAGATAAATGTTGATAACTGGCATTAATTTAAAAATTAGCAGCAGTAGCAACAGTCATATTCACATTACCGTGTTTCAACTGGGAACAAAACAGTTTTAAAACTGGCACAAAGAGTAAGGGTCTATACAAGTTTCTTCTGTCAAATTGTGTTACTAAAGTAGAGACATCACTACAGTGGTACAACAGCTTAGTAGTGTCAGACCTGTGCTACAAGTACTTTTTAGCTTGCATGGATTTCCTTACAGAAAAGGATTCAACCATATAACATACCAACATTCGTTCCCACATTTGCAGATTAGACTCATGTCTAACAATCCATGTCCCCACAAGTGGGTTAAAAATTCTCCCTAGTTGGGCTCAATATTGTTAAACTGCAGTACTTAATGAATGCTGTTTATACCAGATCACTAATGTATAAAGAGTAGTGATGTGGAATAAATGGTTCCAGGTCGTACCTGAAAATAGGTATTTTTTTGTCTAGTGTGCTGTAAGTGTGAAAACATGTTTCATCCAGGATGTGAAAAATAACAAGTGTACTGTTCATAAGAAGTTGTGAAACAATGCCAATGTTGAAAATCTGGAGTGAAAATATTACAAATTTACAAAGTTCTGAGCATGCGTGGGAACTGCACAATGCACACTTGTAACACAGTCATTTTTTGGAATTTTTTCACCAAATTTGTAACATAGGCTTTTTGGGAGCCCACCTCATGAACAGCGACCCTGCCATTTTGTTAGTCAGTCTCAAAAGGTGATTCCACGCAGTGACAAATCACCTTTTGGGGCTGAAAAACCAGATGACAGTCACTGAATTCATGAGATGGGGTCCCGAGAACCCTATGTTGAAAATTTGGTGCCAAAATTTACAAAAATGGCTGATATAGCCACATACTGTAAGTTGAAACCCCCCATTTATGCCATTATACAGCTTACCACCATTTCTTCAGTTTGCGGTCAGCTTTGAAGAGTGCAGACGTATTCCCACTCCACTGTAGATCATCACACTGGGCTCTGCAGGCAAGTATGGGGTGAAGGGGGTGTGGGCAGGTGGGGTGCACAGAGGGTGGGAGCGAGTTGGGGAGGGGGCATTGCAGACAGTGAGGGACCATTTTCTTGTTTACAGGTTTTTGAAAAAATAAAAAGCAACACAGGAAGGTTTTCTTTTTTTTCAGGTAGTTTGGCATGCTGGGGTGGGCTCCCAGCATGCCACCTCCAGTGTGCCACCTGGGTTTCTGTTGGGGTGGACTGTAGCTGACATGGATTGGGCACCCCATCAGCACACAACAAATGGGGGAGACATTATGCTGATGGGGATTGGGCTCCCCATTGGCAAATGAACTTAGGAGGAGACTTGCCAACAGTGGGATTTGGCACCCCCTTTGACTTTCATGGGGATTGTGAGAGATGGACAGCAACAGCCACCACCATTTTTATTTAAAACAAATGGGGACATTACACAGACTGGGATTGGGCTACACCATTGGCAAATGAACTGGGGAAGGGGCATGCTGACAGAGGGACTGGGAACTCCTGTTAGCTTTCATGGGGACTGTGAGAGGTGGACAGCAACAGCCGCTGCCATGTTTATTGAAATGGAACACCAGATAAGGCAAGCTGTGATTCATACCTGGAATCAAGGATCACCCCAGCAGCAAAAACAGCTGATTGTTAAATGATGGTGCACTTCCTGATTGCAGCGGCAAGTTCTTTTCAAGTTGGTGGCACACTGCAGTACTGCTGTCATTGACAGCATGCTCCTTTATTAGTGCCACAGAGATCAGCCCCAGAATGGACTGCTGGCATCAGCCACAACACTGCTGCACCTCCGCAACTCCATACTACAGCAAGCTGTCACAATATGTTTCTTGAGCATGCGTGCAAGCAAACATAAAAAAGGCAAAATTGGTAGCAAGATAACTCAGTTACACTACGTTCCAGCCAACCATAAATTTCAAACCATTCAATTCGAATTTCATCATAGTACATTTGCTTACATGAGAACAGTAATGTTGTCTTTTACAGGACATGTACAGCTGAGGCATATCCAGGAATTAAAATCACAGCACCATGCATTTGACATTATAGTCATTTCAACAGAAACAGACTGCATGGTAGAAGCAGGGGACTGTGACTTCAGTTCCCAAATAAGGGTTACAGGTAGCTGTAGGTGAGCTGTATGAAAACCAATAACTCTGTTTTTATGTTAATGTCCTCAACAATAAATAACAGAATGGTCTAAAATTCCAGTTGTTCTACTGGAATGTTCTGTACAGTAATTCATTTCTCCTAATGCTGACTGTAACTTTTTGACAGGTGGTCCATGTTCCTCTGAAGCAGATTGTCTTAACATGAATACTTTACTATTTTTATTTGAACTCCATGCTTTGGTTTTTACTGTGCAGATCCTTTTGTAATGTCACCAAGCATTGTTAAAGGTGCTCTTCTAGACACAGGGTCATAATGTCGCAAGACATTATGCTGCAAATGGAAAGGGATCTGGGGGTAATCATATCAGATGATCTTAAGGTTGCAAGCTATGTGAGAAGGCAGTAGGGAGGGCTGGGGGAATAGTGGGATCTATAGGGAGAGGCATCACCAGCAGAAAATAGGAAGTTGTTATCCCTCTGTACAGACAGTTGATGAGACCCCATCTGGAGTACTGCATCCCGTTCTGGAGACCCCATCTCCGCAAGGACATAGACAGAATGGAGGCAGTCCAGAGGAGGGCAACTAAAATGGTGCAGGGTCTGCAAGAGAAGCCATATGAAGAGAAACTAAAGAAGCTTAATATGTATACCCTTGAGGAAAGGGGGGACATGATAGAAATGTTTAAGTACCTCAGTGGAATCAACAAAGTCCAAGAGGGTAGCATCTTTCAGAAAAAGAGATGTGCAAGAACAAGGGGAAACAATTTGAAGATAGAGGGGGGACAGCTCAGGGGCAATGTGAGGAAGTATTTTTTCACAGACAGGGTGGTGAACGCATTGGAACAGCCTTCCTGAGGAGGTTGTGGGGTCTAAACTGTGGGAGAATTCAAGAATGCATGGTACAGACATAAGGCAATTCTTGTGGGGGGTAGGAAGAAATAGGCTGTTGGTTAACTAGCATCTGCAGCTTATCCTGTAGGTAGGGAAATAGGCAGATTAGGTGGGCCATGTGGTCCTTATCTGCCATCAAAGTCTATGTTTCTGTGTTTCTACGCATGGAAAAATCATGCTTTTAATAAAGTGCAATTTCTTTCATGTGGCATGTGCCTCTGAACTCCCCCCAATAAGAATTCTCAACTCCAGGGGGTCCATGCCTAAATCGCACAAAGTGTGAAAATAAAATACAATTTTCTGAGACTGGGAATCAAACTCGGTCCAGACATTGCGCCTTACACTTGCTGTAAACTACAGTGCTATTCCGGGATAACTAGAATGTTGTATGCTATTAAGTGTATGACATTATAACCCGGTAGGGCTCTCTTATTGGTATTGGGTTACTGTAGAACCAACTGCAGATGACAAAGCTACTGTGAGACTAAACATGCAATTTCACAGAAACCTTTCAATTAACACAAATGATGTGACTTTTTATTCTAATATGCAAACAACGGTATGCCACTAAATTGCCCCATGCCCTGGGTAGTTTGAGGAGCACAAGGCATAGCCAACTGCCTTCAATCACCAGGGCAAAAATGACAATATGTTGCTTTACTACACATCCTGAAGTTTGTTTTTACACTTTTGTGACCCCTCTGTGGGAGTTAATGTAAGTGTGTGTTCCTTTAAGAAGGCTTTGCTTTCTTCTTGATGCCAGTCTGTGCCCTTGGTTTGATCTGGCAGCAGCACTGCCTGAACATTCCAAAGGGGGGGTCTGGAGCTCTCAGTTTGAAAGAACTGAGCACTCTAGTTCAGTTGGAAGGAGCCTTCAGCCTGGAATGCAAATACACCAGAGGAGGCAAAAGGAGGCAGGCAGAGAGGTGCAGACAGCTAAGGCCAAAACAAAAGAGGAAATTACCAGGTCAGTCAAGACCGGAGACTAAGCCTTTTTTAGGTATGTCAGTGAGAGGAGGAAAACTGGTAGGGGGATAAACAGACTTAGAAACAAGGAGGGGTTCTTGATTGAGGATGACGGGGATAAGGCGCAGTTATTAAACAAATTATTTTGCTCAGTATTTAGGGCAGAGGGGGAGGGGGGGTTGATACAAGCCCATTTGAGGAGGAGGCAGTCTTGAGAGAGTTGGAGCAGCTACAAGTGGACAAGGCCATGGGGCCAGATGGGATGCATCCTAGGGTGCTGAGGGAACTTAGGGATATTCCGGCAGCTCCTTTAGTAGTTCTTTTTAGCAGGACCCTTGAGATGGGAGAAGTCCCAGAAGATTGGAGGATGGCAGACATTGTCCCTCTTCATAAAGGTGGTGATGAAGAAGAGATGGGTAACTATAGGCCTGTGAGCTTAACATCCATAGTATGCAAAATAATGGATAAGGTAATGAAGGGCAGGGTTCAGCACCATTTTGAGGACAATGAACATATTGATAAGCATCAGCATAGTTTCACTAAGCAGAGGTTCTTTCAGACAAACTTAATAAAGTTCTTCAATGGGGTCACTAGGGAAGTGGACCGGGAGGGGGTTCAGTGGATATTGCGTATCTTGATTTTAGGTAGGCATTTGATTCTGTTCCTCATGGGAGAATGATCTATTAATTGGATGGACTGGGACTGGGGATCAGGGTAGTTAATGGGTGCAAAACCGACTAATGGATAGGCGTCACAAGGTAATAGTGCATGGTGTCACCTCGGGGGAGAGAAAGTTCACAAGCTGGGTTCCCCAGGAGTCCATGCTGAATCCACCGCTGTTTAATATATTCGTGGCACATGTAACTAAGGGTCTAAGGGGTAGGGTGTGCCTCTTTGTGGATGACATGAAGCTCTGTAATGGGGTGGAAAACCAGGGGGGGAGAGAGAATATGCACAGGGATCTAGGATTATTGGAGGCTTAGTTCAAAAGATGGAAATTGGCCTTTAATGTAAAAAAGTGCAAAATCATGCACTTAGGGAGGAGAAATCACAATGAGACTTACTACCTGGGACCTCTGGCACTGGAAGAGATTGAAGAGGAGAGGGACCTGGGAATTATTTTTTCCAGGGACCTAAAGGTAACTAAACAATGGGGACAGGCGGTAGCCAAGGCTAGCAGGATGTTAGGTTGCATTGGGAGGGGATTCACTAACAGAAAGAGAGAGGTTATTAGCCCCTTATATCAACAGTTGGTCAGACCACATTTGGAATATGGGGTGCAATTCTGGAGATCATTCCTGAAAAGAGATGGGGAAAGGCTGGAGAGGGTGCAGAGAACAGCGACCAAGATGGTAGCTTGACTTAGTCACCTGACATACAAGGACAGATTAAGTGAACTAGGAATGTACTCCCTGGAGCACAGAAGGGATGGGGGGGATCTGAGTGAGACCTTTAATTATATTAAGGGGATAAACGGAGAACCAAATGAGGGACTTTTTAAACTAAAGTGGGCACAAGAGGACCGGGGATATATGCTACGGATAGAGGGTGGCAGGTTTCAGGGAAACATCAGTAAGAACTTTTTCACTGAAAGGGTAGTGGAAAAATGGAATGAGCTTCCAAAGGAAGTTATAGGGGAGGTCACCATAAGGGGCTTTAAGAGAGCATGGGACAGTCACATGTGTCTGGTATTTGGGAGTGGAATGGAGGAGGGAAAGAGGATATTGTTGGAGGAAGACCTTGCCCTCTGTTAGGCGCCATGGGCAGACTTGGTGGGCCAGGCAGTCCTTTTCTGCCATCATGTTCTATGTTTCTATGACAAAGCTTCTGAGTTTTAAATGCCCAGTGCTGCTTTTGGGGTTTTGAACAAAAGTTTAATGTTAGAAGAAGAACGATTTCTGTCAGAGGGTGACTGTCTCTGAGAAAAGGGGCCTGTCATGTTGGCTCCCCCCTTAGTTTCTAGGGGATAAAGGGGTTACACTCTTAAAATGGTCTTTATAGAAAAAGATTAAAAAAAAGCATAATCTAACTTGTGCAATAATGCCAAACTTAAAGCACAATCAGAGAACCAGTTTTAACTATGAAATTACTCATTTTATCAAAGTCATTTAGAACAGTGGTGATGGGCACTCTCAGGCCCCACAGCTATGTGTCCCCCCCAGATGTGTTCCTTAGGGGGAAGGCACCTGGCTCCTCTCTTTTATCTTGTCAAGGGGTACACCATAAATGATGCTGGCCAGAGTTAGTAGCTGATGGAGCAGCGAGGTTACCAGGTTGGAGGTTAGACTGAGGCAGGAGAGGAAAAAAGTTTGATAAAAAATAAATGAGTGAAAAAAAGAATGTGGGTATCCCTACAACATTAAAAATAAATTGGAAATAATGTACAACAAGGCTGCATTTTCATCTTGGGCATCCTTGTGTCATCATAGACCACATCAGCTTTGTTTGATGTTATCATAAGGATTCTTGGAATGGAAACAGCATTGTCGTACAACGATTCCCAGTTATTCTGTTTATTGTGCATCGATGTACACTCTTTATTTGGTATTTTGTATAGTGCAGCTTATTGTTTTAGTATACACCAGGACAACTTTGAAAACTGTTAATAGGATAGTACCTATTTGATAATGAACGTTTTTAACTATCTACCTAAATTAAATAATACAACTTAGATGGCATAGATTGTTGATGAGGTATTAGCCATGGCTAAGCATTTGGAATGCAAATTGTAATGAGAAACAAACAAACAAAAATGTGAATGAGATAGGAACTGATATGTGTCCTATACAACTCAACCGCTCATCAGTCAATTATAGGCACTAGATCTCATATTGTGGGACAAGGTGACAGAATTTAGCACATACAATATATAATGTAATTGCGGAGCTACATGTTATGGACTCTATTGAACTGATGAGTTGGTGCTGAAATATTTACTGCTAATAGATTCCTCTACTGCCTCGGGCTCAGTTACCAGGTAGATCATTCCGGCATGTTCCTGTTCAGTTAAGTCCCTACTTTTATTTCTGTTTCATTATAATTGTTGAAAGATAGTTAAGGAGGATGTCTTTCTATTTGAGTGAGAGTAACAGTCAGCCTTTGTCTGAGCCAGAAATAGAACTCTAGAATGAATAAAATAATAAATACATTCTTTCCAACCTTTAAGAATTACTGCACTATAGGCACTCACCCACTCTGCCTACGATGTCATCCTTTATGTTATTTATCTGAGTGTCATTCAGACTGAAAGTGGTAACACATGTGAATTTGTTTGTGGGATTAAACCAAGCATGTAATGAAAGCCTTAAACGACTGCTCATGGTGTACAACTTGTTTTCTTCATTTTTAATGGGGTAGTCATCTGTTTTAAAGTCCTCCGGCTTTGCTGCCTTTCCGTTGATTTCCCAGGTGATTCTGACATGGTCTGGGTAAAAGTCATATGCCAGGCAAACTAGGGTTGCTTTGAGCTTTTTCTTGATCTCTTCCTCTGATGGTTCAAATATAGTGACTTTTGGTTCTTGTGGATCCCGTTCTAGGAAAAGAAACGAAAGGCAGGGGTAGTTACAGCAAATGACAATTGCAATTCCTGTGTTTTTAAAAGTAACTTGATAACCTGCTCAGTTTGGTCAGGTTTAAGGATACCTAAACATTTCCAGGTGGGTCCCCTCTGTCAGGTACATGAACACCGTATAAACTCTAAAAGTCTTCACATGTGTAATTTATTTTCTAATTAAATGGGGTATTTGGGGGTACCGCAGAGCTAGTGTACAAATTTAAGTGGCATTATGATATGAGTGTATCACCCTGGGCACTCCCCTATTAATTTTCCAGGAGTGCCCTTGTATCAGCTTTCTAGGTGGCCCTCATCTACACAAGTGCAACCCTGTTCAGACAAGAGATTAAAGTCTTCCCAAATCTTTAAAGTAGAATTATACAATAGCAAGAAAGAATCTTGGACTGTGATTGGTCAGTTTGGGGCTGGACCCATGGTGTTATCCAAGCACGATGCCACAGGTCCAGTCTCAGCACTGTGAACCAATATGGAGCCTGAGCCTAGGCTCTTTTTTTGCATCTCCTCTTAAGAAACAAAAATATTTTTCTACACTAATAAAAACATTCTTTAAAATAATTTTTTTGTTTTATATATAACAACAAGCCATTGTATAATAGGAATAATGCACTCCAGGGTGTGTGTCATTTGAGATAACGCCGCGCCTGGGGCATTGGACGCACTCGGCCTGCGGCCTTGTGCCCAACCCCCCCAGGCATGGCGTTATCCCAGCACGACACACACCCTGTCATGCATTATTCCTTTATTACGTTACACTGAAATGCAGGGAATTCTTCCGTTGTATTTCCATTTTATTGTTTTAGGTAACTATTTTTCTCCAGCCTTGTAAGATGACCCCTTTTCTCAGTTTTGAATATACTTTAGAATTGTTTAGAGTTGACATAATTAAAAGTAGATATCATCAGGTTTTCACCAGTATTTCTACTTTTTTGAACACCCTTTGTTTAACATCACTTCTTCTGTGGCTAATGTAAAGAAGCTTGCAACAGTCACTACTCACTGACTGTAAAGTGTATTCAAAAACAGTTAAGAATACTGGCAGAGCCTGTAGATAAGCTAAAGTACTACATTTAGTTATTTCAAATTCCAGAAAAGGCAAAAGTAGATTCAAAATGAGGAAAAGATACATCTTTCAGGAGAGGAGAAAATGGGTGATTGGATAAAAAGGATGCAGTAGCATATTTAAATGGTATAGATTTATGTGGAGGAGTTGTGGGATAACATATGGACCAGACAGTAAATTTCAGGTTCAACACACAATCTCTGTGTGATGTTTATTCAAAATACAGCAAATACCCTTCAGCAATGGCATATTCCTTCTTCAATATAACAGTTTGCAGCAATAGATTATGAATGTCCTTTCTCTGCACTTAGCCAACACCTACTGACACCGATCTCTTATGTAAACATTTTAGTGAAACCCCTTTATCCATATGTGGGCCTCGTTTGCTTGGGTAGTGGGGGCTCAAAAAGAAAAAAAATGAAAAAAGCTATAGACAAAGAACCTCACCCCATTTCATATGTATGTATGTTGAGATGGGTGCAGCATAGGAGAATGGGTTAAACTTTGGGGCTGAAGAGTCCAAGGCACACCTTGATGCCTATCAGTGGCTGCAGGGTGGAGATGGAGGACCAATGGCATGAGTAGTACAGCAGACAATCCAAAAACACACCCCTGATGTCTAGTAGTCTGTACAGGGTGGGACGTAATGGTTAGAAACCATAACGCCCTGGTCATGTGTTGGTATTTGCACTCCAAATTTTAAAACATGGCCTTTTTGTGACCCCACCTCATGAAAGCATTTGGGACCACTGCTCATTAACAGTGTCCCTGTGATTTTGTTAATCTGTCTTGAACATTGATTTCCCACAGTGACCGTGCCATTCTGCACCACATTAAAATGACAGCTGCACCATTGATAAGGAAGTGTGAAGAGATGGCAATGTTGAAAATCTAGAATGAAAATATTAAACATTCTTGAAGTTATGAGCATGTGTAAAAACTGCACATCGCACGCACATAACACTGTCATTTAGTGGAATTATTTCACCAAATTTTTAACATAGCCATTTTGGGACCTCTGCTCATGAACAGTGGCACTATAATTATCTTACTCTGCCCTGAACATTGATTTCCCACAGTGACTGTGCGATTGTGTACCACATGTGTGAAACTACATTTTGGGCAGGATATGACAAATGACAGCTGTACTGTTCATAAGAAGGTGTGCAAAAATGCCAATGTTTAAAATCTGGAGTGAAAATATTACAAATCCTCGAAGTTACAACTGTGCATGGACACTGTGCAACACATGCTTGTAACGTAGTCATTTTATGGAATTTTTTCACCAAATTTTAAACATAGGCATTTTGGGACCTCTGCTCATAAACAGTGATACTGTGATTTTCTTACTCTGTTCTCAACATTGTTTTCCTACAGCAACTGTGCCACTGCATGCCAGATGTGTGAAAACACAGTTCGGGGAGGATGTGGAAAATTAAAGCTGTACTGTAAATAAGGAGGAGTGAAAAAATGGCAATGGTGAAAATCTGGAGTAAAAAATATTAAAAATTATTGAAGTTATGAGCATGTGTGGAAACTGCACAATGCACACTTGTAACACGATCATTTTATGGATGTTTGTCACCTAATTTTCAACATAGACATTTTAGGATCTCTGCTCATGAACAGAGTCACTGTGATTTTCCTACTCTGTCCCAAACACTGATTTCCCACAGCGACCATGCTAGTCTGCTCAGGAATTGCGAAAACACAGTTTGGCCAGGATGTGAAAAATGACAGCTGTACTGTTCATAAGGTTAAAATCTGGAGTGAAAATATTACAAATTTGCGAAGTTACGAGGGTGCGTGGAAACTGCACAATGCACGCTCATAGCACTGTCATTTAATGGATTTTCATCATCAAATTTTCAACATAGGCATTTTAGGACCTCTGCTCATGAACAGTGTCACTGTGGTTTTCTTAATCTGTCCTGAGCATTGATTTCCCACAGTAACCACGCTATTCTGCGCTGGAAGTGAGAAAACACATTTCGGACAGGATGTGAAAAATGACAGCTTTACTGTTCATATGGAGATGTGGAAAAATGCTAATGTTGAAAATCTGGTGAGAAAATATTACAGATTTGCGAAGTTACAAGTGTGCATGGAAACTGTGCAATGCTCACTTGAAAAACAGTCATTTGGTTTATTCTTTTTCACCAAATTTGCAACATAGGCTTTTTGAGAGCCCACCTCATGAACAGTGGCACTGTTGTTTCATTAATCAGTCCCAAAAGGTGATTTTGTGCAGTGGCTGTGAAATCACCTTTTGGGGTCAAATAATGCCATGACAATGATTGAATTCTTGAGGAGGGGTCCCAATAACTCCATGTAGAAAATTTGGTGCCAGAATTCCCCCCAAAATGCCTGAGATATGCACCAAAGTTGAAAAAACCCTATTTATGCATTATACAGCTTACCAGCATTTCTTCATTTCGGAGTCAGCTTTCAAGAGTGCAGATGTGTTCCTGGTCCACCGAAGGTCATTGTGCCAGGCTCCAGGGGTAGGTATGGGGTGAGAGTGTGTGTGGGGAAGTGGGGTATGCAGTGGGTGGGTGCAGGTTGGAGGGGGGGCTGCAGACAGCGAGGGATCATTTTCTACTTTACAGGGCTAAAAAAAAAATAAACATCGCGGGAAGGTTTTTTTCTTTTAACGGGTACTTTTGGCATGCTAGATGTTTTGGGGTGGGGAAATGGAGCTGGTGGGGACTGGGCACCCTATCGGCAAATAAAAGGTGTTAGGGGGATGATGCCAAGGGGGATTGGGCACCATCCTCAGCAAACAACTGGCACGGGACATGATGCAGATGGGGATTGGGCTCCCTATCAGCAAATAAACTCAGGAGGGGGGCATGATGATGCTGACAGGGGGATTGGGCACCCCAATATTGGCTTTTCTGGGGACTGTGTGAGGCGGACAGCACAGCCGCCATGTCTGATTGAAATGTTACACCAGGAAAGGCACGCCCTGCATTGAGGTGGAACTCCCTCATTGCAGTGGCTAAAACGTTTTAAGTTGGTGGCATGCTTTTGCACTGCTGTCATAGACAGTGTGCAGTCTAATTCGTGCCAGGGAGCCCAGCCCCAAAAAAGCAGTGGTGTCACTGACCACAACAGGACCGTGCCTCCAAAACCTGCTATTCTAAAGGTACCGCAACATGTTCCTTGCACACGCTAAAGGTCAATCCTCAAAAATGGCAGGAGCTCCCTGTTACAATTTAAAACTCTAACAAGATCTGCTCCTGTAACGTGAACTTATTCTTTTTGGGATAGGCACCCCATCCACCCATCCATATTCCATTTCCATTTGCTTTTAAAATTTTGCAGTTTTATCATTATTTAAATATGTTTAACTGTTTTAAATAAGATGTTCTGTCTGAAAAATGGTAGTTGCTTATCTATCTACACACACACACACACTCTTGTGTGTGTAAGCGTGTGTATTGTTCACAGTATAGGAAGCACCTTGAAAGCTGAAAAGAAGAATTAGCAGATAGGACATGAATAAAATGCATTTAAATACTATTTTTGTAACACTTTTTTTTTTGCTGTGTCACTACTTCAGTATCTCAGTTCCTCTTCATTTTGTTTCAGACATAAAAATGGCATGGCACTTGATATTTTATGTGTATCTCTCAGCATCATGAAATGACTCCAGTGTCAAAATTTAAAGCAGGATGTTGACCCTCCATGGAAGTCTGAAAGACTGCACAAGCAGTAAATATTTTTTTTAGTATGATCTTCACCTTAAGGATTTGAACTAATCAGTACAAGAGCAATGCTGAATTTTCAGAGTCTGTTTCAGCCAGAATGCCACAGAATTTCAGAAATTCTGCCTACTTGTATAGAATTCCTTTAGAAGCTGAATTCAGAAATACTGAAAGGGGAATCTTAAGTGCAGAATCATATTCTGCAGCTATGCCAACAGCCTAGTCATTTTCTGCAAACCACAGAAAAAAAATTCCATGGATTAAGTAAATTATGGAATATTATTCTGCAGTGTATATAGAAATGCTTTTCAGAATTCTCTAGAATTAAAAAAAAATCAAAAAGCATTTAGGAAGTAGGACTGCCATTCTGCAAAGAATTTGCCTGCAGAATTATGCATTCCAAGGAGCTCTAAAATGTTGTAACCTCACAAGCTTGTCTTCTGCATCATATTTCTCAACATGTTATGTTGTCTAAAACTCTGCAACATTATTTTTTGTTATCTACAGCTTACATTAACTTTTTTCACACCAGCTATTTGTTTTTAGGTCAAATATTTTGTATAAAATGGATGACGTGACAGAATGCCAAAGTTTAGAGGGTAGTGTCATGGGAGAGGGATACGGTTCACCAGGACAGTAGGTCGATCGGGAAAGGTACTGTATAGAAAAGCAAGGCAAGGCAACTTTTATTTATATGATGCCCATCTCCAAAGGCTCTGGGTGCATAACAACAGGAAAGTGCAGGTCATAAACACAACATAAATCCTCTAAAATTCAGAATCACAGACAAAAATAATGTATTAATAATCAAGGGCAGACTCAACGGTCCTTCAGTGCCCCTCCCATCCAGTTCTATGTTTCTATATCTCTATTTCTAAACAGCTTAACTGAGAGCTCGCCAGTCTCTTCACTGCGTTTCTGTTTTTCCTTTTAACCTGATTTCACTGTCAGTGTTCCATTGTCTTAATACCCTAAACACTTTTTTGTTTAATTAATTTAGCACTGTACTAAACAAAAATATGCATTTTCTGTACTTTTGTCTGCACTGCACAGAAAAACAGAAAACTTGCATGAGTATGTGATGTCCTCTTTATTGAGTGTTGCTATCTCAGACTGTCTGAAAGCATTTATTTTCAGGAAACAATACTTTGAAGTTGCAGTGCTTGTCAATCACATGAACAATTTTGTACCTTTACCTTTCTCTCCTATTTACATTGCACTTTACTACTGTCTTGTAAGACGTCTCCTCTCCATATATATCAAATAATCAAAGTTCCTTAAAGTATGGCAACCCCTGGTTACCATCAGTATTCTGAGCCATTTTGGGCACCTATAGTCCAAGGTCAGTTCAGGCTGGGTAGCAGTTTCTGTTACATGTTCACCATTAGTCACCAGAAAATTACATTAAACAGTGACAAAAAAATGCTGAATTTACTGATGAAAACTGGTGGCAGACATATTTAAAGAAGTACTCACCTAAATATTGCTGAAGAAAAAAAATGATAAAGTACACTGGACGTGGGGATAGGGGGTGTCTTACAAGATAATAGAACACAGCACTCCATAGAATAAAAAAGTATAAACTTTTAATTGTATTGTGAACTACTGCAATATTTTCAGGGAGCAATAACCTCAAAGCAGTAATGCATGTCAGTCATAGAGAAATGGTATACCTTTACCTTTCTATTAGATTTTAGACTGACTTTTTACTGCCTTGCAAATATCCATACCCCCATATTGAGTCAATTTTAGCATATATATAGATATTACAAAATTGAAATACTTAGAGAGCTATCATACTACCTAAAATTAAAACTTGCAGAGGTAGTAGGTTATTACTTCCAGTATCTGAAGTATTTTTCTCTTTTGCAAATTAGAAGAGTCAATAACTAACAGTACTTGGTGTTGTGCATGAAATGATACCCCACCTGGAGGCAGACTCAGCTAATTGCATTCCTCCTCATACATCATCAGCACTATGACCTCTTTGTTTGAGACATCACAACTGGGCAAGATGGCCAATCACCTGCTGTAAGGCTGGCCAGGTCTAATGTCACAATAAGTAATAGCACAATGCTAATGAGATATGATGAGGAATGGAACTGTATATGCAAGTCTCCAGGTAAAGTAAGACTCTTTACATCACACCTACTACTACTACCAGGTAGAAAACCTTGCTAAAAAGCAAATGGAAAAAGAAAAATACTTCAGAAATAAAAAGTAATGACTGAATACATTTAGACATTATCGTAATACCATGTTTGCCTGCTATTTTTGGTGATACTTGCTTTTTAAAGGAGTGCTCCTTTCAATATGGTAATCCCTAAGTTTCAATCAGCAGGAGAAAAGTACAATCTAAAATGGAATAAAAAGATATATGGGTGCTGGCAAACATACCCCAAAGCAGGGGAGGCTGGCAACTCTTGACCATCCCAGACTTAGCCATTCATTTTACTTAGGGACAAATCCCCCACCTATCCCTCCTTCTTTGCTGGACTGCTTCAATCCTGACAGTTTTAGATTGTAGAACTCTATACCTTGCACATGAGGCAATGGGTACTTAGCTTTCCAGTCCCTGTATCAAACAAGTTGCATCTGTTATTCCCTAACAGTCTTTCCTGTCTTTAACATATAGTGATCATATTATGGGTGAGATGGAGGCATGCCAGGAGAGCACCTTGCATGGTGCCCATTCACAATAACACTATGTGACATTCTGGGCTGCATCCTCTACATGTGGGGGGGACAGGCACAGCCATTGCGCCCCATCATGGTGCCACTACTGGCAACAGAAAGACATTGCGGACCCCTTTTCCATGCTGCCCTAACCCCATGGACCACAGAGGGGCTGAAGCGGTCACCTGGGCACTCATCGAGTGTCCCTGTGAGGATGCAGTACACTGGTCCAAACCCCTCCTGCACCATGCAGGGCCAGGGATCCACTAGTGGACTGGGTATGGCTATCACACTGGCTTTCTGACCATGTCTGCTGATCCACCACCACACACAGTACACCGGGAGGGAGTATCCATGAGATATGCAGTGGCTGGTGATCATGAATGCCAGCCACTGCACACCTGTCTGTGGGTGCAGTCATGTGAGTGGGTCATGTGCGTTTGCACAGGAATCCTTCCCATTTTTGAATTATGGCCATTGGGCCCTATACACAAAAGAAAGTTGTCTACACGCCATGTATCTGAAGCATGTAGACAGCCCTAAGATGGAATTCTACACAGCAGGGTCCCTGTAGACTCCCAGCAGCATTCCTGAATGGCATGCAAGGCAGTTACACACCAGATCCCCTGGCTGTGTGGTCAGCAATATGCTGGGGAGGTCGGGACATGATGGGGGTATGCTTGCACTACTCACCATTCAACAAGGCATGTAGTGCTAGGCAGAAGGGGGGTGCAGGTTATGGCAACTGAGACCCTGCCATAACCCAGTGTGCACCCCCAGGGACATCACCTGCTGGTCATGGCAGATTTAGGAACAACCCTCCATACAGCCGCAGACCACTAGGCTGATGGGGTGGGCTAGGGCAGCAGATCAGGCAAGTGCCCATACATTTTCTATATTACTCCTATTTACATGGACCCACTCCTCTGATGTGTGCCTGCTCCATGGGTGCAAGGGATCCACGGGACCTGGGTTGGGCATCTGATTGGATGCCTGCCTGGGTCAGCCCCTCAGCACTGGGCTGCCCCTGTAATCCTGTGCACTAGCAGCGGGGCCAAGGAAAGGAGACCTGCGGGTGCATGCAGTCATGAATACTTCACACCCAGCACCTGTCCGGGGCCACCTTCTGCCCCATTAGTGAATAGCATCCATTATTTGTATCTTGTTGAATCTACTCAAAAAGAAAAAAAAACTATTAAATGAAAAAAAAAGATATAAACACTTTCACAGTACCATGTACAGGTGTTTTCAAATGTAGTGATTCCCAAAGACAGCAAGCATTGCCCAAAGTCTGTTTTTGACGTGAAACCCAAGGTGAGAAAGACCAAGTGAAATGCTTTTTATGGCAGAAACAAAATATCTCTTCACCAGACTTAAATAAACAGTTCAGTATTTAGCAATTTGATCTTCAGCTCTTAAAGTTACTTTCAGGGAAGTATGCTACTTATACTGAATTTGGCCTGTTTTACAGATTTCCAGTATTTTTATTCATGTTTTATTCACTGCTAGAAATCCTTGTTCCCTAATTGATCTACGCAGGCATTTTAATCCTTTGCTAATGTCACAATCCTGTGTTTGTGACATCATTAGCATGTTCATGGCAATAAAATGGGATGTCACAGATACAGAATGTTGACTTCTGCAGTGGATTAAAGCAGCAGAAGCACATGAATTCTAGGTGAAAAAGATCTAGACAATATATCAGATAAACAATGCTAGGTGTACTTTAGGATAAATTATTTTTAATGTACTAAAGAAATCCTCCCATTAGAGCAAATTATTCCCTTTAGGATTATTTTATATTCTCTTTTTTTTTATAACAAAATAGCATCTGTAGTCTAAAAGTGTATAATTCAGACTCTTATTACAGTTTATTTTTTTTGGTGGGGTGGGGGCTGGTCAGCATAAAATGTTTATTGAGAATTCCTGAGAGGTGTTCAACCACATTCAGTCTCCAAAAGGGGGTATTTTATAAAACATTTTACAGTTTTTAATATTTTTATTACTACTAGTAGTAATTGTAAATCACAAGCCACAGAAGTACCAATGCGCTGTACAGAACAAGAACTGCAATTTTAAAATAATTAAAACAAAGAAAGACAACATTGAAAATACTTAAACACATATGTTTTTACCACTCTTTTAAAACTCTACACACTAGCAGACTTACATGCATATTGTTAGATGTGATGGAATTCCAAAGAATTGGGGCAACAAATGAAAATGACCTGCACTGGGAGCTCCTCTGGTATGTATCAAAATAAATATTCTCCCTAACCCACTCCAATAACCTTAGCTCCCCATCTACTTTTCCTTGTTTCACTGTTCTATTGGCTACCCTCAACCTTTCTTGTTATGATTTCCTGTATTGTCTCCTGTGGGCTGGCAGTATAGCCTAGAGGTTAAAGGAACGGGGTGTGAACGAGCTTGGTACATCCAGCAGACCAGACCTGAGTTTGATTTTTACAACCTCCACTTCCATACTGTGTGACTCTGAACAAGTCGCTTAACTGCCCAGTGCTCCCAGGTCGCCCTTGAAAACAGGCACTTGTGCCTAGTGGGCTTTACCTGGTTGCCAAGAACTGAAAAAAAAAAAAACTTATGGTGGACTTGTTTTGTACCTGAAGAAAGCCTTTGTTTTCCCCTCACTGCCTCTGCCCCATTCCTGGGAAACCACAGAGGTTATTTCCCCCTCTTGCCCTTCATAACCATCTTTGAGTAGACAAGTACAGTATCATCTTCAGTACTCCCTCCCTTATCACATCTCATTCACTGCCTACTCCAGCTGCTGCTTTCACACCCTGCAATATTTCTCCTAACATTTCTCTCCTTCTCCTCCCAAAATCCACCCTTCTGAAATCCATAACTGCAGCCCTGAATTGCACTCTTATCTGGCTATAGCTTGACCTTGAGCACAGAGCTCTGTGCTTGCTGGATCCCAGTGGTTCCTCCACCTTAACCTCCCACACACAGTTCCTATTTTTTATGATACAATACAGTATGGCTCCATCCCTAGTGTGTTCCATAACATTTTGGGTTAAATGTGCCTTCTGAATTTCATGTACCAGGGTCTGGCTCCTCTCAGTTGTCCCTTCTATTGGGATACACCAGTCAATGTCTGGCATGCTGAAATCCCCCAATGTCAGGACCTTTCCTAGTCCTGCCATCCCAAGTGATTTTCTCATCCAGCTCTCTTTTGGTTTCTTTCTTCTGTGTCAGGGGCATTTATATAATCCCAACCCAAATCACCCTTTCTCTGCCTGCAACAACCTGCACCCAAACTAAGTCAAGCTTCATGCCACATATCCATCCCTACTTCCTGCATTTCAGAGGCTTTGGTACTGCTCCCAGTGTGGATCACCCCTCACCACATCTTCCCTTTACCCGAGTCCTCCTGAACATTATTTAGCCCTGTACCTTTAACTCCAGCTCACGGTCTTGTGTTTTCCACATTTCAGTTACAGCCACCATGTTCAGTTGTGTCGCAGCCATCACTGCCTAAAGGTCACAGATCATGTTCCCTAGCCTACTGACAATAGTACAGATCATGTTTTCTACCTTCAGTTTCCTCCCTATTGGCTGAATTGTATTGTATGCTGAAAAATGCATGTGCTGACTCCCGTTTATTTAGCTCCAAGTTATATCAACTAAACTGCCTCATTATTGTAAATTCCTTTTTGTTTTAATTTGCAAATAGTAGATTTGTTTTAAGGAGATGCTTATCATTTTTCTTCAGTCCTTATTCAACACGTAGGGACAATAGGCTATATTCAGGAACATTACTTCTAGCAGTAACACCACTTTATTTTTTCTTAACCTTTATCTTACCTAACCTGACTCAGGAAGAATCCATGTTGTTCAATGGCACATTGCTGAATTGGTTTAGTTAAGTCAAAATAAAGCAGTGTGAATGCTGGAAGTAAAGTTGTTAGATACAAAACAGTATAACATCATTTATAATACAGCTCTGTTACACTGGCCATGTTCTGAACTACAGACAGCTAGGCAACATTTATTAGCCACATAACCAAAATGAAAACTTTTTTTAGTTGTGGTTAGATCAGCTGGATATAGTTCCACATTTAGTGGGTTAGAAAGGAAAGCTTAACGAATGGGAGAGTTGTTTGCAAAGGCAGATTACAACACAACTGTCCCTGCTGCATTCAAGACAACAGTGCAATCACACAGAAAAATGTACACTTTCATAATAAAGAACTAATTTAAAAGCTTTACAATTTAAAACTAATTGCATAACTTACACTGGCAATAAGCCATTTATCTTTACATGTGATGGTTATAGGTATTTCATAACCATTCCTGGCTTCCCCAATTCTTTATGATTCAGGCCCCTAATGCATGATGACAAATAGCATATTCTGCGTTGTGACATTGTCTATATGTCTGTCTGTCTGTTTATCAGTGTGCTCTAACCTTTGCATTGCTCACAAAATATAATTCACATTTCTATTGAGGGGTGCTACTGGTTTGTGACATGTGACAGACAAACAAACAGAATCCAGTGCACAACACCCCTCCCCCCAAAACAAAATATGACACATACTAGAAATTAAACATTTTAACTGCATGAATTGGATTTTCTTACTTTAAATTCCATGGAAAAAAGGGTCCTCTTAGTTATCAGATTGGAATTCCAATGTGAGCAAGCCAAACCATGAAATCACCAAGGTGGGACCCACAGTTTGGTCCCTACACCAGCTTCTCAGCTGTGCAGGCATTTCAGAGCTGGTGAGATAGGGACCAAACTTTGGGGTCCCTCCTTGATAATTTGGTACTTTGGCTTGTTCGCATTGGAATTCCAATCTGATAACTAAGAGGATCCCTTTTTCATGGAGTTTAAAGTAAGAACAGCCAATTCAGTCAATTAAAATGTTGAATTTCTAAAATGTGCCATGTTTTTTTTTTTTGGGGGGGGGTGCATTGGATTCTGATTGTTTGTTTGTCTGTCACATGTCACAAACCAGTAGCACCCCTCAGTAGAAATGTGAATTATATTTTGTGAGCAATGGAAAGGTTATTTTGAGCATGCTAGTTTTGGATGTGTTTAGAGTCTTGGAAGTTGTGGTACTCCCTTTAGCATGCTCCCTTTGACCACCTATGAAAGTTCCTGGGTGGAAGCACTTTATTAAAAAGAACCAATTAGGCAATGCACTCTAGATTTAAGATTATACAATGGGTCAGGAAAATCAAATAATCTGATTGGCTGACTGGTACTCTGAGGTGTGAGTAAATCCTGGTATAACTCACAGAAAAAAGTACCAGTTAGCCGCATGTCTCCAAAAGTCATTCTGAACCCAGAAAAAAAACATTGAAGCTGCCATCTTTCGTTACCCGGTAAGCAACAGTGCTAAACACCGCAGGCTCGTTCTCACCTCTCACCATCCCCATTCAGCTACTGACATAGTTTAAGTGTCCTGTGAATTCTGAACTGTGCCAACTCTTTCTTTATTAAATATGAGGGCTACAAGTTACGTAAATCACAGCTGAAAAGCAGAGCCGTGAAAGTGGGCCCGTGCCTATACATATGTATAGGAGCATACCCACTATCACAGCTCTGCTTTTTGCCGAGAATTCTGTAAATTGTAGCCCTCATTTTTTTTAAAAAAAGACTTTGCCCAGTTCAGCATTCAGAGGAGACTTAAAATATGTCAGCAGCTGAACAGGGTCCGTGGAGCACGAGAACAATCTTCCCGTGCCTTCAGCGCTATCTGCAAACTGTCAAACTCTTTCGATCCTCAGACTCTCACTTCCTGACTGTACACATCAGTCAGATCTCCATATAGGTACTGTCCAATGTGTGGTCAATACAAGAACAGAGACAGCTGCATGTGGGTGGGAGTTGCTCTGGTTGGCGCCAAAGTTTTAAAAGTTAATGTATGAGCGCAGCGTTGCTCATAGTGGGTAGAGAACTGCACTTTCATTCTGGCCAACATTTCAAACTGCTACGGTGTCTTTACAGTTACAGTTACAAAGCAAATTGATATAAAGAAAATATAAGAAATACGGCTATTTATTGCATGTTTAACTATATAAAAATCTATTTAAACAACAGACTAATGCAGTGGAAGAATACATTGTGAAAAAAGTAATAAAAACAAGAATAAAATCATTTTAAAAATACATTAGTTTCCTTCTTCCTTACCCAAATACATTTAACCATATGTGCAATCACAATAATCCATGACAGGGTGTGGTTATGCTGGGATTTACTCATGCCTGTCGTGGATCTGGTCACGAGGCCACCCACACCAGGCATAAGTAAATCCCAGCATAACCCACACCCTGTCATGGATTATTGCTTAAGTAGCCACTGTAGGCATTTCACAGCTGAGAAGCAAGTGTAGGGACCAAACTGTGGGTCCCATCTTGATGATTTGGTGGTTTGGCTTGCTCACATTGAAATTCCAACCTGATAACTAAGAGGACCCTTTTTTTCATGGAGTTTAAAGTAAGACAAGCCAATTCAAGAAGTTAAAATGTTTAATTTCTAATATGTGCCATGTTTGTTTTTGGGGTGGTTTGTGCACTGGATTCTGTTTGTTTGTATATCAGTGTGTCTGTCTGTCTGTCTGTGTCTGTCTGTCTGTCTGTCTGTCTATCTATCTATCTATATCTATCTATCTATCTATCTATCTATCTATCTATCTATCTATCTATCCAGATCTCTTTAATCAAGTGATTGCTCAATGCAGGTCGTAGAAACATAGACCTTGACATAGACACATAGAATTTAATGGCAGATAAGGACTGCTTGGCCCACTTAGACTGCCCATTTTGCCACCTAATGGATAAGTTGTAGATCCTAGTTAACCAACAGCCTACTTCCTCGTACCCCCTACTAGAATTGCCTTATGTCTGTCCCATGTATTCTTGAATTCCCCTATTGTTTTTGACTCCATGACCTCCTCAGGAAGGCTGTTCCATGCATCCACAACCTTCCCTGTGAAATATACTTCCTCACATTACCTCTGAGCCGCCCCCCCATCCCATTATCTTCAAATTGTGTCCCCTTGTTCTTGAGCATCTCTTTTTCTGAAGATGCTACCCTCTTAGACTTTGTTGATTGCCTTGAGGTGCTTGAACGTTTCTATTATTTCCCCCTTTTCCTCCTTTCCTCAAGGATATATATATCAAGCTCCTTTAATCTCTTTTCATATGTCTTCTGATGCAGACCCTGAACCATTTTAGTTGCCCTCCTCTGGACAGCCTCCATCCTGTCTATGTCCTTTTGGAGGTGGGGTCTCCAGAACTGTATGCAATACTCCAGATGGGGTCTCACCAACTGTATGAGCAGAGGGATAACAACTTCCTGTTTTCTACTGGTGATGCCTCTCCCTATGTGTCCCAGTATCCCCCAGCCCATGGGTGTAGCCAGGCATACTCCAAGCACTCCATGGTGTGCAATTTTATTTAAGGGGTTAGCAAATAGGCTCTGAACTGCTTCCTTTTTCCATGAAAAGTAACAAAGAAAATAGTGAACCTTTCTGTAATTTTATTCACAGGAGTCGAAACTAGAAGAACTGGTCACTAATACTCTCTTTACATCCCAAGGACAATATAACTTTACAGACTCTGGGCTGGTATGTGGGTGTCATAGGGAACAATGCATGTCATTAGTATTTACCCATGCATGGCAACATCCATTGTCATGAGATACAAAAGTTGTATTTATTGTGCCATATGAGCCAACAAATATGGTCCTGGTGTGCATAAGTATATTGTCTGGCTACACGGGGAGGGGTAGCTCACCCTAACGGGAGTAGTAGCAGTGAGTCCGCTTGGTTTGCAGATCTGAAATCCCTAGCTATGCCCTTGCCCCAGCCCTTCTTACTACATTCTCACATTGCTTGACCACCTTTAGGTCATTTGATATGACTATCCCAGGTCCCTTTCCATTTTTGTTGTTGTTAGTATCTCACTTCCCATTGTGTACTATTCCCCTGGGTTTTTGTTTCTCAGGTGCATTACTTTGCATTTCCTTGCATTAAATCTAAGCTGCCATACATTTGATCATTCCTCTAAGCTTGCCAAGTCACTTCTCATCCTTTCCACCCCTCCTTGTGTATCAACCCTGTTTGCAGATCTTTGTGTCATCTGTAAAGAGACATGCTTTTCCTTCTAGTCCCTCTGCAATGTCACTTATAAAGACATTGGAAAGCACCGGTCCCAGTACTGAATCCTGCGGTACCCAACTAATAACCCCCCTTTCTTCAGAGTGAACTCAGTTTACTATTACCCTCTGCTTCCTGTTGTCCAGCCAATATTTGACCCAGGCTGCCACCTTGGGACCCACTCCAAGGCTGGCTTACTTGTATATTAATCTTTTGTGTGGGACTGTGTCAAATGCCTTGCTAAAGTCTAGGACGGCCATGTACACAGCCCCTCCCTGGTCTATTACGTTGGTCACCCAGTCAAAGAAATCTGTTAGATTCATCTGATATGACCTTCCCACTGTGAATCCATGCTGCCTTAGGTCCTGTGCCCTGCTGGCCTCTATGTACTCAACAATTCTTTCCTTTAGAAGTGATTCCATTATTTTCTGTACTACTGAGCTCAAACTAACAGGTCTGTAGTTTTCTGCCTTTCCCTGCTCCCACTTTTGTGACGTGGAATCATGTCCACCCTCCTCTAGTACTCAGGTACCACCCAATCCTCCCATTATTTGTTAAAGGAAAAGTGTACAAAACAGAGGTGGCAATTACCAGGGCTGCAAAAACGCCCAATTAAAACAACCTCTATAATTTAAAATGACTGCAGCTAACCTTTAATTAGTTATTTCTTGTTGAAATATTGGTCCTGGATGGCCATGGCCAAAGTGCCGCCACACCGGAAGATGGAGTGTAACCCAGGCATGCTGTCCTGTTCCGGAATGCTCATAAAAATGACAAGCGAGGCACATTTAAAAGGAATAAAAAAAAACAGTGTCCCATGTAGAGGTCTCTTAACTGTACCTGTAGGAGCAATTCCCAGTGTAAACAGAGTAGTGTAAGGTACTTAAATTTGTTATTAAGGTTGGAGTTCCGAGTTTGGTCATGTACAGTAGCACCTAGTGCTCCGAATTCGGGAATGCGCAGTAGCGCTAGGTGCTACTGCGCATGACCAAACTCGGAACTACAACTGTTTTGTACAGTTTTCCTTTAAAGAGGGCAGTCAGTGTTGTCACTAGTTCTACCCTTAGTTCTTTTAGAATTCTGGGATGAATCCTATCAGGCCCCATTGCTTTGTCCATCTTCAGTTTTAAGAGTTCTTTCAGAACCCTTTCTTCTGTGAATGGACTGATATCGACCCCCCTATACAGAGTGTTTCTACTGTTTGGTTTAGGCACCTCCCCTTCATCTTCTTTTCCAAATACTGAGCACAGGTATTTGTTCAGTATCCCTGCTTTTTCAGTGTCACCCTCTGTCCACATTCCCTCCCCCTTACTAAGTCTCAGCATCCCTCCCTTGGTCTTTTTTTGCTCCATAATGTACCTATAAAAGGTTTCATCACCCTTCTCAACAGAGTTGTCTGTCTTTCCATCACTTTGGGCCTTTGCTATTCTGACTGCCTTCCTTGCCTCCTTCTGCTTTAACTGATATTGTTCTCTGCCCTGCTCCTTTTGTGTTTCCTTAAATTTCCTGAATGTTGTCATTTTCTCCTTAACCTTTCCTGACACCTCTTTTGAGAACCATAGTAGCTTTTTTCTTCATTTTGGTTTGTTGATTTGCTTTACACAAAGGCTTGTTGCCTCTGTGATGGCAGTTTTGATTTTTTGCCCATTGTTCCTCCAACCCTCCTTCTTGCCTGTTTGTTAGTACTTTTCTGAGGCACTCTCTCATTTTGCCAAAGTCAGCCCTGCTAAAGTCCAACACCCCTGCTTTTGTATGACTTGACTCTACAGATATATTTATTGTGAACCACATTGTTTGGTGATAACTTGCTCCCACATAGTTACCCACTTCTAAATCTGAGATCCTGTCTCCATCCCAGTTTGAGAGTACCAGGGTCTAAGATTGCTCCCTCCCGAGTGGGTTCTAACCCTAGCTGTCTGAGGTATGCCCCCTTTAGGGCATCAGAAATGACCCTGCTCTTGGCTGTGGCTGCAGTAAAGGTGCTCCAGTTAACATCTAGCATATTCAGGTCCCCCATCAACAATATATCTCCTTTCTCAGCCATTCTAAGGATTCCTTCTATCATTACTATATAATCTCATCATATCATCACTAAAGCAGTAGGTAAGGCTAGGGGGATGTTGGGGTGTATTAGTAGGGGTATCACAAGTTGGAAGAGGGAGGTAATAATCCCTCTTTACAAGACACTGGTTAGGCTCCACCTGGAGTATTGTGTGCAGTACTGGAGGCCACACCTTCAGAAGGACATTAACCAAATTGAGGCAGTCCAGAGAAGGGCAACCAAAATGGTGCAGGAACTGCATCAGAAAACATATAAGGACAGATTAATGGAGCTAAATATGTATACCCTACAGCAAAGGAGGGAGAGAGGTGATATGATCGAAACATTCAAACACCTTAAGGGCATTAACAAGGTGAAAGAGTCTAACATGTTTCAATATAAGAAAATTAGCAGAACAAGAGGACATGGCATGAGATTAGAGGGAGGCCGATTAAGGGGTAGTTTGAGGAAGTTATTTTTCACAGAAAGGGTGGTGGATGCATGGAACAGCCTACCTCAGGAAGCGGTGGATATGAATACAATGTAGGGCTTCAAACAGGCATGGGATAGGCATAAGGGAGCAATACAGATGAGTATGAATAGATACGCCATTGACAGAGCAAAGACCGATTGCACATTCATATGGTAGAGAAAGAAATGGGCAGACTGGATGCACCTTGTGGTCCTTATCTGCTGTCAACTTCTATGTTTCTATGTTTCTGTTTCCTTGTCCATTGCCTTCCTCTGAGATGGGGGTCTGTAAAGAACCTCTGTGCAGATTTTGATGCTGTTTTCTGTTTCCAGGGTGACCCACGGTGCCTCCTTTCCTCCCTATTTACCCTTTAGTTCTGTTGCTTTGATTCCTTCCCTTATGTAGAGAGCTACTCCTCCTCCTCTTTTACCCTCCAGTAGATTCTGTACCCTGGTATGTTGACTTCCCAGTCATGGTTCTCTGTGTATCATGTTTCTGTGACTACCACAATATCCAGGCGTCCCTCTTCCATCAAGACCACTAGTTCAGGGAACTTATTACCCAGACTATGGGCACTGGAAGTCATTGCCCTCCATTTTTTATGGCCTTACCCCTTTTAGGCCCATCCCTGTCCTTACTGCCTTTGCCTTTTTCTGGATTTACCTCTGTCCTGGTCCCTATTGGCTTCTCTACCTTTTTGTCTACTTTGCTAACTACCCTGTTTTGTGGATGGGGGGTTGGGATTTCCCCTGCTTCTCTTCAGTGCCTCCCCCATTGGCTAGTTTAAATGCTTGCCACTGAAGCATTAAAACCAGTCACCTAGGACTCTGGTTCCCCTCCCAAACAGATGCAGACCATCATGCCAGTAAAAGCTTGTATCCCTTCAGGTGGACCCCCAGTCCCCAATGAAGTCAAATCCCTGAGCTCCGCACCAGTTTTTCAACCAGTCATTGAATCCTATGGTGTGGAGTGCCCTAGCCTCACCCATGCCATGGACAGGCAGCACTTCTGAGAAGGTTACCATGCATGCTACTTTTCTAAGGCTCCTCCCAAATCCACAAATTCCTGCTGCACTGCTCTGATCCCATTCCCAGCCAGGTCATTTGTCCCTAGATGGACAATGACATACAGCTCCCTCCCCCATGCAGCTGCTCCCATGATCCTGTGGATTTGCTTCCTGTCCCTCCAAGCAATGGCACCAGGCAGGCACCTTACCTCCCTCTCCCCTCCCTCCCCCCCAGTTCTACCCTCCTAATGATTGAGTACCCCACCAGGAGTTGTTTCCTTCCCCTGTGAGGTCCTGTGCCACCCTCCTGTGGGTCTCCTTTCTGGAGGTTCCCAGCATCCTCTGTGATCTCCACTGTGGGTGCCTTCGTAGAGGAACCATGATCCACCAGAATGATGAATGAATTGTGGAGAAGCTCAACTGGAGGGATGCACCTCTGTTTCACCACCCTCACCCTCCCTGAGCCCACTGTGGTAAAGCCACTCCTCTTTCTTGGCAACCTCTGAGGCAGTGGTGGTGGCCTGGGTGGTCACTGTGTGGGGGAGGAGGTTTCCTGAATCCTCACCAGGTCAGCATGGAGGTGGGCAACCTCCTCCCTCAGACCAGAGAGGTGCCTGCAAATAGGGCAGCAATGTAGCCTTCAGAATGTCTGCCAGAACACTGCCACTCCACAGCCAATGCATTGCACCACTCCCATCTGTCTCCCTTTCTGTTTAAGATGTTTTTTTTCAGTATGTGCAAGCGTGTGAGTGACTTTACTCCCTATTCAGTGTGCTATGCCTTTAAGGATATGAACAGGTGTATGTCCTTTGCACTTTTGGGAAAGTGATGTCAGAACCCCTGATATAAAGGAAATTATGCACTTGTGGTGGGTGGGGTGAGGGGTGGGGTTGGTGGGATTAAGTCCATGCCCTCCAGAAACTATCAACTACAACTCTGTCCCACCACCCTGGTGAGTGTATTCCTTCCTTTCAGACACCTATTTCACAGAGTTTAAGTAACAGGTCTGGTCACAAATGACTGAAAATAGTCTCCCAGCTAGCTTTCCTCCCTGGCAAATAAAAGTTACACTAAGAAAAGTCCACCCCAAAAACAGAGAACCAAAACACTGTCTTCTGCTTACTTACACAGGCCCCAAAATTAAGAATTCAATTCAGAGTACTCTATTAAATCACCACCTTGCTGGTGGCTGCCCTGTCTCTCTCTCTCAGCTACAGCAGACAGTGAGTACATTGTATGCCACTGTTAAGTGCAGCTACAGTAATTGTAGTGATTCTATTATAGTTGCATGTACGTTATAGGCTATACTGCAACAGGTAAACATCTGGCAGTGCTCCATCAGTGGCTTCTGAGGTTTTTAGATGTACTCTCCACAACAACCTGTGCCATACTACTGGAACCGTTCCTTGCCCTCTCTCTGAAGTCAGTGAGATCTCATCTTGCACCAATGTCTGCAGTGTCTGCTACATGATTATGGCTTCAGGCCTCTGCTACCACATGAACAGGAATTGTGTGTGCTCATGCAGGATGCTGGTAGCGATGGTACTCCTTGCACCTCCAGTTCTCCTCCCACAGATTTCCTCTTCTATTCTGTACATATAGCCACCATACACCAGCAGTGCCATCCTTCTCTGGCTCCTGGTAAACTCTGCTTACATTGTAAACCATTTGCCCTAGGAACCTACCCACCTTTATCCACATGTCACTATGTTATGCAGGGAGCTTCTGCACCCTCAGCACCCCCAGGGTCTGTACCCCACAGACCCCACTATCTCTTAGATTCCTATTCCATGCCACACCTGGACACTGGGGGTAGGCTATAATACTGGTAGACATAATGTGCAGTCATACAGTTGTTTATTTTGCTGTAACTGCACAATTGCCCAATTGGTAGTCACCATAATTTATTCACTCATATTACATCGCTAATATTCTCAGGCTCAGTTGACGTGCTACCCTTAAAAGTGTTTACATGGAAACGCAGAATTACATTTATAAATTTCAGGGTAGTAAAATTATTGTTATTTCTTTATTTTAGTTTTTGCATTCCCCAAACTGTTAGCTTAGTTCCCTTGCCAAAGTCCAGTCCTTAAGAAGTGCACCATCATACAGACTTACTATAAAACTGTATGAAGGAACTACAAACTTAGTCAGGCAGAAACAATGTTCTGAAGAGTATACATGTGTTGGGTCTGTAACATTTACTTCTCTTAAAGGAGGAAACCATAAAACATGTCAGACATTTTGCCAGAAACTGTTTTCTTACATTGGATTGCATTCTGTTATGGTTCAGTGTTTCCTGACCTTTCAAAAATGTATTATATGTTTAAGCAATAAGATATCACAGGGTTGCACTGTGGTGGGATAATGCCACACCTTTGGTGTGTTATGAGGCATGAGGCATCACTGAGTGCCTTCAGTCACCTAAGAAGTGCCATTATTCCCACCACAAAGCACATCCTGGAGTGTCTTACTGTGATGATAAAATGGGTCAAAGATAATTTTTTGAGGGGAGGGGCACAAAAATTAAATAATGTTAAACATTTGGAGGATTTTTTTTAATAAAATAAGGTTCATCCACCCTAACAAAAAAATTCCAACACAGCCCAATATTAGCATGCCATCTCAGTTTCATATATTATGCACTGCAAAATGCATATCTGTTTTTTAAATTAACCCTAACACCCTCTATTCTTCCAACCCACTCCCATTCACCCATGTCTTCCCTTTTCCTCTTTCTTTACATTATGTCCTTTATTTTCCCACCCTGTTTTGTTTCTGTCTTTTCTATATTCAGTACATGGAATAATTACTATGGATAAAATACAAGAATTTAAATATTTGCTCAGTTGTACTGGCAGAGTGTCTGCCCTACACTCACGCAACAGAAGGCTTCTGTTTTATCTGTAGGAGGTGAAACAGTAGAAATTTCCCTGGTAAGCAGGTGAAGATAGAAGGGGGATTTCTCATGTTCAGCAAACTAACAACAGAAATTAAAACTGTAAACACTGCAGTGCTTCATTTTTAATTTATGTATGTGTGCCTAAGACGTGGATTATGAGATTAAATCACATTTACTTGTTATTTTTTTCTTAATTTATTGCAGTTTTAATTTTAGGGCCTAGATGAAAGATTTTAGTGAGTAAAGGTGGCAGCCATGTTTGTGATGGCAAACAAGGATGTGTGGTTATTACTGATTTGATTGTGAAGATATTGCTGGATCTTAGTCTAGTGCTGCTGTGGTGAAATAACAGCATCTGTAAAGATGGCCCTCGTTCAATGGATTGCAGGATTTTTGAATCCCATTTTATGATTATGACTTATACTGTGGTGGTCAGTACAATTTTAGAGCTGTAAGATGTTGTTTATATTACTTTGAGCTACAGTGTTGTTTGCTAGATCTGTAGTACATTGTGAAAACAATGTACATGCTTGCTAAAGACATAAACAACAAAAGGCTATAAAATGATACTGATTACCAAAGTGTTATTTTGAAATGCCCATTAAATTTAATGAATAAACCAGTATAAATAGGCCAAAAATAGAATATAAACCAATATTCAAAATACAACATCTACTGAAAATGCAGGCTTGCAGGGTCAAGGCAGTCACATTTAAGACACTAGATTCTTCTGTCAAAGTGCAATTCATATCTAGGTCACACACAAAAATGTGTAAGTTTGAGTCTAGAAATGGGCCTAAGATCACAAATGTTGTCTAGCAACAATAAGCTCTTAAGAAGACTGTTGCGCAAGGGTGGGGTGGGGGGGCACATGCATGGCTTGTACTCTGGTGCTGCCAGGCAACAAAGACTGGTCTTACTTTAAATGTTTTCAGAAAAAGATCAAAATGGCTGCCAAACTGAAGAAAATAAAGTTTGGTAAGAAAGAAAAAAAGTATTATGAAGAGTTTATTTTTAAATAAAATATACAGTATTACTTTGGGAAAGAAAAACTAAGTCCAAATATGAAATATGTGAAAAAAAATTGCTGGGGAAGAAGTAACAGAAAATTATTTAATGATACCAAAACTGCTGTGTAATGGCAGTTGCAGAGGTAAAGATTGCAAAAAAATAGTTTAGCTGATTCTTAAAAAGAGGTTTAGAAAAATAAACCTGAAACACTAAAAGGTGTGCTAGAATGTGATATTTGTGTCTCTAATGCCTTCTGAAATACACAGTCCCTTCCTCTCCCAAAATACACCCCTCACCCTTACCACAATTTATGTCTCTTGTTCCTCCTGAAATTTGTACCTATCACCTTGCAACACTACACTGTCATGAAATCTGCACCATTT
Source organism: Neoceratodus forsteri (assembly GCA_016271365.2). Classification (NCBI taxonomy): domain Eukaryota; kingdom Metazoa; phylum Chordata; order Ceratodontiformes; family Ceratodontidae; genus Neoceratodus; species Neoceratodus forsteri. The sequence goes on along the minus strand of CM028138.1, from coordinate 708,923,991 downwards.
CCAAAATGTGCACCCTCAACTGTCCAGATATGTGTGCCTCTACATAAAAATACCCCCACTCTCCTTCTTACAGCTCTGCCATGCAATCGTATCTACCCTCGGCCCCCAACCTTGGACCTTCCCTGATGCTTCATCATAGGGGGACCTCTACCACCTAACTACTCAGCTACATGTCACCTCCCTGCTCTATAAAAAACTGTAAGAGATATACATTGCCAAGGACATAGACCAGTGCCCCTACTGGGAGAAAGAATTCACAGAACTCAAACATCTTCCCACTCATGTGGAGGAATCTGCACAAATACATCACATTTGATGGGCTCAGAACAATGCAATACAAGATTGTTCACAACATGTATTGCACACCAACCAAACTCCATAGGATGGGCCACCTTCCATCTCCTAACTGCAGCAAGTGTCAGCTAGATAAAGGAAGTCTAAAACACATCCTATGAGATTGCCCAAAAGCTAGATACCTATGGGGATGTATCTGCAGCCACTTAGACTCACTCTTAGGGCTTGATGATACCTTTACATCTTGTATCTGCCTACTGGGCCTTGACATGGATTTAGTCTTTGGCCCTCACAAGTTTGACATTTCCCTCATCTCAGCAATTGCCAAAAATGTAATATTCAAACATTGGCTAGATGACTCAATGCCCAGTTTCATGGAGTGACACAACTCCATCCTGGAAGCACTTAGAATAGAGAAAATGATTAGCTCCTGCAACAATAGACTGCCCCCAATTGATTCCATGTTATAATGGTGATCTCAGAAAGGCGATCACCATTAGCGAAAGTGTACATCACCAAAAATCAATTTTGGCAATGTACACACCTGGTGAACAGCAAAAGAGCACAGGGGACTTGTTTGTTTTGCCTTTGTTACAGCAGTGGGGCTGCACCCCACCCCCTACTAAAGGATTCTCAACTCCAGGGGGGGTGCATGTCAGGGGGTGCAAAACCAGATAAAATAAAAAATTCATGGCTGGGCACAGCAAAATGAGTGTGTGGTCTCAAACCTGGCACCCTCGCTACCATAGCCTGCCACCACCCATCATGCCATAAGGCCAGCTCGGCAGGCCATCACTGCACTACACCTCACAAACTCTCCCTCCCATTACTTAGTATGCTCACTCCCCCCGCATGCATGTACATATAGTGACATCCTGTTGCTATATTCATGCACCCTCCCATCTGGTCACCCTCCTTGCCCAGTAGAACTGTGGACAGGGAACACAATTGAGTCAACCTTTTTGAAGTACTCAATTGTGGTCACCATTATGATGGGCTAACCTCCCAGTTCTACAAAAGATGGGGGTCTCTAGAAACTCTTCTGCTACTGTACTGACTCCTCCCTAGGTCACAGGGGTGGAATAAGCCTCCTACTCTCAACAAGCTCTAGCAAACCCATTGCTGAGAGACATAACCCAACTGCAATTGCTGAAAGTTGGGGTGCACCAGGTGTCACCATGTGCTCCTGCAGAATGAAGATTAGGGAATTTTGACATTGTACTATATAAATGATTTGCTCACAATTTGTATTGTCTGTGTAATTGTATCCTTGAACATTTTGTTAATAAAGTATGTTATATACAAAAAAAAAACGAAATGACACCACTGGTTCTGCTTAAAATAGATGCCCTATGACTCCCTAGAAAAGTGCATTCCTCACCTTTCCTAAAATGTGCACCCCCTCTCAGAATATGTGCTTCCTGCCACACCCAAAATGTAAACCCTTCAGCATTCTCACAATTTACACCCTTCACCCTTTCCATAATTTGTACTACACAATATCTAAATTGAGTACCTCCCTTATTTCCTAACATCTCCTATAATATGCACTGCCTCCCCTCCCATGAAGTTTGCACATCATGCCCTTCTGGAATTTCACACTATTCACCTGTCCTGAAACAAACACACACACACACACACACACACACACACACACACACACACTATAACCCACCTAAAATATTGCACAGCAGAAAATATTAGCTTTCAGTTTATTTTTGGTATGTTAGTTTAACTGACAAAAGCTCTAAAATAAGCTGATTTCTAATACTACAGGGAACACAGTGATGTAACTGGACATGAAGCTGATGCGCTATTTCAATTGGGTGGTAAGTAGTACTGCACCTGTCTCCACGCTAAATAAAGAGGGCACTAAAATACGTTGCTCTATAGCATGCACCTCTCCTAAATATATGAGCCCCTTATCTCTCCCAAAATTAGTCTACTATTTCCCTCACCTGTACCAAACATATGTACTCCCTCACTCCTTATAAAATTTGCAGCATTTGCCCTTCCTGAAATTTGCTCCTCATAACTCTCCTAAACATTATTTCATATACTCCTGCAAACGTTTGTGACTCTCACCATCAGTCCCAAAATTGCACCCCCTCCTAAAACAGGTACATTTAGCATTCATAATACTTGTTTCCATCATACTTCTTATAATTTGCACCATCATCCCTCTTAAAATGTACACACCCATTATCCCTCTGATATTTATACCCCTCACCACTCTTGAAATTTGCACCCTTATCCTCACCCAGACATTGTGTCCCTTTTCCCACTCAAAATGTGTGACTCTCATCATCCATGTCCAAATGTACACCACTCCCAAATTTCACCTCTCCTGTCTTCTCAAATGTGCAGCCAGTACCCTCTCAAAATGTGCACTTCTCACCCCTTCAAAAATGTATACCCCTTTACTTATGCTTCTTAAAATTATACCCCTCACTATTCTGAAAAAGGATCCCCACAGCATGCCACATTTTTATACCGTCACCATTTCAGACATGTGCACCACAACACTCCCCAAACTGGTTCCCTTCCAAGTATTTGCTCCTCTTACCTCTCTCAAAACATGTATCCTATTAGATCCTGGAACTTGATCTCAAACCCTTTCCAAAATGTTTACCCTCGCCACTCTCAACTGTGACACCTTTCACCACTCTTATATTGACACATCTATTGCAGAATTTAACATTATGCATGCATTCTAAAATGTACACCGTCTACTTTTGATATGTATCCCTACCCCTCTCAGAATCTTCACCCCACATGATGGACATCTTTTCACTAAAAAGTGCACTCCATCCTTGCTCATATGCCATACCCCCTTATCCCACAGTACACACTTTAATACTTTCCAGAAAGGTGAAACTGTCTGCTCTTAGCTGGTTTCTTTTTCCTCTTTTTCAAAATGTTTCTTTTTTCTTTATTATTTAGTAGCCATGTAAGGCCTATTAGGCATGAGTGCCTGTTTTCAGGAGTAACCTCAAGCCCAAGAGAGGTTAAGCGACTTGTTTAGAGGCACACAGTATGCAAGTGGCAGTTGTGGGAATCAAACCCATGCCTGCTGGGTATCAAGCTGATTCACAGCTCCTTACTCTAACCTCTAAGCTATAATGACCATTAAAATATTTAAGAGCTATTTTAATGGGCAAAAGAGTAAGTGTGGAAATGTTACACAACTTACCCCCAACACACACACTACAATGCAAACAGCTAAACTGTTCAAAACTATGATGATGTCTACAGGCTTCTGACCTTGGTAGTCTTTAAATACAAACTCCTTTCTCAAATTTCTTTAATGAAACATATTTTACAGAATCATTCAAGCAACTATCTTCTTGAGCCATGGCTACGTTAACTGACACAGTTTCCCAGCTGAAGCCTAGATAAGCAGTCTTAAATATTTGACTTCACTTAAAACAGTACTGCCTTCTCCATACTTTTCTTTTATTCTATTTGAGATTGTTCCTTATCTCCAGACTTGTATGATGCCTCCCATTCTGAGTCTGCTTTAACACTCTTTTATGGTTAAGTAATAAGAAGAGTGCTCATTTTAATATGGCTTGAACCAGGCCATCATCACTATTCTCTATTGTTTTTGAACACCCATAGTTCAAGCTCACTTTTCTTGTGAGTATACTGAACTAGCATGCAGCAGACACTGCTCCGTGACCTTATGGGACAACAGTTTTACAAAAACAACTGAGAATACTGATGAAAAACATAGTTTGAGCCATATTAAGTGGAGCACCCTTTTTATTATTTCAAATGTCAAAAAATTCTAAATCAGACTCAAAGCGGAGAAGGAAGGGTATCATGCAAATGCCTTGGTTCCTCTTGTACTCTCCCACAGGTTTTGAAATTCCATGTTCTCCACCTGCCCCTGCCAGCCTACCTACCTGGAAATCTCCACTCCCTGCACCCCGATGAACCCTCAACTACCTACCATTTACCTTCCCCCTGTTCAGCCCACCTTCCTTTGATGAACCCACCCATTTTTCCACCTCTGTTACCTTATTCTCAACTTCTGTCACCTAATCTTGATTTCCTCCCTTATCCTGTTTGCCTACTATGGCTGCACTTACTCTCCTGGATTATGTTTCCTTTTGTACTGACCTAGGTATTGATAATGCTGCATAGACACTGCTTCTGTTCACTCTAGCTATTACATAATTGAACTAGTGCACTTGTAATTATCTATGCTGCAGTGTGTACTGTATCCCCACGTACTCTGTACCCTTGCCTTGGGTTATGTGATGCTTTTGCCTTTATCTTATGCAACTGTTTACATTATGTTCCTATTAGGTGTTATTGACAATGCCTATTTAGCTGCTACTGTCTTCCTGACCCGTGTATTTCCCCCTCCCTTATATGATGAGGACCCTTTGTAAAATAACTTTTAACCCAAAGTTTGAAATTTCCAATTACTCAATAAATAAATAAATAAAAATACAAGTCAGGAAATAAAGGTCAAAGTAACATGGGGGAAGTACAGGCCAGGAGTTTCACCAGTGCAGTGCTACTTTAAGATTACTCTCTGTGTATTACTTTTGTGTAATATACATATAATAGCATAAAACAGATTAGCCTATACCCAAAATAATCACTTTAGTGCAACAAGTCCCATTGCCCTTTTCTGTGCACCTATTACACAACCAAATGTAAGAGTATTTGAAATTCCACTATTGAAGGATGTTTTATTAGATGTATTTTGCTTTTCCTAGTCTAGCAACTTGAAGTGTTGAACCGTATTAAACTGAGCTTGATCAATGTTAATTTCTTCTTAACTACTTGACAGATCTCTCCGCCAAAGTGTGGCTCCACCCCAAAACACTGTGATCTTAGGTCATTCTGCAGCCTCATGCTGTTTTCTACCAGAATATATATGTATATTTTTTTTTGGGGGGGGGGATCAGATAGACTGGGCTACTATTAGACAATACTTTTTTTTTCTTTTTGTTGTTGCCTTTTAATCCTGTCAACACCTGTATTACCAGAGCGTTTGAGGTTTGTTTTTTGTTTCGAGGTTAATACTTTGTTTTTCTCCAAAACATAAGATTGCAGACAGAAAAGCATTCCAAACATACAGTATTTGCAGGTTCATGTAGAGTATAACTGCAACTGTTGAGTCTCAGTCGCTAACATGGTGACAATACAGGCCCCTGCATGTGTGGAAGGTAGGTAGTCTATATATATATATATATATATATATATATATATATATATATATATATATTCCATACATGATTGCCTTTTTCTAATCTTCATTGACAAAAGCATGGTGGCCTACAGTCTATCTTACCCCACCCACATCAAAAATACACCCCATATAGGTACTTTGTCAGGTTCCTGAGTTTTCCACACAGTATGGAAGAATGAATTAATAACCTACACAGCAGGGATGTCTTCCATCAAGGGACTGAGATTACCGTATACCCTTACCATAATCCTAGCCTTTACATAGTAATCTGGAGACCGAAGCTCAAGGGGTTCCTAGTGCTATCTGAGATGGAAACACAGGCCGAGTTGGGCACAGTTGCACTTATTTTGTTTTTTATAGTAGATGATCTTTCTCGCCACCCACAACAGAAATCAGTTCCTCAGTCAGAAATGATGTATTGACGTTATAACCCTTTACACTTAGAATTAATTTGTGACAGACGAACTAATTTGTATTTGGGGTGGTGAGGCAACCTTCAGATTAAACTGTATTGTTTCTTTTTTATGCAAATGTACTGGAAATCTCAGTGAAATAGATTTAGTCCGTTTTTAATGCAGTTTTTAACACCTACAGAATGCCACAAGGTTCCTGATGTGCAATAAACCGTTATACCATACTGTACATCAGAATTATGGTACACCATTTTGTACTTTAGAATTCAAAAGGTACGGCAGCATTTTTATTTATAACTCCAGCATCCAACATTAATTTCTGACTGACGAACTAACGTGAGTTGGAGTGGTTGTGAGGCAACCTTCAGATTCAAATGTATTGTTCTTTTTTTATGCATATGTACTGGAAAATCTCTGTAAAATTGATTTATTCTGTTTAAAAATGCAGGTTTTAACGCCTACAGAATGCCACAAGGTTCGTGGCATGGGATAAGTCTTACCAAATACCATACATTAGAACTACGATACACTGTTTTGTACTCCAGATTTCAAAACTATGGTAGGGCAGCATTTTTGAATGTATGGATTTCCGCACTACAGACCCTAACCAAAACACATTTGCTTCCTATAGAAAAACATAATTATGGAAATATTTTTTCATGGCAAATATTTCTGAACTGTGTTTATGACTTCCTAACAACAGGTCGATTTCCTTACCTAGAACACTGAGTTTAGTGCCGGCTCCGAAAGTTTGTTCCCACCCGGAGCACAGCAATATATCTCTGTCACAGAAATACACGTCTATCCAAACCAAGAGAGCGAGGGGAACTATCTATTTATAGTTCAGACTTTCCAGTTAGTGTTAAATGTTTGCAATAGCAGTGTTTTCTTACCTAAAACTGTTACTTTGGTCCCTGCCCCGAAGTACTGTTCGTACTGTGAGCACAGCGATATTATACTTCAGAAAAACCTCTGCATAAAAGCAACGCTAAGAGAGATCAGATTAGTTCTGCCTTCTGCTTGCAACATGTTGGAGGTTGTTTTGCCACATTTTGTCTCTTTCTAAATCTAAGAATTTCAAATACTGTATGAATTTACCGACTAATCTACTACAATCTCTCTCACACACACACACACACACACACACACACACGTTTTACTGCACAAGTCCCTACATTTATGACTGCGAGATATAATACCCCGAAATCGAAGACATCTAAAAGTATGGGTGTGATAAAGCGTCCCCTGATGGGGAATTTGTGTGTCTAATTCTCTTGTGTGAAAGTCGCTGATGCCGAGCTCTTTTATTGCAAAGAGTGGTTTGTTGTCCTGACCTGTGATGGAGTCTGAGGAAGCATTTCTCGGATCCTCAGCTCTGAAGTGAGAGTCTGTTGCTAAGGCAATACTCCTATGTGTGAAGACAATCCCGTGCCCCCATCCCCTTTCTCCGTCCCGATATCTTGTATAGATAGATAACAGGGAAATATGTTTACTGAAAGGGTGGTGAATGCATGGAATAGCCTGCCCCCGGAGACGGTGGCAGCCCTTACAGTGGCGGGCTTCAAAACATGCTTGTGACAGAAACAATAGAATGATAGAGATGGGAAGAAAAAACTAAAGCCAATGACAAGATAGGGTCACTAGACACTTCGTTAGGCAGCTTAAACGGGAAAACTGTATAGGCCTAGCGGTCCTCAACTGCCGACAGCATCTATGTAACAGGGCAGCGACTAGTAAAGGGGTTATACCTTGCGGTGCTCTTTAATTGCCAAGAATGTTCAGCCTGTTTCCTGCCCCATAGTGGTAGTACTTGGCCCCATAGCCCACTGCTGCAGGTCAACCAACCACCAATGTTAAACTACCGTCTTCTGATATATCAAGAGTATGCCACAGCGATAAGATTATGCAAGTTTTAAATGTTCTTACCTAGGACTGCGAGCCTAGTCCCATCTCCGAAATACTGCACCCCACCTGCTCCGGTACACATTGATCAGTAACCGGTACAAGAACCTTCCGCCACTTGGTACATACTAAATGTAAGGATATTATAGTCTAATTTATGCAAAAATAATGATTAAAGAGCGGTGTGCAGCCATCTGCCTCTGTTCTCACTGATCATGTGTATCTAACCTGTGCCTGACAGTATAAACCTGAGCTGCCTGCAAAAGCTGTCCCCGGATTACCCGCGTACTCCCTGCAGCAGGTTTGATAATCACAACAGGGCCCCCTCCTTATTCCAGCCACTCAGACAGTGGTGTATGTATGTTATGATAGCTGTCATACTGCTTGTTATAATAGACATAGTTCCAAGGTGTGAACATGTATTAATGTCACATCACTTTTTTTAACTCTATTCTTCTGTAATGTTGATGAACTGAAAAAAATGCAATCAAAATTATCTAAAAAAGGCTACTCCCGTTTTATTACTTGTTTATGAATCATATGGATGCTTGCCCTTTTTGTTTTGTTGTCTAAAACCACACGTTTAGCACCTCACATGAAATATTGCTTCTTGTCAAGAAAGTATTAGCTCCCGCAACAACAGACTGCCCCAGTTCCGCAAAAGATGGGGGTCGCTGGAAACAGTTCTGCTACTGGGTTGACCCCTTCCCAGGTCACTGGGGAGAAAAGCCTTCTTCTCCTCTCAGCATTGTCTTGTTACCCCACTTCGAAAAAGGCATGACCCAATAACAATTGTGAGGGGGGGGGGTGCAAACGGGCGTCACACCCTGCTCCTACAGAAGGAAGAATATGGAAGTTTGACATTGTCTGTACTGTATAAACAATTTGTTCACAATTTGTAATTGCCTGTTTATTGTGGTCTTGAGTATTTTTTTCAGCAAAGTATATTTTATTAAAAAATACGTTTCTTATATAGCTTATTTTTTTTCTTTTTACCTTTTGGCATACTCTGCGTATCTTTAAACTCAACACTGGTGCATTAGCCTGTGTTCATATCCTAATTTGGAGCCCTGGTGATTCTTATCAATCCGCCCTGCAGTTCTCAGTGTTTCAAATTCGGCTATGGTCTCACAATTAGAGCTTGCCTTATTCCATTTATTAAATAGTTAGCTTAATTCCTATTTTAAAGCTCCTTAGGTGGCACACTGGATGTGTTTTGGCCTTATAAACAAAAGGTCAGCGGTTTGATCCTAAATTAGGGCATTTGTATATCCTATTGGGCATGGCCGTTCTTGTCTTCAACAAACATCAACTAATTTCCATGTGCATATCTTTTAATTTTGTATGGGTAACCCAAGTGCCCCTCCCCCATCAAATACTTGTCTTACCTCAAACAACGTGGTGTATTCTCTGTATATGCTTGTCTATGTAATACAACTTTGATAACATTCTTTTGAAACATTCCCCCAATTCTGACAGAATTGACCCCCAGCCCATTCACACTGAAAACTGGGCTATTTTATTACCTAAAACAGTCAGTTTAGTTCCTTGGCCAAAGTACTGCCTCTCTCCATCCCTCTCAGCCGCACTTAGTTTAGGAAAAATACACTTTATTCTACTCTTGTTGTTTTGGTCTGTTCTTTTAACTCTATATATAATAGCATTCGGTCGTCTTCTTACCTAAAACTGTGAGCTTAGTCCCTTCTCCGAAGTATTGTACATCAGAGGAGCACAGTATCAAGTTACCAGAACAAAAAAGCAGCTGAGAGGCAACTGTTCTTCTAGTTGCAAAGGGACTTGGCAAGATTTGTTTTCTTCTAAAATGTGTAAGCCGCCTAGTGTCAACACCGAATTAAATTGTGCTAAGAATACTGTTCAGAAAGGTTAACCCCATATATTCACAGCCCCCTTTCCCACGTCTTTCAGAGATGGAGATTATTTCTTTGTCAACATGATCCCCCTTCCTACACACCCTAACTCCAAATCCAGAAAAGGGAAGTTGCCTTTTTAACGCTCTGATATCTTAATGCACCCAACAACCTTGGAATGTGATAGTCCCTGAAACGCTTCATATAGGATTATTGATAGATGGTGGGGTTCTGAAATAGGTCCCCGTCTTGCCCCCCACCCGCCAGTGTTATGGTATCAGACCCCAAGGACTCTTCATAACCACAGCAAAATTCTATTTCTGCCAAGAACATGGGCAGGCAGTTTTCCCTGTAAAACTTATTTGAACATTTGCAGGAGTAGACAAATGACATGTCAAATAGTTAGCTCTATCTAAGCTCTTTAGAGTATAATAATAGGATATGTAATGGGGAGTGCTTTCTTACCTAGTACAGTCAGTCTAGTTCCACCACCGAAGTACTGTACGTTTGCTCCAGAGCACGGAGTTATATGCCATTCACAAAACTGAAGAAAAATAAAAGTTTCCAAAAGGGGCCGGACTTACAGGCAATATGTCTGTCTCGTTCTTTTCTCAAGCCTATTTAAATGTGACCCAGGGCAGAGGGCCAAGCGGATCACTTGTATGAGGGCACAACACCCAAACACATCCCAATCCCCACATTTAGAAATCATTTTTTAACAAAGGAAATACGATTTCCAATTGGATACTCTAACTGCATCTTTTCTGTTTGTTTTTTAACGAGCAAGGGGAAATGGCTTGGACTGTTTGAAGATACATTTCGGTTGACACCCCGCCCCTTCTATTACAATTATGCAATTAGTTTATTATGTGTTTCCCTATGGATGAAAATAGGCCTTTGACCCATAGCTTTATTTTCGTGTTATACATTTCGGTAAACAGTGAAGGGATTCAAAAGAGCATGGGACAACCACATGGAAGTGTTGGGGGCACAGATCCAGGCAGATAGCTGGGCAAATGGGCAGACTTGGTGGGCCTGTTTCACTCCTTTTCTGCCGTCACACTTCTATGAATCTACGAATCTATACAGAATTAATAATCATTAAGGTTTTGTTTCTTACCTAAAACTGTTAGCTTGGTTCCTGCGCCGAATTGCAGCGGAGAGTTATTGGAGCACAGCCCTCTGCCCTTATAGCAAAACACAGCTGTCTATATACAGACGACTTATGGTCACTGTGAAGAAAAGTGAATATTATACATCACCAAACAGTCTCTTACCTAAAACAGTCAGTTTGGTTCCGGGTCCAAAATGTAGCGGAGAGGTGTTTAAACACAATGCTCAGCCCCGTTAGCAAAATATAATGATGGTTACCGCCTGTTGCTGAAAACGTTGTGGAAGTTAAGTATACTGAGAGAGGAGGAATACTAGTTTCAGAGTCCTGTCTTTATCAGAAAATTGGCTTGGCAAAGTTCCCAGGCGTGCAGCTGGAACTGGGGTATTGTGTGTCTACAAGGCTTTGGTCTTTTTATCTCAAAACGTACCATATATCTGTCTCATAATGCTAACAGATATTTCAGTCTGGAGTGGTCTGTGCCCGGGTCTTTCTTGGTGGGTAGGAGGGGGTCAATAACCTTTGGGTGCCCATAAAGACACATAGGTGGACGACATCAACGACATTGGCATGCTCTTCCTTAATATAATAACAAATAAAAGTCTTGTTATGTGTATATAGGTATGGGTACACTAAAGTGTACAAGCACACTTTTGGTTTTCTACATCTAAATGTATTTATACGACTCTTAAATGAGAAAAGTCATACACAGAAAAGCTAATTTGGTGCCTTCACCAACGCAACAGCTATTCGCAAAAAACACCACCATACACCGTTTTGAAAAACGTCTGCAGCTGTGACCACTAATAAATAATAACTGCATTTTGTAATACTATTAGTTGTTTGCTTTCATATAAAAACTCTAGCGTTTTCTTACCTAAAACGGTCAGTTTAGTTCCGCCTCCAAAGTACTGTTCTCTGTTACTACACACTGTTTAAAGCTGAGAGCAAATACCGCTAACATAACCCTTGAAATGGTTGCAGATGTTTCTCTGCAGAATACAATACCCGTACCGCTGCTTGCAGAAAAGTAGGTCAGTAAAGCCGCACACTACTTGTATCTTTCAAGGTGGAAAGGCATGCTCAGGACCTGCAGGTGTTTAGTCTAATTGCTACATAAGGCATATCATTTTATTCATTGACTTCTGTTTCAAATACCTCTTACTGGTTATGGTACATTTCTTCGTGAGATTCACTGACATGAGGTTTCCTTGAGATGCATCACTGGCATCCATTTCTTTCCAGTTTTGCATAGGGAAGACAAGTCTAAATAAATGGTCTTTATGTAACATTACCTCAGTGCATGGAAGACAGAGGCAGGCAATCAAAAGAATAGCAAAAACACAATCTTTAAAAGAAAAAAATACTTCTTTTCTGATAAAGGATGTACAAACGTCTAATTGTAACCCCTACGAAACTGAATTTAGGAGTCTTAGGACATGAGAATAGATCAGGCTCAAATGTACCCCCCCCCCCCATCATGTCTCTCCTATCTGTCCTTCCACCCCTATCCTTCTGCCTTCTTTCTTCCTCCCTCCCGCCCACCGTCCCTCTTTCTCCTCATTGCTTTCTCTCTCTTTCTCTCTCTCCCCTCCACATCTTTGATGTATCCCTGTGCTCCCCTCCCCCCACCACCAGTCCTGTCACTCTCTTTCTTTTACTCTTTCTCCTTCCCCTCCCCTGTCCCATCCTTCTGTCTGTTCCCTCGTGCTCCTTATTCTGGAGAAACCATGATTCCCGGACTGATAAACATAATAGGGTATACCACAGGTTAACTGTCTGACGATGCCACTCATACCTGTGAAACTTTCCCAAAACAAACTTCGATCCTGATAATTTTGTCAATGCCCTTTATGTTTCCTATTCAAGTAGGTGTCCCTTACCTAATACGCTGAGTTTCGTCCCATCTCCGAAGTACAGCTGTGATGCAGAACACGACGACAAAGTGCTGTGTCAAAACTTAAATCAACACTTTCGTTACCACACATTTTTTGTTCAAGAAGCTAGTTTTACCTGCACTTGATAAAAATATTAACATAGACCCACTCCTCCAAGAAGCCCACAAAACCTATGAACATAAATGTCAAATCTACTTGTCTAAGCACCTCCTTGAGGTTTTTCCCATCTATCCTAACCCTTACAGGCCTATGGCATTTCTAAGCCCATGTTGGGTACCGTCTTTTTTTCCTTGAGAAAGAAAATAATTAAAGCATTTAAACAATACTCAAACTTTAGCGGAGCTAGACATTTTTAAAAACAAAGGCAATGGGAAGATGCCTGGAATCTTTTATTGTGAAAAAGTAAGGACAGATTTCTTGCCCACCTTCCTTGCATTGCTACTGTAATGTTACACGCAGTTGTGTCCTTCTAGCCGGACATGAAAGACCACCCTGGCAACATAACACCAGCTCCTGCTAATCCAAAGCTGAAATAACTGATTTTTCTCTTACCCAGCACTGTTAGTTTGGTTCCCTCTCCGAAGTATTGTATGCTACCAGTGTTCACAGCGTTACAACGCCAGAGTAAAACTAGGCACACAAATACATTTCCTAAGACACTCAAAGTGTGTCCCTGTTTTTACTGTGAACCATCATACTACTCAACCTCCTGTCTCATAAATCAGGGACAATGCTTAAAAAATCAGGGACAAAGGAACAACGTCAGGGACACATCCTCAAAATTGATACTATCCACTCAGGAAGCTGGTAGAATAAGGGGCTTAGTCTGAAATGCATTTTCTAAGGAAGAACAAGTCTGTAACTTTAATGTTTGGCGTCATTTTGTGCTTACAATCCCCACTGTTTGATCACAGAAGCACAATTTTTAGGAGGGACAGAGTAATATTCGGAAGCAAAATCAGGGATGTCCCTGAAAATCAGGGACAGTTGAGAGGTATGTAACTATTACATTTCCTCAGCCTGCATTGTCATTGTATCATTTACAAACAACACAATCCATAAGCTGCAACACCTCATTTTCAGTGGGGTTCTGCTTATACCTAACTTTACAGCATGATATGTGATGCGTCACAAGATTCACATTTCTTCCAGGGAATATGGATGTCGGAGCTCGTAGAAGAACCCCCCCACAAACACACACACACACACACACACACACACACACACACACACACAGTCAGAGCCAAACAAGTGTGCATTATGGACGTGGTGTTTGCCCCAAAAGGGTTCCCCGCGATATTGGCGATACTCCACAAGTTGGGTAGAACGTTTCTGCTGCGCTATAGCGGACACAGGACTTCAGTTTTCAGAACGTTAACCAGAAGAACATGCATCCAGCTCTTTCTGTTTGGGATGTACCCTATGAACTTATATGCATAAAAGCCTTACAAAATACTCCTGTACTGCGAAAAGGCTAACATGATTACAATCGAATTCTCAGCTATCCGGTGCATACACCCCCCCCCAACCCCGTGGAAAACAAAGAGAATCAAATTACTGTAGTCATAAATATGTGCCCCCCACTTTTTTTAACGACTTTCTATGTTATCGGCCGTCTTATCATCTTACCTAAAACAGTGAGCTTGGTTCCCGCTCCGAAGTATGCCTCGCTGTATGACCACAGCCCTACAGCCCTGTCATCAAATATTCGGAAACTGAAGCGCCCCAGTTTGAAAAACCCTGCACGGATCCCTTGTGGATTTCTTTTAAAACACAACAGATTCTCCACATTTAACTATGTGTCCCAACAATGAACACACGAAATGGCTTCTATACCGTGAAAAACATGGGTCATAGCTTACCTAGAACTGTGAGTCGGGTACCTGGTCCGAAGTAATACTGAGTGTTTACACAGTGTTAGGCTGCTGTGACAAATTCAGTGGGCTTACAAACCTGTTTATCATCTGGCTATCGCTACCACCTTTAAAAATGGCCCTTACCTAAAACAGTCAGCTTGGTCCCTCCACCGAAGTAAGCCTGATAGTTTGCACGGTGTTGCACTCCCATAGCAAGAAATAAATGGTAAATAAAGTAACGAAAAACCAACCTTCATGGGGTATTTTGTGTGTGCCTGTGGGTCTGCCTTGTATATTTTCGCAAGGGCATCTGGATTTACTTGTCTCTCTTACATTTTCCCATTATCAACCTGACACCTAAAACACTTATTTTAAGGGGATATCAAACATTTAATGGGGAAAAACGCAGTTTGCCTGTATAGTTGTACTCTTATAAGGTCCGGAGTATTTTTTCAGGTGGTACTAGGAGTAAATCCACCGAGAAAGCCACAATATTTGGTACAGAACGGGAATAAGTATGACAGGGGACTGGGACATGTTGTCAAATACCATGCATCATGTTTACACAGTATTGGTTACGTGGGTATAAGATTTATATTATAGATATTAGCAGGCCTACACCATTTGCTCCAGAAACTGATTGGAACTATTAATTTCTCCAGTAGAAGTGAGTTACTGTATCCACCCGACCCATCCACACCACCAACACTGGTCATTTCACTTTTGAATTACTTCTTTTTTGTACATGCCTAGGCGCAGCAGAACAGGAGACTTGAATGATTTTGTAAACATAAAATGTAATGCCCCCAAATGAAAAAATGGTAACAGGAGCTTACTGTTTTTACAAGAGGTTTGTGAATATTATGATTTTTAGCATACATACCCCAACACACACACGCACACACACTCACTTAATGGAATTCTAACTCTTCCCACTTACCTAGAACTGTCAGTTTGGTGCCTTCCCCAAAGTAAACTTGATAGCCACCTGCACAGTGCTTTCCCTTTGGATAAAAAGTGCCAGATCAAGCCCCCTCTTCCAAAATCAGAAAACTATCTTATTTTGTTGATCTTAAAGAGGACGGGGAATGAGTTCTAACATGAGCTGTTTATGATGTTACCACTCACAGAAATAATAACCATAAGCCTGAATAATCCACAGGTAACTGTACCTGAATAAAAACAATGTGAAACACAGTATTTTGCATTGTTTTGATTTTATGGGCAGCATTCTGTCACATTTCTATTTAGGGAACCTGTAATCTGGAGTTTTAACTATGTCACAGTTTGAGCAAAGAACTCTAAGCATGGTTCTGATAGGACAATAGCTCACATTTAGCATTCTGCACTCAAACCCTGACATTGTAAACACTCCAAATTACAGGTTCCATGAACAGAACAGAATGTTGTCCATAAAAAGAAAACAATTGAAAACACAGTCAGTGTTTATTAAGGTACAGTTAAATATGGCTCACTGTGAGGCAAGTTTATCACTTCTCTTCCTAGGATAATTAAAAACTGCTGCTATTTAGCGCGCATTTTCTGTCCCCTTTAATATTATATTGACCCAAAGAAATCGCACTAGTTTCCATTGGAGTTGAATTTTAAGCAGTTATATTTTTCCTCACAATACTCCCTATGACATTAATAAGGTGCATTACTTCTTACCTAAAACCGTAAGTTTCGTCCCTCCACCAAAATGTGCTGGGTTGTTGGCACATTGGTACATACCTGAACCAAAAGAACCAGGAGGCACTTCAGATGCTCACCAGATCTTTTGGGTCTGCCTTATTTACCCACCAAGAAACTACTTAATTTATTGCTGCGTTCGATTATTTTTTAACGCACCCAGGCATATACTTGGTCATATCCTTTTTAAAATCAGTCCAGTGTTACCAAGAGAGAAAAAAAACAGATTCTGTTGGAAAACTCACCCAGAACTGTTAGCCTGGTGCCATCGCCGAAGAAATAGTTGTAACCAGCCACACCAACAACTTATTGCACAAAAATGGGAGAAAAGGTTTAACAAACTAGATTGCTGCTGACTGAAAAGAGGCACAGGGAGGGGGTGATCGCACAGAGATTTGGAAACTATATTTCACCAAAATAAAACAAATCTTTTTTTCCAAGCATAGGCGGTGTAAGTGAAGTTTTCAGAGGGGGTTACCACCTACCTAAAACAGTCAGTCGTGTCCCTGGCCCGAAGACAGCTTCACTGCCGATGTCACAGTGTTACCTTTTCTAGCAAGAATCCCCTCTGTCAATGGCTTACCGACTCCGCCACACATTTTTTGTGTCTTTAAAAAGTTTAAATGAGTGAATCTCCTCTGGCAGAAACACGACATCGAGGATTGCAACTGTAAAGGCGACCGTTTATCCTTTAACAAAGACAATTACATTTCAAAGATTTATCTGATATATATTTCTTTTTCTTTTTGAGAAGCGCTCCCTTTGCGTTGCATTTATAAGTTAGTCTTCCAGCTACACTGCTGCGGCAGTGTCAGTAAGAGCGTTTTTTTTTTCACGCAGGGAGTGCTTGTTAGAGACACTTCTCTGTGTACAGAGAGTCGGAGGTTTTTGTACAGCTTCTGCATTGAGTTGTATCACCGTGGCCCCCTGTCCCCACGGCGTTAGACTCTCATACAAAAACCAATCGGCTCACAGAGAGTCGCTCCCTCCCCCTACCCCACCTGACATCAGCTCCGGGCTCAGCACAGCCCATGCAACACTTGTCTCTGTATAACCAAAACCTTCAGGTGACTTAAACACAGCAGCATCCTCCAGGAAACGAGATATATAGGTAGAGTATAAACTCCCCTCCCCTTTGATGGGTAACTGTTGAGGAAACCACGATAACTGCAAGCTATTTTGAAGAGCAACTGTGCACTTCATAGATGCATAGATACGTAAGCACATGTGTTCACCTTAGAGAAAGACTAATTCTCCAGCCTGTCTGCCAGGTTCAAAATGCACTATTTTATCAACATAAGGTTTCAGTTACGTCACATATTTTCCATTTCAGCAGTGTTTTCAGGATTTGCAACTTCTATCAAAAAGCAGGAATAGAAAGAGCTTAACTGCCTCAACTGACTTCACTGTACTCTTGTTTATGACACCACTGTGCTCACCATGACATTAGACTCTAATATTAAACAAAACAAACAAACAAAAAAAAAACATTTTGAGGTCAGTTGGGAACAGACAAGTGCGTTTTAAAAGTCACTGCAATAAGCAAAAGACGCTAGTGAAAATAAAACCCATAACACAAGCCTTTTATCATCTGAAATACCTAGTGCACCAAAATGGACTTTTACACAAAGCCAAACATAACTACTATAACTCGTAGTTTTAATCCTTTTATCGGATCTATTATGACCAATGACACAAACTAGTGGATGAGATATTTTTGAAAGGGGGATAAAGGATGTGGAGGAAGGCACTTTTCAAATACAATGAGGCCACAACTTATTGGGGGGGGGGGGTAGTCAAAATATTTAAAAGTGTTCATTAGTCCCTTTTCTAAACTTTAACACAGGTTTCATTGCAGCCCTGTTCAGTAAAACAGGATGTTGTATAAAACAATTGAGCCTGTCTCATGTGGCATCCAAATATATTTGGTCAGGCAGGGCGAGTTTTAAGCAATAAATCACAGCAGGGTGTGGGTGATGCTGGGTTTACCCACGCCTGGGGTTGTTTGGTCAGGAGGCCTCTGGCCAGTGAGCAAACTATGCCTGGCATTGGTACACCCCTGCATCACCCACTCCCTGGAGTGGATTATTGCGATTATATAATGGCCCTCTAGGTTTTGTGACAAAAAAAAGAAACATTTTTTTTTTCTTGGTTTTATTCCTGAGCCAAGCAAAATAGTTCTGTGTTGCTATGGTAACATGGTGAATGGAGTAGCAGAGTAGAGGCGGTCGATGCTGGGTTATGGATTGGGGATCGCTTGGAAAATATATTTTTTTGTTTAAGTAGGGAAAATGGAGTGTGATCACTTGAGACTGCCCATTGTTCTCTCTTTCCTATGGGCTCATAGCAGTGTCTGTGGAGTGAACTGTGAGTGCCGGGACTGAAAAAAAAAATGTTTTCACTTTCAGAGGTGCTCTGAGACTGGCAAGTGACTATCACTGCTGCCAGCGGTAAAGGGCTGCCATTGGAGACTGTGTGCTTCTGGGTTCATCCCTTCAGGAAGGACACCATAACTGTGTCCCTTAGGGGGATTTCTTTTCCACTTTTTTTTTTTCATTTTTGTTTGTTAATCTAAATTAAAAAGATTCCCACAGTGGCAGCGGGACTGCAGGTGCACAACAGACTGGGAATGAAGCGGGAGTGGAGTGACAGACCAGGGCAATGTTTCAGCTGAGCTTGGGTAAAAAAAAAAAAAGCATGCTATGATCCTGAGGGTTCTGAGTGGCAATGGCTGCATGTTCCAATTCACCAGTGAAGGCTGCTAGGTGAGAGGGCTAAGTGTGGAGCAGCCATGAATTACCAACACCACAGGTTAGCACCCACTTAGCAGTTCTTCAACATGGTGGTTTCAGGCCACTAGCATTCAGTGTTGGATTGATTTTAGAAAGACTGTCACCTGTTTAGGTTGGTAATGTTAGAATTTACAATGCCCTAAATGTGCCAGTAAGCCAATCAGAGTTTCTGCTTCTTGAAGCCATTGTGTAATATTTGTTAGACCCCTATCTAAGGCTCTAAATGTGGTACAGAATCACAACACACACAATGCAGATCATACAACCAGAGAAAATAAAACTGTAAAAATACATAACAAGAAATTTGGCACTAGTCAACATCCCCAACAGCTTAAAACAAACAATTAATACAGAAGGCAATATGACACAGTGGTTTCAGGCTCTCAGCTGCAAACCTGGAGACCTGGGCTTGAATCCCACAGCCCCCCACTTGCATACTATGTGACCCTGAGCAAGTCACTTAACTTCCTTGTGCTTGCAGGTCACACCTGGATCAAGCTTCAGCTTAGTGTGCCTCTCCTGGATAAACAATTCCCCCTTTCCTTTTATAGAGATCATGTTATTTAATAACCATCCGTTTGTTGTAACGTTTTATTTATTAGAAAATAATCTAATTAAAAACAGAGCTAAACAGTAATTTTTACAGATGTAATGGGTAAGGCGGGGTACAATAACATACTAACATACTAATTGCCAGCAGATTAGGCCTTATGGTCTATCGAGTCTGCTCAAACCTCAGATCCCATGTTGGGAACCAGGGCCCTTCGCCCCTTGTGTACCAGAAACCCCTGTCATCACTGCCCACCCCTCTGGACCAGGTCCTCATCTGATACATCCCCTTTCTATATCTGTCCCACCCTCTTTTGAAGCCCTCCACTGTGGATATATGAACCAGCTTTCCAGGCAGTATGTTCCAAGGATCCACCACCCTCTCAGTGAAAAGCCTCCTCCTCTTCCCCCCCCTCATCCTTCCACCTTCCAATTTCAAACCATGTCCTCTGGTGATATCTCCCTCCTTTAGTTTAAATATTTCCTCCATGTTTACCTGATTTATTCCATAGGATGAAACAACAAGAAAAAATGAATTATTAACAATATGTACAATACATCAAAAGAGTAGGTAAAAAAACACAACCTATTAACCTTACCTGCAAATGAGTTATAGTGTATAGTGACCCCTTGTTGCATACAGAAATCCATCAGTCAAAATGTTGTACCACAGTTCAATGTTCATTTATTTATTTCGTTTTTGTTTACCGGGTAAGTACACTAGACAAGTTTTATGCCTATTTTCAGGAACGACCCGGGAGAGTACAAAAGGGTACAACAGGTACATTGATACAGTAATTGGTTCAGACGAATACATTCAGGTACAAAAACAGGAGAAAAGACAATTTTTACAGTCTTTACATTTACTTGGAAGGTACACCCAGATACAGTGCTGGGGCAAGGTATAAATTAGAGATAAATTCAATGACCAATAGGGCTGGTGAGGATTATGAGCATAGTAACATCATAGCGTCAGTCAAGCAAGGGAGGGGGGATTTGGATGAGGACATAGCGCAAGAGTGGTGACGCCAGAGCAGGAGAGAAGAAGCCGGCACCAGTGGACACCGGGAGGCTAAGGAGGCTTAGGACATTCACAGCGAGAAGTCATCTTAAGATAATCCCACAGGGAGGTCCGGAAACTCTTGTGAGAGGAGGCAGTACGGACTCTTTCAGGAAAGGAGTTCCAGAGCCTGGGGAACAAGGTAATACCATACTATGGTACAACAACATCTTGGCTGGTTTTGAGCACACAGGAGCCAGCAGTTTAACTAAAGGAAAACCCACCCCAACCACACCTCAGAACTGGAACAGCAGGTTTTCTGACAAGAGGGCAGCAGCCTTTTTTTCAGAAAGTGGCAGAGGGGTGCATTAAATTGAAAATCATTTCAAGTTTTTTATTTTATTTTATTGTTTTTGTTGCAGAACTTGTGGGGTCATGATACACTATAAAAATACTGGCTGGGAAAATTGTGCCCACCCAGCTTGAGCTACCACCTGGGGGTTCTGATTCTGTGTGACCTCTCCAGCTTTGCTCTGGAGCAAGATCTAATAGAATCAGAACCCCTCATGGCAGCACAGGCTGGTTGGACACAGTTGCCCAGCCAGTATTCTCTATATGACATTTGCTTAAGGGTGCGTCCTATCTATTATACCTACATACATATACCAAAGAATACAGGACATAAATCTAACATTTTCAAGCAGCAGGAGCAGCAAGTATTTATTTTTTTTATTGAATTTTGTTGACAAGTAAGTCCACTGGGGCTGCAGAAGTCCCTTTTCAGTGGTGACCTGGGCTTAATTACAGAAAAGGCAGAAAGACAAGGGACATACAATATCAGTTGCTATACAGAGAACCGTGGTACGCAGAGAACCATGACTGGGTATCAGCATACCAGGGTACACAATCTACAGGAGGGACAGGGAGGTAAAAGAGGAAGAGTAGCTGTCTATATAAGGAAAAGGATCAAAGCAACTGCACTAATGGGTAAACAGGGAGGAGAGGAAGCACTGTGGGTCACCTTGGAAACAGGAAATCGTACCACAATCTGCACAGGGGTTGTATACAGACCTCCATCTCTGGCGGAGGACATGGACAAGGAAATGATAGGAGGCATCCTTAGAATAACAGAAGAAGGGGATATATTTATTTATTTATTTTAGTCTTGGATTAATACCTTTGAGCTAAAAGCTATTTACATAGGTTCCATGTCAGAGGGGGGACCTAAAAATGTCACATGTTAACTGGAGCACATTTGCTGCAGCCACATCCAAAAGCAGAGTCATTCTCAATGCCCTACAGGGGGCATGCATCAGGCAGCTAGTGTTGGAACCCACTCAGGAGGGAGCAGTCTTAGACCTGTTACTCTCAAATGAGAACAGTGAGGTGATCTCAGATTTAGAAGTTGATAGTCAACTGGGAACAAGCAACCACCAGACAGGGTGGTTCACAATAAACACAGCCATAGAGTCAAGCCATACAAAAGCAAGGGTACTGAACTTTCAGAGGGTTGATTTTGGCAGAATGAGAGAGTGCCTAAGGAATGCACTAGCAAAAGGAAAGGAAGGAGGGGTGAGGAACAATAGGAAAAGATCAAAACTGCCACCACAGAGGCAACAAGCTTTTGTGCGAAATAAACAAAACAAAATGAAGGAAAAAACCCACTATGGTTCTCAAAAGAGGTGGCAGGGAAGGTTAGGGAGAAAAAAATAGCATTCTGAAAGTACAGGGAATCATAGAAGAAGCAGGGCAGAACACTCTATCAGTTAAAGCAGAAGGAAGCAGGGAAGGCAGTCAGAATAGCAAAGGCCCAAAATGAGGAAAGGATAGACAACTCAGTTAAGAAGGGGGATAAAACCTTATAGTGTATAGTGTGTAGTGATTGTGTATGGAAATCCATCTCTTTCAAAATGTTGTTGTACTACAGTTCAAAGGTCATGGAACGTGATAATACCACACTGTAGTACAACAACATTTTGAAAGCCTCTAGAGGTCCTCGGGCTGCTCTGTGAGCTAATTGTATTGTTGAACTACACCTGCTGCACGTTACCGACTGAGTAAACCTAAAGCAATAAGCAGTATAGTGGCGGCGGTCTTTTCAAGCGTTAATGACAACAAGTGTAAACAAACACCACCAAGTTCTCTGGCTTCAAATGTATTTTCTGCAGTTCAGAAGTGAGTAGTTTAATGTAAAAAAATGTTTAAGTGCTTAACGTAATACTAGTAACTACTCGTCTCGCTTAAGACATCCAGCCACCATGTTTTTTCCTGAAACCTCCCTATACCTCGCCCATATGCCGACTGCAGCCAATAGCAGCCCATCATTAGACGCTCTGTTCTCTAACAACCATGCTAAGGCTCTGGTAACCACACATTTTAAACAAGCTGCCCAGTTTTTTTCTCCTCAAAAGAAAAACTTTTCTTATAGTGATGCTATACATATATAAAAATACTGGATGGGCAACTCTATGCCAACAGTGTGTTATTATACCTCGGGTTTTTCTGATTCCATGGGACCTCTCGAGCTTTGCTCTCGAGGTCACCAGGAATCAGAAACCCCTCTGTGGCACAACACACTGGTTGTGCATAGTTGCCCATCCAATATTCTCTATTTATAGGTACATAAGTGAGTGAAGAAAGATCAAGGGAGGAATAGTGAGGTTTAATTAAGGGGAGGGGTGGGCAGAGGGTGACAGTGAAAAGGCAGAGATACTGAATGATTACTTTTGTTCAGTATTCACAAAAGAAGAGGATGGGGACCTGCCTAAACCTAACAATAGAAGCATTCTGGATGGAGGGTAGATACCAGTCCACTCACAGATGAAAGGGTCCCAAAAGAACTCCTAAAACTCAAGATGGACAAGGCAATGGGGCATGATGGGATTCATCCCATAATTTTAAAACAACTAGGGGAGAACTAGTGACACCACTGACTATCCTTTTAAACAAATCATGGTAGAATGGTGTGGTACCTGAGGACTGGGGGAAGGCAGATGTGATTCCCCTTCACAAAAGTGGGAGCAAGGCAGAGGCAGGAAACTACAGACCTGTTAGTTTTACCTCAGTGGTAGGGAAAATGATGGAATCACTTCTGAAGTAAATATTTGTTGAGTACCTAGAGGCCAGAGGTGCACAGGATCCAAGACAGCATGGATTGACAGCAGGAAGTTCATGCCATATGAATCTAATAGATTTCTTTGACTGGGTGACCAACCAAAGTAGTAGACCAGGGAGGGGCTGTGGACATGGCCTACCTAGACTTTAGCAAGGCATTTGACACAGTCCCACACAAAAGATTAATGAACAAATTAGCTAGCCTGGGAGTGGGTCCCAATGTGGTAGCCTGGGTAAAACATTGGCTGGACAACAGGATGCAGAGGGTAATAGTAAATGGACTCCACTCCAAAGAAAGGAGGGTTACTAGTGGGATAGCTCAGGGTTTAGTACTGGGGCTGGTTCTCTTTAATGCCTTTATAAGTGACATTGCTGTGGGACTGGAAGGAAAAATATGCTTCTTTGCAGGTGACACAGAGATCTGCAGCAGGGTTGATACATGGGGGGGGGTGGAAAGGAAGATAAGGGACTTGGCAAGATTGGTGGAATGGTCAAAAGAATGGCAGCTTAGATTCAATGCAAAGAAGTGCAAAGTAATGCACCTGGGAAACAAAAACCCAGGGGAAGAGTACACAATGTGGAGGGGGGCATTAACAACAACAAAAATAGAAAGGGACCTGGAGGTAGTCATATCAGGTGACCTAAAAGTAAGCAGGCAATGTGAAAAGGCAGTAAGGAGGGCTGGGGGATACTGGGATGCATAGTGAGAGGTATCACCAGTAGAAACCAGGAAGTTGTCTTCACTCTATATAGACAGTTGGGAGACCCCATCTGGAGTTCTGCATGCAGTTCTGGAGACTCCACCTCCACAAGGACATAGACAGGATCAAGGCTGTCCAGAGGAGGGCAATTAAAATGGTGCAGGATCTGCACCAGAAACCATATGAAGAGAGAGACTAAAGAAGCTTAGTATGTATACCCTCAAGGAAAGGGGAGGGGGGGGGCGTGATAGAAACTTTCAAGTACCTCAAGGGAATCAACAAAGTCCAAGAGGGTAGCATCTTTCCGAAAAAGAGATGTGCAAGAACAAGGGGGCACAATTTGAAGATAGAGGGGGAAGGCTCAGGGGCACCTTGAGGATGTATTTTTTTCACAGAAAGGGTGGTAGACACATGGAATGACCTTCCTGAGGAGGTTGTGGGATCAAAAACAGTGGGTGAATTTAAGAATACATGGGACAGACATAAAGTAATTCTAGTGGGGGGTAGGAGGAAGTAGGCTGTTGGTTAACTAGGATCTGCAGCTTATCCAATAGGTAGGGAAATGGGCAGACTGGGTGGGCCAAGTGATTTTTATCAGCTGTCAAGGTCTAGGATTCTATGGTAAGTTACAGAAGGTACAGTAACACGTATGAATGAGCTCACACAATGAAAGTAAATAAATCTACATATATCAGCTTCACATAGTGACACAATATGCAAGCATTAAACATAGTAAGGCAGAATTGTATTCTGACAGAATGACTAGACTAAAACAATAATCCTAGAAAAAAAAAAGGCAGTGGGTGCCAGGGCCAGAGCATAGGGTGGTACACCCACTGTTTTTTTCTTTTGACTAGGATTACTATTTTCGCCTAGCCACAATCATCCTACAGTTTCAGCAATCATTTATTTCTGACATCATCAGGTTCCTTATCATTGTATTTTTGTTTCCCTATATATTGTAAAACTGTATTCATTAGTGATGTTACAGATAGTGACTCAAGTCATGATAAACTGCACTAAAATTAAACTACACCAATCTGTGTGGAAGATAGATCCCCACTCAACACTCACCATGTTTACATGCAGGTAGATATCTGATTCAGACTGGATTATTGAATAATCTGATAACTGAATCAGATTTTTCAGATCCATATAAACAGGAACATTCTTATTATAATTAGATTAGTTAAACTTTTAGAAATCTAATTCAAATACCTGGAGTTTTCTTGTTTGCATATGCGTGGTTGCATGAAATGTCTCTTTGTCCGAAGTGCAGAAATCAGCATTCTGATGGAGCGTAATAATTATCAAAATAATAAGACCTTTCAAACAGTATTACTTTTATCAGTAATATTATCTTCTAAGTTTTTTTTTTAAATTAGTACTTTATCGTTTTTTCCCTCTTTTTTCCCTTATTCCTGGGACTGCAGCACATGGGTGTTGTGCATGCATGGAGATGCACGCATGCACCGTGATGCCAGATCAGCCCCTTCCGCCCCTCCTCATGGCTAGTACTGGAGCTCCCTCCAGTCAGTGCCACCATCCATCCTCTACCTGGTGGTGACCAATGACTGGGGAGTCCCAAGTCCCTCCCAGGAGGAGAGAGCTGCCTTGCAACAGCTCAATCTCGCTCCTTGCTCCGACCCCCGACAGTCCGGGTTCATTCCTGAACCCGAGTCACTGGCATCTTCTCAGGTTTTTACAGGCAAAGCCTTCAAATACAAAACAATTTAGGTTGTTGGGGTGATAAAATATTTGTTAGGTGATTACATGTACAAGATGGAAGTGTATGTAGATGAAACTTTTCACCTTATTGGGTAAATTGCCTGAAAGAAGACGTTTCAAAAAATGTTTTTAAAATAAAAAAAAAATCCTGGTGTCTGATTAGTCCTGAGCCAGTCACATGACAGTGATGGTTTTTGGACCATTGACTAGTTTCAAACTAAAACTGGCCAATAGTTCGCTAGACTGGACAATAGTCTTTCACACTGTTGCCCACTAAATCTGACATCATACAATGGCCAAGTCAATACAGCGAACATGCTGCTTTCTGATTAGGCGACTGGCACCTTTCCACTGTTGTAAATCCTGCAGTGTACCAACACAAAAAGGTGTCAGCCACCAGTCTTTTGCATCAAAATTATCCCTAAAATGACTCTGACCATCACCAGCCCAAGACTGGCAAAGACGGCAATGGAAAGCAAGCTGTCTCGCCACATGGCATCTCCGCTAAACAGCGGCGATCAGCCAGACGAAACCAAAACCCATATCAAGAAAAATTGCACCCCCGAGTTATTTTTCTAGCTAGTTTCCCCATATCCACTTCCTCACAGTTCATCTTTTTTTCAATTTTCTGTTTCACTCTGTTTCTTTCCGATGTCCACCCAAATCATCACAGCTGGAAAACTTACTGAACGCTGTTACACACTAAATAAATCTCTTACTGTCTGCATTTTAAAAAAATCAGTTAGTCAGAATTATAAAAATATATATATATATCTCTTCAACTGTGACAGCACCTAGAAATAGACTGTTAGGTACGTCAGCCATCCGTTCCGACTAAGCCCACGTGCTGAACTACGCTCTTCACTACACATTGCAGCCCAAAGTCTCACATCATCAGAGAGAAAAAAAAAATCAGAATCCTCAAAGCTGTTAGCACTTTTACTCACTACTGCCCCTTACTGAAGTAAAACAAGCAAAATCAATCTCTGGATTCATTGCTAGCTGTCATTTACAAGCTAGGTCTGAGTTGATATTGCCTCTCAATCTATTGTATTTTGACTAACAACGGGGAATAATTTTTTTTCTAGCAGAACAATAAATAAAATTAATAATTTAAAATGACAAAAAATTGTGCTTTTCTCTTTTTTTTTTCAAAACCTGAAGGGGGCATTTTATAATCACAATATACCACTCCAGGGTGTGGGTATATGGCAGGATTTACCACTTCTGGTGTGGTTTACTCACTCGTCCTGCAGCCTCATAACCAAACCACACCAGGTGTGGTAAATCCTGGAATATACCCATACCCTGTCATGTTACGTTGCTTAAATCACCCCTCACCATGCTTCATTCAGTTTTTCTCATAAGTACAAAAAATTGTGTCAGTTCCTTGCGGTGCGGCACCTGCCATGTACCCACTTCTACTAGTATTACTATCCCCTACAACACACTTCCTATTGAATATTTTTACCTGGTAGTCCAGTGGTACAACCAATTAAAATAATTGCCCCCCCTCACCTTTTGCTTTTACTGTAACGATGGTCCTAACTTGTTATGCTTTGCTCCCAACCTCTATTGCATGGTCATTGTGGCAGAGAGACATGGCGATGGAATGGTTCAAAGAGAAGGCACAGCACCAGGACTTACTGGTTCAGGCTCTGTGCTTGACAGCTTCACAGATTGGGATATCAGCTCAGCTCTAGAAGCAGAAATCGGACATGCTGGCAGAATAAAAAGTCTCTGTTTGTTTTCATGCTCCCCAGCCCCATTTGGATACTTTATAGGGGCCGGGGCAACAAACAAGTTACATTATCAGTGCAACTGGTCACAGATAAATATAAAAAAAATGCAATTTGTTTTCCATGATTCCCAGCCCACTTTGTCCACTTTGCAGGGAATGGGAGACCAATTACATTAGGATATCCGTGCAACTCCAGCAACAGAGAATTAAAGAAAAAGAGGCCTACTTTACAGTCACACTGCTCAGCTCCATTTGGCCACTTCATAGGGTCTGGGAAAGCAAAGAGTTTACTTCCATTGCATGTCTGGCTGAAAGTAGGCATGCAGCTCAGATGATTTTAAAAGAAACCAGCAGCAATTTAGATTTGTGCTCACTGGTCCCACATAGCCAGCTTGGTGGGAGCCAGGTGAGCAAAGCAATCAGCACTGTGTGAGCAAAAATCATTCAGGACTACCCAGAAGTACTGCACTGCTGGACACAGATACAGAAAGTAAGGCTGCACCAGGATTTTTTTCTTTAGTTTACACCAAGCCAAATGTAAGAGGTAGCTGCAAGGTGTTGGCCACAACAGAAAGGCTGTTGTCTGTCCAGGTGACACCAGTTAGTGGGGCACTGCACCATTCCAAGGGAAACACAGGTTAGTATACTGAACTGGACTCTCCTTTCCTGAGTGGGCCAGTGGGATGTAGGACACAATGCAGAGGCATCCTGTCCTGATCCCAGGGAGATGATGATACATGCTCCAATGCACAGGTTTGTATCCTGAGCCGACTTCTCTGTCATGGGAGAGCGCAGTGTGGGCACAAAACATCATGTTCTGATCCAGCAGGGAAGTGTGATGTGTGCTCTCCTGCACCACCCCATGAGAAACATAAGCTTATAGCCTGAACCCAAATTCTTTGCTCTGAGTCAAACTGTTATAGGTTACAATACAGAGATATCAAGTTCTGATCCCAAGGGAGGATTATGTGTGCTCCACTACACAACCCCATGAGAAACATGGGTTTGTATCCTGCACCTGACTTCCCTGTCCTTGACCAGTGGAGTGTGGGGTGCAGTGTGGAAGCATTATGTCCTGATCCACAAGGAGGGTGATGCATGTTGCACTGACCCCTCCCATGGGAGACACAGGTTGATATCTTGAGCCCGACTCCCCTGTCCTGGGCCAATGGGTGTGGGACACAATGTGCAAGCATCACTTCCTGATCCAGGGGGTGGGCATGATGTGTACTCTGATGCTTGAATGGAGTGCATCTTTTGGTGGGAAGCAGTGAAGTCCTTGATGCCATGGGTGACCATAAGATATTAGCCACCATCCACCAGTTAGAGTGCTTGGCCAAGGGGCATAGTCTTCGGTCAGGGAGCTGGGAGAGTAAAGAGTCTGAAAACCATCACCCCTGTGAGTATGACAGTACCGGTATCCACCCCCACTGATGCCACAGAACCACCACCTTTATTATTGTGGTTCCTCCTCTGTGGCTAATAGAATGAGGATTGTATGTCAGGGCCTTACTACTGGGGGGGGTTGAAAATTATTAAAATTTGTGTAGCACCAGGTAGTGCATTTGAGCACAAAGGGGTGCCTCTAAGAGAGCCAGGGACATGATTTTAAAAGGCACCGTTCGATCGACACATGGTGCGGTGAACCGCTGGCTGTTCCAAACCAGGGTGGGACAGGGACCGTGCACCTGATTTTACAAAAAGTGGTGTCCAAGTGCCAAAATCCCCAGGTTTGCCACAAGCTGAGAGCTGCATTGAAAAACCAGTGCACACAGGACTGACTTGCAGCAACAGGTGCCAGTCTCCTTGGTGGCTGATGGGTCATCCTGGGCATACCCTGGTTCATGGGGGGGTTGACAGGAGGCCTGATTAGGTGGGAGGTAAAACATGACCACCACCTGCAGTACAGGTGTGTGGGGGTGTAGATTCAGCAGCACTACTATGGGGACAAGGGATCCCAGGCTCATACCTGTCATGGCCACCAACCTCTCCAACAGTGGTCTGGCAGGTGTCAGGGGCTCTGAGGACACCTTCTTGGGGGGGCTCAGGATCATCCCCCAACCCTGTGATGTCTCTAGGAGTGGCACACAGTGGGTTAGGCCAGATACAGGCTCCATACACCCATAGAGAGGCTTGCAAAATCCCACTTTAGAGGATATTGTTGCACTGCCCCAGTGCAAGCCCCCTTCTGCTATGGTGCACTAGTGCAGTCATTGCAAGGATGGTGCAAGGCCAGTTGGCACAGACAGTCTTCCCAGTTGTGCAGGGTGCCTTATAAAATCAGGACTGGCACAAGGTG
Organism: Neoceratodus forsteri; assembly: GCA_016271365.2. Lineage (NCBI taxonomy): Eukaryota > Metazoa > Chordata > Ceratodontiformes > Ceratodontidae > Neoceratodus > Neoceratodus forsteri. Next base: position 708,893,827 of record CM028138.1, on the reverse strand, counting down.
TGGCTCAAGGAGCCCTTTGCACCATGTCTCTTTGACACAAACCCCTTGTGCCAGTCCTGATCATGTTAAAATTGGGCCCCAGATTTCCAGCTGCTTGGGTGGCATAACTGGTACAGCAGCGGCATGGAATGCAGAGGGACTTGGGTTCAAATTCCAGCTATGGCCTTTAATTTGTTCTCACTTCTGTCTGTAAGTAACATACAATATATGCACATTGTATCATTCTGAAATAAATGCCTCAGTAACCCAGTACATAAGGAAGCAAACCCTTGTGACCTCTTCCAGTCTCTGGAGTCCTCATTCTATATCTGAATGTTTGTGGCCATCCACCAAGAAGTGGGACCACTGTGGGGCAGATAACTGGTTGTTAGGTATTCATGTAAGATAGCCCCCACACTCAAGAATCTACCTCACATCCCAATATTTGACCAGAGCCATGACATACCCCATATACTGCCCACAACCACTATCATTCTTCAGTGTTTGCTCTACAAATTTTCTTAACCCACTTTCCAGCTTACAGCTATTACACCCCAGAAACTATGCAATCAACCACACCCCAGTAGCTGACTCTGTACTACTCTTCAGTGAAATGAGAATTTGTTCTGGAATGGATGATGAGTATGAGGTGGTTATGGAGCAAACACTGAGGTGTGGTGGTAGTTGTGGGAAGATACAGATATATAGGGTGGTTTACACAGATAATAGTATGTGGTGCAGTTGTATGGCAGATACAAGGATGAAGAGTGGTTTCCAGTCAAGTGCCATGATGTTAGGGATATAAGGCTGAGCCATAGTTGCTGGGCAGATACCACAGTGTGGGGATAGTTATGGGGCAGAAAGAGTGGTAAGGGATAGTTACAGGGCATATATTCATATATTCAGGTGTGGGGTAGTTGTACAGCAGAATGCTGGGTTAGCGTGTTGGGTATTCAAGCCTGAGATCACACTGGAAATGAAAAACTGCACACCATAAGGCAAGGCTTATTGAACTAAGACATATAATGCATTAGCACTGGCAGCCCAGCTTTCAAGGTACAAGAAATGATCAGTTAACTTCCCCTGGGAGGATGAATAAGACAGGCATGGAGGCTTCAGCACTTCATTTCAGGAATTGTAGTTCCTCCCAGGGGAAGGTAACTAATCATTACTTGTACCTTGAAAGCTAGTCCCAAGGTAGGACCCCCATTGAAAATGAGATGGTACAGATGTACCAATGTGATGGAAAAGCTACCTGGCAGCTAATGCTTTGAGTTCTTCTGATCTGCTCTTTTAGATATATTAACTTTGGTTCAATGTATGCTCATTGCCATGCTACCTCTCTATTTTATTCTTTTGTTCTATAATTATTAATAAGCTTGTATAACCTTGTTTCAAATGTTTCTCCATTTAATTTTTCTTTATTTTCATTTTTCTGTTCTACTATTGTAAATAGGCTTGTACAGACTTGTTTCAAATGTTATTACTTGACGTGGAACCTTTGTAGACGAGCCCCTGGCTCAAAAGTAATTGTAATCTGATAAATAAATAAATAAATAAACAAACAAACTTCAAGTACAAGAGTGTTACCAGACTGGAGGGTAGGTGGGGCAGATAGTTATTTATTTATTTACTTTCTGTTTATGCTCCCCCCCCCCGGCACCAGCACACCGACACATCGTGTGTCTCCAAAGGCATCCCCACAGCTGTTGTCCCTTCTTACCTGGAGCCCAGTGACCGAGGTCATCCCCCATGGAGCCGTGGCTGTACCCCCCATGCAGGGATGAGGTGGGCAGGTCTTGCCCTCAAAATTCTGCAGTTTTGTTGGGACACTGGGCCATGGGACAGGCAGGGGAGTTCCCGATCGGTGCTGGTCACTCTGTCTTCCCAGTGTGCTGGGGTCATTTTTTCTGATTTTCTCTGGAGGCATGATGTGTGCTGTGATGTCAGGGCACATACACCAACATCCATCATGCTTCCCCCTCCAAGTCTGGACTGGTGCTCACAGTGCTGACAGCTTCTGCTAGAAGCCTGTCAAGTGCTGAGCCTTACTCCACTCTCCCACCCCCCAGAGAAGGTGAGCAGTCCCATGGATACTCAAGCCACATCCACTGGCTGGCCCTCCAACTCCCTGGGCTCGTTCCCAAACCCAGGTCACCGGCATAACTAGTGGTAGCACAACCACGGCACCAGCAGGCTGACTCCAGGTGGGGAAGATATTAAAAGTGTGGGGTAGCTGCAGGGCAGAATAGTAGTGTAACTAAAGTGAGGGTAGCAGTCGGGCAGATATTATTATGTGAGGTAGTAGCAGGGAAGAATATTGGCTAGTTGTGAGTGTTACTAGAATGGAGAAGATGGGGCAGATATTTGGGCTGGGGTAGTTGCAGAAAAGAATACTGAGTTACTGTGAGTGTGTTACTAGAGGCTGGGTAGTTGTGGGATCGATATTGGGTAGTGGGGTATTTGCAAGGCAGAATACTGGGTAACTACAAGAGTGTTACTAGGTTGGGGGTAGTTGTGGTGCAAATATTGCAGTGTGTGGTAGTTGCAGGGCAGAATACTGGGTTGCTGAAATGGTGTGAATAGAGTGAGGGTGTTTGTGGGGCAGACAATGTAGTGGGTGTAGTTGCAGGGCAGTATATTGGGTCATTTTGAGACTGTTCCTACTGTGGGGTAGTTGTGGGGCAAATATTTACTGTAGGATAGTTGCAGGGCAGAATATTGGGTTACTGAGAATGTGTAATAATTAGAGTTGTGGTAGTTCTGGAACAGATGTTGGGTAGCGGGTATTTGCAGGGCAGAATATTGGGTAACTGCAAAAATGTTACTACAGTAGGGGTTGTTGTGGGTCAAATATTGGGATGTGCAGAAGTTGCAGGACAAATATGGGGTAGTTAACATTTGACTAGAGTGGTGGTAGCTGTGCATCAGACATTGTAGTGGGAGGTAACTGCAGGGCAGAATATTGGGTAGCTGTGAGAGTGTTACTACAGTGGGGTAGTTGTGGGGCAGATATTGTGGTATAGAGTAGTTGCAGGGCAAATATTTGGTCACTAGGAATGTTTCACTAGAGTTGTGGTAGTTGTAGGATAGATATTGGAGAATGGAGTAGTTACAGGACAAAATATTGGTTGGTTTCTATAGAGTTACTAGGGTGTTGGCAGCTGTGGGCGGATAATGTGGTGTGTGGTAATTGCAAGGCAGAATATTGGGTAGCTGTGACAATCTTACTACACTGGGGTAGTTGTGGGGCACAAACTGTGGCATGTGACAGATGAGGGGGAAGAATATTGTGAGGATGCATTAGTGTTGGAAAAGTGAGGGTAGTTGTGTGCCAGACAACAGGGTGTGTGGTAGTTGCAGGAAAGAATATTGGGAAGCTGTGAGCATGTTACTGGAGTTAGGGGATCTGTGGGCAGATATTTGGGTGGGGTAGTTACAGGGCAGAATATTAGGAAATTATGACAGGGATGCTAGGGTGGGGAGTTGTGAGACAGATATTGGGGTGGAGCAGTTCCACATAAGAATATTGGGTGCTAGCTGTAGGGCATTAGAAGAGTAGGAACACCTGTGGGGCAGAGGTTGGGGCATGAGGTAGCTGAAGGTAAATACTGTACTCTTACTTTTTTTGTGGAGAAAATGCCTTTTGTCTGAATCCTAAGTATACAGTATAATGTAGACAAAATAGTCATGTTACAATTGGAGCCCATGTAAATCAAACCAGAAAACTCTCAGACATATAAACAGGTGCACTAAATCAGATTATTAAGAGAGACTACATGTAAACAGCACTGCTGAAAACTCAATCAGGTTTTCAAATTATCTGACTTCTTCAGATGTCTGATTACTTCCTGACATGTAAAGGTGGTAATTGTCACTTTATAGGGTACCATACTGAATGTGTAGGTCATTCCAGACCCTGCTCATTACCACATGAGTATAACAAAGGCTCCACTGAAGGGTGCTCCTTTTCAAATCCAGACATTATCACTGAGCTGAAGAAGTACTTATGTGCAAACCAGGTGGGGTACCAAGTGAGCACCCAGTTTCTCCACTCTCCATTACGCAATGTACGTTGTCTACAAATGTTCGTATGGTGAATACACTATTTAGGCAACATTTTGGGCTGGCAGGTGCTGTTTTTTGTTGTTGTTGTGAGAAAACATGCTCATTACCACCCATGTTGTTCGGCACCTACTAGCACTTACTGCTGAGACCATATGTAAATTCTCTCTTTTTTCTCCTCCCCATACTGTAGTTATTGCTACCATTGACCATAGATGCATCTTATTCTAACTACCTCAATAGCTGTTTTTACTTTACTGCATTTTTTAACTTCCCTATTCTTCAGTGACTGTACCTGTATATTATGTTTTCAATTATTTATTATACTGGTAATTAGGTAAGCCCACTGAGGACCAAGGTCATTTTCTGTCATAACCTGGAGTAGACAGCAATGTTTGTTTATAGACATTTCGATTACAGAGTGATTGCAGATGTGTTACTTATTGTTCATCTTAGGCCCTTCCCACTTCCCCCTGGTGGCATCTGAAAATGAGCATCAACTAAATGTGCTTTTCCAGGCCAAAGTTTCCAAATAAATAAAATATAAGGCAGCCACCTCTAGCATTTTTTAAAAATACTTTACATCAAGGTTACATTTTGATTTACTTTACATGCTAGATTCGTCCTGTGAATGCATTAGAAGGGAGCTAGTACACATTTCTGCTAATAAAAAGCACGACACTAGACAAATATGTTTAAAACAATAAGGAACAATATACACCAAAAGCAAGGAAGGTCAATTTCTCAATCGTAATGCATCTACTGCTGTGTTGTATATGACGTAATGATTATTATTAGTTTTCTCTGATGTTCATTTTACTAAAGGATAGCCCAAATGAAATGAGGAACGGCGATTGACAATTACCCCAGTCCCCTAGTTCATTAAACATGATGACTGTGACATGCTCTCTCTATGAAACAAGGTGCATTTAAAACATAAATCTTCACATGAGCAGGTGTGAAGTCATCACAATTGTTGCATTATTCTATGAACAACGTTCGCTGTCTTTGACGGACTACACTTAACGATTCGTTTCCGATGAATACGCCTATTTTTCACAGAACAGTATAAATCAGCTAAAATCTTCCTCAGATATGTAACGATAGCACCATGTTTTGACTTGTATAATAAAATATAAATACCCGCAGGGCATCAATGAAAGCATAAAAAATAAGTCATGTTTTTGATACTTGCTTTATTATAGGTTTTTAAACTTTTAGGACAAATAATGGATCGACAATATAACCTTTATTCAGACTCGATGAATCCTTGGTCTCCTTCTGCTGTCAGCTTCTATTTTTCTGTTAAATAGATTTCACGGATCAGCAACCAGTGTTCTTTGTTTTTTAAACAACTAAGTTCTAAGAGCACACAGTATACCATTAGTATGCACTTTCCAGAAACAACTGATTCACTGTAGTTTTTTTTTTTGGTCAAATTGTATTGCTTATCCATATGGACAGTAACATATTTAAGACTTAGTGCACATTCAAAAAATACTATTTTTAAGTACTCAGTTTTCTTTAGCAAATTAGAAGAGTCTGCAATAATCAGGCATGAAAGTAAGTGGAGGAACAGTACTCTTCCTGAAGGCAGGCATCATGTCCAGTTCTTGGAGCCTATGTATTATCAAAATAGCGATCTCACTGATTGCTACATCAGGACTGACCAAGAAGAGCAACCCAGCTTCCACCAGACTAGTCACTGGTGATATCACAGTGAGTAACCCTACAACACTGATGCGGTGTGAAGAGAGCCAAAACACTAGACAGATGGCATTATATTATTTTTTTTCTCTTGTTCTCACATAATGATCTTTCATTAGCAATTTTTGTAACAAAATATTCCTGCACCTGCTCTTCGTCTGTACACCCACCACTGGAAATTGGTGGAAGGGACTTTCCACAAATGCCAGAAGCCTGGGGAATAAGATGGTAGATTTAGAAGCATTAATGGAGAGGGAAGGATAAGATATTGTAGCTGTAATGGAGACCTGGTGGTCCAAGCACCATGGTTGGGAAGTGGGCTCCAAGGGTATAGATTATTCAGGAGGGATAGGATCAGAAGAAGAGGGGGGAGGAGTAGCGCTGTACATCAGGGATGGAATCAAGGTCACAGAAGAGCAGGGAGAAGTGGAAAGCAAATGGGTCACACTGGAGAGGAAGACTGCGGCAGCATTAAGACTAGGAGTGGTATACAGACCCCCCTCTGCAAAGTGAGGAAATGGACATGCAGATGCTGCAGGAGGTTCAAAGAATGGCCCTGAAGGGGAGATTTTGCTGGTGGGAGACCTAAGTCTCCCAGATATAAACTGGGATATCTCATCAGCAAGGTTAGCTAGGAGTGGGAAGATCCTATGGACATTCCAGGGTACCTTGCTGCAGCAGCTGATCAGGGAGCCCACAAGGAAGGGAAACATACTTGATGTGGTCCTAACCAATGGAGATAGCATGGAGGGAGTGGGTGTGGGGGTCAATTTTGGAGAAAGTGACCACAGCACAGTGGGCTTCAAGGTGAGAGCAGGATAAGAGGCTAGTCAAACCACCATGAAAGTCCTAGACTTCAGATGGCCAGATTTTCCCAGGATGAGGGAGATATTCTGAAAAGAAGTGAGGGGGGGTGGGAGGTGATGGACAGAGGGGTGGAGAATCAATGGAAAATGATCAAGGGGGGAGCTTGTTAGAGCAACAGAGGGATGTGTAAGGATGGTGAAGAAGAATGAAAGAAGAAATAGACTGCTGTGGCTCAATAGGGAAGTGAGGGGTGCAATAGGGGAGAAGAAAAGGGCATTCAGGGAATATATGAGGATGCAGGAGATGGAGGATAGGGAAACTTGCAAAGAGAAGCTTAGGGTGGCAGGGCAGGGGATTAGGAAAGCTAAAGCAGAAACAGAGGAGAGAATTGTTAGGCAGGCAAAACGGGGGGGGGACAAGATGTTCTTTCAGTACACAGGGGAAAGAAGGAAGGTAGGGCAAGCGATAGTAAGGATTAAGGTGGAGGGGGGATTGCAGGTGGAAGGGGATTTCAAAAAAGCTGAAGTGCTGAATGGATACTTCAGTTCAGTTTTCATAACAGAGGGGGAAGGAAGGGGACCAGCGCTAAGTAACAAATGGGATGGTAGATCCTAGCCTAATCAGTGTGGAAGAGGTAAGGGAGAAATAGATAAGTTGAGGTTGGAAAAGGCTATGGGCCCAGATGGCCTACACCCTAGGATGCTCAGGGAATTAAGGGGGGGGGGGTGCTGGCTGATCCACTGTCAGGGTAACTTAACTTGTCCTTGGAAACAGGGTGGGTACTGGAGGATTGGAAGAAGGCAGATGTGGTGCCACTTCATAAAAGTGGCAGCAGAGAGGAGGCGGGCAATTATCACCTGGTCAGTCTCATATCAGTGGTGGGTAAAGTAATGGAGGCAGTACTGAAATGAAGGGTGGTCAACTATTTGGAAGGGGGGGACTGCAAGACATTCAGCACTATGGCTTCACTCAGGGTCGGTAATGTCAAATAAACCAGATCGAATTCTTCGATGAGGTGATGAGGGTGGTTGATCTGGGTGGGGCAATGTATGTGGCCTACCTAGGCTTTGGGAAGGCCTTCAACACTGTGCCCCACTGAAGATCGGTTAATAAGTTGGGGAGTCTAGAGGTGGGGCAGAAAATAAGTTGGATGGAGAGCTGGTTGATAGGTAGAAGTCAAAAGGTAGTGGTCAATGGGGTACACTTTGGGGAAACAAGGGCGATGAATGGGGTCCTCCAGGGTTTGTTGCTGTGGCCCATTCTGTCTAACATCTGAATCGGTGACATAGCAGAGGGGCTTCAGGGGAAGGTCTGCCTTTTCACAGAAGACACAAACCTCAGCAACAGGCTAGACACCCCAGGAGGGGGGGTGGAGGCAATGAAGAACAATCTAAGATTACTGGAAGAGTGGTCAGAAGCACAGCAGCTGAAATTTAATGCCAGGACATGCACAATGATACACTTGGGGAGGAGGAATCCAAATACCACATAAGCACTGGGGGGGGGAAGGGATATAATGGCTGCAACCAGGTAACAGAAGGATCTGGGAGTTGTAATCACTGATAAGCTTAGGGTGGTGATCCAGTGCAGCAAGGCAGTGGGCAAATCTAACAGGATGCTGGTGTGCATAGGAGGGGGATAACCAGCAGAAGGAGGGAGGTGCTGATGCCACTCTACAGTTCCATGATGAGGCCACACTTGGAGTATAGGGTACAGTTCTGGAGGCCCCGTCTATGAAAAGACAGAGATGGCATGGAAAAGGTGCAGAGAAAGGCCACTAAAATGGTGCATGGGCTAAGTGGGAAAACATGTGAGGAAAGGTTGAAGGATCATGATTTGTATCCTCTGGAGACAAGAAGCAAGAGAGTGAACATGATCAAAACACTGAAGTATGTTAAAGGGATCAGTAAAGTGTGGGAGAGCCTATTTTCAGGGAACGTAGATACAAGAACTAGGAAGCATGCACTGAAGGTGAAAGGTGATGGTTATGGGGAAATGTTAGGAAATATTACTTCACAGAGAGTGGCAGAGACCTGGAATGGACTGCCAGAGGAGGTGGTGAGGGCCGGTACAGTGGAAGGTTTAAAGGAGGCCTGGGACAAACACAAATGGTTATCAAGGAGAGGAAGTGGGGAACCTTGGAGGGGAGGAAACTGTTAGAGGGGGCACATGGGCAGACTGGATGGACCAGGAAGATCCTTTTCTGCCATCACATGTCTATGAGTCTAACATCATGCCCTTACCTTCAGGTGCAGCTGGGAATGACATTCTGTAATTTATACAAACAAGATCAGAGCAAATCTTTACAGAGAAATTATTTATTTTAGTCATGGATAAATTCTACATCAAGATAAATCTTTATCTCAATGTTGTTGGCATAGTGAGCATTTATCTTCACTTTGGACAGATCACAAAAGAGCCCTTATTGTAAAGCTTTTCATTAGCTCTATTTTGAATATTTCATGGTTTCTGTTTGATTACCTCTCTGCCTCTGTTTAAGTCCAATTTATATGCCTCCCTTGTTTCCCTTACCTCCTGCTCTTGCTTCTGCTAATGCACCTTAATTTCTTCTGTCTTATCCTATCCCTACACACCTCTACCCCATCCCATCCCTCACTTCTCTTCCCTTCTCTCTCTCCCCCCTCACTCCCTCCCTCACCTCCTAGTAAACCACAGCTGTATTCATCTTTTATCTGCTCTTTCCCCAACTTTCTCCATTTACACGTTTATAGCACTATGCTTGTTCCTACTTGTTATTACACACATTCTATCTATGTAGCATTTATGACTGTGCATCGCTTTATATGGCTATATACCCATTGTACAATGTTCTGATGATGCTTTTACTGATATCCTGGATTTTTACCTCTCTGTACTTTGTACTGCTCTGTAATAGTTTTTGTACTGCTCCATAACATTTGTAACCCCAGGTTGACCTTTACTCGGTCAACGAAATTTAAATAAAATAAAATACATTTCACTGCTAGGCTTTAAGTGCAGCAGGGGACATTATGATGTAGTCAGGTATTATACAATGGCAAGAAACAATCAAGAAAGCTGATTGACTAATGAGCCCTAGACACAGTGATGCAATTTCACGATAACATCGTTGTATCTAGAGCAGACATGAAAATGACCGCATAATGGACATGGGGGGGGACAAAACACAAGCTGATACAGAAAGACTGGGGTGAGGAGGGAAGCATGAAGCACTAGCACCACCTACTGGACTAATTTTTCTTAATACTTCAAATATGTGCCTTCCACAAGAAATAAATACATGAATAAATACAAATCTTATTAAAAAATAATTAAAAAAAATATTTATAATTATTTTAAAATGTGCCATTGAATGATAGCAATAAGGTACTCCAGGGTGTGTTTTATTGTGTAATAATGTCACTTCTGGGGTGTTGGAAGCACTCAGCTTTGCCTCATGCTTCAACCCACCCCTGGACTGATGTTATTACACAATATAAAATGGCAGGGTAAAATCATGCAATCTGATTGGCTCTTATTTATGTGTAAACTATAGTTTACATGTGGTTAAAAAAAGGACTGTTCAGCAGTTAAGAGTCTGTAAACCAGATCAATGGACATTTGGAACACAGACATTTCAGTGAGCCCCCTACAACCAGAACTGATCTGCCACCACAAACATGGCTGCTACCTGGCAGTGTAAAAAACTTCAGCTGGGCCCTAAAAATAAAACTACCTTAAATAAAAAATAAAACAAATCAATTAAATGTTGTTTCCCTGATCATCACACTCTCCTTATATACATAAATTAGGAACAATACGTATTGTTTATAGTTTTCACTACAACTGTTTCTTTGCTGACAGTGAAAAATCCTCCTTCTATCTTTAACTGCTCATCAGGGACCTCTCATCTTCTTTCCCTAACAGCAATATAACTGATTATAAAATGGGCAAAACATTTTCTACAATCTGATTGGCTAAATGACCATTGTACCCGTGTCCTTATCAGCCCATAATTTGCCAACCGGCACTTCATACTACTGGGAAAGCCCTATAACCTGAGGTATCACTGTCCCACTTGTACCCCAGTCATGAACATCAGAGTGTGAAGCCGACCGCGATGTGTAAAAGCGACTGCAAAACTCGAGTTCGGTTCCCTCATCATTGAGCTGCAAACATGAAAATACTGCAACTTACAGGTAACAAACTGAAAAAAAACATCATTATAAAACCTGATCTAACTGTAATTTTTGTTCTTCGCCACGGATGCTGTTTCTCGGTCATCCCTGCCATTTTCACTCAGTACACAGTCAGGTCCGTAACCACACCCCTTTCAAATTTACAGTGCCAGAGTTTTGAACTATCTGGTCTGTATTATTTTCTAACCTTTCCTGATTTGTTTTACACACACAGCTAGCGACAGTAGAAAGAGAGAGCGGAGGCGAGTACTAGAGGCAAGCGTGAACATGTATTGCCATAGCGACACTCGCCAGACTCATGCATAGTTCTCTGAACTGTGGACTCGTTCTCTCTTGGTTTTTGACTTACGGGCAGGTTTTCCAAAAGAAAACAAGTAAAGCTAAGCAAAAAGAGACAAATTTTTAGTTTTTCAAACACGCACTACCTTACTTTAAATGAGTGGCATATCATCATGTTACTGTACTGCCAGCACTCGCTCATGCCACATTATGCTATCAGCATTGATGAACCTCCTTCCCTCACACCCTGTGGAAATGGTAGGAACATCCAGATACTTTTTTGAATACATACTTTAACATTTATGTCAGGATCAGGTGTGTAGGTAGCTGGGAATGCAGTCAATGCAGTCAAAGATGGCAGGAGTAGGAGTGTGGGCAGCTGGAGCTCCACTCAAACACAATTACAGGGACTATTTTTTATTATTTTCTACTGACCTCTTTTATTTACTCTTTTTTTTTTTACATACACTGTGTGTATGCATTCTTTCACTGAGGTCTTTGGGGGGGCCCATTTTATAAGTGGAATAAGACACTCCGAGGAGTGGTTTATGGCATGATAAGAGCACTTCCCAGGTGCTAAAGTCACTCGGCGCAAGCGCCTCGTGCCTCATTACGCACCTGGGGCCTGCTCTTATCAAGCCATAAACCACACCTCGTCATGTCTTATTCCTTACGTATCTGGCTGTATCAAGGGCCATTGTTGTCTGTGTGTACAGTGTGTTAGGAGAGAATCATTCAGTTTTGTACAGTGTGTTAGGAAAGAATAATTCTGTCAGTAGAACTGAATGGAATTTTGAATCCGTATATTCCATGCTAAACATTCCATAATAAACAAGACTAACCTGTAATGGTCAAATGCTCCTACTTGCTATGTACATTCTCTGTACATGAAATGTTATACTGTTTAACTAACTCCAGGTCACCCCTGAAAATGGGACCTTTGGGGCTCAGCGGGCTTACCCAGTTATCAATATTGAATAAATAAATAAATATCTTATATATGGAGAAAAACAGAGAAAAAAAATGGAAGAAGAAAGCAGGCAAAAACCCAATGACATCATCAATGACATCACTTGCAGTGGGCAGAAGAACTATTTTATCACAAATCACAAATACACACAAGTAAAGCTATTGTTTCTACATATAAACATACTTTTCCCAATAATAAAAAGTTAAAAAAAAGAACCAATTTTATAAGTGCAATAAGGCACTCAGGGTTTTGTGCGAAACATATTTTACAGCATGTCCAGTGGTTGAAGTCACTCGGCCTTGGACCTTGTGTCTTACTATGCCCCTGACCATGCTGTGAATGTTTTACATGCATCCCTTCATACCTTATTGCTTACATAACACACACCCTGTCATGCCTTATTGCTCAATTATACAAGCAGATCTTCTATTGCTTAAGGGCCTTCGGATGACATCACAATGGCTCCTGTTGCACTCAAAACTAAGCAGTGAAATCTAACAGAAACACTTAAATTTTCACAAAAAAGCTAATTTGAAAGTGTTACAATTTAAAATGCATTGTATAAACTAAACACACAATGTTCTGCCAGAGAATGTGGCACTCGTCATCACTTGTGATGGAGCAGGACTTACAGAACACTCACTCGTAGCTTTGTTTCCTTTGAGTCATTGTCCTGCCCCCTTACACCTGAAGATAAATGTCATAGTCTCATTCAGGTCATTGCTTATCACAGTTTGCTTTCTGCATGCATACCTGGTTTAATACGTGTCAATAAATTTATTTATTATTTTATTTATTTAGCTTTTGTTGACCAGGTAAGTGCACTAGACAAATCCTGCCTATTTTCAGGCACGACCCGGGGGAGGGGGATACAGATGAATGCCAACTGACCTTGAACCAGATTAAGCTGTTGGTGGTATTTTTAGTGAATGAGGGAAATTTTTGGCCAGGACACGGGAAATTCCCTACTTTTCGATAAGTGCCATGGGATCTTTAACATCCACCTGAACTACCACCAATCCAGGCAGATGGGACCTCGGTTTAACGTCTCATCCGAAAGACGGCACCTCAGAAGTGCAGCACCCCTCTCATGCTGCACTACAGTGTCAGTACTGGGATATTAACCCAAGTGCCAGATGTGGGAACTGAACCCACAGCCCTCTGATCTCCTGGCCTCAGAGGCGAGTGTGCTACCTACTGAGCCACTGACACTGTTAAATACATTCTAATATCTGCTTAAATTAGCTTCCAGGTAAAGTGTCATGTACATTGCACCTCATCTTGTTAGCTGGTTATTTATTTATTGAATTTTGGTAACCGGGTTGGCCCACTGAGACAAGATAGTCCTTTATTCAGGGGTGACCTGAGAAATGCAGTACATTGACACTAACTTGCATTGAGAACAATATATTTACTAAAACACAGCACAAGCTAAGCAAACAATACTGATGCAGGATACATTTGGAACAAATAATACAGTAATTATGGAGCAAATACAGTAATAGAAAATTCAAAAACAGGCAGTAGTTGGAGAACACGGATACCTTGTGCATGAAATCTCAGATTAGGTCAGAATTGGGGGTCACGCTTTCACTAAACATCATACACTAATTACAGTTAGCAAATATAACTTGCTGAATGGGTAACCAGGCATTAGATAAAGCTGAGCATAATTTATCAAGGAAATATAGATTGGTGGTGGAAGCACTTGTCTTTGCCTCGTGCGTCAACCCACCCCAGGAGTGACATTATTACACATTATAAAATGTCAGGGTAATATCATGTAATCTTATTGACTTTTATTTATGTGTAAAATATGATTTACACATGGCTAAAAAAAGGTCTGCTCACCAGTGAAGAGTCCGGAAACCAGATCAATTGTCATTTGGAACACAGGCATTTCAGTTAGCTCCCTATAGCCAGAATTGATCTGCCACAACAAACATGGCTGCTACCTTTACAGTGTAAAAAACTTCAATAGGGCCCAAAAAATAAAACTACCTTAAATAAAATGTAGAATACTTCAAAAATGAAAAGTAAATATGGGTGCCCATGAAAAACAGAAAATATTTTCTGTCTGTTATTGTTTGACACTTAAGAGGTGAGAAAAAAATGTGTGATCTAGCTATGCTTAGAACCCAGGTCTGCGTATCCTGTTCTGTTGCCCTAAACAACTGGGCTACACGGTCTACTGGCTACTTGGAACTGAGTGTTTATCAGAGTCACAGTTTTTCAGTTGCCTTAGTATCCCAATTGCTTAGACTAGTCCACTAGCTCTTTAATGGGGGGTTTTCTGGCCTGCAGCAGTGCACCAGTACTTACTGTCAGAGCTGTTTCCCATCACCAACAGACTGAGATGCCACAAACACAGGAAGTGCAGAATGGGCCAGTTGTATAGTCAGATATGGCCAGAATCAGAATCCTGATTGAAAAACAGTACTGTAGTGTGTATGAAATATTTAGAATGCAAGTACTTGGAGAACTTCAAATAACCTACAAAGTAAGTATTAAAAATTAAAACAAGTAACACTAGTTTTAAACAGGGAACTCAGGGTAGTGGAGTGGATAGGAAATCATTATAAAATGGTACATACTTTCATAGTATCATATGTATTTCATTGCTGCTTGTGAAGCGCATGTGTGGGGTAAAAATGATAGACACAGAGTCCCTTATGAGAGCTACCTTAAATTACTGTTAATTTCCTTTCTCAAATTGTAGCCATACATCTGTCTGGCTTTTGGCTCAGAGTGGCAAAACCATAAATGGAATGACAGTCAATCACAGAAATTAAGTAAGTGATAAGGACCAGCAGCATGTGGGATATTGGGAGATACCCATATGCCCAGGGTGTAATGAGGCCTGTCTCAACAGGTGGAGGGCCTTACAGTCCCTGGAAGTGCAGGTGTCCCCCAACACCCCACACCCTGAAGGGATCTCACTGCACTTAGAAAAAGGACTTTTGCAGTAACAAAATTATATATATATATATATATATATATATATATATATATATATATATACACACACAATAGGGTGAGCTATATTTCTCACTGATAAAAACATGTAATACTACCACAGTGAGATAAATGCAGACCCAGGCTAACACAGTGATGATAAATGCCATTTGTACATACTGTGCCTACCTCATCAGCATTTATTCTCACTGTGGTGATGTCACAGACAAGCCCATTAACTCTCCCTCAGTGCTGCAACTTGTTTCAGCTCATAGGGGGCACAATTTGAAGATAGAGGGGGGCGGCTCAGAGGTAATTTAAGTAAGTATTTTTTCACAGAGAGGGTTGTGGATGCATGGAACAGCCTTCTGGAGGAGGTTGTGGAGTCAAAAACAGTGGTGGAATTCAAGCATGCATGGGACAGTCATAAGGCAATTCTAGAGGGTGGGGGTAGGAAGAAGTAGGCTGCTGGCTAACTAGGATCTGCAGCTTATCCATTAGGTAGGGAAATGGGCAGACTGGGTGGGCCAAGCGGTCCTTATCTGCCGTCAAATTCTATGTTTCTATTAAAACAAATGAAATACACCTGCCTTTCAAGTACCTAAAGCCCCAACAACAGGTATACTGCATTCAGTCTCACAGACACTCACATGCTGAGAAGATCTGTAAAGTTCCTACTAGAAGAAAAAAAAAAAGAGCACCGACTGCTAAATACTTCAAACCACGCAGACTCAAAGCAACAAACATAGTTTGATACAGCTGAACTATACTGGAAGAATAAATAAATTCTCCTTACAGAAGAAAACAAAACCGATGAATATGGAATAAGTTTTTCTATCTTGCACACAGTTTGAAAGCAACACAGAACCACTTTAGAAAGGTCTATTGTATAAATCGCACACATGATGGCCAGATTGTGTGATATGTGCAATGTCTTCACTCGTGAACAGTGACCTCTGGATACTCTCACTCTTGCCTTCGGCACTTGTGAGTATCCAGAGGTCACTGTTCACTCATGAAGATATTTCACATATCACACTCCTGCCCATCATGTATCCCCTACTATATATATACACATACACACATACATACATATACACACACACACACACATACATACATAGATATACAATAGGGATGGACATAAATCTTATGTGATAAATCTGAGCTACTATGTGTCTAAATGTGAAATCTTAGATTTATACACACAGTAGATGCATCATCACGGATTTATACATATAGTAGATATGCCACAATCATTCTGGAACTCATTTAGAAGGTTTGGCTTCAGTACCAGTACTAACTATATTCAAATGCAAATAACTTTAAAACAAGAAAATATAGCATAGTATTGTGAGCATGAAAAATGTTCAGTAGAAAATTATCTACAAAGATGAGTTGTGTTTCATTTATAGATACCTTATAGATTTATTTTTAATTAGTAAAAAACAGCAGACAATTTAATTTGTTCTGTTCACTTTTTGACAAACAAATGCAAATAACTTTAAAATGAAAAAAAAGTAGCATGGTACTGTGAGGATGCCATTAGTTCAGCAAAACATTTTCTACAAAATGAGTGGTGTTTCATTTAATAGCAACCACTACTCTAGGCAGACATACACTAGGAAAGTTAACAAAAAGTCCCAGCAATTATCATTTAAAGAATATATAAACAGTCAAAAGCAAATATCCCTGCTCTGACAGAACGCATCCCTATCGCATAAATGAAATATACAATGGTGAGCTGTCAGATAAATGATTTTTCTACACTTGTGCTGTTTGACCTTGGACACTTCACTCATGGCTTATGCCACTCGTGAGGTTACCCGAGGTCAAACAGCACTTGTGCAGATAAATCATTTATCTGACAGCTCACCACTGTATATCCCATACATATATATATAGTGTGTAAAATAGTATTTCTGCTGGAACAGTACCAATTCTTTTTATGCTTGCTTGCACACATGTGCAAAGTGAATATGTTGTTACCGTTTTGGAGTGGGCTGTGTAAGTTTGTACCATATAAACCAATGGATGTAGAAATGCAGGAGGCTTGCCTCTCAAAAGCAAAGGAGGGAGAGAGGTAATATGATTGAAACATTCAAACACTGTAAGGGCATTAACAAGGTGAACGAGTCTGTCATGTTTCAATATAAGAAAAATAGAAGGACAAGAAGACACATCATGAGATTAGGGGGAGGCCAATTAAGGGGTAATGTGAGGAAGTTCTTTTTCACAGAAAGGGTGGTGGATGCATGGAACGGCCTGCCTCAGGAAGTGGTGGATGTGAATGCAGTGCAGGGCTTCAAGCAGGCATGGGATAGGCATAAGGGAGTAATACATATGAGTATGAATAGATAGGCCATTGACAGAGCAAAGGCTGATGGCACATTCATAAGGTAGAGAAAGAAATGGGCAGACTGGATGGGTCTTGTGGCCCTTATCTGCAGTCACATTCTATGTTTCTATGTTTCTATATATAATTCTAAAAAGGCAGACAATGACAGTATTTAGCTGGCTGATGGCCTACACGTTAGTTTTCTGTACATTAGCCAGCTAGCAGACATAATCAGGCTTTGAAGATAAACATCAAGCCTTACTGCATATGTGTGTGTGTGTGTGTGTATGTATGTGTGTGTGTGTGTGTGTGTGTGTATGTGTGTGTATGTGTGTGTATGTGCATGCGTGTGTGTGTATATGTGTGTGTGTGTATGTGTGTGTGTGTGTGTGTGTGTGTGTGATGTGTGTGTGCATGTGTGTATGTATGTGTGTGTATGTGTGTGTGTGTGTATGTGTGTGTGTGCGTATGTGTGTGTGTGTGTGTGCATGTGCGCATGCATGTGTGTGTGTGTGTGCGTGTGTGTCTGTGTGTGTGTGTGTGTGTGTGTGTGTGTGTGTTTTCCTCTAGTTCCAGACAAGAAGCACCTATTTGAAAATATCATACAGAGTTGGAAAAAATATGAATAGAAAACACCAGCAACAGCTGATTTAATTTACGTATTGTTTATGTTACCTTTAAAGAGCCCCTGATACTAGTTGGATAACTTTAAAAAATGTGAACATTGGACACAAATTAGTTTATTATTCAAATATTTTTGCAATCCTTTTTTTTAAAACAAATAAACAAACAGACAAACAGGATACAGTGCACCCCCCCACACACACACACACAACATGGCAAATCTGAGAAATTAAACATATTATCTGTCTGAATTGGCTTTTCTTACTTTAAGCTCCATGAAAAGGGGGTGTCCTCTTAGTTTTCAGATTGAAATTCCAATGTGAGCAAGCCAAACCACCAAATCGTCAAGGTGGGATCCCAAGGTTTGGTCCCTACCTCACCAGCTCTGAAATGTCTGCAGTGGCTTCTTCTAATTAGGAGTACATTGCCTAATTGGTTCCTTTATAATAAAGTTCTTCTACCCAGACAATTTCACAGGTGATTAAAGGGAGCATGCTAAAAGGTGACCTAAAACTCCCAGAATTCTAAACACATTCCAAAACTAGCATGTACTAACCTTTGCATTGCTCACAAAATATAATTTACATTTCTACGGAGGGGTGCTACTGGTTTGTGACATGTAACATACTTTGTCTTCCTGCTTTTTGCCAGCCCCTTTCTTCTGTAGAATTCCAGACCCTTCACTCCACTTCCAGGAGGTACTCCATCTATTTCTTAACTCACTGTGTGAGTGAATACCATTGGTCCATGGATGGGTGTGGTGCAGTGCCTTTTAGGTAGCAGCATCATCTTGCAGACAGAGGTTCTTTTCCACCTGTTACTCACCTTGAGTCAGAGCTGGTGGTATGCAATGGTACGCATGCAGATTGAAGATAGTGTACACTTTCAGCACTTGCCTCCAACTTTCAATTCTGGTGACCACTGCTATACCACATACTCTGTACTACATAGCAGCGAAGCAACAGTGCACACTGCTCCTCCCTGGCTCGAAGGAGGAGATGCATTGATGGACACAAAATCCTCCTCCTTCCCCTGCCAGCTCCCGAGCAACCTTGGTCCATTCCAAATGCAGCTGACCCATGTGGTGGAAGGTGAGGCATTCAGTGCCTCAACCCTCCATGTCACTGGCCTGGTTATAAGTTTACTGTAGTGCAGATTTCCTTGGTCAATATTACCTGTGGCTCTGAGGGGGGTTGTTTTACCATTCTGTGCATTTTACCTTGTGTGCAGTTCAGTCTGAACTATATTATGTGCAATTATTTCTCCTTTTTTCTTTGTTACGGGGGGGAGTGACATAAAAATCAAGATTACTGTCCCTTGGACTTTATTAGCTTTAGCTGTTTGTCTACACATTACATTATACTGTCCTGTTTATGACATCATAATTATCTCCACAGCAACAGATTGTGAAGTCATAAACAGAACTGTGACTGCAGAAGTAGACAAGAAGACAGATATCCTGTTTCCTTGCAAATGTCTTTAGTAATAAACAAATATGGGTGACAATTGTAAAAGAAGGGGGAAATATAAGCTACATTGTGTCTAGATATGTTTTCAGAGTTATCTCATCACTATTAGGGACTCTTTAAGGCCCTGGTACACTGCACGAAGCATGTGGAATTGAAAAATGCATGTTTTAAAAGGGTTCTGTTTATTGAAAAACTTATCCCTTATGACTGCAGTCGGTCAATTAAGATTCATGATTTTTCAACCCATTTTCTAAAATCAGTTAGATACAAACTGCTGTTATCAGCATAGACCAACACTTGGTCAAACAGTATGAGACACAGTTTATATAACTTTAAAAAATACAACAAACTGGTGGTTTACATTTTTTCCAGCCTAGAGGAAGTTTCAACTTCTTGTAACTATGTTTTTCTCAATCTGTACCCTTGGTTTTCTCCCCACTTCTCCGTTCCCTCTCCTGTCTTCTACTCCTCCCTTCCCCTTGTCACCTCTATTGCTACTTTCTCTTTGTTACTAATGTTGAATCCTTTGACATGCAGCAGACCTAATGGTCTTCTCTCCAAACTCCTTTAGCATTATTCCCCTGCTATCATGCCCCCCACCTTAAATCTCCTTATATAGTAACACAGAAGCACAGAAACTGTCAGCAGATACTGTAGAGACCCTGTTGTCCACCTAGTCTGCCAAAGCCTGCCTATCAGTGAGCATTTCCTCTAGCTGTTAATATCCTACGATTCTTCTCCTTTCTGCCCCACCTGCACTCTTCCCATGCACTTGTCTCATCCACTTTTAATCCTTTCTAATGTTTTGATGCATATAATTGCCATTGGGAGCATGTTCCTTTTTTAACACCCTTTCTGACCCCTAAATAAATACTTCCTAATGTTCTTTCAGACCCCTCCACCTCAGCTAGATGCAGTTTTCCTCTGATGCCTGTGTTTCCACTCATTGTGAACAATTCCTTGTTGTCTACACTGTTTATTCCACAGAGGTACTTGAACATCTCTGTCATGTCCTCCCTCTCCCTCTCCCTTCTGTCCTCCAATGTGTTCTTACTGGGCTCCTCTGCTCCCAGTATGACTGTTATTGCTGTTCTGGAGTATTTTGCTCACCCTCCTCCCCATTTACTCCAGCCTCTCTCTGTTCTTCAATTGTTGAGTACCAAACTCCACACAGTGCTCCAAATGTGGGTGAAGCAGAGTTCTGCATAATGGCATTATCAACTCCCTACTCCTGTTAGTGATCCCCCTCCCTATGTGCATCCCACCCCCCTAATTACCCTACCCACTGCTCTCATACCCTGTACTGATGCTTTCAAGTTCCTGATTATTAACAAGTTCTGATCCTTCTTCTGTGGTTCCCTCCACCACTACCCCCACACAACCTGTATTCTCTTATTAGTTTCTTGGTCAATATGTGCATTATGTTTCATGTTTTGGTACAGTATTAACCTTAATCTGCCACACCCTTGACCCCCTTTCAGATCTTTCCATATCCTTCCTCATGGTCTTTTCCCTCTTTGCTGTCTACCCTTCTACAGATCTTAGTATCATCTGGGAAGAGGTAAATCTTTGCATAGACCCCCTTCCCTATGTCACATACTGATATTGCAAATGGATTGGTCCCAAAACATATCCTTGGGTAATTTGCTTATGACCTCCTTTGTCTTTGAATATTCCCTGTTCAGGACTTCTCTATGGGTCCTCTCACCCAGCCAATTTCTTACTTAACCACTTATTGTATCTGCATCCCCCAGATCTCTTAATGGTGACCAAGCAGTGTGACAATGCAGTTGGGAGGGTTAGTGGGATCCTAGGGTACATAGGAAGGGGTATCACTAGCAGAAAGAGGGAGGCGTTGTTTATTTATTTATTTATTTGTATTTATTTATTGGAAACAATTGGAATTAATTCCTTTGAATCAGAGACTCCTTTACAAAGGCTCCACATCATAGAAAACAATACAAGGTGTACAGTGTCAGACATTACAGTACAAACAGTGGTGTGGGAAATATCACACCTTACAATTGATAAATCATATAATACAACAGGCAGATGTGGTACAGGAATAATTACAACAGTCATATACAATGCAATACATAGGCAAAATACATATACAGTATCTACAGAGGTCATCATACAGTACAGCAGTTGTTGTAGATAAGGATTTATGACAGGAAAGTGCATGCAGCGCAGTTCAATGAGTGTCAGCTCGTCTGAGGCCAAGATCAGACTGAGACCAGGTGTAGACACTCTAGAGGCTGGACGAAGAGGGTCCGTTGTCATAGCACAGTTTTCAGTCATGGGTAGGTCAGATACAGTCACAGATGGAGTCTTGTGAGATGTTGCTATGGAGAAGGGATTTTAACAATCCCAGGGTGGGAGCTGAGAGGATTGGTTTTGGCAGGGAGTTCATCCAACTGGGGGTGCAGTACCTGAAGGTTCTTTGCCCCATGGAGGTTTTACAGTGGGGGACCTGGTAGGTCATTTTCTCAGTGCAATGTGTGCGTCTTGTGCTGATGGAGGGGGGGGAGCAGTGCCACAAGGGCAGAGGGTGTGAGGCCAGCTGAGATTTTGTTGGCAAGAAAACAGGTCTGGTATTTTAGGTGATCACTGATATTAAGTCAATTTGTACTGGTAGAAAGCATACAGGTGAGCGTGAGCCGGTCACATCATGTGGCCAATCTACAAGCTTTATTCAGGGAGACTCTAATTTTGTTGATGGAGTTGTCAGCAGCACCATATATAATAATCCCTTAATCAATGAGTGATAGGACAGAGGAGGAGATGGCTAGCTGTAGGGATTCTGGGGGGAGACAGTGATTGTAGTGGTGGAGCAGACTAATACACACATTTACAGCTGTACTCAGCAGGCAGATATGTATGTGGTAGGTAAGTCCAGAGTCTAGGGTAACCCCTAAGTATTTAAAAGTAGAAACTTGTTCCAGCATTTCATTTTGGGAGTTATGAATGAACAGGAAGTGGCTACTGGAGTTGTTTTGGGCATGGGCAAACAGCATGAACTTTGTTTTTTTATAGTTTAGAATAAGCCTATGGTCAGAAAACTAGGATTTGGCCTCACTAAATGACTTTTGGAGGGCTACCTGGAGGGTGGCAGGGTTTGTGTGGGTGCTGAATAAAACCGCATCATCTGCATATAGTAAGAGACTCCCAGAACAGGCCTTGGGCAGGGAGTTAAGGAATAGAGTGAAAAGTAGGGGGCCAAGGATTGACCCTTGGGGGAACCCCGATGTAACTTGGAGGGGGGACGACAGGGTTTGCACTGGTCTGACTCTCTGGGTTCTGCCAGGCAGGTAGTTCGAGAACCAAGTGGTGGCATCCTGTGAAAAACCTATTTGGGTTAGTGAGGTTAAGAGAAGTGAGTGGTGGACAGTGTCAAATGCTTTGGAGATATCTATATAGACAGCACCAGCAATCTGACCTGCATCCACGGTCGCATGGATGGTGTTTGTATACTCCAAGAGTGCGGTTGTGGTGCTGTGGCTTTTTCAGAAACCATACTGTTCAAGGCAGAGGTGATTGTGTTGGGCTACGTAGTCTGTGACTTGGTTGTCGACCATATTTTCAAGAAAATTTGAGACAGGGGTAGAACTGAAATGGGCTGATAATTACCAGACAGGGTACGATCACCACTCTTCTTCAAGATAAGTGTGATGAGGGCAGTTTTTCACATGCAGGGGCATTGACCTAGGGCAGGGGAGCGGTTCAGCAGGATAGTGAGGGGGTAGAGTACTTCAGAGAGGGTGAGCCTTAGTAGTTTAAGATCAAGAGAGTAGTTGCTGAAATGGGATTTGCTGAGAGCCTTTAGCAGGAGGGGGGCAGCTTCCCGCTAGGAGATAACCTTGAAGTGGAAAGGGGGCCCTTGTGTATGTGTTGGTGTTATGGTGGGGTGGGAGCAAAAAAGTTTGCAGGGAACATGCTGCTAAGGTCAGAGAATGAGGAGCTCAGAGCACTTGCTATTGTGTCAGGATCTGTGGAGATACCACCATTGACCGACATCTGGGGGGGGGGTGCGTTAGAGGTTTTGCCACTAAGTTCTTTGAGTGAGTCCCAGAATTTGTTCCCTGACCCCCCCAGGAGGTGGTGAACCTGTATAGTTCACTTGTAAGACCCCACATTGAGTACTGTGTCCAGTTCTGGAAACCACATCTCAGGAAAAACATAGAAAGAGTGGAGGTAGTCCAGAGAAGGGCAACTAAAGTGGTGCAGGGTCTGCAGCAAAAACCCTAAGAGGAGAGACTAAAGGACCTCAATAGGTAAACCGTGGAAGAGATGAGGGAGAGAGGGATAAGATAGAGACCTTTAAATGCTTAATGGGGTTAAATAAGGTACAGAACGCATGTATTTTTCAAGAAAAAATAGCTCAAGAACAAGGGGCTGTGCTATGAAGCTAGAGGGAGTAGATTCAGGAGAGATGTGAGGAAGTACTTCTTCTTAGAAGGAGTGTTGGCTTCCTGAAACAGCCTTCATGTGTACAGTAGGTGGTGGGAGTGAAGATGGTGGGGGTTTCAAGATTGCATGGGATAAGCATAAGGGTACTGTATCTTAATGGAAGTTAAGGAGGGGAGAAACAACTGGAGATCAATTAAGGTCTACGGTTATACTGTAGATAGGGAAAATGAGCAGACTGGGTGGGCCAAGAGGTCCTTCTCTGCCACCAAATTCTATGTTTCTGTGGTTGCCTAGCTTCCTAACCAATTGTCCATGTGATATGGAGTCAAAGGTTTTGCCGAATTATAGATACAGGACATCCACTGCCTGATCTTTATCTGCAACCCTTGTTACCAAATTGAAGAATTCAATCAGGTTCATTTGGCATGCCCTCACCACTGTTAAACCCATGCATTCTGGAGTCCTATGGGCCATTTGCCTCCAGGAACCTTACCAGACTCTTATTTATTATTTATTCCAATAGTTTCCCTGATTATGGACATCAGCCTGACTAGTCCACAGATGCCTGGCTCATTATACCAGCCTCACACTTTTGTGCAGGGGACCACATCCGCTGTCCTCCAGCCACCTGGTGCCTCCTGTGTTTTAAGGAGTTGTTGAAGAGATCTGCCAATGGTCCTGCTAGGACCTGCCACATCTCTCTCAACACTCTAAGATGTATCCCAGCCGTGACCATTGATTTATCCACTTTCAGTGTCTATAAGCCCTTCAGCATCCTTGCCTCCATGATTGGCTCCACATTGGCCCTTGCTACTGATCCTCCACTGGCTTTAATGCTACATTCTGACACGTAGACCCTTTTTTCCACCATGAACATTGAAAATAAATATTAATTCACTACGTTTGCCTTCCCCTTATCTTCCTCCCTACCCTTCCCCTTCCCCTTAATGAGCCTTACTAACCCATCCCCTGGTTCTGTACTGACCTCACATATATTGAAAGAATGCCTGTCACCATCTTGAAGCTTGTATCAAATCTATTTCATGTGTATTATTGTTACCTTGTACTCCACTGTCACCCTGTGCCATGTGTTATGGCCCAGGTCGTGCCTGAAAACGGTCCCTGGGATCAATGCATTCACCCAGTTATCAAAGTCATAAATAAATAAAAAATAAATAAAAAACCCCCATTGCTAAACTTAGCTCTGTATCTACTTTTACTTGTGTCACTGTTCTATTAGTCACCACCAGGAAAAAATGTTTTGGGGGCTTGGAAGAAGGCTTAGGTAGTCTCCCTTCACTAAGGCAGTGAGGTGACCACTCTGCCCCAGGGAACTATCATACTATTTAATTCCTTTTGACATAGACCACACTTCAAAACCACCCGTTTTCTCCCAACACTCTTCTTTCCTAGACTCTTCATCCTTTCTCCACCCCTATCAGTCTGGTATTAGAAAATTCCACTCTGTTGTTAATCCTTGGTGAGATTCACTGATATAACCATGAAAGGGGTAGATCAGGGGAAAACTACCTGTTCCATTTCTTATTGACCTGGCTAAGACCTTTGAGACTGTTGCCCACCCCTCCTACAGGACAGGTTAACCATGCTGGTCTGTCTGATCTTGTCATGAAATTGTTCAGTTCCTACCTGGCAGACAAATCAAATGCCATCCTTTTTTTTTTTTGGGGGGTACCTACTTCCAACAATCCCAATCAGGTCAGATGTTTCTCAAAACTCTGTCCTTTAGCCTATCCTGTTCTTAATTTTCTTGCATGATCTCCAAAAGGCTTGTGACTCCTCATACATCCACATGTATGCACAAAGCACTGTGCTCTTTCTCATGCTGCCCCTTGTCTCCAAACTAACAGAACAACTCCAACACAGCATTAACAGTGTCCAATAATGGTTCTGCACCTATCAGCTTACAGTAAATGCCAAAAATGTTGTATCCATAATGTTTGGCTCCAGGCAGCAGCTGGCTACAATCCAGTCATCTCTAGTTTTCAAGGCTCTGGATGGTTTCCAGCTCAGGCAAGGGTATCACATAATAATAGTGAATCAAAATGAGTGACTACAAAAATAGCAACTCATTTTCGGTGCTATTATTCTAGGCTACCTTGCACAACAGTGTGGGTATTGGAAAGTGACCATGGGGAAGGCCAAACAGAAGGGGGGAATAGCAAGGGGAAGGAGAGGGACAGGGAAGGGGTTTTCAGGGACTGGTGTACCTGCTGCCTCCTAGCTAGCCATGTGGCATGGTGGTGTGGGTGGCTAGCTCTGGCACAGCAAGTACTAGGTTCGAGACTGGGAGTGAGTACATTTTGGCGCTGCTGCAAGTTGCAGCACTTAAATTTGCTGAAATCCGGATTTGCCCCTCCTGATATCCCCCTGGAGATGAGAATCCCAATTCAGGGGGTGCAGAAACAAATACATTTTTAAAATCCAGATGTCAGGTCACCTTGAAGTTTATATTGCCAATTTGCTTTTCGGCAATATACACTCATCATAATAGAGATCGCTGTTTTGCGATCACTGTTATGACGTGGAACCCAGGCAAGTATCCCCCTTGAAATACTTGGGTGTCTGGCTGGTTAGTATTACCACCCCTTCCCTTCTACCTGCACACCCACCCACAGGTGGGGCTGCCTCAGGGAATATAGGTTGGCACCTGGGTTCTTGGTTAAAATTGATTGGGTGATTGGCTCAGTGCCTTCACCTGTGGGGATCCTTCTAACAGTGTACTACCAGGATGCTTCACCACAGAAAATGATATTCAGCCTCCTCCCTTGGAAATAGGTAAAATAATATACAGTCCCCTTCCCACTTATAACTCTAAGCATGAAATATCAAACCGCACAATAATGCAATGGCTGCAACAGTTTGCAGAAAACAAACAACGGGGGGTTATTTTGGGGTGGATAAAGAGGCAGGCAGCAGTGGAAGCAAAGGGAAATAAAAGCATTCAATAATCAGATTCTAAACTCTATGCAAATCAGTAAAATCACAACACAGTGGCATTTATAATTAGGCAGTACTGTGCATTCCAGGATTACCAGCCCCAGTTCTACTCCCCCCACTGGTGCACCAGTTAACCCCACAGTACCTGTGAGAGCTCTCAGTTTTGGTGTGTACACACTGAGCAGTTGCAGGCCTGTGATGTGGAAAATCTGGGTGCAGCACAAAAGAAACACTGAGGTGCTGCAGAGCAAAGTACCGACCACCCCAGGGGTGCAGTGAAACAGTTGCAATTCGTGGCTGTACTAGTTGCTAAGGGCATTGCTAAGGTCACGCAGGAAGCCCAGATGTAAAGTTAACAAGCTAGCTAGCTGAACATTAGAAACATATTTGTTTGGGTAAAACCCAGTACTCACGATCTTTGATGAACAGGTGCAGAATGTTGGGGGACGTATCCCTTTTCAGGCAACTTGGGTGAACAGGCAGGAAAGGCTTGGAATGCAGGCGATGATCCTCTTCACCCCACAGAGGGACTTGTCTTCACCCACCTCAACTGTAGGCAGGCAATCTTCACCCCACAAAGGGACTTGTCTTCACCCACCTTGACTGTAGGTAGGCAATCTTCACCCCACACAGGGACTTGTCTTCACCCACCTCGACTGTAGGTAGACAGCAGCAGCTCAAGCAAGTAGGCAGAACCTCAGAGCATAGGTCCTGACAGGAAGCTCAGTCTCTGAACTGGCAGGGAAATGAGGCAGTGCTTTGGTTACCTCACTCTCCACAGCAGACAGCAATTTCTTCAGCAGGCTTTGGATATTTGCGACACCAAATATCACAGTTCGTTAGGCTGAGGCAAATCCCAGATCTGTGGGATTTACCCAGATCTTCAGTCACCAGTTCTAGGCCTGTACAGAAGGCACCAGCTTCAGGATCTTCTATCTGACAGCAGCAGGAGCAGATGAAAAATACACCTCATTCACTGTCACTGGCAATTCTCACTCTGACTCCTAGCTTGTGCAGAAGGCATAAAATGCAGGCTTTTTCTATCTGTCCATAACAGAAGCTAACAAGAAACATTTCTTATCACGTCAAACACTCAAAGTCACACAGACAAACTGTGAACTTTAGAATCCTCAGGTTTAAAACTCAGTTTCTGATTGGTCTGCACAACTCACAAGCTCTTCGTACTGATTGGGGGTACTGCAGCTACCAAATGGATCCTATGCTGCCTGTTATCCAGAAACCTCTGCAATGATGGCCACCATCAAACAGCTCTTCTCAGCTCAGTCATTTTTCATAAACTGCAAAATAATTATTGTTCTCTGTTGGCAGCATTTGGCTGCATGGCTAGCCCCCCCGGTCCCTTCTGAGGGTCACTAGGGCCAGGGAGTACATTTCTGGGACAGGAGCCGAGTTGCTGGCTCCATTTTAAAAGCTCCCTTGGTGGAGCTGCATCTCTAAATGGCTGTCCTTGGCCACTAAGCATTATGGGACTTGTAGTCCCTGGCAGTCGCCATTTTCCCCATTACTCCCCAACCCACTGGTGGCATTGACAGCATTGGAGAGTGCTTTAAAAAGTTAAAGTTTTCTTTTCTGTGTTCTCCCCAGTCTCTTAGGCAGTCCAGTGGGGCTGGAGAGATGAATCCCTCCTTGTAGCACTTCTGCCGCTTCTTGTGACTGCCTTCAAGGCACTAGGCCACCAATGCAGCCTTGTTTCCTGAGCTCCCTGCCTCGCTGAAAGCAGTTTAGGGGTGGGGGAACAACTGAGATGTGCGACACTCGAGCTGCTTGTAATTAGGTGCAGGAGGTGCCAGATTTAACTTTTTTTTCTCCCCAGCCCCATTTGCAACTCGGGGGAGCGAGACACAAGGAGCAGCTCAACAGCCGCACTGAATACAGGTGCAGGCGGCACCGAAACAAGCTACAGCACTCTCCAGCCCTTCGGCAGTCCAGGATTGGACCAGGAGAGTGAGGAGAAACGCAGCTGCAGGAGTGGAGGAGGCAGCAGGAGCCAGTAAGCTCCCAACTTTAGGAGTGGGGTTACATTAGTAAACTCTACTTCACCTGCCATTATCAACTCCAACACTGAAAAAAATCCCCCCACGTTTGGTGTGCTCTACAGGAAAAAGGCCTGCATCCTGCTCCCTGCCTGGTGAGATTATTGTGAAAAGGATCCTTTGGCCTTTGTTTATTGGGATGTGGTTTATAGCACTTCCAATAAATCCATTCTTATCAAGGTGGACCCCTTCTTTCACTCTTTCTTTCATATTGCCACTGAGTGATTGCATGCTTACATCAAGGTTCTTTCTATTATTCCTCATTCTCTCTCTCTCTCTCTCTCTCTCTCTCTCTCTCTCTCTCTCTCTCTCTCTCGATGGTGCAGTGTCACCCCTGATCCCTAAGTTTTGGTTTTGTTCCAGCCCCTTCTATCTCAGCTCCCTCTTGTCATGTGCTCTTGTTCCCACCTATTCTTTCTACTCTGCTGATCCCTGCTCTTTTTTCTACCTCTTACCAGGACCATGGCAAGACATTCATCATTCTACTGAGTCTCTCAGTCTGGTCTAGTCTCACTCTTCCAGTCAACACCTCATCCTCCCTCTTTGCACTGTAAGTGCTTCTCCATCATCTTACCTCTCATTCTAGGTGCTGCACCTAGGCCTCCCACCTTCCTTCCTCTATCTCACCCTTCCCCCTCACTTCCCCACCTCCATCTTTGCTTTCTCTCCTTCTGCCCCTACCTGCCACCCAGTCTTCTTTATGTTCCATGTGTTGCCCTTTACTCCTATATTCCTTTACGTTGCATGTGTTGCCCTTTACTCCTATATTCCTTTACGTTGCATGTGTTGCCCTTTACTCCTATATCCCTTTGTTGCATGTGTTGCCCTTTACTCCTATATCCTTTTATGTTGCATGTGTTGCCCTTTACTCCTATATCCCTTTATGTTGCATGTGTTGCCCTTCACTCCTATATCCCTTTGTTGCATGTGTTGCCCTTTACTCCTATATCCTTTTATGTTGCATGTGTTGCCCTCTACTCCTATATCCCTTTATGTTGCATGTGTTGCCCTTTACTCCTATATCCCTTTATGTTACATGTGTTGCCCTTTACTCCTATATTCCTTTATGTTTCTGTGACAATCCTTATTATTCAGGGATGTTCAATGTTCTCCTTGACCATCTGCAGAACTCCTATACACCCTGTTCTCTGTCACTTGCTATGTCTGCTTCTTCAGTGATTGAACTACAGATACACTGGACTGCATTTAGGGTGCTTACAGCTAGCAGTGTGACAAACAGAGGAATTTGCACACCACCAGTTGGTAAGTCTCACCTGATACATGGCTACCCCAGTGCCCTGCACCACCACAGGACAACAGTTGCGGTGAGGCACATGATGCAGGGCAACAGTAGGAGCACACCACTGCTAGAGAACCACAGGGCACATTTCTATGTGCTCCACATTGGAGTGCAGCATATTCAGTATGACGGGCCAGCCGACAGACATGCAGGCAAAAGGTTAGTTGAGAAACTATTTGACTTAGCAGTCCATCAGCAAATCCAACACTGAAACCCACCCACAACACCACATGGCTACACAGAACTACCAGCATGTGTGTACAGGGATGGAACTGGGTATAGCAAGCAGTACCTACAAGTTCACAAGCCATAGCAAGGACACCAACAGAATGCATATGGTTACTTTACACATACCAGCAGCCATAGTGACCTCTGGTCAAGCTGTATCCATCAGTTCAGGCATGGTAGGGCGCAGCCCCTATGCATGCTGCTAGCAGCAGGACGGGGTAGGTGGCAGATGCACCTGCACAACGGAGTTGTGGTGCCCCCATGCCTGCCTCACTCCCTATCAGGTGTGGACTGCAGATTTGAATACCCCGCAAGCCACTCCCAGAACTCCCTGGTAGTCTAGTGGCCCCCACCCAACAGTGCGATGCCCCCCACTCCCCAACCAATACCCCACTGGTGACTGGCACAGCTCTCCACTCACCACCATGGCCAGCCCCGACTGAACTGTGCCAAGATCATGTACAGTAATATCTGGCGCTCTGTGAATGATAGTGGCTGTCAGTTCACAGAGTGCCTATTGTTACTGTATGCGATCCTGGCACTGTTCGATCTGTGGTGATGCATGGAGGAGGTGCTGAGTCATCCTCACTGGTGTGTGTGTGGGAGGTTGGGGTGGGCTGGGATTGTTGGCTGGGGGGTGGGGCCACTGGACCACCAGGGCTGTACTGGCAGTGCAATGGAGGGGGATCTTGCCCAGGGCATGTGGGGGGCAGTGGGCATATGGGGGGCTCTAAACATGTGTGTGGGGGTCTGGGCATAGGGGAGTGTTCCACACACCCATCCTGGCACAGTGGGTGCCATACCTGGGAACGGGGCTGTTGGGGGGCTGTAGCCCACAGGGGCTATAGAGCTGGGGCACAGTGGCAACCTCCTGTGAATGGCAAAGAACACTTACGCCACTTCATAGGTGGCGTAAGTGGTCTTTGACAGATGTCCATCAGGGATTGTTCCTGAATCCCGATGTGGGACGTAGCAGCCACCCTTTTGTGAATAGGGTGCAACTGCTACCTTAGACCCCCTTAAGCCCTGTTGCAAGGGGGTTTCAGGTGCATTGGTGCAGCTGGGTGCAGACAGCCTGCAGCATGTCACAGGCTGCCTTTGTGAATCCCACCACGATGCAACTCAGGACTCAAGTGGTACTTGCACCATTTTTTCCGATGTAAGTTGCAATGAGTCCTGAGTTGCCTTTTGTGAATCTGGCCCATTGCCTGTTAGTCTGCAGTTGGTCAGTTATTCATAGCTACAGTTATTCATAGCTGTATTTTCTTGCACCCATTACTGCCTGTACCTAACTTGTTGTATATATTGCCTGTATTTATCTCACTGTATGTTTTTTTATTCCTCTACCCCTCCCCCCCCAGGGTCATACCAGGAAGAAAACCTTGGATGAGTGTGCCTCTCTTAGTTGCAACATTTAAATCAGTCAGTCAGTCAATCAATCAATCAATAATGTTTGCTTTGTTGTGCCAATAAAGTACTTATCTCTGTGAACAATACATTAGGATGAACATCATTCTAACAAAGACTACATACATTTACAGCTGGACTTCACTGTGATAAAATAACACTGACACATGCAAAGAGTCATAAAAGTGAGCTGAAGACCTTGGTTACTAATGGACAATGTCTATGTACTGTACTCCCTTGTCATTCTTGCCCTGGGAAGTAATTGAACACAAGATTATTTTCTCAGAGAGGTAAGGTAATATCCACTGCATTTGTATTTCATCATGGAGCGGAGTAAAGAATAAAACAATGAAAGTTAAACAGTGGTGTGCATGTGGCACATCGCCGGCAGGTGGCGAGCTTTGATAAGGGATTGTCTGCTTGCTTTCTAAAGTGGTAACTGAAACATTATATTGCATAATTCCAATAGTGAGAGGCTGCAGCTCAAATGTAAGTCAACAACATCAGTGTTTTCTAACTCTATATTATTATTGCTTGTTTCATGTGTCTCACTTGTTCTATTTGTGTTCTAATAGCAGCTCTATACCAACAAAAATTCAGTTTTTTTCTCTCACTGTACCCTGACATATGGCAGAGTCATTTCAATATACATTTAGCTCACCGAGCTGTAGCACATGGAATAGGCAATCTGCAAGAGAAGCAGTGTGTATAATGCTTAAAAGGGACAAAGGAAGAGAAGAAATGTCCACATTGTCCTGTTCTCTGTCTCTCTCCAAACTGCATGCATGCACTCTAAAGCCACAAACCCCATAAAGGAGCATCATGGGTAGCAGATCGCAGTTTATGGAGGAAACTGCATTCTGCCACTCATGATGCCTTGCACAGTGGTTGGCTCCATATTGCTGGTTACATGAAGAGACTTGTATAGAATGTTATCCATAAAAAGAAAACAATTCATGGCAGCCCAGTGGTGCAGAGGGTTGAGGCTTCTGGACGCCTTACCTTGTGCCACGCCGGCAACCCGGGTTGGGGAATGGACTCATGTCACTCAGGGGGTCGGCCAGGGCGAGGAAGGATTGAGCGTCCACTGGCAGCTCTTCTTATTCGGGGCAGGGGGACACAGTGCTGTGCTGTAGACCAACATCCAGCGGTGGCTGGATGTCAGCACAGGCACAATGCTAGAATAGAGGTGGACGCACACACAGGTCATAAGACTACTTCCGCAGAGGTGGAGACAGTCATCCCGCTCTTTGCACGTGCATGGGTTCAGGGGAAAAAATGGAAAATTTGAGCAGAGCAGGCAGGCAAGCTCTATGATGGTGGGCTTCACCCATGCCTTCCCCCGGAAATCTAGATGTTGGCTTCTGGGAGTGCGGGGAGGCTGGCGCTCTTTACCACCTGCCCTGTCATGGGGGGGGTAACCCGCGGGGGATGGCTGGGTGGGTTGGGTGCTGGGAAGCCCATCAGAGAAATGAGTCCCCTCTGAGAGAGGGGCCTGGATTCTCTGCCAGCTCTGGAGCAAGGAAGAGAAAAAAATACAATAAAAAAAAAAATAAATAAAAAAAGGAAAAAAAAAGAAAACAATAGAAAACAGTTTTTCACATCAAGGTTATCTAGGTGCATTTAAGTATGGATCATTTGGAAGTTCACATTTATTTTCTGTAAAAAGGAACATTAGTTTTCTGCTGCAAAATAGCTCAGATTTCCTGTCCCCTTTAAGAACCACAGAACTTGTCATGTGTGCAGCTGGAATCTTGTGCTGGAGCTTGAAGTGGAAGAGTTCTCTTTAGCAGTGGGGGTAGAGTTTTACATGCATGTTTATGAAAACAAAAAGAACTTAAATGAATCATAAATAGCTGAAATTCATGTAATTTGTATAGTATCTATGTATATGTGTTGGATGGGACCTAATTTTAAAATCACATCTTCTCATGTTTTACTTCAGCCAATTTTTCACATAAAACCCCTTCATGTTTTTTTTATCTGCTTTGAAATCATTTTATTCAGTTTAGGATATCATACAATCATATCCAGGGTCCCACAGGGATCTATTCTGGGACCTACCTTTTTTCCTTATTTGTGAACGATCTACCCCTAGTGCCGACACATGATAGTATCACCTTATATGCTGATGACTTAATGCTCCTTACTAAATCTCAAGACATTAATGTCATTAATTCTCACCTAAAGGCAGACTTTGGGAACATACAATCCTGGCCAATAAACTAGTCCATAATCTCAAAAAAATGCAGGCCATGCTCTTTGGATCCCTAAACCCCTGAAGGTCACTAGTGTAGATGGGTCCCTTGTGAGGGTTGCTGACTCCCTAAATACCTAGAAGTCACCCTCGATCCTCAGCTTGAACTCTCTCAGTACATCTATAATATGAGCAAGGCTACCAATAGTAAATTGGGACTGACATACAGAGCTAGAAGCTGTCTCATATCACCTGTGTGTCTTGCCCTTGCAAAAGGAATACTCCTCCCTACACTCTGTTATAGGCTCATAACCTTCACTCATGCCACCAAATCCGGTCAAAATAAGATGTTGCCTATAATAATATATGTCACTTTGTCCTCTCTGCCCCCAGTCTCACTCATCATTGTGAGCTTTATTTTTTTATCACTTCTTTATTTTTCCCTGCTACCTGCAGGGTGACCTGCTGTATATCCAGCCACCAGCTTCCACTGCCCAGGAGTCAGCAGGCTCACTCACATATCGGGTCCCTGGTGCAACTGCTCCCATACCCACGGGAGGGGGGGTCCCCCTATGCCCTCCTCACCAGGCTGGGCCCAGGCCTCACAGCATGATTCCATGACAGGCCTCCCCTTTCGGTGGAAAGAGCGGCCATCAAGCTGTTCAGTCCCACTGCCTTTTCTGTGTTGTTGTGCACCTGGAGTGCAAACATGCAATGATGTCTGAGGCACTATGTGCCGATGTCCGCCGCACTCCACTCCCAAAGACACCTGCTCTAGTAGTGCCCCCGATCATCACCAGGGGCTGCTGCAGAGTGATGGAATCCATCAGCCTTCCCCGTGATAGGAGAGCAGTCCCTCAGATGCTCAATTCTATCCCTCCCCTACCATTTCCTGATGGCCCGGAAGCGTTTCTGAACCCAGATCACCAGCGTTGAGTGAGGTGTGGCGTCCAGTGCCTCAACCCTCAACGTCACTGGGCCAGCCTCATTGTGAGCTTTATAATAAACTTGAATGACTCTCTCCAGAAACTCATCAAACATTTGCACTGGGCTGCCTCACTGACAAAGTAGTTTGAACTGCTACCACTCCAGTCCTAGCAGAACTATTTAAGCCTACTAACTCAGCATACCTACTTAGGGCCTGCAACTCATCTGTTCCTTGTTCCAAAAACCCATACATTGATGGATGATCAGGTATTTGTTATTTGTTCACCTAGGCTATGGAACTCCGTACCCGCCCACATCCATTGTGCCATCTCCCATAAAAGCTTTAGGAACACTTTCTAGGATCATCTGAGGTTCTCCTCAGCTGGCGCCTGAACCTAGGAATTAGTGTGCCCCCTTCCTTTTTACAAAGGTTGCACTTTATTATTTTTTTTTTTACAATTGTGTAACCACAAGAGACACACTAAGCTGAAAACGTGTTTACAGGCGTGACCTGGGAGCACAGGGAAGTTAAATGACTTGCTCAAGGTCACCCAGTATTCAAGTGGGGGCTGTGGGATTCAAACCCAGGTCTCCAGATTTGCAGCTCAGAGCCTTAAATCACAACATTATACTGCCTCCCTTGACAGTAACTAGAGCCCAGTCTGAGTATAGCTTTAACTTTGTCTAATTGTCTACAATATGTGCTATTAGCTTGCCTCACTGTCAAATCCCTGCACAGTGTGTATATTTTTTGTAATCTTGTTGCACCTTGCACTGTCTGTACATTCCTTGTAATCTCCCGGGTCATACCTGAAATTAGGCATATATTTGTCTAGTTTGCTTACCTGGTCAACAAAAGTTTAATAAATATAAACATAGAATGTTGCTGGCAGAAAAATATGTGAAGTCCGTCATATCTGCTTGGACCCTGCCTTAAACTTCATCTAACACACCGGCCAAGTCTAGGCAGAGCTCCCTGTTAGTGGCTCAGCTTCTTTCTCTGACTGAAAACTTTTGACAAGACTTATATGACTTTCCCACTTTCTCGTAAAACTGGTAACCACTTTCATATTAACCACATTTCTGCTCAAACAATTTCACTTCTTTGCCATATGAAGCACTTCCTTATGTCTCTCTGCCCCCCCCCACAAGCTCACATAGTTATGCCCTTTTATCAGTACCCCATCACCTGAACAATTGCTGACAATCTGCCTTGTTTATGTGCCTTCAGGCATTGTTTTAGTCACGTATTTTTCCCATCAGTCAGCAAGTCCCTCTGAGGCAGACCTCCCCATTCCGGTCAACTGCCTTCTCCCAAAGCTTACATTCACCACTTTTGTGCATGCTGCACTCCAGGGTTGGACTTGCCCACCAGGATACCTGAGAATTTCCTGGTGGTCCCCCTCTGTTGAGTGCCTGCCCATGTCATGATCTCTGACAATCTTTGTATTTCTCACCTTTTTCTAATTGGGGGGGGGGGTATTTGGGGCACTGCAGGTAAACGTAGCCTGCAAGTACAGAGCTAGTGCATCAGATTTAAGTGGAATACTGATATGACTGTGTCACCCTGGGCCCTCCTCTACTTATTTTCCAGGTGGGCTTTAGTATCCACTTTCCAGGTGGGCCCACTGTACTCCAGTCCAACCCTGCTGTGTCCCCTGGCAGGGACTTATTTGCTTATTCCTAAGTGTCCATATCTCTGGCCTGGTGGACAGTGGAGCACCAAGGTCAGCACAGCCCGGCCTGTGAGGTGCCAGACGTCATCTTGCATGGCAGGTGTTTCTTTGGCTTTATTTTCTCCCATGAACTGGCAACATCCACTTATGCAACCTACCTCTTACACCAGTCCTTCCCAGTGTCGGAGGGCCTCTTGCTATGCTGCTACCTGACTTCTGCCAGGTGGTAGCTAAACAGCAGAGTGCACAGCCTATCCCTTCCCAAATGAAGGCCATTGTCCTTTTCCACCAGCCCCTCACCGGGTGCCTGCTGTGTATTACCTGCCTGTCCTGCTGTCCATTTCCCAAAGCCCTGAAGGCTTTCCACCAGCCCCAAACTGGGCTTCAGCCTCAACAGAATGCTCCAGATGCTCCTGCTATGTACCGCCCACCAGCCCACCCAGTAGCCCATTTCCCAAAGCCCTGAAGGATTTCCACCAGCACCTCACTGTGCTCCAACCTCAACGGAAAGGTCCAGTGGTTTCTGCTGTGTACCCCCCGCTCACCCAGCAGCTCATTTCCCAAAGCCCTGAAGGTATGGATTTGACCACCAGGTCCAGAGATTTCTACAGACCCTGGATGGGGTTTTTCAAATCTGGCACCTTTTTTTATGTAGCATACAAATCAACTGCCAACACTCTGTGCTGCCACTCGGACTTCTGCTGTTCTTACTTGCACTAAGAGACTTGTAATAATCTGTGCTTTATTTTTTTCTGTCTGCTTTAACAGTTTTACTGTTAGGTAGAAACTGAATTTAGTAATGAATATAGTAGCTGAATTGTCATTTTTCTTTTTCTCCTCCTCTGTCTTGCTGCTTTCCCTGCCCAGCTCTTCAATCTGCCCCATCCCCCTCCTGTAATTCCCTCCCCCTGATTTGTGAGCACAGTCCATCTTCTTTGTTGTTTTTGTATTAAATTGCTCCCCTTTTCGGTCTTTACAGGCTTTCCATCAGCCCTTCACTGGGCTTCAGCCTCAACGGAATGCTGTGGTGGCTCCTGCTGTGTACCGCCCGCTCTCCCAGCAGCCCATTTCCCAAAGCCCCAAAGGTACGGATTCAACTACCATGTTCAGAGATTTCTAAAGACTCTGGATGGGATTTTTCCAATCTGGCACCTTTTTGATGTAGAGTGCAAATCAACTGCCAGTACTCTGTACTGCCCCTTGGACTACTGCTCTTCTTATTTGCACTAACCCCACTTGCGCTGTGCATCAGCTCCCCACCCCCCTCTCACCCTATCTGGGGGTTTACTCTTACAGCCTTCAGTGGTCAAATGACTGCCATGAATCATATCTTTAAAGTGGCCAATTTCCCATTTGCTTGTTATACAATCTGCCCACCAGAGGCACTCCGCCAGCCCTATCTGGGGGTTTACTTTTACAGCCTCCAGGGTCACATGACAGCCGTGAATCACATTTTTAGTGGCCGATTTCTTATTTGCGTGTTATAAAATCTGCCCACTAGAGGCACTACAATATACCCTATTTTTCCCTTTGGCTACTTGATAACTTCTGTCACTCTTCCTTATCACTCCTGGGATATTTTCTACTTTAACGTACACAAGCATTTTTACTTGACCCATTTCTAACAACCCTGTCAGTGTTTTCTAGGACTGACTACCTCGTCTCTCACCAATCTGTTCTATGGTTCTGTATCTATTTCATCCTGCTTGTCTTAGATTTTGGTTTCTCTACCTTTTCTCCAGCAAATTACCTCTGCCCACCTTCATGTTTCAAGCCATGTTTTCCATACTATCAATCCTGTTCTTGCTCCTCTATCTTGATACTGTGCCCCACTCCCAGACCCTCCCTCTGTTTGGCCTCTCTCCCCCAAGCAGGCCCCCTTTCTCTGACAGAATATTAATTTTCATCCCATCTTCTCCTCCATATCCTGTCCCACCCCTCTCTCATGCCACCCTGCTCAGCCTTGCCTGCCTATCCCCCTAGTTTTCCCCTTCCTCTCTCCTCTCCTCTTATACACCCTGGGCTGCTCCCTTCAAGTCTACTTAACCTCGAGGTCCTGTTTCACTGCTCCTCTCCACCTACCTGTCCCTCCCCTCAAAACTACCAGAGGTACAAGGACCCCCCTCATCTCCCCCTTTTCCTGCTCCTTCTACTCTTTTCTGGGATGCCCATCAAAACCCCAGTTCTATCTTTACCCCCCTCAAACTCTGCCCAATCCCAGTCAGGCAACACACCACATTTTTCTACTGTGCCTTCGCACCTTTCATTTATATGCCCACAGCCTCCTCCCAAACTGGGTGATCTTAAAGTTTGGATCACCCAATACATGTCAGACATTCTCTTAGTCAAGAAACCTGGCTATCAGCCAGAATCTCTGACTCTGCCCTCTCTATCCTGGAGTTTAACTTATTCTGTCAAGACTAAGGCAAGAAAGGTGGTGGCATTGCCCTATACATTAATCAAGCTCTCTCCTGCTCCACTACTTTCAAAGAGTCCCTTTCCCTTGTCTTTACTCAGTCCCATATCCCTTTATTTATTTTATTTATTTATTTATTTATGACTTTGATAACCGGGTGAGTGCGCTGATCCCAGGTACCGTTTTCAGTCATGACCCGGGCCACCATACAGTGGCACGGAGTTACAAACAGCATTGCATAAAACTATCGACTGTTAGACAATGAAACATGATTACAAATAATGTACAGTTTACAATAAACAGGTAACAATGCTACACTAGAACACAGTGTAGCTTGAGGGCAGAGTTCCACAAAGATACAAGGATTGTAATACATAGATCTACTAAGCTTATACCTGCACTGTCCCTCCCTGAGGCTTTTCACAGCACATCCCCCCTACCCACCATTCTTCCCTCTCCCCCTCGCTCTGCTACTCCCCCCATCCCTCCCTCTCGTCTTGTCCCCATCTCCCCTCCTATCTCTTCTTTTCCTCCATCTTCACACTACCTGTACGTCAGTACTTAATGAACTCTCTTGTGGCCATCTATCTACGTAACTAGTATCCACCTTAAGGCCTTGCACTTTATATATTGCTGTAGTTCAGTCATTGGTATTTCCACATCTGTAATCCATTTTTACTCCAGTTGTGCATGTTGCACACTTGTGGCCATTGTTATTTACTGTTTACTATGCCTGCATTTTTTACTGTATCCCACATCTGTATAAACTTCATTATACTACTCCTGTATATGTTCTTTTAGGCTAACGCATGCACATTGTACCCACTCTTATTGCCTGTATTATGTATGTATATACTCTTTGTTGCCATCTGGATTATGTATATTATGCTGCTACTTTGTGCTCCTGATATATGTCTCAGGACCTCCTCGTGAATGGGCTTGCTCAATGGAGTTATTCCTGCAATAAACTTGAATTGAACTGAAGAGTCCCACACTTCCTCCCATGAAGTAATCCTAGCACAAATTTCCCTCCCCTCCTCTGTCCCGCTTTATATAGGTGCACTTTATGCTCCTCCTAAAACAGCAAATTACACCCTAGTCATCATCATCTCCTCTATTTTGTCCCACATGGCAAACAGTGAGTTACTACTTCTTGATGACTTCAACCTGGACTGGCTCTCCCTCTCATCGAAGCCCACTCTGTTTAAAATTGAAGCCCTCAACCTCACGAATATGATCCACAAATCTACCCTCATAAACCCCTGCTCCCAAAATCACTTTCTGCTTGACTGGGTGTTAGCTTCTCACCCCCACCTTATCATTGTGGCCAGAACATTACCAGATGTGCTTAGTGATCATTGCATTACTTTCTGCATATGGAAGATTCACACTCCCCATGCTGCCCCAAAATACATATGGTCCCACCCCCTTCACAACCTAGATGCCACTGCCCTCCAACATGATCTCGCTGAGGCAGACTGGCAACCCATCCTTACAGCCAATGATGTCAACTCTGTCCTATATCTCTTCTTCAGTCTAATCCTCTGCATCTAGAATCACCATGCCCCCTCAAAAAATCCAGAGTAAAAAGACATCATCATCCTGGATAACTGCAGACCTGCTGGCTAATTTGCAGAGCCAAAGACAATTCCTGGGACCACTACAAGGAGTCCCTATCCCAAGTGGACCTCCAAGCTTACAAAACTCTAAGGAATAATTGCACAAAGGCCATCTCCCTCTCCAAGGCCAGTTATTTTAGGCAACACTTGAGGCAAGAACAACACAGACTCATATCCTTCTGGAAAGTACTACAATCTCTCCTCAACCCCCCTCTCCAACAAGTCTCATGTGTTCTCAAAGTTGATGGTGCCTCAGTCTCCAACCCCACATCAGTTGTAGAGACTTTCAATAAATTCTTCGCAACTTGTGCTCTCCCAGACAATCCCTCACCCTTACCTCCCAATCTCCCCACAGTTCATTTGGATGATCCAGGTCAACCCTCATAATTCTGGTTCCCACCTTTCTACCCCCTGGAAGTCCACACTGCCATCCTTACCCATAAACCTACCAAGTCCAGCCCTGATGGTCTCCACCCCAGGCTTCTCCACATCTCTGCCCCAGCCATTACCGCTCTACTCACCTGTATTCTAAACCTATCTCTCTCCACCTCCTCTGTCCCAGTGGCCTGGAAATCTGCCAAGGTCTTACCCTCCACAAGGGTGGTGACCCTTCAGCATCCAGAACTACAGGCCAATTTCCCTCCTCCCCTCTCCTGCCAAACGTCAGAAATCCCTCATTCACTCCAGGCTAGCTGAATTTCTGGCCACTACCAATATGCTGTCTCTAGTGCAGACTGGTTTTAGAAAACAACATTCAACCATTTCCTCACTTTTGTGAGTTATAGATTCAAATTTTTCAGCTATGGATCAGATCCATATTACCACTGTCATCTTCACTGACCTGGCAAAGGCATTCAATTCTGTCTCCCACCCCCTCCTGCTACAAAATCTAAAATCGGTTGGCCTTGCTGAATTAGCCATAAACTGGTTTTATTCATCTTGTTACAACAGGCAGCAACTGGTCCAAATACTGTAGGTGATGCTCTCATCCCTGCTCCCTACCCCCGCTGGCATCTCCCAAGGCTCATTCCTCTGCCTTATCCTTTTCTCCCCATTTATAAATAACCTCACCACAGTCTGCCAGTCTTCCAATATGTCATGTACGCTGATGGCACTGTCATTTTCATCTCCGGGTCCTCCATCATCAGCTTACATCCCTCCTCCAGTATGACTTCAATAGAGTTCAATCCTGGTTCTAGAAAAATCAACTTAAACTGAACACCAAAAATCAGCAGCCATAACTTTTGGCTCCAGATGAAAACTGGCAACCCTCCAGTCCTCTCCTATCTTCACAACTCTGGATGACTCTCAACTTGAGAAATGTCTCCACATTCAAATACCTGGGGGTTTGGTTGGATTACCATCTGGACTTCTCTACCCACATCAACGCCATCTGCTCTAAACTGCGTCCCAAACTAGAC
This sequence comes from Neoceratodus forsteri, assembly GCA_016271365.2. Classification (NCBI taxonomy): domain Eukaryota; kingdom Metazoa; phylum Chordata; order Ceratodontiformes; family Ceratodontidae; genus Neoceratodus; species Neoceratodus forsteri. The sequence continues at coordinate 708,851,843 of CM028138.1, read as the reverse complement.
ATCCTCTGTTGACACAAGGACAGCTTCCCCCGGCCCACCCACCAAGAATTGGTAACCACAATTATCCTACCAATCTTTGATTACGCTGATGTGGTTTATGGCACTGCCTCTCAATCTTCACTTGCCAGATTAGACATCCTTCTGAACTTCTGCCATTTCACCACTGTCAACCCCCCTACCCACCACTGTCTCATGTACTCTGCCCTCACCTTAGCACCCCTTTCCCACAGGAGAATGGGTCATTTAACCTCCTTTGTTGCAAAATTCTGGTTTGGAACCCTCCCTACCTACCTACCTACCTTTCAGCCCACCTCTCCCAAGCTGCCTCCTCAACCTACTCCCTTCATCACTGAGATCCATATACTTTTGCCATCCCATGCCTCAACTCTGAATCTGGCCAATCTGCTTTCTCCTTTCATTTCCCTTCTCTTTGAAACAAATCCCCATCTACCTCTGACCAGCCTCCTCCTCCTCCTACTCTCTCAAAAGGCTCCTCAGATTTCTACCTTATTCACTATGCCTCTATGTTCTCTACCATCACCTCTTTAACTTTGGTTAACATCCCCCATAGTTGTCTTCCCCTTGTAACCCTATCCTCCTCTTTCTGAAGGTACCCCTGTGCCAAACTACATACCTTGCTTTTATTCCTATTGCCCAGGACTTTATTTCTTGGTGTAACTACAAGTCCTGCACCTGGACATGAGTTGTATCTGTGATTCAAACTGTGTTGTATTTTGTACTCCTGTTCTAGGTTGTTAACTACTGCCTTGAGTCTTGTAACTGTTGCCCCATCTTGCTTAACTGTAATGCTTTTGTCTCATGTTAAAATGTTATCCCATGTAACCCTTTCCTTGGGTTGTACTGGGAAACGAGCCTTGGCTCATTGGTGCTTTTTCCAGTTATCAAATTTTAAATAAATAAAAAAATAATTAGTCATTTGAATGCTCAGTTCTCCTTCCCCTGGCCGGTCTACTATGACTGAAGTATTCTCCCAAACTCTGGTCACCAGCATAGTAAGTGGCAGGGACACTGCTGCATTTCCAGACCAGCTACTCCCTTCAGGTATTTGAATACCTCTGTCATTTCCCCATCTCCCTTCTGGTTTCCAGGAAGTCCATGTTCAGGCTAGTTAGATACTCTCTCCTGGATTGACTGTGTATATGCAGTCCTGACCCTTTTTTAGGTAAGGGGTTCAGCACTGAGTGTAGTACTCCAGATGCAGCCTCACCAATTATCTATAGAGCGGCACAATTCTCTCATACCTCCCTCTGTAAAAGGCCACACCTATGTATCCATGCTTTCTGTTCACCTTCCCATAAGTCTTCTTGCATTGGGAAATGCTCCTGAGGGTGTCAGTAATTACATCACCAATGTCCCTTTCCTCTAAGTCTGAGCTACCTACCCCTCTCCCCCCCCCCCAATTCAGTAGTCTGTGTTCAGATTCCTCTTCTCATGTGCATGGTCTACACTTTCTTTGTGGCATTGAAGTTGAACTGCCAGATTTGTTTCCATATAAATTGAGATCCCATCTACCTGTCCTCTTGATTGTTTAGGTGGATGTTAAATATCTGTGGCACTTCTCAAAAAGAGTAGGCGATTTTTTTAAAGAAAATCAGTAAGCTGCACACATATACAAATGCAACAGAAATATCAGGAAAATATCACATCATACAAATACAGCTTAAACCTAAACAAAACTGCAAAACTTGAAAGAGAAAGAAAATAGCTACCATCAATCACGTCAGAATATATTATATATTATTACAGTACTACTAATAATGTTTTCATTTTTGAAAAGCTACATCCAGGGTGCATTGTGGAACCAACAAAAGAGACAAGAAGTTGGAAGATCACAGGGACACATGGAGTGTAAAATACATCTGGTTTGCCAAGAAATTGTTGACAGTAGCTCTGCAGGGTGCCCTCTTCCCTTGTTTATAAGTAGCCATACCAATGCCACAGCATGGTGTTTTGGGGACATTGTTAATGAAAGGTGCTATGTAGTAGATTAGACATTATATTGAGATTCCATTTACCTGTCCTGGGGTTGTTTAGGTGGATGTTAAAGACCAGTGACACTTCTCAAAAAGAGAAGGGGAATTTTTTATTAAAACAAAATAAAACAAGAATAATGACAGAAGCAAACAAAAAAGTCATACAAAGAGTATGGGGAATTTTATTGGAAAATAACAAAGCAAACAAAACACTGCAGTTATATGTTGTCACTGTGTAACATTCCAAAATAAATAAATAAATACATACTTTGTAATGGACTTTCCCCAGTGTCAAATTCATCCCATTCACTAACCCTTCAACAGTGTAATGTAGTTTAAAATAAATCATTCTGCATTTGTATACCACATCCCACCCCTCCACTCCCCTTTCCACGGAGGGAAGATTGACCAGTGCGGTACCTCAGGGATCAAGTGCTGGAACTGGTCCTATTCAACGTCTTCATTAGTGACATTGTGCAGGACCTAGAAGGCAGAATTTCCCTGTTTGCTGATGACATGAAGCTCTGTAATAGAGTGGACACACCCTATAGTATCGACAGAATGAGGAGGGACATGCAGAAGCTTGAAGAATGGTCAAGGGTTTGGCAGTTGAAATTCAATGCAAAGAAGTGCAAGATAATGCATATGGGGCAGAAAAACCATGGAACAACATATCAGTTGGGGGGTGAGGATATAGCATGCACCAAGCAGGAAAGAGACCTTGGGGTTATCATCTCTGATACCACAAGGTAGGAAAACTTTGAGACAAGGCAGCAGGTAAAGCAAATAGGATGCTGGGATGCATAGGCAGGGGTATCACCAGCAGGAAAAGGGAGGTCATAATTCCACTATGCAAGACACTAGTGATGCCTCACCTGGAGTACAATGTACAGTTCTGGAGACCTTACCTATGTAAGGACATAGACAGGGTAGAGAAGATTCAGAGCAGGGCAACAAAGATGGTACAGGGACTGCATCACAAGTCCTATGAGGACAGGTTGAAGGACTTGAATATGTACTCCCTGGAGGAGAAGAGGGAAAAAGGGGATATGATAGAGACATACAAGTACCTTACAGGGAGGAACAGGGTGCAGGAATACACTATTTTCCAGCAAAAAAGATGTTCCAGGACTAGAGGGCAAGGGATGAAGTTGGAGGGAAGATGATTCAGAGGAAATGTGAGGAAGAATTTCTTCACAGAATGGGTGGTGGACAAGTGGAACACCCTGCCAGAGGAAGTAGTGGAGGAAGAAACAATCATGGGATTTAAGAATGCATGAGATAGACATAAGGGAATTCTGGAGGTCAGGGATAAGGGGTAACAGACTTCTAGGAAAACAGAAAGTGCACTTACAAGCTCAAATAAGCAGACTGGGAGGGCCATAGGCCCTTATCTGCCGACAGTGTCTATGTATCTATGTATCATTGAAAATAGGTGATTAATATTAAAAAAGCAGCTGAGCCCTTCAGAAGACATTAACAAAACATAACTCTTTAAAACTAATCAGCTTATATTTTACCTTCATTCTGTATTTCTCCTTCCCACTCACTGGAGATGGGAGTGGTTCAAGGCGACTGGAAGAGGGCAGATGTAGTCCCACTTCACAAAAGCGGTAGCAGGGAGGAGGCTGGCAATGACAGGCCAGTTAGCCTGGAAATGAGGAAAAAAATGGAATCACTACCCAAGGAAAAGACTGAAATATTTGAATCAAGTGGCTTACAAGACATGAGGCAAGATGGATTCACTAGGGGGAGTTCATGTCGAACAAATCTGATAGATTTCTTTGACTGGGTGACCAGGGAATTACATCAGTGGTGAGTGGTGGACGTGGCCTACCTACTGTAGATTTCAGTAAGGCCTTCAAAACCATTTCACATAGAAGACTTGTAAACAAGCTGGACAGCCTAGGAGTGGACACAAAAATGACTAACGGGGAAAGAAATTGGTTGGGGGATAGGAACAGAGGGTGGTGGTAAATGGAGTTCATTCTGAGGGAGAGAAGGAGAGTGACCAGCCGGGTGCCACAGCGATCAGTACCTGGACTGGTCCTCTTCAATGTCTTTATTAGTGACATTGCAGAGAGGCTAGAATGGAAGGTATGCCTTATTGTAGATGACACCAAAATCTACAATAAGTTTGACACTCTGAGGTGGGGGTGCTGTTGGGTGGAAAGAATGAATAGAGATTTAAGAAAGCTAGTGGAGTGGTCAAGGGTGTGGCTACTAAGTTTCAATGTGAAGAAGTGTAAAACCATGTACTTAGAGTACAGAAACATAGGAGTGGAGTACAAAATGGGTGGAGTGGTATTAATAACCAATAAACAAGAATGAGACCTGGGGGTAATTATATTGGATTACCTAAAGGTGGCTAGACATTGTGACAAGGCAGTGGGGAGAGTGAGTGGGATGCTACGGTGCATAGGGAGAGGTATCACCAGCAGAAAGAAGAAGATGGTGTTACCGCTGTATAGATCACTAGGGAGACCTCTCCTAGAGTGCAGTGTCCAATTCTGGAGACCACATCTGTGAAAGGACATAGACAGAGGAGAGGCAGTCCAGAGAATGGCAATTAAATGGTGCAGGGTCTGCATCAAAAGCCCTACAAAGAGAGAGACTAAAAGACCTCAATATGTACACCCTGGAGAAAAGGAGGGAGAGGGGGATATGATAGAAATTTTCAAATACCTCATTGGTATAAATAAGATTCAAGAAAGAAGCATTTTTCTGAAAAAAGATACTCAAGAACAAGGGCTCATGCTATGAAGCTGGAGGAGGGGTAGACTCAGGGGAGATGTGAGGAAGTACTTCTTCACAGAGAGTGGTCGATGTTTGGAACATACTCCCAGCGGAGGTAGTGGGGGAAAACTGTAACAGGCTTTTAGAATGCATGGGATAGGCATAAGAGAATCTTAGTGGTAAGGAAAGGGAGAGTGAAGCCAGAGATTAAGTAGGGTCTGTGGTGCTACAGCATGTAGGGAAAATGGGCAGACAAGTAGGACAAGCGGTTCTTATCTGCTGTCAAATTCTATACTTGTTATTTTTCACTGGAATTATTTGCATGAAAGCAGGATCTTTGCTCCTGAAGAGTTCATCTTTTCCTGCTGTTCATACCTTACTTGAGGTCATAATGCACGATTATGAAATCACAGTTACTTCCATGGCAACAGATTGTGAAGTCACAACAGAAGGTTATGACTTGAAGTAGATGGTGAGCTATGGAGGCAGACAAATTATAGTGGACAAATATAATATGTTCATGCAAATTTCCTTTGTAGTATATAATGGGGACAAATAAATCTACAGAAGATGCCTAGAAAGCAAGCTGAATTGTGGCAAAACTATTAGGTTTTTCAAAGTTTTCACTGAGACATCGGTAGCTTTTTAATATGTCTCCTTTCCCACTCAAAAGTAAAGAAGTCAATAACCAAATTAAGAAATAAATATGGTTCTTTTGGACACCACAGTGCTCACAAATGTTCTTCAAGGCCCGTGATACTGGAATTGATGGCCGCTACCATCCGAGGTTTGGAAAGGAAATAAGTGAAAGATGTAAGTAGTTGTTGCTGGATAGAAAAGTATACACATTTAAATGGGACACATACAGTGTGTTTTCCATTTATTTTATAGGAACAATAAACCAAACAAAGCAGTAGTGCACAAAAATATTCTTTTTTATTAGTTTCTCCAGTATTGCCAAGCTGAGATGCGATATAATATTTTCAATGGGCAACACTGTATTGCCACCATTTAGCTAGGTGAGTGGAAGCTATGGGAAATGTGAATTGCTCAAGGTCAGAGTTGGACTGGTCCAGCAGGATATCTAGAGATTTCCAGGTGCACATCCCCCTTCCCTGTTGGGTGCCTGCCCACCTTCTAAATTCTGAAAACATTTGCATTTATCATCTATTTTATTGTTTAATATGGTATCTGGTGTACTGCAAATAAAGATGCCAAACACAAATTAGTATATCAAATTTAAGTGGGATACTGACGAGTGTCAACTGAGCCCTTCCTTTTAATTTTCCAGGTGAAACTCTGTATCCACTTTCCGGGTGGCCTGCTGTACTCCAGTTCAGTACTGCTCAAGTTCACATGATGAGTATTTGGCCCAAGTGGGACTCGAACTCCAGACCTGCTGTTCCAGGGATCTGTGCTCTGACCAATAACCTATGCCATCCCACTACAACTCCCGTGCTAATCGTTACTTAGGAATAACTGAATTTATCAGCACCAGTCCCATGTCACTTCCAAATATGGAGACTAGAACATAATGATATTAAAAATACAGTTGTTTACTTATTTATTTACTGTTGACCGGGAAAGAAACCCGGAGAGCTTGTAAAAGCCCTCCATAATTTTATTACTTTTTTCCCTCTTGGATCCTTAGTAAAGCTTGTCAAATGTAGGTCTCATATGAACAGAACAACAGAGAAGTATTCTCATTCCAGTACTGGACAAATCAATACAGTGGGCTCATTTGTTTTCCCAGGACACTTGCTAATGATGATTGACAGCAATGACAGTGGCATACCTCTCAACCTCCTGCCTCATAAATCAGAGACATAGCTTAAAAAAATCAGGGACAAAGGACCAAAATCAGGGACACATCTTCAAAATTGATGATATCCACTCAGGTAGAATATGAGGCTTAGTGTAAAATGCATTTTCTAAGGAAAAACAAGACAGTAACTTTAATGTTTGACATTATTTTTTGCTTAAAACCCCCACTGTTTGGTCAGGGAAACTCAATTTTTAGGAGGGACAGAGTAAAATTTTGAGGCAAAATCAGGGACGTCCCTGAAAATCAGGGACAGTTCAGAGGTATGGACAGTTGATAAATTTTTCATCCATGCGAGGTCCCCATAAAAATTTGGAATGCATGGGGGGCGGGGGAGACATCACTGGGAGGCAAGTAGTCACTGTCTTGTTATTGCTCCCTCACTCCCATACTTATTAACCTAATGTCCCTGATGCCACCAAGCTGTTGCCTCGCTCAGCACGAGTCCTGGGTCCGGGAGTTCTTATTTTGAATGTTGCGCCAGTGCCGCTGTGGGCTAGGTGTGTGACCCGCATGATCACAAACTACGCTAAATGTGGGTGATTACCACTTATCCAGTGGTATCGACATCATACACACCTCCTGGGTCGGCCCTGGCAAAAAGTCAGACCCCTCAATAGGGTGCAGCAGACGGCCTGGAGTACTAATACTTGCTATGGTATATTACTTATAGAGCAATTGCCTTCATGTGTCAATATCAGCGTTGTTTTGCGTGAGATCTCGAGGGTGGGGCGTCTTCAGAGAACGGCTGCCTTGCCTAACTGGGTATGTAATGTGTTTAAACAAATCAATGGCATGCCTCTCAACACTCTTTCTGATTCCAGTGAATTCCTGGTTAAACAAATCAGGGACAAATTATCAAAAAACAGGAACATACCTCTCAACTGTACCACATTACGAGGAACCTTCCTCATTTTACTTCACAAAAGCTCCCTGCTCCACATTGTGAGGACTTGTTCCACATTCAAAGTCAACATTTTAAAGCAAAAATCCATAGTAAATGATGCAAAAAATATATTATTCAATTAATAACAGACTTTCTGAACATAGATGCAATATTTTAACATTGTTTTGAGCTTCTTGGGTAAAGATTTAAATAAGTGTTCCACATTTTGCCCATTTGTTCCACATTTTGATAGGCAATGTTCCACATTTGGGGGACAAAAGGTTGAGAGGCATGAACAGGAACACCTTAGAAAAACTAATTTTAACTCTGGAGGTTGTTAGCAAACAATGCGTGACAAAGCATTGTCTGAAGGAAAGCGGGTCTCTAATTGTGATGTCTGATGGTGTTTTGTGTTTACATTACATAGCATTTTGATTCAGTAAAATTAACCAGGATGTAGGCAAGGCAGAGAAAATCTTACAGGCAATATGCTGTGCTCCTGTATGTGGCTTTAGAGCTCCTGGCTTGGAAAACAAGCGCTCGCTCGGTCCAGTTCCTGCCAGAGCCACTTACTACTTGTGTGATCCTAGGCACGTCACTTTTTAACATCAACGGTAAAGTGCAGTCTGCCCACATAAAAAAAAAAATACGGACTTCACAGAATAAAAGACTAAAATAGATGTTGCATCTCAGCTTTGCATTTTATGATTCAATTGTAAGAAAAAGGAGACATTTTTGAAAATGAACGAGATTTGATATTGTATGCGTGCTGTTTTTAGTGTGCGAGTGCGCCTGGTTCCAATGCTGTGCACTAGCTGCGCAGAAATACACCCCGGTGTCTGCCAGAGTCACGTTTACGATGTCCAGGATGATCTCGTTGAGCTCTTTCCGTTCAGCTGTCAGTCTCTCCGAAACATTTGCTTGCCTGTCCGGCTTACCCCCGTAAACAGACAGGATCAGCAGCTTCGGTTCCTGCGGAAACTCTTGCCGGTACCAGTACATGTAGCTCTCCGACCGGGTCTGGCGACATCGTATGTTGACGGATGCATTGGGCACTGCTGACACCAACGTCGGATGCTGTGTCACTTTTTGAGTGTCTTGTTCCTCGGTGCCTGCAATACCAATGAGAGAAATTGAATTAAACAAGCCTTCTACAGACTAAAGTTATCAAACTGAGAAACGGAGAAGATTGGGGGTGGGGCGGGGGGTGCTCAAACCAAATAACTTTTAACTGAAAAAATGCTTTTAGTACTATACATGATTAAAAACAATAAAACCAGGTTAAAACAAATAATTGAACATAATGCACATATTAATTTCAGGAGTATATCCTAGGAGCGATATTTTCAGTGTTGGTATTAGTCACCAGGTATGATGGACATCAATCAAGCTACCTCCGAGAAGTAATAGCGCGACAAGAGTAGAAAGAATGTTCATTCGAGACGAGGAGGAACTTGTTGAGTCCATTGGAGTAGAAAAGCAATATGATGTTTATTCTGCAACGTTTTTGCGAGAGACTTAATAGAGCCGCCAAGACGCATGCAGTCATTCCATGAAATGCGTCACACAATGGGACATGTGCAGCGTATACCGGAAACAAGCCAGGGCAGCTTGATCAGTGGCTGTTAATACAGACTTTGTGTTAGCCGATATATATTTTGATTTGCTGTCCAAACCCTCCTACAGCAGGCACGTCTGTATAGTGTTTCAAAAGCAGGCTTAAGTGGGCTACCTTTGTTTGGAAATATTACCCCCTAGTTATCATCACTTTACTTTGTCTTACCTAACCTTACTTTATTTTACCTAACCTAATTCAACAATCTCTCAGGTTGTTCATTGGAACATTGCTGAATCTGGTTAGCCAATGTAATATTAACTCTGGAGGTAATGTTACTGGCTGCAACCCAATAGACTCAAGTCACAGGGGCTGTGAACAACACCAAGGTCTTCCTTCTTCCAGCATGTAAATGAAAAGAGGGAGGTGGTGGGGACTGGCCGTTTACAGGTGTAGTACACCAAGAATTTGCAAAAACATATGTTGTGCAGAGTGCTTTGATTTGTGTGTGACCTTCTAGTGTGTCCTTCCCTTTGTCTGCTATTAGTTTTTCCTAAATTAGCCTGCAAGCTTTATGGTAGTTTTCGGAACCCCTAGGGATTTCCATCTCAGGAAAGTTTATTGCTTTCCGTGTTCCTTCAATGCATCCTGTCTCATGTGACAACAATGTAGCCGGAACCATAGATTCAGCAGCAAGAACTGCTTTACAGTCAGTTCACAGCAGTGGAGATGGCTATATTTTAAAAACTATACAGAGTTCAGCTTGGTGACTACCCTCATTGTAAAGGACTTTTTGTTGTGAACAATTGTGACACCAGTTGTGTATGTGTAACTTGAATGGTTTTCAAGATATTTACTTTTGTTTGGCATAAAAACACTAGGGTAATGCATCTATCTAACATAAGGGAGAATACTGATATAAACATACTATTACTTAATGCCAGCAGTTTAACCAATAAACTGGATGAACTTAAATATGTTATGGAAAAAGAACAAATTACCATCTGTGGAGTCACCGACACATGGTGTCAAGACCATGACTGGAACACAGGGATTCCAGGTTATAACAGTTCTCAAAAAATAGGACAGATAGACAGGGAGGTGGTATTGCATTATATATCTCTGAAAAATACTCATCCAACTCTATTACCCCAGCGGAAGTCACTAATAGCAATGCAGAAATACTTTGGGCCAAATTAAACCACCCACTGAGACTATACTTCTAGGTCTGGCCTACAGACCCCCCCTTCCCAACTTAAGCCTTGAACAAAATAAAGACCTCCTAACAGTAATAGGACAGCTTGCTACATCTCAGAACTATATACTTATGGGTAATTTAAATTTTTCAAACATGAACTGGGAGACATGCCAGGGCAATGGACAAATTGAAAAAGACATCATAGAAACAATAATACATCAGAACCTTGAACAAATAGTCACCAAAGGAACAAAGGAAAGTAAAATTCTGGACATCATACTGACCAACATGGATGATAGAATATCTACACCTATCATATTGGAGTCCTTGGGGCACTGTGACTATATGGTTAAAGCACACATACGCACAAGGAACACCTGTGTTAAAGGAATCACTATGATTAGTGACTATGCAAAAGCAAACTACAGTTTAATAAAAAAAAACTACCTTGCCTCATGGGACTGGAAAACAGAACTCCATGGCCTTTATTTACAACAAACATGGCATTTAATTTGGTCCAAACTTAAATATCGTCTTGACATTTGGGTTCTCTCCAGACAGAAGTATAATAACAGCTATAGAACTCCTATCTGGTGGAACAAAAGAATTAAAAAGTCAATAACTAAAAAAAGTTAGTTCTACAACAACCAACTGGGACTCGTATAAAAAACAATCAAATAAAATAACTCATTAGGCAAGCAAAAGCAAGTTCTGAACAAAAATTAGCCACAGATACATTAGATAATAAAAATAAATTCTATAATCACATAGGATCACTCAGGACAACCCAAGCAACAATAGGTCCAATAAAAACAGACAAGGGGATAACAAGTATTGTGCTATGTGAATGGTTCAGTTGGCAAGGTATTTGCTTTTGGACCCGATGGTACAGGGTTCTATTCCCATGCACAGAATTTTTTTGGAGGCAGTACAGTGCTGTGGTTTAATCCTCTGAGCTGCAAATCTGGAGACCTGGGTTTGAATCTCACATACCCCACTTGCATACTGTGTGACCCTAAGCAAGTCACTTAACTTTCCAGTGCTCCCAGGCTGCACCTGTAAACAAGCTTTCAGCTTAGTGTGACATTCCTGGTTAAAAAAAAAAAAAAAAAAAGTATGGAAGAAGTAATAGCTACAGAGTTTAATAATTATTTCCTTAGTGTTTTTACAACAACAGAAATCCCTATTGGAGCACTACCAACTTACAGTCAAGCACATATGGCCCCCTTTTCTACAAAGGAAGTAAATTAAAAATTAACTTCAGCAGGACCAGACAGGGTTCACCCACGGTTTCTTAAAAGTTCAGCCCCGTAGTGTAAATATGAGCTGAAAGGTTCTATGCTTAACCGTACTCAAAATGGCCTCCTGTGGCTGAATACAGATGAAATACTAGGCCTAATAACTTTACTGTTTAACCTTTCACTAAACCAAGGAAAAACAATCCCCTTCTGGAATGATGCCCTTGTTGCGCCTGTCACGAACGCACTTCGCAGGTCAGGCCCTTTGCTCCCACAGTGCCAACCTCAGTGCACAATAGTGTGAACAGGTAACAGACAAGGTAACCCTCCTGTCTGCTTTTGGGTCTGAATCACCTTTAGTCTCAAGTTCCGGGAGGATTTAAACTGTGAAATTTATGCTAGCATACCCAATCGTACAGGCTCAGATATGTAACCTCTTCAGGGATTGCGGTACAATCTTTCGCCAGGGGCACCAATCCAGGCTTCCAAAATGAACCCTTAAAACTCTATAAGAGACCTTAGGTATATTCTTACCTTTTTTCAAGCTTAATAACACCATCAAGCTGTTAAACAGTTTTGTCAGACTTAATCCCCTATACATCACATGCAAAAAGAACTGAAAGACACCCAGGCAGTCTTTCAAATAAAAGATTATTTACTAAAAGATGATAAAAATATGAAAAATGTAAACAAAGATGATATATCAAAGAGCTCACAATCACATAAAAGAACAAGGGCAAAGTACAAAACAAAAATTCCTACCACCATACATTTAGACCTTTTTTATCTAATGTATTACCTCTGTAAGTGCCTTTAAAATTAGATCAGAGAGCTGTCTCTCTAGAGTCCCAAGATGGCATATTGATCAACAGTTCAGACACAAGTATTAGTTTAACTCTGTCTCTCCACACCCCTTCTGTGAGTCATCTAGCTCTTCCTTTTAGAATAAAAAAAATACAAACATAATGTCCTATCAGGAGGTATATTAAATAAGGTGACATCAGCAGTAACTCATTCCCTAAATTCTGAGTCTTTGATCCACCATTTCCCTTGAGGTTTACAACCCTACAATCCATCACCTAGGTGCGATATAGCCAACAGGAATCGGCTAAATGATGTCCTGTCCTGTAATAAAATGTTATACTTAGTTTCCCAACTTCAAAAGCATGAGGTCATAAAAAGGCCATAAAATGCAATTTCTCATGGAAGTTTACTATATTACAGAGCTCTCCTGGTCAGTTTACCTATCCTGTAGCTTCACTGAAACTTGGGGATGGGGGCACCCATGGAAGTCCAGTCTGTCTTATGTGAGACAATCTTATATACTATATTTTTATATTACAAATATCATACAACAATCTTAACCAGCTGGAAAAGCGTCACAATCCTCCCCACCTAGATTGAATTTGGGGGCTCTATCCCCTGCATGGGATGATCTTCCCATGTCAGTTCACTCCTCATATAGATGCGACAAGCCATCTGTGTTCTGATTGGTCTCTTCAGCCCCACGTAAAATCGTCATGTCATACCCTTGCAAGGCAATACTCCATCTTAATAGTCTACCATTAGTTTTTCCCATTTGTGTCAGCCAAACCAGGGGGCTGTGGTCAGTTTGTACCTCAAAATGCTGCCCATATAAGTATGGCTCTAACTTCTTTAGGGCCCACACTATGGCAAGACACTATTTTTCCACAGTGGAGTAAGCCTGCTCCCTGGGAAGGAACTTTTTATTCAGCTACACTACAGGGTGATCTTTCCTTTGGTTGGATGCCTGACTCAGTACTGCCCAAAACCCATGTATGAGGTGTCAGTCTGGACTATAAAGTGTCTGCTATAGACAGGACTTATCAATGCAGGAGCACTGCACAGTGCCTCCTTCAGTCTGGTAAAGGCTTTTTCACATGCTGGCTCCCAGGTAATTTTCTTAGGCATCTTTTTCTTTACCAGATCAGATAGGGGAGCAGCCAGGGCACTGTAATTGGGTACACATTTCCTATAGTACCCTGCTGTCCCTAGAAAACTCCTGACCTGCTTCTGCATTTCTGGTCTTGGTCATGCCTTGATCACCTCTATTTTTACTTGGTTAGGACGGAGTTGTCCCCAGTTTACAAGATGCCCAAAGTATGTCTCTCCAGCCATGGCCACCTGGCACTTCTCAGATTTGACAGTGAGCCCGGCCCTCTGTATCCTGCTCAGCACTTCCCTAAGCTGGGACAGGTGTTCCTCCCAGCTGTCACTAAAGATGGCAGTGTCATCCAGGAATGCTACAGCGTACTCCTCAGCACCATTTAACACCTGGTTCACCAACCTTTGGAAAGTGGCTGAGACATTCTTCATTCCAAAATGCAATACTTTAAATTCAGATAAGCCTATCGGAGTGATGAAGGCTAACCTCTCCCTATCTCTGTCAGTTAACTCTACCTGTCAATACCCCTTTGTCAGGTCAATATTTGTAAGGTAGGTCACCCCTCCCAACTTGTCCAGGAGTTTATCCATCCAGGGCATCACGTGGGTGTCTGACTTCATGATTGCATTCAGTCTCTGATAGTCCACACAGAAATGAGTAGAGCCATCTGGCTTGGGCACAAGGAATATGGGTGAGGCCTAGGGGCTGTGGGATCTCTGGATTACCCCTAAATCCAGCATTTTCTCCATCTCCCTCCTAATGTCCTTTTGGACAGCCTCTGACACCCGATATGCTGTCTGTTGTATGGGCGTTTGTGTCTCCGTCTCCACATCTTGCGTTGCTAAGGGGTTAGTCCAGCTTTGGTGCTAAACAGTGGGGCAAAGTCTGCTAAAACCTCCCTTACTTCCTGGATCTTGCCTGGGACCAGCTGGGGAGGAAATTTCACTGCCTCCACAGAGGTATCCTGCTTGCTTTCTTCCAGCAAGTCCAGAAGGGGGTCTCCTTCATCTGTCCCCTTCCCGGGCTACATACTGCAAACACTGTGTCAGCCCTACTAGCATACGGCTTCATCATGTTGACATGGTACATTCTTTCTGTGTGTTTTCTGTCAGGTAACTGTATGATATAGTTCACGTCATTTACCTTTCTAACTACTTTGTACAGTCCTGCCCACTCAGCCTGCAGCTTGTCTTTCTGGACCGGAATAAGGACCATGACTTTCTGACCCACCATGTACGAGCAAGGTCTGGCTCTGCGGTCATACTACACTTTTTGTTTCTGTTGGGCAGCTGCCAGGTTGCTCTGGGCTGTCCCCCATAAGCTCCTTCAGCCTTTCCCTAAACCTAAAGATGTAATATACTATGGGAGTTCCAGGGGTGGCATGCTTATCTTCCCAGTCCTCCCAGATCAAGTCTAGGGGCCCCCGTACCCGGCGTCCATGTAAAAGCTTGAAGGGGAAAATCCTGTCGACTCTTAGGGCACCTCCCTGTATGCAAACAACAGGTGGGGAAGGTATTTCTCCGAGTCCCTGCCATGCTGTTCAGCAAACACTTGGAGCATTGACTTCAAGGTACTGTTAAATCTTTCCACAAGCCCATTGACTTGTGGGTGAAAAGGTGTTGTGAGCCTCTGCTCCACCCCACACTTCTCCCACAAACATTTCATCAGGTCCGACATGAAAGAACCCCCTCAATTGGTAATTACCTCCTGCAGAAACCAAACAAGGGAGAAAATCCCAAGTAAGGCATCTGCCACTTTGTCTGTCCTCAGTGAGGTTAGGGCGACTGCCTCTGGATACCGGGTGGCATAATCCACCACAGTCAGGATGAACCTCTTCCCGGAGGAGCTGGAGGTATTTAAAGGCCCCCCAATATTCATTCCCACCCTCTGGAATGGCTCCTCCACTATGGGCAATGGAATTAGGGCAGCTTGGGTTTTCTTACCTGCCTTCCCTATTTCTTGGCACCGGTGACAAGGCCTGCAATACTCCTTCACCTGCTGGGTGAAGTTGGGCAAATAGAAATTCTGAGTCAACCGCTGTGTAGTGCACGTGATTCCCAGATGACCAGACAAGGGAATTTCGTGTGCAGTCTTGAGAAACTGCTCACGGTAACCCTGGGGAACAACAAGCTGCCTGGCTATCACCCCTCCATCTTAGCATCCTGAGTATACATCAGTTCATTTTCCCAATAAACCTTATGTCTACCATAACCTCCCTGTGCTCAGTCAGAGTCTGCCCAAGCCCTCAGCTTCTCTAGACTAGGGTCACTTTTATGAGCAGCTGCAAACTCCTTACATATTTCACAAGGCATGGAACAGGTCCCTTTCAGTCTCTTAAATAGGTCCCTAGCACTAACGTCAGGGCACTCAGGATCACTGTCATGTCTAACCCTCTGACAATGGGTCACCCCTCCTTCTTTGGAGTAACCCTCCATAGCTGTGTGGTTAACTGCTACTGGGGAACTTTCTACCCCCTTTTCATTAGACTCCATATCAGGAGACACAGGCTGGGGAGCCAGCCTCTCAGTGGTTTCCATAATAGCTTTTGTGGAGTCCAGGGAACTACACTTTTCCCTTGCCGCTTGGCTACGGGTAACTGCACACACCATCTTCTGTTTGAGATTGTGGCGAAGAATGACATCAGCTGCTAAAGTTTTGGCTACAGTCACCTGTTGCACAGTTCCTGTCCCCTTTAAGAACCACAGAACTTGTCATATGTGCAGCTGGAATCTTGTGCTGGAGCTTGAAGTGGAAGAATTCTTTTTAGCAGTGGGGGTACAGTTTTACATGCATGTTTTTAAAAACCAAAAAAAAACTTAAATGAATCATAAATAGCTGAAATTCATGTAATTTCTATAGTATCTATGTATATGTGTTGGATGGGACCTAATTTTAAAATCACATCATCTCATGTTTTACTTCAGCTGATTTTTCACATACCTCATGAGAGGACATAAGTTCTGAATAAGAAAAAAAAACAACACATATAAACCCCTTCATGTTTCTTTTATCTGCTTTGAAATCATTTTATTCAGTTTAGGATATCATACAATCATATCCGGGGTCCCACATGGATCTATTATGGGACCTATCTTTTTTCCTTATTTGTGAACAATCTACCCCTACTGCCGACACATGATAGTACCACCTTATATGCTGATGACTTAATGCTCCTTACTAAATCTCAAGACATTAATGTCATTAATTCTCACCCAAAAGGCAGACTTTGGGAACATACAATCCTGGCCAATAAACTAGTCTCTAATCTCAGAATAATTCAGGCCATGCTCTTCGGATCCCTGAGCCCCTGAAGGTCACTAGTGGTGATGGGTCCCTTGTGAGGGTTGCTGACTCCCTTAAATACCTAGAAGTCACCCTCGATCCTCAGCTTGAACTCTCCCAGTACATCTGCAATATGAGCAAGGCTACCAATAGTAAATTGGAACTGACTTTCAGAGCTAGAAGCTGTCTCATATCAGCTGTGTGTCTTGCCCTTGCAAAAGGAATACTCCTCCCTACACCCTGTCATAGGCTCATAACCTTCACTCATGCCACCAAATCCAGTCTGTCAAAATAAGATGTTGCCTATAATAATATATGTCACTTTGCCCTCTCTGCCCCCAGTCTCACTCATCATTGTGAGCTTTAATTTTTTATCATTATTTTATTTTTCCTGCTACCTGCAGGGTGACCTGCTGTATATCCAACCACCATCTTCCACTGCCTGGGGAGTCAGCAGGATCACTCGCATATCGGGTCCCTGGTGCAACTGCTCCCATACCCATGGGGGGGACCCCCTATGCCCTCCTCACCAGGCTGGGCCTAGGCCTCACAGCATGATTCCATGACTGGCCTCCCCTTTCAGTGTTAAGAGTGGCCATCAAGCTGTTCAGTCCCACTGCCTTTTCCATGTTGTGCCCCTGGAGTGCAAACGTCTAATGACGTCTGAGGCACTATGTGCCGATATCCGCCGCACTCCACTCCCAAAGACACCTGCTCTAGTAGTGCCCCCAATCATCATCAGAGGCCACTGCAGAGTGATGGAATCTATCAGCATTCCCCGTGATAGGAGAGCAGTCCCTCAGATGCTCAATTCTATCCCTCCCCTGCCGTTTCCTGATGACCCGGAAGCATTTCTGAACCCGGATCACCAGCGTTGAGTGAGGTGTGGCATGCAGCACCTCAACCTTCAACGCCACTGCCAGGGGGCACAGCAGGGTTGGACTGGAGTACAGTGGGCCCACCTGGAAAGTATGAACAGAAGAAATCCAAGTTGCAGCCCAGCAGCCCATTTCTCAAAGCCTCAAAAGCAGGGATTTGACCACCATGTCCAAAGATTTCTAAAGACTGGATGGGATTTATCAAATCTGGTGCCTTTTTTTATGTAGCATACAAATCAACTGCCAACACTCTGTACTGCCACTCGGACTTCTGCTGTTCTTACCTGCACTATGGGACTTGTAATAATCTGTGCTTTATTTTTTTCTGTCTGCTTTAGCAGTTTTACTGTTAGGTAGAAACTGAATTTAGTAGTGAATTTAGTAGCTGAATTGTTTTTTTCCTTTTCTCCTCCTCCTCTGTCTTGCTGCTTTTCCTGCCCAGCTCTTGAACCCGCCCCATCTCCCTCATGTAATCCCCCCCTCAATTTGTGAGCACAGTCCTTTTCCTTTGTTGTCTTGGCATTAAATTACTCCTTTTCTGTCCTTACAGGCTTTCTGTCAGCCCCTCACCAAGCTGAAGCCTCAACAGAATGCTCCGGCAGGCTCCTGCTGTGTACCGCTCACCCACCCAACAGCCCATTTCCCAAAGCCACAAAAGCATTCCATCTGCCCCTCACCAGGCTCCAGCCTCAACAGAATGCTCCAGATGCTCCTGCTATGTACTGCCATCCCACCCAGTAGCTCATTTGCCAAAGCTCTGAAGGATTTCCACCAGTACCTCACTGTGTTCCAACCTCAATGGAATGGTCCAGAGGTTTCTGCTGTGTACCCCCCCCCGCTCACCCAGCTGCCCATTTCCCAAAGCCCTGAAGGTATGGATTTGACCACCGGGTCCAGAGATTTCTACAGACTCAGGATGGGATTTTTCAAATCTGGCGCCTTTTTTTATGTAGCATACAAGTCAACTGCCAACACTCTGTACTGCCACTCGGACTTCTGCTGTTCTTACTTGCACTAAGGGACTTGTAATAATCTGTGCTTTATTTTTTACTTTCTGCTTTTGCAGTTCTACCATTAGGTAGAAACTGAATTTAGTAATGAATTTAGTAGCTGAATTGTCATTTTTCCTTTTCTCCTCCTCTGTCCTCCGGCTTTCCCTGCCCAGCTCTTCAACCCGCCCCTTCCCCCTCCTGTAATTCCCTCCCCCTGATTTGTGAGCACAGTCCATCTCCTTTGTTGTTTTTGTATTAAATTGCTCCCCTTTTCTGTCTTTACAGGCTTTCCATCAGCCCTTCACTGGGCTTCAGCCTCAACGGAATGCTCTGGTGGCTCCTGCTGTGTTCCGCCCGCTCATTCAGCAGCCCATTTCACAAATCTCCAAAGGTACGGATTCAACCACCACGTTCAGAGATTTCTTTTTTTTTTTTCCATTCAAAGTTTATTAAAGTTTTCAACATACAACAGACAGCCTACTACACGATACAAAGAATGTGATCAGATACTTTCGGAAAAAACGTATGCCCCTTTCCTTCCCCTTACCACCATCCCCAACAGAAAACTGAATTCACTTAAAAAAAACAAACAAAAAAAAACCCCGTAATATCCCTTCTCCCCCCCACCACACCATTCCCCTCCCAGGTTTGCATGCACAGAACTTGCTCAATCCATATCCCTACACCAGAGAGCCCATTACTCTAGGTCGTTTGAAGAGAATAAAGGGTTAGTAACCGGGCCCAAATTTTATTAAATCTAATCATTCTGTTCCGAAGACTGGCCATCATTTTCTCCACTCTAAGATTAGCCAGGAGCTCCTTCAACCATTCAGCATATGATATCTCAGAAGAAGCCAGAAGGTGAAGGAAGGAAACATATTCAATTCAGTGCTTCAGAGTAACTGGTAACTGGTATTTTTCTTTTAAACTTAGATTGTAGGCTTGTAGTGACACTATACTTTCTTTCTGTGTTGTCTTTACTTATAATTGTTTTTGGGCTGTTGAAAATTTAAAAAATAGTGGTGGTGTAATTCTGTGCTGTCTTTAATTGATATATGAGGATCAGTTACAGGATTTTTAGTACTGTAAATAAATAAAAAGAGAACTAAGAGAGCTTCAGTAGCAGATTAGTAGTGGAATTGCAGTATAATGTGGGGAGTGGTGCAATGCAGTGGCTGTGGGGCAGCCATATTCAGGCAGACCTTCTGGACACTGAGGTGCTGTCCTATCTGCATGCATCTCTCGGGACAGCGGGATGAGGTAGCCAGACTCAGAGCGGAAGTAAACTGGGTCAGGAGTACCATCACCCCTGTCCAGGAACCACCCAGTCCAATGCAGCTGCCTCAAAGGATGCCGAGAACGAGGAGCACTTGGATGACAGTGGGCTCAGGGAGGGTTAGAGCAGTCAGGCAGAGGCACATCCCAGATCCTATTCCTTCTCAAGAACTCATATGCCACACTGGCAAATGAGGACAACCAAATAGAGGTACCCAGGGAAGTGGAAGGAAAGGATGTGGAGGTTAGGCAGGAGGTGAACTCAGTGGGAAAGCAGTGGACCCCAGAGGAGGAGGAAGCAAATCCTGGTGGGGACTCCATCATAAGAGGGATCCAGCTAGGAACACAGGAGGGGAGGACAGGAGGTGAGGTGCTACCAGGTGCCACGGCATGGAGGGATGGAAGGAAGATACTGGGGATCACTGGGAAGGCAAGACAGAGGGAGAGCTGGATGTCATTATCCACCTAGGTACTAATGACTTGGCAAATGGGGAGCCAAAGGAAGTTCAGGAAGAGTTTAGGAAACTGGGAGGGTCTCAAGCAAGTAGCTACTTCTGTCACTTTCTCAGAAGTACTACCTGTGAGAGGCAAGGGAGAGCATAGGAGTGCATGCACCAGGAACTTTAACTCATGGTTGAAGAACTGGTGCTGTGAGGAAGGGTTTGGATTCATTGGTGACTGGGGACCCATCTGGAGGGATGGAGGTTTATTCAAGCCTGACGGCCTGCATCCATCCTGGAGGGGAATCCAAGCACTCAATGATAAGTTTAAATGCTACATTGACAAGCATTTAAACTAGCAAAGGGGGGTTGCAGGCCAGCAAGGACGGTACCTACTTGCTCACCCCCCACAGCTAGTAAAGGAACCAGTGAACCAGAGGAGTGGCTATCTCTGCAAAGCAGTGTGCAAAAGATGGAGATTAGTGTCCAAAAGGTGGATAAGCAGAAAAGGGGCAAAATTCAGCAGAAGGGCAGACAGCAAGGAGAACCAGGGATAAATGACAACCAAGGAAGGGGCTGGAGTAGAACAGTGAAGCAGTCTAGGAGGTCAAATCATGGAAAGCCATGTGTGCAAATGCCAGGAGCCTTAGCAACAAGATGGAAGATCTGGAGGCTGTCATGGTACAGTCAGACCTGGACATTGTGGCCATCACTGAAACCTGGTGTAATGATAACCATGACTGGGAGATGGCCATACCTGGCTACAACATATTCAGAAGAGACAGAGCAGGCAGGAAGGGAGGAGGGTGGCACTGTATGTGAAAATGACATAAAGGCCACACAGATCCAGGAGGAACAAAATGGGGAGAGATACTGGGGTTAAGCTGGAAAGGAAAATGGGGCCAGCCATCCGCACAGGTGTGGTCTATAGACCACCAGCCCAGGAGGAAGAAACAGATAGGGAGTTGATGCTAGCCATCCAAAGGATGGCAGACAAGGGTGAGGTAGTACTGGTTGGAGACTTCAATATACCAGACGTGGACTGGAGCATCCCAGCAGCAGCATCAACTAGGAGCAGATTTATCCTGGACTCCTTCAGGGTGCCTTCCTCAAGCAACTGGTCATGGAACCAACTCGGCAGAAGGCAATACTGGACCTTGTGCTCACAAACAGGGACAGTGTGATGGGGGTAACAGTGGGGAGCACCTGGGTAACAGTGACCACCAGTCATTGTGGTTTGAAATCACAGAAAGAGCAGAACCAAACCACACAAAACACGTATCCTGGATTTTAGGGGGCAGACTTTGGGAAAATGGGAAATGCTTGAAAGAGGCATTAAGGGAATGGGACAGGAATCAGGGATTGAGGAACAGTGGGCAGTATTTAAAATGGGGATTATAAGAACAACAGAATTATGCATTAGCAGGTTAGCAAGAGGAAAGAAAGAGGAGACCATTATGGTTTTCCAAAGAGGTAGCAAAGAAAGTGAAAGCCAAAAGATTGCATTCAGGCAATACAAAAGACACAGGCAGAAGGAGATAGGAGAAGTACCAGGAGAAACAAAGGGAGGCAGGGAAGTCAGTAAGGAAGCCAAAGCTCAGACAGAAGAACACATTGCAAAATCAGTGGTTAAAGGGACAAAACCTTTACAGGTACATAAGTGAAAAAGAAGAAGGACAAAGGAGGGATAAGCGAGACTGAAGGGGAGGATGGGAGCCGGTGGAGGATGACAACAGTAAAGCTGACATATTGAACAGGTATTTCTGCTCAGTCTTTACTAAGGAAGAGGGGTAATGGGTCTGAAGGAGTACAAGGGTGAGAATGGTGCGAAATGGACACAAGTCCCTTTACACGAGAAAGGGTCCTGAAGGAACTGAAGTAATAAGAGCTGATAAAGCAATGGGGCCAGATGGGTGCACCCCAGGGTCCTTAAAGAACTAAGAGAGGTGGTGGCTGAACCTCTGGCTATCCTGTTCAGCCAATCACTGGAAACAGGGAGGTACCCAAAGACTGGAGGACAGCAGATGTAGTCCCTTATACAAAAGTGGGAACAAAGAGGAAGCAGGAACTACAGACCAGTCAGCCTCACCTCGGTAGTGGGAAAGATCATGGAAGCACTACTGAAGGAGAGATTGGTGGAACACCTGGTTGTCAATGGACTACAGGACCCAAGGCAGCATGGTTTCACCAGGGGAGGTCATGTCAGACCAACCTCATTGAATTTTTTGACTGGGTGACTAGGGAGGTGGATCAGGGAGGGCAGTGGACATGGCCTATCTGGACTTCAGCAAGGCCTTTGACACTGTGCCACATAGAAGACTATTACACAAACTGGGGAATATGGGTGTGGGCAGGACAGTAGTGTGGTGGGTAGGTAACTGGCTGGGTGGCAGGACACAGAGGGTGGTGGTAAATGGCTGTCACTCCACAGAGGGAAGAGTGACCAGTGGGGTACCACAGGGATCAGTGCTGGGACCGGTCCTATTCAACATCTTCATCAGTGACATTGCACAGGATCTAGAAGGCAGAATTTCACTGTTCGCTGATGACACAAAGCTCTGTAACAGAGTAGACACACCATAGGGTGTAGACAGAATGAGAAGGGACCTGCAGAAACTTGAAGAATGGTCAAGGGTTTGGCAGTTGAAATTCAATGCAAAGAAGTGCAAGATAATGCATATGGGGCACAAAAACCCTGGCACAATATATCAGTTGGGGGTGAGGATATAGCATGCACCAAGCAGGAAAGGGATCTTGGGGTTGTCATCTCTGATGACCTCAAGTTAGGAAACAGTGTGACAAGGCATCAGGTAAAGCAAATAGGATGCTGGGATGTATAGGCAGGGGCATCACCAGCAGGAAAAGGAGGTCATAATTCGCTATACAAGACACTAGTGAGGCCCCACCTGGAGTACAGTGTACAGTTCTGGAGACCATACCTACGTAAGGACATAGACAGGGTAGAGAAGGTTCAGAGGAGGGCAACAAAGATTGTGCATGGGTTGCATCACAAGTCCTATGAAGACAGGTTGAAGGAACTGAACATGTACTCCTGGAGGAGAGGAGGGAGAGAGGATATGATAGAGACATACAAGTATCTTACAGGGAGGAACAGGGTGCAGGAAAACACTATTTTTAAGCGAAAAAGATGTTTCAGGACTAGAGGGCATGGGATGAAGTTGGAGGGAGGACGATTCAGAGGAAACATGAGAAAGAATTTCTTCACAGAACGGGTGGTGGACAAGTGGAACACCCTGCCAGAGGAAGTGGTGGGAGCTGAAACAATCACGGGATTTAAGAATGCATGGGATAGACATAAAGGAATTCTAGAGGTTAGGGGTAAGGGGAAATAGACTTCTAGGAAAACAAACTGAACTTACAAGCTCAAATGGGCAGACTAGGTGGGCCATAGGCCCTTATCTGCCGACACTGTCTATGTATCTATGTATCTATGTATCTCCTCACTATCTTTCCAATGTCTAAGTACTAATTTTTTAACTGACATGGATATTAGTGCCATATGATATTTACGCATAATTATTGGGATTTCAGAATAGTCTCCTAAAAGGCAAATTTTTGCCGAGAACAAATCATTAAGACCCAATAGGGCATCTACTCTCTGTTTAATTTGTGACCATAAAGAAGCTATCTTAGGACAGAGCCAGAAGATGTGCAGTAAATTACCCTCCCCCTGGGCACACCTTATACAGCTAGAAGAAGAAGCAACACCAAACTTAGCCATTTTTTGAGGAGTATAATATAAATTATGCAGAATGTGGAACTGCATAAGTCAGAGCCTATCTTGAGTAATAAATTTGTGGCACCTTTGACAAAGCCACTCCCAATTAATGGGTACCTCAGGGAGGAGCAGGGCCTAGTAAGCTGAGGGACCGAATGATTCGGGATAAATCCAATCATATAAACGTTCAGAGATTTCTAAAGACTCTGGATGGGGTTTTTCCAATCTGGCACCTTTTTTATGTAGAGTGCAATCAACTGCCAGCACTCTGTACTGCCCCTTGGACTACTGCTGTTCTTATTTGCACTAACCCCGCTGGCACTGTGCACCAGCTCCCCACCCCCTCTCACCCTATCTGGGGATTGACTCTTATAGCCTTCAGTGGTCACATGACAGCCGTGAATCACATTTTTAGTGGCCGATTTCTTATTTGTGTGTTATGCAATCTGCCCACTAGAGGCACTACAATGTACCCTATTTCTTCTTTTGGCTACTTGATAACTTCTGTCACTCTCCCTTATCACTCCTGGGATATTTTCTACTTTAACGTACACAAGCATTTTTATTTGACCCATTTCTAGCAACCCTGTCAGTGTTTTCTAGGACTGACTACCTCGTCTCTCACCAATCTGTTCTGTGGTTCTGTATCTATTTCATCCTGCTTGTCTTACATTTTGGGTTCTCTACCTTTTCTCCAGCAAATCACCTCTGCCCACCTTCATGTTTCTATCCATGTTTTCCATACTATGAATCCTCTTCTTGCTTCTCTGTCTTGATACTGTGCCCCACCCCCAGACCCTCCTCTGTTTGGCCTCCCTCCCGATTAGGCCCCCTTCTCTGCCTGAATATTAATTTTCCTCCCACCTTCCCTCCATATCCTGCCCCACCCCTCTCTTGCCTCCCTGCACAGCCTTGCTTGCCTATCCCCAGTTTCCTCCCTCTCTCCTCTCATACAACCTAGGCTGCTCCTTCAAGGCTACTTAACCTTGAGGTCCTGTTTCACTGCTCCTCTCCACCTACCTGTTCCTCCCCTCAAAACTACCAGAGGTACAAGTACCCCCCTCACCTTCCCCTTTTCCTGCTCCTTCTACTTTTTTCTGGGATGTCCATCGAAACCCCAATCCTATCTCTACCCCCTCAAATTCTACCCAATCCCACTCAGGCAACACACCAAATTTTTCTTCTCTGCCTTCGCACCTTTCATTTATATGCCCACAGCCTCCTCTCAAAGTGGGTGATCTTAAAGTTTGGATCACCCAATACCCGCCAGACATTCTCTTTGTCACAGAAACCTGGCTATCAGCCAGAATTTCTGACTCTGCCCTCTCTATCCTGGAGTTTAACTTATTCTGTAAAGACTGAGGCAAGAAAGGTGGTGGCATTGCCCTATACATTAATCAAGCTCTCTCCTGCTCCACTACTTTCAAAGAGTCCCTTTCCCTTGTCTTTCGTCAGTCCCTTTATTTATTTATTTTATTTATTTATGACTTGGGTAACCGGGTAAGTGCACTGATCCCAGGGACCATTTTCAGTCATGGCCCGGGCCACCATACAGTGGCACGGAGTTACAAACAGCAATGCATAAAACTATCGACAGTTAGACAATAAAATATGATTACAAATAATGTACAGTTTACAATAAACAGGTAACAATGGTATACTAGAATACAGTGTAGCTTGAGGGCAGAGTTCCACAAAGGTACAAGGATTGTAATACATGGCTCTACTAAGCTTATACCTGTACTGTTCCCCTCCCCCCAGGCTTTTCACAGCACATCCCCTACCCACCATTCTTCCCTTTCCCCCTCGCTCTGCTACTCCCCCCATTCCTCCCTCTCATCTTGCCCCATCTCCCCTCCTATCTCTTCTTTTCCTCCATCTTCGCACTACCTGTACATCAGTACTTAATAAACTCTCTCGTGCACTTTATACTGCTGTAGTTCAGTCATTGGTATTTCCACATCTGTAATCCATTTTTACTCCAGTTGTGCATGTTGCACACTTGTGGCCATTGTTATTTACTGTTTACTATGCCTGCATTATTTACTGTATCCCACATCTGTATAAACTTCATTATACTACTCCTGTATATGTTCTGTTAGGCTAATGCTTGCACATTGTACCCACTCTTATTGCCTGTATTATGTATGTATATACTCTTTGTTGCCATCTGGATTATGTATATTTGTATGTATATTATGCTGCTACTTTGTGCTCCTGATATATGTCTCAGGACCTCCTTGTGAATGAGCGTGCTCAATGGAGTTATTCCTGCAATAAACTTGATTTGAACTGAAGAGTCCCACACTTTCTCCCATGAAGTAATCCTAGCACAAATTTCCCTCCCCTCCTCTGCCCCACTTTATATAGGTGCACTTTATGCTCCTCCTAAAACAACAAATTGCACCCTAGTCTTCATCATCTCCTCTATTTTGTCCCACACGGCAAACAGTGAGTTACTACTTCTTGGTGACTTCAACCTGGACTGGCTCTCCCCCTCATCGAAGCCCATCCTGTTTAAAATTGAAGCCCTCAACCTTACAAATATGATCCATAAACCTACCCTCATAAATTCCTGTTCCCAAAATCACTCTCAGCTTGACTAGGTGTTATCTTCTCACCCCCACCGTATCATTGTGGCCAGAACATTACCAGATGCCCTTAGTGATCATTGCATTACTTTCTGCATATGGAAGATTCACACTCCCTGTGCTGCCCCCTAATACATATGGTCCCACCCTCTCCACAATCTAGATGCCACTGCCCTCCAATGAGATCTCACAGAGGCAGACTGGCAACCCATCCTTATAGCCAATGATGTCGACTCTGTCCTATCTCTCTTCTCCAGTCTATTCCTTTGCATCTAGAATCACCAGCCCCCTCAAAAAATCAAGAGTAAAAAGACATCCTCGTCCCTGGATAACTGCAAACCTGCTGGCTAAATGCAGAGCCAAAGACAATGCTTGGGAGCACTACAAGGACTCCCTATCCCAAGTGAACCTCCAAACTTACAAAACTCTAAGGAATAATTGCACAGAGGCCATCTCCCTCTCCAAGGCCAGTTACTTCAGGCAACACTTGCAGCAAGAACAACACAGACTCATATCCTTCAGGAAAGCACTACAATCTCTCCTCAACCCACCTCTCCAACAAGTTTCACCTGTTCTCAAAGTTGATGGTGCCTCAGCCTCCAACCCCACATCAGTTGTAGGGACTTTCAATAAATTCTTCACAACTTGTGCTCTCCCTGACAGTCCCTCACCCTTACCTCCTGATCTCCCCTCAGTTCATTTGGATGATCCAGGTCAATCCTCATAATTCCAGTTCCCACCTTTCTACCCCCTAGAAGTCCACACTGCCATCCTCACCTTAAACCTACCAAGTCCAGCCCTGATGCTCTACATCCCAGGCTTCTCCACATCTCTGCCCCAGCCATTACCGCTCTACTCACCCGCATTCTAAGCCTATCTCTCTACACCTTCTCTGTCCCAGGGGCCTGGAAATCTGCCAAGGTCTTACCCCTCCACATGGGTGGCGACCCTTCAGCATCTGGAACTATAGGACCATTTCCCTCCTCCCCTCTCTTGCCAAACTTCAGGAATCCCTCATTCACTCCAGGCTAGCTGAATTTCTCTCCACTACCAATATGCTGTCTCCAGCGCAGTCTGGTTTTAGAAAACAACATTCAACAATTTCCTCACTTTTGTGAGTTATGGATTCAAATTTTTCAGCTATAGATCAGATCCATATTACCAGTGCCATCTACACTGACCTGGCAAAGGCATTCAATTCAGTCTCCCACCCCCTTCCGCTACAAAATCTAAAATCAGTTGGTCTTGCTGAATTAGCCATAAACTGGTTTAATTCATCTTGTCATGATAGGCAGCATCTGGTCCAAATACTGTAGGTGATACACTCTCATCCCTGCTTCTTACCCCCACTGGCATCTCTCAAGGCTCATTCCTCTGCCCTATCCTTTTCTCACCATTTATAAATAACCTCCCCACAGTCTGCCAGTCTTCCAATATGCACATGTAAGCTGATGGCACTATCATTTTCATCTCCGGGTCCTCCACCATCAGCGTACATCCCTCCTCCAGTACGTCTTCAATAGAGTTCAATCCTGGTTCCAGAAAAATCAACTTAAACTGAATGACAAAAATCAGCAGCCATAACTTTTGGCTCCAGACGAAAACTTGCAACCCTCCAGTCCTCTCCTATCTTCACAACTCTGGATGACTCTCAACTTGAGAAACATCTCCACATTCAAATACCTGGGGGTTTGGTTGGATTACAATCTGGACTTCTCTACAGATATCAACGCCATCTGCTCTAAACTGCATCCCAAACTAGACATCCTCTATTGACACAAGGACAGCTTCTCCCTTCCCACCCACCAAGAATTGGTAACCACAATGATTCTACCCATCTTTGATTATGCTGATGTGGTTTGTGGCACTGCCTCTCAATCTTCACTTGCCAGATTAGACACTCTTATGAACTTCTTCTGCCATTTCACCACTACCACCCCCACCCACCACTGTCTCCTGTACTCTACCCTCACCTTAGCACCCTTTTCCAAAGGAGAATGGGTGATTTCACCTCCTTTGTTGCAAAATTCTGGTTTGGAACCCTCCCTACCTACCTCTCAGCCCACCTCTCCAAAGCTGCCTCCTCAACCTACTCCCTTCATCACTGAGATCCATATACTTTTGCCATCCCTTGCCCAACTCTGAATCTAGCCAATCTTCTTTCTCCTTTCATTTCTCTTCTCTTCTCTTTGGAACAAACTTCCCATTGACCTCTGACTAGCCTCCTCCTCCTCCTACTCACTCAAAAGGCTCCTCAGACTTCTACCTTACTCACTGTGCCCTCTACGTTCTCTACCATCATCTCTTTAACTTTGGTTAACATCCTCCATAGTTGTCTTCCCCTTGTAACCCTATCCTCCTCTTTTTGAAGATACCCCTGTGCCAAACTACATACCTTGCTTCTATTCCTATTGCCCAGGAGTTTCTCTCTTGGTGTGACAACAAGTTCTGCACCTGGACATGAGTTGTATCTGTGTTTCAAATTGTGTTGTCTTTTGTACTCCTGTACTAGGTTGTTAACTTCTGCCTTGAGTCTTGTAACTGTGGCCCCTGTCTTGCTTAACTGTAATGCTTTTGTCTCATGTTAAAATTTTATCCCATATAGCCCTTTCCTTGGGGTTGCACTGGGAAATGAGCCTTGGCTCATTGGTGCTTTTGCCAGTTATCAAATTTTAAATAAATAAAAAAACAATTAGTCACTTTGATGTTCAGTTCTCCTTCCCCTGGTTGGTCCACTATGACTGAAGTATTCTCCCAAACTCTGGTCACCAGCATAGTGAGTGGCAGGGACACTGATGCATTTCCAGACCAGCTGCTCCCTTCAGGTATTTGAATACCTCTGTCATATCCCCATCTCCCTTCTGGTCTCCAAGAAGTCCATGTTCAGGCTAGTTAGATACTCTCTCCTGGATTGACTGTAGCTATTCAATCCTGGCCCTTTTTTAGGTAAGGGTTGCAGCACTGAGTGTAGTACTCCCAGATGCAACCTTGCCAATTATCTATAGAGGGGCAAGATTCTCTCATTCCTCCCTCTGTAAAAGGCCACACCTGTGTATCCATGCTTTCTGTTCACCTTGCCATAACTCTTCTTGCATTTGGAAATGCTCCTGAGGGCGTCAGTAATGACATCACCAATGTCCCTTTCCTCTAAGTCTGAGCTACCTACCCCCCCCAATTCAGTAGTCTGTGTTCAGATTCCTCTTCTCATGTGCATGGTCTACACTTTCTTTGTGGCATTGAAGTTGAACTGCCAGATTTGTTTACATATAAATTGTGATCCCATCTACCTGTCCTCTTGATTGTTTAGGTGGATGTTAAATATCTGTGGCACTTCTCAAAAAGAGTAGGGGATATTTTTAAGAAAATCAGTAAGCTGCACACGTATACAAATGCAACAAAAATATCAGGAAAACATCACATCTAGAAATACAGCTTAACCTAAACAAAACTGTAAAACTTGACAGAGAAAGAAAATAGCCACCATCAATCATGTCAGAATATATTATGTATTATTACAGCATTACTAATAATGTTTTCATTTTTGAAAAGCTACATCCATGGTGCATTGTGGAACCAACAAAAGAGACAAGACGTTAGAAGATCACAGGGACACATGGAGTGTAAAATACATCTGTTTTGCTAAGAGATTGTTGACAGTAGCTCTGCAGGGTGCCCTCTTCTCTTGTTTATAAGTATCCATACCAATGCCACAACATGGTGTTTTGGGGACATTGTTAATGAGAGGTGCTATGTAGTAGATTAGACATTATATTGAGATTCAATTTACCAGTCCTGGCGTTATTTCTGTGGATGTTAAAGACCAGTGACACTTCTCAAAAAGAGTAGGGGAATTATTTATTAAAACAAAATAAAACAAGAATAATGAAAGAAGCAAACAAAAAAATCATACAAAGAGTATGGGGATTTTTATTTTAAAATAACAAAGCAAACAAAACACTGCAGTTATATGTTGTCAATGTGTAACATTCCAAAATAAATAAAAAAATACATACTTTGTAATGGGCTTTCCCCAGTGTCAAATTCCTCCCATTCACTAACCCTTCAACAGTGTACTGTAGTTTAAAATCAATCATTCTGCATCTGTATACCACATCCCACCCCTCCACTCCCCTTTCCATATAGGGAGGATTGACCAGTGTAGTACCACGGGATCAGTGCTGGAACTCGTCCTATTCAGTGTCTTCATTAGTGACATTGTGCAGGACCTAGAAGGCAGAATTTCCCTGTTTGCTGATGACATGAAGCTCTGTAACAGAGTAGACACACCTGAGAGTATCGACAGAATGAGGAGGGACCTGCAGAAGCTTGAAGAATGGTCAAGGGTTTGGAAGTTAAAATTCAATGCAAAGAAGTGCAAGATAATGCATATGGGACACAAAAACCCTGGAACAACATATCAGTGGGGGGGGGGTGAGGATATAGCATTCACCAAGCAGGAAAGAGACCTTGGGGTTATCATCTCTGACTCCTCAAGGTAGGAAAACATTGAGACAAGGCAGCAGGTAAAGTATATAGGATGGTGGGATGCATAAGCAGGGGTATCACCAGCAGGAAAAGGGAGTTCATAATTCCACTATACATGACACTAGTGAGGCCTCACCTGGAGTACAGTGTATAGTTCTGGAGACCTTACCTATGTAAGGACATAGACAGGGTAGAGAAGATCCGGAGGAGGGCAACAAAGATGGTACAGGGACTGCATCACAAGTCCTATGATGACAGGTTGAAGGACTTTAATATGTACTCCCTGGAAGAGAGGAGGGAAAGAAGGGATATGATAGAGACATACAAGTACCTTACAGGAAGGAACAGGGTACAGGAATGCACTATTTTCCCGCAAAAAAG
This sequence comes from Neoceratodus forsteri, assembly GCA_016271365.2. Taxonomy (NCBI): domain Eukaryota; kingdom Metazoa; phylum Chordata; order Ceratodontiformes; family Ceratodontidae; genus Neoceratodus; species Neoceratodus forsteri. The sequence goes on along the minus strand of CM028138.1, from coordinate 708,820,445 downwards.
ATGTTCCAGGACTAGAGGGCAAGGGATGAAGTTGGAGGGAAGGCGATTCAGAGGAAATGTGAGGAATAATTTCTTCACAGAATCGGTGGTGGACAAGTGGGACACCCTGCCAGAGGAAGAAGTGGGGGAAGAAACAATCACGGGATTTAAGAATGCATGAGATAGACATAAGGGAATTCTGGAGGTCAGGGATAAGGGGCAACAGACTTGTAGGAAAACATAAAGTGCACTTACAAGCTCAAATGAGCAGACTGGGTGGGCCATAGGCACTTATCTGCCCACAGTGTCTATGTATCTATGGATCATTGAAAATAGGTGATATTAAAAAAGCAGCTGAGCCCTTCTGAAGACATTAACAAAACATACCACTTTAACACCAATCAGCTTATAATTTACCTTCATTCTGTATTTCTCCTTCCCACTCACTGGAGATGGGAGTGGTTCAGGGGGACTGTAAGAGTGCAGATGTAGTCCCACTTCAGAAATGCAGTAGCAGGGAGGAGACTGGCAATAACAGGCCAGTTAGCCTGGAAATGAGGAAAAAAATTGAATCACTACCCAAGGAAAAGACTGAAATATTTGAATCAAGTGGCTTACAAGACATGAGGCAACATGGATTCACTAGGAGGAGGTCATGTCAGACAAATCTGATAGATTTCTTTGACTGGGTGACCAGGGAATTACATCAGTGGTGAGTGGTGGATGTGTCCTACCTACTGTAGATTTCAGTAAGGCCTTCAAAACCATTTCACATAGAAGACTTGTAAACAAGCTGGGCAGCCTAGGGTGGACCCAAAAATGGCTAACGAGGAAAGAAATTGGTTGGGGGATAGGCAACAGAGGGTGGTGGTAAACAGAGTTCATTCCAAGGGAGAGAGAGAGAGAGACTGACTAGGAGGTGCCACAGCGATCAGTACCTGGACTGGTCCTCTTCAATATCTTTATTAGTGACATTGCAGAGAGGCTAGAATGGAAGGTATGCCTTATTGTAGATGACACCAAAATCTACAATAAGTTTGACACTCTGAGGTGGGGGTGCGGGTGGGTGGAAAGAATGAATAGAGATTTAAGAAAGCTAGTGGAGTGGTCATGGGTGTGGCTACTAAGTTTCAATGTGAAGAAGTACAAAATCAATGTACTTAGAGTACAGAAACATAGGGGTGGAGTACAAAATGGGTGGAGTGGTATTAATGACCACCAAACAGGAAAGAGACTTGGAGGTAATTATATTGGATTATCTAAAGGTGGCCAGACATTGTGACAAGGCAATGGGGAGAGTGAGTGGGATGCTACGGTGCATAGGGAAGGGGTATCACCAGCAGAAAGAGGAAGATGGTGTTACCGCTGTATAGATCACTAGGGAGACCTCTCCTAGAGTGCAGTGTCCAATTCTGGAGACCACATCTGTGAAAGGTCATAGACAGAGGAGAGGCAGTCCAGAGAATGGCAATTAAATGGTGCAGGGTTTGCATCAAAAGCCCTACAAAGAGAGACTAAAGGACCTCAATATGTACACCCTGGAGAAAAGGAGGGAGAGTGGAATATGATAGAAACTTTCAAATACCTCATTAGTGTAGATAAGGTTCAAGAAGGAAAGATTTTTCTGAAAAAAGATACTCAAGAACAAGGGCTCATGCTATGAAGCTGGAGGGGGGGTAGACTTAGGGGAGATGTGAGGAAGTACTTGTTCACAGATAGTGGTGGATGCTTGGAACATACTCCCAGCAGAGGTAGTGGGGGGAAACTGTAACAGGCTTTAAGAATGCATGGGATAGGCATAAGGGAATCTCAGTGGTACGGAAAGGGAGAGTGAGGCCAGAGATCAAGTACAGTCTGTGGTGTTACAATATGTACTGAAAATGGGCAGACAAGTGGGACAAGCGGTCCTTATCTGCTGTCAAATTCTATACTTCTGTTATTTTTCACTGGGGTCACTTGCATGAAAACAGGATCTTTGCTCCTGAAGAGTTCATCTTTTCCTGCTGATCATACCTTACTTGAGGTCATAATGCACACTTATGAAATTACAGTTACTTCCATGGCAACAGATTGTGAAGTCACAACAGAAGGTTATGACTTGAAGTAGATGGTGAGCTATGGAGGCAGACAAATTATAGTGGACAAATATAATATGTTCATGCAAATTTCGTTTGTAGTAAATAATGGTGACCAATACATCTACAGAAGATGCCTAGAAGGCAAGCTGAATTGTGGGAAAACTATTATGTTTTTCAAAGTTTTCACTGAGACATCTGCAGCTCTTTATTAGGTCTCCCTTCCCACTCAAAAGTAAAGAAGTCAATAACCAAATTAAGAAATAAATTTGGTTCTTTTGGGCACCACAGTGCTCACAAAAGTTCTTCAAGGCCCGTGATACTGGAATTGATGGCTGCTACCATCCGAGGTTTGGGAGAGGGTCACGCTGGACAACAGGAAAAGAAAGAGAATGAAAAGGAAATAAGTGAAAGATGTAAGTAGTTGTTGCTGGATAGAAAAGTATACACATTTAAATAGGACACATACAGTGAGTTTCCCATTATTTTATAGAAACAATAATCCAAACAAAGCAGTAGTGTACAAAAATAATTTTTATGTTGCTTGCACACATGTGCAAGAAACATAGTGCCATCATCCGAGTTTTCGGAGGTGTGGCACCTGTCTTCCAATGCAGTCAGTGTGTTTGCAGGCACGGCCCCAGTTCCCCAATCACTGCTGCAGCTGTCTATGACAGCAGTTGAAAATGCAGTGATTGAAAAGTCGAAAGGGAGAGCTCCACTTCAGTGAGCAGAGCTCCCCCCTCTACACACAAACGTGCATGCATGCACACTGTGTGCTCATGGCCTTCCCCCTTCCCCCCACACTGTATGGCCGACAGGGGTGCCCAATCCCACATCGGCTGCACGCCCCCCTAAAGCATCCAGGTGCCATGCTGGGAGCCCACCCCAGAGTGGCAAAATGATTTTATGGCCGATGGTGGTGCCCAATCCCCCGTCAGCTCCAGGCCCCCCAACAGCTTTACAGCTGCCACACTGGGATCCCACCCCAGCATGGCAAACATCCCTCGTCGTCTTATTAGAAAATACCCTGTAAATAAAAAAACTGTCCCTCGGCACTTCTCCCTGCCCTCTTCCCGCAACCCGCACCCACCCACTGCACACCCTGCCTCCGCACACCCCTCTCACCCCATACTTACCTTCGGAGCTCGGCGCGATGGTCTTCAGTGGACCGGGAACACGTCTGCACTCTTCAAAGTCGACCGCGAACTGAGGAAATGCCGTAGCTGTATAAAGGATAGATAGGGTTTTTTCAACTTTGTTGCATATCTCAGACATTTTTGGGAATTTTGGGCCCAAATTTTCAACATGGGTTTTTTGGGACCCCTCCTCATGAATTCTTGCACTGTCATGGAGTTAATCAGGCCCGAAGGTTGATTTTGCGGTCACTGCGTGAAATCACCTTTCGGGACTGATTAATGAAATGACACTGCCAGTGTTCATAAGGTGGGCTCTCAAAAAGTCTATGTTGAAAATTTGGTGAAAAAATTCCTAAAAATGACTGTTTTACGAGTGTGCATTGCACAGTTCCTACGCATGCTCCTAAGCTCGCAAATTTTCAATATTTTCACTCCAGATTTGCAACATTTTCATTTTACCACACCTCCTTTTGAGCAGTATAGCTGTCATTTTTCACATCTCACCCAAAATGTGTTTCCGCCCATGTAGCGCACAATGGCGTAGTCGGTGTGCAAAATCAATATATGGGACACATTAAGAAAATCACAGTGACACTGTTCATGAGCAGAGATTTCAAAAATGGCTATGTTGAAAATTTGGTTAAAAAATTCCTTAAAATGGCTGTTTTATGAGCGTGCGTTGTGCAGTTCCTACATACGCTCGTAAGTTCGAGAATTTTTAGTATCTGAACTCCAGATTTTGAACATTGCCATTTTACCGCACCTCCTTATGAGCAGTATAGCTGTCATTTTTCACATGTCACCCAAAATGTGTTTCCGTGCATGTAGCGCACAATGGCGCAGTCGGTGTGTGCAGTCAATGTTTGTTTGTTTGTTTGTTGAATTTTGTTGACCCGGTAAGCCCACTGGGCCTAGAAGTCCCTTTTTCAGGGGTAACTGGGGGGAGAGGGGATACAGATGGTGAGCAACTGAATTTGAACCAGATTAAGCTGTTGGTGGTATTTTTAGTGAATGAGGGAAATTTGGCCAGGACACCGGGTAAATTCCCTTACTCTTTTCAATAAGTGCCATGGGATCTTTAACATCCACCTGAACTACCACCAATCCAGGTAGATGGGACCTCGGTTTAACGTCTCATTCGAAAGACGGCATTTGGGACAGATTAAGAAAATCACAGTGAAAGTGTTCATGAGCAGAGGTCTTAAAATGGCTATGTTGAAAATTTGGTGAAAAAATTCCCTTCAGACGTTCTGCAATATTACTAATGAAGGCATTGAACAGAACTGGCTCCAGGACTGATCCCTGCAGCACCCCACTGGTCGCCCCATCTCCCTAGACTGCATACCATTTACCACCACTCTCTGCCTCCTGTCTGTTAGCCAGTTTCAAACCTAGTTTACCACCCTTTCCCCCATGCCCAGCCTACCCATCTAGTTTATCAGCCTCCTATATGGGATGGTGTCAAAGACTTTGCTGAAATCAGGGTAAGCTTTGTCCACTGTCCCACCCTGATTCACTTCCTTTGTCACCCAGTCAAAGAAATCAACCAGATTTATCTGACATGATGTCCCCACTGTGAATCCATGTTGTCTATGGTCCTGGGCTCCGATGGCAACTAGATGCCCCACTCTCCTTTCTTTAAGCAATGTCTCCATGATCTTCCCCACTACTGAGGTGAGGCTGAATGGCCTATTGTTCCCTGCCTCCTACCTGCTGCCAGACTTGTGTAGAGGGACCACATGTGCCCTCCTCCAATTCACTCATGTTGAATGACTCAGTGAACATGGCTGCCAGAGCTACTGCTATCTCCCTTCGCAGTTTTGTTAATATCCTTGGGCGTATGCCATCTGGTTCCATTGCTTTGTCCATCTTCAATTTAGTGAGCTCCTGCAGGACTCTTTTGCCTTTGAATGGACTATTGTCCACCTCTTCACCCCCTTGGCAACTGCTGTACTGCTGTGGCCCTTGCCCCTCCCACTCTTCTCTGAATTCTGAACGGAAAGACACAGTGGATGTCTTGGGAGTAAGGCATGGAACTATCACTTCCAAATACCTAAACAGCACATACAAGCAAGCAAAATTCGGCACTGACAAATACTTGTTTTTATTAGTTTCTCCAGTATTGCCAAGCTGAGATGCGATATAATATTTTCAATGGGCAACACTGTATTGCCACCATTTAGCTAGGTGAGTGGAAGCTACGGGAAATGTGATTTGCTCAAGGTCAGAGGTGGACTGGTCCAGCAGGATATCTAGAGATTTCCAGGTGCACACCCCCCTTCCCTGTTGGATGCCTGCCCACCTTCTAAACTCTGAAAACATTTGCATTTATCATCTATTTTATTATTTAATATGGTATCTGGTGTACTGCAAATAAAATATAAGATGCCAAACACAAATTAGTATTTCAAATTTAAGTGGGATACTGACGAGTGTCAACTGAGCCCTCCCTTTTGATTTTCCAGGTGAACCTCTGTATTCACTTTCCGGGTGGCCTGCTGTACTCCAGTTCAGTACTACTCAAGTTCACATGATGAGTATTTGGCCCAAGTGGGAGTCGAACTCCAGACCTCCTGTTCCAGGGATTTGTGCTCTGACCAATAACCTATGCCATCCCACTACAACTTTCGTGCTAATCGTTACTTAGGAATAACTGGATTTATCAGCACCAGTCCCATGTCACTTCCAAATATGGAGAATAGACCATAATGATATTAAAAATACAATTATTTACTTATTTATTTACTGTTGACCGGGAAAGAAACCCAGAGAGCTTGTAAAAGCCCTCCATAATTTTATTACTTTTTCCCCCTTGGATCCTTAGTAAAGCTTCTTAAACGTAGGTCTCATGTGAACAGAAAAACAGAGAAGTACTCTCATCCAGTACTGGACAAATTAATACAGTGGGCTCATTTGTTTTCCCAGGACACTTGCTAATGATGACAGCACCAATGACAGTGGATACATTTTACATCCATGTGGGGTCCCCAGAAAGATTTGGAATGGATGGGGGCCGGGGAGACATTCCTGGGAGTCAAGTAGTCGCTGTCATGTTATTGCTCCCTCACTCCCATACTTATTAACCTAATGTCCCTGATGCCACCATGCTGTGGCCTCGCTCAGCGCGAGTCCTGGGGCCGGGAGTTCTTATTTTGAATGTTGCGCCAGTGCCTCTGTGGGCTAGGTGTATGACCCGCATAATCACAAACTGCGCTAAATGTGGGTGATTACCACTTATCCAGTGGTATCGACATCATGCACACCTCCTGGGTCGGCACTGGCAAAGAGTCAAAACCCTGAATAGGGTGCAGCAGACGGCCTGGAGTACTAATACCTGCTACAGTATCTTACTTATAGAGCAATTGCCTTCCTGTGTCAATATCACTGTGCTTTTGCGTGAGAGATCGGGGGTTGGGCGTCTTCAGAGAACGGTTGCCTTGCCTAAGTGGGTATGTGATGTGTTTAAATAAAGCAATGGCATGCCTCTCAACACTCTTTCTGATTCCAGTGAATTCCTGGTTAAACAAATCAGGGACAAATGATTTAAAACCAGGAACACCTTCGAAATACTAATTTTAACTCTGGAGGTTGTTAGCAAACAATGCGTGACAAAGCATTGTCTGAAGGAAAGCGGGTCTCTAATTGTAATGTCTGATGGTGTTTTGTGTTTACATTACATAGCATTTTGATTCAGTAAAATAAACCAGGATTTAGGACAGGCAGAGAAAATCTTTCAGGCAAAATGCTGTGCTCCTCTATGTGGCTTTAGAGCTCCTGGTTTGGAAAACAGGTGCTCTCTCGGTCCAGTTCCTGCCAAAGCCACTTACTACCTGTGTGATCCTAGGCACGTCACTTTTTAACATCAACGCTAAAGTACAGTCTGCCCACATAAAAAAATACGGACTTTACAGAATAAAAGAAATAGATGTTGCATCTCAGCTTTGCATTTTATGATTAAATTGTAAGTAAGAAAAAGGAGACATTTTTGAAAATGAAAGAGACTTGATGTTGTATGCGTGCTGTTTTTAGTGTGTGAGTGCGCCTTGTTCCAACGCTGTGCACTAGCTGCGCAGAAATACACCCCGGTGTCTGCCAGAGTCAGGTCTGCGATGTCCAGGGTGATCTCGTTGAGCTCCTTCCGTTTTGCTGTCAGTCTCTCCGAAACATTTGCTTGCCTCTCCGGCTCACTTCCGTAAGCAGACAGGATCAGCAGCTTCGGTTCATGCGGAAACTCTTGCCGGTACCAGTACATGTAGCTGTCCGACCGGGTCTGGCGACATCGCATGTTGACAGACGCATTGGACACTGCTGACACCAACGTCGGATGCTGTGTCACTTTTTGAGTGTCTTGTTCCTCGGTGCCTGCAATATCAATGAGAAAATTAATTAAAAAGCGTTCTAAAGACTAAAGTTATCAAACTGAGAAACGGAGAAGATTGGGGGTGCTCAAACCAAATAACTTTTAACTGAAAAAATGCTTTCAGTACTACACATGATTAAAACAATAAAACCAGGTTAATACAAATAATTAAACATATTGCACATATTAATTTCAGGAGTATGTCCTAGGAGCGATATTTTCAGCGTTGGTATTAGTCACCAGGTATGATGGACATCAATCAAGCTACCTCTGAGAAGTAATAGCGCGATAAGAGTAGAAAGAATGTTCATTCGAGACGAGGAGGGACTTGTTGAGTCCATTAGAGTAGAAAAGCAATATGATGTTTACTCTGCAACATTTTTGCGAGAGACTTAATAGAGCCGCCAAGACGCATGCAGTCATTCCATGTACTACGTCAGCCGTCACACAATGGGACATGTGCAGCCTATACCGGAAACAAGCCAGGGCAGCTTGATGGTTGGCTGTTAATACAGACTTTGTGTTAGCCGATATTTATTTTGATTTGCTGTCGAAACCGTCTCCTACAGTAGGCACCTCTGTATAGTGTTTCAAAAGCAGGCTTTGGTGGGCTACCTTTATTTGGAAATATTACCCCCGAGTTATCACCACCTTACTTTGTCTTACCTAGCCTTACTTTGTCATACCTAACCTAATTCAACATTATACAATGTGGTAAATCCAATGTCCCAAATCCTGCATCCTGGTTGGCTGGCACAATTACCACCTTGATAAAACCTCCAGTGTACCCACTGGAAAAAGTGGCAGTCAACCTTATGTGGTGCTACTTGCTTTTTGCCGCTTCACTAAAACACCGCAGTAAATTGTTTACTAAATGACATCCTCTTTCCAAGTGTAGGGACCTTAGTTAGAGTTACCACCTGTCCTGCGTTTCGCAGGACAGTCCTGATTTTGGCAGCTGTGTCCTGCAAAAAAACATGAAAAACACTACATGTGCTGACTTTTTAATAGAAAAAAAAATTTCTATCTTTCATCTAAATCTTGTAGAAAACTATAGTACCTTAACTAAAATACATCAAAATGATATGAAACCATAGAAGCAACCAAGAAATTACAATACTTAGCCTTAATTCTGATAATATAGAGAAAAAAAGTCTGTTGCACTAATCGAGGTTACCTACTGTCATAGGTTCATAGGTTCATAGGTAATTTCAAGCCAGGGATAGAAATTACTAACCAAATAGGCTTGCCTTCCATATTTAAAAATTAACAAAAAATTTGCTATTTCCATAATGATCATCTATTCCCTTTTTAAATGTATTCATACTAGAACTATTTAATATCTGTTCAGGTAAATTATTCCATGCCCCGACCACTCTCAAACTAAACCAATGTTTCCTAAAGTTATGCACCCAAGTTTGTTGATAAAGTTGTTTTGTATGCTTTCTTTGCTAATTCTTCCACGATTGAACATAATTCCCACATCCATTAACAAATCAACATCCTCAATATTTTTATATAGAAAACATAGATCACCCTCAATCTACGGTAATATAGTGAATAGAGGTTCAAATTCACTAGTCTTTCCTAATATACTTTGCCTGTCTGACCCTTTATTTGTTTAGTCAGTCTTTTTGAACTTTCTCAATGGAAAGTATATCTTCCCTATTGTAAGGAGCCCAAACCTCGTACAATATTCCAAATGCGGTCTAACCAAAGCTACATACAAGGGAATCAAACCTCACTCCTTCTACTTGTAATATATTTTAGAATACAATTTAGGATCTGAATAGCTTTCTTTAATTGTTTTCACAATGTACCCTAAATTTTAAATCGTTTGTAATTATGACACTGAGGTCTTTCTCCTCAGCAACCACTCCCAAATTAGTATTATCTAAGTGGTAAACTGCTTCATTGTTTTTCTTACCCAGGTGCATAACCTTGCATTTGGATAGATTTAATTCAATTTATTCAGGTTTGTCCATTTATTTATTAAATCTAACGCTTGTTGTAGTGCAACTATTTGCTCATCATTTGATGGAACCACACCCAGTCTACAATCATCGGCAAATTTGTACATCCATACATTTATATTGTTAATTTGTAATGAGGCAATGTACAAATTAAACAAGAATGGCCCCAACACCGAACCCTTCGGCATGCCACTAGCAACAGGGGCCCATTGTGAGTATTCTCCATTTACAACCACCCTCTGCTTTCTATCCCAAAGCCAATCTGAAATCCATCTGCAGATATTACTAGGCAACCCTAGGTTATCCACTACCAATAATAATTCTTTATGGGTATTTTATCAAAAGCCTTGGAGAAGTCCAGAATACCACATCCACAGGGTTCCCAGCATCCATCTCTCTATTCACCTTTTCATAAAAGGATAACAAATTTGTTTGACAGGATCTGTTCCGTATAAAACCATGCTGGACTGGATCAACCAGGTCATATTGCTCAATATGTTCCACAATAATATCCTTGATTATTCTCTCCAGGAGTTTCCTAGTATCGAGGTCAAACTAATAGGCCTAAAATTACCTGGGTCTGTGCTTGGTCCTTTCTTTAAAATAGGCACTACATTAGCCAATTTCCAATCTTGGATAACAGTACCAGAATTTATTGATTGTTGGAAAATATATGTTATGGGATGTACCAGCATATCCGCCAGTTCTCTCAGTATCCTGGGATGTATACCATCAGGGCCAGTGGATTTATTAGTGTTTAAATCAATTATCCCTTTATAAATATTTACTGGATTCAAAACGATTGTCCCAGGTTCAAAGGGTCTACTTGTACAGTGGGTATATGGGTCTTTATGTTGATATACAGAACAAAAATAATTATTCTGAATATTTGCTATTTGCTGGTTAGTTGCTCGATGACCCTCTTTGGTAAGAAATGGGCCTATACTATTAGGGGTCTTCTTTTGGTTATTAATATATGAAAAAAAAGCTTTTTATTATCATGGACTCTATTAGCTAAGTTTGTTTCAGATAAAGCTTTAGCTTTTTATAGCTATTTTAACTTGTTTCTGAGTTTCTTTGTATTCCGCAGTTAATTTATCATTCTTTAAAACTTTCAACTTTTTGTAGAGCCTATTTTTTTTATTTAATAATTTTTTAATTCCGGCAGTACACCAAACAGGTTTAGTAGTTTTATTCATCTGGTTTTTAATAATTGTGGGGACAAAATCATTAGTTAGTTGGTCAATTTTTGATGTAAGGGAATCCCATGCGTAGTGTACAGATTTGTTGACAAAATCCAGTCTCCAGTCCCATTTACCCAGTTCCATTTTCATCTTATGGTAATCAGCTTTTCCAAAATTGAATTTAGTAGTGATTCTTATAGGTTTACTAGAATCAATTTCCTTAATATTAAATAATACTGTGTTGTGGTCACTGTTACCTAGTGGGGGACTTACATTCACTGATTTGACTACCTCCCCCATATTTGTAAATATAAAATCAAGGATGTTATTACCTCTGGTACTCTCAGGGACTAGTTGCTCTAATCCCCCTTGATCCATTACATCTATATATTGCCTATCCAATGGGGAGAAGCCAATACCTTTAGTCCAATCAATGTTAGGTAAATTAAAATCTCCAGTCAGCAGAATGCTTTTTGAGAAGTCCAAATTACTAAGGATACCCAACAAGAACTCGTCGTCTTCACGGAACATAGATGGGGGTCTATAAAGAAGGCCCAACATAATTTTTGGCCCATTTTTAGGTGATAGGTGCACCCATAAGAGTTCAATTGGTCCTGTGTCGATTTAATTTCTCTGAAACAATATCTTTATGTATGTATATAGCTACACCACCTCCTTTTCTATATTTCCTACAATAGGAATAAAGTTTATAACCCTCAATTTCTTTCCCCCAATGATTCATACTATCCCACCATGTTTCCGTTATGAGGGCAATATGCACATTATTATTGTGCAAAATTATTCTTAGCTCATCATGTTTATTCTGCAGACTACGGGCATTAATTAGAATGGCATTCCGTCCCAAATTATTCAAGGGAGGTGGAGTACTAGGACTATGCTTCTTTACTATTCCCCCCCCCGAACCAGTTTAAATGGAAATTTGTGACCTCTTGGATTTTCTTCCCCATTACCCTAAGCCCAGCATGACTCAGGTGGATACCGTCATTTCTAAAAAGTGTTGGTCTAACAAATGTTTTTTCGTTATCCATGTAACCAACTTCTTCTTGCAGACGGAATTTTCTGATGTTACTGTTAATAGCTTTTATATGATTGTTTTTGAGTATATGTTTACCCTGCATAGGGATAATCCCAGAGATAATTATTTCACTTCCTTTACTTTTAACTTTGTCAACTATAGTCTTAAAATGTCTATGCATACAGTTCCAGTGTGTTTTTCCCACATCATTGGCCCCCACATGCAAAAGAACCAAAGGGGTATTTGTGTTTTCAAAAAAACGTCCATCAAAGTAGCTATATCCTGTACCCTTGCTCCAGACAGAGGCTAACTGTGGATGTTCATTTCTATTAGAACATACGTATGTATCTGTTCCTTTTAAAATTGAGTCCCCAATTATAAGTAAGTCTCTGTCCAGAGGTTCTTTAGATTTTTTTAAGGTATAATTACTTTTATTAGGGATAGTAATTTTGTCATGATTATTGCCCACAAGGTTAGTAATCTCAATTGAATCAACTATTTCACTTACTGATATATTTGGCTCACCTTTATCTGTATTACTCATAACTGGATCATTTGGTACGTATATATCAAGGCAATCAAACCTATTTCCTATTTCTATGTCTGGATGAGGCTGAAATAGGGTATTGTTGTCATGCGTGAATGTAGGCCTAATTTCTACTTTATCATCCAAACAATCTTGGGGTCTTGTACTATCCATCTCCAGGGATTGCCTGTTACTAACGTCACATACAGCTTCATTAATGAAGTCTTTCAGTTCAGATATGTCCTTATAAGTTTGTAATCTTGCTTCCAGAATTTGTATCTCCTTAATTAAAGCAAAGTTTTTTATACATTTATCACAGGTGAATTCCGTGTTAACAACCTCTTCTACATACATAAGACACTCCCTACAGGATTTTTTACCCTTCCCTTTCTTACTCCTAGTTTGTGCCATTTTATTAAAATTTGTTAAATCAAGCTTACCAGCCAGTAAAGTATTCACCTAGCAGTCAGAATTTTCCCCGTGAGCCCAGTGTACCCAGCGGACACAGCAGACACATGTGGCGTGTTCTGCGCGCAATCTCCGCAAGGCGCATGCGTTTGCATCGCTCACTCATCTACCGGAGAGGCACTTTTAAGAGTGGAAACCGGAAGTGACCCAGGATGCTCGTTTTGATAAAATCCCAAATTTAAAAATAAATACTCCCAAATGGCAATCCCCAACCTAAATAAGGTCAGAGATGTTAGAAGGAGTGGAATTAATTAAAAAATATGTGTTTTCCAACAGTCTGTAGTTCTTTTTAGTTAGCCCACAAACTGCCAGACTCTCTTCCTGTATGAGTGAATTTACAGGGCTCAATAAGAACGCTAATGTTATATTTAACTACAACTCAGATTTACAAAAGCACAGATAACACAGTTCACACAGTTCTCTACAGTTTCATACTAAAATTGTATATGCTCTTCGTATATGCTCTCCTGCGAAAAAATCATGTTTCAGTAGGAAATGTCCCACTTTGGGCTTCTTAAAAGGTGGTAACCCTAACCTCAGTGAGTTAGAAAATAGTTAAAAAACATCAAAGAAACAACATTTGCCATTGTATAATATAAATTTATCCCTCCAGGGTGTGGGTACACTGGAAGACTTAACACTACTGGTGTGGTTTGGTCACTCTGCTGCGCCTTGTGACCCAATCACACAAGCCTGGTAAATCCTCCGGTGTACCCACTCCCTCGAGGGATAAATTGCTTAAATCTCTCATGTTGTTCATTGGAACATTGTTGAATCTAGTTAGCTAATGTAATGTTAACTCTGGGGGTAATGCTACTGGCTGCAACCCAATAGACTCTAGTCACAGGCGCTGTGAACAACACCAAGGTCTTCCTTCTTCCAGCAAATAAATAAAAAGAGGGAGGTCGTGGGGACTGGGCATTTACAGGTGTAGTACACCAAGAATTTGCAAAAACATATGCTGTGCAGAGCGTTTTGATGTGTGTGTGACCTTCTAGTGTGTTCTTCCCTTTATCTGCTATTAGAAGTTTTTCCTTAATTAGCCTGCAAGCTTTATGGTAGTTTTACAACCCCTAGCAATCTCCATCTCAGGAAAGTTTATTGCTTTCCTTGTTCCTTCAATGCATCCTGTCTCATGTGACAACAATGTAGCCGGAACCATAGATTCAGCAGCAAGAACTGCTATACAGTCAGTTCACAGCAGTGGAGATGGCTATATTTTAAAAACTATACAGAGTTCAACATGGTGACTACCCTCATTGTAAAGGACTTTTTGTTGTGAACAATTGTGACACCGGTTGTGTATGTGTAACTTGAATGGTTTTCAAGATATTTACTTTTGTTTGGCATAAAAACACTAGGGTAATGCCTCTATCTAACATAAGAGAGAATACTAATATAAACATGCTATTACTTAATGCCGGCAGTTTAACCAATAAACTGGATGAACTTAAATATGTTATGGAAAAAGAACAAATTACCATCCGTGGAGTCACCGACACATGGTGTCAAGACCACGACTGGAACACAGGGATTCCAGGTTATAACAGTTCTCAAAAAATAGGACAGATAGACAGGGAGGTGGTATTGCATTATATATCTCTGAAAAATACTCATCCAACTCTATTACCCTGGTGAAAGTCACTAATAGCAATGCAGACATACTTAGGGCCCAAATTAAACTACCCCCTGAGACCATACTTCTAGGTCTGGCCTACAGACCCCCCAACTTGAGCCTTGAACAAAATAAAGACCTCCTAACAGTAATAGGACAGCTTGCTACATCTCAGAACTATATACTTATGGGTAATTCCAATTTTCCAAACATGAACTGGGAGACATGCCAGGGCAATGGACAAATTGAAAAAGACATCATAGAAACAATAATACATCAGAACCTTGAACAAATAGTCACCGAAGGAACAAAGGAAAGTAAAATTCTGAACAACATACTGACCAACGTGGATGATAGAATATCTACACCTATCATATTGGAGTCCTTGGGGGACAGTGACTATATGGTTAAAGCACACATATGCACAAGGAACACCTGTGTTAAAGGAATCACTATGATTAGTGACTACGCCAAAGCTAACTACAGCTTAATAAAAAAAAACTACCTCACCTCATGGGACTGGAAAACAGAACTCCATGGCCTTTATTTACAACAAACATGGCATTTAATTTGGTCCAAACTTAAATATCGTCTTGACACTTGGGTCCCCTCCAGACAGAAGTATAATAACAGCTATAGAACTCCTATCTGGTGGAACAAAAGAATTAAAAAGTCAATAACTAAAAAAAAAAAAATTTTAGGAAATATAAAGCTAGTTCTACAACAACAACCAACTCGGACTCGTATAAAAAACAATCAAATAAAATAACTCATTAGGCAAGCAAAAGCAAGTTCTGAACAAAAATTAGCCACAGATACACTAGATAATAAAAATAAATTCTATAATCACATAGGATCACTCAGAACAAGCCAAGTAACAATTGGTCCAATAAAAACAGACAAGGGGATGACAAGTATTGTGCTATGTGAATTGTTCAGTTGGCAAGGTATTTGCTTTTGGACCCGATGGTACAGGGTTCTATTCCCATGCACAGAATTTTTTGGGAGGCAGTACAGTGCTGTGGTTTAATGCTCTGAGCTGCAAATCTGGAGACCTGGGTTTGAATCTCACATACCCCACTTGCATACTGTGTGACCCTGAGCAAGTCACTTAATTTTCCTGTGCTCCCAGGGTGCACCTGTAAACAAGCTTTCAGCTTAGTGTGCCACTCCTGGTTAAAAAAAAAAAAGAAAGAAAAAAAAAGTATGGAAGAAGCAATAGCTACAGAGTTTAATAATTCTTTCCACAGTGTCTTTACAACAACAGAAATCCCTATTGGAGCACTACCAACTTACAGTCAGGCACATATGGCCCCCTTTTCTACAAAGGAAGTCAATTCAAAATTAACTTCAGCAGGACCAGACAGGGTTCACCCAAGGTTTCTTAAAAGTTCAACCCCATAGTGTAAATATAAGTTGAAAGGTTCTATGCTTAACCTTACTCAAAATGGCCTCCTGTGGCTGAATACAGATGAAATACTAGGCCCAATAACTTTACTGTTTAACCTTTCACTAAACCAAGGAAAAACAATCTCCTTCTGGAATGATGCCCTTGTTGCGCCTGTCACAAACGCACTTCGCAGGTCAGGCCCTTTGCTCCCACAGTGCCAACCTCAGTGCGCAATAGTGTGAACAGGTAACAGACAGTGTAACCCTCCTGTCTACTTTTGGGTCTGAATCACCTTTAGTCTCAAGTTCTGGGAGGATTCAAACTGTGAAACTTATGCTAGCATACCCAATCGTACAGGCTCATATACGTAACCTCTTCAAGGTTTGTGGTACAATCTTTTGCCAGGGGCACCAATCCAGGCTTCCAAAATGAACCCTTAAAACTCTATAAGAGACCTTAGGTATATTCTTACCTTTTTTCAAGCTTAGTAACACCATCAAGCTGTTAAACAGTTTTGTCAGACTTAATCTCCTATACGTAACATGCAAAAAGAACTGAAAGACACCCAGTCAGCCTTTCAAATAAAAGATTATTTACTAAAAGATGATAAAAATATGAAAAATGTAAACGCAGGCGATATATCAAAGAGTTCACAATCACATAAAAGAACATGGGCAAAGTACAAAACTAAAATTGCTACCACCATACATTTAGACCGTTTCTATCTAATGTATTACCTCTGTAAGTGCCTTTAAAATTAGATCAGGGAGCTGTCTCTCTCTAGAGTCCCAAGATGGTATATTGACCAATAGTTCAGACACAAGTATTAGTTTAACTCTGTCTCTCCACACCCCTTCTGTGAGTCATCTAGCTCCTCCTTTTAGAATAAAAAAATACAAACACAATGTCCTATCAGGAGGTATATTAAATAAGGTGACATCAGCAAAAAACTAATTCCCTAAATTATGAGTCTTTGATCCACCATTTCCTTTGAGGTTTACAATCCTGCAGTCCATCACCTAGGTGCGATATAGCCAACAGGAATCGGCTAAATGATGTCCTGTTCTGTAATAGAATGTATTCTTAGTTTCCCCAACTTCAAAAGAATTAGGTCATAAAAAGGCCATAAAATGCAATTTCTCATGGAAGTTTATTATATTACAGAGATCTCCTGGTCAGTTTACCTATCCTGTAGCTTCACTGAAACTTGGGGATAGGGGGCACCCATGGAAGTCCAGTCTGTCTTATGTGAGGCAATCTTATACTATATTTTTATATTACAAATTTCATACAACAATCATAACCAGCTGGCCAAGTGTCACAATCCTCCCCACCTAGATTGAATTTGGGGGCTCTATCCTCTACATGGGATGAGCTTCCCATGTCAGTTCACTCCTCATATAGACGCAACAAGCCATCCGTGTTCCGATTGGTCTCTTCAGCCCCATGTAAAATCGTCATGTCATACCCTTGCAAGGCAAGACTCTATCTTAATAGTCTACCATTAGTTTTTCCCATTTGTGTCAGCCAAACCAGAGGGCTGTGGTCAGTTTGTACCTCAACATGCTGCCCATAAAAGTATGGCTCTAACTTCTTTAGGGCTCACACTATGGCAAGACACTATTTTTCCACAGTGGAGTAAGCCTGCTCCCTGGGAAGTAACTTTTTATTCAGGTACACTACAGGGTGATCTTTCCCTTGGTTGGATGCCTGACTCAGTACTGCCCCAAACCCATGTCTGAGGTGTCAGTCTGGACTATAAAGTGTCTGCTATAGTCTGGACTTGTCAATACAGGAGCACTGCACAGTGCCTCCTTCAGTCTGAAAAAAGCTTTTTCACAGGCTGGCTCCCAGGTAATTTTATTAGACATCTTTTTCTTTACCAGGTCAGATAGGGGAGCAGCCAGGGCACTGTAATTGGGTACACATTTCCTATAGTACCCTGCTGTCCCTAGAAAACTACTGACCTGTTTCTGCATTTCTGGTCTTGGTCATGCCTTGATCACCTTTATTTTTACTTGGTTAGGACGGAGCTGTCCCCAGTTTACAACATGCCCAAAGTATGCCTCTTCAGCCATGACCACCTGGCACTTCTCAGATTTGAGAGTGAGCCTGGCCCTCTGTATCCTGTCCAGCACTTCCCTAAGCTGGGACAGGTGTTCCTCCCAGCTGTCACTAAAGATGGCAATGTCATCCAGGAATGCCAAGGCGTACTCCTCAGCACAATTTAACACCTGGTTCACCAACCTTTGGAAAGTGGCTGAGGAATTCTTCATTCCAAAATGCATTACTTTAAATTCAGATAAGCCTATCGGATTGATGAAGGCCAACCTCTCCCTAGCTCTGTCAGTTAACTCTACCTGTCGATACCCCTTTGTCAGGTCAATAGTTGTAAGGTAGGTCGCCCCTCCCAACTTGTCCAGGAGTTTATCCATCCGGGGCATCGGGTGGGTGTTTGACTTCTTGATTGCATTCAGTCTGTGATAGTCCACACAGAAATGAGTAGAGCCATCTGGCTTGGGCACAAGGACTATGGGTGAGGCCCAGGGGCTGTGGGATCTCTGGATTACCCCTTAATCCAGCATTTCCTCCACCTCCCTCCTAATGTCCTTTTGGACAGCATCTGACACCCGATATGCTGTCTGCCGTATGGGCATTTGTGTCCCCGTCTCCACATCTTGTGTTGCTAAGGGGTTAGTCCAGATTTGGTGCTAAACAGTGGGGCAAAGTCTGCTAAAACCTCCCTTACTTCCTGGATCTTGTCTGGAGCCAGCTGAGGAGACAATTTCACTGCCTCCCCAGAGGTATCCTGCTTGCTTTCTTCCAGCAAGTCCAGAAGGGGGTCTCCTTCATCTGTCCCCTTCCCAGGACTACATATTGCAAACACTGTGTCAGCTCTACTAGCATATGGCTTCATCATGTTGACATGGTACATTCTTTCTGTGTGTTTTCTGTCAGGTAACTCTATGATATAGTTCACGTCATTTACCTTTCTAACTACTTTGTATGGTCCTGCCCACTCGGCCTGCAGCTTGTCTTTCTGGACCGGAATAAGGACCATGACTTTCTGACCCACCATGTACGAGCAAGGTCTGGGTCTGCAGTCATACTACACTTTTTGTTTCTGTTGGGTAGCTGCCAGGTTGCTCTGGGCTGTCCCCCATAAGCTCCTTCAGCCTTTCCCTAAACATAAGGATGTAATATACTATGGGAGTTCCGGGGGCTGCATGCTTATCTTCCCAGTCCTCCCGGATCAAATCTAGGGGCCCCCGTGCCCGGCGTCCATGTAAGAGCTTGAAGGGGGAAAATCCTGTCAGCTCTTGGGGCACCTCCCTGTATGCAAACAACAGATGGGGAAGGTACTTCTCCCAGTCCCTCCCATGCTGTTCAGAAAACACTTGGAGCATTGACTTCAAGGTACTATTAAATCTTTCCACAAGCCCATTGACTTGTGGGTGATAAGGTGTTGTGAGCCTCTGCACCATCCCACACTTCTCCCACAAACATTTCATCAGGTCCGACATCAAGGAACCCCCTTGATTGGTGATAACCTCCTGCAGAAAAATAACAAGGGAGAAAATCCCAAGGAAGGCATCTGCCACTTGGTCTGTCCTAAGTGAGGATAGGGCGAATGCCTCTGGGTACCGGGTGGCATAATCCACCACAGTCAGGATGAACCTCTTCCCGGAGGAGCTGGGGGTATTTAAAGGCCCCCCAATATCCATTCCCATCCTCTGGAATGGCTCCTCCACTATGGGCAATGGAATTAGGGTGGCTTGGGTTTTCTTACCTGCCTTCCCTATTTCTTGGCACCGGTGACAAGGCCTGCAATACTCCTTCACCTGCTGGGTGAAGTTGGGCCAATAGAAATTCTGAGTCTACCACTGTGTAGTGCACATGATTCCCAGATGACCAGATAAGGGAATATCATGTGCAGTCTTGAGAAACTGCTCACGGTAACCCTGGGGAACAACAAGCTGCCTGGCTATCACTCCTGCATCTTAGCATCCTGAGTATACATCAGTTAATTTTCCCAATAAACCTTATGTTTACCATCACCTCCATGTGCTCAGTCAGAGTCTGCCCAAGCCCTCAGCTTCTCTAGACTAGGGTCACTTTTATGAGCAACTGCAAACTCCTTACACATTTCACAAGGCATGGAACAAGTCCCTTTCAGTCTCTAAACTAGGTCCCTATCACTAACGTCAGGGCACTCAGGATCACTGTCATGCCTAACCCTCTGACAATGGGTTACCCCTCCTTCTTTGGAGTAACCCTCCATAGCTGTGTGGTTAACTGCTACTGGGGAACTTTCTACCCCGTTTTCATTAAGCTCCATATCAGGAGACACAGGCTGGGGAACCAGCCTCTCAGTGGTTTCCATAATAGCTTCTGTGGAGTCCAGGGAACTACACTTTTCCCTTGCCGCTTGGTTATGGGTAACTGCACACACCATCTTCTGTTTGAGATTGTTGCGAAGCATGACATCAGCTGCTAAAGTTTTGGCTACAGCCACCTGTTGCACAGTTCCTGTCCCCTTTAAGAACCACATAACTTGTCATGTGTGCAGCTGGAATCTTATGCTGGAGCTTGAAGTGGAAGAGTTCTTTTTAGCAGTGGGGGTACAGTTTTACATGCATGTTTATAAAAACAAAAAAAACTTAAATGAATCATAAATAGCTGAAATTCATGTAATTTCTATAGTATCTATGTATATGTGTTGGATGGGACCTAATTTTAAAATCACATCATCTCATGTTTTACTTCAGCCGATTTTTCACAAACCTCATGAGAGGACATAAGTTCTGAATAAGAAAAAAAAACAACACATATAAACCCCTTTGTGTTTCTTTTATCTGCTTTGAAATCATTTTATTCAGTTTAGGATATCATACAATCATATCCGGAGTCCCACAGGGATCTATTCTGGGACCTACCTTTTTTACTTATTTGTGAACGATCTACCCCTCGTGCCAACACATGATAGTACCACCTTATGCTGATGACTTAATGCTCCTTACTAAATCTCAAGACATTAATGTCATTAATTTTCTCCCAAAGGCAGACTTTGGGAACGTACAATCCTGGCCAATAAACTAGTCCCTAATCTCAGAATAATTCAGGCCATGCTCTTCGGATCCCTGAGCCCCTGAAGGTCACTAGTGTAGATGGGTCCCTTGTGAGGGTTGCTGACTCCCTTAAATACCTAGAAATCACCCTCGATCCTCAGCTTGAACTCTCCCAGTACATCTGTAATATGAGCAAGGCTACCAATAGTAAATTGGAACTGACTTACAGAGCTAGAAGCTGTCTCATATCAGCTGTGTGTCTTGCCCTTGCAAAAGGAATACTCCTCCCCACACCCTGTCATAGGCTCATAACCTTCACTCATGCCACCAAATCCAGTCTGTCAAAATAAGATGTTGCCTATAATAATATATGTCACTTTGCCCTCTCTGCCCCTGGTCTCACTCATCATTGTGAGCTTTATTTTTTTATCACTGCTTTATTTTTCCTGCTACCCGCAGAGTGACCTGCTGTATATCCAGCCACCATCTTCCACTGCCCAGGGAGTCAGCAGGCTCACTTGCATATCAGGTCCCTGGTGCAACTGCTCCCATACCCACAGGAGGAGGGTCCCCCTATGCCCTCCTCACCAGGCTGGGCCCAGGCCTCACAGCATGATTCCATGACAGGCCTCCCCTTTCGGTGTTAACAGCAGCCATCAAGCTGTTCAGTCCCACTGCCTTTTCCGTGTTGTTGTGCCCCTGGAGTGCAAACGTGCAATGACGTCTGAGGCACTATGTGCCGATATCCGCCGCACTCCACTCCCAAAGACACCTGCTCTAGTAGTGCCCTCGATCATCATCAGGGGCCACTGCAGAGTGATGGAATCTATCAGCCTTCCCCATGATAGGAGAGCAGTCCCTCAGATGCTCAATTCTATCCCTCCCCTGCCATTTCCTGATGGCCCAGAAGCGTTTCTGAACCCGGATCACCAGCGTTGTGTGAGGTGTGGCATCCAGCGCCTCAACCTTCAACGCCACTGCCTGGGGGCACAGCAGGGCTGGACTGGAGTACAGTGGGCCCAAGTGGAAAGTAAGAACAGCAGAAGTGTGAGTGGCAGCCCAGCAGCCCCTTTCCCAAATCCTCAAAAGCAGGGATTTGACCACCACGTCCAGAGGTTTCTAAAGACTGGATGGGATTTATCAAATCTGGTGCCTTTTTTTATGTAGCATACAAATCAACTGCCAACACTCTGTACTGCCACTCAGACTTCTGCTGTTCTTACTTGCACTAAGGGACTTGTAATAATCTGTGCTTTATTTTTTTCTGTCTGCTTTAGCAGTTTTACTGTTAGGTAGAAACTGAATTTAATAGTGAATTTAGTAGCTGCATTGTGTTTTTTCCTTTTCTCCTCCTCTGTCTTGCTGCTTTCCCTGCCCAGCTCTTGAATCCACCCCATCTCCCTCCTGTAATCCCCCGATTTGTGAGCACAGCCCTTCTCCTTTGTTGTTTTGGCATTAAATTACTCCTTTTCTGTCCTTACAGGCTTTCTGCCAGCCCTCACCAAGCTGTAGCCTCAACAGAATGCTCCGGCAGGCTCCTACTGTGTACCGCTCACCCACCCAACAGCCCATTTCCCAAAGCCACGAAAGTTTTCCACCTGCCCCTCACCAGGCTCCAGCCTCAACAGAATGCTCCAGATACTCCTGCTATGTACCACCAGCCCAACCAGTAGCCCATTTCCCAAAGCCCTGAAGGATTTCCTCCAGCACCTCACTGTGCTCCAACCTCAACGGAAAGGTCCAGTGGTTTCTGCTGTGTACCCCCCGCTCACCCAACAGTCCATTTCCAAAAGCCCTGAAGGTATGGATTTGACCACCAGGTCCAGAGATTTCTACAGACCCTGGATGGGATTTTTCAAATCTGGCACCTTTTTTTATGTAGCATACAAGTCAACTGCCAACACTCTGTACTGCCACTCAGACTTCTGCTGTTCTTACTTGCACGAAGGGACTTGTAATAATCTGCGCTTTATTTTTTTTTGTCTGCTTTATCAGTTTTACTGTTAGGTAGAAATTGAATTTAGTAATGAATTTAGTAGCTGAATTGTCATTTTTCTTTTTCTCCTCCTCTGTCTTGCTGCTTTCCCTGCCCAGCTCTTCAACCTGCCCCATCCCCGTCCTGTAATTCCCTTCCCCTGATTTGTGAGCACAGTCCATCTCCTTTGTTGTTTTTGTATTAAATTGCTCCCCCTTTCTCTTTTTACAGGCTTTCCATCAGCCCTTCACTGGGCTTCAGCCTCAGCGGAGTGCTCTGGTGGCTCCTGCTGTGTACCGCCCGCTCTCCCAGCAGCCCATTTCCCAAAGCCCCAAAGGTACGGATTCAACCACCACGTTCAGAGATTTCTTTTTTTTTCCATTCACAGTTTATTAAAGTTTTCAAGATACAACAAACAGCCTACCACACGATACAAAGAATGTGATCAGATACTTTCGGAAAAAACATATGCCCTTTCCTTCCCCTTCCCCCATCCCCCAACAGAAAACTGAATACACTTAAAAAAAACCTGTAATATCCCTTCTCCCCCACCACACCCTTCCCTCCCAGGTTTGCATGCACAGAACTTGCTCAATCCATATCCCTACACCGGAGAGCCCGTTACTTTAAGTCGTTTGAAGAGAATAAAGGGTTAGTAACGGGGCCCAAATTTTATTAAATCTAATCATTCTGTTCCAAAGACTGGCCTTCATTTTCTCCACTCTAAGATTAGCCAGGAGCTCCTTCAACCATTCAGCATATGATATCTCCTCACTATCTTTCCAATGTCTAAGTACTCATTTTTTAACTGACATGGATATTAGTGCCATATGATATTTACACATAATTATTGGGATTTCAGAATAGTCTCCTAAAAGGCAAACTTTTGCCGAGAACAAATCATTAAGACCCAATAGGGGATCTACTCTCTGTTTAATTTGTGACCATAAAGAAGCTATGTTAGGACAGAGCCAAAAGATGTACAGTAAATTACCCTCCCCCTGGGCACACCTTATACAGCTAGAAGAAGAAGCAACACCAAATTTAGCCATTTTTTGAGGAGTATAAAGTAAATTATGCAGAATCTGAAACTGCATAAGTCGGAGCCTATCTTGCGTAATAAATTTGTGGCACCCTTGCCAGAGACACTCCCAATTAATGGGTACCTCAGGGAGGAGCAGGGCCCAGTAAGCTGAGGGTCCAAAAGATTCGGGATAAATCCAATCATGTAAACGTTCAGAGATTTCTAAATACTCTGGATGGGATTTTTCCAATCTGGCACCTTTTTTATGTAGAGTGCAGATCAACTGCCAGCACTCTGTACTGCCCCTTGGACTACAGCTGTTCTTATTTGCACTAACCCCGCTGGTGCTGTGCACCAGCTCCCCACCCCCCTCTCACCCTATCTGGGGATTGACTCTTATAGCCTTCAGTGGTCACATGACTGCCATGAATCACATCTTTTTTTTTTTTTTTGTTGTTGACCGGGTAAGTGCGCTAGACAAATCCTGCCTATTTTCAGGCACGACCCGGGGGAAGGGGATACTGATGAATTCCAACTGACCTTGAACCAGATTAAGCTTATTAAGCTTTAAAGTGGCCAATTTCCCATTTGCATGTTATACAATCTGCCCACCAAAGGCACTCTGCCAGCCCTATCTGGGAGTTTACTCTTATAGCCTCCAGGGTCACATGACAGCCGTGAATCACATTTTTAGTGGCTGATTTCTTATTTGCGTGTTATACAATCTGCCCACTAGAGGCACTACAAGGTACCCTATTTTTCCCTTTGGCTACTTGATAACTTCTGACACTCTTCCATATTACTCCTGGGATATTTTCTACTTTAACGTACACAAGCATTTTTATTTGACCCATTTCTAGCAACCCTATAAGTGTTTTCTAGGACTGACTACCTTGTCTCTCACCAATCTGTTCTATGGTTCTGTATCTATTTCATCCTGCTTGTCTTAGATTTTGGTTTCTCTACCCTTTCTCCAGCAAATCACCTCTGCCCACCTTAATGTTTCTATCCATGTTTTCCATACTATCAATCCTCGTCTTGTTCCTCTGTCTTGATACTGTGCCCCACCCCCAGACCCGCCCTCTGTTTGGCCTCCCTCCCCCGATTAGGCCCCCTTTTCTCTTCCTGAATATTAATTTTCCTCCCATCTTCCCCTCCATATCCTGCCCCACCCCTCTCTCTTCCCTGCCTGCTCGGCCTTGCCTGCCTATCCCCCTAGTTTTCCCCTCCCTCTCTCCTCTCATACAACCTAGGCTGCTCCGTTCAAGGCTACTTAACCTCGAGGTCCTGTTTCACTGCTCCTCTCCACCTACCTGTTCCTCCCCGAAAAACTACCAGAGGTACAAGTACCCCCCTCACCTTCCCCTTTTCCTGCTCCTTCTACTTTTCTCTGGGATGTCCATCGAAACCCCAGTCCTATCTCTACCCCCTCAAACTCTGCCCAATCCCACTCAGACAACACACCAAATTTTTCTTCTCTGCCTTCGCACCTTTCATTTATATGCCCACAGCCTCCTCTCAAAGTGGGTGATCTTAAAGTTTGGATCACCCAATAACCGCCAGACATTCTCTTTGTCACAGAAACCTGGCTATCAGCCAGAATCTCTGACTCTGCCCTCTCTATCCTGGAGTTTAACTTATTCTGTCAAGACTGAGGCAAGAAAGGAGGTGGCATTGCCCTATACATTAATCAAGCTCTCTCCTGCTCCACTTCTTTCAAAGAGTCCCTTTCCCTTGTCTTTACTCAGTCCCTTTATTTATTTATGACTTTGGTAACCGGGTGAGTGCGCTGATCCCAGGGATCATTTTCAGTCATGACCTGGGCCACCATACAGTGGCACGGAGTTACAAACAGCAATGCATAAAAGTATCGACAGTTAGACAGTAAAACATGATTACAAATAATGTACAGTTTACAATAAACAGGTAACAATGGTACACTAGAATACAGTGTAGCTTGAGGGCAGAGTTCCACAAAGGTTCAAGGATTGTAATATATGGATCTACTAAGCTTATACTTGTACTGTTCCCCTCCCCCCAGGTTTTTCACAGCACATCTCCCATACCCACCATTCTTCCCTCTCTCCCTCACTCTGCTACTCCCCCCATCCCTCCCTCTCATCTTGTTCCCATCTCTCCTCCTATCTCTTCTTTTCCTCCATCTTCGCACTACCTGTAGATCAGTACTCAATGAACTCTCTCATGGCCATCTATCTATGTAACTAGTATCCACCTTAAGGCCTTGCACTTTATATATTGCTGTAGTTCAGCCTTTGGTATTTCCACATCTATAATCCATTTTTACTCCAGTTGTGCATGTTGCACACTTGTGGCCATTGTTATTTACTGTTTACTATGCCTGCATTATTTACTGTATCCTATGTCTGTATAAACTTCATCATACTACTCCTGTATATGTTCTTTTAGGCTACCGCATGCACATTGTACCCACTCTTATTGCCTGTATTATGTATGTATATACTCTTTGTTGCCATCTGGATTATGTATATTTGTATGTATATTATGCTGCTACTTTGTGCTCCTGATATATGTCTCAGGACCTCCTCATGAATGGGCTTGCTCAATGGAGTTATTCCTGCAATAAACTTGAATTGAACTGAAGAGTCCCACACTTCCTCCCATGAAGTAATCCTAGCACAAATTTCCCTCCCTTCCTCTGTCCCGCTTTATATAGGTGCACTTTATGCTCCTCCTAAAACAACAAATTACACCCTAGTCTTCATCATCTCCTCTATTTTGTCCCACACGGCAAACAGTGAGTTACTACTTCTTGGTGACTTCAACCTGGACTGGCTCTCCCCCTCATTGAAGCCCATCCTGTTTAAAATTGAAGCCCTCAACCTTACAAATATGATCCATAAACCTACCCTCATAAATCCCTGCTCCCAAAATCACTCTCTGCTTGACTAGGTGTTATCTTCTCACCCCCACCGTATCATTGTGGCCAGAACATTACCAGACGCCCTTAGTGATCATTGCATTACTTTCTGCATATGGAAGATTCACACTCCCTGTGCTGCCCCCAAATACATATGGTCCCACCCTCTCCACAGTCTAGATGCCACTGCCCTCCAATGTGATATCGCAGAGGCAGACTGGCAACCCATCCTTATAGCCAATGATGTCGACTCTGTCCTATCTCTCTTCTCCAGTCTATTCCTCTGCATCTAGAATCACCAGCCCCCTCAAAAAATCAAGAGTAAAAAGACATCCTCGTCCCTGAATAACTGCAAACCTGCTGGCTAAATGCAGAGCCAAAGACAATGCTTGGGAGCACTACAAGGACTCCCTATCCCAAGTGAACCTCCAAACTTACAAAACTCTAAGGAATAATTGCACAGAGGCCATCTCCCTCTCCAAGGCCAGTTACTTCAGGCAACACTTGCAGCAAGAACAACACACACTCATATCCTTCTGGAAAGTACTACGATCTCTCCTCAACCCGCCTCTCCAACAAGTTTCACCTGTTCTCAAAGTTGATGGTGCCTCAGTCTCCAACCCCACATCAGTTGTAGGGACTTTCAATAAATTTTTCACAACTTGTGCTCTCCCTGACAGTCCCTCACCCTTACCTCCTGATCTCCCCTCAGTTCATTTGGATGATCCAGGTCAACCCTTATAATTCCAGTTCCCACCTTTCTACCCCCTGGAAGTCCACACTGCCATCCTCTCCCTTAAACCTACCAAGTCCAGCCCTAATGGTCTCCATCCCAGGCTTCTCCACATCTCTGCCCCAGCCATTACCACTCTACACACCCGCATTCTAAACCTATCTCTCTCCACCTCCTCTGTCCCAGGGGCCTGGAAATCTGCCAAGGTCTTACCCCTCCACAAGGGTGGCAACCCTTCAGCATCTGGAACTATAGGCCCATTTCCCTCCTCCCCTCTCTTGCCAAACTTCAGGAATCCCTCATTCACTCCAGGCTAGCTGAATTTCTCTCCACTACCAAAATGCTGTCTCCAGTGCAGTCTGGTTTTAGAAAACAACATTCAACCATTTCCTCACTTTTGTGAGTTGTGGATTCAAATTTTTCAGCTATGGATCAGATCCATATTACCACTGTCATCTTCACTGACCTGGCAAAGGCATTCAATTCTGTCTCCCACCCCCTCCCAGTACAAAATCTAAAATCAGTTGGCCTTGCTGAATTAGCCATAAACTGGTTTCATTCATCTTGTCATGATAGGCAGCATCTGGTCCAAATACTGTAGGTGATACACTCTCATCCCTGCTTCCTACCCCCACTGGCATCTCCCAAGGTTCATTCCTCTGCCCTATCCTTATCTCACCATTTATAAATAACCTCCCCACAGTCTGCCAGTCTTCCAATATGCACATGTAAGCTGATGGCACTTTCATTTTCATCTCCGGGTCCTCCACCATCAGCGTACATCCCTCCTCCAAACGACTTCAATAGAGTTCAATCCTGGTTCCAGAAAAATCAACTTAAACTGAACGCCAAAAATCAGCAGCCATAACTTTTGGCTCCAGATGAAAACTTGCAACCCTCCAGTCCTCTCCTATCTTCACAACTCTGGATGACTCTCAACTTGAGAAACGTCACCACATTCAAATTCCTTGGGGTATGGTTGGATTACCATCTGGACTTCTCTACCCATATCAACGCCATCTGCTCTAAACTGCATCCCAAACTAGACATCCTATATTGACACAAGGACAGCTTCTCCCTCCCCACCCACCAAGAATTGGTAACCACAATGATTCTACCCATCTTTGATTATGCTGATGTGGTTTATGACACTGCCTCTCAATCTTCACTTGCCAGATTAGACACCCTTCTGAACTTCTTCTGCCATTTCACCACTACCACCCCCCACCCACCACTGTCTCCTGTACTCTGCCCTTACCTTAGCTCCCCTTTCCCAAAGGAGAATGGGTCATTTCACCTCCCTTGTTGCAAAATTCTGGTTTGGAACCCTCCCTACCTACCTCTCAGCCCACCTCTCTGAAGCTGCCTCCTCAACCTACTCCCTTCATCACTGAGATCCATATACTTTTGCCATCCCTTGCCCAACTCTGAATCTGGCCAATCTGTTTTCTCCTTTCATTTCTCTTCTCTTTGGAACAAACTCCCCATTGACCTCTGACTAGCCTGCTCCTCCTCCTACTCACTCAAAAGGATCCTCAGACTTCTACCTTACTCACTGTGCCCTCTACGTTCTCTACCATCACCTCTTTAACTTTGGTTAACATCCCCCATAGTCGTCTTCCCCTTGTAACCCTATCCTCCTCTTTCTGAAGTTACCCCTGTGCCAAACTATATACCTTGCTTCTGTTCCTATTGCCCAGGACTTTCTCTCTTGCTGTAACTACACGTTCTGCACCTGGACATGAGTTGTATCTGTGTTTCAAATTGTGTTGTCTTTTGTACTCCTGTACTAGGTTGTTAACTACTGCCTTGAGTCTTGTAACTGTGGCCCCTGTCTTGCTTAACTGTAATGCTTTTGTCTCATGTTAAAATTTTATCCCATGTAACCCTTTCCTTGGGTTGCACTGGGAAACAAGCCTTGGCTCATTGGTGCTTTTGCCAGTTATCAAATTTTAAATAAATAAAAAAACAATTAGTCACTTGGATGCTCAGTTCTCCTTCCCCTGGCTGGTCCACTATGACTGAAGTATTCTCCCAAACTCTGGTCACCAGCATAGTGAGTGGCAGGGACACTGCTGCATTTCCAGACCAGCTACTCCCTTCAGGTATTTGAATACCTCTGTCATATCCCCATCTCCCTTCTGGTCTCCAGGAAGTCCATGTTCAGGCTAGTTAGATACTCTCTCCTGGATTGACTGTAGCTATGCAGTCCAGGCCCTTTTTTAGGTAAGGAGTCCAGCACTGAGTGTAGTACTCCAGATGCAGCCTCGCCAATTATCTATAGAGGGGCAAGATTCTCTCATTCCTCCCTCTGTAAAAGGGCACACCTATGTATCCATGCTTTCTGTACACCTTCCCATAAGTCTTCTTGCATTGGGAAATGCTCCTGAGGGCGTCAGTAATGACATCACCAATGTCCCTTTCCTCTAAGTCTGAGCTACCTAACCCCCCACCTTCATACCGCTCAACTGTCCCTGATTTTCAGGGACGTCCCTGATTTTGCCTCAGAATTTTACTCTGTCCCTCCTAAAAAATGTGTTTCCATGACAAAACAGTGGGTATTGTAAGCACCAAATAATGTCAAACATTAAAGTTACAGACTTGTTCTTCCTTAGAAAATGTATTTTATGTTAAGCCCCTTATTCTACCAGCTTCCTGACTGGATATCACCTATTTTAAAGATATGTCCCTGATTTTGGTACTTTTTCCCTGATTTTTTTTAAGCCATGTCCCTGATTTGTGAGGCAGGAGGTTGAGAGGTATGCCCACCCCCCTAATTCAATAATCTGTGTTCAGATTCCTCTTCTCATGTGCATGGTCTACACTTTCTTTGTGGCTTTGAAGTTGAACTGCCAGATTTGTTTACATATAAATTGTAATCCCATCTACCTGTCCTCTTGATTGTTTAGGTGGATGTTAAATATCTGTGGCACTTCTCAAAAAGAGTAGGGGATATTTTTTAAGAAAATCAGTAAGCTGCACACGTATACAAATGCAACAAAAATATCAGGAAAACAACACATCATACAAATACAGCTTAAACCTAAACAAAACTCTAAAACTTGAAAGAGAAAGAAAATAGCCACCATCAATCATGTCAGAATATATTATATATTATTACAGTATTACTAATAATGTTTTCATTTTTGAAAAGCTACATCCATGGTGCATTGTGGAACCAACAAAAGAGACAAGAAGTTAAAAGATCACAGGGACACATGGAGTGTAAAATACATCTGTTTTGCCAAGAGATTGTTGACAGAAGCTCTGCAGGGTGCCCTCTTCTCTTGTTTATAAGTATCCATACCAATGCCACAACATGGTGTTTTGGGGGCATTGTTAATGAGAGGTGCTATGTAGTAGATTAGACATTATATTGAGACTCAATTTACCTGTCATGGGGTTGTTTCTGTGGATGTTAAAGACCAGTGACACTTCTCAGAAAGAGTAGAGGAATTTTTTATTAAAACAAAATAAAACAAGAATAAAGAAAGAAGCAAACAAAAAAGTCATAGAGAGAGAATGGGGATTTTTATTGGAAAATAACAAAGCAAACAAAACACTGCAGTTATATGTTGTCACTGTGTAACATTCCAAAATAAATAAAAAAATACATGCTTTGTAATGGACTTTCCCCAGTGTTAAATTCCTCCCATTCACTAGCTCTTCAACAGTGTAATGTAGTTTAAAATCAATCATACTGCATCTGTCTACCACATCCCACCCCTCCACTCCCCTTTCCATAGAGGGAGGATTGACCAGTGCGGTTCCACAGGGATCAGTGCTGGAACTGGTCCTATTTAATGTCTTCATTAGTGACATTGTGCAGGACCTAGAAGGCAGAATTTCCCTGTTTGCTGATGACATGAAGCTCTGTAACAGAGTAGACACACCCGAGAGTATCGACAGAATAAGGAAGGACCTGCAGAAGCTTGATGAATGGTCAAGGGTTTGGCAGTTAAAATTCAATGCAAAGAAGTGCAAGATAATGCATATGGGGCACAAAAACCCTGGAACAACATATCAGTTGGGGGGGTGAGGATATAGCATGCACCAAGCAGGAAAGAGACCTTGGGGTTATCATCTCTGACACCTCAAGGTAGGAAAACATTGAGACAAGGCAGCAGGTAAAGTAAATAGGATGCTGGGATGCATAAGCAGGGGTATCACCAGCAAGAAAAGGGAGGTCATAATTCCACTATACAAGACACTAGTGAGGCCCCACCTGGAGTACAGTGTATAGTTCTGGAGACCTTACCTATGTAAGGACAGGGTAGAGAAGATTCGGAGGAGGGAAACAAAGATGGTACAGGGACTGCATCACAAGTCCTATGAATACAGGTTGAAGGACTTTAATATGTACTCCCTGGAGGAGAGGAGGGAAAGAGGGGATATGATAGAGACATACAAGTACCTTACAGGGAGGAACAGGGTACAGGAATACACTATTTTCCAGCAAAAAAGATGTTCCAGGACTAGAGGGCAAGGGATGAAGTTGGAGGGAAGGCGATTCAGAGGAAATGTGAGGAAGAATTTCTTCACTGAATGGGTGGTGGACAAGTGGGACACCCTGCCAGAGGAGGAAGTGGGGGAAGAAACAATCACAGGATTTAAGAATGCATGAGATAGACATAAGGGAATTCTGGAGGTCAGGGATAAGGGGCAACAGACTTGTAGGAAAACATAAAGTGCACTTACAAGCTCAAATGTGCAGACTGGGTGGGCCATATGCACTTATCTGCCGACAGTGTCTATGTATCTATGCATCATTGAAAATAGGTGATATTAAAAAAGCAGCTGAGCCCTTCAGAAGGCATTAACAAAACATACCACTTTAACACTAATCAGCTTATATTTTACCTTCATTCTGTATTTCTCCTTCCCACTCACTGGAGATGTGAGCGGTTCAGGGGGATTGGAAGAGGGCAGATGTAGTCCCACTTCAGAAATGCAGTAGCAGGGAGGAGACTGGCAATGACTGGCCATTTAACCTGGAAATGAGGAAAAAATTGAATCACTACCCAAGGAAAAGACTGAAATATTTGAATCAAGTGGCTTACAAGACATGAGGCAACATGGATTCACTAGGAGGAGGTCACGTCAAACAAATCTGATAGACTTCTGTGACTGGGTGACCAGGGAATGACATCAGTGGTGAGTGGTGGATGTGTTCTACCTACTGTAGATTTCAGTAAGGCCTTCAAAACCATTTCACACAGAAGACTTGTAAACAAGCTGGGCAGCCTAGGAGTGGACCCAAAAATGGCTAACGGGGAAAGAAATTGGTTGGGGGATAGGCAACAGAGGGTGGTGGTAAACAGAGTTCATTCTGAGGGAGAGAGAGAGAGAGTGACCAGCGGGTGCCACAGTGATCAGTACCTGGACTGGTCCTCTTCAATGTCTGTATTAGTGACATTGCAGAGAGGCTAGAATGGAAGGTATGCCTTATTGTAGATGACACCAAAATCTACAATAAGTTTGACACTCTGAGGTGGGGGTGTGGGGGGGTGGAAAGAATGAATAGAGATTTAAGAAAGCTAGTGGAGTGGTCATGGGTGTGTCTACTCAGTTTCAATGTGAAGAAGTACAAAATCATGTACTTAGAGTACAGAAACATAGGGGTGGAGTACAAAATGGGTGGAGTGGTATTAATAACCAATAAACAAGAAAGAGACCTGGAGGTAATTATATTGGATTATCTAAAGGTGGCCAGACATTGTGACAAGGCAATGGGGAGAGTGAGTGGGATGCTACGGTGCATAGGGAGGGGTATCACCAGCAGAAAGAGGAAGATGGTGTTACCGCTGTATAGATCACTAGGGAGACCTCTCCTAGAGTGCAGTGTCCAATTCTGGAGACCACATCTGTGAAAGGTCATAGACAGAGGAGAGGCAGTCCAGAGAATGGCAATTAAATGGTGCAGGGTCTGCATCAAAAGCCCTACAAAGAGAGAGACTAAAGGACCTAAATATGTACACCCTGGAGAAAAGGAGGGAGAGGGGGATATGATAGAAACTTTCAAATACCTCATTAGTATAAATAAGGTTCAAGAAGGAAAGATTTTTCTGAAAAAAGATGCTCAAGAACAAGGGTTCATACTATGAAGCTGGGGGGGGTAGACTTAGGGGAGATGTGAGGAAGTACTTGTTCACAGATAGTGGTGGATGTTTGGAACACACTCCCAGCAGAGGTAGTGGGGGGAAACTGTAACAGGCTCTAAGAATGCATGGGATAGGCATAAGGGAATCTTAGTGGTAAGGAAAGGGACAGTGAAGCCAGAGATCAAGTAGGGTCTGTGGTGTTACAATATGTACGGAAAATGGGCAGACAAGTGGGACAAGCGGTCCTTATCTGCTGTCAAATTCTATACTTCTGTTATTTTTCACTGGGGTCATTTGCATGAAAACAGGATCTTTGCTCCTGAAGCGTTCATCTTTTCCTGCTGATCATACCTTACTTGAGGTCATAATGCACGATTATGAAATTACAGTTACTTCCATGGCAACAGATTGTGAAGTCACAACAGAAGGTTATGACTTGAAGTAGATAGTGAGCTATGGAGGCAGACAAATTAAAGTGGACAAATATAATATGTTCATGTAAATTTCCTTTGTAGTAAATAATGGGGACTAATACTTCTACAGAAGATGCCTAGAAGGCAAGCTGAATTGTAGCAAAACTATTATGTTTTTCAAAGTTTTCACTGAGACATCTGCAGCTCTTTAATAGGTCTCCCTTCCCACTCAAAGGTAAAGAAGTCAATAACCAAATTAACAAATAAATATGGTTCTTTTGGACACCACAGTGCTCACAAAAGTTCTTCAAGGCCCGTGATACTGGAATTGATGGCCGCTACCATCCGAGGTTTGGCAGAGGGTCACGCTGGACAACAGGAAAAGAAAGAGAAAGAAAAGGAAATAAGTGAAAGATGTAAGTAGTTGTTGCTGGATAGAAAAGTATACACATTTAAATGGGACATATACAGTGTGTTTTCCATTATTTTATAGAAACAATAATCCAAACAAAGCAGTAGTGTACAAAAATAATTTTTATTTTGCTTGCACGCATGTACAAGAAACATAGTGCCATCATCCGAGTTGACGGAGGTGTGGCACCTGTCTTCCAATGCAGTCAGTGTGTTTGCAGGCACAGACCCAGTTCCCCAATCACTGCTGCAGCTGTCTATGACAGCAGTTGAAAATGCAGTTGTCGTACAGTTGAAAGGGAGTGCTCTGCTTCAGTGAACAGAGCTCCCCTCTACCACAGCGTGCATGCATGCACACTGTGTGCTCATGGCCTTCCCCTTCCCCCCACTGTATGGCCGACAGGGGTGCCCAATCCCCATCGGCTCCACACACCCCCAAAGCATCCAGGTGTCATGTTGGGAGCCCACCCCAGTGTGGCAAAATGTTTTATGGCCGACAGGGGTGCCCAATCCCCTGTCGGCTGCACGCTCCCCCCAATGCATCCAGGTGCCACTCTGGGAGCTCACCCCAGTGTGGCAAAATGATGTTATGACCAACGGGGGTGCCCAATCCCCTATCGGCTCCAGCCTCCCCAACAGCCCATCTTTCGGATGAGATGTTAAACCGAGGTCCCATCTGCCTGGATTGGTGTAGTTCAGGTGGATGTTAAAGATCCCATGGCACTTATCGAAAAGAGTAGGGGAATTTCCCCCGTGTCCTGGCCAAATTTCCCTCATTCACTAAAAATACCACCAACAGCTTAATCTGGTTCAAGGTCAGTTGGCATTCATCTGTATCCCCCTTCCCTGGGTCATGCCTGAAAATAGGCAGGATTTGTCTAGTGCACTTACCCGTCAACAAAAGCTAAATAAAAAAAAATAACAGCCTTCCAGCTGTCACGCTGGGAGCCCACCCCAGCATGGCAAATGTCCCTCATCGTCTTATTAAAAAAAAAAAAAACTATAAATACAAAAACTGTCCCTCGGTGCTTCTCCCTGACTCCCTCCCACAACCCGCACCCACCCACTGTGCACCCTGCCTCCCTACAACCCCCTCACCCCATACTTTCCTCTGGAGCTCGGCACGACGATCTTCAGTGGACCGGGAACAGAACACGTCTGCACTCTTCAAAGCTGACCGTGAACTGAGGAAATGCCGGTAAGCTGTATAATGAGATAGATAGGGTTTTTTTCAACTTTGTTGCATATGTCAGGCATTTTTGGGAATTTTGAGCCCAAGTTTTCAACATGGGGTTTTTGTGACCCCTCCTCATGATTTCTTGCACTGTCATGGAGTTAACCGGGCCCAAAGGGTGATTTCGCGGTCACTGTGTGAAATCACCTTTCAGGACCAATTAACAAAATGACACTGCCAGTGTTAATAAGGTGGTCTCTCAGAAAGTCTGTGTTGAAAATTTGGTGAAAAAATTCCTAAAAATGACTGTTTTACAAGCGTATGTTGTGTAGTTCCTACGCATGCTCGTAAGTTCACAAATTTTCAATATTTTCACTCCAGATTTTCAACATTACCATTTTGCCACACCTCCTTTTGAGCAGTATAGCTGTCATTTTTCACATCTCACCCAAAATGTGTTTCCACCCATGTAGAGCACAGTGGCGCAGTCGGTGTGCAAAATCAATGTATGGGACACATTAAGAAAATCACAGTGACACTGTTCATGAGCAGAGGTCTTAAAATGGCTATGTTGAAAATTTGGTGAAAAAATTTCTAAAAATGACTGTTTTACGAGCGTGCGTGGCACAGTTCCTACATACACTCATAAGTTCGCGAATTTTTAATAGTTGCACTCAGATTTTCAACATTGCCATTTTACCACACCTCCTTATGAGCAGTACAGCTGTCATTTTTCACATGTTGCCCAAAATGTGTTTCCGTGCATGTAGCACACAATGGCTCAGTCGGTGTGCACAATTAATGTTTGGGACAGATTAAGAAAATTACAGTGACACTGTTCATGAGCAGAAGTCTTAAAATGGCTATGTTGAAGATTTGGTGAAAAAATTCCTAAAAATGACTGTTTTACGAGCGTGTGTTGAGCAGTTCCTATGCATGCTCATAAGTTTGCAAATTTTTAATATTTGCACTCCAGATTTTCAACAGTGCCATTTTACCACACCTCCTTATGAGCAGTACAGCTGTCATTTTTCACATGTCGCCCAAAATGTGTTTCTGTGCATATAGTGCACAATGGCGCATTCAGTGTGTGCAATCAATGTTTGGGACAGATTAAGAAAATCACAGTGACACTGTTCATGAGGAGATATCTTAAAATGGCTATGTTGAAAATTTGGTGAAAAAATTCCCTCCAGACATTCTGCAATATTACTAATGAAGGCATTGAACAGAACTGGCCCCAGGACTGATCCCTGCAGCACCCCACTGGTCGCCCCGTCTCCCTAGACTGCACACCATCTACCACCACTCTCTGCCTCCTGTCTGTTAGCCAGTTTCTAAAACAGTTTACCACCCTTTCCCCCATTTCCAGCCTACCCAGCTAGTGTATCAGCCTCCTATATGGGATTGTGTCAAAGGCTTTGCTGAAATCAGGGTAAGCATTGTCCATTGCCCCGCCCTGATTCACTTTGTCACCCAGTCAAAGAAATCAACCAGATTTATCTGACATGATGTCCCCACTGTGAATGCATATTGTCTATGGTCCTGGGCTCCGACAGCATCTAGATGCCCCACTATCCTTTCTTTAAGCAATGTCTCCATGATCTTCCCCACTACTGAGGTGAGGTTGAACGACCTGTTGTTCCCTGCCTGCTCCCTGCTGCCGGACTTGTGTAGAGGGACCACATGTGCCCTCCTCCAATTCACTCATGTTGAATGGCTCAGTGAACATGGCTGCCAGAGGTACTGCTATCTCCCTTCACAGTTCTGTTAATATCCTTGGACGTATGCCTTCTGGTTCCATCGCTTTGTCCACCTTCAATTTAGTGAGCTCCTGCAGGACTCTTTTGCCTTTGAATGGACTATTGTCCAACTCTTCACCCCCTTGGCAACTGCTGTACTGCTGTGGCCCTTGCCCCTCACACTCTTCTCTGAATACTGAACGGAAAGACACAGTGGATGTCTTGGGAGGAAGGCATGGAACTATCACTTCCAAATACCTAAACAGCACATACAAGCAAGCAACATTCGGCACTGACAAATGCTTGTTTTTATTAGTTTCTCCAGTATTGCCAAGCTGAGATGTGATATATTTTCAATGGGCAACACTGTATTGCCACCATTTAGCTAGGTGAGTGGAAGCTATGGGAAATGTGAATTGCTCAAGGTCAGAGTTGGACTGGTCCAGCAAGATATCTAGAGATTTCCAGGTGCACACCGCTCTTTCCTGTTGGGTGCCTGCCCACCTTCCAAACTCTGAAAACATTTGCATCTATCATCTATTTTATTATTTAATATAATATCTGGTGTACTGCAAATAAATATAAGATGCCAAACACAAATTAGTAAATCAAATTTAAGTGGGATACTGACGAATGTCAGCTGAGCCCTCCCTTTTGATTTTCCAGGTGAACCTCTGTATCCAATTTCCTGGTGGCCTGCTGTACTCCAGTTCAGTACTACTCAAGTTCACATGATGAGTATTTGGCCCAAGTGGGAGTCGAACTCCAGACCTCCTGTTCCAGGGATTTGTGCTCTGACCAATAACCTATGCCATCCCACTACAACTTCCCGTGCTAATCGTTACTTAGGAATAACTGGATTTATCAGCACCAGTCCCATGTCACTTCCAAATATGGAGAATAGACCATAATGATATTAAAAATACAATTGTTTACTTATTTATTTACTGTTGACTGGGAAAGAAACCCAGAGAGCTTGTAAAAGCCCTCCATAATTGTATTACTTTTCCCCCCCCTTGGATCCTTAGTAAAGCTTCTTAAACGTAGGTCTCATGTGAACAGAAAAACAGAGAAGTACTCTCATTCTAGTACTGGACAAATCAATACAGTGGGCTCATTTGTTTTCCCAGGACACTTGCTAATGATGACAGCACCAATGACAGTGGATACATTTTACATCCATGTGGGGTCCCCAGAAAGATTTGGAATGGATGGGGGCCGGGGAGACATCACTGGGAGTCAATTGGTCACTGTCATGCTATTGCTCCCCCAACCCCATACTTATTAACCTAATGTCCTTGATGCCACCAAGCTGTGGCCTCGCTCAGCGCGAGTCCTGGGGCCGGGAGTTCTTATTTTGAATGTTGCGCCAGCAGGGGTGTAGCCAGACAATATACATATGTACACCAGGACTGTGTGTGTGTCCCTGTATGGCACAATCAATACGACATTTGTACTCCCTGATACTGGTTGCTGCCCCCCCCCCCATGCATGGGTATATGCAGATGTCATGCATTGTTCCTTGGGACACCAATATATCAGCTCAGACCCTGTAAAGCTGTATAGCCCCTGGGCAGGGGTGTAGCCAGGGATTTCAGATCTGCACACCAAGTGGACTCACTGCTACCCCACTCCCCCTTGTTAGGGTGAGCTACCCTCCTCCCGGGGTGTAGCCAGACAATAAGCAAATGTACACCAGGACCGTGTTTGTTGCCTCATTTGGCACAATAAATACAACTTTTGTATCTCATGACAATGGTTGTTGCCATGCATGGATAAATGCAAATGCCATGCATTGTTCCCTAAGACACCCACATACTAGCCGAGAGCCTGTAAAGTTGTATTGTCCTTGGGATGCAAAGAAAGTATTAGTGACCAGTCCTTCTTGTTTTGACGCCTATGAATAAAATTACGGAAAGGTTCAGTGTTTTCTTTTAGTTTTCATGGAAAAAGGAAGCAGTTCAGCGCCTATTTGCTACCCCCTTGAATAAAATTGCACACCATGGAGTGCTTGGAGTATGCCTGCCTACACCCATGCCCCTGGGCTACAAAGACAGCACTAGTGGCCAATCCTTCTGGTGCTGACATGTAAACATACAGAAAGGTTCTGCTGGTTCTGTGTTGTGTCCATGGACTAGGGAAGCTGTTTAGGGCCTATATGCTGCCGCCCTTCAATACAAGTATACACCATGGTGTACATGGAGTATGCCTGCCTACACCCATGTGCTCCAGTGCCTCTGTGGGCTGGGTGTGTGACCCGTATAATCACAAACTGCGCTAAATGTGGGTGATTACCACTTATCCAGTGGTATCGACATCATACACACCTCCTGGGTCGGCACTGGCAAAGAGTCAAAACCCTGAATAGGGTGCAGCAGAGGGCCTGGAGTACTAATACTTGCTACGGTATATTACTTATAGAGCAATTGCCTTCCTGTGTCAATATCACTGTTGTTTTGCGTGAGAGATCGGGGGTGGGGCGTCTTCAGAGAACGGTTGCCTTGCCTAACTGGGTACGTGATGTGTTTAAATAAAGCAATGGCATGCCTCAGCACTCTTTCTGATTCCAGTGAATCCCTGGTTAAACAAACCAGGGACAAACGATCAAAAACCAGGAACACCTTCGAAATACTCATTTTAACTCGGGAGGTTGTTAGCAAACAAAGCGTGACAAAGCATTGTCTGAAGGAAAGCGGGTCTCTAATTGTGATGTCTGATGGTGTTTTGTGTTTACATTACATAGCATTTTTGATTCAGTGAAATAAACCAGGATATAGGACAGGCAGAGAAAATCTTTCAGGCAAAATGCTGTGCTCTCTATGTGGCTTTAGAGCTCCTGCCTTGGAAAGTAGGTGCTCTCTCGGTCCAGCTCCTGCCAGAGCCACTTACTACCTGTGTGATCCTAGGCACGTCACTTTTTAACATCAAGGCTAAAGTGCAGTCTGCCCACATAAAAAAATACGGACTTTACAGAATAAAACAGATGCTGCCTCTCAGCTTTGCATTTTATGATTCAATTGTAAGAAAAAGGAGACATTTTTGAAAATGAACGAGATTTGATATTGTATGCGTGCTGTTTTTAGTGTGTGAGTGCGCCTTGTTCCAACGCTGTGCACTAGCTGCGCAGAAATACACCCCGGTGTCTGCCAGAGTCAGGTCTGCGATGTCCAGGGTGATCTCGTTGAACTCTTTCCGTTTCGCTGTCAGTCTCCCCGAAACATTTGCTTGCCTCTCCGGCTCACTCCCGTAAGCAGACAGGATCAGCAGCTTCGGTTCATGCTGAAACTCTTGCCGGTACCAGTACATGTAGCTCTCCGACCGGGTCTGGCGACATCGTATGTTGACGGATGCATTGGGCACTGCTGACACCAACGTCGGATGCTGTGTCACTTTTTGAGTGTCTTGTTCCTTGGTGCCTGCAATACCAATGAGAGAAATTGAATTAAACAAGCCTTCTACAGACTAAAGTTATCAAACTGAGAAACGGAGAAGATTGGGGGGATGCTCAAACCAAATAACTTTTAACTGAAAAATGCTTTCAGTACTACACATGATTAAAAACAATAAAACCAGGTTAATACAAATAATTAAACATATTGCACATATTAATTTCAGGAGTATGTCCTAGGAGCGATATTTTCAGCGTTGGTATTAGTCACCAGGTATGATGGACATCAATCAAGCTACCTCTGAGAAGTAATAGCGCGATAAGAGCAGAAAGAATGTTCATTCCAGACGAGGAGGGACTTGTTGAATCCATTAGAGTAGAAAAGCAATATGATGTTTATTCTGCAACGTTTTTGCGAGAGACTTAATAGAGCCGCCAAGACGCATGCCGTCATTCCATGAAATGCGTCACACAATGGGACATGTGCAGCCTATACCGGAAACAAGCCAGGGCAGCTTGATCATTGGCTGTTAACACAGACTTTGTGTTAGCCGATATATATTTTGATTTGCTGTCCAAACCCTCCTACAGCAGGCACGTCTGTATAGTGTTTCAAAAGCAGGCTTAAGTGGGCTACCTTTGTTTGGGAATATTACCCCTGAGTTATCACCACTTTAGTTTGTCTTACCTAACCTTACTTTGTCTTACCTAATGCAACAATCTCTCATGTTGTTCATTGGAACATTGCTGAATTTTGAATCTAATGTAATATTAACTCTGGAAGTAATGTTACTGGCTGCAACCCAATAGACTCAAGTCACAGGCGCTGTGAACAACACCAAGGTCTTCCTTCTTCCAGCATGTAAATGAAAAGAGGGAGGTGGTGGGGACTGGGCGTTTACAGGTGTAGTACACCAAGAATTTGCAAAAACATATGTTGTGCAGAGTGTTTTGATTTGTGTGTGACCTTCTAGTGTGTCCTTCCCTTTGTCTGCTATTAGGAGTTTTTCCTAAATTAGCCTGCAAGCTTTATGGTAGTTTTAAGACCCCCTAGGGATCTCCATCTCAGAAAAGTTTATTGCTTTCCATGTTCCTTCAGTGCATCCTGTCTCATGTGACAACAATGTAGCCGGGTCCATAGATTCAGCAGCAAGAACTGCTTTACAATCAGTTCACAGCAGTGGAGATGGCTATATTTTAAAAACTATACAGAGTTCAGCTTGGTGACTACCCTTATTGTAAAGGACTTTTTGTTGTGAACAATAGTGACACCAGTTGTGTATGCGTAACTTGAATGGTTTTCAAGATATTTACTTTTGTTTGGCATAAAAACACTAGGGTAATGCATCTATCTAACGTAAGGGAGAATACTGATATAAACATACTATTACTTAATGCCCGCAGTTTAACCAATAAACTGGATGAACTTAAATATGTTATGGAAAAAGAACAAATTACCATCTGTGGAGTCACCGACACAGGGTGTCAAGACCACGACTGGAAAACAGGGATTCCAGGTTATAACAGTTCTCAAAAAATAGGACAGATAGGGAGGTGGTATTGCATTATATATCTCTGAAAAATACTCATCCAACTCCATTACCCCAGTGGAAGTCACTAATAGCAATGCAGAAATACTTTGGGCCCACATTAAAGTACCCACTGAGACTATACTTCTAGGTCTGGCCTACAGACCCCCAACTTAAGCCTTGAACAAAATAAAGACCTCCTAACAATAATAGGACAGCTTGCTACATCTCAGAACTATATACTTATGGGTAATTTCAATTTTCCAAACATGAACTGGGAGACATGCCAGGGTAATGGACAAATTAAAAAAGACATCATAGAAACAATAATACATCAAAACCTTGAACAAATAGTCACCGAAGGAACAAAGAAAAGTAAAATTCTGGACATCATACTGACCAACATGGATGATAAAATATCTACACCTATCATATTGGAGTCCTTGGGGCACAGTGACTATATGGTTAAAGCACACATACGCACAAGGAACACCTGTGTTAAAGGAATCACTATGATTAGTGACTATGCAAACGCTAACCACAGCTTAATAAAAAAAAACTACCTTGCCTCATGGGACTGGAAAACAGAACTCCATGGCCTTTATTTACAACAAAAA
This sequence comes from Neoceratodus forsteri, assembly GCA_016271365.2. Taxonomy (NCBI): domain Eukaryota; kingdom Metazoa; phylum Chordata; order Ceratodontiformes; family Ceratodontidae; genus Neoceratodus; species Neoceratodus forsteri. The sequence goes on along the minus strand of CM028138.1, from coordinate 708,777,625 downwards.
ATAGCATTTAATTTGGTCCAAACTTAAATATCGTCTTGACATTTGGGTCCCCTTCAGACAGAAGTATAATAACAGCTACAGAAATCCTATCTGGTGGAACAAAATAATTAAAAAGTCAATTAGTAAAAAAAAAAAAAAAAAAAAAGAAAGAAAGAAAATTTAGGAAATATAAAGCTAGTTCTACAACAACCAACTGGGACTCATATAAAAAACAATCAAATAAAATAACCCATTAGGCAAGCAAAAGCAAGTTCTGAACAAAAATGAGCCACAGATACACTAGATAATAGAAAGAAATTCTATAATCACATAGGATCACTCAGGACAACCCCAGCAACAATAGGTCCAATAGAAAAAGACAAGGGGATAACAAGTATTGTGCTATGTAAATGGTTCAGTTGGCAAGGTGTTTACTTTTGGACCCGATGGTATAGGGTTCTAGTCCCATGTACAGAATTTTTTGGGAGGCAGTACAGTGCAGTGGTTTAATGCTCTGAGCTGCAAATCTGGAGACCTGGGTTTGAATCTCACAGACCTCACTTGCATACTGTGTGACCCTTAGCAAGTCACTTAACTTTCCTGTGCTCCCAGGTTGCACCTGTAAACAAGCTTTCAGCTTAGTGTGCCGCTCCTGGTTAAAAAAGAAATTAAAAAAAAAAAATGAAAAAGGAAAGTATGGAAGAAGCAATAAGTACAGAGTTTAATAATTTTTTTCTCAGTGTTTTTACACAAAATGATATCCCAACTGGAGCACTACCAACTTACAATCAGTAACATATGGCCCCCTTTTCTATAGAGGAAGTAAATTGAAAACTAACTTCAGCAGGACCAGACAGGGTTCACCCAAGGTTTCTTAGAAGTTCAGCCCCATAGCGTAAATATGAGTCAAAAGGTTCTATGCTTAACCTTACTCAAAATGGCCTCCTGTAGCTGAATACTGATGCAATACTAGGCCCAATAACTTTACTGTTTAACCTTTCACTAAACCAAGGAAAAACAATCCCCATCTGGAATGATGCCCCTGTTGAGCCTGTCACAAACGCACGCCACAGGTCAGGCCCTTTGCTCCCACAGTGCCAATCTCAGTGCGCGTTAGTGTGAACAGGTAACAGGCAGAGTAACCCTCCTGTCTGCTTTTGGGTCTGAATCACCTTTAGTCTCAAGTTCTGGGAGGAATCAAACTGTGAACCTTATGCTATCATACCCAATTGTACAGGCTCAGCTACATAACCTCTTTAGGGATTGCGGTACAATCTTTCGCCAGGGATACCAAGCCAGGCTTCCAAAATGAACCCTTAAAACTCTATAAGAGACCTTGGGTATATTCTTACCTTTTTCCAAGCTTAGTAACACCATCAAGCTGTTGAACAGTTTTGTCAGACTTAATCTCCTATACGTCACATGCAAAAAGAACTGAAAGACACCCAGGCAGCCTTTCAAATAAAAGATTGTTTACTAAAAGATGATAAAAATATGAAAAATGTAAACACAGATGATATATCAAAGAGTTCACAAGCACATAAAAGAACAAGGGCAAAGTACAAAACAAAAATTCCTACCACCATACATTTAGACCTTTTCTATCTAATGTATTACCTCTGTAAGTGCCTTTAAAGTTAGATCAGAGAGCTGTCTCTCTAGAGTCCCAAGATGATATATTGACCAACAGTTCAGACACAAGTATTAGTTTAACTCTGTCTCTCCACACCCCTTCTGTGAGTCATCTAGCTCCTCCTTTTAGAATAAAAAAACTACAAACATAATGTCCTATCAGGAGGTATATTAAATAAGGTGACATCAGCAAAAACTCATTCCCTAAATTATGAGTCTTTGATCCACCATTTCCTTTGAGGTTTACAACCCTGCAATCCATCACCTAGGTGCGATATAGCCAACAGGAATCGGCTAAATAATGTCCTGTCATGTAATAAAATGTATACTTAGTTTCCCAACTTCAAAAGCATGAGGTCATAAAAAGGCCATAAAATGCAATTTTTCATGGAAGTTTATTAAATTACAGAGATCTCCTGGTCAGTTTACCTATCCTGTAGCTTCACTGAAACTTGGGGATAGGGGGTACCCATGGAAGTCCAGTCTGTCTTATGTGAGACAATCACATACTATATTTTTATATTACAAATATCCTACAACAATCATAAACAGCTGGCCAAGCGTCATAATTCTGCCCACTTAGACTGAATTTGGGGGCTCTATCCCCTGCATGGGATGAGCTTCCCATGTCAGTTCACTCCTCATATAGATGCGACAAGCCATCTGTGTTCCAATTGGTCTCTTCAGCCCATGTAAAATCGTCATGTCATACCCTTGCAAGGCAAGACTCCATCTTAATAGTCTACCATTAGTTTTTCCCATTTGTGTCAGCCAAATCAGGGGGCTGTGGTCAGTCTGTACCTCAAAATGCTGCCCATATAAGTATGGCTCTTACTTCTTTAGGGCCCACACTATAGCATGACACTCTTTTTCCACAGTGGAGTAAGCCTGCTCCCTGGGAAGTAACTTTTTATTCAGATACACTACAGGGTGATCTTTCCCTTGGTTGGATGCCTGTCTCAGTACTGCCCCCAAACCCACGTCTGAGGTGTCAGTCTGGACTATAAAGTGTCTGCTATAGTCTGGACTTGTCAATAAAGGAGCACTACACAGTGCCTCCTTCAGTCTGGTAAAGGCTTTTTCACAGGCTGGCTCCCAGGTAATTTTCTTAGGCATATTTTTCTTTACCAGGTCAGATAGGGGAGTAGCCAGGGCACTGTAATTGAGTACAAATTTCCTATAGTACCCTGCTGTCCCTAGAAAACTCCTGACCTGCTTCTGCATTTCTGGTCTGGGCCATGCCTTGATCACCTCTATTTTTACTTGGTTAGGACTTAGCTGTCCCCAGTTTGCAATATGTCCAAAGTATGCCTCTTCAGCCATGGCCACCTCGCCCTTCTCAGATTTGACAGTGAACCCGGCCCTCTGTATCCTGCCCAGCACTTCCCTAAGGTGGGACAGGTGTTCCTCCCAGCTGGCACTAAAGATGGCAATGTCATCCAGGAATGCCACGGCGTACTCCGCAGCACAATTTAACACCTGGTTCACCAACCTTTGGAAAGTGGCTGAGGCATTCTTCATTCCAAAAGGCATTACTTTAAATTCAAATAAGCCTACTGGAGTGATGAAGGCCAACCTCTTCCCTAGCTCTGTCAGTTAACTCTACCTGCCAATACCTCTTTGTCAGGTCAATAGTTGTAAGGTAGGTCACCCCCTCCCAACTTGTCCAGGAGTTTATCCATCTGGGGCATCGGGTGGGCATCTGACTTCATGATTGCATTCAGCCTGTGATAGTCCACACAGAAATGAGTAGAGCCATCTGGCTTGGGCACAAGGACTATGGGTGAGACCCAGGGGCTGTGGGATCTCTGGATTACCCCTAAATCCAGCATTTTCTCCACCTCCCTCCTAATGTCCTTTTGGACAGTCTCTGACACCGGATATGCTGTCTGCCATATCAGCGTTTGTGTCCCCATCTCCACATCTTGCGTTGCTAAGTTGGTTAGTCCAGCTTTGGTGCTAAACAGTGGGGCAAAGTCTACTAAAACCTCCCTTACTTCCTGGATCTTGTCTGGTGCCAGCTGGGGAGACAATTTCACTGCCTCAACAGAAGACTTCTGCTTGCTTTCTTCCAGCAAATCTATAAGGGGGTCTCCTTCGTCTGTCCCCTCCCCTGGACTACATACTGCAAACACCATGTCAGCCCTATTAGCATATGGCTTCATTATGTTGACATGCTACATTCTTTTTGTGTGTTTTCTGTCAGGTAACTCTATGATACAGTTCACATCATTTACCTTTCTAACTGCTTTGTACGGTCCTGCCCACTTAGCCTGCAGCTTATCTTTGTGAACCAGAATAAGGACCATGACTTTCTGACCCACCATGTATGAGCGAGGTCTGGTTCTGTGGTCATACTACATTTTTTGTTTCTGTTGGGCAGCTGCCAGATTGCTCTGGGCTGTCCCCCATAAGCTCCTTCAGCCTTTCCCTAAACCTAAGGATTTAATCTACTGTGGGAGTTCCGAGGGTGGCATGCTTGCCTTCCCAGTCCTCCTGGATCAAGTCTAGGGGACCCACGTACCCGGTGTCTATATAAGAGCTTGAAGGGGGAAAATCCTGCCGACTCTTGGAGCACCTCCCTGTATGCAAACAACAGGTGGGGAAGGTATTTCTCCCAGACCCTCTCATGCTGTTCAGCAAACACTTGGAGCATTGACTTCAGGGTGCCGTTAAATCTTTGCACAAGCCCATTGACTTGTGGGTGATAAGGTGCTGTGAGCCTCTGCACCACCCCACACTTCTCCCACAAACATTTCATCAGGTCTGACATGAAGGAACCCCCTCAATTGGTGATAACCTCCTGCAGAAACCAAACACTGGAGAAAATCCCAAGTAAGGCATCTGCCACTTTGTCTGTCCTCAGTGAGAATAGGGCGACTGCCTCTGGGAACCGGGTGACATAATCCACCACAGTCAGGATGAAAATCTTCCCGCAGGAGCTGGGGGTATTTCAAGGCCCCCCAATATCCATTCCCACCCTCTGGAATGGCTCCTCCACTATGGGCAATGTAATTAGGGCAGCTTGGGTTTTCTTACCTGCCTTCCCTATTTCTTGGCACTGGTGACAAGGCCTACAATATTCCTTCACCTGCTGGGTGAAGTTGGGCCAATAGAAATTCTGGGTCAACCACTGCATAGTGCTCATGATTCCCAGATAACCAGACAAGGGAATATCATGTGAGATCTTGAGCAACTACTCACGGTACCCCTGGGGAACAACAAGCTGCCTGGCTATCACCCCTTCCTCTGTCTTAGCATCCTGAGTATACATCAGTTTATTTTCCCAATAAACCTTACATTTACCATCACCTCCCTGTGCTCAGTCAGAGTCTGCCCAAGCCCTCAGCTTCTCTAGACTAGGGTCACTTTTCTGAGCAGCTGCAAACTCCTTTCTCATTTCCCAAGGCATGGAACAGGTCCCTTTCAGTCTTTAAACTAGGTCCCGAGCACTAACATCTAGTTACTCAGGATCACTGTCATGCCTAACCCTCTGACAATGGGTCACCCCTCCTTCTTTGGAATAACCTTCCATAGCTGTGTGGTTAACTGCTACTGGGGAACTTTCTACCTCCTTTTCATTAGGCTCCATATCAGGAGACACAGGCTGGGGAACCAGCCTCTCAGTGGTTTCTATAATAGCTTCTGTGGAGTCCAGGGAACTACACTTTTCCCTTGCCGCTTGGCTACAGGTAACTGCACACACCATCTTCTGTTTGAGATTGTTATGAAGCATGACATCAGCTGCTAAAGTTTTGGCTACAGCCACCTGTTGTACAGTTCCCAGTTTTACCCCAGTCTAGGAGACCACTAGCGAAGGGCAATGTTTTCTCCTCCCCAGTGAAGTCTTGTACACTTACAAATGTATTGGGTATAAGCTGAGCAGGCTCTACCAGATGCCCTTTTACCAATGTCAGGGATGCCCCTGTGTCACTTAATCTTTGTGCCTGTACACCATTCACCGTGACTGGGTGCATATTTATTTATTTGCTTTTGTTTACCAGGTAAGCACAATAGACAACCAAGTGACTATTTTGAGGTGCGACCCGGGAGATTAGAGAGAATACATTCAGGCATAACAGGCAACAACATATAGGATAGTGTATGGTTACCCATACACTACAAGGCTATTCTTCCACTGAGTGGATACGATGCTGTCTGATGACCTCAAGAGTGAAGCTTGAGAGGTCTCCAAGTTGAAATTGCATCTATGAGGTGAAAGAGTAGCCCAGTAGTGTATTTGTAGTCATACACTGTTCTGTATAGTGTATGGTGCCTGAAAAAAAAGACACTCACTTTTCCGTATTTTACTCGGTTCTGCCGAGGCCCTCGATTCACAACTGCCACTGCCCAGCACACTCACACACCCCTCCCACACAGCAAGGGACGAATCACAGCATCTGCTGTAGCCCGTTGTATTATGACGTCCTCACTAACACAGAACGAAAAGTCATTCTGCGTTAGTGAGGACGTCACTACTGCAGCAGAACAATTTTTTGCGGTGTATGGATTTCCATACACAACTGCATTCCACCATACACTATAAGAGCAAGTATAATCATGAGCAACAAATAGAGTAAGGTCAATGCATTAACAACATGGGATTACATAGCAAGTGGGAGGAAGATAATAGCATGGCACAAACGAGGCAGGCAGTAAACAGCATAGTCGGACAGCAGCACCCTGGAGGACAAGGGTAGTAGACACATCAAGGAGGTGCAAGGGGGGGATAGGAGAGGCCAGTGGCAGCTGGAGAGTTAGAGCAGCAGTATATTCAACAAATTTATGAGCAGTGGGGCCAGGGCAGACTCAACACAATCAGTTCTTCAGGAGCCAGCATGCTTCACTAGTAGACAGGGTGAAGAGACCCATTATAGTTAAGCAGCGGTGATTAAGTATCGACCCATCCAGACAGAGTGGCAAGCCTGAAGGGCTGCATTAAGTGCAGAGACAGGTAACGGCTGCTTTGAGGAAGCCCCAGAAGGAGGTTTTGAAGCAGGCATGGGAGGTGGAGAAATGAGTGCTTGCTGGAAGAGAGTTCCATAACCTGGGGGCATGTGCAGCGAAGGCCCAGTCGCCCATTTGGGTGCATGTTTTGGGAACCAGAAGGACATGGGAATCACTGGATCTTAAGTGGTAAGAGGTGGTAGCGGGTAAGCAGGATGCGGCAAGGGCAGTGGGGGTGGCAGTTCTGAGAACATTGTCAATGAAGTTACCTAGAATGAAGGTGCGGTGCTTTTCTGGTGGGAGCCACTCAAGCTGGGAGTAGAGCTTACAGTGGTGGGTGAGGTGAGGTGAGGAGCTGAGAGTGCAAAGCAACAAACATTATTGTACACTGTATCCCATTTGGAGAGACTGGTTTTTGTTGCATGGGCAAAGGTGACAAGTCCATAGCAGAGAGTGGGTAGGAGGACCCCTCTGGCTAGGGTGAGATGAGCAGCTTGGGAGAGGCAGCTTTTTGCTCTGTATGCAAGGCCCAATTTGCAATTTGTGGCCTTGCAAGCACTGTGAATGTACTGAGATCCAGTTGTGGGTCAGATGTCACACCCAGGTACTTGACAGAGTCAGCAACTCGTAGCAGGGACCCGTCTATGCATGAGATCATTAGTGGGGCAGAGACCACTTTAGTCATGGCTGTGGAGCTAAAGAGCATGGATTGAGTTTTCTGCAGGTTGATAGTGAGTTTGTGGTCCTCCAGCCAGGTTTGGATTAGGTCGAAGTCAGTGTTGAGCTTTGCGTTGATGACAGAGATGTCCTGGGAGCTGAGCAGGATGACTAGGTCATCAGCGTACAGAGTAGAATGCCCATGGGCTGGGCTGAGGGCAGCCTATTTACAAAAAGGGAAAATAGGAGAGGCCGTAGGACAGAGCCCTGAGGGACACCACTGTTAACTGGTTAGGGCATAGACAGGGCCTTGTTGAACTTGATATACTGTTGTCTGCCCCTGAGGTAGTTACTGATCCAGGAAAGGGTGGGGGAGGAGAAGCCAAGGGCCAGGAGAGAGAGGCGCACAGGACTAAGTGGTCAACTTGGTCGAAGGCTTTCGAGAGATCCATGAAGATGGCTGCAGTCAGTTTGCCTTGATCTGCAGCAGACCTGATCTCAGAGGAGACAACAGCTAGGGTAGTGGAGGTACTGTGCCCTTTTCTGAAACTGTGTTGTGCGGGGGAGAGTAATTCATAGGTCTGCAAATAGTGGGTGACCTGTGTAGCAACAACCTTTTTGAGTAGCTTGCTGATGGCTAACAGTATCGCTATGGGACAATAATTTTTGGGATCTTTGGGGTCACCTTGTTTGTGAACAGGGATGACTTTGGCCACTTTCCAGATGTCCGGAATGGTGCCTGATATTAATGATCTGTTGAATATGTGTTCCCTCATGTTCACAGGCATGCTTCCAGGGACACACAAACAACCCGCTTCTTTCCTAGCCCCATTTTGTGTATTGCTCGTCCTTTTTGGACACTGTCTGGCAATATGCCCAGTTTCTTTACAAACCCAACATTCGTTTCTATTCTCAGAGAAATCTTTTCTTTGAAACCTGGGGCTAACTGGTTTCGGAGGAGGCAGTGAGGGTTTTAGCTGCCCTGAAGGTGCGCTTTTCCCTTTTCGTGCTGCCACGCCTGCCCCAGTCGCTGTCAGAGCAGGTCTGCTCTTGGCGTAGCGGTCTGAGAGTTCAGCAGCCTCTTGCACTGTTTTGGGATCTCAGTCTTCCAGCCAGGTTTCCAGCTCTGCTGGGCATGCCCCAAAAACTGTTCTAACAATATAGCATTTTCAATTTTATCTACAGAGTTTGCTTCAATTCCTTCTCACCAATGTTTTAAAAACTGATGTCATTTCATGGCTAGCTCCTCATAGCTCACGTCAGGGCTTCTCCTGAGCTATGGAATTTAGCTTTTTATGCTTCTGTAGTTAAACATAGAAGCATAGAAACATAGAATTTGATGGCAGATAAGGACCGCTTGGCCCACCCAGTCTGCCCATTTCCCTACCTGATGGATAAGCTGTAGATCCTAGTTAACCAGCAGCCTACTTCTTCCTACCCCCACTCCCTAGAATTTCCTTATGACTGTCCCATGCAACCAGGACCCAGGACTGTCCCATGCAACCAAACTTTTTTAAAAGTGCAGCTTTAAGTTTGTTGTGATCATTATTGTTCTCGTTGTCCATTTGACCCAATGCATCCCAAGCTTTCCTGGTAAGTAACAAGGATAACTAGAAGCTCCAGAACCCTCTAGGAATATTTGTCTACATACAAATGATTTCAAAAGATTTTAAAAAGGCATCCATATTCTTCCTCTCTTTAAATTCAGCTATAAATTTGGAATTTAATTTGTAACCCAGTCCTGTAGTTCCAGTTAAACCCAAGCCACTTACCTGCTCTGGTGTTGGTGGTTGGAGTTGTAACTTCTCCAGTTCATGTTGCCTCTGGTGCTCATGCTCTTCCCAGTCTGCCTCTCTCTGTTCTCACTCCCTCTTTTCTTCTGTGGCTTGCTTCTCTCATTCAGCCTCTCTCTGTTCTTGCTCCCTCTTCTCCTCTGCAGCTCGTTTCTCTCGCTCCACTTATTGCCATTCCCACTCAGCCTCTCTCTGGAACTCCAGCTCCATTCTGTGCAACTCAATCTGAAGCCTGATTGCTTCTGGCTCCAGAATGCTGGTGACCTTCCCCTGTTTCTGTGGCCCTGGGATTGCACTGGCCCTGCTGTCCTCCTCACTGGATCTGGACACTGCAATGTCTGCTGGCCCCTCCATACCCAAGGTTTGGTCCTTTATAGTCACAATCTGTGACTCGACACTCTGGGCATCAGCGGCCATCAGAGCATCCATGAGGTTCTGCTTGGTGGCTCTCCCCTTGTGCAGGACTCCTCTCTCCTTGCACAACTGCTTTAGGTAGTCTGCAGTGTGCTCACTGTAGTTGGAAGTCATCTTCTTCCCTAACTACGGCTACTCTAACTTGCACTTTGAAAAAAAATAAAACAGGTTGGAACTTGAATGTAAGCAAAATTATATACTTCTGTTTCCTTTTTAAAAATAAATCACTGCCTTATTTTGCAAGTGAGCTGTACAGTATTGAGCTGACACAGTGAACAGTTAAAGCTTGTGTTACCAATTTTTTCACACTGCTGCCAACCAAATATGTCACAAACATACTCTACAGGTCAGGCCGTCTGCTCCCACAGTACCAAAATCAAAGCACAAAATAGTATGAACAGATAACAGACAGGGTAACCCTCCTGTCTGCTTTTGGGTCCGAATCACCTTTAGTCTCAAGTTCGGGGGGATTCAAACTGTGAACCTTATACTTTCCTACCCAAATGTACAGGCTCAGATACATACTCTCTTCGGGGATTGCGGTGTAATCTTTCGCCAGGGGCACTAAGCCAGGCTTCAAAAATGAACCCTTAAAACTCTATAAGAGACCTTAGGTATATTCTTACCTTTTTCCAAGCTTAGTAACTCCATCAAGCTGTTGAACAGTTTTTTCAGACTTAATCTCCTATACGTCACATGCAAAAAAGAACTGAGAGACACCCAGGCAGTCTTTCAAATAAAAGATTATTTACTAAAAGATGATATAAATATGAAAGATGTAAACAATGAACAATATATCAAAGAACTCACAATCACATAAAAGAACAAGGGCAAAGTACAAAACAAAAATTCATACCACCATACATTTAGACCATTTCTATCTAATGTATTACCTCTGTAAGTGCCTTTGAAGTTAGATCAGAGAGCTGTGTCTCTAGAGTACTGAGATGGTATATTGACCAACAGTTCAGACACAAGTATTAGTTTAACTCTGTCTCTCCACACCCCTTCTGTGAGTCATCTAGCTCCTCCTTTTAGAATAAAAAAATACAAACATGATGTCCTATCAGGAGGTATATTAAAGAAGGTGTCATCAGCAAAAACTCATTTCCCAAATTATGAGTCTTTGATACACCAGTTCCTTTGAGGTTTACAACCCTACAATCAGTCACCTAGATACAATATAGCCAACAGGAACCAGCTAAATGATGTCCTGTCCTGTAATAAAATGTATATTTAGTTTCCAAACTTCAAAAGCATGAGGTCATAAAAAGGCCATAAAATGCAATTTCTCAAGATATTTAATTACATTACAGAGATCTCCTGGTCAGTTTACCTATCCTGTAGCTTCACTGAAATCTGGGGGGGGGGGCACTCATGGAAACCCAGGATGTCTTATGTGACACAATCACATACTATATTTTTATATTACAAATATCATACAACAATCATAACCAGCTGGCCAAGCATTACTGAGCCAATCCATAAATCTGGACAAGAGGAAGCTGTATCAAATTATAGGCTCATTAGTTGAACATCAGTTATGGGGACAACTTTCAAAAGACTCTTACTCCCCAAGACAGAAGAACACATTAGCAATAATAACTTATAAGACATAACACAACATGGCTTTTCCCCCAGCAGGTCCTGTATAACTAATCTGTTAAGATTTAAAAAAAATGTAAGTTAATCTTTGGATTCAGGACTACCAGTGGATATTATCTTCCTTGACTTCACCAAAGCTTTCGATAAAGTCTCACACCATGTCCTGATAAATTACATGAACCAACTCAAATTTCACACCTCTCTTATAAACTGGGTTACCTCATGGCTACACATTCATCATCAATGTACCATAATTAAAGGATAATCCTCTTCTTGGGGAAAAGTTACTAGTGGGTCCCTCAGGGCTCTGTCTTGGGCCCAGCTTTATTCAATATCCTGATTTCATCAATGCAGCTGTCATCCAAGATCTGGATGGCAAAATATGCTGATGATTTCAAACTAGGATGTATAATCAGCAACCTGGAAGCCACAAAAAATTACCAAAAAGAACTCCTCTTGGAAACCTGGGCTCCTGACAATAAAGTGGTGTTTGATTAACAAAAGTTCAGAGTCATGCACCTGGGACACAACAATCAGAAATACAAGTACAAATTAATAATGCAATATTACAAGAAACCAATAATGAAAAGGACCTAGGAGTTACCATTGACTACAAACATAATTTTGACACTCCCACATTAACAAAAGTAAAAAAAATGCCAATGTATCATAGGATGTATCCTAAAGCACATAAAGAGTAGACAATGAAGTGTAATACTTCCGCTATACACAAGTCTCATGAGACCACACCTTGATTACTGTTCCCCCTTTTGTGTGCCTAACTCAATAAAAGGAAAAAAATTGATTGGGGGAGTTCAAAGAAAAATAAAAAAAAATCAGCGGAATGAAAAATCTCAAATATGGAGAAAGGCTGGAACAACTTAAACTCTTCTCTATGGAGTATAGGCAACTCTGTGGAGACCAGTGCTTAACCCACAAAGCCATGAGGGAACCCCTCCTTATGGAAACCTTGTGTTTGGAAAAAAACAGCTCCATGGTCCAAACAAGAACACACAGTTTCAAATTAAAGGGTGACAGTTGTAGAGCTCAATAAAGGACTCAGTGGTTCTCGCAGTGAGTTGTGAAACCATGGAATGTTCTTCCAAGTATAAAAGTTGAGAGCAAAACTAAGAACAATTTTTAAAAACAACTTGACATGCACATGAGAAAAACAAAAAGTAGAACACCACTAGACTAATATCCCACCTTTGGGTGGCAAACTCAGAAAAAGGCTTTTGCCTCCTGAGCATGTAAACCACTATGAAACTATGTCTACTAGAGTGTTTACTCAAAGAGAAGAAAAGTATCTGCTGAGCACAGGATCAAATGCAGCATGGATTCACAAAGGGAAGGTCTTGTCAAAGAAATCTGATAGATTTCTTTGACTGGGTGACAAGGGAGGTAGATAAGGGAGAGGTGGTGGATGTGGCCTACCTAGATTTCAGTAAGGCCTTCAACACCGTCTCATAAATAAATTGGGCAGCCTGGGAGTGGACCCTAAGGTAGTAAACTGGGTCAGAAACTGGTTGAGTGACAAGACACAGAGGGTGGTAGTGCATGGCATTTAATCTGAGGAGAGGGGGGTAACCAGTGGGGTGCCACAGGGATCTGTGCTGTGGCCAGTCCTCCTTAATGTCTTCATTAGTGACATCGAAGAGGGGCTTGAGGGGAAAGTATGCCTCTTTGCAGATGACACTAAGATCTGAAACAGGGTCGATTGACACTTGGGGGGTGAGAAAGGACCTAAACATGCTTGAGGAGTGGTCAAGAGTTTGGCGGCTAAGATTAAATGCAAAGAAGAGTAAAATCATACACTTGGGGCACAGAAATCCAAGGGAGGTGTACAAGATTGAGGGAGAAGTACTGATGGCCACCAGTCAAGAAAGGGAATTGTGGGTAATCATATCTGATGACCTAAAGTTAACCAAACAATGTGAGAAGGCTGTGGGGAGAGCCTGTGCAATGCCAGGGTGCATTGGGAGAGGTACCATCAGCAGAAAAAAGGAGATGGTTATGCTATTGTACAGATCACTAGTGAGACTTTATCTGGAGTACTGTGTCCAGTTCTGGAGACCGCATCTCTGGAAGGACATAGACAAACTAGAGGCAATCCAGAGAAGGGCTACACAAATGGTCCAAGGACTGTACCAAAAGTCATATTAGCAAAGACTAGAGGACCCCAATATGTATTCCTTGGAGGAGAGAAGAGAGGGGGGATATGATAGAGACATTCAAGTACACCAGGGGGATAAACAAGTTACAGGAGGGTAACATCTTTCAGAAAAGAAGGTGTATGAGAACAAGAGGCATTATATGAGGCTAGAGGTGGGTAGGCTCAGGGGTAATGTGAGGAAGTACTTTTTCACAGAAAGAGTAGTGGATGCTTGGAATAGCCTCCCTGTGGAGGTGGTGGGGGCAAAACAGTAGGGGAATTCAAGAATGCATGGGATAGACAGAAGAGTACTCCAGCAATAGGGAAGAGAGAGAAAGCTGAAGATCAAATAGGGTCTGTGGTAATGCATCAGGTAGGGAAAAGGGGAAGACTAGGTGGGCCATATGGTCCTTATCTGTTTTCACCTTCTGTGTATCTGCATGCTGAATCTATGGTTCCGGCAACATCATTTTCACATGAGACAGGATGCATTGTAGGAACAAGGAAAGCAATAAACTTAATTGAGATGGAAATCCCCAGGGGTCGTAAAACTACCATAAAGCTAGCAGGCTAATTTAGGAATCTTCCTAATAGCAGACAGAGGGAAGGACACACTAGGACTTTACACACAAATCTGGACACTCTGCACAACATATGTTTTTTCATATTCTGGGTGTACTACTCCTTTAAAACAGATGGGAGGAACTTGTAACAAAGCTAGCAGCAGTCACAGAGATGCTGAATTAATAATAATCAGTGTTGTTTATCAAGAACCCCTTCTCCACTCTAGAGGGTGCTTACTGGGAGGACCCATGGTATCTGGCACAGCCGTGATGCAGCTGGTAGGCATCCCACCAGCTCTGGTAGCCGCCTATCTCGCAGAGATCAAGGCAGGTAAGTCCCAAGGAGTAGGAAGAGCACATCCCAGGATCATTGTTAAACTAAAATGGCATATTTCAGTACTTCCTATTTAAAGTGAACCTTAAAAGTAAATACCTACACCATATTCAACAAGGCTGTGTTCCCAAAAAGTGGATCCTTGTGACATAATCAGTCACTCAGTTTTCACCCTCATGGTATATGATGTCACAAAGATTCCTTTAATGGGAACTCAGTCTTTTTGTACATCATTACCAATCAATTAGTACAGTACCATTTTTTTCTTTATGTAAGCCCCCTCTAATTTGAGGGGGCTTATGACTAACCTTAGGTCCTTAATCTGTTGGTTTCCCCCTGGGTTTTCCACATGACTCTCCCAGGCTTAGGTAGTCATGTAAGTGTCCTGGGAGAGTCATTTCTGTGGGCTACCACTTGGGAGCATCAGAGGGCAGGGTATATAAATAAGGGGGACAGAGGAGATGGGAAGATTTAGGTAGAGAGCAGACCAACAGGCACTGGTAGGGCAGTGCATGGCCCCCAGGCAGGATAGCTAAGCAGCAGTGAAACACCGGGTCCTGGGCTGGTTTTCCGTGGGTAGTGGAAGGTAGATGCAGCATGCGGTCAAGTAGAGTTTCATAGGTCTTCTGGGGGTGGTGTGCAAAGAGGACAGTTAGGCCCCAGGAATAGTTAGGGGGCTCTGAAGGTGTTAGAGGCATGACTTGCCAGGGCTGCTGGAGCTGTGGTAGGGTTCTTGGAGGGAGGCCAGTGGCAACGGCCACTCTTGTTCCCAGTGTGACAGAGCAGCTCAGGGGCTAAGTGAGGGGGCTGAGGGAAGCCCTTATCCACATGGGGTCTGTTTGGAGGGGCAGGCCATGGGATAGCCAGCTGAATTTGCCCGGGTGGGTTGCAAAAGGCCCTTTGAGTTTCACCATGCCAGTTTGCTGAGCTCAGGCAACGGGAGATAGATGTGAGGGAGACTGCGTGTGGCTAGCAGTTCAGGATACCCCTTTAAGGTGCTGCAAGAGCTGGGTGAAAGGAAAGCAAAGCAAGCTGTGGAAGGGTCGAGTAATAGCAGGGCCATGTGGACCAGGTATATAGGCTAGACTACAAGGGGCAGCTGAAATTGGATCTAGAGGAAATGGTGGCAGCTGAGGTATTGGCAGGCTGCACCATCTGTGTCCCTTGGGCTAGTGAGAGCCAGGGAATGGGGGGGGGGAGTTGTTTGCTTCTCAGAGGAAAGGTAGTGGCTCAGAGAAAAGGAACACTTCAGTAAGTAGAGGGTTGATGGCCCTAGAAGAAATCTGAGGTTCATTTGAGTGGTACTTACCCATGCCCAGAGTATTCTTAGGAACTTCATGCTTCTGGTAAAAGCATTTTGTCTCAAGAAAAATGATCAGTAGCTGCCTGTTATAGTCCACGTTACATTTGCCTGTCTAAAGTTTCCGCCCTTAAGAAGCCTCTTTCTCAAACATGTATACAGAAGAAATGTTAGCTCCATGGAGCAGAGTTACTATACAGTTTAAGCAAACAAGACCCCTGGGCTGTCTCAGAATTATTGAGGACCCAGGTAAATAAATTCATTTGTTTTTAAGAAGAGTAGTCTTTACCTTTTTGATTTGATGTTTTCTAATTGCTAATGAGATTAATCCTTAGTTTTAGTAGTATCCAGGAGGCTCTTAAAGAGATTCTTAAAGCCAGTTCCATCTGAAATTTTGGGGGCAGAACCAAAGGAGCAAATGAGTTCCAGCTGCTAGATGAATTTGGAGACTCCTTATGGACAGTTTCAGAGGTGGGCAAAAGGGCCTACATCTAGCTGGTAAGATCCAATTTATTTATTTCAATGAAATTTCAAGAGTATGTTGGGAGAGAAGCTCTTTGGAGTAACTGCCTTCCTTGGGAACATTGGCCCCTAGACAGTAGAAGGATGGGTGGGTTATATTTACTTTACCTCTCCTAATTCTTTCATTGGCTGGCAGCCAACCCAACCCAACCATGTCATACATACATACATCCCAGTGCTCCATGGCTTACTTCAGTGATTGGACCACCTACCTTGGCAGAGTGGAATTGAAGTAGAGTTTCAAATGGGCTGGGAAGGTCCAAGAAAGTGTCTAGGTGGGCATTTAGTATGAGTACTGCTTTGCAGAGGAGGAGCCATTTTTACAATTTTCTTAAGTAGATCTACCCTCCAGCTTCAGTAATATTGGTGTGTGCAGGTCCAATCACTGATATGTGCATTTCTTCAGTGCTCCTACCCCTCTCTTTGCTAGCAAATACAGGGATGGACATGACTATTTTTTGTGGGGGCTGGGGGCAAAGAATGAAAAAAGTCTTGGTCTTCATGGGAAACACAAAACCAACAGGCCTGGGGTCAGGGACAGCTCAAGGCCCTAGAAGTAAATATAGGACAATCAAACTTTCTCCATTCTACATCCCCACTCCTCTGCTGGGCCTTTGCATTCTTTTATATACTTCCAACACTCTGGAACCTGCTCCCCTCTTCCCTCAACCAATCCACCTCCACAGGCTCTCTCAGGCATCAGTTCAAACTTCTCCCCCCACCTGCACCTGTTTCGCACAGGTGACCTTGCTTGCTGACCCAGGTGGCACAAGTGTAAGGCACTCCACTGCCTAACGGATCTCTAGTGTATTACAATTCTTCTTTGTGCCTTGCTGTGGCATTATTTTGCACTTGCCATACTGCATCGAAATGCACTTCACTTAGTACCAAGTTAAGTGCCTGTGTAGCTTTACATATTGTACTGCATCTGAACTTTTCAGTGTAAAAAGAAATGTGACTCTGTCATGCTCTGTGTTTCTCCTATTCCCTTCTGCTGGGCTGCATATGCATTTCCCAGTCACCAATTTTCAAATAAGTAAATACAACCCTTTCTGCTTTTGATAATGATGACTCCACTTTAGCCTGTGTCATTAATCCTCTTACTTTCTTCAATTTTTTGACAGTCATTCCACTCTTCTACCCTGTCCTTTTCTTTGTACTTTTTGGAGGCCTTTTTATATGATTGTAGCAGCAAAAGCAAACAAGATGCTGGGATGTATAGCTGGGGGATCAGAAGTAGGAGAGAGGACGTTATACTGCCCTTGTACAGGTCACTGGTAAGGCTGCATCTGGAGTATGGAGTTCAGTGCTGGTGCCCACACCTCAAAAAGGACATTAACCTGCTGGAGAAGGTCCAGAAGAGGGCTACAAAGATGATAGCTGGTCAGCGGGGTAAGGCATATGAGGGTAGGTTGAGGGCACTGAACATGTACTCCCTGGAAGACAGGAGAGAGGGCGGACATGATTGGGACCTTTAAGTACTAGGAAAGGATAAATAAGGTTGATAAGAAGAGTCTCTTAAAGCTGAGTGGCAACCATAACATGAAGGGGCACAGTCTTAAGCTAGAGGGTGGGGGCTTTAAGAGGGAGCACATGGAGCACTTCTTTACAGAGAGGGTGGTGGACACTTGGAATGTGCTGCTGGAAGATATCATCTTATTGAAGACAGTGGGCAGCTTTAAGAGAGGCTGGGATAGGCTAGAGGGAAGGTAAGAATCATGGGTAGGGAGGATGGGAGGTGGGGAGGGCTGGGACATTAGATCATACTGTGGACCCTACAATATGAGCAGACTTGATAGACAAAATGGTCTTCTTTTGCTGACTTCTTCGTATGTTCGTATATGTAGGAAAATGGGAAACAGTGTATAAAAGAAATTATGTTTGTTAATTTCCCTTAGTTTAGTCAAGTAGTTTTCTTTTGTTTTACCTATGTCATCTGGTGTGTATTTGATGACTCATGGGGCTACTTCATATGCAGGGGAATGCAAGCCACCACTGCATTTTCCAGCTTTGCCTGTTCTACCCACCAGTGCTATCTTCTACCTGCCCTTGACTACCACAGTACAGTAATATAAATTAATATGTTTCCAGTGCACATCATACTTATGGGTAAATTGTACAACCCCCACCATCTAGGAGTCCAGGATAAACAGACTTCTCTTTCTTCTTAGGTTCACAGTCCTAGCACATCAGTAAGCACACACACACATACTTACAATGGCAAAGTCAGACAGGGAGAACGCACACAATCACCATTTCATTACTTAAGAAGTCTCAGTAATCTTAGTTTTTTTTTCTGAGTTTTTATTTTATTTGTAAAATGCTGCATGCCCTCTCTAAACTGCATTTAGCTGAATGTGAGCTGGCCTGTCCTGGACTCCTGGGGCTGTCATCTGCTGTTGCCCTGCCACTGTCACTTGGATGCTCAGTTCTCCTTCCCCTGGCCGGTCCACTATGACTGAAGTATTCTCCCAAACTCTGGTCACGAGCATAGTGAGTGGCAGGGACACTGTTGCATTTCCAGACCAACAACCCCCTGTGTGCCCCATAACCTCTGAACCTAAGCTCGGCCATTTTAAAACCCTCCTCAAGGATCACCATCAGACCAACAATGGCTCTGACTGCCCATAGACTCCTTATGTACAGCTCAACAAAAGATTCTCCTCCTGCACCCCCCACCCCAGCACCAGTACTATTATAATTTAGACTGCAGTCTTTGTCCCCCTTTACCTAGTAGGGTTATGATACTGCCAGACCTTAAGACTTGGTTAAGTTCTGGCATTTGGAATCCTTTATGTTTTATCTCCTGTAACTCCTCTGCATACTTAAATTATGTTATCCTTCTTTGCTGTACAATTGTCTTATGACATGGAACCTCTGGAAATGAGTCTCTGACTTAAAGATTTGTAATCTGATATGTTCAAAATAAATAAAAATAAATAAGTAAATACATTTGAATACCTCCATCATATCCCAGGCTCCTTTCTGTCCTCCAAGGAGTCCATGTTCAGGCTAGTTAGATGTCCCTCATATGTTTACCCATGCCTCCTGTGTATTATTTTGATTACTCTCTTCTGGATTGACTATATCTATGCAAGCCTTATGCTTTTCAGGTAAGAGGTTCCAGCACTGATTGTAGTACTCCAGATGCGACCTCATCAATTATCTGTAGAGGGGCAAGACTGTCTCATTCTTCCCTCTGTAGAAGGTTACACCTATGCATCCATGCATTATGTTCACATTCACAATAAGTCTTCTTGCATTAGGTAATGCTCCTGAGGGTGTCAGTCATGAATTCACTAAGGTCCCATTCCTCTAAAGTCTGGTCTACCTACATCCCCCTCCCCAAATCCAGTAGTCTGTGTTCAGACTCTTCTTTTCCATGTGCATTTATTTATTTCAAAACTAGGATGGCCTACAAGGCTTACACTTTTTGGCATTGAACTTGAAATATTAGTTTTTTACCATATACCTGTCCTCTTGGTTGTTTAGGTGAATGTTAAAGATCTGTGACACTTCTCAGAAAGAGTAGGAGATTTTTAAAGAAAACCAGAAAGCTACACATATACACAAATACAACAAAAACATCACATCATACAAATACAGCTTAAACCTAAACAAACCCCCAAAATTGAAAAAAAGAAAATAGTCACCCAAATCACATTACAATATATACCAGGCACCAGCCCAGTGGCACTGAGGGTTGAGGTGCTGGATGCCACACCTCACGCCACGCCGGTAACCCAGGGTCAGGAATGACCTCAGGTTGCTGGGGTTCTTCAAGGGAGGAAGAGGACTGAGTATCTGATGGACTGCTGTCTTCTCCCATGGAGGGGAGGGCTGTGGTCCCACTCCTTGACTGCCCCCTAGTGGAGGCCGGAGGGCAGCGCCAGAGGTAGGGAGACACAGAAGTGCAAAGCCATGATATGCATTTGCCTCCACACATGCACATTCATGCCATGAGAGGGATGGTGTTGTACAGGTAGAAAAACGGAAAGAGAATCAGGCAGGCTGCATGATGCTGCAGACTGCATCTGACTCTGGCTTCCACTGGAATCTGGATTGTGCTTCCAGAGAAAAGGATGGACCTCCCCATCCAGCCCAGCCACAGAGGGAATATCCACGGGGGAATACTGGGAGAGCAATCAGTGCATGCACTGTCCCAGGGGCAGAAAACCAGGGAAAAAGACCACAACCTCAGCACCTTTATGACAAGGGTCTTAGTAAGTCCGGGTCCCCCACCTCCCCAATGTGGTACCATCTGATGAAAAAAAAATTCTGGGGTGTGTCCCCCCCCACCTTAACTGCCTGGGGGCAAGTCAAGGCTCACTGGAGGTAGGTGACCATTGCTGGGGAACCAGGGGGATCAGGAAGTGCCTGGAGGCCCTGAGATGCAGGAGAGCTGGAGATTGGGGGGGGGGGGGCATCAACAGAAAGTTAGAAAAAAAAGAACATAAACCAAAAATAAACAATTCATTGAAACTTATATTAAACAGTATTACAGAATCCAACAGAAGTGATAACATTGTATGCTTAGTTGTGAGTATGAACACTTTCTTACCTCCTCTCTACAAGTCTTAAAAGAAGCAGTAACTATGTCTTCCAGTGTTTCCTGGGAGATACATTCTGGCTGTAGTACTGACTGACAGTGGGCCTGCCATATGTGTTTGTATAGCAAACATCAGAGTCAAAGGAGTAGAGTACTGTAACAGTTTTTCTATTTTTGAAAATCTACATTCATGGTGCTTTATGGAACCAACAAGGGAGGCAGATGTTGGAAGATCAGGATACATGGGATGTAAAATACATCTGGTTTGTCAAGTGATTGTTGAATTAGCCCTCCAGGGTGCCCTCTCCCCTTGGTTAAAAGTAGGCTACTTATAACCAAGGGGAGAGGGTACCCTACAGACCTTAAAGTAGTCATACCAATGTCACAGCATGGTGTTTTGGGGATGGTGTTAATGAGAGGTGCTATGTAATGGATAGAAACATAAAAACATAGAATTTGACAGCAGATAAGGACTGCTTGGCCCACATAGTCTGCCAATTTTCCTATCTAATGGATAAGCTGCAGATCCTAGTTAACCAACAGCCTACTTCCTCTTAGCCCCCCCCCCCCACTAGGGCTGCCTTCCGTCTGTCCCATGCATTCTTGAATTCCCCCACTGTTCTTGACTCCACAACCACCTCAGGAAGACTGTTCCGTGCATCCACAACCCTCTCCATGAAAAAGTACTTCCTCCACATTACCTCTGAGCTGTCCCCCTCGTTCTTCAAACTGTGCCCCCTTGTTCTTGCACATCTCTTTTTCTGAAAGATACTACCCTCTTGGACTTTGTTGATTTCCTTGAGATACTTGAAAGTTTCTATCATATCCCCCCTCTCCCTTCTTTCCTCAAGGGTATACATATTAAGCTCCTTTAGTCTGTCTTCGTATGTCTTCTGGTGCAGACCCTGTACCATTTTGGTTGCCCTCCTCTGGACAGCCTCCACTCTGTCTATGCCTTTGTGGAGATCGGGTCTCCAGAACTGCACACAGTACTCCAGATGGGGTCTCACCAAGTGTCTGTACAGAGGGATAACAAATTCCTGTTTTCTACTGTTGATGCCTCTCCCTGTGCATCCCAGTGTTCTCCCAGCCTTCCTTACTGCCTTTTTACATTGCTTGCCCACCTTGAGGTCATCGGATATAATTACCCCCAGGTCCATATCCATTTTTGTTGTTGTCAGTATCTCACCCCACACTGTGTACTCTTCCCCTGGGTTTTTGTTTCCCAGGTGCATTATCTTGCACTTCTTTGCATGGAATCTAAGCTGCCATACATTTGACCATTCCTCCAACCTTGCCAAGTCCCTTCTCATCCTTTCCACTCCATCTTATGCATCAACCCTGTTGCTGATCTTTGTGTCATCTGCAAAGAGGCATACTTTTCCTTCCAGTTCCTCTGCAATGTCACTTATAAAGACATTAAAAAGGACCAGTCCCAGTACTGAACCCTGCAGTAACCCACTAGTAACCCTCCTTTCTTCACTATGGACTCCATTTATTACTACCCTTTGCGTCCTGTAGTCCAGCCAATTTTTTCTCCAGGCTACCACCTTGGGACCCACTCCAAGACTGACTAACTTGTTTATTAATCTTTTGTGTGGGACTGTATCAAATACCTTGCTAAAATCTAGGTAGGCCATGTCCACAGCCCCTCCCTCATCTACTACTTTGGTCTCCCAGTCAAAGAAATCGATTAGATTTGGCTGACACGATCTTCCCACTGTGAATCCATGCTGCCTTGGGTCCTGTGCCCCACTGGCCTCTAGGTACTCAACAATTCTTTCCTTCAGAAGTGATTCCATCATTTCCCCTACCTCTGAGGTCAACCTAAGAGGTCTGTGGTTTCCTGCCTCTGCCCTGCTCCCACTGTTATGAAGAGGAATCACATTTGCCCTCCTCCAGTCCTCATGTACCTCCCCATCCTCCAATGACTTGTTAAAGAGTAGTCAGTGGTGTCACTAGTTCTACCCTTAGTTCTTTTAGGATTCTTGGGTGAATCCCATCAGGCCTCATAGCTTTGTCCACCTTCAATTTTACTAGTTCTTTCAGAACCCTTTCTTCTGTAAATGGACTGGTATCGACCCCCGTCTCCTGAGTGTTTCTCTTGTTTGGTTTAGGTACCTCCCCCTCCTCTTCCTTTGTGAATACTGAGCAGAAATATTCATTCAGTATCCTTGCTTTTTCACTGTCACCCTCTGCCCACATTCTGTCCCCTTTATTAAGCTTCAGTATCCCTCTCTTGGTCTTTCTTTGCTCCCTAATGTACCTATAAAAGGCCTTATTCCCTT
This sequence comes from Neoceratodus forsteri, assembly GCA_016271365.2. Taxonomy (NCBI): domain Eukaryota; kingdom Metazoa; phylum Chordata; order Ceratodontiformes; family Ceratodontidae; genus Neoceratodus; species Neoceratodus forsteri. The sequence goes on along the minus strand of CM028138.1, from coordinate 708,754,890 downwards.
TTTTAACACAGTTGGCTATCCTTTCCTTGGTTTGGGCCTTTGCTATGCTGATTGCCTTCCCTGCCTCTTTCTGCTTTAACTGATAATGTTCTCTGTCCTGCTCCTTCTGTGTTTCCTTATATTTCCTGAATGCTATCCTTTTCTCCTTAACCTTCCCTGACACCTATTTTGAGAACCATAGTGTTTTTTTCCTTCATTGTGTTTTCTTGATTTGCTTCACACAAAGGCTTGTTGCCTCTGTGATGGCTGTTTTGATTACTTCCCATTGTTTCTCCACCCCTCCTTCTTGCCTGTTTGCTAGTGCTTTTCTGAGGCACTCTCTCATTTTCCCAAAGTCAGCCCACCTAAAGTCCAATACTCTAGCTTTTGTATGGCTTGACTCTATGGCTGCGTTTATCGTGAACCACGCTGTTTGGTGGTCGTTTGTTCCCATATGGCTACCCACTTCTAAATCTCAGATTCTTTCTCTATCCCCGCTTGAGAGTACCAGGTCTAAGATTGCTCCCTCCCAAGTGAGTTCCAATACTAGCTGTATGAGGCATGCACCTTGTAGGGCATCAAGAATGACCCCGCTCTTAGATGTGCCTGCAGCAGAGGTGCTCCAGTTAACATCTGGCATATTCAGATCCCTCATCAACAATATCTCCCCTTTTTCTGCCATTCTAAGGATGCCTTCTATCATCTCCTTGTCGATTCCCTCCCCTGAGATGGGGGTCTGTATACAACCCCCATGCAGATTGTGGTGCCATTTCCTGTCTGCAGGGTGACCCACAGTGCCTCATCTACTCCCTGTTTACTCTTTAGTTCTGTTGCTTTGATCCCTTCCTTTACATAGAGAGCTACTCTGCCTCCTCTTTTACCCTCCCTGTCCCTCCTGTAGATTGTGTATCCTGGTATGGTGACATCCCAGTCATGGTTCTTTGTGTATCATGTTTCTGTGACTGTCACAATATCCAGGCATCCCTCTTCCATCAAGGCCACTAGTTCAGGGAGCTTGTTACACATATTATGGGCATTGGTACTCATCACTCTCTAATTTTTGATGGCCTTACCCCTTTCTGCCCCATCCTTGTCCTTACTGCCTTTGCCTTTTTTTGCATTAACCTCTGTCCTACTCCCTAATGACTTCTCTACCTTGGTGTTTACCTCACTAATTACCGTGTTTTGTGGGGGGAGGCTGGGATTTCCCTGATCCTTTTCAGTGCCTCCCCCCTTGGCTAGTTTAAATGCTTGCCAGTGAAGCATTTAAACCTATCATCTAGGATCCAGGATCCCCCCCCGACAGATGCAGATCATCATGCCAGTATAGACCTGCATCCCCCTCCAGGTGGCTCTCCAGTCCCCAATGAAGCCAAAACCCTAAGCTCCACACCAGTTTGTCAACCATCCATTGAATTCCATGGTGAGGAGTACCCTAGCATCACCCTTGCCATAGACAGGCAGCACCTCCAAGAAGGTTACCATATGTACCACTTGTCTAAGGCACCTCCCCAACTCTACAAACTCCTCTTGCACTGCTCTGATCCCATTCCTAGCCAGGTCAGTTGTCCCTAGGTGGACAATGACATCCAGCTCCCTCTCCTGTGCAGTTGCTCCCACAATCCTGAGGATTCGCTTCCTGTCCCTTCAAGCCATGGCACCAGGCAGGCACCTTACCTACCACTCCCCTTCTTCCCCAACTTCTATCCCCCTAATGATTAAGTCCCCCATCAGGAGTTGTTTCCTTCCCCTGTGGGGTCCTGTGCCACCCTCCTGTGGGTCTCCTTTGTGGAGGTTCCCACCATCCTCCTTGGTCTCCACTGCAGGTGCTTCCATAGAGGAACCACTGTCCACCAGAACAGCATATGAACTGTGGACAGGTACAGCTGGAGAAATGCACCTCTGTTCCACCACCCTCTCCCTCCCTGAGCTCACCTTGGTCCAGTCACTTCTCTTTCTTGGCAACCTCTGAGGTAGTGGGTGGGGGAGGAAGTTTCACGAATCCTAGCCAGGTCAGCCTGGAGATGGGCAACCTCCTCCCTCAGACCAGAGAGGTGCCTGCAAATAGGGCAGCATCAGAGCCTCCAGAATGTCTCCTGGAACACTGCCGCCCCACAGCCATTGCACTGCACCACTCCCATCATGTCTTATTTTGTGTCCTCTCTCCTGTTTCTCTGTGTGCTTACTCTCTCCTCTCCTTAAACTCTCACCCTTCCTGTCCTGGGATAGCAACTTCCCGTATTCTTCAATAGCCTCCTTCTTCCTTGCTCAGAGTCAGACCTCCAGCAGCTGGGGGGGGGGAAAAAGAGCTACTTTTTTCCTTTAGGGTAGACAAAACTAATGTTTCTCTATGATCCTTCCCTTCCTACTGCCAAACAGGAAGTTTCTGTTGTTAGTCAAATCCAGTGGCTATAAACCTAGAACTGGCTTAGGGTGGGATGGACGGTAATTAGTAAGAAAAATTGTAGTTTTTTTCAGTTAGCTGCTTTCTGCTGTACAAACAAGAGTTCTGCCTTCCAGAAGCTACCAGCAGGAAGTTTTAATTTGAGTCATCTGATTTTATACTGCTTAAGCCACACCTCCTATTAACCTCAGTCCCCTCCTACTGATTTAGCAAAGTAAGTTGATACAGTACCCTTCCCAACACAGAAACACACACTGACTTTTTTTTAAACCCTAAATGAGACCCCCATTACTTCTAATAAAATATATGTTTGCTTAATCTCAGCAGGCACAGACTTCTGCTGAGATAGAAGTGTTAAATTAATAAGAAAATAGTAGTTTTTTTCAGTTAGCTGCTTATGCTGTACAAACAAGAGTTCTGCCTTCCAAAAGCTACCAGCAGCAATGAGGGTGAAATATTATATTGAGATTCCATTTACCTGTCCTTCAGTTGTTTAGGTGGATGTAATGTATGGTAGAATGTTGTTATAGGTAGAAATCTACATTATTATAACAACGTTTTACCATTAATGCAATGTCACGAAGTTGTTGACCCATCAATTGTACGTCACATTTTTGGGTTAACAACCGGGAACAGTCTGGGCATGCGCACAACTGGATTGAACAGCTTTGAAATGGCCACAGCAGTGATAACAGAGTGGCAGTGACATTAAAAAAAACTACAGTAAGGAATTGTTTTCTTTTTAAACATAACATAAATGGTACCATGCACTGTAAAATATAATGAATGGTACATCAATGATTAACCTTTTTTTTTAACCCATCTTGAGGTAGCCATGGTGATGTAAACCTCTCGAGCTTCACTCTCAAGGTTTACATCGTCACCCTGTCAACATCTAGATGGCAACCAAACTGGTTAACCATTGATGACCATACATTATCCTCCATGTTAAAGATCAGTGACACTTCTCAAAAAGAGTAGGTCATAAGCTTCTGAGGAGGGACTTTGTTAGTTTGAAAGCTAGAGCACTTTATTCTTTTTATAACATCTATGTTGGTCCAATAAAATATATCAACGCATTTGCTTCTGAATCTGTTTTTACAAGGACCAATATGGTAAAAACTGAATCTGTATGTCAAACAGTAGGGGAATTATTTATTAAAACAAAATAAAACAAAAATAATAAAAAACAAACAAAAATCATACAAAGAGTATGGACAGTTTTGTTGGAAAATTAAAGCAAAAAAAACACTGCACAGTTATACGTTGTCACTGTGTAACATTCAATAGATAAATAAATACTGTATAAGGAACTTTTCTCCAGTGTCAAAATTCCTCCCATGCACTAACTCCTCAGTGTAAAGGAGTTTAAAGTCAATCATTTTACATCTGTATACCACATCCCACCCTTCCACCCCTCATTGAAAATAGGTGATATTTAAAGAGCAGCTGATACCTTCAGGAGACAGTAACAAAACATACTATTTCTACACTAATCAGCTTATATTTGACCTTCACTTTGCATTTCTCCTTCCTACTCACTGGAAACAGGACTGGTTCTAGAGGACTGGAAGAGGGCAGATGTAGTCCCACTTCACAAAGCGGTAGCAGGGAGGAGACTGGCAATGACAGGTCAGACAGCCTGACTTTGGTAGTGAGAAAATAAATATGAATCACTACTGAAGGAAAAGACTGGAATATTTTGAATCAAGTGGCTTACAAGATCTGAGGCAACATGGATTCACTTGGGGCAGGTCATGTCAAACAAAGCTAATAAATATCTTTGACTGGATGACCAAGAAATTAGAGCAGGGTGGAGAGGTGGATGTGGCCTTTCTACTGTAGATTTCAGTAAGACCTTTGACACTATTCCACATAGGAGACTTGTAAATGAGCTAAACAGCTTAGGGGTGGGCCCAAAGGAGGATAATGGGGAAAGAAATTGGTTGGGGGCTAGGCAGGGGGTGGCGATAAATGAGTTCATAGGGAGGGAGGGAGGGTGACCAGTGGGGTGCCATGGTGATCAGTATGGGACTGGTCCTCTTCAATGTCTTTATTAGTGACACTGCAGAGGGGCTAGACGGGAAGGTACAGTATGCCATTTTGAAGACGACACAAATCTGCAATAGGTTTGACACTCCAGTGTGGGTGGAAAGAATGATGAGAGATTTAAGAAAGCTAGTGGAGTGGTCAAGGGTCTGACAGCTAAGTTTCAATGTGAAGAAGGCTAAATCATGCACTTAGGCCACGGCACAGAAACCCAGGGGTGGAGTACAAAATGGGTGGAGTGGTATTAGTGACCATCAAACAGGAAAGAGACCTGGGGTAATAATGCTGGGTTACCTAAAGGTGGACAGACAGTGTGACAAAGCAGTGGAGAGAGTAAGTGGGATACTAGGGTGCATAGGGAAGGGTATCACTAGCAGAAAAAGGAAGGTGGTGTTACCGCTGTATAGATCACTAGGGAGACCTCTCCTAGAGTGCTGTGCCCAATTCTGGAAATCACATCTGCAAAAGGACATAGATAAAGCAGAGGCAGTCCAGAGGACGGCAACTAAATGGTGCAGGGTCTGCATCAAAAGCCCTGTGAAGAGAGACTAAAGAACCTCAATATGTACACTCTGGAAAAAAGGAGGGTGAGGGGGATATGATAGAAACCTTCAAATACCTCACTGGTATAAATAAAGTTCAAAAGGGAAGCATTTCTCAGAAAAATAGATGCTCAAGAACAAGGGGTCATGCTATGAAGCTTGAGGGGGTAGACTCAGGGGAGATGTGAGGAAGTACTTCTTCACAGAAAGACTAGTGGATGCCTGGAACAGAATCTCAGTGGAGGTGGTGGGGGGAAAACTGTAACAGGCTTTGAGAATGCATGGGATAGGCATAAGGGAATCTTACTGTTAAGGAAAGGGAGGGTGTAGCCAGAGATGAAGTAGGGTCTGCAATGTTACAAATAAGAAGGTGAAAACCACTCAGACACATGGTGCTCATGGTATAAGACAAAGTTCGAACTGGAAAAACCTTGGCACACATTCACGTTTAAGGAAAAAATAAGCACCAGTCCAATGCAGATGTGCTACAGTTCCTTTATTCCAATTGTCAGCATTACCACACGCATTTGCAAAACCACCAAATAGTCACTCAACGCGTTGCACTTGACAAAGCACAGTGCACCTGTGTGAAATGTTGAATGATTATTTGGTGGTGTGGTGATGCTGACAATTAAATTAAAAGAACAACAGCATGTCTATGTTGGACTGGCACTTATTTTTTTCCTTAAATGTGAATGTGTGACAGTGTTTTTCCACTTTGACCTGTGGTGTTAACAGTAGTTAGGGAAAATCGGTGGATTACGTGGGCCAAGTGGTCCTTACCTGCTGCCAAAGTCTATGTTTTTATTATTTTTCATTGAAGTCATTTGCATGAAAACAGGATCTTTGCTCCTGGAGAGTTAATCTTTTCCTGTTGTTTACACCCCACTTGATGTCATAATGCACGGATTATAAAATCACAGTTACTCCCATGGCAGCAGATTGTGATGTCACAACAGAAGGTTATGATTTGAAGCAGGCACTAAGCCATGGAAGCAGATGAATTATAATGGACAAATATAATATGTTCATGCAAATTTCTTTAGTAATAAGTAATACGGACAAATCAATCTATAGAATATATGTAGAAGACAAGCTGAATTGTGGCTAAACGATTGTGTTTTTTAAAGTTTTCACAGAGGTGTTTGCAGCTCTTTAATATATCGCCCTTCCCACTTGAAAGTAAATAAGTCAATTAACAAATAAATATGTCTTTTTCGGATACCACAGTGCTCACAGGTTCTTCAAGGCCCATGATATTGGAGTTAATGGTTGCTACCATGCAAGGTTTGGGAGACTGCTGCACTGGACAACAGGGAAAGAAAGAGAATGGAAAGGAAAGAAGTGAAATGTCTAATTAGTTGTTGCTGGATAGATAAATAAAGTACACATTTAAATGGGACACAAACAGTGTGTTTTGAATGTTTTCCATTGAGTTTACATGAACAATAATGCAAACAAAGCAGTAGGGTACAAAAAATATTTTTTTTTATTTTATTAGTTTCTCCAGTATTGCCAAGCTGAGATACAATATAGTATTTTCAATGGGCAACAGTATTGCCACCATTTACAGCTAGGTATGTGGAAGCTATGGGAGATAACGTGACTTGCTCAAGATCAGAGCTAGACTGGCCCAGCAGGATATCTAGAGATTTCTAGGTGCCCCCCCACCATTGGGTGCCTGCCCACCTTCTAAACCTTGAAAATATTTACATTTATCACTTGTTTTATTATTTAATAGGGTATCTGGTGTACTGCAAGTAAACATAAGATGTTAACACAGAACAGTATATCAAATTTAAGTGGGACACTGACATGAGTGTGTCAACTGAGCCCTCTCCCATCTGATTTTCCAGGTGAATATCTGTATTCACATTCCAGGTGCCCACTGTAGTTCAGTTCAACACTGCTGAAGTTCATATGATGAATATTTGGCCCTACTAGGATTCAAACTTGAGACCTTTTGTTTCAGGGATCTGTGCGATGACCAATAATCTGTGCCGTCTCACTCCAACTCCCATGCTAATCTTTAGTTAGGGATAACTGAATTTGTCAGCAACAATGCCATGTCACTTCCAAATGTGGAGAACAGAACAGAATTCTATTACAAATATATTATTTACTTATGGTTGACCAGGAAAGAACATGAACCTGGAGATCTTGCAAAATTGCTCCAAAATTGTCAATATTTTTTCTGCCTTCGGATCCTTAGTAAAACTTCTTAAAGGCAGGTTTCACATGAAAAGTAAAATAGGTAAGTACTTTCATTCCAGTACTGGAGAATGCAGTACAGTGAGCTCATTTGTTTGTCCCAGGGCACTTGTTAATGATGGCAGCAGCAAAAGTGCGCAGACTCCAGTGAGGCAATTTTACTTCCACGTGGGGTCCCCAGAGAGATTTGGAATTGATGAGGGGTTGGGGAGGAGACATCACTGGGAGGCAAGTAGCACTGTCATGTTACCTACTCCCAATACTCATTAACTTAATGTACCAGATGCCACCATGCTGTGGCCTCAGAGTGTGTCCCGGGGCCAGAAATTCTTATTTCGAATGTTGGCCATCCACTATCAGTATTTAAGTAAGGAATAAGGCATGAAGGAGTGTGTGTAAACCGTATTTTACAGCATGACCAGGGAAGTAGTAAGGCATGAAGCTGAAAGTCGAGTGACTTCAGCTGCTGGGCATGCTGCAAAATATAGTTTACACACACCACTGATTGCCTTATTGCACTTATAAAATGTGCTTTTTTTTTTTTTTTTTTACTTTTGGTTATTGGGAAAAGCATGTTTATATGTAGAAAAAAATATTTACTTGTGTGCATTTGTGATAAAATAATCCTTCCGCCCACTGCAAGTGATGTCATTGATGCCATTGTATTATTGTCTACTTTCTTCTTCCTTTTTTTTTCTTCCTCTCTGTTGTCCTATGCATTCAAAAAATGGAATGTTTATCATGGAATGTTTACCATGGAATGCATGGATTCAAAATTCTGTTCTGTTCCACTGGCAGAATGTTTCTCTCCCAGCACAACATTGCTAGAGCCAAAGACTCAGGCCCTGTTCAAACTACAGAACAGTAATTCAAAAGTTTTTAAATATGGATTAATTACTGTGCTGTAGCATCCATGTTGTTCAGTTCACACTGTCAGTAGCATGTTGTAAACCATTATTAAAAACGGTTTACAGCATCCACACTACTGCCTCGGAACCTGATTAACCATTAACTAGTTCCAAATTGGAGACATCCAGCTTTATCCAAGGGAACTGTGCCAGACTGTCTGCACTGCAGGTTAGTTCAATTCAACTTGGAACCATTTTTTAAACCATGCTCAAGCCTACCTCTAATCAGGGTTTGAGCACAGTTTACTAAAATGGTTCCAAAGCCAGGTTCAGTCGTGTTCAACATGAATGTAAACCATGCTTGTGGCTACTTAAAATGTTTTACAGTGGATAAAATGTTTTAAGTAGCCCGGTGTGAACAAGGCCTCAGTTATCTCACTGTCAGGGCAGTAAGAAGAGAGTTCCCTCATAAGCAGGTAAAGATAGAAGGGAGATTTCTCACAGTCAGCAAAGAAACAGTTGTAGTGAAAACTATACACATGTAGAATAGTGGATGGTTGCCCATCCACAACAAGGCTGTGTTTCCCTCTTGGGAGTTGATGCATCATAGAGAGCTTTAGAGCAAAGCTAGAGAGATCTCTCTGATGTCATCAACTCCCGAGAGGGAAACACAGCTTTAGTTGTGGATGGGCGACCATCCACTGTTTTATATGGTATATGGTTAGGGCTTATTGTTGATTTTTTTTTTTGTTTCAGTTGCTGGCTTGTTTTACCTCATGCTGCTCACTCAGGCATCTCCCCACTCCCACTCACTTCAAATTTATCCCGCTCTTGCTGCCATTCGCTCCTGCTTCTCCCTGCTCCCACTGGCACTTGTTCAGCTTGTCGCTGCTTCTGCTCCCTCCAGTTCAGAATTAGTACTTTTAAAATAAAAAAAAATCACTTTTTTGACACGGAGTGATGGTAGCTCCTTGTGTCAAAACAGGCAGAGTCCTCTACTCGGTCTACTTGGTGCTCGCTAAACTGACGCCGCCATGTTTGCAGTATTTTGTTACGTTGAGCTTGGTAGCATGAGCCAAACAGAAGGCAGTTCAAAGCTAAAAGTTGTTGTACCATTGACGTGATGTTAGACCGATAGTACAACAACTTTTTTGACCTTTGAACTGCCCTACAACAAGATTTAGAAAGCCACTGATTTGCATCAACAATAAGCACCAACCATATACTATAATACTTATTGTTTCTAATTTGTTTATGTATGTCAGGAGAGTGTGATTATCAGGGAAACATTTAATTCATTTGTTTTATTTTTTTATTTAAGGTAGTTTTATTTTTATATTTAAGGTAGTTTTATTTTTAGGGCCCAGTTGAATTTTTTTTTAACAGTGTAAAGGTAGCAGCCATGTTTATGGTGGAAGATCAATTCTGGCAGTAGAGGGCTAACTGAAGTGCCTATGTTCCAAATGCCTATTGATCTGTGTTGCAGACTTCATTGCTGAGCAGTTCTTTTTTTAACCATGTGTAAACCATGTGGCACATGGACAGCTGGTTCTGATTTCAATGTGATATTTTTCTGCAATATAAAATAGGTAAGGGAGTGTCTGTCTGGAGAATACTGTCTTGCTGAAATTGACACATCAAAGCCCCCAGGGATAAGTTCAAAGAACAGGAGGTAGCTTAAACTGCAGATATCTGAAATGCAATTACTTTGTTTTCCTTGAAGCCCAGGAAATAAAATATCCATTCATGACGTCCTCAGGGAAATCCTTTGATTTGCACTAGGTGTCATGAAGGAAGGAGAATATGCATGTGTTGGGGTGTCTCCCAAGATATCCAGTGATTACATCAAAGAGACTTTTGATGTCTGTGTGAAGCAGGTCCCAGAATAAATTGGGAAGTCCAATATGCATTTGTTTGACCCGTCATCCCAGGAAGCCAGGAATTATATCAAAGATACTTTGATGTCTGTGTGAAGCAGATCACAGACTGGATTGAGGGAAGTCACATGAAGAGAGGAGATTCAGATATCAGCTATTTTTGTTTAATATCTTATTAGGACATCCTGTGTTATAAAATATAAATTTTAATACACCAAGGTGAAGTTAGGTTACCCCAGAGAGAAGGCAGGCTCAAGACTGCTTTAAATATTCTGAGCAGACCTTACTCAGAGATATTCATTTCTGACTGAGAAAAGAGGAACATCAAAGCACTGAAAGATTAAGACAGGCAGAATACAATTAGCTAAGACCAGTCTGAGTGTATGGATTGTAGGAATTTGCACTTTTAAACCTGTTTTGTTTTTAAGACTGTATGTGTGGGGATATCTTGTTCTGTATTTTACTGTTTTCCTATTTTACCTATTTTAAAGTAAAGATATAGATTTTAAAAAGAGAAACTGCCTGGTGTGCCTTGAAAACTTCTTTTTTCTTAAGTGAAGCTTAGATGGTTACAGTTGACACTGTGCAGGAGATGATTGTGGTACCAAACTGGGAAACAGGTAAGAGTTCTCTAGGTCTTGCATAGAGTCCTAAGGGTTCATTTTTTAATACCTGGTTAGGTGCCCACAGGCAAAGATATCTGTCCCCCCGAAGACAGAATTAATTGAGCCTGATAAGGGGTACACTAACAAGAGGTTATCGTTTGAATCCCTCCAGAACTTGGGACAAAGGTGACTCGAACCCACAAAACAGACAAGAGGGTTACCTTGTTCTGTTCACAATTCTATGCTCAGAGGTTGGCACTTTGGGAGTAGAGGGCTGACCTGCTGAGTGGGGTTGTGACACATTGGTGGGAGAGGTGGGATAAAGTTTGGTGGTATAAGCTTTATTGTTCAGTGTGTCAGCTTGAGACTGTTCAGCTCACTTGGAAAAAGAAAGGCAGTGTTTGATTTCAAAAGGAAACAGAACTATATCCTTTGGCTTATAGTCAAGTTCCTACATATTTTTTTTTTAAAGTGCCAGTCAGAGTAGTTGTAGTAGTTAGGAAAGATGACTTCCAACTACAGCAGACACACTGTAGATTACTTAAAGCAGTTGTGTGGGGACAGAGGAGTAACGTTTGAGGTGACAGTCAAAAAGCAGAACCTCATAGATGCCTTGATGGTAGCAGATACCCAGAGCAGTGAGTCACCGACCGTGACTGAAAAGGACAGCAGGGCCACTGTCAGTGAAGGGCCACAGCAGCAGGGGAAGGTCACCAGTATCCTGAATCCAGAGGTACTCAGGCTGCAAATTGAGTTGTGCAGGATGGAGCTGGAGTTCCAGGAGAAGAGGGAGTGAGAGAACTGAGAGGCAGAGTGAGAACAGCGAGAGGCAGAGTGACAACAGAGGGAGGTAGACAGTGAGAAGTGTGAGCACCAGTGAGCTGCAGAGAAGAGAGAATGAGAATGCAAGAAGCAGACCATGAGGAGCAGGAGTGCCAGAGGCAACACAAACTGAAGAAGATACGACTCTGACCAGTGGCACCAGAGCAGGTAAGTGGCTTGGGTTTAACTGGGACTGCGGGACTGGGTTACAAATTGAACTCCAAATTAATAGCCGAGTTTAAAGAGGGAGAGGATATGGATGCTTTTTAAATTCTTTTGAAAATGTTTGTATTCAGGCTAAAATTCCTAGAGAGTCCTGGAGCTTAGCTATCCCTGCTTCTACCGGAAAGCTCAGGATGCATTGGGTCAAATGGACAATGAGGACAGCAATGATTACAGCAAGCTAAAAGCTGCACTATTAAAAAAGTTTGAATTAACTGCTGAATCATACAGAGCTAAATTTTGTAAGCTCAGGAGAAGCCCTGATATGAGCTATGAGGAGCTAGCCATGAAACGACGTCAGTTTTTAAAACGTTGGTGGGAAGGAATTGAGGCAAACTGTTGATAAAATTGAAAATGTGATTTTATTAGAACAGTTTTATTGGGCATGCCCAGCTGAGCTAAAAACCTGGCCAGAGGACTGAGATCCAAAAACAGTGCAAGAGGCTGCTGAACTCTTGGACTGCTATGCCAAGAGCAGACCTGCTCTGACAGCAAATGGGATGGGTGTGGCAGCACAGAAAGAGAAAAGTGCACCTTCAGGGCAGCTAGAACCCTCACTGCCTCCACCAAAACCAGTTAGCCCCAGGTTTCAGAGAAAAGATTTCTCTGAAAAGAGAAGTGAATGTTGGTTGTGTAAAGAAACTGGGCATATTGCCAGACAGTGTCCCAAGAAGGTGAGCAACAATACACAACCGGGTGCTAGAAAAGAAGTGGGTTGCTTGTGTGTCCCTGGAAGCATGCCAGTGAACATGAGAGAACACATGCACCCAGTCATGGTGAATGGTGTACAGACGCAGGGGTTAAGGGACACAGAGGCATCCCTGACATTGGTAAAGGGGGATCTGGTACAGCCTGGTCAGCTTATACCCAATAAATACATCACTGTACAGGACTTTGCGGGTGGAGAGAAAACATTGCCCCTCGCTAGTGTTCTCCTGGACTGGGGTGAAACAGGGGAAACTGTGCAACAGGTGCCTGTTGCCAAAACCTTAGCAGTGGATGTGATCCTGGGCAACAATCTAAAACAGGGGATGGTATGTGCAGTTACCCGTAGTCAAGTGGCAAGGGAAAATTGTAGCTCCCTGAACACCACAGAAACCAGTGTGGAAACCACTGAGAGGCTGGTTCCCCAGCCTGTGTCTCCATATGGGGAGACTGATAAAAAGGGGTAAAAATGTCCCCATTAGCAAGTAACCACACAGCTACAGAGCATTACTCCAAAGAGGGAGGGGTGACCCCTTGTCAGAGGGTTTGGGATTGACAGTGATCCTGAGGACCCTGATGCTAGTGCTAGAGACCTTAGTTTAGCAACTGAAGGGGATCTGTCCCATGCCTTAGGACTGTGTGAGGGGTTTGCAGCTGCTCAGAGGAGTGACCCTAGTTTGGAGAAGCTGAGGGCTTGGTCAGACTCAGACAGTGCACAGGGAGGTGACGGCCGACATAAGGTTTATTGGGAAAATGGACTTATGTATACTCAAGCTGTGCACACAGAGGGAGGGATGCTAGGCAGGCAGCTTGTCATTCCCCGGGGGTATTGTAAGCAGTTGCTCAAGACTGCCCATGATATTCCCTTGTTTGGTGATCTGGGAATCATGCGCACTATGCAGCGGTTGGCCCAGAATTTCTATTGGCTAAACTTCACCCAGTAGGTGAAGGAGTATTGCAGGTCTTGTCACTGGTGCCAAGAAATAGGGAAGGTGGGCAAGAAAACCCAAGCAGCCCTGATCCCATTGCCCATAGTGGAGGAGCCATTCCAGAGGGTGGGCATGGATATTGTGGGGCCTTTAAATACCCCCATATCCTCAGGGAAGAGATTCATCCTGACTGTGGTGGATTATACCACCTGGTACCCAGAGGCAGTTGCCCTATCCTCTCTGAGGACATACAAAGTGGCAGATTCCTTACTTGGGATTTTCTTCAGTGTTGGGTTTCCACAGGAGGTAATCACTGATCGAGGGGGTTCCTTCATGTCGGACCTGATGAAATGTTTATGGGAGAAGTGTGGGGTGATGCAGAGATGCACCACGCCATATCACCTACTAGCCAATGGGCTTGTGGAAAGATTCAATGGTACCCTAAAGTCAATGCTCTGGGCATTTGCTGAACAGCATGGGAGGGACTGGGAGAAATACCTTCCTCACCTGTTGTTTGCATACAGGGAGGTGCCCCAAGAGTCGGCAGGATTTTCCCCCTTCAAACTCTTAAATGGACGCTGGGTACGTGGGCCCCTAGACTTGATCTGGGAGGACTGGGAAGGTAAGCATGCCACCCAGGGAACTCCCATTGTGGATTACGTCCTTAGGTTTAGGGAAAGGTTGAAGAAGCTTATGGGGACAGACTGGAGGAACCTGGCAGCTGCCCAACAGAAACAAAAGTTGTGGCACGACCGCAGAGCCAGAGCTCGCTCGTACATGGTGGGTCAGGAAGTCATGGTCCTTATTCTGGTCTGGAAAGGCAAGCTGCAAGCTGAATGGGCAGGATCGTACAAAGTGGTTAGGAAGGTAAATGACATGAAATACCTTGTGGAGTTACCTGACCATAGACAGACAGAAAGGACGTACCATGTCAACATGATGAAGCCATATGCAAACAGGAATGACATGGTGTTTGCAGTGTGTAGTCACGGGGAGGGGATGGATGAAGGAGACCCCCTTCTGGACTTGCTGGAAGACAGTACGCAGGAGTCCTCTGTGGAGGCAGTAAAATTGTCTCCCCAGCTGACCCCGGGCAAGATACAGAAAGTAAGGGAGGTTTTAGCAGACTTTGCCCCCTTGTTTAGCACCAAGCCTGGACTACCCCCCTTAGTGACACACAGTGTGGAGACAGGGACACAGACGTCCACATGGCAGACAGCATATTGGGTATCAGAGGCTGTCCAAAAGGACATTACAAGGGTGAGGCTGGATTTAGGGGTAATCCAGAGTTTCTTCAGTCCCTGGGCCTCACCCATAGTCCTTGTACCCAAGCGAGATGGCTCAACTCATTTCTGTGTAGACTATCGTGGACTGAATGCAGTCACGAAGTCAGACGCCCACCTGATGCCCCAGACGGACGAACTCCTGGACAAGTTGGGAGGGGCGACCTACTTTACTACCACTGACCTGACAAAGGGGTATTGGAAGGTAGAGTTGATGGACAGAGCTAGGGAGAGGTCAGCCTTCATCACTCCAATAGGCTTATTTGAGTTTAAAGTAATGCCTTTCGGAATGAAGAATGTCCCAGCCACTTTCCAAAGGTTGGTGAACCAGGTATTAAATGGTGCTGAGGAGTACGTCGTGGCATACCTGGATGACATTGACATCTTTAGTACCAGCTGGGAGGAACACCTATCCCACCTTAGGGAAGTGCTAGGCAGGATACAGAGGGCTGGGCTCACTGTCAAAGCTGAGAAGTGGCAGGTGGCCATGGGAGAAGTGGCATACATCAGGCATGCGGTAGGCCAGGGAAAGCTCCGTTCTAACCAAATAAAAATAGAGGCAATCCAGGCATGGCCTAGACCAGAAACTCAGAAGCAGGTCAGGAGTTTTCTCGGGACAGCAGGGTACTATAGAAAATTTGTACACAATTACAGTGCCCTGGCTTCTCCCCTATCTGACCTGACAAAGAAAAGGATGCCCAAGAAAATTACCTGGGGCCCAGCCTGTGAGGAAGCCTTTTCCAAATTAAAGGAAGCACTGTGCAGTGCTCCTGTTCTGACAAGTTCTGACTATAGCAAACTTTTATAGTTCAGACTTGACGCCTCAGACATGGGTATTGGAGCAGTACTGAGTCAGACATCCAGCCAAGGGAGGGATCACCCAATAGCCTGAGTAAAAAGTTACCTCCAGGGAGCAGGCATACTCCACGGTGGAAAAGGAGTGTCTTGCCATAGTGTGGGCCCTAAAAAAATTGGAACCATACTTGTATGGGCAGCATTTTGTGGTGCAGACTGACCACAACCCCCTGGTTTGGCTGACACAGATGGGGAAAAACAATGGTCGATTACTAAGATGGAGTCTTGCTTTGCAAGGATATGACATGACCATTCTACATAGGGCTGGAGTGACCAATCAGAACTCAGATGGGCTGTCTCGTGTGTATGAGGAGTGAACTGATTTGGGAAGCTCATCCCATGCAGGGGATAGACCCCCCAAATTCAGTCTAGGTGGGAAAGACTGTGGCACTTGGACAGCTGGTTCTGATTTCAATATGATATTTTTCTGCAATATAAAATATGTAAGGGAGTGTCTGTCTGGAGAATACTGTCTTGCTGAAATTAACACATCAAACTCCCCAAGGATAAGTTCAAAGAACAGGAGGTAGCTTAAACTGCAGATGTCTGAAATGCAATTACTTTGTTAAGTTTTCTTTGAAGCCCAGGAAATAAAATATCCATTCATGACGTCCTCAGGGAAATCCTTTGATTTGCACTCGGTGTCATGAAGGAAGGAGAATATGCATGTGTTGGGGTGTCTCCCAAGATATCCAGTAATTACATCAAAGAGACTTTTGATGTCTGTGTGAAGCAGGTCCCAGACTAAATGGGGAAGTCCAATATGCATTTGTTTGGCCCGTTATCCCAGGAAGCCAGGAATTACATCAAAGAGACTTTGATGTCTCTGTGAAGCAGATCACAGACTGGTTTGGGGGAAGTCACATGAAGAGGGGAGATTCAGATGTCACCTATTTATGTTTAATATCTTATTAGGACATCCTGTGTTATAAAATATAAATTTTAATACACCAAGGCGGAGTTAGGTGACCTCAGAGAGAAGGCCAGCTCAAGACTGCTTTAAATATACTGAGCAGACCTTACACAGAGACATTCATTTTCTGACTGAGAAAAAAGGAACATCGAAGCACTGAAAGATTAAGACTGTAAGAATGCAATTAGCTAAGACCAGTCTGAGTGTATGGATTGTGGGAATTTGCACTTTTAAATCTGTTTTGTTTTTAAGACTGTATGTGTGGGGATATCTTGTTCTGTATTTTACTGTTTTCCTATTTTACCTATTTTAAAGTAAAGATACAGATTTTAAAAAGAGAAACTGCCTGGTGTGCCTTGAAAACTTCTTTTTTCTTAAGTGAAGCTTAGATGGTTACAGTTGACACTGTGCAGGAGATGATTGTGGTACCAAACTGGGAAACAGGTCAGAGTTCTCTAGGTCTTGCATAGAGTTCTAGGGGTTCATTTTGTAATACCTGGTTAGGTGCCCATAGGCAAAGATATCTGCCCCCCAAAAGACAGAATTATCTGAGCCTGATAATGGGGTACACTAACAAGAGGTTATCAGTTTGAATCCCTCCAGAACTTGGGACAAAGGTGACTCAAACCCACAAAACAGACAAGAAGGTTACCTTGTTCTGTTCACTGTTCACAATTCTACGCTCAGAGGTTGGCACTTTGGGTGTAGAGGGCTGACCTGCTGAGTGAGGTTGTGACATACCATATTTTACACATAAATGAGAGCTAATCAGATTACATGGTTTTACCTTGAAACTTTATAAAATAGTAGTAGTAGTCGGTCAATGCCACCATGGGCTGGATGTGTGACCGGCGTGATCACAAACTGTGCTAAATATGGGTGATTACCACTCATCCAGTGGTATCTACATACCTCCTGGGTTAGCACTGGCAATGAGTCAAACAAAACACTGAATAGGGTGCAGCAGACCACCTGGAGTGTACCTGCCATATTACTTATAGTGCAATTGCCTTCATGTGTCAGTACCACAGTTCTTTGGCTTGAGAAATGGGGGTTGGGGAGGGTCTTCAGAGAACAGTTGTCTTGTCTGACTGGATATGTGATGTGTTTATTAGATCACAACTTGAATACAGTGTGCAGTTTTGGCATCCCTACTTAAAGAGGGACATTGTGTTATTGTAGAGGGTGCAGAGGAGAGTGACAAGGATGGTACTGGGGTTAGGGGAAAGGCCATATGAAGAGAGACTGGGGAGTTCAACCTGTACTGTTTCTGGAGGAGAGAAGGGATGGGGGGATACGACAGAGGTCTTCAAGTATCTCAAGGGAATAAATAGGGAAAGCCTTGAGGGGGGTCTTTCAGCTGAGGGAGGTGGGGGCCACCAGGGGACACTCAATGAAGCTGGATGGGGGGGCTGTGAGGGAAACAAGGAGGTGCTACTTTACTGAGAAGGTGGTGGAGCCCTGGACTGCACTGCTCAGAATGCTGGTGGCTGCTACAACTGCGGAGTGGTTCAAGAAAGGCTGGGATAGGTGTAGAGGGAGGGTGCATCCCGAAGCCCCGCTGGGAAATGGGGGACCTTGTGGGGGGCTACTAACGGTGCCCTGGGAAGGCACTGACCATCGAACAGACTTGATAGACCATAGGGCCTAATCTGCTGGCTTGAGTGGCTTCATGGTATGTTAGAATGTTTAAATAAGGCAATGGCATACCTCTCAACACTCTAATTCCAGTGTGTCTGGAACAATGGTTAAACAAACCAGGGACGAATTATCAAAACCAGAAACACCTTAGAAACAATCACTTTAAACCAAGAAGCTGCTAGCAAACAATGCGTGACAAAGCATTTTCTGAAAGACCACTGGCCTGTAACTTCAGTGTCTGATGGTGTTGTGTGTTTACAATCCATACTATTCAGTAAAATAAACCAGTATTTAGGACGAGTAAAGGAAATCTTTCAGGCAAAATTATGTGCTCGCTGTGTGACTTTAAAGTTCTGACTTGGAGCCAGGAGTATGCCTTGGTCCAGATCCTGCCAGAGCCAGTTACTATGAAGTGCAGTCTTCTGCCCACATAAAAAAAATCGGACTTTATTGAAAAACATTGATATTGCATCTCAGCTCTGCATTTCATGATTAAATTGTAAGTATAAAAGCGAAGCAATTTTTGAAAATCAGCCAGATTTGATATTGTATGCATGCTGCCTGGTCTCGGTTAAATTTTTAGTGTGCGAGTGCGCCTGGTTCCAACGCTGTGCACTAGCTGCGCAGAAATACACCCCGGTGTCTGCCAGAGTCAGGTTTGCGATGTCCAGGGTGATCTCGTTGAGCTCTTTCCGTTCAGCTGTCAGTCTCTCCGAAACATTTGCTTGCCTTTCCGGCTTACCCCCGTAAACAGACAAGATCAGCAGATTTGGTTCATGCAGAAACTCTTGCCGGTACCAGTACATGTAGCTCTCCGACCGGGTCTGGCGACATCGGATGTTGACCGACGCATTGGGCACTGCTGACACCAACGTCGGATGCTGTGTTACTTTTTGAGTGTCTTGTTCCTCGGTGCCTGCAATACCATAATGAGAGAAACTGATTTTTAAAATCGTTCTAAAAACGATATTCAAACACCATGAAGTCTTGCTATATTATAACAATAGCAGTCAGCCACTGCAGCTGAACTGCCCCGGAAAGGAAGGAGTTAACTCCAGAGGATCTGGAGTTCTACAGCGCGAGGGCGCTGTGCCCAAGGCTCTATCTGGCAGTTTCAAATGAAACTGTCAGATTCTTTACTCCGCTTCACTGAACAGTCGCTCTGGAGATCAGCTCCTTCAGCTCGGTTCATTCTCGGTTCAAGCGAGTATTTTTCGGTTCATTTGAACTGGCAAAAGTCATTATTTTTACCGCATTTCGGTTTTAAAGCTCTATCTGGTAACCGTAAGTACTAATATTTAAGTCTGTGTGGAAAATTAATTATCGGTTCGGTTTTGAACCGATCGGTTTTTTTTTTTTTTTCTGCATTTTAAAAGTGTACAGTTGGGTTTTAGAGTGCGGTTCCCGGTTCTTATCGGTTCTAAAAAAAACGGAATTATAACGTTTTTTTCAAATACCGTGACACGGTTAGGAACCGATAAGGGTGTCTTGCCTGGCACTGCCATCAAAAGGGCAAGTTTTGGTTAGCTGGCATTATGTCTGAGAAACCCAAAAGAAAAACCGGGCCCACTGGTTTCAACACTGTGATGTCTGTGGGGACGCCACAAGGCTGACCCACACACCACTTGTGTTTATTGTCTGGGGTTGACCACCTCCTGTCAGACTGCCAGGTGTGTAAAAATTCTCCTGCAGCCACCCTGAGAAGAGATTGGGCTGGCTCAGGAACAAGAGGCCAAAAGTCCGCTGACCTGGATGGCCAGCCCGTCCAGTACCCACTGGACCAGAGGGAGTGCTCTCTGACCAGGGCTAGACTTCCTCGGCAAAAGGAAGGCTGGTTCAGAGGAACCAGTCCCAAGAAAAAGACAAGGAACTAGTAGGTCTGGAGTCCAAAATTGTGTCTCCAACTGCTGCAGAGATAGCTAAAGCCATTCAGATTGTCCAGTCACTGTCTCAGGGACCTGTAGAACCACCAACAGTTGGTAAAAGGTTGGTTCGTTCAGTCCCAGTGGTTCAGGATTTTGAAGTTGAGGATTTTTATGAACCACAGGAGGGGGAGGAGGAATTTGATCAATACATGTGTGGCTGGGAGGGTCTGGACGTGCCCATTGAACCGGGCATTTCTCCAGACAGACCTTTAGAATCTCCTCCTATTCTGTCTGAGTCCCTTCTTTCTTTATTTTTACAAAGGTTGCAGAAAACCCTCCAGCTTCCTTTAGAGGAGGCTGTGGATGAGCAAGAGGAGCCTGATTATGTGGAAATGATGGATATTCCAGAGTCTAGGAGGTTGTCTATTCCTTTGCATAAGTCATTTAGGAAGCAAACAACAAAGATTTTAAAAATCCTCATTCTGTCCTTCCTGTAGATAAAAAATGGACAGAAGGTATACTTTGTCAGGCTCGGATACAGACTTCCTTACTGAGCAGTGTAGTCATGTAGGTGTGGTACAAGCTGCAGCCTGTGACAAGGCTAATATTCCTCTGGCCTCACATCCTCCTGATAAGGATTCCAGGAAGATTGATGCCATGGCGAAGAAACAGTATATGGCAGCTTCTTGGGGACTCAGGCAGGCAAATTATATGGCTTATGTGGCTAGATATCAGAAATCTAGGTGGGACACAGTATTGCAGTTAGCCAAGCAGGCCCATGGCCAGCTGGCTAGTGAGTTAGAACAGGTGGCTGCTGATGGCATTGAAGCCTCTAAAGTTCAATTTCATACTGCTGTTGATGTTAATGATGTTTCCTCTAGGGTCATGGCCACTTCTGTAGCTTTCCGTAGGTTGGCATGGCTCAGATGCACTAATCTGTCCCAAGATACCCAGTCAAAGGCTATGGATTTTCCTGTAGTGGGAAATTCTCTGTTTGGGGAGCAAGCAGAAAACTATATGAAAAAGATGGATGACTACAGAACTACCTACAAAAGTGCCCAGGCTAAGGAGAAGCATGCCATGCCACAAAGGCATGCTCCCAGATGTAGGGGCAGGCGCTGCTGCTAAGCAGGCACCCTGATGGGGTGCCCAGGGCCAATTCTCCTGTACCAGTGGGGGGCAGGTTGGCCTATTTCAGCCGGAACTGGCTGTCCCTAACTACAGACAGATGGGTTCTGGAGGTAATAGGCCAGGGTCTGGTTCTCAGCTTCAAACACTTTCCAAAGATGAGAGCCAGGCATTTTCCACTCTGCAAATCCTTAGAAGCCCTTGCTTTGGAAGCAGAGGTTTCTTCTCTTCTGGACTGCAAAGCAGTGGAAAGGGTTCCTCCTTGCCATCAGGGCAAGGGGCTTTATTCAAGATACTTTCTTACCCCAAAAAAGACAGGAGAATGGCGGCCCATTCTAGATTTAAGATACTTGAACAAGCATCTGTTGAAACCAAAGTTCAAAATGTTGACTCTGGCAATGATATTGCCTTCCCTAAGGCCAGGGGACTGGCTAGCTTCCCTGGACCTCAAGGATGCCTATTTTCATGTTCTGATCAGACCTTCTCACCGAAAGTACCTCAGGTTTGAACTGCCCTCAGGCCACTACCAGTTCAGAGGCAATGCCCTTGACCTTACCTCTCGCCAAGGGTATTCACAAAATGTCTACGCTGTAGTAGTGGCTCACTTAAGAAGGACAAGGGGTTGCTGTGTTTCCCTACCTGGACGACTGGCTCATTGTGGGTCAGTCTCCAGGTCAGGTAATCCACTTGCAAGTCACCCAGCAGCTTCTCACTTCCTGGGATTCCTGCTAAACTTACCAAAGTCCGTTCTGGAACCAGTTCAGGTCCCTAACTTTCATAGGCGCAGAATTGAACACAAGGTTAGCCAGGGCTTTTCTTCCCTCGGAAAGGTGGACAGACTCATCGCCCTGGCATCCTCCTTTACCCTGCGGTCTCTCAACCAGCAAGGCATTTTCTGCAACTCCTCGGGCACATGGCTGCTTCCACAGCTGTCATGCAGGGAGCAAGATTCCAGATGAGGGACATTCAGTTCCATTTGAGGTCTATTGGTCTCAAGGAAGGACCTCCACAAGTTGGTCCCAGTTACTCAAACTCTGATCCTAGCCCTCCACTGGTGGCAGGTCCAGAGCAATTTAAGACAGGGGTTCCCTTCATTCTCATTTCTCACTCCCTCACCCTCACCACGGATGCCTCCCTGTTAGGGTGGGGGGCTCACCTGGGCGACCTTGCCACTCAGGGGGTGTGGTCTCCTCAGGAATCTCTGCTCCACATCAATCTTTTGGAACTCAGAGCTGTCTTTTTAGCTCTTGGTGTTTTCAGATTCTGTCCAGAACAAGGTGGTTCAAGTCAGGACAGACAATACCACCACAATGTGGTACATCAACAAGCAAAGCAACTCGGTCTTCAGCCTTGTGCACCAAGCAATAAGTTGTGGTCTCTGGCTTACTCCCTGAACACCTCCCTGATAGCGGTTCATCTCTCAGGAAGGACAATGACCTGACGTGACGCCCTCAGCAGAATTTCTCAGGGCCATCACTAATGGGCTCTGAATCCACAAGTGCTGGGGTCTGTCTTTGCTATAGATGGGGCACTCCTCAGATAGATCTTTTCGCAGCCCCAGACAACCACCAACTTCCTCTTTTTCTGTTGCAGGCCTCCAGTACTGGGCTCAGTCCCTCTGGGCGCCTTTCTGTTGGACTGGAAAGGAAGTTCCTGTATGCCTTTCCCCCTTCCTCTCCTTTTCAGGGTACTAGTAAAAATCAGATCTCAACCTTGCAGAGTGATTCTGATTGCCCCAGATTGGGCCAGACAGCCTGGTACCCTCTGCTCCTGTCCTTGGCAGTCCACCCAGCCCTGAGCCTGCCCAGAGTCCACGACTTACTGGCCTGTGCACAGGGGAGAGTGTGGTATCCGGACCTCAAATCCCTCCACCTCAAGGCTTGGCTCTTGAGGAGCTAGAATTGCTGACTTACACCTTTCTCAAGGTGTCATGGATATTTTAAAGGCTTCAAGGAAGCCTTCCACTAGGCCACTTATAATTCTAAGTGGAAGAGATTTTCCATCTGGTGCTCTGAGAGGCAGATTGTCCCAGAATCTGCTGATCTTCCCATTCTACTGGACTATTTGGTCCATCTGAATTCCCTAGGCCTCAGATCAGCTACCCTGAAGGTTCATCTGGCAGCTGTCTCTGCTTTTGTGTCAGCGGGAAGCCTGCCTCCCTTTCTTCTCATCCTGTGTTCTCCAAGTTTTTAAAGGGTTCTTCATACTAACCCTCCTTTGAGAACCAGCTCCGCCTGGGACCTGAATATTTGCATTGCTCAGTTAATGCAACCCCCCTTTGAGCCTCTGTCTTCAGCAGAGCTCAAGTATTTAACTTGGAAAACCATTTTCCTAGTAGCTATCACCTCTGCCAGACGCATAAGTGAGTTACAGGCCCTGTCAGTGGAAGAAGATTTTATCTCTTTCCACAGAGATAAGGTAGTCCTTAGGACTAATAGAAAGTTTTTGCCTAAGGTGGTTTCTGATTTCCACCTGAATCAATCTATCTCTCTCCCAGTATTTTTCACTGAGCATTCTTCCTCAGGTGAGAGGAGACTGCACAGCTTGGATGTCAAAAGAGCCTTAAGCTACTATTTAGAAGCGCACCAGAGGTCATGGGTTGAATCCTCAACTCTTTCTTACCTATGGAGGTTGGCAAGAAACCTGCCACTAAGAAACAATTGCAAGGTGGATTGTTTCTTGTATCCAATTCTGTTATCAGAAACTGAGTGAGAGTACCCCCTCAGGATTGAGGCCCACTCCACCAGAGGGTACAGCTGCGTCTCTAGCGGCTGCTAGAGACATTCCATTCTGGAGATTTGTCAAGCTGCTACCTGGAAGACAGTTCACACCTTTACCAAGCATTATTCCCTGGATGTCCAGTCCAGGAGAGATGCTCGGTTTAGCTAGCTGTGCTTCAGAGCCTATTTCCTAAGTAGGTTCTGACCCTCCTCCATGAAGAGGTACTGCTGTGTAATCTGCTATTGTTATAAGCCTGCAAGACTTCATGGTGTTTGAAGAAAAATTACTCACCTTAGTAATTGCTTTTCTTCTCATGGAGTCTTGCTATATTCTAACCACCCTCCCTCCTGCCCCTCTCAGAACTTCTACTTGGGTAGGGTGGCGGAGTGGTGCAAGCACTGTGTCATGCCACTGTAGTTATCCTGCCCTCTTTTCCTTGGGTTAGGGATCTAGATTGTTTCGTTTAGGTTATTTATACTGCCTTCCTGGACTTGAGTCTTGGGGAAGGGGTTCATATGTGCTTGTCAAGGGTGGTAAAACGAACCATAATACCATCAATTTTGCTATTATGGCTCTGGGTGTTTCTTTGTTGTTTATATTGTTGTTATTACTACTAGTAGGTAGCCATGGGCTAGTGTAGTTTTCCACACAGACTTTCCGTCCTTTGATGTTAGCTTCGTAGATCTGACGGTTTCATTTGAAACTGCCAGATAGAGCTTTGGGCACAGCGCCCTCGCGCTGTAGAACTCCAGATCCTCTGGAGTTAACTCCTTCCTCTCCGGGGTAGTTCAGCTGCAGTGGCTGACTGCTATTGTTATAATATAGCAAGACTCCATGAGAAGAAAAGCAATTACTAAGGTGAGTAATTTTTTCTTATATGTAATACAAATATATTTCATCAACAGAGCCGAGAAACGGAAAAGAGAGGGAGACAGAAAGGCGCTCAAACCAAATCACTCAATTAAAAAATGCTTTCAGTACTACAGATGAATGAAAGCAATAAACCCAGGCTAAAACAATTCAACACACTGCACATATTCATTTAGAAATATTTGCTTGGGGTGATGCTCTCCGCGTGGGAATTAGTCTCTAGATATTAGCCTGGGTGTTAGTCACCAGGTATGATGGAAATTAAGCAAGTTACCTCTGAGAAGTAATAGGAGCGCGTAGAGAGTAAAAAGAACGTTCATTCGAGACAAGGAGGAACTTGTTAAACCCATTAGCGCAGGCAAGCAATATGCTGTTTATTCCCAAATGCTTCCGAGAGATACTTGTATAGAGCCGCCAGACGCATGACATCATTCCCGGAAATGCATCACGCAATGATATATGTGCAGTCTATATGAGAAACAAGGGCAGTTTAATCATCGGGTTTTGAAATACAGGTTCGGTGTTGGATTATGTATGTTTCCATTTGTTGTCGAAACAGTCTCGTGCAGCAGAAGCACTTCTGGGTAGTGTTGTAAAAGCAGGCTTCGGTGGGCTACCTTTATTTGGGAACATTACCCCAGCGTGATCACCACTTTACTTTGTCTTACCTAACCTAGAAACATAGAATTTGATGTTAGATAAGGATCGCTTGGCCCAAGTAGTCTGCCCATTTCTCTACCTAATGGATAAGCTGCAGATCCTAGTTAACAAACAGACGATTTCTTACTAACCCCCACTAGAATTGCCCTATGTCTGTCCCAAGCATTCTTGAACTCCCCCACTGTTTTTGACTCCACTGCTTCCTCAGGAAGGTTGCTCCAGGTATCCACAACCCTCTCCATGAAAAAATACTTCCTCACATTACCTCTGAACTGACCCCCCCCCAAATCTTCAAATTGTGCCTCCTTGCACATTTCTTTTTCTGAAAGATGCTATCCTCTTGGACTTTGTTGATTCCTTTGAGGTACTTGAAAGTTCCTATCATGTCCCCCCTCTTCTCCTTGAGGATATGCATATTAAGCTCCATTAATCTCTCTTCATATGTCTTCTGGTGTAGGCCCCGCACCATTTTAGTTGCCATCCCCTGGAAATCCTCCATCCGGTCTCTGTCCTTGCGGAGATAGAGTCTCCAAAACTGCATGCAGTACTCCAGATGGGGTCTCACCAACTGTCTATACAGAGGGATAACAACTTCCTGTCTTCTACTGGTGATGCCTCTCCCTATGCATCCCAGTATCCTGCCAGCCCTCCTTACTGCCTTCTCACATTAGTTGCCCACCTTAAAGTCATCTGATATGACTACCCCCAGGTCCCTTTCCATTTTTGTTGTTGTTAGTATCTCACCCCCATTGTGTACGCATCCCCTGGGTTTTTGTTTCCCAGATGCATTACTTTGCACTTCTTTGCATTGCATCTAAGCTGCGATACATTTGACCATTCCTCCAACCTTGCCAAGTCCCTTCGCATCCTTTCCACCCCACCTTCTGTATCAACCCTGTTGCAGATCTTTCTGTCATCTGCAAAGAGACGTACTTTTCATTCCAGTCTGTCTGCAGTGTCACTTATAAAGACATTAAAGAGAACCAGTCCCAGTACTGAACCCTGTGATACCCTGATAGTAACCCCACTTTCTTCTGAGTGGACTCCGTTTACTATTATCCTCCTCTGTGTCCTATTGTCCAGCCAATTTTTTAACCAGGCTACTACCTGGGGGCCCACTTCAAGGCTGGCTAACTTGCATATTAATCTTTTGTGTGGCACTGTGTCAAATGCCTTGCTAAAGTCTAGGTAGGCCATGTCCTCAGCCCCTCCCTGGTCTACTACTTTGTCACCCAGTCAAAGAAATCTATTAGATTCATCTGACATGACCTTTTTGCTGTGAATCCATGCTGCCTTGGGTCCTGTGCCCCACTGGCCTCTAGGAACTCAGCAGTTCTTTCCTTCAGAAGTGATTCCATCATTTTCCCTACCACTGAGGTAAAACTAACAGGTCTGTAGTATTCTGCCTCTGTCTTGCTCCCACATTTGTGAAGGAGAATCACATCCACCCTCCTCCAGTCCTCAGGTACCACATAGTCAGTGTTGTCACTAGTTCTGCCCTTAGTTCTTTTAGAATTCTTGGGTGAATCCCATCAGGCCCCATTGCTTTGTCCACCTTCAGTTTTAAGAGTTCTTTCAGAACCCTTTCTTCTGTGAATGGACTGGCATTGACCTCTCTATCCAGAGTGCTTCTATTCTTTGATTTAGGTACCTCCCTCTCCTCTTCTTTTGTGAATACTGAACAGAAGTATTCATTCAGTATCCCTGCATTTTCACTGTCACCCTCTGCCCACCCTCTCTTCCCTTTATTATGCCTCACTATCCCTCCCTTGGTCTTTCTTTGCGCCCTAATGTACCTATAAAAGGTTTTATCCCCCTTCTTAACTGAGTTGGCTATTTTTTCCTCAGTTTGGGCCTTTGCTATTCTGACTGCCTTCCCTGCTTCCTTCTGCTTTAACTGGTACACTTCTCTATCCTGCTCCTTCTGTGTTTTCTTATACTTCCTGAAGGCTACCTTTTTCTCGTTAACCTTCCCTGCCACCTCTTTTGAGAATCATGATTTTTTTTTTCCTTCATTTTGTTTTGTTGATTCACTTCACACAAGGCTTGTTGCCTCTGTGATGGCTGTTTTGATTTTTCCCCATTGCTCCTCCACTCCTCCTTCTTGCCCTTTTGCTAGTGCTTTTCTGAGGCATTCTCCCATTTTCCCACAGTCAGCCCTCCCAAAGTCCAATACTCTTGCTTTTGTATGGCTTGACTCTATGGCTGTGTTTATCATGAACCACACTGTTTGGTGGTCACTTGTCCTCAGATGGCTACCCACTTCCAAATCTGAGATCCTTTCTCCACCCCCATTTGACAGTACCAGGTCTAAGATTGCTCCCTTCCTAGTTGATTCCACCACTAGCTGTCTGAGGGCTATATGGCATCAAGAATAACCCTGCTCTTGGATGTGGCTGTAGCAAAGGTGCTCCAGTTAATGTGTGGCATATTCAGGTCCCCCATTAACAATATTTCCCCCTTTTCTGCCATTCAAAGGATGCCTTCTATCATTTCTTTGTCCATTGCCTCTCCCTGAAATGGGGGTCTGTATACAACCCCCATGCAGATTGTGGTACCATTTCCTGTCTCCAGGGTGACCCACGGTGCCTCCTTTACTCCCTGTTTATCCTTTAGTTCCATTGCTTTGATCCCTTCCCTTACATAGAGAGGTACTCCTCTTTTACCCTCCTTGTCCCTCCTGTAGCTTGTGTACCCTTATATGCTGACATCCCAGTCATGGTTCTCTGTGTACCATGTTTCTGTGACTGCCATGATATCCAGGTGTCCCTCTTTCAGCAAGGCCACTAGTTCAAGGAGCTTGTTGCACAGACTGTGGGCATTGGTATTCATCATCCTCCATTTTTTTATGGCCTTACCCCTTTTAGCCCCATTCCTTTCCTTACTATCTTTTTCTACATTTACCCACATCCTGATCCCTATTGACTTCTCTACCTTGGTGTTTACCTCCATGACTATTATGTATTGCTGGGGAAGACTGGGTTTTACCTGTTCCTTTTCAGTGCCTCCTCCCTTGGCTAGTTTAAATGCTTGCCAATGAAGCATTTAAACCTATCACCTAGGATCCTGGTTCCCCTCCTGTACATAGGAACATACAAACATATGAAACTTGCCAGCAGATAAAGGCCTAGAGGTCTATCAAGTCTGCTCGAATATGCAGCTGGCAGCCCTTATTCTGCAGCTGCCCCTCCCTTCCACCCTTCCCCTCCAATGACCCTCCCCCTTGACCTGTCCCAGTCCCTTTTGAAGCAGTCCACTGTTCTACTGGATACCACTTCTGCCGGTAAAGCATTCCACCCAGCTACCACCCTCTCTGCAAAAAAGTGTCTCCTCATCTCCCTCCTGAACCTTCCTCCCTCCAGTCTCATATCATGGCTCTGGATGTCCTTCCCCTTCCCTACTTTGAACAGCCCCTCTGTACCTGTTTTTTTTTACTTCTTTCATGTACTTAAGGGTTTCAATCATGCCCCCATGTCCCTCCTCTCCTCCAGCGAGTACATGTTCAACTGCCTCAGCCTCCTCTTGTATAAGTCCCCCAGCCCCTTGATCATCTTTGTTGCCCTGTGTTGCACCCCCTCCAGTAACTTAATGTCCCTCTTCAGATACGGGTGCTAGTACTGCACACATTACTCCATGTGTGGTCTAACTAATGACCTATACAGTGGTAGAATCACATCCTTCCTCCTTGAGGATATACCCCTTGCAATGCAACCCAGCATTTTGTTGGTCTTTGTAGCTGCCTTCCTACATTGTGCTGAGTTGCTCATTGACCCTGTAATGAGCATCCCCAGATCCTTTTCCTCCTCTGTCTTGGCTAGCTGCACTCCCCCCAGCTGGTAACTCCTGCATGGGTTCTTCACCTCAAAATGCAGCACTTTGCACTTTTTGGCATTAAACCCCAGTTGCCAGGTGTCTGACCAGGTTTCCAGTTTGCCAGATCATCCTGCAACCCTTGCCATCCCCTTAGGCTGTCCACCATTGCTCCCATCTTGGTATCATTAGCAAACAGACTTATCTTGCTCTTGATGTCCAATGATATGTCTGCAATGAATATCTCAAACAGCACTGGTCCCAACACCGAGCCCTATGGAACACCAGTGTCACTACCCTTGGGGACGAGAGCTCCCCACCCACCACCCTCTGTTGTCTTCCCTGAAGCCAGTTCCCTACCCATCTCACCAGCTTTGCACCCACCCCATGCCTTCTAACTTACTTCCAAGTCACCCACATGGCACTGAGTTGAATGCCTTACTGAAGTCCTGATACAGGACATCCACTGCATGGCCCTTATCCAATTGCCTAGTTACCCATAGAACTTCACCAGGTTGGTTTGGCAGGATCTGCCACATATGAAGCCTGCTGTTTGCTGTTCTGTAGTCCTTTGGCCTCCAAGAGGGCCACCAGCCTCTCCTTCAGGATAATCTCCGTTAGCTTACCTACGATGGATGTGAGGCTCACTGGTCTGTAGTTCCCTAGTTCATCCTTGGGGCCACTCATGTGGAGGGGCACCACATAAACCATCCTCCAAACCTGAGGTACACACCCTGAGTGTAGTGAGGCATTAAATAGGTCTGCCAAAGGTCCTGCAAGGACCTCTGCCAAGTCCTTCAGTACCCTGCGGTGGATGCCAACCGGGCCTGGCACGTCGTTCATCCTCAGTGCCTTCAAACCCTCCAGAACTCTGCCCTCCATGATTTCTGCATCTGTCACCCCCCCGTTTCTGCCATTCCTCCCCCCCCTTGGGTATCAACCCCCCTTCTTCTTAGAAATACTGAGCAGAAGTAATGATTTAGCACTCTGCTCTTATCACATTCTGCTTCCACCCAACACCCTCCTTCCTAATCCTTGCTATGTGGTCCTTACAGGTTCTTTTCTCCCTGATGTACCTAAAGAAGTCCTTCTCCCCCTTCTTAATGCCTTGTGCCAGCCTGAGCTTCATAGATTTCTTGGCTCCCCTTACTGCCTGTGTCACCTCCTTCGATTTCTTCAGGTACTGCTCCCTGTCCTCCACCATCCCTGTTTTTTTGTACCGCCTAAAGGCAGCTCTTTCCCTCCTTACCTTTTCCATGACCTCCTTGCTCACCCAACTCTGTTTCTTAGCCCTAGTATTCCTGCTCTGGGCCTTGCTGCAGGTTCTGGTTATCTCCACTATCCCCAACTTTATGAGCTCCCACCTCTGGTTAGTGCCCATACTAGGCTGAATTCTGGCAAGGTAGCTTTTACCACTTCCCCCATCCTCCCAAAATTGGCCCTCCTGAAGTCCAGCACCCTTGTGCCAGATTCCACTCCTTCCTTGCCCATCTCCAGCGTGAGTCATACTGAGTGGTGGTTATTCCCTGACAGTGGCTATTCAACCCTAAGTTGCCTCACAAACTCTCCGTCTGCCAGCACAAGGTCAAGGGTATTCCCTAACCTGGTTGGTTTACTGATGATTTGCATCAAGAATCTGTCCTGGAAGGCATCCAGCAGTAACTACTCCCTTCTGTTCCTAGTTGTTGGGGTACTCCAGTCCACTCCTGGCACGCTGAAGTCCCCCACAATCACTATGCTACCCTTTTTTGAAGGTTCTCCTGATCTGCCCCACTAGTTCCCTGTCTGAGAGGGTGGCCTGTACACCACTCCCATTCTGAAAGTCCTAAATCTGGAATCATGGCTTTGCATCCAAAGTGACTCAATACTACCCTCCTCCCCTTCCTCCCTTATACACTTTAGTCCTTCCTTCACATATAGTGCCACCCCCTTCCTTTCCCACAGGACAGATGCACCTCTGAAAAGTTTACTGTACATGCTACTTGTCTAAGGCCCCGCCCCAACTCTTCAAACTCTTCTTGCACTGCTCTGATCCAATTCCCAGCCAGGTCATTTGTCCCAAGGTGGACAATGGCATCCAGGTCCCTCCCTTGTGCAGCTACTCCTGCAATCCTGAGGATTTACTCCCTGTCCCTGCAAGCTGTGGTGCCAGGCAGGTACTTTATCTCCCTCTCCCCTTCCTCCCCCAGTTCTACCCCCCTAATGATTTAGTCCCCCACCAGGAGTTGTTTCCTTCCCCTGTGGGGTCCCATGCCACCCTCCTGTGGGTCTCCTCTGTGGAGGTTCTCAGCATACTCCTTGGTCTCCACTACCAGTGCCTCCATAGAGGAACCGCTCTCCACCATAAGAATGTATGAACTGTGGAGGGGTACAACTGGAGGAATGCACCTCTGTTCCACCACCCTCTCCCTCCCTGAGCCCACCTTGGTCCAACCACTCCTCTTTCTTGGCAACCTCTGAGGTAGGGGAGGTGGCCCTGGTGGTCCTTGGGTGGAAGAGGAGGTCCCCTGAATCCTGGCCAACTCAGCCTGGAGATGAGCAACCTTCCACACAGTCCAGAGAGGTGCTTGCAGATGGGACAACACCGCATCTTCCAGAACGTTTCCCGTAAAGCTGCTGCTCCACAGCCACTGCACTGCACTACTACTATCATATCTTATTTGTGGCCCCTTAAATGTTGTTTTGTATACTTACTCTTTCCTTTCTCTGTTTATTTATTTTTTTGTTTTAATTTTTATGTTAATTTTTTTTCTCCCTTCTTTCCTACTGCCTATGTGCCCTTAAAGCTCCTAATCTTCCTATTATGTGACAGGAAGTTCATATTTTCCTCAGTAGTCTACTTCTTACTTGCTCATAGTCGGACCTCCAGAAGCTGGGGGGGGGGTGGAGAGCTACTCTTTTCCTTCTGGGATGGTGAGTCTTTGGTGCCTCTGTGATCACACCCTTCCTGCTCCCAAACAGGAAGTTCCTGGTGTCAGTCAAATCCTGTGCCTATAAAAGTAGAACTTGCTATGGATGGGAGGAAGGGATGTATAGCCCCAGTAGAGTAGTATAGGTCTAACAGCACCTCCTCCCTCTCACTGTTCTCTGCCAAATGCTATCTAGGGCAGTTTTTAAATCTGAAGCACCTGGCTTCCTTCTGCTTAAGCCACTCTCCATAATTTACAGTTTCCTTCTTCACCTAGCTAATTGCTAACCGCACAGATAACAATTAATTCCCCCAACTCTGGCAAACACACAAACTCATTGTTTTGTTAGTTTTTACCCTAAATTGAAGGTCCCAGTAGTAGAGTTCTAGTTCTTTAGCCCCAATAGAGTAGTATAATTCTAACAGTACCTCCTCCCTCTTGTTCTCTGCCTGGGTGAGCGTGAGTGGAGTGGACTGTGGGTGGAAACAGCCTGCAGGAAAGAAGGCCCAATCAGAGGGCAGGGTGCCAGAGTTTGAACTCACAGCTGGGCAATAAAAAAGGTGAGCCCAGACGCCTACAAACAGATTCATCTGGAGGAGCTGTAATTGTTTCCCAACCACTCACCCCTGCACTGACCGCTATTAAATAGCCAGTGGAGGAGGAGTCAGGGGTAGGAGTGGCCTGGATTGGAGTGAGCCTATGGCCTTGATCCTTTGAGGAAGTTGGGTTTTGAAATGACACCTTGCATGCGGTGTGGAGGATTGTTATGTGAAATTGCAAGCTGTGAGGGGGATTGTTAAATGTTTATGTGAAATTGTAAGCTGTAAGGAGGTTGTTAAAGAGTATCACTGGGTATTCTGAAAGTTTGTATAGCCA
This sequence comes from Neoceratodus forsteri, assembly GCA_016271365.2. Lineage (NCBI taxonomy): Eukaryota > Metazoa > Chordata > Ceratodontiformes > Ceratodontidae > Neoceratodus > Neoceratodus forsteri. The sequence continues at coordinate 708,722,166 of CM028138.1, read as the reverse complement.
CTTGTAGCCTGATCACTGGGGTAGGGGGGGACTGTTCTGGCAGTACAAGTGGGGGCATTATCCAAATATACCTGCTATGATGGGGAACGGTTCACACCTCACTAGAGTGGACATGCTTGGGTGGGTGGTTGGGAGCACAGGGTGTGGGGTGGCCATGATACTTGACTGGGTTTAGAAGATTGGGGGTCACCCAGTGTGCCACCAGCTGGCACAGATTAGGGAGGAGGCTGAGGGGATTAAAAGGCAGATGGGAGAGTGGAGAAGTAGGGGGCAAGGGGTCATCTACATAGCACACCAGGTGCTGAAACCTTTGGCATAAGGAGAGGAGTCAATGGGGGTACTCGGTGGGGGAGAGCATGAGGATCATGGTGGAGGGAGCCAAAAATATGGGAACTTCCAGAAAAAGCAGGCAGGAGACTGGAGTTGGCCAGAGAGACTTGGGAGAATGGGATAGTACTGGTAGATGTGAAATGGCAGCAGGTGGAAAAGGGGGGAGCGCGGGCTCCGGATCAGGACTCTGCAAAAATGCACAGATGGGTGCTGAAAGGGTGGGACCTGTAAAACCTGTGCAGAAACAACTAGGACAGTGAACTGAAAGAGCTGTGCAGGTACAAACCAGGCAGGAAGAAGTGATACAGGGGACGGGGGCTTCTAGGAGGTCAGGGGCCATTGAGGAAAATATGGCTCAGGAGGGGTGGAAGATAGTAGGTTCAGGAAAAAGAAGGCAGAAGCCAGATTCTGTGGGCCTAAATTCAGATGGGGTGCAACAAACATGGGAAAGACAAGCATGAGGTTGAGCAGGAAAACAGTTATGCACCTCTTGTCACACTGACTGGGGAAGAAAGTGTCTGCGAGGAACCATTGTTGGAAGCAGGAGCAAGGAGGATGGGATACACTCCCTTGGATGAGGGTTCAGAGGCACAAAAACTGGGAGACAAATAGGAAAGTTCTCTTGGGAGCTGGGAAATTGCCCCAAAAAGGGGAGGACCCTTTGGGGACACACCTGGGGGAGACACAAGTTAAAGGAGGAAAAGAGGTGGTGGGGGGTCAGGATGGAGAGGGAAAGGAACAGGGGGCTGGGGGGCTATTGCTCCAGGGGGAGATACTGGGTTGGTCCTGAGCATCACTGTAAAAAGGAAAGAGGCTGAGGTGGATGGGTCAGTGAGGAGGAAGACCTGGGGATGGGGAGGCCCTTGCTCCAGGGGGACAAACTGTCATTGTCCACAGTGATACAGTAGGATGTAATGGGACAAAGGAGGTCAGGTTAGAGAGATATATGGGTTGCAGCAGGGGGGATGGACAAGGTTTGGGCAGGAGGGAGAGAGGAGGTGACAAGCATGATAATGTATGGGGGAAACAGAGATAGCGAGCAGGAACAGGGATAAGGAGGCAGTGAGAGTGCTGCTCTTGGATGACTCCAGGAGGATCAAGTGGAGAGGGGGAGGGTGGCTTCCTGTGGTGTTAAGTCAAGGAGTATAGCTGGCTCAACAGTGCATCAGGAAAAACATCACATCTATTCTTTAGCACAGGAGTGTGGTGGTACCCCTGACATATTAGTACACCTAGGTACTAATTATATACATGGGAACAGTGAGCTAGAGATACAAGCTAGGTTTAGGGAGCTGGCCAGAGTCTGTCAGGATGTGGGGTGCTCAGTCTCCTTCTCTGAGATTCTACCAGTGCCCTGGGCCAGTGTAGAAAATAAGCAAAAAATACAGGCTATAAATGTATGGCTCTGTAAATGATGCAAGGCCAGTGGGTATGGGTGGGTGGGAGACTGGGGAGCAACCTGGGAGGACAAGGATCTGTTCACTAAGGACAGGCTGCACCTTAGCAATGAGAGAAAAGAGGTCCTGCAGCTGAGACTGGCAGAGTTCATCCATTCCAGGTGGGGTTTAAACTTGTGGGGGGAGAGGGAAATGGAAGGCCCTGGCCTTCTTCCACAGGAGGAGGGGAGGGGACACAGGGCAGGAGCACCAGTAGTGCACATGTTTGTCCATGTAGGCAGAAGGCAAGATGGCCCCAGGGCAGGGGAGAGGGAGGCAAGGGGACAGGTTTGAAGTTGGTCCTGATAAATGCCAGGAGCATGGATAATAAGATGCTGGAGCCACAGGCACTGATGTTGGGTGGGGTGAATGTGGCAGCAGTCACAGAGATGTGGGCCACATCCAGACATGACTGGGACCTAAACATATTTGGGTACACCACATGCAGAAGGGATAGGAGGCAGAGAAGTGGAGGTAGCTTTTATCATCAGGGATAGCATAGGGATAAGCAAGGTGGAGGAGGCAGGGGACCAGGTAGAGGCTCTTTGGGTCACCCTGCAGGCTCTGGGTGGAAAATGGGGGAAGATGTGGGTGGTATACAGACCCCCTGGGCTGGAGGAGGAACAGGAGGAAGGCCTGGTGACTAACCTTAAGGACTACTGTGGTGGAGAAAAGGACATTACTGTGGTGATAGGAGACCTGAATATGCCGGGAGCAGATTGGGGAACCCTGGCATCCACAACGAGCAAGAAGCAGTGTCAGTTGGATGTCTTCCATGATGCATTCCTTGCCCAGCTGGTGACGGAGCTGATGAGAGAGGTGTGCATCCTGGATATGGTCCTGTCAGACAGGGCACTCATCAGGGACCTAGTTTTTGGGGACCCACTGGCGGGTAGTGACCATGCCATGGTTTGGTTCTCCCTAGAACTAGGGGGCAGGATAGAACACATAATTGTGATTGGTTGACATCCATGGCACTCCAGACATTACCTCATGGGTTTTAACCCACCTGATAGACTAGTGATGCACATGACTCTAGGATCAGATTTCTACCATATCCAGGTCCCAGAAGCCCCTGCTCTCCAGTTCAAACTTTGCATCTGATCAGGCTAGCACACCAGGGTCCCTGCTGTCCTAATTACCAAGGTAAGCCTCTTAAATTGCCTTATATCACAGTATCTAAATAACTCCCTTAGGTCAGTAGCTATAACAGGGGTTCCAGGCAACCCTGAAGGGAAAATACTTGCTGTTTTTGCTGATCTGTAAAGGATTTTAATATTTGGCTCTGCTGTTTCTCAGTTAGGGAGCAAACCTTGTCGGGCACCCGTTTCTGTGCCCTCCTCATTTGTTTCTAGCAGCCTGCAGTTAGTAGTTTATTACTAGAGTCAGTTGTGTGTGTTTTTACTGCAGTTGGTATTCATTTGGTAAAGTAAGAAGTAATCTTCATGTCGCTGATGGCGCTCACAGGGTATACATCGCTAGCGTTTCCCTCAGTTTACAATCAATAGCGTTTCCCCTAGTCTGCAGGTAGACCTAATTGCTGTGGTCCCCTTGCATAAACTCCCTCAGCGCAGGACACTACGGCACGAGCTCCCGGCTGTCTACCGCATTGCTCCACCCCCCTACAGGGCATCCTCCAGGGTCTGAGGCCTCACACTCCCAGATGCGCCCAACTCCCTGGCTGAAATAGGACCCCCCCAGGCAGTCCAACTCGGTGTCTAGGCCCAACGGGCAGCGGTGCCTGCATGTTCCCCACTGCTTGCCTTGCGACTCCGCTTTCTGCCACATTGCCTCTGGGGAGGACGTCCCACGGTGCGGTCTACTTGGCCGGGCCCAATGTCACCCCTCCGGCACCTGCCCTCCCTTCCCTCAAGAGCAGGAGGCCTACATGGGGTCCATTTCCAGGGGAGGGCTGAGCACCTCAAAGTGCCCCTGCCTGTGGCAGACTCAGGCACAGGACTGTGCGGCACCCCCTGCCTCCTCCAGCTGGTTCTCAGGTAGTGGCACAGCATCTCAGGCCTCCTGCGGAGTTCAATGTGACCATGTGGCCATGGCCACCACGTCCCTGAGCCCCCCTCCCCCCCACTCTTGGGCCTTGGCAGCCAGCCCCTCTCTAGAGACAGGGGAATGCTTGTTGGTACTCCTTCCCCAAGCAAGAGGGCCTCTGAGGACCAGGGGTCTGCCTCGCTCTATGGGCCGAACAGCCGCTGGCATGATGCGGCTCTAGAGCAGCCCGAGGTTGATATCGGGCACCTCTGTTCCACAGGGCAGTATCCGCAGCATGGTCTCTGCGGCACATCCAGGTAATTCACTGGATATCACGCAAGGTTGGTGGTCCTTGTCAGAGGAATAAAAGGGCCACCTAGGAACACTACCTGACTGGAGCCTAATCTGGTCCATTTCTCCAGCGTAGTCCACTAGGGGCCTATGCACATGGTGCTGCCCCCTCCTCCACATTTCTTGGGTGCTATCTTCGAAGAAAAAAAAAGGTTGGAAGAAAAGCTGGTCATTCTTGTCTGTCCATATGGGCTCCTCCCTCAGCAGCCCATATGAGTCTCCAGCGACAATTTCCCACTGGGGTCCCTCTCTATAGCGATCCCCAGAATCAAAGCCTCCATGTGGGTCCCTCACTACAGTGACCACCATTTGAGGACAGCACGTATCTTTATTATATACTCGTTCTCTCACTTGTCTGCAGCCTAAGCCGCGTCCTCAACGTGGCCTATCAGGGCCCACCACCCGGTGCAGGCCCAGTTGGCACCCATGGTAATGCTTACATCTTTTGTTTCCCCTCAGATGGTCAAAGCCAAGAAGTGCACAGCTTGCAGCTCCAACCTCCTGCCCCACGCTCCTGGCCCCCTGTGTGCTGCATGTCTCCACAACGACGACCTATCCATGGGGCAGTCCACCGGCATGGGCCCAAGCAACCCTGGCCCTAGCAGCTCATCTTGGCTGGATCCAGGCTCCTTTCTTCTACAGAACCAACAGGCTACTGTAGCCATGATGGAGAGTCAGCAGAATTTTATGCTGAAGGTGATGGAGAAATTAGAGTCCCTCACCCAACAGAGACTGCCTGCTAACCCACCTCTGGAACAAGACGTCGGGGGAGGGCCCAATGAGGATCACATGGATTTGACAGAGCCTAACCCAGATAACCACAAACCCGACACCGGGGAGGATGTTGACCTACCGGAGGAGGAAGATGGTGCAATCTCCGACGAAGAAGACTTGGAGCAACAGGCCATTCCTTCACTCGCCTCCAAACTATGCTACTTTGACATGGTCCCAGGCCTCATTAAGATTGTCAAGACCACCATGGGGTTCAAGATGGAGGAAAGCAAACCTGAATCCAAATTGGACCCCCTGATCCAGCAGAGGTCTACCGTTAGAGAGAGTTTTCCCGTCTGTCCGGCCATCAAAGACATTGTCAATAAGGAATGGCAATCCGCCGACCCAGGCCGGATGCCAAACAGGAGAAACCTGGACCAGATGTATCCCATTCAGGAAGACAAGGCCAACACCTGGTGCTCCGCCCCAACAGTCGACCCTCAGGTGGCCGCACTTAGCAGACGGACTATCCTACCCTGCGGAACAATCTCCCTAAAGGACCCTACAGACAAAAGGGTCGATGACATGTTAAAGAAGGCTTTCAAAACAGAAGGCATGGTGGCAACAGCGTCCACAGCAGCCATCTATACAGCATGGGCACAGATACGTTGGGTGGAGGAACTCCTGGAACAGGCCAACCCCAAGTCTAGAGAGACAGAGTTATTAGAGTGCACCATCGATGCGGCAAGGTATCTAGCCGATATGGCAGTAGACACCCTCAGACTTAACGCAAGGGCCACAGCCATCACAAACAGGGCTAGACGGGCTTTGTGGCTTAAATTATGGGAGGCTGACAATGAGTCCAAAACCTTACTGCAAAATCTCCCTTTGAAGGGAAAACATGTTTTTGGGGAGGGTCTCTTAGAGTTTCTAAAGCAGAAAGACGAGAGCAAGGAACTCCTTAGAAATAAGAGTAGGCACTCCTATCTACCCTCCGCTAGACGGAGATTTTGGGGGGCCAGAGGTCGTACCAAAACCACAGAGACACACACCAGGCCACTTCCTTTTGAGGTAGAGGCTCTTACACATCACTACACACCCCCACCACCCAATTCTACTACCCTTCATCCTTCAGAGCCCGTGGGTTTAGGTTCAGAGGAAGAGGCAGGGGTCAGTGAGGCAAGCCGCAATGACTGCTTGCACCAGACCCCCTTGGAACAGGGGCACTGCCCCCTGTGGGCCAAAGATTACCGCTCTTCAGCCACCAATGGTTACACACCACCTCCAACAGATGGGTTCACGAAGTCGTGTCACAAGGATACTCGATAGAATTATCGGAGACCCCTCTGACACACAGGTTCATCACCTTGCCGATCACGAAAAAGAGGGCCATGGCTCATCAGGTACAACAGATCCTGTGGGACCTGATCAGCAACAGGGTGATTCAGCCCATACCTCCACATGAGCAGGGGTTAGGAGTCTAGTCCATCTTCTTCCTCGTGCCAAAGAAGAACGGTGACCTTCGCCCCATCCTGGACCTCAAACACCTAAATCAACATGTTGTGCCCCAGAGGTTCAAGATGGACAATCTGAGGTCAACACTATGCAGTATTCATGTAGGTGACTTCCTGACATCCATAGACCTCAAGGATGTATACCTCCACATACCCATCAGGCCGGCTCACAGGCAGTACCTTCGGTTCCACATCCTCGGCCAACACTTTCAATACCAGGCTCTACCCTTCGGGCTTTCATTGGCTCCAAGAGTCTTTACCAAAGTATCAGTGGTACTGGTGGCCAGACTCCGAGAGCAGGGTCTCGACATCATCCCCTACCTCAACGACTGGCTGATCCGGGCGCGATCCAAGGAAAGCTCTTGCCTACACACCACCCTTGCTCTAAGGGCCCTAGAGCAGCACAGCTGGGTAGTAAACTGGGACAAGAGCCACCTAACACCCAAGCAACAGATAGAGCATCTAGGTACAAGCCTAGACACAGCACAGGGGTGGGCAAGACCATCCGAGGCAAGGGTCCTCAACCTGATCAATCTGGCATGCAGAATACACACCAGCCATTGGGCATCCATGGCAAACCTAGCCCAACTGCTAGGTTGCATGGCATCATGTATCGACCTGGTCCCATGGGCCAGATGGCACATGCGGCCACTACAGACTCATGTCCTCAGATGGGGATCCCCGAACGAGCACAACCTAGAGACCTTCCTCCCGTTACCTCCTTCGGTGAGAAAGTCTCTAACCTGGTGGACAGTCCGCTCAAACCTAACCAGAGGTGTCCCACTGGAGGCTCCCTCCCAGGTCTCCATTGAGACAGATGCGAGTCTTCAGGGTTGGGGTGCTTGCCTGACCAACAGGACGGCACAGGGCCAATGGACCCGCACAGAATCCAGGCTATCTATCAATGTCCTGGAAATGCGGGCAGTCTACCATGCACTAACAGCTTTCAAGTCCACGATCTCGGGACAATCAGTGCCGATCCGATCCGACAACCAGGTGACGGTGGCATATATTGCCAAACAAGGAGGCACCAAAGCAGAGCAATGCTGAAGGAGGCAGCAAGGGTCCTCAACTGGGCCCAGTCCCACCTTGCCCACCTCAGCGCAGTCCACCTCGCCGGAAAGCTCAACATTCGAGCAGATTGGCTGAGCTGGCAACAAGTCCACCCAGGGGAGTGGCATCTCCACACCAGCCTTTTTCAAATGATACAGGACACCTGGGGACCCATCTCCACGGACCTCATGGCCACGGCTCAAAACACACAGGTCATGGACTACTTCTCGAGGTACAGGGACAGTCAGTCACAGGGAACCAACTCCCTGTCACAACCTTGGCTCCGGGACCACTCCTACATCTTCCCTCCCATTCCCCTACTACCTCAGGTGCTCACCAAAATCCGCTCCTCAAGATGGACCATCATACTGGTGGCTCCCTACTGGCTGCGGAGGACGTGATTTGCTACAATCCTCTCGATGATGATGGCTTCTCTCAGACTGCCCTATAGACCCGACATGTTGAACCAGGGCCCAGTACTACACCCGACCCCCAGGACCCTGAAGCTCACAGCCTGGCTCCTGAGAGGAGAAGACTAAGGAATGTGGGCTACCACAACTCAGTTATAGCAATGATGCTGCAGTCCAGACATTCATCAACCACTTCCACCTATAGCAGGCAATAGGCGGTGTTCACCAAATGGTGCCGTGATCAGGCGATGGACCCGGAGCTCACTGACATGGCCACTATCCTGTTATTTCTCCAGCAAGGCCTGGATAGGGGACTGGCTCGCTCGTCCCTCAGGGTACAGCTGTCGGCTATCGGAGCAGCTGTGGAATCCATAGAGGGCCACAGCCCTGGTGCTCACCTGGATGCCCTGCACTTCCTAAGGGTGGCCGAGATGCTACGGCTTTGAGTGCATCCAACCGTCGCTCCTTGGGACCTTCCCCTGGTACTGGACTCCCTCAACTCGGCCCCATTCGAACCCCTCCAAAATGTAGACTTGTTCTGGGTTGGTTTGAAGACCTGCTTCCTCGTGGTGATATGCTCAGCCCACAGAATCGGGGAGCTAGGTGCACTGTCCTGCAGGGAACCCTACACAGTGTTCACACCACACAGGGTACGCCTACGCACTGTTCCAGCCTTTTGACCTAAGGTCTCCTCCCCCTTCCACAGGGAACAGAGTATCGAGTTACCCACTTTCCGGGGAGACTCCCAATTGGGAGGCACTACCGTCCCACAATGCCTGGACGTAGGCACCACCCTATCCACGTACATAACCAGGACACAACCTCTTCGAAAGACAGAGAGACTGTTCATAGTCACGAGGGGCTAGAGACAGGGGAATGCAGCTTCCAAGACCACCATCGCTGGTTGGTTGCAGAGAACTATCCAGGAGGCCTACATGGCAAAACAAAGGACACCTCCTTTGGGGGATCAAGGCACACTCCACTCGTGCGGTAGCTACCTCCTGGGCAGAGAGGGCCAACGTGTCAGCGGAAGACATCTGCAAGGCAGCTACGTGGACCTCAATCCACACTTTTGCCAGACATTATCATTTAGATCACCTGTACCAGTTGCAACCTACCTTCGCAACACAGGTCCTCTCTGTGGCCACCTCCACCACCACTTCCTTTCGCCCCTAGACCACTCTGTCTCCCTCCCACTGGTACAGTACTGCTTCTTATCTACCCATGAGGTAATGTCTGGAGTGCCATGGATGTCAACCAGTCACAATGGGTGTTTACTCACCTGGTAAAGGTGATTGTGTTGGTTGACATCCATAGCACTCCCACGAACCACCTGACACAGTAGTCATGAGGTGACCAGGGTATAAGTAGACAACCTTACATTGAACTGACTGTTTTATTACCATACAATTCGACATCCAGGATGTCCACCGTCGGCCCATTAGGGGTAGAGTCTAGATTGTATCATCAGGGGAATAAATTAATTGCCCTGGCCCGGTTTCACAGTCACCTCGCTATGCTCATTTTCTTTCTATTAGCATCTCATCTGGTATTGGTTGTCCTTATCTTCTATTTGTATTGCCTTTTGCTAACCTTACTTTCAGCTTTGGAAGATTCAAACTGGAGAGCAGGGGCTTCTGGGACCTGGATATGGTAGAAATCTGATCCTAGAGTCATGTGCATCACTAGCCTATCAGGTGAGTTAAAACCCATGAGGTAATGTCTGGAGTGCCATGGATGTCAACCAACACAATCACCTTTACCAGGTGAGTAAACACCCAGTATGACAGTGGTGGATTTTAGAGGAGCGGACTTTGGGGGAATGGAGCAGATTCTGAGGGGCTAGCTAAATGGCTTCTGGCCAAGCATGGGCATGCAGCATGATGGGAAATTATAAAAATGGGTCTCTTTGATGCTACCAAGGCCTCCATGAAGAAAAGATGTGGAGGGGCAAAGCTAGGAGGGCAAGTTGATGGACGAAGGAGGTCCAGGATGTATTGAGGGAGAAAAAGGCTGCTTATAGCCAATATAAATGCTCTCAGGGGGCTATATCCAAGAAGGAGTATGATATGGCAGCCAGGAGGGTCACCAGGGTGGTGAGATTGGCTAAGGTGGTGGAGGAGTTGAGATTGGCACAGGGGATTAGAAGGGGAAAAAGGGTTCCTCAGGTATATTAGGGAAAGAAGAAAGGGGAAGAGCAGATCAGTTGGCTCAGGATAGGGGGTGGGTGGAAAAGGTGGGAGAGAAGGCGGAGGTACTAAATGACTTTTTTGCCTCTGTCTTTACCAAGGAGGAGGGGAAGGTGGCACCAGTAGGATAGAGGGCAGGAGATACAGCAGATGAAGAGGGGGAAAAGGATGATGAAATACCCAGAGGTAGGGTATTGGATGCACTCAAGGCCCTAAGAGGGGACAAGGCACTGGGCCCAGATGGGATCCCCCCAGTGTGCCCAGGGAGCTGGCTGATACCCTGGCCCCAGCAGACCTTTTAAATCATCCCTGCAGTCTGGGTGGGTACCTCAGAACTGGAGGATGAACCATATTGTGCCTATCCACAAAGGTGGCATGTAAGAGGAGCCACGTAACTGTTGGCCAGTTAGCCTGACATCGGTAGTGGGCAAAGTGATGGAGAGCATCCTGAAGGAAAGGATAAAGGGGGGTGCTGAGGGAATGGGGTCACATGGACATTCACCGGCATGACTTTGTTAATGGCAAATCATGCCAGATAAATCTGGTGGAGTTCTATGAAGGGATGACAAGAGCACTGGATCAGGGCAGTCCAGTGGATGTCCTCTTTCTGGACTTCAGCAGGGCATTTGACTCTGTGCCACATCATGGGCTACTGGAGAAGCTGGAGAGTATGGGGGTGGGGGAGATGGGTAGGTGGATAAGAAACTGGCTGGTGGGGTGGGTACTAAGGGTGAGTGTGGGGGGGAGGTCTCATCCTTAAAGGTTAGTCACAAGTCAGGTCCCACAGGGGTCGGTGCTGAGCCCACTTCTATTTAATGCCTATGTCACTGATATCAGAAGTGGTATCAGGAGAAGGATGGGCCTCTTTGTGGATGACTCTAAGCTGTGGGCAATGGTGGATGGGAAGGAAGAAAAGTTGCATCTCCAGGAGGACCTGGAGACTCTAGGGAGGTGGTCATGAGTCTGTAAACTAAAGTTTAATGCTGCAAAATGCATTATGCAGGGTTCTGCACCTGGGGACCAAAAAACTGACTCATAAATACACCTGGGGGGAGATGCTACAGGTTTTGAGGGGGGAGAATGACCTCACGGTGGTGGTGGTTGTCAGAATGAACAACTCAGAGCAGTGTAAAAGGGTGGCAGCACAAGCAAATAAAATGCTGGGGTGCATAGCAAGGGGATAACCTCAAGGAGTAGTGAGGTACTCCTTCCACGGTACAATAGCCTGGTTAGACCACACCTTGAATACTGCATGCAGTTTTGGCATCTCTACTTAAAGAAGGACATTGTGTTACTGGAGAGGGTGCAGAGGAGAGTGACCAGGGTGGTACTGGGGCTAGGGGAAAGGCCCTATGAGGAGTGACTGGGGGAGCTCAACCTGTACTCAGAGGAGATATGATAGAGCTCTACATGTATCTCAAGGGGATCAATAGGGTAAGCCTTGAGGGGGTCCTTCAGCTGAGGGAACCGGGGTCCACCAAGAGACACCCCATGAAGCTGGATAGCGGGAGGCTGAGGGGGGAACAAGGAGATGTGACTTCAATGAGAGAGTGATGGAGCCCTGGAATGTGTTACCTAGGGAACTGGTGGCTGCTACTACTGTGGAGGAGTTCAAGAAGGGCTGGGATATGTGCTGGGGGAGGGAACATCCAGGAGCCCTGCTGGGAAATAGGGGTCCTTATTGGCAGGGAGGGGGGCTAAAATCAGTGTCTTGCATAGGCACTGACCATCGAGCAGACTCTATAGACCATGGGGCTTAGTCTGCTGGCTTCATAGTATGTCAGTATGTAAGAAGGCCTTTTGGTCTTTTGAGTCTGCTGATTATTGTAGGGTCTCCAGCTTATGCCACTAACCCTGCCCCCCTCCCTAGTGTTCCCTTCCTGCCTGTCTGCCCTCCCATGGTCCCATGGGTTCCCCTTATGCCTATCCCAGGCCCTCTTAAAGCTGCACACAGCTTTCTCTGAGACCACTTCCTTTGGCAGTGCATTCCATGTGGCCACCACCCTTTCTGTAAAGAAATGTTTTCTAACATCACTCCTAAACCTCAACCGCACTAGCCTTAACCAGTGCCCCCTCATGGTTCAGTTGTTTCTTAGCTTGATTAAATCTTCCCTCTCCACTCTATTTATCCCCTTCAAGTATTTGAAGGTCTCTATCACATCTCCTGTCTTTTTTCTCCTCCAGGCAATACATTCCCAGGGCTTCCAGCCTCTCTTCATAAGACTTTTCCTGCTGACCCAGGATCATCTTGGTTGCCCTCCTTTGGACATTCTCTGGGAAGCTGATGTCCTTCTTCAGGTATGGGTGCCAGTATCTTACCCCATATTCCAGATGCAGTCTCTCCAGCAACCTGTACAAGGGCAGTATGATCTCGCTCCACTTTTTGTTGATTCCACAGGCTATACACTCCAACATCCTGTTTGCATTTGCTGCTGCCTTTTTGCATTTTGAGGAGTTCTTCAGGTCACCAGTAATCATAACTCCCATATCCATTACTTCCTCCATCACTGCTACCTGTACTCTCTCCCCCCAGGTAGTACTCTTTCATAGGATTCCTGGCTCCAATGTGTATCACCTTGCCTTTCTTGGTATTGGAGCCAAGTTGCCAGATCCCCAACCATCTCTCAAGTTTTCTGAGGTCTTTCTGCAGGTCCTATATCCCTTCCACTGTGTCCACTCTCCCACAGAGTTTGTTGTCATCCACAAACAGACACATCTTGCCCCTTATACCCTCCTCAACATCATTTATGAAGACACTGAACAACACCAGCCCCAGCTCCGATCCCTGTGGGACTCTGCTGGTGACCTCCCTGGTTCTGCATAACTCTCCCCCCCCCCACTGCCACTATCTGGGTCTGGTTTTTCAGTCAGCTTTCTAACCACCTCTTCATTTTCTCCCCAACTGCTAGATCTGCCAGTTTCCTGATCTGCCTCCTATGGTGCACTGAATCGAATGCCTTGCTGAAGTCCATGTGAATGATGTCCACTGCCTGGCCCTCGTCCACTGCCCTGGGGACCCAGTCAAAGAAGTCAATCAGGTTCATTTGGCATGATCTTCCTCCCACAAATCTGTTTCCTCTCTTCCAGGAGACTGTTCTCTTACATGAACCTTGGCAGCCTCTCCTTAAGTGTAGTCTCCATGAGTTTGTACACAGTTGAGGTCAGACTGACTAGCCTATAGTTTCCTGTACCATAATCTCTACCTGATACTTATTTGCTACACTTTTTAGGTTGCCTAAACATAAACAACCATTTGTCAATGCCAAACGTTCACTTGCAGGTATTTGCAGTGGTGTTTGGCATTTATGCAGGCTCCCCCCCCTTAGTTGTATCCATGTCCCTGCAGCACCCATGTCCCAACAGAGTACTTCTCTTGCAACTGATTTACATTTCAGCCTCATACTTATTAACTGTCTGTCTTTGAAATATGGGATACTGACGGTGAGAATGGGGAACAATATGATACACATCATCAAACAGTGAGGTACAACCTGAGAACACTGGGGAAACACATGCCTTTATTAGTGCTGTTGCCCATGGGTCCCACACCCCTTGAACCCTCATGCACACACTAATGACAGATGTTTTTGTATTACTGTAATATTGCTGTATTGCACTAATATGCAGTAATGGGTATCCACTGTACAAGTGTGGGTACTAGGGAGCATGTTTGCTAAGTGTATACACTATACAGTATACATTTATTTTACAGCATTATTTCTTAGTTTTCTGTTACATGTAATGTTCATTTGCTTATATGAGGCATATATGCTTTGGGCCTAACCATATCTGTTTACCAAAGTATTCTTGTACATATGTATTTCTGCTGACACTGCTTTGCACCATAATGACCTTGCACCTGCTACAACCTCTGTGCCATCTTTGTTCTAACTAATGTTGCATTTTCTGTATAACGTAATGTTATTCTTCTTGCTAACTGTACATTTTCTATCCAGTAATGTAATGGTACCATTTGCTTCAGCCAATGAGAACTGTCACACCTTTTTCCTTATCTTACTATAAGAAGCATGGTTCTAGAAAGTTTTGCTGAGAATTGCTGCGTCTAGATGTAGGGAAACTTGTTTTCTCCCAGTATTTGCTTTACTGCAGGTTATAAGTCTGTCTTTTTGTAATAAACTTGTTTATTACATGATTTACCACTGTCTGTCATTCCTTCCACTTGTTTATCTCTAACAAGAACCTGATGCTGGAGTCCTTTCACTCATTACATATTGGTGACTGGGCAAGGACGAGATTAAACAAGGGAAGCTTCGCCTTCAATTAATTTTGAAGATCGAGTAGTGTAGTGCAATCTTCGTTTTGCCTTCTTGGACCTGCTCATACTTACAGTGGTAGTGAGTGTGGCAGACCCACGCCGAGTCACAGCAAACCTCCTGTGATGACTGATTGCCTACCGGGGACTGGAAAGCGGCAGGTAACAGCTCCGGGCTAATTTTCAAGTTTCCCACATGTGCTTGCTTTTATTTTGTTTGTCAGTGTGTCTACTCCCTATAAAGGGATAATCAGACTTGTGCTGTACACAAGGTCAATAGGAAATTCTGTACTGGGCATTTCTGCCCAGTGCTAAACATGTGCTGCTCTACCAGCATTGGAGGCAAGTCAGCATTTGCATGCCCTACACAGTCCTTTCTAACAAAAAGACTGGATTTACAGACATGAAAAATACCTCATATTAAATGTGAAATGCTGACAGACCTCCACTCATGCAGCATCCAGACACCCGAGATATCAGACGTTCTGCCTGTTGTTCAGTTTGTGGCCTAACAATTTTTGGAACGGAACACTGTCCCGGTTGATCCTGGAGGGCAAGCAGCCGTTTCTTCTCAAATTGATATCTGGTAAGTGTTCTTACAGTTCACTCTCTATTTTTGTCTCTGACTTTTTTTTATGGTTCAAGAACCACTTCTTACCTTGGGTAAATGTTTAAAGCTGTTCTAATTACATCTGCAGCAGTTTGAGTGTAATATATATGTGTTTATCCAATTGTTATTGCTATTTACTTTAGGATACATTCAGACTCAATGGTATATACTACAGTTGTTTTGTGCTCCGTGCCTAATTATTGGTGTGGTTATCTATGTTTCAGGGTCATCGCTAGCCAGTTGTTTTTGCTATTTGTAATATAGGGGATTGTTGTACAAGATTTTCCTTATGGTTGGAATCCTGTTGTCTCATAATTCTATAGGGATTCTGTGGGGCATGGCATGTTGTTGATTGTTCATGTAGGTCAATATAGACGGTGTTTAACAAAGAAAGATGTGCTAAAAAATGTCTGTTTACAAAGATTAAAAGTTACTAGAATGTACTCTGCTGTGTTCTCAAAAGTGTTTTTATGACTGGTCAGTGTTTTTAATGTGGGCTTAGCTTACAATGGTTTGTTGTTTTATACATTTTAAAAAAAGTCTCATTTAAGATTTTCCTTGAGAAGTGTGAGCTAGGACTGTTGCCAGCTCTTCTGGGCTAACAGCCAAATTACTTAACCCTATTTGTAACTGGATCAAACTTCTACACTTTCATATTAAGCCATTTTATAATGCATTGCATTTTAATGGCCACTTGGTTCCATGATACAGTACTATAACTGTGTTAATTCACATCCTATGTATTAATTTTTGTTCTCTCACAAAGGTATGTACTGTACTTTAGTGCAGCTCAGTACTTGACTGCACAACTGTTTCAAACCTAAATGGCTGTGTTTCATTCCCAGCAGCCATCATTTTCATACTGTGACCTTTAACAAGTAACTTGACCTTCTTATGTTTCAACGTTCTCTGTCACTACCAGTTCAAAATTGATGTGTGAACCTATCTACAGCACCCATTTCCACACAAAATATATGTTTTCATGGAAACACAGCAAGAGTGAATCCTACAATTTTACCTTTTTATACAATAGTGCTTGCAGTCTGTCCGAGCAAAAAGGACAGACAGTTTTTTCTGGGCTTGCAGCCAACACAGCCAATGCCCAAGGCCTTCCTCCACGAAGGTCTAGTTGTAAAACAGCTTCTTTGTTCCTAAACAGTATCACGTGATTCCCCTACTATGCAAGGTGCTTAAGGACAGTATACTATTAAAAAGAAATATTACAGCTGTTTTGAGAGAGTTTACCATCTACAGTTAAAAACAATAACTTTTGTTTTTATGTGTGACCATGGTGTAATAATTTTTTTTCCTTTTTTAAAAATGCATTCTAATATATACGTACGTATGATATTACCATCAATCTGGATCTTTTATAAACTCAGCTGACATTTTGTAATGCTTAGGATAAGGGAACCCAGGACGCTTGGCTTTTTTTATCCTATCAAAATAATCTTGTTTTGTTTAAGGAAAAGTGGCTTTATATGTTACCAGAAGATGAGGAACTTTATTTTTCCTATGAGAAAGAAAGAAAGAGAAAAACACAATAAACACAATCCTAAAAGAAAACAACTGCCACAGTTTCAATGTTATCACCATCTTTGTGCCTGACTGGCTCCATATAAGGACTACTACATAAAATAAAATAGTAGTACCTGTGCATGTGTAATGTTTTCAGCAAAATTACACCTGTTTCTAAACCTTCAAATCAGCTAAACAAGGTCCAACCCATTCAGACTCTACAATCAAGCCTATTGTGTCTGCCTGCTATTAAGCCGAGCCTGGGGTAGGGGCAATCCCCTATCTCCAGCAAGAAGATTCTTCTTCAATTGATCTTCAAGCAAGACATCCATTTTCTCCATTGCTGCTCTTTCCAAGCCTGGTTGGCACCTTATACAGACTGATTATTACGTATAAACTGTTAATCTTTGTGCCAGGGTGTCATTAACTACCACAACATAAACACTACGCCAGTGTGTGTGAATATTTCCTTAAAAGACTCAATGCACAATCTAATGCACCTCTTGCCAAGGTGTCTGACAATCCAGCCATCCAGCAGCCAGCAACATAAATATTGACTTTCTTACTATGATGGTGTTTCATCTTTCAGTAACCATCTGCATAGCCCCATGTGCCTTGTGGGGTTACCACCTTTCTGCCAATGAGGAACTCTATGGACTGTTATACATATGAACTTTCTAAACTGGTCATTCATGTTTTATAAGGACCCGTCTGTCAAGACACATTATCATCAGATTCTTCAATCAAGCCCCAAGGGTGTGCCCCACCTCTACACCAGGCAGCATCTACCTTATCCACTCTCAAAGTGGATTCCATCAACTCTTCTTCATCAACACACATTGTTATATCATATTGTGTTCTATGTGGTATCACATGTTAACATCTTTCCACCTATTTCAATTGTGGTGTTGATATCCCTGAGTTCTGAACTATATTTTATAAACACACCATTTGTGCTCCATCTGTGACCACCCCTGTACCAACTCCTGAAGAGACCCATATTTGACAGTAACCATAACTATGTCTGCTTTTTTATAAACTACATACATTTTTGTCTCCATTTAGGTTTCAATCTGTGATTATCCATCACACATGTAACCCTGTTTTATTTTTTATCTTATATTATTAATACTAATGCTCTACTGTCTGTGGCATACTATCATACAATATTATCATTAACACTCCTTTACAAGGCTCATGCTTCAGGCTTGTAAATGATTCCAACTGCTTCTATATGGTTGTGTTGTCCCTTTTGAGGCAACAAGGAGGGGAATGTTGCCCGTGGGTCCCACACCCCTTGCACCCTCATGCACACGCCAATGACAGATGTTTTATTATTACTGTAAGATTGCTGTATTGCACTAATATGTAATAATGGGTATCCACTGTACAAGCGTGGGTACTAGGGATCATGCTTGCTAAGTGTATTCACTATACAGTATATATTTATTCTACACCATTATTTCTTAGTTTTCTGTTATATGTAATGTTCATTTGCTTATATGAGGCATACATGCTTTGGGCCTAACCATATTTATTTACCAAAGTATTCTTGCACACATGTATTTCTGTTGACACTGCTTTGCACCATAATGACCTTGCACCTGCTACAACTTCTGTGTTCTAACTAACGTTACATTTTCTGTATAACGTAATGTTATTCTTCTTGCTAACTCTATATGTTCTATCCAGTAATGTAGTGGTACCACTTGCTTCAGCCAATGAGAACTGTCAAACCTTTTTCCTTATCTTACTATAAGAAGCATGATTCTAGAAAGTTTTGCTGAGAATTGCTGTGTCTAGATGTAGGGAAACTTGTTTTCTCCCAGTATTTGCTTTACTGCAGGTTATAAGTCTGTTTTTGTAATAAACTTGTTTATTACATGATTTACTACTGTCTGTCATTCCTTCCACTTGTTTATCTCTAACAAGAACTTGACACTGGAGTCCTTTCACTCCTTACAGTGCAAAGAGTAATTTTCACTGATAGGAAACAATTGTTTGCTGAAAGTTATTGCTAAATAAGTTAGAAATAAGAAACAGTAGCATTTGTATGTGTTTTTGTATGTTTTAATGTTTAGAGTTCACTTTTATTTTTATGCTTATTATGTTAAGCAGCATTGGCTTGCCCCTGTGTGTTTGTGTGTCAGGAGTCAGTGCGTGGCAAGTTTTGAAATGCCCATGTCACAGACTCCCAATACAGTAGTTATTAGCAGCATCCACATCAACTGTACTCATCAATTGCTGTAACACTGGCACTTCTAACAAGCATTTGTCAATGCCGAATGCTTGCTTGCTGGTATTACCATTGGAAATGCCTGAGTTAGACAAATGCAGAATAGAAATGGCAGTGAAGTACTGAAGTGGTGGCAAACCCATCCTCATTCTGCAGAGGTGTAGAGGCAATGGGGTGTGCCTTTGGATCATCGACCATACTGCTCACATTATTTCACCTCACCCTATCCTGCAGACACCAACAAGTATTGAGGTGTGTGTTAGGGTGTTCAGCTTTATAGTCACCCCATTCCATAAGGAGATACACTGAAATAGGTACAGTATAGGAGAATGGGGTGAACTCTGGATGCGAAGAGACTAAGGCACACCTCTATGCCTGTCACTGGCTGCAGGGTGGTGGTGGGGGTGGAATGGCATATGCATTACAGTCAGCAATCCAAAGGTACACTCCTGATGCCTGTCGGTCTGTACAGGGTGGAATGTTATGGTTAGAAACCCTAATGCACTGAGCGTTTGCTGGTATTTGCAATGCAAATTTTCAACATGGCCTTTTTCTGACCCCCCCCCACCTCATAAAAACATTTTGGACTTCTACTCATGAACAGTGGCACTGTGATTTTGTTAATATGTCCTGAACGTTGATTTCCCACAGTGACTGCACCATTCTGCACCACATGTGTGAAAACACAGTTCAGGCAGGATGTGAAAAAGGACAGCTGTGCCATTCATAGGGAGTGTGAAGATATAGCAATGTTGAAAATCTGGAGTGAAAATATTAAAAATACTCGAACTTTCCAGCGTACGTGGAAACTACACAATGCACACTTCTAACACAGTCATTTCATGGACTCCTTTCATCAAATTTTCAGCATAGGTATTTTGTGACCTCCACTCATGAACAGTGTCACTGTGGTTTTCATAATCTGTCCCAAACATTGATGTCCCACAGCGACCGCGCTATTGTGCACCAGATGTGAGAAAACACATTTTGGCCAGGATGTGAAAAATGACAGCTGTACTGTTCATAAGGAGGTATGAAAAAATGTCAATGTTGAAAATCTGGGGTGAAAATATTACAAATTCATGAAGTTACGAGTGTATGTGGAAACTGCGCAACGCATGCTTGCGACAGTCATTTTTTGGAATTTTTTCACCAGATTTGCAACATAGGCTTTTTTGGAGCTCACCACAAGGACACTGTCATATTGTTAATCAGTCCCAAAAGGTGATTCCGTGCAGTGACCGTGAAATCACCTTTCAGGACTGAATAATGACATGACAGTGACTGAACTCATGAGGTGGGGTCCCAAGAACCCCATGTTGAAAATTTGGTGCCAAAATTCACAAAAATGGCCAAGATATCCACATAAGTTGAGAAAATCCCATTTATGTCATTACACAACTTACCGGCATTTCTTTAGTTCACGGTTGGCTTTGAAGAGTGCAGACGTGTTCCCAGTCCACCAAAAATCATCGCGCTGGGCTCTGGAGGCAAGTATGGGGTGAGGGGTGTGGGGAGGTGAGGTGCACAGAGGGTGGGTGCGGGTTGGGGATGGAGCACCATAGACAGCAAGGGACTATTTTCTGCTTTTACAAGTAAAAAAAAATATATATATATATATATGATGCAGGAGGCTTTTGGCACACTGGGGTGGGCTCCCAGCATGCCACCTGGGTGTTTGTTGGGAGGGGGGCTGGAGCCAACAGGGATTGGGCACCACCATTGGCCATAAAGTGCATTTGTGGGGGGGTGCATGAGAACACTTGGGTGGGCTCCAAGTGTGCCACCTGGATATTTTGGAGGGGTCTGTAGCCGACGGTGATTGGGCACCCCCAATGGCCATACAGTGTGCTTGGGGAGGGTACATGAGCCGAGGGCAATTAGGCACCCACCTTGGCACACAACCTGGGGGGAGGGCAGTAACGAGGCAACAGGGAGGACAGCAGCAGAGGGAGGAAGCTGGAGGAATTTCCAGCAGGCAAGGGTGACATCAATATGCTAAATACACACACATTACCACTGCTGATTGCAGTGGTGGTTTTCTTTCAAATGAAGACCACTGCAGCCGAACTGCTGTCATAGACAGCTTGGTATCTATCGGCAGGGTATGGTTGCGCCTGTTACACTGAGCACTGCATTGGACAGGAGTGTCACACATTTCCAAAAAGTCATACTGTGACAAGACGTTCCCTGCGCAGGCGTGCAAGTGAATGCAAAAAGTATGGGACAGTAGTCCATTTATTACTGTATTGCTTCTTATTGGAATTCTATGCTAAAATATTTATGGGATGTTGAACATTTTGATCAATATGTAATTCAACCTAAGAAGTACATACATTCTCTGAAACATAAATACTTTTTGTAAGTTTTATACAGTACTGTATGTATTCAATGTCTTGTGTGTGCTCCTGACCACAGGCGTCTTTGAAAATGGTCAGTATTTATCTAAAGACCCTCTTTTAAATAAAATGACAAGAAATGCTTTGTTTAATCCAAAAATTGTTGTTTAATGGACTAGAATCTGAAACATAATATATACATTGCTTTAAAATTGAATAGAGCTGAGTTTAGAAAATGTTAAAACTGGCAAACATGAGTATCATTTCCTGGATAGAGGGACAAAATGTGAAATGCTGAGAAACTGTATAATCATCGCTGTAAGATGTAATCACAAATATTATATATCTGAATCTCCACATGTTTACTGTAATCTTGAATACCTGTAAAACTTTCAAATTAAAAGGATCAATAAAAAGAGAATTACAGAAAGAAGGCAAACTCACTGACTAAAAATATCCTAGTTGAGTACAAGACTGGAGAGGGGGTAAACCCCAGTTATGCCACACTTCTCCCAGCACCCCCTGCCGCTAGAGTACCAACATGAAATGCGTCAGTCAGCCTTCACACCACCCTCAGAGACTGGTGAAGGACACGAACTTCTGACTTCCAGTCCTCAGGGAGATCTAGCACTGGTGCAACACTGTAGGTAGCAGCTACCTCATAGCTGCTGGAGCACAGGGATCCAGATTCATATTGAAAACCAGGGTTGGAAATATCATAGCACAGGGGTGTCCAACCTTTTTGGGGGTGGGAGCAACATTTTAATTTCTGAGTCAAGGCATGAGCAACAACACGTGGCCCATGCCAGTCCCGACGTGTGCCATATACAATGTTCCATAATTACACATATTTGCATATATTTACAATGATTTGGAGTTAAAATAATGACAGCTGACTCAATATTGATTGATTAATCAGATTTTATTAATTTTTTTTCAAAATTAATTTTCATTTTAAAATCTTTTTTCCTGAATCTTTATTCATTTATACTCTAGTGGGAGCTCTGGCATTGCATATTATCAGACAACTTTATGTAGTGTGTAGTGTAAATTTTAATGCCAAATCTGCCCCCCAAAAACATTTTAAACTTCTCCTTACATATGATCAGCCCCCACCCCCACCCCGGTTTTAACAGCCTGCAAAACTAGTTATGAAAGGTTTCTACACAGAAATATTGCACTCATGTCGTAATTCAGAAACGTTGTAGAGGTGAAACTCAGGCAATTCAGCAAAGCACAGATGGTTCAGTGATACAGCTAGCTGTACCAGTGTAGCTATGACCATTTGACAAAGCTGACTTAGGCCCTGTACACATTAGCAACTTCAATTTGTACCATTTTTAAAAATGTTTTGTAAGCGTTTTTAAACTCACCACAGCAGCCTATCTAGATTTGTTTTCAACTGAGTTTTAACTTGGTTATCACACCGTCAACTCCCGTCCGCATCTGCATTTAGTAACATTTTGTAACCCGGTTCCCCATGACTGTAGCATACTTCCTAGGGTGGTGTGTAACCCATTGTGGGAACAAAGGCTGCTACTGGAGAGGAACAGGGTAAGCAAGATGCTTAAAGAACTGCTGTTGAACCAGAATTCAAATCTGCAGAGAGTAGATGTTGCATGCTTCTGTTACTTAACAAGGGCCCACTCAGTGGCTCATGAAGAGTGTATTGATGAGTTTGGAGTGGGCAATGGAGAATAAAACAACAGAGGGTTATTTGGGGTATATAATTTGTAGCGGTCACTTTGGAGCAGTGGCATAAAATACATCATCACAATCAATCATAAGAAGGATCGTGCACTTAAATTGAGGAAACCACCCTATATAAGGTCAGGATTTAAATCAATGGCTGATCCAGTACAATACCAATGTATTTATATTCAGTTAACGTTTTTAAAGTGTTCCAGTTTGCTTAGGGCCAGGTGGAGCCAGAAACCATGGAGACAGCACGGTAGGGGAGCCAGAAACAGATGTCCATCCGCATTATCAAGCAACAAGCTTTCGCTCCGTAAAACATTTTTTTAAATGGATTTAAGTCTAGCTTTCTTCAGGGTTTAGCATGGTTTGCTAACATGGTTTCAAACCATGTTTTAATGTGGATGGGAGCCATGTTTGCACTAGTTAAAATGTTTTAAACACCTTAAAACATTTTAACTAGCCTGATGTGCACAGGGCCTTAGTGTGTGGTATGCTACTGGGTTTGTGAACTTCTGTGGGGTTATAAACATTTTAATTTGAAAACCGGAGTTTGCCTGAGTGTCAGGGAGCCCACTGATCTAACTTCGTTAAGTAGTCAGTTCAGACCACAATTTGGACATTGTTAAATGATTTGCAATTTGCGCTCCAATAATTACTGCCATTAACACCTATAAGAGCAGTCAGGGAGCCATGGAGACAGGCAAAACAGGCAAAATTCAGTTGCGAAATTCAGTGGTGAAATTCATTCTGACCGTAAAATGGAACAAATGAAGCTGACAAGCACAAATCAAGCATAACAAGCATTTGGCAATGCCGAATGTTTGCTTGCTGGCATTGGCAGTGGTAGTGTAGAAGTTACAGAGCTGCGTAATAGGAATGGCAGTGAAGTATTGAACTGAAGCCAACCCCACCACCACCCTGCAGAGAGTGACAGGCATTGGGGTGTGCCTTTGGGTCATCAGGCACTACTTGACGCCACCATTTCACCACCCCACCCTGCAGACACTGACAAGTGTCACGGTGTTCCTTGGGGTCTTTGGCCTTATGTGCACCCCATTTCATTAGAAATCACGCTGACATGGGTGCGATATAGGAGAATGGGGTGAACATTGGGGCTGAAGAGTCCAAGGCATACCTCGATGCCTCTCACTGGCTGCAGGGTGTGGAATGGTATGAGCATTACAGGCAAGAATCCCAAGTCACACCCTGATGCCTGTCATTCTCTACAGGGTTGGGCGTTATGGTTGGAAACCCTAATACCTCAGGCATTCATCGGTATTTTCACTCCAAATGTTCAACATGGTTTTTTTGTGACCCCGCCTCATGAACAGGGGGAATATCACTTTGTTAGCTGAAAGCTGCTTATGCACAGCGACTATGGCATTTAGCACCACAGGTGCAAAAACATTCCGAACAGGATGTAAAAAATGACAGCTGTACTGTTCATGGGGAGGTGTAAAAAAATGGCAATGTTGCAAATCTGCAGTAAAAAATATTTAAAAAAATGATGAAGTCACGGCGTACATAGAAACTGTGCAATGCACACCCATAATATAATTAGGTTGGGGATATTTTTACAGCAGATTGTCAACTCAGGCATTTTGGTGCCTCCGATCATGAACAGTGTCACTGTGGTTTTCTTTATCTGTCCCGAACAATGATTTCCCACAGCGACCAAGCATCTCTGCACTGAAAGTGTGAAAACACACTTCGGCCATGTTGTGAAAAATGACAGCTGTACTGTAAATAAGGAAGTGTGGAAAAATGCCACTGGTGAAAATCTGGACTTAAAATATTACAAAGTCATGAACTTACGAGGGTGCGTGGAAACTACGCAATGCTCACTCGTAACACAGTCATTTTATGGACTTTGTCACCAAATTTTCAACATAGCCATTTTAAGACCTCTGCTCATGAACAGTGTAACTGTGATTTTCTTAATCTGTCTCAAACATTGCCAAGACACCAACAGAACTATTGTGCACTACATGTGCGAAAACACATTTTGGGCAGCATATGAAAATGGCAGCTGTGCTGTTCATAAGGAAGTGTAATAAAATGGCAGTGTTGAAAATCTGGAGTGAAAATATTAAATTACGCAAACTTGTGAGCATGCATAGGAACTTCATAGCCTTGCGGCTAGGTAAAACAATCATTTTAGAATTTTACAAATTTTCAACATAGCCATTTTAAGACCTCTGCTCATGAACAGTGTCACTGTGATTTTTACCGTGTCCCATACATTGATTTTCAAGACATCGACCGTTTCATTGCGCTACATGGGCGGAAACACATTTTGGGCAAGATGTGAAAAAATGACAGCTGTAGTACTCCATAAGAAGGTGTGGTAAAATGGCATTGTTGAAAATCTGGAGTGAAAATATTGAAAATTCGCGAACTTACGAGCGTGCGTAGGAACTGCACAACTCACGCTCGTAAAACAGTCATTTTTAGATTTTTTCACCAAATTTTCAACATAGCCATTTTAAGACAACTGCTCATGAACAGTGTCACTGTGGTTTTCTTAATTTGTCCCGTACATTGGTTTCACACACCGACTGTGCCATTGTGCGCTATATGGGTGGAAACATATTTTGGGTGAGATGTGAAAAATGACAGCTGTACTACTCATAAGAAGGTGTGGTAAAATGGCAATGTTGAAAATCTGAAGTGAAAATATTGAAAATTCAAGAACTTATGAGCGTGCATAGGAACTGCGCAATGCACGCTCGTAAAACAGTAGTTTTTAGGAATTTTTCCACCAAATTTTCAAAATAGGCTTCTTGAGAGCCCAACTTATGAACACTGGCAGTGTCATTTCATTAATTGGTCCTGAAAGGTGATTTCGCACAGTGACCGTGCAGTGACCGTGCAGTGACTGCGAAATCACCCTTCGGGCCTGAATAATGCCATGACAGTGACATCTTTCATGAGAAGGGGTTCCAAAAACCCCATGTTGAAAATTTGGTGCAAAAATTCAAAAAAATGCCTGAGATATGCAACAAAGTTGAAAAAACCCTATCTAGCCCATTATACAGCTTACCGGCATTTCCTCAGTTCGTGGTCGGCTTTGAAGAGTGCAGACATGTTCCCGGTCCACCGAAGATCGTCGCGCCGAGCTCCGGAGGTAAGTATGGGGTGGGGGTGTGGGGAGGCAGGGTGCGCAGTGGGTGGATGCGGGTTGTGGGTGGGGCAGGAAGACTGCGTGGGACCGTTTTTGCTTTACAGGTAAAAAAAAAAAAAAAAAGACGATGTGGGACATTTGCCATGCTGGGGTGGGCCCCAGCATGGCAGAAGGATGGCTGGGAGGAGTGGAGCCGATGGGGATTGGCACCCCGTCGGCCATGGCATTTGTTGCCACGCTGGGTGGGCTCCACCGTGGCACCTTGTACTGGGAGTGAAGCCAACTGGGGATTGGGCACCCCGTTGGCGATAGCATGGGAGGAGAGACAGTGAAGCTGACGGGGGATTGGGCACCCCATCGGCTATACCATTGACTTGCCACGCTGGGGTGGGCACCCAGCATGGCATTTGGAAGGCTTTGGGGAGGTGCAGCACAGCCGATGGGGGATTGGGCACCCCCATCGGCTATATGTGTGTGCGGGGGGGGCAGCACACAGTATGCATGCGTATCTCTGTGTGTGTGTGTGTGTGTGTGTGTGGGGGGGGGAGCTGCGCATGAGCAGGCGATATCTTATCACTGCTCACTGAAGTGTAGCTTCCCCTTTCAACTGTATGCCACTGCATTTTGGAGCTTGTCATAGACAGCTCCAGCATGCATTGGCTTACAGGGGCCATGCCTGCCAACACACTGACTGAATTGGAAGAGGGGGTGACACACCTCCGAAATCTCGGATGATGGCACTATGTTTCTTGCACATGCGTGCAAGCAAACATAAAAATGGTAACTTGTTCCCGAGTCTTCGCGAGCCACATAAAATGGCTTGGCGAGAAACATGTTGCTTGTGAGCCACATGTTGGACAGCCCTGTCATTGCACAACATGCTGCCTCTGGGTAATCTGGGTGCTCTGCCTATCTATTATTCTATTTATATATAAGCCAGAACAAACTTAAACAACTCAGACAAACAGCAAAACCACAACAAATACCTGGAATCACTGTCAAAATAAAGCAACAAGGGCAGCCAAGTGACATAGCGGTTGAGATTCATGCTGTTTCATGGGAGACAGATTCCTGTGTGATTTTCCAGAATGTCATGTTGGGGTCAAATGGGGACTGAGTTAACCACGGACAGGGTCTCCTTTCATTTAATGTATCATTGTTAGGTACCCCTTTCACTGAGCATGTCACTGTCGAGGCCTCTTTCACAAAGTGTGTCCTGGTCAAGGTCTCCCTTAATGGAGGCCGTCACTGTCCAGGTCCCCTTTAAGTAAGCGTGTTATAGCTAGGGACCCCATAATCTGAATTTGTCATGGCCACGGGCCTCTTTATTTGAATGTGTCATAGCCAGATGGCCCTTTATCTGAATGTGACATGGCCAGGGGCCCTTTTATCTGAATGTGTCATAACCAGGGGCCCCTTTATATGAATGTGTCATGGTCAGGGATGCCACAGTCAGGGCTCCATTTCGCTGAGTGCATCATTTTCTGGCCTGCTTTCACACAGTATATCATGGTCAGGGTCCCCTTTCAGTGAGAATGTCACACCCAGGGACCCCTTTCACTGAGTTTGTCATGGTCAGGGTTCCCTTTCACTACGTGTGTCATGGTTGGGACCTTCTTTCACAGAGTGTGATACTGTCAGTGATCCCTTTCACTGAGTGTGTGTCATGATCAGGGCCCCCTTTTATTGAGCGTGCCATGGTCAGGGTCACTTTAACTGAGTTTGTCATGGTCAGGGCCCCCTTTCACTGAGTGTGTCATGGTCAGGGCCCCCTTTCACTGAGTGTGTCATGGTCAGGAATCCCTTTCACTGAGTGTGTGTCATGATCAGGGCCCTCTTTCATTGAGTGTGTCACCATCAACGGCTCCCTTTTACTGAGTGTGTCATGGTCAGGGCCCCCTTTCATTGTATGAGTGTCTGTGATAGTTAGGGCCCCATTTAACTGAGTGTGTCATGATCAGGCACCCCCTTTCGCTGAGTGTGTCAGAGTCAGAGAACCTTTTCATTGATAATTTAGTCATCATTTTTGACGCAGGACTCCTAAGCTTCTGTGTCAGGATTTACTAATTTTTGTAACATGAATTATTTGCTTCTTTGGTAAAATACCATTCAGAGATTTGCTAAGATATCTGTTAGGATGCAGAGGAAAAATAATGGCTTTAGGCAAAATAGAGAAAGAAAGGGATGTGGCAAGTTATAAACACAGTTTGTTTTAAGGAAAAACAGCGGAATATAATTCATGTTGTAGCTCTTCATAAATTCTGTTGTAGAACAGTGGTTCAGTGGTCAATCCAACATTTGTGGAATTCTTGGGGCTGCCCATCATGGTGGAGAGCCACTCTGCACTCAGGAAGGAGAGCACGGGCCACATGCTATTTACACTCCTCTACCTGCTGATGAATTAAGGTGCAGAATTGTCATCAACTTTGAAGATACTTGCTTGCTTGCCCTCCTGGCAAAGATAAGATGTACTTGGGTTGACTATGAATGTTGAGGTGGGTAGACAAGGCTTATCAACAAACTCTAGTCCCTCAGGGGATAACTCAGTGCAGTGCTGCATTGCTACTGGGCTGGGTCAACTTCCTTTATAGTAGGGGTTCTGACATCACTTCCCCAAAACTGCTAACAACATACACCTGTTCATATCCTTAAAGGCACAGCACACTGAATGGGGGTAGAGACACTCACAAGCTTGCACACACTATAACAAGAACAAAAAAAAGCATCTGTAACAGGAAGGGACATAGACATGTGCGGGGTGGTGCAATGCACTGGCTGTGGAGCAGCAGTCTTCCAGGAGACATTCTGAAGACTGCGGTGCTGCCCTATTTGCAGACACTTCTCTGGTTTGAGGGAGGAGGTTGTTCATCTCCGTGCTGACCTGGAAGGGATTTAGAAAACCTGCTCCCTCACCCAGGGACCACCCAAGCCACTGCCACTGCCTCAGAGGTTCCCAAGAAAGAAGAGTGGTTGGACCATGGTGGGCTTGGGGAGGGTGAGGGTAGTGGAACAGAGGTGCATCCCTCCAGTTGTGCCTCTCCACAGTTCATTTGCCACTCTGGCAGAGCATGGTTCCGCTATGGAGGCATCTGCAGTGGAG
Source organism: Neoceratodus forsteri (assembly GCA_016271365.2). Classification (NCBI taxonomy): domain Eukaryota; kingdom Metazoa; phylum Chordata; order Ceratodontiformes; family Ceratodontidae; genus Neoceratodus; species Neoceratodus forsteri. The sequence continues at coordinate 708,693,288 of CM028138.1, read as the reverse complement.
ACCAAAGAGGATGCTGGGAACCTCCACAATGGAGACCCACAGGAGGGTGGCACAGGACCCTACAGGGGAAGGAAACAACTCCTGGTGGGGGATTCAATTGTTAGGGGTAGAACTGGGGGAGGGAGGGGAAAGGGAGGTAAGGTGCCTGCCCAGTGCCATGGCTTGGAGGGACAGGAAACGAATCCTCAGGATTGTGGGAGCAGCTGCAAGGGGGGTGAGCTGGATGTCATTATCCACCTAGGGACAAATTACCTGGCTGAGAACAGGATCAGAGCAGTGCAACAGGAGTTTGTGGAGTTGGGGAAGGGCCTTAGACAAGTAGCACACACGGTGACTTTCTTGGAAGTGCTACCTGTCTATGGCATGGATGAGGCTAGGGTACTCTGCGCCATGATATTCAATGACTGGTTGAAAAACTGGTGCAGAGCTCAGGGATTTGGCTTCATTGGGGACTGGGGCTCCACCTGGAGGGATGCAGGCCTATACAGGCATGATGGTCTGCGTCTATCCAGGAGGGGAACCAGGATCTTAGGTGATAGGTTTAAATGCTTCATTGGCAAGCATTTAACCTAGCCAAGGGAGGAGGCACTGAAAAGGAGAAGGGAAATCCTAGCCCTCCCCCCAAAAACATCAGGGTAGATAGTGAGGTAAACACCAAGATAGTGCAGTCGATAGGGTGAAGGGCAGGGGTAAATGGAGAAAAAGACAAAGGCAGTAAGGACAGGGATGGAGCAAAAAGAAATAAAGCCATTAAAAAATGGAGGGTAATGAGTACCAATGCCCATAATCTAGGTAAGAAACTCCCCGAAATGGTGGGCAAGATGGAAGAAGGATGCCTGGATATTGTGTCAGTCACAGAAACATGGTACAGAGAGAACCATGACTGGGATGTCAACATACCAGGGTACACAATCTGCAAGAGGGACAGGGAGGCAAGAAGAGGAGGAGGAGTAGCTCTCTATGTAAGGGAAGGTATCAAAGCAATAGAACTAAAGGGTAAACAGGGAGGAGAGGAGAGGAGACACTGTGGGTCACCCTGGAAACTGAAAATGGCATCACAGTCCACACAGGGGTTGCATACAGACCCCCATCTCAGGGGGAGGAAATGGACAAGGAAATGGTAGAAGGCATCCTTAGGATGGCAAAGAAAGGGGAGATATTGCTGATGGGGGACCTGAATATGCCAGATGTTAACTGGATCACCTTTTCTGCAGACACATCCAAGAGCAGGGCCATTCTCGATGCCCTACAAGGGGTATGTCTCAGACAGCTAGTTTTGGAATCCACTCAGGAGGGAGCAATTATAGACCTGGTACTCTCAAATGGGGATGGAGAGAGGATCTCTGATCTTGAAGTGGGTAGCCATCTGGGAAAAAGTGACTATGAAACAGTGTGGTTCATGATAAACTTAGCTGTAGAATCAAGCCATACAAAAGTGAAGGTACTGGACTTCAGGAGTGCTGATTTTGTCAAAATGGGAGAGTGCCTCAGAAAAACACTAGCAAACAGGCAAGAAGGTGGGGATGAAACAACCATGGGGAAACATGAAAACCGCCATCACAGAGGCAACAAGCCTTTGTGTGAAGCAAATAAACAAATCATAAAGAAAGAATAAACACTAGGGTTCTCAAAAGAAGTGGTGGGGAAGGTTAGGGAGAAAAAGATAGCATTCAGGAAGTAGAAAGAAACACAGAAGGAGCAGGACAGAGAACTGTACCAGTTAAAGCAGAAGAAAATGGGGAGGGCAGTCAGAATAGCAAAGGCCCAAACAAAGGAAAAGATAGCCAACTCAGTTAAGAAGGGGGTTAAAACATTTTATAGGTACATTAGGGAGCAACGAAAGACTAAGGCAGGGATACTGAGGCTGAATAAAGAGGAAGGTGTTTGGGCAGAAAGCGACAGTGATAAAGCAGGGATACTGAACAAATACTTTTGCTCAGTATTCACAATGGAAAAGCAGGGGAGATACCTAATCCAGTCAATAGAAGCACTCTGGATAGGGAGGTTGATATTAGTCCTTTCACAGAAGAAAGGGTTCTGAAAGAACTCTTAAAACTGAAGGTGTATAAAGCAATGGGGCCTGATGGGATTCACCCCAGAATTCTAAAAGAACTAAGGGAAGAACTAGTAACACCACTGACTACCCTTTTTAATAAATCATGGGAGTATGGTGTGGTACCTGAGGACTGGAGGAGGATGGATGTGATTCCCCTTCACAAAAGTGGGAGTAAGACAGAGGCAGGAAACTACAGACCTGTCAGTTTGACCTCAGTGGTAGGAAAAATGATGGAATCACTTCTGAAGGAAAGAATTGTTGAGTACCTAGAGGCCAGTGGGGCACAGGACCCATGGTAGCATGGATTTACAGCAGGAAGGTCATGTCAGACAAATCTAATTGATTTCTTTGACTGTGTGACCAAAGTAGTAGACCAGGGAAGGGCTGTGGACATGACCTACCTAGACTTTAGCAAGGCATTTGACACAGTGCCACACAAAAGATTAATAAACAAATTAGACAGCCTGGGAGTGGGTCCCAGGGTGGTAGCCTGGTTAAAACACTGGCTAGACAATAGGACACAGTGGATAATAGTAAATGGAGTCCACAGTGAAGAGAGGGAGGTTACTAGTGGGGTACCGCAGGATTCAGTAGTGGGGCCTGTCCTTTTTAATGTCTGTATAAGTGGCATTGCAGAGGGACTGGAAGGGAAAGTATGTCTCTTTGCAGATGACACAAGGATCTGCAAGAGGTCTGATATGCAAGGTGGGGTGGAAAGGATGAAAATGGACTTGGCAAGGTTGGAGGAATGGTCAAATGTATGGCAGCTTAGATTCTACGCAAAGAAGTGCAAAGTAATGCACCTGGGAAACAAAAACCTAGGGGAAGAGTACACAATGGGGGGTGAGATACTGATGACTGCAAAAATGGAACGGGACCTGGGGGTAGTCATATCAGATGACCTAAAGGCAGGCCAGCAATGTAAGAAGGCAGTAAGGAAGGCTTGGGGATATTGGGATGCACAGGGAGTGGAATCATCAGTAGAAAACAGGAAGTTGTTGGCCCTCTGCACAGACAGTTGGTAAGACCACATCTGGAGTACTATGTACAGTTCTGGAGACCCCATCTCCGTAAAGTTATAGACAGGGTGGAGGCTGTCAAGAGGAGGGCAACAAAATGGCACAGGGTCCAGAATACATATGAAGAAAGACTAAAGGAGCTTAAGATGTATAGCCTTGAGGAAAGGAGGGAGAGAGGGGACATGATAGAAACTTTCAAATACCTCAAGGGAATCAACAAAGTCCAAGAGGGTAGTATCTTTCAGAAAAAAAGATGTGCAAGAATGAGGGGGCACAATTTGAAGATGGTGAGGTGGCTCAGAGGTAATATGAGGAAGTATTTCTTCACAGAGAGGGTTGTAGATGCATGGAACAGCCTTCCTGAGGAGGTCATAGAGTCAAAAACAGTGGGAGAATTCAAGAATGCTTGGGACAGACATAAGGCAATTCTAGTGGGTGCTAGGAGGAAGTAGGCCGTTGGTTAACTAGGATCTGCAGCTTATCCATTAGGTAGGGAAATGGGAAGACTAGGTGGGTCAAGCAGTCCTTATCTGTCATTAAATTATATGTTTCTGTGTTTCTATGTTAACAAGATGCCTAATATTTTAGGTGTCAGAATGCCTCCTAGTTTCATGTATGACGCATGGTACCCAAGCTGGAAGCTCAAAAAGCTAGGCATGTGTTCTGGCACCCGATTAGGGAAAGGAATGATTCCATTTTCAGCTGTGAATTTAGGCATCAGCAGGATGAGTGGTGTTGTGTGTTTGTGTGTGGGGGGGGGCTGCATGTCTGTGAAAGAAGTCTAATATGTTTCTTATAGTCAGAGACTAGTTGTGCTGGGTTGACTAAGCACACATTCTCAAAGATGTTGAAAAGGCTGAAATCTGGAATATGGAATCTTAAGTCATTTACAGTTTGACCTTGAACATATCAAAACTTCCACCAACAAGTATGCGTGTTGTGCTACCAGAATAACTAGACACATTTTATTAAACTACTATTTTTTTTAGTGGAGTTCTATGTAAAATAACATTCTCTTTTATATATTCTTGTAACATAGAAACATAGAAACATAGAATCTGATGGCAGTTAAGGACCACTTGGCCCACCCAGTCTGCTCATTTCCCTACCTAACGGATAAGCTGCAGATCCTAGTTAACCAGCATCCTACATCTTCCTACCCCCACCCCCTAGAATTGCCTTATGACTGTCCCATGCATGCTTGAATTCCACCACTGTTTTTGACTCCATAACCTCTCCGGAAGGCCGCTCCATGCATCCACAACCCTCTGTGAAAAATACTTCCTTAAATTACCTCTGAGCTGCACCCCTCTATCTTCAAATTGTGCCCCCTTGTTCTTGCACACCTCTTTTTTTGAAAGATGCTACCCTCTTGGACTTTGTTGATTCCCTTGAGGTACTTGAAAGTTTCTATCATGTCCCTCCTCTCCCTCCTTTCCTCAAGGCTATACATATTAAGCTCCTTAAGTCTCTCTTCATATGTCTTCCGGTGCAGACTCTGCACCATTTTAGTTGCCCTCCTCTGGACAGCTTCCACCCTGTCTATGTCTTTGAGGAGATTGGGTCTCCAGAACTGCATGCAGTACTCCAGATGGGGTCTCACCATCTGTCTGTACAGAGGGATAAGAACTTCCTGTTTTCTACCGGTGATGCCTCTCCTATGCATCACATTATCCCCCCAGCCCTCCTTGCTGCCCTTTACATTGCTTGCCCACCTTGAGGTCATCTGATATGACTACACCCAGGTCCTTTCCATTTTTTTGTTGTTAGTATCTCACCCCCCATTGTGTACTCTTCCCCTGGGTTTTTGTTTCCCAGGTGCATTACCTTGCACTTCTTAGCATTGAATCTAAGCTGCCATACATTTGACTATTCCTCTAACCTTGCCAAGTTCCTTGTCATCCTTTCCACCCCATCTTGTGCATCAACTCTGTTGCAGATCTTTGTGTCATCTGCAAAGAGACATACTTTTCCTTCCAGTCCCTCTGCAATGTTGCTTATAAAGACATTGAAGAGGACCAGTCCTAATACTGAACCCTGCAGTACCCCACTAGTAACCCCCCTTTCTTCAGAGTGGACTCCATTTACTATTACTCTCTGTGTCCTATTCTCCAGCCTATTCTTTACCCAGGCTGTCATCTTGGGACCCACTCCCAGGCTGTCTAACTTGTATATTAATCTTTTGTGTGGGACTGTGTCAAATGCCTTGCTAAAGTCTAGGTAGACCATGTCCACAGCCCCTCCCTGATCTGCTACTTTGGTCACCCAGTCAAAGAAATCTATCAGATTCATCTGGCATGACCTTCCCGCTGTGAATCCATGCTGCTTTGGGTCCTGTGCCCCTCTGGCCTCTAGATACTCAACAATTCTTTCCTTCAGAAGTGATTCCATCATTTTCCCTATCACTGAGATTAAACTAACAGGTCTGTAGTTTCCTGCTTCTGCCTTGCTCCCACTTTTGAAGGGGAATCACATCTGCCCTCCTCCAGTCCTCAGGTACCACCCCATCCTCCCATGATTTGTTAAAGAGGGTAGTCAGTGGTGTCACAAGTTCTACCCTTAGTTCTTTTAGAATTCTGGGATGAATCCCATCAGGCCCCATTGCTTTGTCCACCTTCAGTTTTAAGAGTTCTTTCAGAACCCTTTCTTCTGTAAATGGGCTGGTATCAACTGTATCCAGAGTGTTTCTATTGTTTGTTTTAGGTACCTCCCCTTCTTCATTTGTAAATACTGAGCAAAAATATTTGTTTATTATCTCTGCCTTTTCACAGTCACCCTCTGCCCACCCCCCCCTTTATTAAGCCTCATTTTCCCTCCCTTGGTCATCCTTCGCTCCCTGATGTACCTATAAAAGGTTTTATCCCCCTTCTTAACTGAGTTGACTGTCTTTTCCTCAGTTTTTAAGCCTTTGCTGTTCTGACTGTGGTGTTCTGACTGCCTTCCCAGCTTTCCTATTAACTATGTACAGGATAATGGCTAGGTTTTGATTAATAACAGTGTTGTAATCACTTTGAGTGGTTGCAATGACATAGTAAACCTGGAGAGTGATGTTCAAGAGGTTTACAATTGTCACGGCAACCTCGAGAAGTGTTTTCAATGCTGTTATTATGCAAAACCTAGCCATTAGCTTTTATAGTGTATGGGGACAAGTCTCTATAAAAGCTAATTGCTACTACGCTATCTGTCTGAAATCATGCAGCATATAATTTGAATAAAGAAATGCCGAAAGGTCACATAAAATTCCACCAATCCAGTTGTTAGCCTGGTTCACATGGTGTCCATGTGTGTTTCAACTTGGGAATGGTCTGTATGTCTCTTCATGACGGAGAGCACCTGAGGAGAAGGGGAATGGGGGAATTGTTTAACCAGGAAAGGCACACTAAAACAGAGCTTATTCCAGGTGTGATCCGGGACCACAATGAAGTGGAGTGACTTACCTAGTGTCACACAATATGCAAGTGGGGGCTAAAAGGATTCAAACCCCGATCTCTAGATTTGCAGTGTAGTGCCCTTAACCACTATGCTATATGAGAGGTACAGTTTTTAAAAAGGCAATGTGTCTCTGAATGTGGTACTCTTTGGAGTGGCTCTCCCTGTTGGAATTAATGAGTAGCCAAAATGTGGGATGACTAAGAGATGCGCATTAGCAGAAGCACCGAGTTTGTTATGGCATTATTGTCACATAGTCAAGAAGGGTTAACAACTTCTTGACATCACAGCCATAGCATAACAATGATATCAGCTTAATGATTTTGGCTAATAATAAGCCTCTCCTATACATTATATTATAAATCTGTATCTGTAGCTCTTAGTGTTTTTGCGCTTACGCAGTCAGGATGCAGCTATAAATGAGCTTTAGCTCAATGGTCTATCCAGGAAACATTTAATAAACATGTTTACTACAACAACAACTACTTGTAGTCCAACACAAGAAAAACTGCAAAAGTAGTGGTGCAAGCAGTAGACAAGAAGTACAGGAACTCAGGCACTGGCAAATATGAAATGCAGAATGAAGTTCCTCAATCTGAAGGATAGCTGTGTGAAGACACGTCTATCTGTTTAGACACTAGTTGATTCAGTTAGAGATATTGAAGTATTTCTAGCAAAATAGTGCTGTTGTACAAGTAAAATGTTGTTATGGAAACTCTGACTTCAGGTCACAGGGCCAGAAACTGTCATTATGTTGCTAGTTTAAGAATTTCAGTTCCAGTGTCAGTGGGAAGAAATACAGGAACTCCGTTCTTGCTGCAAAAAACAAGTTCCTGTGTATTCCTGTTCACTTTCATCACTGTGCACAAGGAATAGTAATGCACCAGACAAAGTAGAGTATACAGTCAAGAAGTTGGGCACTTACCAACCAGTATAAATTTGGTACATGGCTCCAAATATGACAAAAAGGTGAAGTTTTGATAAAGGACTAAATGTGTAAAGCATGCAGTTTGTTCACTAAAAAAATGTCGACTTTTTGTTATTTTTGGAGCCATGTGTCGAATTTATACTGGTTGGTGAGTGCTCGACTTCTACAACAACTGCTTCCAGTACTACTACTACTACCATTCCAAGGACTACTACAGCAACTACTGCTACTACAAATACTGTAACTACTAACACTATTGTTACTACTACAGCTGCTGCTATGATTACTACTACTAAACTATTCATAGTACTGGAGGCAGTATGGCGCAGCAGATTAAGGCTCTGAGTTGCAAACCTGGAGATCTGAGTTTAGATCCCACAGCCTCCCACTTGTATACTGTGTGACCCCGAGCAAGTCATTTAACTTCCTTGTGCTCCCAGGTCGCACCTGGAAACAAGTTTCAGCTTAGTGTGCCTTTCCTGGTTAAACAATTTCCCCTTTCCTTACTGCTGCTGCTACTACAGTGGATTCCTTTTAAGTGCACACTGGATAAGTGTACATTCCTGATAAGTGCACACCTCTCCTGTTTCTTGATTCTTTTTTCTTTTTACTGTTCACATACTAAAAAAAAATCTGTTAAGTGCACACTGGATAAGTGCACATTTTGGCTAAATGTACAGTTTCAGAGTTCACCAACATGTTTCCCTAGGTAGTTAGCACCTCTTAGGTGCACAAGCGATTCCAAGCAGTTGTGAAGCTGTATTTAACACCCACTATCACTCAACTGGCACTGAAAAGTTGCAAACAGACTAAGATCATTTCCTTTTTTGGGTCTGCAAGCAATACAGGTACTGCAGATAGATGATTGGCTTTTATATATATTTTTTATAGCAATGTGCCTCATTAAGTTATTTGTTAATGCTGCACAGTAGCACATTTTAAACATTTTTAGTATATTACTATGATAAATAAATGTGGAATGCCATTACAGTGTCAGGTCTCAGTTATTTTCTCTGTGTTGCATTATAAACATAGGAGTCTGGATAAATGCACATTCCGCTTAAATGCACATTTTATGGCTGCAAAATAGGTGTGCATTTAAGCAGATTCCACTGTTCTACATCATGCTTATCAATATTTTGGATATCAAGAGTTGGTAAGAAACAGAAGACAGTTCTACCATTCCATGAGATGCTTACAACACACAGACAAGAGTGAACAATATCACTGTTCAGGGAAACAGGTAGCATGGATACTTTCTTCACAGTGTGTGTCAAGAGCCAAAGCTAAATGAAATGGTTACTGTGGAGCAGCAGAAGAGACTATGGGCAGACAGCATGCTGTCTTGAAAAAAAACTGGGGGTTTGTGGTGGCTACCATTGAAGGCAATGAAATAGTCATCACTAAAACTGAGTGAGGGAGATGTGTGGAGCTTTTAAAAGGAGACAGCCAGGCTAAATACCAACCAAACAACATGCATCAAATGGTGGCCTGTGTAGGTTGGTGCCTGCCCTCTATTATGTGGAGGGTTGCCCTAAGCAGTAAAATCCATATTGTACCTAAAATGAAACTCAAATTAGAATGATGCATGGAAAACAAGACATTTTCTTCCTTCTCATACTAAGGACTATACTAACGTCAGTATGGTAGAATAGGTTAAGATGCCCTTTAGACTACCTTCCAGTTCCTAGTGGTAGGAACTCAGAAAACTGTCTCCCATCCACCAACCTTCCCTTTTTGCATCATTCTATTTCTCATTGAAAACCCACATTATATGATTGCTTACCTTCTCTAAAATCCATTGGTGTTGCTGGTTGTTAAATCTGTGTCCTTTCTTAGCAGAACTGAAATGTATGCTAATGGTATAATTATACCCAATGTTGCTTTGTTTCTGATCCTTTATCTACTTTGATTGCATATTCTCTGAACATTAGGAACACCCCCAGAGCATCCACTCATGATACAAATTGCCTCCTCTGCTCCCACTGCAAATTGAGTGGCTACATAGTGGATAATGGATGGGAAACTGACAATAACCATGTTGTAATTGCATTGAGTGGTTTCTGTGACAGCTAGGTAGACCTCAAGAGCACAGCTCGAGAGGTTTATAGTTGTCACTGAAACTGCAAGATGCGATTTCAATGCAGTTATTGCTGGTTTCCCATCCACTAGTTTTTGTAGTGCATGGGGCTAAAACACTATAAACATTAATGGAGGAACCCACTGTGGCCACGGATCAGAAGCCCCATGATAGGGGCTGAACAATCTTACTTTTTTTCATTGCTCCAGGCTCCCTCGATCGTAGTGCTTACCCCCATGGCCTTTAATCTGAGCATGCGCACGAAGGATTGTGCTGTAATGGTATCGCTGTGATGTAGTCAAGAGAGGTTAACAACCTCTTGACCTCACATCAATAACATAACAACATGGTAAACTGTCTGAATTCAAACAGTAATAAGGGCTCCCCATACATTATATTCTGTTAGGGGTGTTCCAAGTCCAGAAAAGATGCAGTGGGAGTTGATTAAGGAATGTAAACAAAGTTTGGTGTAGCAACACCAGTATGGTGGGCAGCCTGTTTTTCACTTTTAGAAAGAGAAGAAAAATGGAATCAACCTAACGAAACTACCAGTTACATGAGTATATTCTACTTAATGTGAATGATCATTAAATGTGTTTTTTTTTTCCCATGAAGATCTTTATTGAAGTTTTACAAACACTTGTGTACAGTACAAGAGTAAGGGGAAAACTCAGTGCCATAGTCAGAAATACACGGAAAAACTAGGGACAGTTTGAGTCCTAAGGGGGTTGACAGTGTCCCATTAAAAAACCTTTCAACTATAAAGTGTCATTTTTCCTGCATAAGATAGTGCTAGGTTTAATGTCAGAGTCAGTACAGGAAATGTTTCCAGTAAGCACCAACAAATTTATTTTACCAGAATACAAACAAGATTGTTTTCGCCACTCCACAGGTTTTATCCTCGTTTGGACAGTGAGAATTAAAATGTAAGGCCATTAACTGTTATAACAATGTACTGGAACCTGTTTTTGGATATGAAAAATTGTATTCCAAGCAATATCATTTTCTCATGGATTGTTCAGATAGCTCCTGTTTTAAGTAATATTTCTCGACTTGTCTGTGTGTGTTATTTATGTATACTGATCGCTGTGAAAAATGGCAGTTTTGTCAATGTGCTTATCAGTTAAAGTGAATGAAATTAAAAAAGTCCCTGAGGGCCAGGCCAAATTTCCCCATTCACTAAAAATTACCACCATCAGCTTAATGTGGTTCAATTTCACTTAGTTCACATATGTACTCCCCCCCCCACCACATCAACAAAAAAAAAACAGCAACAACAACAAGAAGATTGAAAATAGGCAGCAATGGTATAGGTGGGGGGGGGGTGAACTAGGGGAATGCTTTCCCAGGGGGTGGGACTCTGATGGGGGATGGAAGAAGCCAGATAGATGGTTACAATTTGAAATCAGGGTACTGACTCCAGAGCAGATGCGATAGACCAAGAGCCCTACTCTGCTGGCATTTTAGTATGTTAGTATGCCAAGCCCTCCTTTTCCCGTCAAAAAATGTAACCAAGGAACCAACTAAACTAACTCACTCACTCCACAAATCTACAGATGTGTGTCTTTTTGGTGTTCTGGGGTTAAGGTATCCAGGTACAGTGCAAGCTGCTAATAATGGGCACTTCCGTGTGAGCAGATGTTGCCCATTCTAGAGAGTGGGTGCTGTAACCAAAAACAATTTTTTTTTGTAGCATGACAGACTAGTACATAAACATTACAGTACAGTACTGTACTGGATTGCCAGTTCTCTCCCAATTCCTTCATTCCTTATGCAATTGCAGCATGATTTATTTTCTACTGGTCCCAAGTGCAGGTTAAATAAACCTAAACCTCTCCCGATTCCCTCCATCCTTACGCAATTACACCAGCAAGATGGTAGATTGTAGAGTTTGAATATGACGTGCTGCCTAAAACATGGCTGCTGCAAGGACAATGAGTGGAGCATCTTTAAACAAAGTGCATGCAACTTTTTTTTTTTTGAGTGCTGTTTCCTTCGGTGTATGTTTCCATTCATCCAGACCACTGAGTCCTAACCTCGATCTCCATGATATGGAAAATTACACTTTACAGTACTGAAGGAGGTTATAGCATTCTGTGCCCTTTCTATTTGGGCAGATTAGCTGCTAATTAGGGCAGTTCACACTTTGGCAAGCTCCGCAAATTGCAAGTTGAAGTGTGAAAGGACACTAATTAGCATTCAGTCTGCCAGCATGTTTAACATTAGTACCTCTGCAGTTGGTAAATGGCAAATGAAATCTGCCCAGTAAAACTGACTGCCCATGTTAAGCATGGGCAATATAAGTGGCACCAACTGTACTGCACTTGCTAGTTGACATAATTGCAGAAATTATTTTATTTCAGCTCACCACCACTGCAATTTCAATTATGGGGGGGCAGGGTTCAGTCCTTAGGAGGTAGCAGGTGCCCTTTTTCTGCATGTAAGGGGGGTCACAGTTGGAGGAGACAAAGGACTGGATTCAGGAATCCAAGCCATACATTCCTAATTAGCCCCATTTTTAGCTTTAACGGTGTTTATTTTTCATAGAATTGGTCTGGGGACGGGGGGCACTGTAGAGCTGCAGCTGCTCAGTGGCACTGTGTTGCAGTTCTGCATTTTCTCCGGTGTTTCAGCTGTAAAATCCTGACTTTGTGAGAAGCTTTGGTTTGTGTCCCCAGTGATGAATGGAAAGGCTATCCCAGCCCGGGAGTTAGCACGCTCCCTCGGACAGTGGTTAAATTGGAAACATTAAGGTGGGGAAACTCTGACATCTGGGTGGTGGAACTCTTCAATAATAGTCCGTGGAGATTATAAAAAGGGTCTCAGAAATGCTGGAATCTGATTGGCTGTTAGGATTCCAACAGCCCTTCATTAATCCCTGTTACACTGTCATAGGGGAGGCAGTATAGCGTAGTGGTTTAAGGCTCTGACCTGGAGACCTGGATTTGAATCCCACAGCTCTCACTTGCATACTGTGTGACCCTGAGCAAGTCACTTAACTTCCTTGTGCTCCCAGGTTGCACCTGGAAACGAGCTTCAGCTTAGTGTGTCTTTCCTTGTTAAACAATTTCCCCTATATGCAGCCTGATCACCATGGCACATTAATTCTTCCTGTCAGCATTCCATTCTCTAGCATTGCTGATTGACTGGAATGATGCATTCGGATTCTGAGCCAACAATCTTAAACTGTTGGCGTAAGAACTATTTTATTTTAAAAAGATCTCCCTCTCACTGAGGAAAACATAAAAAGTACACTTTTAACATTTTTCTTTAGTAACAATTTTTATGTTTGCTTGCACGCATGTGTAAGAAACATAGTGCCAGCATATAACTTTTTGGAGGTGTGCCACCCCTCTGTCAATGCCCTGATCCATTTTGCAGGTATAACCTCACCGCACCAATGAATGGCAGAGCTGTCTATGACAGCAGTTCAGATGTAGTGGCATGCAGTTGGAAGAAAACCACCACTGCAGTGAGCAGTGGTAATGTATAGGCAATTTGCATATTGCCATCAAGCTCTTAGTTCCCATGAAAGCCAACAGGGGTGACCAATCCCCCTGTCAGCATGCCCCCTTCCCAGTTTATTTGCTGAGGGGGTAGCCCAATCCTGTCGGCATAATGTTCCCCTTCCCCTAATTTGTTGTGTACCGAGGGGGGTGCCCAATCCCCCTCAGCTCATGCACCCCCAAAGCACACTGTATGTTCAACAGGGGTGCCCAGTCCCCGTCGGCTACAGACCCCCAACAAACACTCAAGTGGCATGCTGGTACCCCACCCCAGTGTGTCAAAAGCCTCCCATGTTGTCATTTGTCTTTTTTTTTTGTTTGTCCTGTAAAAACAGAAAATGGTCCATCACTCTCTCTGGTGCCCCACCCCCAACCCTCATCCACCCTCTGCGCATCCCACATTCCCACACCTCTCTCACCTCATACTTGCCTCTGGAGCCCAGTGCGACAATCTTCAGTGGACCGGGAACATGTCTTCACTCTTCAAAGCTGACCATAAACTGAAGAAATGCTGGTAAGCTATATAATGGCATAAATGGTTTTTTTTTTCAACTTTGCTGCATATTTTGGTCATTTTTGCAAATTTTCAACATAGGGTTTCTGGGACTCCACCTCATGAATTCAGTCACTGTCATGTCATTATTCAGTCTTGAAAGATGATTTCATGGACACTGTGTGGAATCACCTTTCAGGGCCTATTAATGAAACAACAGTGCCACTGTTCAGGAGGCAGCCTCCCCAAAAGCCTATGTTGCAAATTTGGTGAAAAAATTCCAAAAAGTGACTGTGTTACAAGTATGCATTGTGCAGTTTCCATGCACACTTATAAATTCGTGAATGTTAAATATTTTCACTCGAGATTTTCAACATTGCCATTTTTTCATACCCCTTTATGAACAGTACAGCTGTCATTTTTCACATCCTGGCTGAAATGTGTTTTCGAACTTCCGGCGCACGATAGCGTGGTCACTGTGAGAAATCAGTGTTCAGGACAGACTAAGAAAATCACAGAGATGCTGTTCATGAGCAGAGGTTACAAAATGCCTATGCTGAAAATTTGGTGATAAAAGTCCATAAAATGACTGTTACGAGCCTGCATTGCGCAGTTCCCATGCACACTCGTAACGTCGAGAATTTGTAATATTTTCACACAAGGTTTTCAGCCTTGTCAGTTTTGCACACCTCCTTATAAACAGTACAGCTGTCATTTTTCTTATCCTGCCTGAAATGTGTTTTCACACGTCTGGTGTACAATGGCGTGGTTGCTGTGGGAAATCAATGTTCAGGACAGATTAAGAAAATCATACTGACACTGTTCATGAGCAGAGGCCACAAAATGCTTGTGTTGAAAATTTGGTGAAATAATTCCACTAAATGACTGTGTTATGGGGGTGCATTACGCAGTGTCCATGTATACTTGAAACTTCAAGGGTTTTTAATATTTTCACTCCAGATTTTCAACATTGCAATATCTTCACACCTCCCTGTGAATGGTACAGCTGTCATTTTTAGCTTTCTGCCCAAACTATGATTTCACACATCTGGCACAGAATGGTGTCATCACTGTGGGAAATCAACATTTGGGACTGATTAACAAAATCACAGTGTCAATGTTCATGAGCAGAAGTCCCAAATGCTTTCATGAGGTGTGCGAGTGTGTGTGTGTGTGTTGGGGGGGTGTCACAAAAAGGCAATGTTGAAAATTTGTAGTGCAAATACCAACAGACGCACAGGGCATAAGGGTTTCTGACCATAATGTCCCGCCCTGTACAGAGAGGTGTCAGGGGTGTGTCTTTGGATTGCCAGCTGTAATACTCACGCCATTTCACGACCACCCCCACCCTGAAGCCAGTGACAGGTATCTTGGTGTGCCTTGTACTCTTCAGCCCCAGAGTTCAACCCATTCTCTTATACTGCATCCATTTCAGTGTATGTTCTTATGACATGGGGTGACTGTCAAGTTGAACACCTCAAGGCACACCTCAGCACTTGTCAATATCTGCAGGAAAGGGTGAGGTGAAATGCTGGGAGTGTTATGGGCAATGACCCAAAGGCGCATCCCAATGCCTGTCCATCTCTACAGGGTGGAGGTGGGATTAACGTGAGTTCAATACTTCACTGCCATTCCTAGTCTGTATCTGTCTAACTCCTGCACATCCAATGCTAATATCAGCAAGCAAACATTCGGCATTGACAAATGCTTGTTATAATAGTAATAAGGCACTTCCATGAGTTAGATTAACAGTCAGTTAATCACCCCCTAGGGGCAATATGTCACTCTGCTCCACTTGTGCTACATTACAACCCAAGGGTGTGATTAACAGACTGTTACTCTAACCCCTGGTCATGCCTTATTGCTTAAAAGATAACTGAGGTAGTGGAACTGCCTTACAATCTTTTTTTTTTTAGCTGGTGGTGGAAGTAAGTTCCAGTGGACTCTTGCCCAACTTTACCCCTGCCCTCCGAGCAGCAGGAGTTACAGATCCCCCTCAATATGTTCTGAAATGAGGGTTAAGTCCCAAACTGAAAGAAATCTTTTTAAAATAAGTGGGTCTCCAAGTGTACATTGCCATACTCTGACAAGACAGGTTTCTGCACTGACTTTCCTGCAGTTTTTTGGCAACCCCCCCAACACACACACACAGACACACACTCATAAAGGCTGCATGCTGCACATTGGGTGAGGTGACTGTATATGCAGCTCAGTGAGGTGACACGCATGACATGTGCTCTTTGAGTTGAACCCCATATTGTATTGAACAAAATACTGTGGATTTTTTGAAAAGTTCAAGAATTTAGACACAGTGACAGAATAGACTAAAAAGTGGACATGGGTATAGAGTTAAACAGATGGGAATGTTTTTACAATGCCCGCAGGGTCCCCTGTGTCACCACACTTTTTTGGTTCCACAGAACTACATAGTGAAGTGCTCAGCCTTGGCACTGGTAACTGTCAAGGAGGAGCTGGTGGCGTTGTGCCTCATTTCTTGATACTCCTTTTCAAACTGACCCTCATATGTTGATGAACTGTTGGTGACCGAGCTGACCAGTGGGGTCAGTCCTGTCACACTGCCATCACTTCCAGTGCTGTGCTGCTGCTTGTACCAGAGAATGGTAAAGTGAGTGCTGTCATTGGGTTGCACTGAAATTCTGCAGTATCATTTAATTTCACAGCAAGCAGGGTTGGCCACTGCATAACATGCACTCTGCTGCCAAGATCTGTTCAGATACAAAACAAGTTAGTTTTTTGGATCGAGCCCACCATCGCCACTAACCTTACAGAAAGGCACCTCTTTGGTTCCTCTGTCAGTCTCTCACTCTTACACCCTCTGTTAACTGCATACAATAAGACTGAATGTCCCCAGAGGCATATTTTACAAAGATCACAAAATATCAAACAGTGTGTGTGGGATATAGTACTTTACTTGCATTGTAAAACTGCAATAACCCAAAATGCACTTGCCACTACTTATACTGCTACTGTATCAATAATATCTTACAGTAGAAAAGCTGAGGAGTTAGTAAAGAAAGTCCTTTCATGTCCCCAATTGAAATGAGTACCTGATGCAACTACTGCATAATATGGCTTTGTGCGACTATATAAATTAGAGTAGGGAAGTGATGTTCTTGATCAATGTCCACTGACTGCACCCCCCCATGTAACTGTATACAGTCTGTTGACACCAATCCATCTGTTTCACGTATACATTTCTGTTAAAGGTGTGAACTTTTCTTTGCTATAACCAGTCTTTGCCGTATATGCATTTACACAGGGATAAGGAGATGCAACATCCAGTACATAGAGAAGAATGCATATGTAGGTGTGTGATATGCAGTTTTCCTACACAGCCAAGGTGTGTGATAATATATAAACCTCAAGAGCAGAGCTCAAGAGGTTTATATATTGTCAGACACCGAGGGTGTGTAAAAAAAACAAAAAAACTGCAGATCACACACCTTCATATCTATTTTTCATAATAACTGGTGCTGGTGAGTGTTTTCATAGGCTAACATGGTACACACAACCTGGCTTGTGACAGTAAAAGCCATATCAACTCGCGGGTTCATATGACTTTACACAGGTCTCAAAAACAGGTTGCTATCAGGGCTCAGCAGTTATTATATAGTAAACAATCATTGTCAGTATGTTTTCAGTTCCTGGAGCAAACTGGGGAATGATTAACTCTGTGTAGAATGTGGTGCCTAAAGATAGAAAACCAAGTGCAAAAAGACAACATACAATGGGCAAATGTCTGCCTAGACACCAATCATGTATGCTCATATTTCATCAAAGGGGGTGGGTTTCCCTAGTGTATTTTTATCCATTTCCAGCTTGTGATATTTATCTATCTGTGGTAAGTGTGAGACTGTCAGATGTTAAATTTCACTCCTGGAACTGAGTATATGCTAAGTTATTTAACCCCCCCACACACACATTCCATCACTGAATAACACCATGCAGAGGTGGGAAATTGATCATTTTAACATGTTTTTATTCTCAGTTTTCTGCATTTACCTCAAAGTATATAGGCAAGGCACTAGCCATAACTGTATGTATAGGTTTACAGAACCTGCACAAATAAAAACTACATTAAAAAATAGTCTTGGGCTGGCCCATCAGCACAGTGGTAGGGCTACTGCTCATGGCGCCAGTTACTCAAGTTTGGGAACAGACTCGGGTGGCTGGAAGGTTGGCCGGGGGCAGGGAGATTGAGCACCCAGAGGCTGCTCTCCTCCTCTGGGGAGGGAGGGTTGCTTGTCCCACTGCTCTACCACCACCTGGGTGACCACAGGTGGAGGTGCAGCAGGACAGCAAATAGAATGGAGGGGGGACATTGGCCGGGAGCCGGAGCATCTGCACGTTCTGACATGCTCTACCCCATGACTCCCCAAGTGTGTTGACATCCTGCGGGAGGACCAGAAAAGCAGGAAAACCCCCACAGTGCTCCCTGTAAATGGAACTCCAGGCCCCAAACCCACGCCCCTGCCGGTACCGGTGACAGCATCCCCAACCATATATAGACACATCAGAGTGGAGGAGGGGGCCACATCTCGTATGTACCTGGGGGTATAACCAAGGCTCCATGGGGGGATGGACTGCACCGGCACATGGACAAACAAGTGGAGATGCACAAAGTCATGGGAGTCTCCCAAAGAAGGGAGTACTGTAGCGAGAAAGGGACATAAAAGATAACAGAAAAAAAAAATCTCAAAATTCTGCAATCTCATTAGCTGTCCACATTCTGAGACCCTTACATAAATCTCTGCTGTCACAATTATGCATGCATTATTTCACATAAAGACATATAATCTGACAGCAGATGAGAGCTTCTTGGCCGACTTAGTATGCCTGTCTTTACTACCTTCATTCTTGGCTGCAGACCCTACTTGATCTACAGCACTACCCCCCCTTACACACATACATGCACACACACACACACAAACACACACATGATTTCCTTATGCCTATCCCAGGCATTTTTGAATTCCACCATTTTCTCCCCACCGCCTCCTCTGGTATGCTGTTCCAGGAATCCACCACTCTTTCAGTCAATACTTCCTCAAATTTTTTTCCTGAATCTACCCACTTCCAGCATCATAGCATGTACCTTTATTTCCTGAAAAAATACTCCCCTCCGGCACCTTATTTACCCTGGCAAGGCATTTAAAGGTCTCTATCATATCCCTCCACTGCCATCTCTCTTCTGGGGTATACATATTGAGCTCACTTAGCCTCTCCTCGAAGGACTGTTGATGCAGACCCCGCGCCATTTTAGTTGGCTTCCTCTAGACCACTGCCAGCCAGTCTATGTCCTTCCTGAGATGTGGTCTCCAGAACTGGACAGAATACTCAAGGTGTGCTCTTACCAATGATCTATACAGGGGCAACATCGCCTCCTGCTTTCTGCTGGTGATACCCTTCCCTATGCACCCCAGCATCCCACTAGCCCACCCAATTGCCTTGTCCCACTGTGCGGTCACCTTTAGGTCATGAGATATGATTATCCCCTGTTCTCTTTTTTGCTTAGTGGTTGTCAAAACCACTCCTCCATTGTGTACTCTGCCCCTGGGTTTCTGAGCCCCAGGTGCATTATTGCATTTATTTTTGCACTAAAACCAATCTGCCTTACTGACCACTTCTTTGGTTTTCTCAGATCTCTCCTCATCCTTTCAACCCCTGAAATTTCCACCCTGCTACAGATCTTGGTGTCATCTGCAAAGATGCAGACCTTCCATTCCAGCTCCTCTGCTATGTCAATTATAAATACATTAAACATGACTGGTACCAGCACTGCTGGTCACCCTCCCTTCCCCATTTGAAAAAGTCACTACCCTACATCCATTGACACTGTCAAATGTCTATAAAGATATTCTTTCTGACATTCTGAACCAGCAGTTTTCAGCAGAGTGGTGGATGGATTTCTTTATTTAAAAAAAATGCCCCTTTGGTCTAAAAATGTCAAATGTCAGATGAACCTGATAGAATTCTTCAATGAGATGACAGGGGTCACTGATCAGGGTGGGGTAGCAGACGTGGCCTACCTTTACAGACATTTGACAGTGTCAATGGATGTAAAGTAGTGATGTTTTCAAATGGGGAAGGGAAGGTAACCAGCAGTGCTGGTACCAGTCATGTTTATTGTCTTTATAAGTGACATAGCAGAGGAGCAGGACGGTTGATACACAAGATGGAGTGGAAAGGATGAGAAGGGACTTGGCAAGGTTGGAGGAATGGTGAAATGTATGGCAGCTTAGATTCAATGCAAAGAAGTGCAAGGTAATGCACCTGGGAAACAAAAACCCAGAGGCAGAGTACACAATGGGGTGTGAGATACAGACAACAATAAAAATGGAAAGGGACCTGGGGGTTATCATATCCAATGACCTAAAGGTGGGCAAGCAATGCGAGAAGGCAGTAAGAAAGGCTGGGGGGGATACTGGGATGCATAGGGAGAGGCATCAACAGCAGAAAACAGAAAGTTGTAATCCCCCTCTGTACAGATAGTTGGTGAGACCCCATCTGGAGTGCTGTGTGCAGTTCTGGAGACCCCATCTATGCAAAGCTATAGACAGAGTGGAGGCTGTCCAGAAGAGGGCAACCAAAATGGTGCAGGGTCTGCACCAGAAGACATATGAAGAGAGACTAAAGGAGCTTAATATGTATACTCTTGAGGAAAGAAGGGAGGGGGACATGATAGAAACTTTCAAGTACCTCAAAGGAATCAACAAAGTCCAAGAGGGTAGTATCTTTCAGAAAAAGAGATGTGCAAGAACAAGGGGGCACAATTTCAAGATAGAGGGGTGGATGGCTCAGAGGTAATGTGAGGAAGTATTTATTCATGGAGAGTGGTTGTGGATGCATGGAACAGCCTTCCTGAGGAAGTTGTGGAGTCAAGAACAGTGGGAGAATTCAAGAATGCATGGGACAGACATAAGGTAGTCCTAGTGGGGGGTAGGAGGAAGTAGGCTGTTGGTTAACTAGGATCTGCAGCTTATCCATTAGGTAGGGAAATGGGCAGACTAGGTGGGCCAAGCGGTCCTTATCTGCCGTCAAATTCTATGTTTCTATGTTTCTACCTGGACTTTGGGAAAGCCTTCGACACAGTGCCCCACAAAAGACTGGTCAATAAGTTGGAGAGTCTGGGGGTGGGGCAGAAAATAACAAGATGGGTGGAGAGCTGGCCGATGAGTAGAATTCAGAGGATGTTGGTCAATGGAGTGCAATCTGGGGGACAAAGGTTATTAGTGGGGTCCCCCTGTGGTCAGTGTTGGAGCCCATTCTATTTAATATCTATGATATAGCAGGGGGCTTCAGGTGAAAGTCTGCCTTATTGTGGAGGATACAAATCTCAGCAACAGGGTGGGCACCCCAGGGGTGTGTGTGGAGGTAATGAAGAAGGATATAAAGTTATTGGAAGGGTGGTTGGGAACATGGCAGCTAAAGGTCAACACCAGAAAAAGGACAGTGATGCACTTGGATAGGAAGAATCCAAATACCACGTACACACTGGTGGAGGGGGGAGGGGGAGGTAACGGATGCAACCAGGCAGGAGAAGGATATAGAAGTTATAATTACTGATGACCTTAGTGTGGAGAACCAGTGCAGCAAGGCAGTGGGTAAAGCTAACAGGATGCTGGTCTGTATAGGGAAGAAGATAACCAGCAGAAGGAGGGGGTGCTGATGCCACTGTACAGCTCCATGGTTATGCCTCACCTGGAGTTTGGAGTACAGTTCGGGAGCCCTATCTATGTAGGCCCTATCTACGAAAAGACATAGATGGCGTGGAAAGGGTGCAGAGAAGGGCCACTAAAATGATACATGGGCTAAGTGGGAAATCATATGAGGAGAGGTTGAAGGAGCTGGAATTGTATCCTCTGGAGACAAGAAGGGAGAGAGGGGAAATGATCAAAACATTCAGGTATGTGAAGGGGATCGATAAAGCAGGGGAGCATATGTTTTCAGGGAAGGTAGAAACAAGAACTAGAGGGCATGGATTGAGATTGGATGGGGGAAGGTTTAGCAAAAATCTTAGGAAGTATTACTTCACATAAAGAGTGGTTGAGTCCTGGAACAGACTGTGACACTTGCCCAGCTGACTATGACTATTGTATGATATTGGTATTATAAATACATGGTTTGTGTATGACCATTTTAGTGGGAGAGATTTGGCCTTTAAATTACAAGGTTAGCAGCTGAAACCACAGGATGTAATAAAGCACATCAGAAGGAAACAGTTAATTATAACATCTTCCAGAAAACAGTTTATTGCTACTGCTTTGATGTTGGAAACTAAATATGAGTTTTATGACAACAGGGAAAGGATGTCATTAGGCTGATTCCTGTTGGCTTTTTAACACCTTGGTGCCAGTGTGGGATTGCTAAATTCAAAGGAAAATTTTGTAATTAAGGAGTTATATATAGGAAATGTTTTTTTTTTTCTGATATTAACATTAATTTTAAAATGCATCATGGTAGGAGGTTATATTTGGAAGAATAAATTCTAAAAGGAGGAGCTAGATGACTCATCCAGTAGGTGTGGAAAACAGAATTGCAAATGTATCAGTGTATGTGAAATGTGCGATATCATCTTGGGCTCTGAAAGCAGAAACAACTCACTTAAAATGCACTTACAGAGCTAATATATTAGATAGAAAAGATCCAAATGTATTATGGTAGGAGTTTTGTTCTGTAGCTTTTTTTTCTTCTTTTATGTGATTGTGATGCACTTTGATATTTGTTCTGTATTTTATCTTACTGTTTTAATATATTTTAAGTAAACATTTTCTTTAAGATACTGCCTGGGTCTCCTCAGACCTTTTTGTATGTATTGCTGAACTGATATTATGTCTGGCAACTGTTCAAGGGCTTGATGGTGTTGCTAAGTTTGGTAAAAGGTTAGAATATACCTAAGGTCTCTTATAAAGATTTAAGGGTTCATTTTTGATACCTGGTTAGGTGCCCTTAGGCGGAAGATATATTGCATCCCCCCCCCAAGAGAATATTATCTGAGCCTGTAGATTTTTGTATGCTAGCAAAAGGTTCACAGTTTGAATCCCCCCAGAACTTGAGGCTAAAAGGTGATTTGGACCAAAAAGTGCAAAAGGTTCACAGTTTGAATCCCCCCAGAACTTGAGGCTAAAAGGTGATTTGGACCAAAAAGCAGACCTGTCTGTTGCCTGTTGCCTGTTCACACTATTGCACTCTGAGGTTGGTAATGTGGGAGCATAGGGCCTGACCTGCGGAGTGCATTTGTGACAGATTTGGTTGGCAGTAGTGTGATAAAGTAATTGTTAACACAAGCTTTAACAGTTCAGTGTGTCAGCTTAATACTGTTCAGCTCATTTGCAAAAGAAGGCAGTGATTTTTTTAAGAACTAGAACTATATCATTTTGCTTACAGTCAAAGTTCCTACCAGTTTTATTTTATTTTTTTCATAGTGTAAGTTACAGTAGCCATAGTTAGGGAAGAAGATGGCTTCCAACTACAATGAGCACACTGCAGACTACCTGAAGCAGTTGTGCAAGGGCAGGAGTCCAGCACGAGAGGAGAGCCAAAAAGCAGAACCTCGTGGATGCTCTGATGGCAGCTGATGCTGAGAGCCTTGAGTCACAGTCTGTGACTGTAAAGGACCAAACCTTGGGTGTGGATGGGCCAGTGCAGTGTCCAGATCCAGTGAAGAGGACAGCAGGGCCAGTGCAAGCTAAGGGCCACAGCAGCAGGGGAAGATCAGCAGCATTCTGGAGCCAGAAGCAATCAGGCTGCAGATTGAGTTGCACAGAATGGAGCTGCGGTTCCAGAGGGAGGCTGAGTGAAAATGGCAAGAAGTGGAGCGAGACGAACAAGCTGCAGAGGAGAAGTGTGAATGAGAATGGCGAGAAGTGGAGAGAGAGAAAAAAGCCACAGAGGAGAAGGAACGAGAACAGCTAGAGGATGACCATGAAGAGCATGAGTGCCAGAGGCAACATGAACTAGAGAAGTTACGACTCCAACCACCAGCACCAGAGCAGGTAACTGGCTTGGGTTTAACTGGAACTACAGGACTAGGTAACAAATTGAATTCTAAATTGATAGCTGAATTTAAAGAGGGGGAGGATATGGATGCCTTTTTAAATTCCTTTGAAAAAGTTTGTATTCAGGCAAACATTTCTAGAGGGTCCTGAACCTTCCAGCTATCCCCGCTACTTACCGGGAAAGCTTGGGATGCATTGGGTCAAATGGACAATAAGGATAGTAATTATTACAGCAAATTTAAAGCTGCACTTTTAAAAATAGTTTGATTTAACTGCAGAAGCATACAGAGCTAAATTCCATAAGCCCAGGAGAAGTTCTGACATGAGCTACAAGGAGCTAGCCATGAAACAATGTCAATGTTTAAAATGTTGGAGGGCAGGAATTGAAGCAAACTCTGTAGATAAAATTGAAAATGCTATATTGTTAGATCA
Source organism: Neoceratodus forsteri (assembly GCA_016271365.2). Classification (NCBI taxonomy): domain Eukaryota; kingdom Metazoa; phylum Chordata; order Ceratodontiformes; family Ceratodontidae; genus Neoceratodus; species Neoceratodus forsteri. The sequence goes on along the minus strand of CM028138.1, from coordinate 708,669,326 downwards.
GTTTTTTGGGCATGCCCAGCAGAGCTCAAAACCTGGCTGGAGGACCGAGATCCCAAAACAGTGCAAGAGGCTGCCGAACACTTGGACCGCTATGCCAAGAGCAGACCTGCTCTGAGAGCAAATGGGGTGGGCATGGCAGTGCAGAAAGGGAAAAGCGCACCTTCAGGGCAACTAAAAACCTCACTGCCTCCACCAAAACCAGTTAGCCCCAGGTTTCAAAGAAAAGATTTTTCTGAGAAAGGAAATGAATGTTGGGTTTGAAAGAAACTGGGCATATTGCCAGACAGTGTTCCAAAAGGATGCACAACACGCAAGGTGGTGCTAGGAAAGAAGTAGGTTGTTTGTGTGTCCCTGGAAGCATGCCTGTGAACATGAGGGGACACATGCACCCAGCCACTGTGTATGGTATACAGACACAAGGGTTAAGAGACACAGGGGCATCCCTGACACTGGTAAAAAGGGATCTGGTAGAGCCTGGTCAGCTTATTCCCAATAAATGTGTAACTGTGCAAGGGTTCACTGGGGAAGAGAAAGCATTGCCACTCACTAGTGTTCTTCTAGACTGGGGTGAAACAGGAGGAACTGTGCAACAGGTGGTTGTACTCAAAACTTTAGCAGTTGATGTCATCCTTGGCAACAATCTCAAACAAGGGATGGTGTGTGCAGTTACCCATAGCCAAGTGGCAAGGGAAAACTGTAGTTCTCTGGACCCCATAGAAGCCAATGTGGACACCACTGGGAGGCTTGTTCCCTAGCCTGTGTCTCCTGATATGGAGACTAATGAAAGGGGGGGGGTGTAGAAATTTCCCCAGTAGCAGTTAACCAAACAGCTATGGAGGGTTATTCTGAAGATACAGGGGTGACCCATTGTCAGAGGGTTAGGGATAGCAGTGATCCTAAATGCCCTGATGCTAGTGCTAGGGACCCTAGTTTAGAGACTGACGGGGACCTGTCCCATGCCTTGGGAATGCGTAAGGAGTTTGCAGTGGCTCAGAAAAGTGACTCTAGTCTACAGAAGTTGAGGGCTTGGGCAGACTCTGATGGCATACAGGGAGGTGATGGAAAACAAAGTTTATTGGGACAATGGACTGATGTATATGCAGGACGCTAAGACAGAGGGAGGGGTGATGGGCAGGCAGCTTGTTGTTCCCCAGGGTACCGTGAGCAGTTGCTCAAGATTGCACACAATATTCCCTTATCTGGTCATCTGGGAATCACACGCACTATGCAGTGGTTGGCCCAGAACTTCTATTGGCCCTACTTCACCCAGCAGGTAAAGGAGTATTGCAGGTCTTGTCACCGGTTCCAAGAAATAGGGAAGGTGGGTAAAAGAACTCAAGCCACCCTAATTCCATTGCCCACAGTGGAAGAGCCATTCCATAAGGTGGGAATGGATATTGTGGGGCCTTTAAATTCTCCCAGCTCCTCCAGAAAGAGGTTCATCCTGACTGTGGTGGATTATGCCACCCGGTATCCAGAGGAGGTCGCCCTATCCTCCCTGAGGAAAAACAAAATGGCAGATGCCTTACTAGGGATTTTCTCCCATGTTGGGTTTCTGTAGCAGGTTATCACTGATCGAGGGGGTTCCTTCATGTTGGACCTGATGAAATGTTTGTGGGAGAGATGTGGGGTGCTGCAGCAATACACAACACCTTATCACCCACAAGCCAGTGGGCTTGTGGAAAGATTTAATGGTTCCCTGAAGTCAATGCTCCAAGTGTTTGCTGAACAGCATGGGAGGGACCAGGAGAAATACCTTCCTCACCTGTTGTTTGCATACAGGGAGCTGCCCCAAGAGTCAACAGAGTTTTCCCCCTTCAAGCTCTTATATGGATGCCAGGTACATGGGCCCCTAGACTTGATCCAGAAGGACTGGGAAGGCAAGCATGCCAACCAGGGAACTCCCATAGTGGACTATGTCCTTAGGTTTAGGGAAACGCTGAAGGAGCTTTTGGGGCAGCCCAGAGCAACCTGGCAGTGGCCCAACAAAGACAAAAAGTGTGGCATGACCACAGAGCCAGAGCTCACTCATACATGGTGTGTCAGGTAGTCATGGTCCTCATTCTGGTCCAGAGAGACAAGCTGCAGGCTGAGTGGGCAGGACCATAGAAAGTAGTCAGAAAGGTAAATGACATGGACTATATTATAGATTTACCTGACAGAAGACATACAGAAAGAATGTACCATGTCAGCATGATGAAGTCATATGCTAATAGGGCTGACATGGTGTTTGCAGTGTGTAGACCTGGGGAGGGGACGGACAAAGAAGACCACCTTCTGGACCTGCTGGAAGAAGGCGAGCAGGAGTCCTCTGTGGAGGCACTTAAATTGTCACCCCTGCTGGCTCTGGACAATGTTGGGAGGCAGTATAGTGCAGTGGTTTAAGGCTCTGAGCTGCAAATCTGGAGACCTGGGTTTGAATCCCACACCCTCCACTTGCATACTGTGTGACCCTGAGCAAGTCACTTAACTTCCCTGTGCTCCCAGGTCACACCTGTAAACAAGCTTTCAGCTTAGTGTGCCACACCTGATTAAACAATTAGGAAAGAAAAAAGAAGTAAGGGAGGTTTTAGCAGACTTTGCCTCACTGTTTAGCGCCAAGCCTGTACTAACCCTCTTAGTGATGCACAATGTGGAGACAGGGACACAGACATCCATATGTCAGACAGCATATTGGGTGTCAGAGGTTGTCCAAAAGGACATTAGGAGGGAGGTGGAGGAAATGCTGGATTTAAGGGTAATCCAGAAATCCCACAACCCCTGGGCCTCACCCATAGTCCTTGTGCCCAAGCTAGATGGCTCTACTCATATCTGTGTGGACTATCATGGACTGAATGCAGTCATGAAGTCAGACACCCACCCGATGCCCCAGACAGATGAACTCCTGGACAAGATGAGAGGGGCAACATACCTTATGACTATTGACCTGACAAAGGGGTATTGGCAGGTAGAGTTAGCTGACAGGGGTAGGGAGAGATTGGCCTTCATCACTCTGATAAGGTTATTTGAATTTAAAGTAATGCCTTTCAGAATGAAGAACACCCCAGCCACTTTCCAAAGGTTAAGGAAAAGAATGTCTCTTTGCAGATGACACAAAGATCTGCAACAGAGTTGATGCACAAGGTGGGGTGGAAAGGATGAGAAGGGACTTGGCAAGGTTAGAGGAATAGTCAAATGTATGGCAGCTTAGATTCAATGCTAAGAAGTGCGAGGTAGTGCACCTGGGAAACAAAAACCCAGGGGAAGAGTACACAATGGAGGGTGAGATACTGACAACAACAAAAATGGAAAGGGTCCTGGGGGTAGTCATATCAGATGACCTAAAGGTGGGCAAGTAATGTGAGAAGGCAGTAAGGAAGGCTGGGGTGATACTGGGATGCATAGGGAGAGGCATCACCAGTAGAAAACAGGACGTTGTTATCCCTCTGTACAGACAGCTGGTGAGGCCGCATCTGGAGTACTGCGTGCAGTTCTGGAGACCCAATCTCCGCAAAGACATAGACAGGATGGAAGCTGTCCAGAGGAGGGCAACTAAAATGGTGCAGGGTCTGCACTGGAAGACATATGAAGAGAGACTTAAGGAGCTTAATATGTATAGCCTCAAGGAAAGGAGGGGGGGGGACATGATAGAAACATTCAAGTACCTCAAGGGAATCAACAAAGTCCAAGAGGGTAGCATCTTTCAAAAAAGGTGTTGCAAGAACAATGGGGCACAATTTGAAGACATGGGGGGTGGCTCAGAAGTAATGTAAGGAAGTATTTTTTTCACAGAGAGGGTTGTGGGTGCATGGAACAGCCTTCTGGAGGAGGTTGTGATGTCAAAAACAGTGGTGGAATTCAAGCATGCATGAGACAGTCATAAGGCAATTCTAGGTGGTGGGAATTGGAAGAAGTAGGCTGCTGGTTAACTAGGATCTGCAGCTTATCCTTTAGGTAGGGAAATGGGTAGACTGGGTGGGCCAAGCGGTCCTTATCTGCCATCAAATTCTATGTTTCTATGTTTCTGTGTTAGTGAGCCAGGTGTTGAATGGTGCTGAGGAGTACATCATGACATACCTGGATGACATTGTCATCTTTAGTGCCAGCTGAGAGAAACACCTGTCCCACCTTAGGGAAGTGCTGGGCAGGATACAGAGGACTGGGGTCACTGTCAATGCTGAGAAGTGCCTGGTGGCCATGGCTGAAGTGGCATATCTTGGGCATGTTGTAGGCCGGGGACAGCTCCCTCCTAACCAAGTGAAAATAGAGGTGATCAAGGCATGGCCCAGACCAGAAACCCAGAAGCAGGTCTGGAGTTTTCTAGGGACAGCAGAGTACTATAGGAAATTTGAACCCAATTACAATGCTCTGGCTGCTCCCCTGCCTGGCCTGGTAAAGAAAAGGATGCCTAAGAAAACTACCTGGGATCCATCCTGTGAAAATACATTTACTAGACTGAAGGAGGCACTGTGCAGTGTTCTGTGTTGACAAGTCCTGACTATAGCAGACTCTTTATACTCCAGACTGACTCCTCAGATGTGGGTATTGGGGCAGTGGTGAGTCAGACATCCAGTGAAGAGAAAGATCACCCCATAGTGTAACTGAGTAAAAAGTTACTTCCCAGGGAGCAGGCATACTGTACTGTGGAAAAAGAGTGCCTTGCCATAGTATGGTCCCTAAAGAAGTTAGAGCCATACTTATACAGGCAGCATTTTGAGGTACAAACTGACCACAGCCCCCTGGTTTGGCTGACACAAATGGGAAAAACAAATGGTAGACTATTAAGATGGAGTCTTGCATTGCAAGGGTATGACATGATGATCTTACGTAGGGCTGGAGCAACCAATCAGAACACAGATGGCTTGTCATGTCTATATGAGAAGTGAACTGACCTAGGGAGCTCATCCCATGCAGATGATAGAGACCCCAGATTCAGTGTAGGTGGGGAGGATTGTGACGCGTGGCCAACTTGTTATGATTATTTTATGATATTGGTATTATAAATACATGGTCTGTTTATGACCATTTCAGAGGGAGAGATTTGGTCTTTAAATTACAAGGTCAGCAGCTGAAACCACAGGGTGTAATAAAGCACACCAGAAGGAAACAGTTAATTGGAACATCCTCCAGAAAACAGTTTATTTCCGCTGCTGCTTTGATGTTGGAAACTAAATATGAGTTTTGTGACATCAGGGAAAGAGTGTCATTAGGCTGATTCCTGTTGGCTTTCTAACACCTTGGTGCCAGTGTGGGATTGCTAAGTTCAAACGAAAAATGTGTAATTAAGGAGTTATATTTAGCAAATGTTTTTTTTCTTCTGATGTTACCATTAATTTTAAAATACCTCCTGGTAGGAATTTATGTTTGGAGGAATAAATTCTAAAAGGAGGAGCTAGATGACTCATCCAGTGGGTGTGGAAAACAGAGTTCCAAATGTATCAGTGTATGCGAAATGTGAAATGTGAAATATCATCTTGGGCTCTGAAAGCAGAAACATCTAACTTTAAATGCACTTAAAGAGGTAATATATTAGACAGAAAAGATCCAAATGTATTGTGGTAGGAGTTTTGTTCTGTAGCTTTTTTTTCTTCTTTTTTGTGTGATTGTAATGCTCTTTGATATTTGTTCTGTATTTTATCTTACTGTTTTTATCCATTTTTAGTAAACATTTTCTGTAAGATACTGCCTGGGTCTCCTCAGTCATGTTTGTGTGTAGTGCTGAACCGATATTAAGTCTGACAACTGTTCAAAGGCTTGCTGGTGTTACTAATCTTGGTAAAAGGTAAGAATATACCTAAGGTCTCTTATAGAGTTTTAAGGGTTCATTTTGGATACCTGGTTAGGTGCACTTATGTGGAAGATATATTGCATCCCCTGAAGAGAATATTATCTGAGCCTGTAGATTTGGATATGCTAGCATGAGGTTCACAGTTTGAATTCCCCCAGAACTTGAGGTTAAAAGGTGATTTGGACCCAAAAGAAGACAGTAGGGCTACCCTGTCTGTTACCTGTTCACACTGTTGTGCTCTGAGGTTGGCACTGTGGTAGCTGAGGGCCTGCCCTGAGGAGTGTGTTTGTGACACAGACTGCAGAGTAGATGGTGGGGGCAAGTACAGTGGAGTATTTCAAGAAGGCCTGGGACAAGCACCAGGGATTATCAAGGAGAGTGGGGTGATCTTGGAGGGGGGACAAGTAGAGGGGAGATAGGCAGACTCGATGGCCTGGACATTCCTTTTCTGCTTACACATGTTTATGAATCTATGAAAATGGTACTGTTAATATTTTTTAAATAAGGCACCCCATGGTTATTGAAATGGCAATATTAACATGTTTTTTTCATAGTGTACTTTACTGAGAAAATGTTCAAAGATACAATAAACAGACAATAACAATAACAAGGTGTGAGCAAGGTGCCCCTGGCTTTTAGTTTGTTTTTTTTTTTGTTTGTTTGTTTGTTTGTTTTTTTTGCTGTTAGGGCAGTCCTCTCAATAGAGACATGACTACAGATTTCTGAACAGACAATGCTTTTTCCCCCAGTGACAAGGGAGAGATAAGCCCATCAGCAGAAGAGTTTCTAGTGAGTCCCATCTTTTGCAAGATTGGGGCAGTCTGTTGCTAGGTGAACTGGTCATTTACTCCACTCTGAGAGCTTCCAGGATGGAGTTGTGCCACTCCCTGTAGCCAGGTGTAGGGTCATCCAGCCAGTGTCTGAGTATTACTTTTTTGGCTACTGCTGTGATAAAGGAAATATGATATTTGTGAGAGTCATAGACTGAATCTCTGTTGAGGCCCAACAGACAGATTTCGGGGGTAATGGGAGCATCCAGTCCTAGGAGTGGCTCTAATCATCTGCAAATGTCTTCCTCATAGCACTCCATTGTTACATAACATTCAGTTATCAGGCCCTAGGATTTTGTTGCCAAACTAGGCCCCTAGGGGTCATTAAAATATATAATAAAATACAGGGTGCAGTGTGTAATGAGTATTTACACACACATGAGTTGTTGGATAGCACATAAACCCCAAAGGTGAAGCCTAGAGGATTTATGCAGTCATCCAACAATAGGGGGTAAATTTGAATTGACACTGCACTCCATACTTTGTTTTATTTAATTGAGAGGTCATGTTTTTTCACTGTTTTCTCTCACTGAAAGAGCCGTGTCTTAAATGCCATGAATAACATTCATTCATTATGACATTTAATACACAGCTCTTTGTAAGGAGAAAAACATGACCCATTAATTAAAGATTGTTAATCCTGTTAATCAAACACTTGGCTATACCTTATTGGTTAATTCAACATACAGGGACTGAACTGAAAACAGACAGCATTGTACTGTAAAGCATATAAAAGGTATTCACCTCTTCAAAAATATATTGAAAGAGAACCAGCAGATCAGTGTGTCTAGTGGTTGTAGGCTGGCACTGTGAATGTGGAGACATGGGTGTTAGTCTCACTGCTGCCATTCTTACAACAGGCTGTAGCCAGTGCCGATAGGGCTGCGAAAAGCTACCAAATGACCAAAGTTACACATGTGCATAGGAATTATTCAATGTCCAGGTGTAATTTTGCCATTTTTTGAAGGTATTGCACCAAATTTTCAACATGACCTTTTGGGGACCCATCATCATAAAGAATGCCAGTATCATTTTTTTTCACTTGTCCTGAATGGTGATGTCACAGAGTGAATGTGCTATTCTGTGCCCCAGGTGTGAACACACATTTTGGGCAAGTTGTGGAAAATGACAGCTGTACTGTTTTGTAGGAGTTGTACAAAAATGGCATTGTTGAAAATGTGGAGTGAAAATATTAAAAATTAGCAAAGTTAGGAGTGTGTGTAGAAACTGCACCATGCACACTTGTAATGCAGTCATTTTTTGAAAATTTTTCACCAAATTTGCAACATTGGCTTTTTGGTACTCCACCTCTTGAATAGTGTTACCGTCATTTCGTGAACTGGTCCCGAAAGGTGATTCCACTCAGCAACTGCAAAATCACCTTTCTGGACCAAGTAACAACATAACAGTGACAGTTTTCACTAGGTGTGGTCCCAAGTGCCCTGTGTTAAAAATTTGTGGCAAAAATTCCAAAAATGGCTGATTTATCAGTATAAGTTGAAATTTTAAACCCCATTGAATGGCATTACAGTATGCTTACTGTTGATTCTTCAGTTTGCGGTTCGGCTTTGAAGAGTGCAGATGTGTCCTGGTCCAGAGAAGAAGACAATGTGAACCTCTGGAGGCAAGTATGGAGTAAGGGAGGGTGGAGAGGTGGGTGCTCGGTGGGAGGATGGGGATGGGGAAGGGGTTTGCAAATGATGAGGGACAGTTTTCTTTTTTACAGGAAAAAAAACATGATGACGAGGGACCATTTACATTTTTACAGAAAAAGAGGAAAAAACATTTGGGCACACACGGGTGGGCTCCCAATGTGCCACAGGACTGGGGGGATTGTACATGATGGTGGCATGAGATTGGGTACCCTGATGTTGGCAGGCGAAAGAAAAGAAGGAAAGAAAAAAACAAACGGGTACACAGGAGTGGGCTTCCAGTGTGCAGCATGAGTGTGTGTGTTTGTGGGGGGGGGGGTGCACATAATGCTGACATGGTGATTAGCACCCTGATGTTGGTGGGTAAAACTGGTTTTCATTGGACACACAGGGGTGGGCTCTCAGTGTGCCACATTAGTTGGGGAGGTGGCAGAATGCCGCAGAGGTGGTGGCAGCAGTGACGCAACTGCGCATGCACAGTTGCGGTGAATGGCATTTTGCCATTCACTGCATGATGGTGCCAGCAGAACTGCAGATGTGTGTGAGGTGTACATGTACAGTTCATTCTATGGAATATGGAAGTAACAGCTGAAATAGTGTGGATGTTATTCCGTAGCAGCTGATCATGGCAGAGGGCGTTAAGCTCCCTTTGACTTTTGGAAGGATACTTCCAAAAGTCCAATGGAAGGTTCCACCATTAGCCATTTTTAGAGTTACTAAGCAATCTCAAAATGGGTGTATGCTCCTCCCACAGCTGTAAAAAGAGACATTCACCAACTGTAGCTCTCACAGTCTAACAGTCCATAGGGGCTTTGTTAAATGAGACGCAGGGTGAGCATGCCAGCAGCAGCTCAGAGATACTTAATACTGCCTGTCCTATATTTATGCTAAATTGCCACCATTTTGTGGACCCTTGTGATGTCATAGAGAGAGAAGCTGCGCTTTAGCTGCAGGATGATAGGCCAGATTATTATACTATACACAGTACACTATATTGTGATAGACAAATATTTGGGGAAGTAGTATTAGCATTTGGGGACACACTTCTAAATCTTCTTCACAGAGAAAAACAACAGTAGCAATACAATTCAGGGAGATACCAGAAACACCATGTTAAAGGTGTATAATAAGAGTAAATAGGTTACAAATAAATACAATGAAATACAGTATTTAAAGGAACATTTTAAATGACATATTCTGCTAAGTTCCACCACTGAATTGATGGGGGAATAGTTAAAGGAACACTGGAAGAACATTTATGGGATTTTAATATATAGTGCTTTGCATACACAGTTTCCCAAACTGCTCCCAGGCCTTGAATATTTCTATCAGTCTAGGGACAATGCCACTGAGTTTGGTTCAGTTTATGAACCGTATCTTTTTGCTAGTTTATTTACCAAGGCTAAGTTTAATTCTATGGGAAAAAAATATGAGACTAAAATGACCCAGTCATTTTAGAACAATACAAATTATAACTGTGTTCTTGATGGGTATCAGGCCAGCCTGAGGGTTATAGTTTGAAGGGTTCCAAACTAAAATTGTGAGGGGCCACATGGGTTCTTGTACAAGGAGAAAAGTATGGTAGCATCTCCCTATCCATCCTATACCAAGTGCGGGCCCATATAAACACCAGGGACCATATAAAAAAGGCACTGTACATGGAGTGATGCATCAGTCACTACTGCTGCTGCTGTGGTAGCCCCCTGTTTAAAGTATTGATTAGGTTATATCCATTCATAGTATTCCATGTGCAATGCTAAATATAATAGTGAACGTACTCTTTAGACATGATTTATAATATTATTTTTCTGAAACTGTATTATGGATGGCAGGTGTAAATGAACATCGGCTCAAGATGTTAATGTACTATTCCTGTTTATTTCACAATTAAAACATGATTATTGTTGTTACTAAGATTCTTAAACAGCAGTCCGTGTGTTCCAGACCTGATAGGCCTTGATTTCACACTGGTTTTCGTGGCTTTGCGCTCTACCCACTGGGCTGTAGACTTGGCGTTCAGAGTCAGAGGCATCTCAGAAAACCAGGGACAGTTGGGAGCGACACACCAGCGGTTTTTGCAAAACCTAGAGGCAGCACCGCCTCACCGTGCTTTGCTCGAGGCACAGAAATATGTTGCACTGTGTTCAGCTTTTGCACGTTTCACCTTTAAGGAGGAGTGGGTAACCGCAGGTCTGGTCTCCTCGTATTCCTCAGCAAATGTGCCCTCGAAACTTGGTTTGTCGCCTACATTATGCGAGGTGAGCAGCAGAGACAGCTCCCCTCCTCCTGTGCTGTGCTGCCGGTACCAGCGTACAGTAAGGTGAGTGCTGTCGTCGTGTTGGCACTGAAATTCTGCAGAACCACCGTCTTTCACAACCCCGAATGCTGGCGTTTGCTTAACAAGCACTCCGTCGCACAGATCTGTGAAGATAGAAACAAACTTACACACCTACTCACACACACACCTCCACAGTATAAACGTATGTGGATGTATAGACAGACAGACAGACCTATTGATCGAAATAACCCTATAAGTCAACTAAACTATAGTTACAATGTGCTGCAGTGACAACTCATCACTACCGTATTAATGTATTACTATCAAAATAATTCGAAAATACAACGGAAAGAACTAGCAGCATCCACTAAAGATTGCAGATTGGACATAGTGCCTCCTTTTGCAGGCTATTATTGCATCCTTACAGAAGAAAAACTGCAGTGTCAAGTGAAGGTAACTGAGCTCCCACATAGTTGTGGAGGAGTTTCTAGAAGACAGAGACAAAATGACTTCAGAGTGTGTAACTCTGAGACTAAGTAGGTTGTCAGGAAGTGACACCACAGCCCCCCCCCCCAAAAAAAAAGCAGTTGTAGGAACATACTGTAAGATAGAAAACCATTAGTCTATAGTCCCCCCGCCATAAGACCCCCTCCCCCAACACACACGCACGCACACTCACTTTAATTCTGTGGAGCTGAGGTGTATTCAATCTCTGGCAGTCAGTTCCAGCTATGGCCTCCTCTCATTCTGTGAGGTATTTTTTCCTGATGTTCTGCTTGAATTGTCCTCCTTAATAAAAATAGTGTCCCCCTTTTTCTCTGATCAGTTGCCATTCTACGAATACCCAGTTGGTCTTACAAGTTCCTTTGTTTGAATACCTCCATGGTATTGGTTGTGTGTGTGTGGTGGGGAGGCAGGGGCAGAATCCTTAGCCGACGCTGGGGACCCTGCAGTAGAAGCAAATTCGATAGACCAAAAGGCCCTATTCTACCGGCATCTTGGTGTGTTGCTGTGTGTGTAGATCCCCGCTTCCAAGCCTTCTCTGTTCCAATGGACCAAAGGCAGGTCTGTCATTTGGATTTATTTATTTATTTAAAAGTTTAACCAGGGAGGGCATACTGAGTAGAGTACCGCTCGATTCCAGACGTGTCCTGGGGTACAGACAATGGAGAATACAATACATTAATCAATTCAGTGTGTATGAGTGTATATATATTTGTATAAAAAACCTTTTGATTATTATAAACTAGCCTTCGGATACAACTGGTGAATGAATTATAGGGTATTAAAAGAAAACGCATGCTTGGCAGGATTCGAAACTTCGCAGGTGTCATCCCAGTGTATTTCTAACTCACCGACTCAACTACTCAGTCAAAAGTATTGGGACAGGGGGTAAATCATAACGGTTGCCATGTTCTCAGGCTAAGTAACTAAATATGTGTTTGCACTTTTCTTGTGGAGAAAAAATACAACAAATATGTTGCCGGTGATACCTTTTATTGGACTAACAAAATTATTTCTAAGACTAGCTTTCGAGAGGTGGAACTCTCTTCCTCAGGTCACTTTTCTGGTGGAAAAATTATTACCTGACCCACTATTTACAGTGCTCCCTCCCAGATCAGCTTGAAGGTTTCCATGTAACTACGGTGAACTTTGTCCTGTTTTCCAGTAAATGGCTACATTTATTCAGGAACCTGATTTGTTCAGACAGTGTTTATGTTTACATGTAGTGGGAATCAATTACTTTGTAATCCATTATTTTCATTCAGATTGTAATTCTTTTTGGTTTACATGGTGTTAGACTGTTGAGGGCGAACAACAGATTCAAAATTCTCAGTTGCTGTGTGTTTACATGGAATGGGAATCGGTCACCTTGTAATCAATTCAAACTGAACTGATTACCAGGTGACTGATTCCCATTGCATGTAAACAAACAGCAATTGAGGAATTTTAACCTGGTTGCAGTCGTTTTGCAGCAGTTTCAACTGTAAGTGTAGCAGAATCAGTTCTATATTTTAGCATTACTGTATGTCTCTTCTGAATCTATGACGCAACCCTTGTCGGCAATTATGTGTAAGTTCTCATCCGCCCAGATATATTTCACTTTATATCTTGCTGTGGAATTTCATATGCGGGTCAAATTATAGCAGCAGGTTTTTCCTTTGTGAGTGTTTAAAAGGGATACAATTGTCAACATTGTATGCAGTAAGTTACATGAAGAGGGATAATTTTTGCAATGCCCTCCCGCTCTTTTTAATGCTGTGCGGTACTAGTTGCACAGAAATAGGTCGCAGCATCTTCTGCCCCTACGCCCTGGAGCTTAAGCGAAGACCTGGTGACTGCGGGTCTTGTCACCTCCAGCCCCGGTTTCTTAAATCCCTCCTCGTACGTGGGTGTGCTGCCGGTGACCGAGCTAGCCATGAGCTTCAGTGGGCCGCCCTGGTTCTGCCGGTACCAGAATATGTTGTGGTAGCTGCTGTCTGTGTGTTGGCAGACCATTTCGGCATCTTGTTTATCCCTGATGAGCAGTGTCTTGGGAGTCTGGGTGACCACCACTGCATCGCAGAAATCTGAGGAAAAGGAGAAAGTAAAGTGGGTCTGAGTGGAAATACATCACAGCAGTAATTGAATGTACAATATTTTTTAGTTCCAGTCAGCTGTTTTCTTTAATTATCCCCTGTCTAAATATTTGCTATTGAATACTTAGCGCATTTAACCAGGAGAAGGGTAGCGCCCCCACCCTCCATTATAAATTACATCAAAATAGTGACATTAATTATATATTTGTTTCCACGCTTCTTTACTCAGTTTTTATAGTTTTCGTTTCCATAGGATGAATCAAAGGTAGGATTCTTACGATAAATCAAGAGTAGGAGTGCCAGACAAGAGAGAGAAATGAACATCTCTAGGGAAAGAGTGAACTGCTGTGCCCCGACTCCGTTATACAGAGGGAGTATGTACTTATAACTATGAGCAAGGAAGGGAAGTGACGTTTGTGCCATTGTCACCCATCTCTGTTTCTGATAACTTGCATTGTCCTGGGGTCGATGCCTACTCATTGCACTACCTCTTTAAAACACTGGATACAACAGTCAATTGACACACATGACTAACTTTACATGCCAGTATATGGCACAGCATATAGTGTGCAACACCTATACATGAGAAATTTGAAAAAGGTATGTATAATTGACGAAGATGACGCAATATGAATAGAAAGTTTTTTTTGTAAAGAAAGCCGCAGATCTGCCTCGCCGTGGGTGCTGGCAGCGCAGAAATACCAGGCAGTGTCGGTAACCTGCAACCCGTTAATTGTCAGCCAGCCCTTCTGGGCGCCTTCTCTTCTGGTCTGAAATCTTGTTTTGAACTCCTCTTCGGGGAAAGGCTCGCCTGAGCTGTAGGAGTAGGTGATGAGCTTCAGTTCCCCTTGGTTACCGAGTTGCTGGTACCAGTAGATGTAGTGGTAGCTGCCATCGTTGTGTCGGCAGTGCAGTTCCGCCGAATCGCCAGCTCTCTTGTGGAGCCACTTCGGCGACTGTTCAAGGAGGATGTCACCGTAGTTATCTGTGCATTAAAACAGATGAGATTATGGGGTGGGGTGGGGGTGCATTTCTCAACAAACTGAACATTTCTTATTTTTCTATACGGAGTACGAACCCCTTTGCTGGTATTTTTTTTAAACTGCACTACACTTTTAAACAACCTTAAAAATATATAGGCCCTAGTTTGGTGATAACATCATACATTTCATAAACAGCATTGCTCTTATACCTAGGACGCGAACACCGCGGACATTTTACCGTATTCAATAATGTTTTGTTAGCAAAATAATCTGTTCCACCCTTTCCCTTGTGGCTCTCACTTCTAAAGGTTTACCCTTTACATGTTTAACCATATTAGATTATTTACAATCTGTATCAATAATTGAAGGTCTGTGAGCCATCTTATCAATATCTCCATTTCCCTTTTCCATTCTCGTACACACTTCACTTCTAAATTAGTTTCTCACATGGTATCCAGAGCAGAATGCAAAAGATCGTGGGAACTCGAAGCATTTTTCTCCAAATGTATTCGAAACCATTTGGCGACAGCTGAGCTCTGCCAATCTTATATATCCATGTCACATGACAGGAAGTGACATTTCATAATGTATACATCTCTTAAAAGCAAGCATCTGTCAATGCCAAAGGTTCCCTTGCAGGTATTTAGACTGATGTTTGACATTTATGCAGCCCCCCCAACCCCCATTCATATTCCTTGAGCATCCATATCCCAACAGAGTACCTCTCTGCAACACCTCTTGCCTCTGATCAACATTTCACCCTCATACTTCTTAAGTGTCTGTCTTAGGAACCCTAACACCCTGGGAGTGCTCAAGGGTAGGAGCATGTGTGGAAACTGCACAAGCCAGCGCTTGTAACACAGTCATTCAGTGGAATTATGTCACCAAATTTTCAACATAGGCATTTTGTCACCTCTAGTCATGAACAAGGTTACTATGATATTGTTACTGTGTACCCAACACTGATTTTACACAGTGACCAGCTAGTCTGTGCCAGAAGTGTGAAAACACATTTCGGCCAGGATGTGAAAAATGACAGCTGTACTGTTCATAAAGAGGTGTGGGAAAATGCAAATGTTGAAAATCTGGAGTGAAAATATGACAGATTCAGGAAGTTACCAGTGTGGGTGGAAACTGCAGCAACACATGCTGGTAAAACAGTCATTTTTTGGAATGTTTGCACCAAATTTTCAACATAGGTATTTTAGGACATCTGCTCATGAACAGTATCCCTGTGATTTTCTTACTCTTTATCGAACACTGATTTCCCACAATGACTGCACTATTCTATGCCGGAAGTGCGAAAACACATTTCAGCATGGATGTGAAAAATGACAGCTGTACTGGTCATAAGGATATCTGAGAAAATGCAATGTTGAAAATCTGGAGTGGAAATATTACAAATTCACAAACTTATGAGTATTCATAGTAACTGCGCAATGCACTCTCGTAACACAGTCATTTTATGGACTTTTGTCACCAGATTTTCAACATAGGCATTTTAGGACTTCTGGTCATGAACAGTATCACCGTGATTGTCTTAGTCTGTAGTGAACATCGATTTCCAACAGCAACCACGCTATTTTGTGCAGGAAGAACAAAAATACATTTTGGCCACGATGTGAAAAATGATGTTTTCGGAGGTGTGTCATCCCTCTTCCAATTCAGTCAGTGTGTTTGCAGGTGCGGCCGCAGTTTTCCAATGCCTGCTGGAGCTGTCTATGACAGCTCCAACATGCAGTGGCGTACAGTTGAAAGGGGGAGCTATGCTTCAGTGAGTAGCGATAAGATATCGCCTGCTCATGTGCGCTCCCCCTACACACACACACATGCTGTGTGCTGCCTCACCATGCACACACTGTGTAGTCGACGGGGGTGCCCAATCCCCCGTCAGCTGTGCTGCACCCCGAAACAGTTCCATATGTCACACTTGGTGCCCACCCCAGCATGGCTACATGTCGTATAGCCAAAGGGGGTGCCCAATCCCCCATCGACTCCACTGTCCCCCCCCCAAGTACAGGGTACCATGCAGGAAGCCCACCCCAGTGTGGCAACAGATGCTATGGCCAATGGGGGTGCCCAATCCGCTGTTGGCTCCACATCCCGCCAACCTGCCGTCCTTCTGCCATGCTGGGAGCCCACCCCAGCGTGACAGACATCCCACTGTCATCGTCATTAAAATAAAAACAACCTGAAAATCAAAAACGGTCCCTCGCTGTGTCTGCCCCCACCCGCACCCACCCACAGTGCACCCTGCCTTCCCACACCCCCCCTCACCCCATACTTACCTCCGGACTCTGGGCGACGATCTTCGGTGGACCAGGAACACGTCTGCACTCTTCAAAGCCGACCACGGACTGAGGAAATGCCGGTAAGCTGTATAATGGGATAGATAGGGTTTTTCAACTTTTTTGCATATCTCATACATTTTTTGGGGAATTTTGGGCCCAAATTTTCAACATGGGGTTTTTGGGACCCCTCCTCATGAATTATTGCACTGTCATGGCGATATTCGGGCCCGAAGGGTGATTTCACAGTCACTGCGTGAAATCACCTTTCGAGACTGAGTAATGAAATGGCATTGCCACTGTTCTTAAGGTGGGCTCTCAAAAAGCCTATGTTGAAATTCTGGTGGTACTGTACTGGATTGCCAGTTCTCTCCAATTCCTTCATTCCTTATGCAATTGCAGCATGATTTATTTGTTACTGGTCCCAAATGCAGGTTAAATAAACCTAAACCTCCCCCCAATTCCCTCCATCCTTACGCAATTACACCAGCAAGATGGTAGATTGTAGAGTCTGAATATGACGTGCTGCCTAAAACTTGGCTGCTGCAAGGACGATGAACCGGAGCATCTTTAAATAAAGTGCAGGCAACTTTTTTTTCTTTCTGAGTGCTGTTTCCTTCAGTGTGTGTTTCTGTCCATCCAGACCACTGAGCCCCAACCTCGAGTACCGTGACATGGAAAATTACACTTTACAGTACTGAAGCAGGCTATAGCATTCTGTGCCATTTCTATTTGGGCAGATTAGCTGCTAATTAATGCAGTTCACACTTTGGCAAGCTCTGCAAACTGCATGTTGAAGTCTGAATGGACACTAATTAGCCTTCAATCTGCCAGCATTTTTAACATTAGTACCTATGCAGTTGGGAAATGGCAAATGAAATTTGCCCAGAAAAACTGATTGCCGTGTTAAGCATGGACACTATAAGTGGCACCAATTGTATTGCACTTGCTGGTTGACATAATTGCAGAAATTATTTTATTTCAGCTCACCACCACTGCAATTTCAATTATGGGGGGCAGGGTTCAGTCCTTAGGAGGTAGCAGGTGCCCTTCCTCTGCATGTAAGGGGGGGGGGTCACAGTCTGAGGAGGCACAAAGAACTGGATTCAGGAATCCAAGCCATACATAACTAATTAACCCCATTTTTAGCTTTAACTGTGTTTATTTTTCATAGAATTGGTCTGGGGACAGGTGCACTGCAGAGCTGCAGCTAGTCAGTGGCACAGTGTTGCAGTTCTGCATTTTCACAGGTGTTTCAGCTGTAAAATCCTGACTTTTTGAGAAGCTTTGGTTTGTGTCCCCAGTGTTGAATGGAAAGGCTATCCTAGCCCGGGAGTTAGCAAGCTCCCTCAGACAGTGGTTAAACTGGAAACACTTAGGTGGGGAAACTCTGACATCTGGGTGATGGAACTCTCCAATAATAGTGAGGGGAGATTATAAAAACAGTCTCAGAAATGCTGGGATCTGATTGGCTGTTATGATTCCAACAACCCTTCATTAATCCCTGTTACACTGTCATATACAGCCTGATCACCATGGCACATTAATTCTCCTTGTCAGCATTCCATTCTCTAGCATTGCTGATTGACTGGAATGATGCATTCTGATTCTGAGCCAACAATCTTAAACTGCTGGTGTAAGAACTATTTTATTTCAAAAAATCTCCCTCTCACTGAGGAAAACATAAAAAGTACACTTTTAACATTTTTCTTCAGTAACAAATGTTATGTTTGCTTGCACTCATGTGCAAGAAACATAGTGCCAGCATATAACTTTTTGGAGGTGTGCCATCCCCTCTGCCAATGCCCTGATCCATTTTGCAGGTGCAACCTCACTGCACCAATGAATGGCAGAGTTGCCTATGACAGCAGTTCAGATGTAGTGGTGTGCAGTTGAAAGAAAACCACTGCTGCAGTCAGTAGTGGTAATGTGTAGGCAATTTGCATACTGCCATCAAGCTCTCCATTCCCATTAAAGCCAACAGGGGTGCCCAAACCCCCTGTTGGCATGCCCCCTCCCCAGTTTTTTTGCTGAGGGGGTAGTCCAATCCATTGGCATAATGTCTCCCCTTC
The DNA here is from genome assembly GCA_016271365.2 of Neoceratodus forsteri. Lineage (NCBI taxonomy): Eukaryota > Metazoa > Chordata > Ceratodontiformes > Ceratodontidae > Neoceratodus > Neoceratodus forsteri. Next base: position 708,650,877 of record CM028138.1, on the reverse strand, counting down.
CCTAATTTGTTGTGTGCCGAGGGGGGGTGCCCAATCCCCCTCGGCTCATCCATCCCCCCCAAGCACACTGCATGTCCAACAGGGATGCCCAATCCCCGTCAGCTACAGACCCCCCAAACAAACACTGAGGTGACATGCTGGGACCCTACCCTAGTGTGTCAAAAGCTTCTCATGTTGTCATTTGTCTTTTTTTTTGTTTGTCCTGTAAAAACAGAAAATGGTCCATCTCTGTCTCTGGTGTCCCTCCCCAACCCACACCCACCCTCTCACCCCACATCCCCAAATCCCCCCACCTCATTACCTCCAGAGCCCAGTGCAACAATCTTCAGTGAACCAGGAACACGTCTGCACTCTTCAAAGCTGACCATGAACTGAAGAAATGCTGGTAAGCTATATAATGGCATAAATGTTTTTTTCAACTTTGCTGCATATGTTGGCCATTTTTGCAAATCTTGCCACCAGATTTTCAACACAGGGTTCTTGGGACCCCACCTCATGAATTCAGTCACTGTCATGTTGTTATTCAGTCTTGAAAGGTGATTTTGTGGTCACTGTGTGGAATCACCTTTCAGGGCCGACTAATGAAACAATGGTGTCACTGTTCAGGAGGTAGCCTCCCCAAAAGCCTATGTTGTAAATTTGGTGAAAACATTCCCAAAAAGTGACTGTGTTACAAGTGTGCATTGCGCAGTTTCCATGCACACTCATAACTTTGCAGATCTGAAATATTTTCACTCCAGATTTTCAACACTGGCATTTTTTTCATACCTCCTTACGAACAGTACAGCTGTCATTTTTCACATCCTGGCTGAAATGCTTTTTCACACTTCCAGCGCACAATAGCACAATCACTGTGGGAAATCAGTGTTCAGGACAGATTAAGAAAATCACAGAGATGCTGTTCATGAGCAGAAGTTACAAAATGCCTGTGTTGAAAATTTGGTGATAAAAGTCCATAAAATGACTGTTATGAGCATGCATTGCGCAGTTCCCATGCACACTTGTAACTTCGAGAATCTGTAATATTTTCACAGAAGATTTTCAGCCTTGTCAGTTTTGCACACCTCCTTATAAACAGTACAGCAGTCATTTTTTTCTTATTCTGCCTGAAATGTGTTTTCACATTTCTGGTGCTCAGTGGCGTGGTTGATGTGAGAAATCAATGTTCAGGACAAATTAAGAAAATCATTATGACACAGCTCATGAGCAGAGATCACAAAATGCCTGGGTTGAACATTTGGTGAAATAATTCCACAAAATGACTGTGTTTTGGGGTGCATTATGCAGTTTCCACGTACGCTTGAAACTTCAAGCATTTTTAGTATTTTCAGTCCTGATTTTTTAACATTGCCATATCTTCACACCTCCCTATGAATGGTACAGCTGTCATTTTTAAAACTCTGCCCAAAATGTGTTTTTGCACATCTGGCACAGAATGGTGCCATCACTGTGGGAAATCAATGTTCAGGACAGATTCACAAAATCACAGTACCGCTGTTCATGAGCAGAAGTCCCAAATGCATTCATGAGGTGGGGGGGGGGGGATCACAAAAAGGCAATGTTGAAAATTTGTAGTGCCAATATCAACAAATGCCTGAGGCATTAAGGTTTATGACCATAATGTCCTGCCCTGTACAGAGAGGTGTCAGGGGGTGTGTCTTTGGATTGCCAGCTGTAATATTCATGCCATTTCACCCCCACCCCCACCCTGAAGCCAGTGAAAGGTATTTTGGTGTGCCTTGTACTCTTCAGCCCCAGTGTTCACCCCATTCTCTTATACTGTACCCATTTCAGCATATGTCATTATGACATGGGGTGACTGTCAAGTCAAACACCTCAAGGCACACCTCAGCACTTGTCAATATCTGCAGGCTAGGGTGAGGTGAAATGCCATGAGTGTTCTGGGCAATGACCCCAAGGCACACCCCAATGTCTGTCCTTCTCTGCAGGGTGGCAGTGGGGTTAACGTGAGGTCAATACTTCACTGCCCTTACTATTCTGCATCTGTCTAACTCCTGCACATCCAATGCAAATATCAGCAAGCAAACATTCGGCATTGACAAATGCGTGTTATAATAGTAATAAGGCACTTCCATGAGTTAGATTAACAGTCAGTTAATCACCCCCTAGTGGCAATATGGCACTCTGCTGTGCCTTGTGCTACATTACACCCCCAGGGTGTGATTAGCAGACTGTTACTCTAACCCCTGGCCATGCCATATTGCTTAAAAGAGAACTGAGGTAGTGGAACTGACTTACAATCTTTTTTTTTTTTTTTTAGCTGGTGGTGGAAGTAAGTTCCAGTGGACTCTTGCCCAACTTAACCCCTTCCCTCTGAGCAGCAGGAGTTACAGATCCCCTTCAATATGCTCTGAAATGAGGGTTAAGTCCAAAACTGAAAAAAAAACATCTTGTTAAAATAAGTGGGTCTCCAAGTGTACATTTCCATACTCTGACAGGACAGGTTTCTGCACTGACTTTCCTGCAGTTTTTGGCAAAAGCCCCCCCCCCCACCAACAGACACACACATAAAGACTGCATGCTGCACATCGGGTGAGGTGACTGTATATGCAGCTCAGTGAGGTGACACGCATGCCATGTGCTCTTTGAATTGAACCCCATATTGTATTGAACAAAATACTGTGGATTTTTTGAAAAGCTCAAGAATTTAGACACAGTGACAGAATAGCCTGAAAAGTGGACATGGGTATAAAGTTAAACAGGTGGGAATGTTTTTGCAAAGCCTGCAGGCTCCCCTGTGTCACCACGCTTTTGTGGTTCCCCAGAAATACATAGTGAAGTGTTCAGCTTTGGCACTGGTAACTGTCAAGGAGGAGATGGTGATGTTGTGCCTCACTTGTTGATACTTCTTTTCAAACTGACCCTCGAGTGTTGATGAGCTGTCGGTGACTGAGCTGACCAGTGGGGTCAGGCCTGTCACACCACCATCTCTTCCAGTGCTGTGCTGCTGCTTGTACCAGAGAATGGTAAAGTGAGCGCTGTCATCAGGTTGCACTGAAATTCTGCAGTATCATTTAATTTCACAGCAAGCAGGGTTGGCCGCTGCATAACATGCACTCTGCATCAAAGATCTGTTCAGATACAAAAAAAGTTAGTTTTTTGAATCAAGCCCACCATTGCCACTTACCTAACAGAAAGGAACCTCTTTGGTTCCTCTGTCTGTCTCTCACTCTCACATCCTCTGTTAACTGCATACAAGACGACTGAATGTCCCCAGAGGCATATTTTACAAAGATCACAAAATATCAAACAGTGTGTGTGTGTGTGTGGGATATAGTACTTTACTTGCATTGTAAAACTGTAATAACCCAAAATGCACTCTCCACTACTTATACCACTGCTGTATAATAATGTCTTACAGTAGAAAAGCTGAAGAGTTAGTATAGAAAGTCCCTTCATGTCCCCAATTGAAATGAGTGGCTGATGTAACTACTGCAAAATACGGCTTTGTGCGACAATATAAATTAGAGTAGGGAAGTGATGTTCTTGATCAATGTCCACTGACTGCACCCCCCACACATAACTGTATACAGTCTGTTGACACCAATCCATCTGTTTCACGTATACACTTCTGTTAAAGGTGTGAACTTTTTTTCGACATGACCAGTCTTTGCTGTATATGCATTTACACAGTTATAAGGAGATGCAACGTCCAGTACACATAGAATAATGTATATGTAGGTGTGTGATATGCAGTTTTCTTACACAGCCAAGGTGTGTGATAATATATAAAACTCGAGAGCAGAGCTTGAGAGGTTTATATATTGTCAGACACCGAGGGTGTGTAAGAAAAAAAAACTGCAGATCGCACACCTTCATATCTATTTTTTATAATAACTGGAACTGGTGAGAGTATTCATAGGCTAACATGGTACACACAACCTGGCTTGTGACAGTAAAAGCCATATCAACTCGTGGGTTGATATGACTTTACACAGGCCTCAAAAACAGGTTGCTATCAGGGCTCAGCAGTTATTATCATATAGTAAACAATAATTGTCAGTATGTTTTCAGTTCCTGGAGCAAACTGGGGAATGATTAACTCTGTGTAGAATGTGGTGCCTAAAGGTAGAAAACCAAGTGCAAAAAGAAAACATACAATGAGCAAATGTTTACCTAGACACCTATCATGTATGCTCATAATTCATCAAAGGGGGTGGGTTTCCCTAGTGTATTTTTATCGATTTCCAGCTGGTGATATTTATCTATCTGTGGTAAGTGTGAGACTGTCAGATGTTAAATTTCACTCCTGGAACTGAGTATATGCTGAGTTATTTAATCCCCCCCCCACACACACACACATTCCATCACTGACTAACACCATGCAGAGGTGGGAAATTGATCATTTTAACATGTTTTTATTCTCAGTTTTCTGCATTCACCACAAAGTATATAGGCAAGGTATTAGCCATAACTGAATGTATAGGTTTACAGAACCTGCACAAATAAAAACTACATTAAAAAATAGTTTTGGGCTGGCCCATCAGCACAGTAGTAGGGCTACCGCTCGTGGCACCAATGACCCGAGTTTGGGAACAGACTCGGGTGGCTGGAGGATTGGCTGGGGGGAGGGAGATTGAGCACCCAGAGACTGCTCTCCTCCTCTGGGGAGGGAGGGCTGCTTGTCCCACTGCTCTACCACCACCTGGGTGACCACAAGTGGAGGTGCAGCAGGACAGCAAATAGAATGGAGGGGGGACATTGGCCGGGAGCCTTAGCATCTGTACATTCTGACGTGCTCTGCCTCATGGCTCCCCAACTGTATTGCCATCCTGCGGGAGGACCAGAAAAGCAGGAAAACCCCCACAGTGCTCCCTGTAAATGGAACTCCAGACCCCAAACCCACACTTCTGCTGGCACCAGTGACAGCATCCCCAACCATATATAGACACATCAGGGTGGAGGAGGGGGCCACATCTTGTACCTGCCTGGGGGGTATAACCAAGGCCTCATGGGGGAATGGACTGCACCGGCACATGGAGAGATGAGAGGAGATGCACAAAGCCATGGGAGTCTCCTGAAGAAGGGAGTACTGTGGCGAGAAGGGGATGTAAAAGATAATAGAAAAAAAAAATAGTCTCAAAATTCTCCAATCTCATTAGCTATCCACATTCTGAGACCCTTACATAAATCTCTGTTGTCACAACTATGCATGCATTATTTCATATAAAGATACAGAATCTAACAGCAGATTAGAGACTCTTGGCACACTTAGTATGCCTGTCTTTACTACCTTCATTCTTGGCTGCAGACCCTACTTGATCTACAGCCCCACCCCCCCTTACACACACACACACACACACACACACACACACACACACACATTTCCTTATGCCTATCCCAGGCATTTTTGAATTCCACCATTTTCTCCCCAACGCCTCCTCTGGTATGCTGTTCCAGGAATCCACCACTCAATACTTCCTCAATTTTTTTTTCCTGAATCTACCCCCTTCCAGCATCATAGCATGTACCTTGCTCTGTTGCACTTTATTTCCTGAAAATATATTCCCCTCCGGCACCTTATTTACCCTGGCAAGGCATTTAACGGTCTCTATCATACCCCTCTACTGCCTTTTCTCTTCTGGGGTATACATATTGAGCTCACTTAGCTTCTCCTCGAAGGACTGTTGATACAGACCCCGTGCCATTTTATTTGCCTTCCTCTAGACCACTGCCAGCCAGTCTATGTCCTTCCTGAGATGTGGTCTCCAGAACTGGACAGAATACTCAAGGTGTGCTCTTACCAGTGATCTATACAGGGGCAACATCACCTCCTGCTTTCTGCTGGTGATACCCTTCCCTATGCACCCCAGCATCCCACTAGCCCTCCCAATTGCCTTGTCCCACTGTGCGGTCACCTTTAGGTTATCAGATATAATTATCCCCAGTTCTCTTCCTTGCTTAGTGGTTGTCAAAACCACTCCCCCATTGAGTACTCTGCCCCTGGGTTTCTGAGCCCCAGGTGCATTATTGCATTTATTTTTGCACTAAAACCCAGCTGCCTTACTGACCACTTCTTTGGTTTTCTCAGATCTCTCCTCATCCTTTCAACCTCCTGAAATTTCCACCCTGCTACAGATCTTGGTGTCATCTGCAAATATGCAGACCTTCCATTCCAGCTCCTTTGCTATGTCACTTATAAAGATATTGAACAGAACTGGTACCAGCACTGCTGGTCACCCTCCCTTCCCCATTTGAAATAGTCACTACCTTACATCCATTGACACTGTCAAATGTCTATAAAGACATTCTTTCTGACATTCTGAACCAGCATTTTTCGGCAAAGTGGTGGGTGGATTTCTTTATTTTTAAAAAATGCCCCTTTGGACTAAAAAGACATTCAAATGTCAGATGAACCTGATCGAATTCTTTTATGAGGTGACAAGGGTCATTGATCAGGGTGGGGTAGCAGACGTGGCCTACCTTTATAGACATTTGACAGTGTCAGTGGATGTAAGGTAGTGATGTTTTCAAATGGGGAAGGGAGGTTGACCAGCAGTGCTGGTACCAGTTCTACTTATTGTCTTTATAAGTGACATAGCAGAGAAGCAGGAGGGTTGATACACAAGATGGAGTGGAAAGGATGAGAAGGGACTTGGCAAGGTTGGAAGAATGGTCAAATGTATGGCAGCTTAGATTCAATGCAAAGAAGTGCAAGGTAATGCACCTGAGAAACAAAAACCCAGGGGAAGAGTACACAATGGGGGGGGGGGTGAGATACTGACAACAATAAAAATGGAAAAGGACCTAGGGTTAATTATATTCGATGACCTAAATGTGGGCAAGCAATATGAGAATGCAGTAAGGAAGGCTGGGGTGATACTGGGATGCATAGGGAGAGGCATCAACAGTAGAAAACAAGAAGTTGTTATCCCTCTGTACAGACAGTTGGTGAGACCCCATCTGGAGTACTGTGTGCAGTCCTGGAGACCCCATCTCAGCAAAGACATAGACAGAGTGGAGGCTGTCCAGAGGAGGGCAACGGAAATGGTGCAGGGTCTGCACCAGAAGACATACAAAGACAGATTAAAGAAACTTAATATGTATACCCTTGAGGAAAGAAGAGAGAGGGGGGATATGATAGAAACTTTCAAGTACCTCAAGGGAATCAACAAAGTCCAAGAGGGTAGTATCTTTCAGAAAAAGAGATGTGCAAGAACAATGGGGAACAATTTGAAGATAGAGAGAGGACGGCTCAGAGGTAATGTGAGGAAGTCCTTTTTCATGGAGAGGGTTGTGGATGCATGGAACAGCCTTCCTGAGGGGGTTGTGGAGTCAAGAACAGGGGGAATTCAAGAATGCATGGAACAGACATCAGGCAGTCCTAGTTGGGGTAGGAGGAAGTAGGCTGTTGGTTAACTAGGATCTGCAGCTTATCCATTAGGTAGGGAAATGAGCAGATTAGGTGGGCCAAGCGGTCCTTATCTGCCATCAAATTCTATGTTTCTGTGTTTCTACATGGACTTTGGGAAAACCTTCGACACGGTGCCCCACAAAAGACTGGTCAATAAGTTGAGGAGTCTGGGGGTGGGGCAGAATATAACAAGATGGGTGGAGAGCTGGCTGATGGATAGAAATCAAAGGATGTTGGTCAATGGAGTGCAATCTGGGGGACAAAGGTTATGAGTGGGGTGCCTCAGGGGTCAGTGTTGGAGCCCATTCTATTTAACATCTATGATATAGCAGAGGGGCTTCAGGTGAAAGTCTGCCTTTTTGTGGAGGATAAAAATCTCAGCAACAGGGTGGGCACCCCAGGGGTGTGTGTGGAGGCAATGAAGAAGGATATAAAGGTATTGAAAGGGTGGTCGGGAACATGGTAGCTAAAGTTCAACACCAGGAAATACACAGTGATGCACTTGGTGAAGAAGAATCCAAATACCACGTACACACTGGGGGAGGAGGGAGACAATGGATGCAACCAGGCAGGAGAAGGATCTAGAAGTTATAATTACTGATAACCTTAGTGTGGAGACTCAGTGCAGCAAGGCAGTGGGTAAAGCTAACAGAATGCTGGTCTGCATTGGGAAGGAGTAACCAGCAGAAGGAGGGAGGTCCTGATGCCACTGCACAGCTCCATGGTTATGCCTCACTTGGAGTATAGAGTACAGTTCTGGAAGCCCTATCTGCGAAAAGACATAGATGGCATGGAAAGGGTGCAGGGAAGGGCCACTAAAATGATACAAGGGCTAAGTGGGAAATCATATGAGGAGAGGTTGAAGGAGCTGGAATTGTATCCTCTGGAGACAAGAAGGGAGAGAGGGGAAATGATCAAAACATTCAGGTATGTGAAGGGGATCGATAAAGCAGGGGAGCATATGTTTGCAGGGAAGAAAGAAACAAGAACTAGAGGGCATGGATTGAGAGTGGATGGGGGAAGGTTTAGCAAAAATCTTAGAAAGTATTACTTCACAGAAAGAGTGACTGAGTACTGGAACAGACTGTGACACTTGGCCAGCTGACAATGGTTATTGTATGATATTGGTAGGGTTATCACCTGTCCTGATTTTCGAAAGACAGTCCTGATTTGGGCAGCTGGGTCCTGCAAAAAAACATGAAAAATGCTAAATGTCCTGATTTTATAGTAGAAAAAAATATTTTCTAACTTTCCACTAAATGTTGCAGAAAACTGTAGAACCTTAACTAAAACACCTTAAAATGATAAGAAACAATAGAAGCAACTAAGAAACTACTGCACTTAGCTTTAATTCTAATTATAGAGAGAAAACATGTCTGTTGCATTGGTCAAGGTTATCTACTGTCCTGTGAAAAATCATGTTTCAGTAAGAAATGTCCCACTTTGGGCTTCTTAAAAGGTGGTTACCCTAGATATTGGTATTTTAAATACATGGTATGTGTATGACCATTTAAGTGGGAGAGATTTGGCCTTTAAATTACAAGGTCAGCCGCTGAAACCACAGGATGTAATGAAGCACATTAGAAGGAAACAGTTAATTGTAACATCTTCCAGAAAACAGTTTATTGCTGTTGCTTTGATGTTGGAAACTAAATATGAGTTTTGTGACATCAGGGAAAGAATGTCATTTGGCTGATTCCTGTTGGCTTTTTAACACCTTGGTGCCAGTGTGGGATTGCTAAATTCAAAGGAAAAATTTGTAATTAAGGACTTATATATAGGAAATGTTTTTTTCTTCTGATGTTACCATTAATCTTAAAATGCCTCATGGTAGGAAGTTAAATTTGGAAGAATAAATTCTAAAAGGAGGAGCTAGGTGACTCATCCAGTAGGTGTAGAAAACAGATTTGCAAATGTATCAGTGTATGTGAAATGTGAAATATCATCCTGGGCTCTGAAAGCAGAAACATCTATCTTTAAATGCACTTACAGAGGTAATATATTAGATAGAAAATATCCAAATGTATTATGGTAGGAGTTTTGTTCTACAGCTTTTTTTTCTTCTTTTATGCGATTGTGATGCTCTTTGATATTTGTTCTGTATTTTATCTTACTGTTTTTATATATTTTAAGTAAACATTTTATTTAAGATACTGCCTGGGTCTCCTCAGTCATTTTTGCATGTATTGCTGAACTGATATTATATCTGACAGCTGTTCAAGGGCTTGATGGTATTACTAAGTTTGGTAAAAGGTAAGAATATACCTAAGGTCTCTTACAGAGATTTAAGGGTTCATTTTGGATACCTGGTTAGGTGCCCTTAGGCGGAAGATATATTGCATCCCCCCCAAAAGAGAATATTTTCTGAGCCTGTAGATTTTTGTATGCTAGCAAATGGTTCACAGTTTGAATCCCCCCAGAACTTGAAGCTAAAAGGTGATTTGGACCAAAAAGTGCAATAGGTTCACAGTTTGAATCCCCCCAGAATTTGAGGCTAAAGGGTGATTTGGACCAAAAAGCAGATGGGAGGGATACCCTGTCTGTTGCCTGTTCACACTATTGCACTCTGAGGTTGGTAATGTGGGGGCATAGGGCTTGACCTGCGGAGTGCGTTTGTGACAAATTTGGTTGGCAGTAGTGTGATAAAGTAATTGTTAACACAGGGTTTAACAGTTCAGTGTGTTAGCTTAATACTGTTCAGCTCATTTGCAAAAGAAGGCAGTGATTTTTTTTTTTAAGAACTAGAACTATATAATTTTGCTTACAGTCAAAGTTCCTACCTGTTTTATTTTATTTTTTTCATAGTGTAAGTTAGAGTAGCCATAGTTAGGGAAGAAGATGGCTTCCAACTACAATGAGCACACTGCAGACTACCTGAAGGAGTTGTGCAAGGACAGGAGTCCTGCACGAGAGGAGAGCCAACAAGCAGAACCTTGTGGATGCTGTGATGCCAGCTGATGCTGAGAGTCTTGAGTCACAGTATGTGACTGTAAAGGACCAAACCTTGGGTGTGGAGGGGCCAGTGCAGTGTCCAGATCCAGTGAGGAGGACAGCAGGACCAGTGCAAGCCAAGGGCCACAGCAGCAGCGGAAGATCAGCAGCATTCTGGAGCCAGAAGCAATCAGGCTGCAGATTGAGTTGTGCAGAATGGAGCTGGTGTTCCAGAGGGAGGCTGAGTGAAAATGGCAAGAAATGGATCGAGACGAACAAGCCACAGAGGAGAAGTGTGAATGAGAATGGTGAGAAGTGGAGTGAGAGAAAAAAGCCACAGAGGAGAAGGAACGAGAACAGCTAGAGGATGACCATGAAGAGCATGAGTGCCAGAAGCAACATGAACTAGAGAAGTTACGACTCCAACCACCAGCACCAGAGCAGGTAACTGGCTGGGGTTTAACTGGAACTACAGGACTGGGTTACAAATTGAATTCCAAATTGATAGCTGAATTTAAAAGGGGGAGGATATGGATGCCTTTTTCAATTCCTTTGAAAAAGTTTGTATTCAGGCAAAAATTCCTAGAGGGTCCTGGAGCTTCCAACTATCCCCGCTACTTACCGGAAAAGCTTGGGATGCATTGGGTCAAATGGACAATGAAGATAGTAATGATTACAGCAAATTTAAAGCTGCACTTTTAAAAAAAGTTTGATTTAACTGCAGAAGCATACAGAGCTAAATTCCGTAAGCTCAGGAAAAGTCCTGACATGAGCTACAAGGAGCTAACCATGAAAAAATGTCAATGTTTAAAACGTTGGTGGGCAGAAATTGAAGCAAACTCTGTAGATAAAATTGAAAATGCTATATTGTTAGATCAGTTTTTTTTGGGCATGCCCAGCAGAGCTGAAAACCTGGCTGGAGGACCGAGATCCCAAAACAGTGCAAGAGGCTGTGGAACACTTGGACTGCTATGCCAAGAGCAGACCTGCTCTGAGAGCGAATGGGGTGGGCATGGCAGTGCAGAAAGGGAAAAGCGCACCTTCAGGGCAGCTAAAAACCTCACTGCCTCCACCAAAACAAGTTAGCCCCTGGTTTCAAAGAAAAGATTTTTCTGAGAAAAGAAACAAATGTTGGGTTTGAAAGAAACTGGGCATATTGCCAGACAGTGTTCCGAAAGGACGAGCAATACACAAGGTGGTGCTAGGAAACAAATGGGTTGTTTGTGTGTCCCTGGAAGCATGCCTGTGAACATGAGGGGACACATGCACCCAGCCACTGTGAATGGTATACAGACACAAGGGTTAAGAGACACAGGAGCATCCCTGACACTGTTAAAAGGGGATCTGGTAGAGCCTGGTCAACCTATTCCCAACAAATTTGTAATTGTACAAGAGTTCACTGGGGAGGAGAAAACATTGCCACTCACTAGTGTTCTCCTAGACTGGGGTGAAACAAGGGGAACTGTGCAACAGGTGGTTATACTCAAAACTTTAGCAGTTGATGTCATTCTTGGCAACAATCTCAAACAGGGGATTGTGTGTGCAGTTACCCATAGCCAAGTGGCAAGGGAAAACTGTAGTTCCCCGGACCCCATAGAAGCCACTGTGGACACCACTGGGAGGCTTGTTCCCCAGCCTTTGTCTCCTGATATGGAGACTAATGAAAGGGGGGGTGTAGAAATTTCCCAAGTAGCAGTTAACCAAACAGCTATGGAGGGTTATTCTGAAGATACAGGGGTGACCCATTGTCAGAGGGTTATGGATAGCAGTGATCCTAAATACCCTGATGCTAGCGCTAGGGACCCTAGTTTAGAGACTGACGGGGACCTGTTCCACACCTTGGGAATGAGTAATGAGTTTGCAGTGGCTCACAAAAGTGACTCTAGTCTAGAGAAGCTGAGGATTTGGGCAGACTCTGATGGTGTACAGGGAGGTGATGGAAAACAAAGTTTATTGTGACAATGGACTGATGTATATGCAGGATGCTAAGACAAAGGGAGGGGTGATGGGCAGGCAGCTTGTTGTTCCCCAAGGGTACCGTGAGCAGTTGCTCAAGACTGCACACAATATTCCCTTGTCTGGTCATCTGGGAATCGCATGCACTATGCAGTGGTTGGCCCAGAATTTCTATTGGCCCTACTTCACCCAGCAGGTGAAGGAGTATTGCAGGTCTTGTCACCGGTTCCAAGAAATAGGGAAGGTGGGTAAAAGAACTCAAGCCACCCTAATTCCATTGCCCACAGTGGAGGAGCCATTCCATAGGGTGGGAATGGATATTGTGGGGCCTTCAAATACCCCCAGCCCCTCCAGAAAGAGATTCATCCTGACTGTGGTGGATTATGCCACCCAGTATCCAGAGGTGGTCACCCTATCCTCCATGAGGAAAGACAAAATGACAGATGCCTTACTAGGGATTTTCTCCCATGTTAGGTTTCTGTAGCAGGTTGTCATTGATCGAGGGGGTTCCTTCATGTTGGACCTGATGAAATGTTTGTGGGAGAGATGTGGGGTGTTGTAGTGATACACAACACCTTATCACCCACAAACCAGTGGGCTTGTGGAAAGATTTAATGGTACCCTGAAGTCAATGCTCCAAGTGTTTGTTGAACAGCATTGGAGGGACCGGGAGAAATACCTTCCCCACCTGTTGTTTGCATACAGGGAGCTGCCCCAAGAGTCAACAGGGTTTTCCCCCTTCAAGCTCTTATATGGATGTCGGGTACGTGGACCCCTAGACTTGATCCAGAAGGGCTGGTAAGGCAAGGATGCCAACCAGGGAACTCCCATAGTGGATTATGTCCTTAGGTTTAGGGAAAGGCTGAAGGAGCTTTTGGGGCAGCCCAGAGCAACCTGACTGCAGCCCAACAAAGACAAGAAGTGTGGTATGACCACAGAGCCAGAACTAGCTCATAAGTGGTGTGTCAGGTAGTCATGGTCCTCATTCTGGTCCAGAGAGACAAGCTGCAGGCTGAGTGGGCAGGACCGTACAAAGTAGTCAGAAAGGTAAATGATGTGGACTATATTATAGATTTACTTGACAGAAGACATACAGAAAGAATGTACCATGTCAACATGATGAAATCATATCCTAATAGGGCTGACATGGTGTTTGCTGTGTGCAGTCCTGGGGTGGGGATGGACAAAGAAGACCACCTTCTGGACCTGCTGGAAGAAAGCAAGCAGGAGTCCTCTGTGGAAGCAGTTAAATTGTCACCCCCAGCTGGCTCTGGACAATGTTGGGAGGCAGTATAGTGCAGTGGTTTAAGGCTCTGAGCAGCAAATCTGGAGACCTGGGTTTGAATTGCACAACCTCCACTTGCATACTATGTGATCCTGAGCAAGTCACTTAACTTCTCTGTGCTCCCAGGTCACACCTGTAAACAAGCTTTCAGCTTAGTGTGCCATTACTGGTTAAACAATTGGGAAAGAAAGAAGAAGTAAGGAAGGTTTCAACAGACTTTGCCCCACTGGCCTGGACTAACCCCCTTAGTGATGCATGGTGTGGAGACAGGGACATAGACATCCATACGTCAGAGAGCATATTGGGTGTCAGATGCTGTCCAAAAGGACATTAGGAGGGAGGTGGAGGAAATGCTGGATTAAGGGGTAATCCAGAAATCTCACAACCACTGGGCCTCACCCGTAGTCCTTGTGCCCAAGCCAGATGGCTCTACCCATATCTGTGTGGACTATCATGGACTGAATGCAGTTATGAAGTCAGACACCCACCCGATGCCCCAGACAAATGAACTCCTGGACAAGTTGAGAGGGGCAACATACCTTACGACTATTGACCTGACAAAAGGGTATTGGCAGGTAGAGTTAACTGACAGAGGTAGGGAGAGATCGGCCTTCATCACTCTGATAAGGTTATTTGAATTTAAAGTAATGTCTTTCAGAATGAAGAATGCCCCAGCCACTTTCCAAAGGTTAGTGAACCAGGTGTTGAATGGTACTGAGGAGTACGTCATGGCATACCTGGATTACATTGTTATCTTTAGTGCCAGCTGAGAGAAACACCTGTCCCACCTTAGGGAAGTGGTGGGCAGGATACAGAGGGCTGGGCTCACTGTCAAAGCTGAGAAGTGCCAGGTGGCCATGGCTGAAGTGGCATACCTTGGGTATGTTGTAGGCTGGGGACAGCTCCCTCCTAACCAAGTGAAAATAGAGGCGATCAAGGCATGGCCCAGACCAGAAACCCAGAAGCAGGTCTGGAGTTTTCTAGGGACAGCAAAATACTGTAGGAAATTTGTACCCAGTTACAGTGCCCTGGCTGCTCCCCTGCCTGACCTGGTAAAGAAAAGGATACCTAAGAAAACTACCTGGGAACCAGCCTGTGAAAAAGCCTTTACCAGACTGAAGGAGGCACTGTGCAGTGCTTCTGTGTTGACAAGTCCTGACTATAGCAGACTCTTTATAGTCCAGACTGACTCCTCAGATGTGGGTATTGGGGCAGTACTGAGTCAGACATCCAGCGAAGAGAATGATCAGCCCATTGTGTACCTGAGTAAAAAGTTACATCCCAGGGAGCAGGCATATTGTACTGTGGAAAAAGAGTGTCTTGCCATAGTATGGGCCTTAAAGAAGTTAGAGCCATACTTATACAGGCAGCATTTTGAGGTACAAGCCAACCACAGCCCCCTGGTTTGGCTGACACAAATGGGGAAAAACTAATGGTAGACTATTAAGATGGAGTCTTGCCTTGTATGGGTATGACATGATGATCTTACGTAGGGCTGGAGCAACCAATCAGAATGCAGATGGCTTGTCATGTCTATATGAGGAGTGAACTGACATAGGGAGCCCATCCCATGCAGGTGACAGAGCCCCCAAATTCAGTCTAGGTGGGGAAGATTGAGATGCTTGGCCAATTGGTTATGATTAGTTTATGATATTGGTATTATAAATACATGGTCTGTGTATGACCATTTCAGTGGGAGAGATTTGGCCTTTAAATTACAAAGTCAGCAGCTGAAACCACAGGGTGTAATAAAGCACACCAGAAGGAAACAGTTAATTGGAACATCCTCCAGAAAACAGTCTATTGCCGCTGCCGCTTTGATGTTGGAAACTAAATATGAGTTTTGTGACATCAGGGAAAGAATGTCATTAGGCTGATTCCGGTTGGCTTTTTAACACCTTGGTGCTAGTGTGGGATTTTTATGTTCAAAGGAAAAATGTGTAATTAAGAAGTTATACATAGCAAGGCCCAGATATTCAAAAGTGTTGCGCATGGTACAACAGTGTTGCACCATGCACAACCCACTGATGCACCCCGGTGCGATATTCAAAAGGGAAAAGTGCATCACACAAATTCAGATGTGCCAGAGCACATCAGTAATGTATGCAGGCACAGGTGGGAGGGGGTGTGCCCATGCATAACCTGCACAGCCTGATATTCAGCCCAGGATGTGCAGAGTCATGCATGCACAACCCCTAACTGCACCTGCACAAACTTAAGCCAAAAAAAAGGAATAAGTGATGGCCACCCATAGGTGAGCTGCCACATTACAGGGTGCAACACTGCGGCTGCCACCTGTGGGTGGCCACTTGAGTTCCTGCCACACCAGGCGGCCCCCCATGCCCCATCGAGGGCATCCGTGTAGCAAAATTCCCTTGTCCTATATCCCTGGTGGTCCAGGGGACCGCACTCTGCCTGATCACGGGCATCAGTTATATAACCCCCCCACATCCAATATCCCTGGTGGTCCAGTGGACCTCTATGTGCCTGATTGTGGGCATTTGTCTTGAAGATTAAGCCCCCGTCCTATATGCCTGGTGGTCCAGTGGACTGCAATCAGCCCGATCGTGGGCATCAGTAATAGAACCCCCCCCACGTCCAATATCCCTGGTGGTCCAGTGGACCAATCACTGCCTGATCATGGGCATCTGTAACTCATAAAAGACCCCTACTACCCTGGTGGTCTAGTGTACCCCCTTCCCACCTGTCCACTGAGCCCCACCGCCCTGCTCCTCCCCCCTGTCAGCCAGCGTGCGGCAGCACCCCAACCACCTGCCAACCGCTGACTGACAGCTCGGTAGGGCTGCACGCCCACTGGTTCACAGTGTAAGCCAATGGGCGTGCAGCCCATACCGTACTACTCAGTCCAGATATGTGAATGAATTCATTCACATATCTGGACTGAGTAGTACGGTATGGGCTGAACACCCATTGGCTCATGCTGTGAACCAATAGGCATGCAGTCCTACTGAGCTGTCAGTCGGCAGGTGGCTGGGGGGCAGGCTGGTGGGGTGCTGCCACCCGCCGGCTGACGGGGGCAGCGGGGCAGTGGGGCTCAGTGGATGGGTGGGGAGGGGGGTACACTAGATCACCAGGATAGTAGGGGTATTTTATTAGTTACAGATGCACGTGATCAGGCAGTGATCAGTCCACTGGACCACCAGGGATATTGGACGTGGGGGGGTTCTATTACTGATACCTGCGATCGGGCTGAGTGTGGTACACTGGACCACCAGGGATATAGGACGGGGGCTTAATCTTCAAGACAAATGCCCACGATCAGGCACATAGCGGTCCACTGGACCACCAGGGATATTGGACGGGGGGGCTTCTTTTACACAAATGCCCATGATCAGGCTGCAGGGGCGTCGGTCCTCAATGGCTGCTGACTGGCAGGGCACCAGGTGCAAGTCATTGGGGATTGACACACCTGCATGCTAATGGCATGCAAATGGGGCCATAATGAGATGCAAATGGCCCCCTGGACGCCTTGCATAAATTATGGCCCCATTTGCATGTCCCCTTTTGAATATCGCAGGTGCTGTGCAAGGCGCAATGGCACTTGCGCTAGTGCATCTCCATGCTCCACTCTGGCCACTTGCGCTGATGCAGTGCCACTGTGCCATGCACAGTGGGGGTGGCCAGGGTGCGATATTCAAAGCTGCTGCGCCATAGCACAGCTCCGTTGAATATCGCCCAGACCACACCCCTGCACAAAAAAGTTGAGTTGCACCCAGGCTTGCACAGCAGCCTGGTGCAGTTTGAATATCTGGGCCCAAATGTTTTTTTTATTCTGATGTTACCATTAATTTTAAAATACCTCCTGGTAGGAAATAATGTTTGGAGAAATAAATTCTAAAAGGAGGAGCTAGATGACTCATCCAGTTGGTGTGGAAAACAGAGTTGCAAATGTATCGGTGTATGTGAAATGTGAAATACCATCTTGGGCTATGAAAGCAGAAACATCTAACTTTAAATGCACTTAAAGAAGTACTATATTAGATAGAAAAGATCCAAATGTATTGTGGTAGGAATTTTTTACTGTAGCTTTTTTTTGCTTCTTTTTTGTGTGATTGTAATGCTCTTTGATATTTGTTCTGTATTTTATCTTACTGTTGTTATCTATTTTTAGTAAACATTTTCTGTAAGATACTGCCTGGGTCTCCTCAGTCATGTTTGCATGTACGTATTGCATAACTGATTGTAAGTCTGACAACTGTTCAAAGGCTTGCTGGTGTTACTAATCTTGGTAAAAGGTAAGAATATACCTAAGGTCTCTTACAGAGTTTTAAGAGTTCATTTTGGATACTTGGTTAGGTGCACTTAGGCGGAATATATATTGCATCCCCCAAAGAGAATATTATCTGAGCCTGTAGATTTGGGTATGCTAGCATGAGGTTCACAGTTTAAATTCCCCAGAACTTGAGGCTAAAAGGTGATTTGGACCCAGAAGAAGACAGGAGGGCTACTCTGTCTGTTACCTGCTCACACTGTTGTGCTCTGAGTTTGGCACTGTGGGAGCAGAGGGCCTGACATGAGGAGTGTGTGTGTGAGACACACAGACTGCTGAGGAGATGGTGAAGGCAAGTACAGTGGAGGATTTCAAGAAGGCCTGGGACAAGCACCAGGGACTGTCGGGGGGGCGGGATCTTGGAGGGAGACAAGTAGATGGGAGATAGGCAGACTTGATGGGCCTGGACAGTCCTTTTCTGCTGACACATGTCTATGAATCTATGAAAATGGTACTGTTAATATTTTTTAAATAAGGCACCCCATGGTTATTGAAATGGCAATATTAACATGTTTTTTTCATAGTGTATTTTACTGAGAAAATGTTGAAAGATACAATAAACAGACAATAACAATACTAAGGTGTGAGCAAGGTGCCCCTGGCTTTCAGTTGTTTTTTTTTTTTTTTTTTTTTTGCTGTTAGGGCATTCTTCTGAATAGATACATGACTGCAGATTTCTGAACGAACAATGCTTTTTCCCTCCAGTGGCAAGGGAGAGATAAGCCCATCAGCAGAAGAGTTTCTAGTGATTCCAATCTTTTGCAGGATTGGGGCAGTCTGTTGCTAGGGGAGCTGGTCATTTACTCCATTCTGAGAGTTTCCAGGATGAAGTTGTGCCACTCCCTGTAGCTAGATGTAGGGTCATCCAGCCAGTGTCTGAGTATTACTGTCTTGGCTACTGCTGAGATAAAGGAAATATGACATTTGTGAGCGCCATAGACTGAGTCTTTGTTGAGGCCCAACAAACAGATTTTGGGGGTAATGGGAGCATCCAGTCCTAGGAGTGGCTCTAATCATCTGCAGATGTCTTCCTCATAGCACTCCATGGTTACATTAACATTCAGTTATCAGGGCCTAGGATTGTGTTGCCAAACTAGGCCCCTAGGGGTGATTAAAATATGTAATAAAACACAGGGTGCAGTGTGTAATGAGAATTTTACACATACACACACACACACACACACGTTGTTGAATAGCACATAAACCCCAAAGGTGAAGCCTGAGGGATTTATGCAGTCATCCAACAATGGGGGGGGGGCTGTAAAATTAAAATTTGCACACTGCACTCCATACTTTGTTTTATTTAATTGAGAGGTCATGTTTTTCTCACCATTTTCTCTCACTGAAAGAGCCGTGCCTTAAATGGCATAAGTAACACTCATTTATTATGACAGTTAATTCACAGCTCTTTGTATGGGGCAAAAAGTGACCCATTAATAAAAAATCGTTAATTCTGTTAATTGAACACTTGGCTATACCTTATTGGTTAATACAACATATAGAGACTGAACTGAAAACAGACAACATTGTACTATAAAGTATATAAAAGATATTCACCTCTGTTAGTAATAAGAGCTAAAACTGTTGGGTTTGACCTGATATTTTTATATATTGAAAGAGAACCACCAGATGAGTGTGTCTAGTGGTTGTAGGCTAGCACTATGAATGTGGAGACATGGGTGTTAGTCTCACTGCTGCCATTCTTATAACAGATTCTAGCCAGTGCTGATAGGGCTGTGAAAAGCTACCAAATGACCAAAGTTCCACAAGTGCATAGGAATTATTCAACGTCTGAGTGTAATTTTTCCATTTTCTGAAGGTATTGCACCAAATTTTCAACATGACCTTTTTGGGACCCCTCCTCATAAAGACTGCCAGTATCATTTTATTTCACTTGTTCTGAAAGGTGATGTCACAGAGTGAATGTGCTATTCTGTGCCCCAGGTGTGAACATACATTTTGGGCAAGTTGTGGAAAATGACAGCTGTACTGTTTTGTAGGAAGTGTACAAAAATGGCAATGTTGAAAATGTGGAGTGAAAATATTAAAAATGAGTGAAGTTAGGAGTTTGTGTAGAAACTGCACAATGCATGCTTGTAATGCAGTCATTTTTTTTTAAATTTCTCACCAAATTTGCAACATTGACTTTTTGGGACTCCACCTAATGAACAGTGTTACTGTCATTTCGTGAACTGGTCCCAAAAGTTGTTTCTGCTCAGCAACTGCAAAATCACCTTTCTGGACCGAGTAACAAAATAACAGTGAAAGTTTTCACTAGGTGTGGTCCCAAGAGCCATGTGTTAAAAATTTGGGGCCAAAATTCCAAAAATGGCTGATTTATCAGTATATGTCAAAATTTAAAACCCCACTTGAATGGCATTACAGCATGCTTACCGTTGATTCTTCAGTTTGCGGTTCGGCTTTGAAGAGTGCAGATGTGTCCTGGTCCAGAGAAGAAGACACTGTGAACCTCTGGAGGCAAGTATGGAGTGGGGAGGGGGTAGGGAGGTTGGTGCTTGGTGGGAGGATGGGGATGGGGAGGGGGTTTGCAAATGATGAGGGACAGTTTTCTTTTTTAGAGGGAAAGAAAAACACGATGATGAGGGACCATTTACTTTTTTACAGAAAAAGAGGAAAAAAACATTTGGGCACACATGGGTGGGCTCCCAATGTGCCACAGGACTGGGGGGTTGAACATGATGCTGGCATGGGA
Source organism: Neoceratodus forsteri (assembly GCA_016271365.2). Taxonomy (NCBI): domain Eukaryota; kingdom Metazoa; phylum Chordata; order Ceratodontiformes; family Ceratodontidae; genus Neoceratodus; species Neoceratodus forsteri. Next base: position 708,630,326 of record CM028138.1, on the reverse strand, counting down.
ATTGGGTACCCTGATGTTGGCAAAGGAAAGAAAAAGAAGGAAAGAAAAAAAAACAAACAGGTACACAGGAGTGGGCTTCCAATATGGAGCATGAGTGTGTGTGTGTGTGGGGGGGGGTGCACATAATGCTGAGATGGGGATTAGCACCCTGATGTTGGTGGGCAAAATTGGTTTTTCATTGGGCACACAGGGGTGGGCTTTCAGTGTGCCACACTAGTTGGGGAGGCAACAGAATGCAGTGGAGGTGGTGGCAGCAGCGACGCAACTGCGCATGCACAGTTGCAGTGAATGGCATTTTGCTAATCACAGCATGATGGTGCCAGCAGAACTGCAGATGTGTGTGAGGTGTACATGTGCAGTTCATTCTATGGAATATGGAAGTAACAGTTGAAATAGTGTGGCTGTTATTCCATAGCGGCTGATCATGGCAGAGGGTGTTAAGCTCTCTTGGGCTTTTGGAAGGATACTTCCAAATGTCCAATGGAAAGTTCCACCATTAGCCATTTTTACAGTTACTGAGCAATCTCAAAATGGGTGTAGGCTCCTCCCACAGCCCTAAAAAGAGACATTCACCAACTGTAGCTCTCACAGTCTAACAGTCTATAGAGGCTTTGTTAAATGAGATGCAGGGTGAGTATGCTGGCAGCAGCTCAGAGATACTTAAGATTGCCTGTCCCATATTTATGCTAAATTGCCACCATTTTGTGGACCCTTGTGATGTCATAGAGAGAGCAGTTGTGCTTTGGATGCAGAATGATAGGCCAGATTATTATACTATACACAGTACACTGTATTGTGATAGACAAATATTAGGGGAAGTAGTATTAGCAATTGGGGACATACTTCTAAATCTTCTTGACAAAGAAAAACAACAGTAGCAATACAATTCAGGGAGATACCAGAAACACCATGTTAAAGGGGAACTTCACCAGTCTTTTCGACTTCCATGCATAAATTACCCCTTCTTGCATTGATTCTGAAATTGTATTTCATTACTGTCTGCTGCAGTTAGTTTTTGCATTCTGAGCTGCCCAAAATTGCAGGGTGTACCAGGGCTTCTGAGGACCTAGGGTGTACTGCTGACATCACTGTAGGGCAGAGTTAATTTCACAAAAAAAAAACATACTGACAAGGCATTTGGATTTTGGCATAATGCATTGCTTACATGGTGTCTTGGGGGAAGGGGAACACAGTATGTATAGTGAGTACTGGTAGGTTTCCCTTGCAACATTGTTACAACTGCATAGTGCTGCATAGTGTGAGTCACTCCCCTATCCTACAATGATGTCACCAGGAGCTAGCAGTCCAGCAGCTAAACATCAAAGGCAAGTGCAGCAGGGCTCAAAAACAAATCCAAATTATGAAAGACAGCATAAACCTTGGCCACAAATCACAAATGCACACACTCTTTCAGGTCTAGTACTGCATATAATGACTACAAGCTGTAATTCTTTGGACCATCACTGAAGTTCCTCTTTAAAGGTGCTTAATAAGAGCAAATATGTTAAAAATAAATACAGTGAAATACAGCATTTAAAGGAACATTTTAAATGACATATTCTGCTAAATTCTACCACTAAATTGATGGGGGAACAGTTTAAGGAACACAGGAAGGAAATGTATGTGATTTTTTTATGTATAGTGCTTTGCATACTCAGTATCCCAAACTACTCCCAGGCCTTGAATATTTATATCAGCCTAGGGACAGTGCCACTGCGTTTGGTTCAGTTTATGAACCATATCTTTTTGCTAGTTTATTTACCCAGGCTAAGTTTAATTCTATGGGGAAAAAATGTGAGAATAAAATGACCCAGTCATTTTAGAACAATACAAATTATAACTGTGTTCTTGATGGGTATCAGGCCAGCCTGAGGGTTGTAGTTTGAAGGGTCCCAGACTAAATTGTGAGGGGACCACATGGGTTCCTGTACAAGGAGAAAAGTATGGTAGCATCTCCCTATCCATCCTATACCAAGTGCGGGTCCATATAAACACCAGGGACCATATAAAAAAGCCACTGTACATGGAGTGATGCATCAGTCACTACTGCTGCTGTGGTAGCCCCGTGTTTAAAGTATTGATTAGGTTATATCCATTCTTAGTGTTCAATGTGCAATGCTAAATATAATTTTGAATGTATCCATTAGACATGATTTATAATATTATTTTTCTGAAACTGTATTATGGATGGCAGGGGTAAATGAACATCGGCTCAAGAGGCTAATGTATTATTCCTATTTATTTCACAATTAAAAAAATGATTATTGTTGTTACTAAGATTCTTAAACAGCAGACAGTATGTTCCAGACCTGATAGGCCTTGATTTCACGCTGGTTTTCGTGGCTTTGCGCTCTACCCACTGGGCTGTAGACTTGACGTTCAGAATCAGAGGCATCTCAGAAAACCAGGGACAGTTGGGAGGGATACACCAGCGGTTTTTGCAAAACCTAGAGGCAGCAGCACCTCACCGTGCTTGGCTGGAGGCACAGAAATATGTTGCACTGTGTTCAGCTTTTGCACGTTTCACCTTTAAGGACGAGTGTGTAACCGCATGTCTGGTCTCCTCGTATTCCTCAGCAAATTTGCCCTTGAAGGTCGGTTTCTCACCTACATTAAGCGAGGTGAGCAGCAGTGTCAGCTCCCCTCCTCTTGTGCTGTGCTGCCGGTACCAGCCTACAGTAAGGTGATTGCTGTCGTCGTGTTGGCACTGAAATTCTGCAGAACCACCGTCTTTCACAACCTCGAATGCTGGCGTTTGCTTGACAAGCACTCCATCGCACAGATCTGTGAAGATAGAAACAAACTTACACAGGTACTCACACACACCTCCATAGTATAAAAGTATATGGGTGGATAGACAGACAGGCCTATCGATTGAAATAACCCTATAAGTCAACTAAACTATAGTTACAATGTACTGCAGTGAGAACTGATCAGTAATGTGTTAATGTATTACTATCAAAATAATTCGGAAATACAACGTCAAGAACTAGCAGCATCCCCCAAAGATTGCGGATTGGACATATTGCCTCCTTTTGCAGGCTATTATTGCATCCTTACAGAAGAAAAACCAGTGTGAAGTGAAGGTAACTGAGCTCCCACATAGTTGCGGAGGAGTTTCTAGAGGACAGAGACAAAATAACTTCAGAGTGTGTAACTCTGAGACTAAGTAGGTTGTCAGGAAGTGACACAACAGCGCCCCCCCCAAAAAAAAGAAAAGCAGTTATAGGAAGATACTGTAAGAAAGAAAACCATTAGTCTATAGTCCCCCAACACACACACTCAGGCACACTCACTTTAATTCTGTGGAACTGAGGTGTATTCCACCACTGGCAGTCAGTTCCAGCTATGGCCTCCTCTCATTCTGTTAGGTATTTTTTCCTGATGTTCCCCTCCAATTGTCCTCCTTAATAAAAATAGTGCCCCCCTTTTTCTCTGATCAGTTGCCATTCTACCAATACCCAGTTGATCTTACAAGTTCCTTTGTTTGAATACCTCCATGATATTGGTTGTTGGTGGGGGGGCAGGGGCAGAATCCTTAGCCGATGCTGGGGACCCTGCAGTAGAAGCAGATTCGATAGACCAAAAGGCCCTATTCCACTGGCATCTTGGTGTATTCCTGTGTGTGTAGATCACGGCTTCCAAGCCCTCTCTGTTCCAATAGAACAAAGACAGGTCTGTCATTTGGATTTATTTATTTATTTAAAAGTTTAACCAGGAAAGGCATACTGGGTGTTTACTCACCTGGTAAAGGTGATTGTGTTGGTTGGCATCCATGGCACTCCAGACATTACCTCATGGGTTGTAACCCACCTGATAGGCTAGTGATGCACATGACCCAGATCAGATTTCCAGTATATCCAGGTCCCAGAAACCCCTGCTCTCCAGTCTGAATCTTCCATAGCTGAAACAAGGTTAGTTAGTACAAGAGAGAGGAAAAATATACAGTTCGGTACAGTCAGCATACACAGAGGAGGCCTACCACAGCATGGTGTAAAGGAAGGCCAGTAGCCTGTATTTTATTTCCTATTATTCACAGTCTAAAACTCAAATCCAGGGGTTTGACTTGATCATGGTAATAGAACAATAATTTTACTTTCCCGGCCCCTACGATGCTTGGTGAGGGCCCCTTTCCTTGTCCCTGGGTTGTACACTCCGACCACTCCTGAGGGAGGGCCTTGGAGTGCCATGGATGCCAACCAACACAATCACCTTTACCAGGTGAGTAAACACCCATTGTGATTGGTTGGCATCCATGGCACTCCAGACATTACCTCATGGGAGATAAGAACAGTTAGCACTCGGGTGGGAGGCAGGTGAGTTGGAGTGGCCGGTCGTAGAGGCTGCTGCCAGCACCTGGGTTGCGAAGGAGGGCCGGATGGCCTGGAGCTGTTCCAGTCTGTAGTGTCTGGCGAATATGTGCAAGGAGCTCCATGTGGCCGCTCTACAAATGTCTTCCGAGGATACAGAGGCTCTCTCCGCCCATGAGGTGGCAACCGATCTGGTGGAGTGGGCCTTGATCCCCTGCGGTGGGGTCATCAGGTTTGCCGTGTAAGCATTCTGGATGACACGTCTTAGCCATCCGGCGATTGTCATTTTGGAGGCTGCAAAACCCCGCCTCTGCCCTTTCGAGATGACGAACAGCCTCTCCGTCTTGCGGATGTGTCGGGTTCTTGCCAAGTAGACCGAGAGAACCGACCCAACGTCCAGGTGGTGTGGGGGCCCACCATGACCCTGTGTGGGGTCGCGTGGAAAGGTGGGCAGCTCGATGGGTTGTTCTCTGTGGAAATTGGTCGAGACCTTTGGTTGGAAGGCTGGTACCGTTCTCAGGCGGACCCCCTGTGGGGTGAAGACCGTATATGGCTCAGCACAAGATAGGGCGCCAAGCTCCCCGATTCTTCTAGCTGAGCAGATGGCCACCAGAAAGGCAGTCTTGAGGCCAACCCAGAGAGGTCTGCCTCTAGGAGTGGTTCGTGAGGCCGGTTGGGGATCCCAGTACCAGGGGAGGTCCCACGAGGCGACGACTGTTCTGGACCTCGGACGGAGGAGTTCCACCGCCCTCAAGAAGCGTATGGCGTCCGGGTGCGCACCTGGCAGATGCCCTTCCATGAGGCCTATGGCCGCCCCAATGGCCGACAGTTGTACCCTGAGGGATGAGGGGGCCAGACCCTTGTCCACTCCTTGCTGAAGGAAAAGTAGTATGGTGGCCAGATCGGACTGTTCGGGCACCGACCCTCTTCTCTGACACCACTGCGAGAAGATGGCCCATTGCCTCTTGTAAGTGGACGTGGTGGAAGTCCGTCTGGATTGGAGTAGGGTACTGATAACTGACTCGTGATACCCTATGCCCTCAGTCTCCTCCTCTCAGGAGCCAGGCCGTGAGCTTTAGGGTCGCGGGGCGGGTGGAGGACCGGTCCCTGCGTCCAGCATGTCGGCGATAGGGTATCTGGAAGCTGGCTAGCGACATCTCTCTGACTGTCGCGAACCAGGACCTGCGTGGCCAGTAGGGGGCCACCAGGATGATCCTGATGCCTGATTCCTGGACCTTGGTCAGGACCTGTGGAATTAGGGGTAGTGGCGGGAAAACGTATGCGTATTCCCACGTCCAGGTTTGCGACAGGGCGTCCGTTCCCTGGGAAGAAACGTCCCTGAACCGCGAGTAGTACCTGTCGACTTGGGCGTTGTCCCATGATGCCATGAGGTCCATGGACACGGGTCCCCACGTCGCCTGGATCGTTTGGAATAGAGTCGGGTGCAACTTCCATTCTCCCGGGTGGACTTGTTGTCTGCTGAGCCAATCTGCTCGGACATTCAGTCTCCCTGCGAGGTGAACTGCGCCCAGGTGTGGGAGGTGTGTCTGTGCCCAGTTGAGCACCGCTGCCGTTTCCCTCATCATGGCTCTGCTTCTGGTTCCCCCTTGCTTTGTGATGTAAGCCACCGTCACCCGGTTGTCGGACCATATCAGGACCGGGCGACCCAGTATTAACGCCTGAGCGCCTCAGGGCGTGAGACGACTCTCATCTCCAGGATGTTGATGGGAGTTGCGTCTCCTCTGGAGACCATACTTCTTGTGCCGTTGTGTCCCCAGGCAGGCACCCCAACCCGAGAGACTGGCATCTGTCTCTATGGGAACTGGACGAGGGGGTTCCAGTGGGACTCCCCTGGATAGGTTCCCTTCTGTTGTCCACCATGCCAGGGAAGATCTTACCACTGGAGGCAGTGGCACCACGCTCTGGAGGTTGTGTTCGCTCGGTGCCCCCCGAGACAGAGCGTAGTTCTGGAGTGGACACATGCGCCACCTGGCCCAGGGCACGAGGTCGATGCAGGATGCCATGCAACCCAGCAGTTGGGCTATTTTCCCCATCGTGGTGTGGCTGCGTGCCTTCATCGCGCGTGCCAGGTCCCTCAGATTGTGGACTCGGTTCGAAGGCGGCTTTGCCCAGCCTTCGGCCGAGTTGATGAGAGCCCCCAGATGTTCAATCTGCTGGGTGGGGCTGAGATGGCTCTTTTCTCGATTTACCACCCAGCCGTGGTCCTCGAGGGCCTGTAAGGTGAGTTCCGTGTGTGCTCACGCCTGGTCCTCGAAGCAGGCGTGGATAAGCCAGTCGTCCAGATATGGGATGATGTCTAATCCCTGTTCCCTGAGTCTGGCCACCAAGGTTATAGAAACCTGGTGAAGACTCGGGCTGATGAAAGTCCAAGGGAAGTGCCTTGTACTGGAAGTGGTGGCCCAGGATGTGGAAGCGAAGGAACTGCCTGTGTTTCCTGATAATGGGGATGTGGAGTAGGCGTCCTTCAGGTCGATGGGCGTCATGAAGTCGCCTACCCTGATGCGTTGGAGGGTGGATCGAATGGTTTCCATTTTGAACCGGGTGGAACCACGTGATGGTTTAGCAGCTTCAGGTCTAGAATTGGTCTGAGCTCCCCATTTTTTGGGTACCAGGAAGAAAATGGAGTACATTCCCATTCCCTGTTCTGGTACCGGAACGGGCTGAATGGCCCTGTTCTGGATCAGCTCTGTTAGGATCTGCTGGACCTGATGAGGGGAGGCTCTCCTTCTGGACACGGGGGACGACACAAATCTGTGGGGGATGTGAGCGTGGGATAGCTCGATTGTGTATCCCTTGGACACCACGTCTCGTACCCACCTGTCCGATGTGGTGAACATCCAGCGGTGGGCAAAGAGGGCTAGTCTTTGCCCCACAGGTGGGTACGGGGCCTGCCTGTGAGTTTCCGGCAGTGGGCAGTCACTGTTTTCCCCTGAAGCCTCTACTTCGACTTCCGGATCTTTGTCCCTGGGATCTGAAGGAAGTGGACTGGTAGTTCTGAAGGAAAGAGCCGCGGGAGCTGGAGGAAAACCTCTACCTCGAAAGGGGTGGCCCTGAGGAAAGAGTCCCTGCGGGTTGGCCAAGCTTGTTCCCACCCGAAACCTCCGTCTAGAGGAAGGCAGGTAAGAGAGTTTGGGTCTGTTCCTGAGGAGGTCCCTACCCTCTTCCTTTTGCTTTAGGTAGTCTTGTAGTCCCTCCCAAAGACATGCTTTCCCTGAGAGGTAAATTTTGCAATAAAGTCTTAGATTCCATATCAAGCGTCCCAGGTTTTAACCAGAGGACCCTCTGGGCCTGATTGATGATGGCGGTGGCCCTCGCCTGAAACATCATGAATCCACCGCCATGTCAGACAGATATTTGGCTGCATCCAAGGTACACTCCAGTAGTTCTGCCTCCCTAGATTTTGGGGTGGCCTGTTCCTGGAGCTCCTCGAGCCATCGGATCTGTGCCCGAGTTGTGTAGATGGCGGTGGTCATCACCTTGGCGGTGGTTCCCTCGATCTCGAAAGTCCTCTTGAGCATATCCTTGATCCTCTTGTCTGTTGGGTCCTTGAGGGCTATGGTACCGCACGGGAGCACAGTTTTCTTGCTCAGTGCCGCCACTTGAGGATCAATGGTGGGTGCCTTGCACCAAATGTCCGACTTCTCACCCTGAACAGGGTACATTCTGTCCAGGTTTCTCCGGTTTGGCATCCTGCCCGGATCGGGGGACTGCCATTCCGAGACTAAATATGTCCTCAATGGCTGGACATACTGGGAAAGACTCTTGTGGTTGTGGGTCTAAGCTGGATCATTGGATCGAGCTTTGACTCAGGTTTACTTCTTGGGGGTCCTCTGTGCCTAACCCCATGGTGGCCTTGATCATCTTCATGAGCCCCGGGATAGTGTCGAATGAACATAGCTTAGAGGTCAGAGAGGGAGCTGCCTGTAGTTCCATCTCCTCCGTGTCCGATTCCTCCCCATCTTCGTCGTCTTCTCCTCCTGCGTCATCTCTCTCCCCGTCCTCGAGTGTGCCGTCGTGTGGGGCGACCGGGCGGGTGTCCTCAGGGATGGGCGGATCCTCCGGTGGCCCCCTTGTCTTGTCGGGTTCCGGGCTGGGGGGCCTTGCTCTGTTCTGGGTAAGGGCTTCCAGCTTCTCCATGATCTTGAGCATGAAGTTCTGTTGGCTCTCCATCATGGCCACCGCCGCTTGTTGGTTCTGGACCAGGAGGGAACCCGGGTCCATCCACGTGGGGTTGCTGGATCCGGGATTGTTGGGTGCCAAAGGTGGCGTCCTCTCCAGCGAAGACAGGTCATCGTCCAGGAGACAGGCGGCGCATAGGGGCCCTGGGGTTTGGGGGAGGAGATTGGCGCTGCACGCGGTACACTTCTTGGCCTTTACCATCTGAAATTAGAGAGAGAGAGTTACACTTAACAGACGGCCACACCTTGATCCCCTCTCTCTCTCATATATTCTTTTCCTTTTTTTTTAATATATGTATATATATATATATATATATATATATATATATATATATATATATATGAGTCCCCGTCTGAGTCCTGTTCGAACCCTGCCCCGCCGGGGGCGGGGCAGAAGAGGACTGGGGGAGCGCCTGGGTGGAGGGGTGCTGTGGGAGGACCCCTACAACAACAGGCGTATAAGTGGTGTCAGGGCCCGCTATGGGAGGGGGCCGAGGCAGCCATGGAGAGAAAGAAGGGGCCAGAAGAACCACCGACTGGGGTCGCTACATGAGGGACCTGAGTGGAGGATTAAGCATGAGGTGTTTGTTTTTTTTTTTTTGTAAGGGAAGAAGAAAAAAAGAAAAGAAAACAACCCCAGGTCTGTTCCCCCCCCCCCGCGGTCTGAGGCTGAAGGTCATCGGATCCTCTAAGGATTCGTTTTGGGGGGGGGTCTTGGACGTGTGGAGAAGAAAAACAAATGCTCAGAGGAGAGCCCAAGGCCCCACGAGGCTAGCGTTTAATCCAGGGGTAGAGCCTCACGTCTGTTCCCTGAGAAAAAAACAAACGTGTGGCACTCCCTCCCCCCCCAGCGAGAGGCGTTGCTTTCTGTGTGGGCCCTAGAAGCCGGCTCTCGAACAAGCGCCGAGACAGGCGACTGCGGGCAGCTGCTCCTGCTCCCCGGAGGTCCTGGAAGAGGTAGGAGGGCGGAGCAGCTGGCGGGAGGCCGAGAATGAGAGGTTGCGGCCCGAAGTCGACAGGCGCACGCCGAGGTGTGCGGAAGGAGGAGGCGGTCCCAACGAGGCCTACCAGACGCCGGCTCGTCTTCACCCTACCTGGCCCGCGGCAGGAAAGACTGCGGGTGTGAACAAGAAGGTAGGGCCGCCTGAAGGGAACGGCAAGGCTGGGGGGGAGGTAACGAGAGGCCTCTTGCGGCCCTGTGGGGAACGCGCACCCGAATGGGTGGAGGATGCATGGAGGCAGGCCTATGTGACTGCCGCGACTCCCCAGGCTCAGGTCGAATGACTGGGCCAGTCGAAACAACCGGCAGCACCAACGAAAAACCCTGCCCCCACGGATAGTGGGGAACGAGGAGGTGCTTAGGGAGCGGGCGTGGGGAGCGCCTAAGGGCCAGCAGGCTACCCCTGCCCTGAGCACAGGCTCAGGTATAGAGCCATGCTGAGACCATGTGGCTGCCAGAAATCAACAACCCATCTCCATCTCCAGCCATATAATTAAAAACCTACAGGCATTTAAAGAAATAACTTGGTCTCCAGATGAAGTAGAGCAGGCAGGATAATATTACACACAGAGAAAGATCATTTCCTACCTTGCTAGAGCAGACAGGGATTCCTGGTGTGCTTCTTGCCTATTCAGATGCACAATTCAGAACTGAGAGCAGGGGTTTCTGGGACCTGGATATACTGGAAATCTGATCTGGGTCATGTGCATCACTAGCCTATCAGGTGGGTTACAACCCATGAGGTAATGTCTGGAGTGCCATGGATGCCAACCAATCACAATGAGTAGAGTACCGCTCGATTCCAGATGTGCCTAGGGTACGGACAACGGAGAATACAATACATTGATCAATTTAGTGTGTGTGTGTATGTATGCATATGTGTGTGTGTGTGTATATATATATATATATATATATATATGTTTGTATAAATAACCGTTTGATTATTATAAACTAGCCTTCTAATACAACTGGAGGATGAATGATAGGGTATTAAAAGAAAACGCATGGTTGGCAGGATTCGAACCTTCGCAGGTGTGATCCCAGTGTATTTCTAACTCACCAACTCAACTACTCAGTCAAAAGTACTGGGACAGGGGGTAAATCATAGCGGTTGCCATGTCCTCAGGCTAAGTAACTAAAGATGTGTTTGCACTTTTCTTGTGGAGAAAAAATACAACAAATATGTTGCTGGTGATACCTTTTATTGGACTAACAAAATTATTTCTAAGACTAGCTTTCGAGAGGTGGAACTCTCTTCCTCAGGTCACTTTTCTGGTGGAAAAATTATTACCTGACCCACTATTTACAGTGCTCCCTCCCAGATCAGCTTGAAGGTTTCCATGTAACTATGGGGAACTTTGTCCTGTTGTCCAGTAAATTACTACATTCATTCAGGAACCTGATTTGTTCAGACAGTGTTTATGTTTACATGTAGTGGGAATCAATTATTTTGTAATGCATTATTTTCATTCAGATTGTAATCCTTTTTGGTTTACATGGTGTTAGACTGTTGAGGGTGAACAACAGATTCAAAATTCTCAGTTACCGTGTGTTTACATGGAATGGGAATCGGTCACCTTGTAATCAATTCAAACTGAACTGATTACCAGGTGACTGATTCCCATTGCATGTAAACCAACAGCAAATGAGGATTTTGAATCTGGTTGCATTCCTTTTGCAGCAGTTTCAACAGTAAGTGTAGCATAATCAGTTCTGTATTTTAGCATTACTGTACGTCTCATCAGAATCTATGACGCAACCCTTGTCAGCAATTATGTGTAAGTTCTCATCCGCCCAGATATATTTCACTTTATATCTTGCTGTGGAATTTCATATGCGGGTCAAACTATAGCAGCAGGTGTTTCCTTTGTGAGTGTTTAAAAGGGATACAGTTGTCAACATTGTATGCAGTAAGTTACACGCAGAGGGAGGAGTTCTGCAATGCCCTCCCGCTCTTTTTAACGCTGTGCGGTACTAGTTGCACAGAAATAGGTCGCAACATCTTCTGCCCCTACGCCCTGGAGCTTAAGCGAAGACCTGGTGACTTCGGGTCTTGTCACCTCCAGCCCCGGTTTCTTAAATCCCTCCTCGTACGTGGGTGTGCTGCCGGCGAACGAGCTGGCCATGAGCTTCAGTGGGCCGCCCTGGTTCTGCCGGTACCAGAATATGTTGTGGTAGCTGCTGTCTGTGTGTTGGCAGACCATTTCGGCATTTTGTTTATCCCTGTTGAGCAGTGTCTTGGGAGTCTGGGTGACCACCACTGCATAGCAGAAATCTGAGGAAAAGGAGAAAGTAAAGTGGGTCTGAGTGGAAATACATCACAGCGGTTATTGAATGTACAATAATTCTTAGTTCCTGTCAGCTGTTTTCTTTAATTATCCCTTGTCTAAATATTTGATATTGAATACTCGGCGCATTTAACCACAAGAAGGGTACTCCACCATTATAAATTACATAAAAATAGTGACATTAATTAAATATTTGTTTTCACGCTTCTTTACTCAGTTTTTATAGTATTTGTTTCCATACGATGAATCAAAGGTGGGATTCTTACGATGAATCAAGAGTAGGAGTGCCAGACAAGAGAGAGAAATGAACATCTCTAGGGAAAGAGTGAACTGCTGTGCCCCGACTCCGTTATATAGAAGGAGTATGTACTTATAACTATGAGCAACGAAGGGAAGTGACGTCTGTGCTATTGTCACCCATCTCTGTTTCTGATAACTTGCATTGTCCTCGGGTCGATTCCTACTCATTGCACTACCTCTTTAAAACACTGGATACAACAGTCAATTGACACACATGACTAACTTTACATGCCAGTATATGGCACAGCATATAGTATGCAACACCTATACATGAGAAATTTGAAAAAAAATCTAATTGACGCTGATGACACAATATGAATAGGAACTTTTTTTTTGTAAAGCAAGGAACAGATCTGCCTCGCCGTGGGTGCTGGCAGCGCAGAAATACCAGGCAGTGTCGGTAACCTGCAACCCGTTAATTGTCAGCCAGCCCTTCTGGGCGCCTTCTCTTCTGGTCTGAAATCTTGTTTTGAACTCCTCTTCGGGGTAAGGGTCACCAGAGCTGTGGGAGTAGGTGATGAGCTTCAGTTCCCCTTGGTTACCGAGTTGCTGGTACCAGTAGATGTAGGGGTAGCTGCCATCATTGTGTCGGCAGTGCAGTTCCGCCGAATCGCCAGCTCTCTTATGGAGCCACTTCGGCGACTGTTCAAGGAGGATGTCACCGTAGTTATCTGTGCAGTAAAACAGATTAAATTATGAGAAGCGTGGGGGGTGGGGGTGCATTTTCTCAACAAACGAACATTTTTATTTATTTATATGGAGTACGAACCGCTTTGCTGGTATTTGTTTTTCCACTGCACTATACATTTAAACAACCTTAAAAATATATAGGCCCTAGTTTGGTGATAACATTGTGCATTTCGTAAATAGCATTGCTCTTATACCTAGGACGCGAACACCGCTGACATTTTACCTTATTCAATAATGTTTTGTTAGCAAAATCATCTGTAGACACTGTATTTTGATAAACATGTTCCACCCTTTCCTTTGTAGTTCTCACTTCTAAAGGTTTACTCTTTACATGTTTAACCATATTAAATTATTTACAATCTGTATCAATAATTGAAGGTCTGTGAGCCATCTCAGCAATATATCCATTTCCCTTTTCCATTCTCTCACACATTTCATTTCTAAATTAGTTTCTCACATGGTATCCAGAGCAGAATGCAAAAGATCGTGGGAACTCGAAGCATTTTTCTCGAAATGTGTTCGGAACCATAAGGCGACAACTGAGCTCTGTCAATCTTATATATACATGTCACATGACAGGAAGTGACATTTCATAATGAGTACATCTCTTAAAAGCAAGCATCTGTCAATGCCAAAGGTTCACTTGCAGGTATTTGGATTGGTGTTTGGCATTTATGCAGCCCCCCACACACACACACCCCTCCATCCAGGTTCCTTTAGCATCCATATCCCAACAGAGTACCTCTCTGCAACTTCTCTTGCATCTGATCAACATTTCACCCTCACACTTCCTAAGTGTCTGTCTTAGGAACCCTAACGCCCTGGGTGTGCTCAAGGGTAGGAGCATGTGTGGAAACTGCACAAGCCAGCGCTTGTAACACAGTCATTCAGTGGAATTATGTCACCAAATTTTCAACATAGGCATTTTGTCACCTCTGGTCATGAACACTGTCACTATGATTTTGTTACTGCTTACCTAACACTGATTTTCCACAGTGACCACAAATCTGTGCCAGAAGTGTGAAAACACATTTAGGCCAGGATGTGAAAAATGACAGCTGTACTGTTCATAAAGAGGTGTGGGAAAATGCAAATGTTGAAAATCTGGAGTGAAAATATGACAGATTCAGGAAGTTAGGAGTGTGAGTGGAAACTGCAGCAACACATGCTAGTAAAATAGTCATTTTTTGGAATGTTTGCACCAAATTTTCAACATAGGCATTTTAGGACATCTGCTCATGAACAGTGTCACTGTGATTTTCTTACTCAGTACTGAACACTGATTTCCCACAGCAACTGCGCTATCCTATGCCGGAAGTGCGAAAACGCATTTCAGCAAGGATGTGAAAAATGACAGCTGTACTGGTCATAAGGAGATGTGGGAAAATGGCAATGTTGAAATCTAGAGTGGAAATATTACAAATTCACAAACTTACGAGTATTCATAGGAACTGCGCAATGCACTCTCTTAACACAGCCATTTTATGGACTTTTGTCACCAAATTTTCAACATAGGCATTTTAGGACCTCTGCTCATGAACAGTGTCACTGTGATTGTCTTACTCTATAGTGAACACTGATTTCCAACAGCGACCATGCTATTTTGTGCTGGACGAACAAAAACACATTTCGGTCAGGATGTGAAAAATGACAACTGCGGTATTCATAAGGAGGTGTGGAAATATGCCTATGTTGAAAATCTGGAGTGAAAATATTCCAAATTCATGAACTTACTAGTGTGTGTGGAAACTGCGCAATGCACACTCGTAAAACAGTCATTTTTTGGAATTATTTCACCAAATTTGCAAAATAGGCTTTTTGAGAGCCCACCTCATGAACACCAATACTGCTGTTTTGTTAATCAGTTGCGAAAGGTGATTCCACACAGTGAATGTGGAATCACCTTTCGGGATGGAATAACACCATGATAGTGACTGAATTCATGAGTAGAGGTGTCAAGAACCCCATGTTAGGCCAGCCCGGTGGTGCTGAGGATTGAGGCAGTGAACGCCACACCTCACATCACACCGGCGACCTGGGTTCAGGAGTAAGCTTGGGTCGAAGGGGGTTGGCATGGGGGGAGAGGACTGAGCATCAGATGGATGGCTCTCCTCTCCCGGGGGCCGGCTGGGGTTTGTCTGGTGCACCAGCGCCCTGGTGGAGATCAGAGTGCTGCAGTGCATAGACAGCACAAATTATTAGCGGCTGATATTGGCAGGGTTGCCGTGCACTTGATGTCAGGGGTGCCCATGCAAGGGAGGAAGGGGAGCAGGGAGAAAAATGGAAAAACCTGGTTCCAGGGGTAGGCGACAGCACCAATCCCCCCATGCCCATGGCTGGGTCCGACTCTGCCGACCTTCAGATCCTCTGCCTGGAGCTCACATCTGCAGCAACTGGAGTCTATGTGTAACAGCGCCCAAGGTAGGATGGGTGGCTCCACCCCAGAGGGGTTAAGCTGGGGGTGCCAGTTGCGAGACAGGATGGAGAAAGGAAGGTGCAGTTGGAGGGGACTTCAGGCAGGGTAGGAGCAAGGTTGGATGCCTGATAGAGGCTCCTGGGACTGTGACCAGAGGAAAAAAGAGTTTGGAAAAAAAAGAACCCCATTTTGAAAATGTGGTGCCAAAAGTTTAAAAATGGTTGCAGTATCCACCTAAGCTGTAAAAACCCTATTTGTGCCATTATACAGCTTACCGGCATTTCCTCAGTTTGTGGTCAGCATTAAAGAGTGCAGACGTGGTCCTGATCCACCAAAGATCATCGCACTGGGCTCCAGAGGTAAGTATGGTGTGTGGGGAGGTGGGTGCACAGAGGGTGGGTGCGGGTGGGGGGTAGGAGTCACTGAGGACCGTTTTCTTGTTTCACAGGAATTAAAAACAAAAACAATAAAAAACAGATGCTTTTGGTAAGCTGGGATGGGCTTCTAGCATGACACATATGTGGGGGGTGGGAAGGTGGGTGTGCAGAGGGTGGGCACAGGTTAGAGGGGGGTGAGGGACTCACCGAGGGACCATTTTCTTGTTTCACAGGAAATAAAAAAAAAAAAAAACAGATGCTTTTGGTATACTGGGGTGGATTCCCAGCATACCACCTACATGTTTATTGGGGGGACTGGAGCTAGTGGGGACTGGGCATCCCTGCCGAACATACAGTGTGTGTGTGGGGGGGGAGCATGAGCATGCTGGAGTGGGCTCCCAGTGTGCCAACTGTTTTGGGAGGGCTGCAGCTGAGGGATTGAGCAGCTTGTAGCACTGAGTGGGGGTCGAGGAGAACAGTAAGGAGGGAGAGGGAGAACATAGGCAGAGGGAGGAAGCAGGAGAGATTTCATGCCAAGCTGTGCATGACAGCAGTTCGGCTGAGGTCTGTATGCTAATTGTATACACACTACAACCATTGATTGCAGCGGACCTTTTCTTAGAAGTGAAGACCAACACAGCCAAACTGCTGTCATACACAGCTCGGCATGTATTGGTCTGGTAGGGTCACGCCTGCTACACTGAGCACTGCATTGGCGATGTGGGTCACACTCCTCCAAAAGTCATACTGTTGCAAGACATTCCTTGTGCATGCATGCAAATGACCATAAAAAGTTTTTGGCGGGATGGTTCAAGTGTATTATTACAGGAATTACTCCATTGAGCAAGCTCATTCACAAGGAGGTTCTGGAGATTTCAAACAATGCAGTGGCGTACATGATCTTATACAAAATAGATTTAGATAGTATGAGTAAACAGCAATGGCAATGATAAAGTACAGCTTGGATTGTTGCAAATAACTTACATTACATACGAAAAACTAACAGCACTAATGTGCACGTAGATGATACGCATAGAGTGAGACAAGTCTTCACTGGGGGCAGAAGAAAAAGGAAAAAAATAAAAAAAGTGAAAACGGGGATGTAGATGACATGGCAGAGAAGGGTGGTAGGTTCAGAGGGACAGGAATATTGTGCACTGAGATGGGGTACAGGAAGGGGGGTCTAGGGGAGGGAGGTGACTGGGGTAGAGGTAGGAGGGAGTAGGGAGACGGGGCGGGGGAAGGGAAGGGTGATAGGTTCAGCAGAACAGGAATATTGTGCACAGAGATGGGGGTACAGGGAGAGGGATCTAGGGGAGGGAGGTGACTGGAGTAGGGAGGGAGGGGCTAGGGAGACAGGGAGGTGGAGGAAGGGAAGAAGTGCTAGGA
This sequence comes from Neoceratodus forsteri, assembly GCA_016271365.2. Classification (NCBI taxonomy): domain Eukaryota; kingdom Metazoa; phylum Chordata; order Ceratodontiformes; family Ceratodontidae; genus Neoceratodus; species Neoceratodus forsteri. Next base: position 708,613,357 of record CM028138.1, on the reverse strand, counting down.
GGCAGAATGGGTAAAGGGTTGGGGTAAGAATAAGTGGTGGGTGGGGCAGATGGGTAGGAGGTTAGGCTGGGTGGTTGGTGGGGAGACAAGGATAGGGTGACAAGCAGAAGGGATGGTGAGAATTCATATGTTAGCTTAGCATGAAGAGCAGTGGCAGACCACTTTAAATGCTTTCTTGGCTAGGGACTTCAAGCAATTTAATGTGACTATCTCAGTTAGCTTCATGGTTATTTGCAGCTGGTTCCATATAGATGGGAGGATGAAACTAATGGCACCTCTGCCCTGATTGATGTGTGTCCTGGAATGTCTAAGACACAAAGTCTGAGAGTGCGCAGTGCATACACGTTGTGAGACTGTGCACTAGCGAGCATATGTACTGAGGTAACTTGCCAGTCAGCAGTTTTAGAGTCCTCTGCCCAATATGGAACATACACCTGGTTGATAGGGTGGTCTAGTTCAAAGAAGAGTAGAGGGTACAATGGTGTGTCCTGGTCGGAGCATTTAGTATGAAACATAATGCACAATGGTACAGGACATCAAGTTTATGAATGTGAGTTGGTGCACTGCAATTGTAAATGATATCCCCGTAGTCAAGGGGTGGTAGGAATGTGGCCTGGACTAGTCTTCTGCAGTCAAGTATAAATAAGGATCTGTTCTTGAAGAAGAACCCCAGCCTGGCTTTTAGCGTGTTTATTTATTTATTTTATTTTATTTGGTATTCAGAAAATAACCTTTGAGCCAAGGCTCTTTTACAAAGGTTCCATGTCATGTGAACGGAGTATAGACTTTCAACGGCTGGCCCACTGGCACAGTGGTTGGATTTCCACTTGTGATGCTAGCGACCTGGGTTTGGAAATGGACCCGAGTTGCTGGAGGGCTGGCTGGGGGGAGAAGGATTGAACATCCTACGGAGAGCTCTCCTTCTCCGGGGGGAGGGTGGGGAAGTGTCCAGTGCATGAAGGCCCCCTAGGGGAGGCTGGGGGTTCCACAGCACCAGCATTCACACTTAAAGCAGGCAGGGCAGACGCTGGACATCATTGTGCATCCCCGCCTTGGAGGAAAAGCTAGAAAAATGGAAGGGAAGCCTCCGTCTATATGAAGCCCTCCCCCGAGCTTCAATTAGCCACTGCCGCTGCACTCCCTACCAAATACTAGTCCCTCAGCACTGGAATTGAATAGGACCGGCACCAGGACCCTGCCCTCTGGAGGGGTAAGTGGGGGGGGTAACTGGGAGTAGCGGCACTTGGCAGCTGGTGGGAGCTTTGGGGGACCATGACCAGGGCAGAGAAAAGATGGAGGCTCCCGGAAAAAAATGGTAAATCAAAAAAAAAAAAAGACTTTCAATCAAGAGGGTTACAGAGGTTTAGGACATTTGAGACACTGAACAGCACACCAATCAGAAAAAGGTTACAGGGTTTCTTAGACATTTGAAACACTATACAGTATATGGACATCAACTTTATTTGATTACAAGTGCAGGTAAGGTGCGGAGGCACTAGAGATTAGGTTAGGTCGGGCAGAGGGTCAGTAAGGACAGGATTTTGGTAGGGGAGGATGGGAGCATCTAGTAAAAGTGGTCAAGAAGGCATGGCTGAAGCCTGGGAGGCAGAGAACCATCCTACCGTGGAGATGGGGGAGGGGTGAGAGGGCGGTGAGGGGTGTACAGGAGCAGCCCCTTAGAGTGATTCGAGGCATTGTCAAGAAGCATGTGGGAGGATGGTTTCTGTCTTGTGCTGAGAATAGTTGCTTTTAGCAGAGCCAGGCTGGTCATCTAGAGTCTATCAACTGTTGGAGAAGGAGATGCACACAGAGCTGGAGGTCAGGTAGTGCTTAAGGTCTGGTTTGAAGCCATACAGGCTAGTGGAGTTCTGAATGGACTCAGGTACCTCGTTAACCCAAAGAGGGGCTCTGTAGGAGAAGGCGCTTGTTGACAAGGCAGTTGATATGGGTGCTAAAAGTTAGTTTTGGTTTGCTGTTGGAAATTTCTACCCGAGTAGATTTTTTGTGTGACTTGTTGGTGGGCAGCATTTTTGCAATTAACAGATATAGAGAGATAAATTGATAGATGGATAGATAGAGCTGGATGGATGGATATATAGACTGACAGAGACAGAGAACATTGTATACTTGTAACTTATTTATACGGTAAGAAGTTATACTTTCCTTTTCTTTGCCCTTTTCTCATTTTATTTATAGCACATACTGCAATTCCACTCTATTAAATCCAGTCTTATTTCTGTTGTTCTTTCCATTTTCATTATTTCTTTGAAGTTTTTTCTGTATTCAAAATCTTGAATAGTATACGTGGAAAAAAATAGGTGACACAATTGCTATGTCTACCAGAATTATGACAGTCTTAATTATGATAATGTCTGAGATGTCTGGGTTCCAGTATGATTATTAAAGAGATTTGGGAGGGAGTAACGAAACCTCTGGTAGATTTCTCAGTTCTTCACTCTGAGATGTGGATGGTACTGTCTTACTACCAGCACCAGTGTCACTCCCCAGCAGGTGGTATAGTGGGGTGACACTGTAGGTTCCTAGGTGGGTGGATGGAGGCACCCAACAAGGAGAGGCAGGAGTCATACATAGAGGTCCAATGAAACAAAGGTGTTTATTTGGGAGGAGGGGAAGGACAACATGGTCATAGAGGAAAACACCAACAGTAAAAAATGACAAGGCGTATAGACAGCATTGTTATCTAAACAGTAACATAGAAATATCTAACATAAACTCTAAAAACATACTGTAAGCAGTCGAGGGTGTACCTTGGACTAAACACTGCTATATTTCTGTGCGGAGCACAGCCCTCTAACATATCATAGTGAGGCAATCGCTAGCCCAGCATGCTCGTGTGGTAGTGTAGCACACAGTAAAGTTACAACAGTTCAAGTCAGTAAAGAACACATCAGAGTCAAGTTCAAGGGAGGAACTTGGAGCACACAAGCTTAGGATGAGGTGAGAAAGAAGAAAAGGGAATGAAATATTCCTCGTAACCTGATGCTGTTGTATCTTCTATTGAAGTTATGTTGTGTTCTACTATCCTATTGTAATTCACTGTCCTATGTTGTCTGACGCTGTTGTATTTGTCCTGAGTCATGCCTGAAAATAGGCAGTTTCTGTCTAGTGCACTTACCTGGTAAACAAAAACTAAATAAAATAAATATGAGGGATCCTGGAAAGCAAAAAACTGGCAGTTCAGTGCAGACCTAGGGCTGGCAACTGGATTATGAGAAATTTGTAAACACACCATAGGTTCATCGGCATAAAGCTTACTCTTTCAGGCTGCCAGCACAGAAGAAGAAACTAAGCAAGTTCCTGGCACAAGCCTGCTGGTAGGCTGCCAGGAAAAACAGAAGGGCAAAATGGAACAATATTCCAGCATAAACCCACTGGTGGGACACCAGAAAACAGAAGACCTAAACGGAGTAAGACGAACTGCTGGAGATACTTCGACACACACCTGCTAGAGGGCTGCCAAGGACAAGAAGAACTGCTGGAGATTCTTCAGCACAAACCCAGTGGATGGCTGCCAGGACCACAGGAGCAGGGGAGAACATCTTGTGCAAGCAGGAATGAGAAAGAAACCAGGATGAAGCAGGGAACGCCTAAAAGAGAAGAAAAATAAACAGCGCATAGCAAGCTGGTTGAAAGCAGAAGATCCTGAATTGTACAAAACAAGAACCAAGAAAAAAAAAACAGTAGCCATGTATCACACTGGGCTTTGATGGACTACAACTAGTGGCATATGACAACTAGTGGCAAATAACAAGGGGACATTGTCATGGTTCTTCCAGGATGAGCAAGATTTTGACCAAGACCACAAGCACGGAAACAAACTGGAAGATGGTGGGGAAGAATGAAGCTGTAGGATCTTTCCTCAGATGGATGGAGACTGATTCTGGTAAGACATGATTGCAGACACAGGTAAATAACCTTGGACAGCTTGGAAGCAGCATACAATACATGCAGTGTAGTATAGTGACAGACGACTGAGTTCATACATACAAGTCATTAGCAATCAAGGATGGTTGGCACACTCAGGATCCCGGTCTAAGACAATGACACCTTTCCCAGGGAAATTGTTTGGTTTCAGGAGTGATTTTCCAGAAACAGGGGCATATAACAAAGTTTGGGGCAATTGTTCAGTTCTAGGGGCAGTTGTTCAGTCCTTTGGTAACTTGCCAGAAGCAGGGCCAAGTAATCCAGTTTGAGGCAGTTGTTCGGTGCTGGAGGCAATTTGCCAGAAGCAGAGACAACAGCCACAGTCCAGGCAGTTTTCAGGCAATAAAAAATAAAGCAGTTCAGGCAGTTTGCCAACAGTAAGACAATTCAGGCAATTTACAATGAGGAAGACAGTTCAAGCAATTTGCAATCAGTAGGGCAATTCAGGCAATTTGCAATCAGTAAGGCAGTTCAGGTACTTTGCAAACAGTAAAACAGCTCAGGTACTTTGCAAACAGTAAAACAGTTTCAGGTGGTTGCAGGTTCATTGCCACACTAGGTGCCCTGATTGCCCTTCAGTTGTACTGGCCTATTTAAGGAGCTGCTAGCCATTTCCTTCCTTGGCCATCGAGCAGTCGGAAAATGGGAAATATATTAAAACCCCCTTACCCACCAGTGATCTGCAATTGCTGTCTCAAAGTCAGTGGTTAAAGCAGACACTTAGAACAGGGGGAACCCTATAGTTAGAGGGGCACTGGGGTGCAAAATCCTAAGCTCTACAGAGAGGTCCAGGGGCATGCCCCCCTCCCGTAAAATTGTGCATTTTGGTGGCTTTCAGCAGGTGGTTAAGCAGATTCATAGCAGCCTACTGAAAGGCAGATGAATGCTTAGTAAACAGCAATATTTTTGTATGATTAATAGTAAAAAAATATTAATACAGTGCTACTCCCTGTCCTCCAAGTTATTGTACTGTTCATGTATTTTTAAAAGTACAGGTAAATGTAAGAAGGGTACCAGTCTCGCATGGCAGGGTGGGGGTGTCATAATGCAATTAGACAGTTTTGAGGGGACCTAAAATCCTAACATCTGTAGGGAGGTCTGAGGAGCATGCCCCCCCAGAAATGTTTTAAAAATTGTTGTCAAATGGTGCATTTTGGTGGCTTATAGCAGCGGCAGTTAAGCAGATTCATACCGGCCTGCTGCTATGATTAATCTGTTTACCCATCTGCTAAAAGCCAACAAAATGCACCACTTTTATATCGATTTGCAAAAAATGTTCTGGGGGGGCAAGTCCCCTTCCTGCAGATGTTAGGATTGTTATGCCCCCTCAAACTGTGTGGTTGTATCACAACATCCTGTCATGCTGGACTGGTACCTCCTTATTTTACCTGTACTTAAAAAATATATATATATATATATATATATATATATATATATATATATATATATATGATCAGTGCAAGACAAAAACTTTCAGGAAAGGGAGTGACTTTTTTTTACTATTAATCATACAAAAAAACCCCAAAACATTGCTCTTTACCTCAGCATGCTGATACCTTGCAGCAGGCTGGTATGAATCTGCTTTATGAACCGCATGCTGAAAGTCACCAAAATGCTGCTTTTGACATCATTTTTCCAAAAGATTTTCTGGGGGCATGCCCCCTACAGATGTTAGGATTTTATACCCCTCAAAACTTTCTGGTTGTATTATGACACCTTGATTACTTTTACCTGTAGTTAAAAAAACAAATATGAACAATACAAGATGAAAACTTGCAGGAGATGGAGTGTTATATATATATGTTTTAAATATTAACCATGCAAAAAAAAAATGCTGTTTATCTCAGCATTCTGCTGCTTTTCAGTAGCCTCAGCCTACTGAAATGCAGTAAAATGCTAAAGTACAGTAAACAGCGATGTTTTTTGGTATGATTAATACTAAAAAAAAAGCAACTCCCTGTCTTGCAAGTTTTCATGTTGTATTGTTCATATATTTCTTTAAAGTACAGGCAAAAGTAAGAAAGGAAGGGTACCAGTGCAGCGTGACAGGGTGAGGATGTCATGATGAAACCATAAAGTTGTGAGTGAGCATAAAATCGTAACATCTGTGTATGGGCCAGCAATCCAGAATGTTTTTTTAAAAATTAATGTAAAATAGTGCATTGTGGTGGCTTTTAGTAGGCAGTTATGCAGATTTATACCAGCCTACTAAAAGGCATCAGATCGCAGGGATAAAGTAAACAGCAATTTTTTTTTGTATGATTAATGGTAAAAAAAAATCCCTCTCCTGCAAGTGTTCATCCTGTAAGATCATTCTTTTATCTTTTGAAAACTTCACTTCAGAGAAATTGACACAGTATTTAGCATCCCATGAAAATACTTCTAGCTTGAACTAGATTGACATGTGTGCAAGTGTGACTGCACTTAACATTTTGATATTTTGTACATAGAGACAGTGTATTCTATTGCATCATGTATTTAAACAAGCAGACATATGGATCACTGGTGGACTCTCTATCCCTCTTGCACTGGTGTATGGCTGGTTGATGCATTCTCAGCCATGTTTTGGCAAATTTGATGGCATCAAATTCATTCACCAGTGGGCCAGTGAAGCTAATAAACATCAAGTTAGGCAGATGATCAACAGTAAGTTTGTTATGCATCGGGCTGGTGATAATGTTCATTGTGCAGAAACATTGCTTGCAGTCTGCCGTGTTCACAGAAATTGTGTTAATTATAGATAGCAACTTGCATAGGGACTGTCTTTTCCTGCAACCTCTGAACTATAAGAAGTCATCAAAGTCACCCCTTGAAGCATTCCATTCCGGGAGTTACTCTAGGTGGCCAAATCTATTAAAAAGCATCCATAACTCCAGTTCTCCAAAGCCAGCCTCTACATCCTCAGGCCATGAGTCAGGCTGGAGAGTAGCAACACATTTACTAATGCTTCCTCTGATGTCAGTCTTGTCGCCATCATGTCTATCAAGGCCTGGTAGTTCTGTTGATGACAAATGGGATTGCCTCTCCTGTCCTCTACCAAGAAGACACCATGGAACTCTTTGTGTTCAACTGCATCTTCCGCTTCTGTTGTGTATGTGCCAGGCTGATTCTTCATCTTGTTGAATATCTGTATGCAATGTTTAATGTATCTGTCAGCATCAAACAATATCACAGCCTGATTCTGTAGATGTTCTGACAAAAACCATAGTTCAGAAGCATCCAGCATTATGCCCATGTTGAGGATGAAGGTACTGGATGTCATCTTGTTCAGTAGACCACAACAGAGCTGCTTATTGTCAGATCTTCTCTTAGCATCATCACAAACTGATTTCAAGTGTTGACTTAGTGCAGCGAAGGACTTCCATACTGCATAAAGAGCATTGTAGCTACTAGCAACCCACCGAGTCAACAAGAACTGACCAAGTTTAGCCACCTGAGTGGAGAGATCCTCAGCAGTCACTTCTATTTCTTGTGCATTCTTAGGTGAACAGCTGTAAAAGGAATACAATTTGTCTCAAAATATCTCGAAGTGGTTCACAGCGTTGCAGCGGTCAATGGCATCAGCCACTGAAAGTTCCAATCTGTGACTGACGCAGTGCCACACATATTTGGATATTTGAGGTGCAGCAGTGCTCCTAGGCCCACTCTTTTACCAAGCATCACACTCGCACCATCACATACGAGACACACCCACATTGTCCTTAGGTGCTCTTCTCCCAAGCCATATCATGATAATGAGGATAAGAGCGCATCATGAATTCTATGTGCAGTTGTGTCGGACAATTGTAGCAGTTGAAGGAAACATGTAATGTGAGTTGATCCTTTTCCATGTGTGCACGTAGGTAAATGATCAAAATCAATCTGTTGCTGACCGTTGTACTTTGATTAGCTGGAACTGATATGGAGCAACTGGTCTGCACTATGTATCTCATTAGAATCATTTTTATTTCTTCATAAATTGTGTCAGTCATTTCAGAACAGGTTATGTTAGACTGCAGATATGAAGCAACAGAAGCTCCATTTAGTGTCTGGAGCTCAAGTAGTTTCGGATGGTCAGTAAATGAGCGGTTCTCCTTGGCTACAAGATATGCTGTTCTCATGACTCGTGCAGTAGCTTCCAGATGTTCATTTGTCAACCTTTCAGCAGCCTTCTCAATAACTTTTTCATCATGTTTCTTTAAGAGTTCATCAGTGTTTTGGTGTCCTAGTGACTTCTCAAGTTTTGAAACTTTCTTTCACAGTGAGAGTAGCTGTCTCGCTTTATCTGTGCCATATGGTGAGATTTGCCAGTAGCCCATTCCTTGGCAAATGTGACATCAGAAACCAGGATTGCTTTCTTACAGGTTGAGCAGCCAAGCTTCTTGTTGAGGATAAACAACCACTTGTGTACATATTTGAAACACTCACCCTGATCAGCTGTCCAACAGTCAGGCAAATGGCTGGTCAGAGATGATGAATCAGCCTCTGCAGTCAGACATTCAATGCTTTCAATATGCTTAGTGGATGTGGACGATGATGACTGTGTAGGTGATGCAGATGTTACTAGATCAATGTTTTGTTGCTCACAAGAGGGTTGATTCACTTACAGAAGAGCAGTTCTTCTTTCACTGTCCTCAGAGGAGATCAATTTGGGTAGTTCAATAATTGTTTCATGCTGGTCCCCTGAAAGTGACTCAGAGAGTCTAGGTTGCTGCTCAACAGAGAGGTGCGAAGTTTCAGTTTTGAAGAAATCAAATATTGCCCTTGTAATATGCGCAGACTGTTCCAAAAATCATCATGATCTGGCCTTGTGAAACTCCGCACCAGATAATTTTCTCTTCATAGATATAGCTGTACAGATGCCCTTGTAATGTTGAGTTACAGAAATAAAAAGATAGTGACAAAGTTACAACAGTTATCTTTTCTACCCTGGTTAAACTGGTTACTCCCTTCCCTCCAGTACTTAGTCCTGCAGAGAGCCAAACTGACACTTTTTTTTTTGTTTAGTTTACTTTCTTCCCCAAGAGATCCCAGGAAACTTCTTGTTTGTTTGTTTTGTTTTGTTTTGTTTCTCTGGTTCCTTTCTTTCCCCTCACTGTACCAGTCACAAAAATCCTCCACTCGGCCCTCCTCCAGCACTAGCTGAGAATCTAGCCAGCCGACACTGCGGCCCTCAAGACAGTTCTGTTATCTGACTTTTTATTTCATTTCTGTGATCTGTATTGGTTTTAAAAGATCCCTGCAAAGGGCTTCTTTTTCCTCAGATGCTCTTGTCCCCCTCACTGAGAAAGGGTCACCAAAACAAACCCCTCGCTCAGCCCCTGAAGCACTTACTGAGAGCCCACTCAGGCAGGTGACACTGGCAGGCCTTTTATTTGTTTTGTATTTTTTCCCCACAAGATCTTCCAAAAAAGAGTTTTTTTTTCCTGAATTATTCTGTCCCACTCAGTGTAAGTCTAAGGGTCTCACCACCACTTGCTGAGAGCCCAACATACACTGCAGCCCTCAAGACACAACTGCTATTCAAGTTTGTGTCTGTATTTTTTTTTCACAAGAAATATTCCTGCAAGGGGGTGTTTTTTTTTTTTTAATAAGATATTTTATAAGTTTTCTGTCCCTCCTCAGTCAAAGGCTAGTCGAATCACACAACCTCAGCTCCACTGCCCTTCCAGCAGTTGCCAGGATCCCACTAAGGCAAGCAACACTGGCACCTGTCCGGTTCTTTTATTTTTTTTGTTGTACACAATATCACTTTTGTTTTGAATAATTTTGCCCCTCTCAGTCAGTGAAACGCCTAAGGGTCACCACCACTTGCTGAGAACAGACACTGCAGCCTTCAAGACAACACTGTTATTCAAGTTTGTTTCTGTATTTTTTTCCACAAGAAATATTCCTACTCTCACGCCCCCCTGACTCCCTAACCTCGGGCAGTCAGGCAGGAGCTTCTGTTTGCAGAGAGGATCTCCCTATTCAGGAGCTCATGAGCAGGAGGAAGGGTTTCAGGAAGACTTACCACCAAACCTTCCTTTCCCAGTGTAGGGTGGATTCTGCAGTTTTGAGTTCCCTTGACTCTGCACTTTTCAGTATTTGAATCCCACCATGGCCACTGACTATATCTTGCCTAAGTAGTTTTTATGCGATAGCCGAGCGGTTCTATCTTTAGGCACACAGTTTTTTCAGAACCCTTCTGTTTAAAATGTTGAATCACACAACCAGGCCCAAGGCAGAGTTGATAATAAAATAATAAAAGTTTACTTGAAATAAAAGCAATACAGAAAAGTCTACATTTTGGAAGAACTTTGAAATGCAGACAATAACAAAAGTAAAACTGGATGGTTTACAAAGAACTCTAGGTACTGTATTCTAAACTACACCTTGTGTTGATGTTAAAGTTCAGACAAGATTTCAAATGTCCTGGTACAAATGACAGTTCATTAGGCAATAGAATGTGTAGCATGTTCTTGATACAAGTCTCTGGCTGTCCCTTTAAAAAGTTTTCACATGTTACATTTGTGCAAAGTCTTGGTTTCCTAAATTCTAACTTAAAAAATCAAATTTTCTGTTCAGTATGTGGCAAGCCAAACTTTCCACACACTCAACACTGTTTTTTTTTTTAATTTCCCAGGCCTACACATATACTTCTGGCTACAAGTTAATGCCAGCAGAAAACAGGTGATATGCCATCCAACTTAAAAACTATTCAACTGCTCTGCATTTGAAGTGCATCAAATAATATACTGGAGGGTCATTTGGCATGAGGTCATTATGTTGCAAGACATAATGCTGCATGACACTATTGGACTGTGTGATAAATGCCATGAGGCATCATGTCTTTGTTCTGTGGGGGGCTTCACCCCCACACCACCTGTTACCGGTGGCTGTGCCTCCTGAACCCCCCAATAATGATTCTCAACTCTGAGGGGTCCAACTCAGGGAGCACACAGGTCCAGATTTCACCATAATGCCATACGCTATTAAGCGTGCGATATTATGACCTGGTACGGGGGCATTTCAGGACACACCCACCTTAGTTTTTCCTCTGGGGTAGGGTCAATGATTCCAGGACACTACAGATATTCAGGTGCAATAGTTCACCTTTCCTAGTAGGTGTCACTGTGGTTCCATGTCAATTCTAGTGACACCTGGTCTGTGCATTTGGCTTAACCTCTGACCCCTATGTCATCACATTACCCTTTCCCTGTCATGAAAATTCACAGTGCAATGTTTATGCTTTCCTGGGGCCATTTACCTGTCTCCCCTTATCTTGAACTATAACAGGTCCACACTAGCCTTTATAGAAATACAGTACCAATTATTTTGTAGTTACCTGTTAAAGGGACAGTGTCTTCATTCTAAAGAACATTACATCATATGCAACACGAACCCGCATAAATGGATATCATCCTATCATGCAACATCTGCAAGGGGCTGTGTTTTTTTATAAGTTTTCTGTCCCTCTTCAGTCAAAGGCAGATCAAGATCACACCACCTCAGCTCCACTGCCATTCCAGCAGTTGCCGAGAGCCCACTAAGGCAAGCAACACTGGCAGACCTGTTTGGTTATTTGTTTTGTATTTGTTTTTTTATTCACAGAAAAAGATCACTTTTATTTTTTTTCCTCCTCCTCTCACCTGGTGACCCCCACTCCTTCAGGCTCTGACAAGTCCTTCTTCGATCCCCACTAGCTCTGCCCGAGCTTTCTGATCCTCACTTTGCAGCCATCCCCCGGGATATCCCGGATGTAACCCTTCACCGGGTGGGTCCCCTCTTCTCTGAGGGGGAAGGCACTGGGAAGGGAGTTCCAGTGCACTACTCAATAGGGCCCAGGGGATGCTGCTGATGAGGCCATCAGGCGGCATTTCCACTTTTCTAGGTCCCATTCACTGCATCGCTCATGTAGTGCCCCCAGTCTCCACTAGGGGGCCGCTACCAAGCGATGCGTCCCACAAACCCACCCCAGGATAGGAGAGCAGTCCCTCCGGCTGCTCGATCCTATCCTCTCCCTGCTGACCCACAGCTTTCCGAGTCTGTTCCCAAACCCGGGTCACCGGCGTGATTGGAGATCACTTTTATTTTTAATAATTTTGCCCCCTCAGTCAGTCCCCACCAGTTGCTGAGAGCTCAGACACTGCAGTTCTCAATACAACTCTCTTATCTGAGTTTGATCCTGTCAGCATCTAAGTCCTGTGACTGTCCTTCCTAGTTGTTCTCCCCTCTCCTCTTTGCTCTTTCCACCTAGCACTTAACCCTCTCCCCCCTCAACTCTCTCTCTCCCATACACCCATTCATCCTCCCCTCCTTCCCTACCCCCCTGTAGCACTTTAACTGATATTTGACAAGTGTCTATGGCCACACCCCACTAGTGTGTCTCTCCTCCATATTGTGTCAACCCTGTTACCAGGCCTCCTTCTGGCATTTTGCCACTGTACTGAATGTATAAAAACTGTATGTAACTGTCTGTAACCCACTGTTATTCAATGTCTTGTTTGAACTGTACCTCAACTGACATGAAACCTTTTGTAAAAGAGCCTTGACTCAAAGGTACTTGTAATCCTAGATTCAAATAAATAAATACATTTTTTTTTCACCACAGGAAATATTCTTGCAAATGACTCTTTTTTAATAAAGTTTTTTCTGTCCCTTAGGCTCACTGAAAGGCTCAAGAAAAGTCCCCTCAACTCAGTATCTCCTGTTGAGAGGCTGCTCTCAAGGCAGCCCTGTGTTTTCTTTAATTACTTTTGTTTTCTTCCACTAAATCCCTTCAATAAATACCCCTTCAGCTAGTCAGCATCCCTAGAGTATCACTAGTTCTGGTCCACTTGCTGAGAAGGCACAACCCACCTAGCTATAAAATGTAAATGTAAGCATGTGTTGTTGGAATTTGGGTTTTGTTTAGCCAGAGAAGAATCCCAAAAACAGATAAATAAAGAGCTTGGAAATTAGCAATACAATGGAAATGAAGGGAACACCTTATCGGGGCTGGGGCATCGGCACCACCAGTGCAGAAGAATGTTCAGTAAGATCCCACCGTGATCCACTTAGTATATGCTCTGACAGATTGGGCAGAGCTACCAGCCTGTTTGCGTTATTTATTCTCTCCCTGCATTCATTCCCCTACAGCCAGGTAATCCCCTGATGCCCTCAGTGTGGCTGGCTCAGATAACTCCAATGATTCCACCAAGTACCTCTCAAAAATAGTGACAGAACTCACCCCAGCAGCAACCCTGGGCCTGGCCCACTAGTATGGCCTAAGTGTGTCACCACCACCAGGTAGCCTCACACATCTCCCTCACTCCTCCCTGACTGACTGGTGGTGGTGATGATTAAAAAATTATTTTTAAACAAGAAACATACTGTTGGGTTAGAAACCCATTTTCAGCAGTGTCCTGTGTATCATTACACATGTAACAACATATACGTAAAGTTATAACAAATAACATTTAAATCCGTCATTCCTTCTATCTTACATCAAATACATATAATAATTGTAAAAAGACAGTCTACTGTCTGGTCACAGAAAACTAGGCACTATCTAAAACAGGAACAGGCTATATACAAATAAGTTTTCAAAGTCTTTTTAAAATGAAAGTGTCCATGAATTTGTTTTACTTTTCTTGGTAATCTATTCCAATGTGTGGCCAGGCTGTTTTGCAAGATGATGTCCCTCAGTCTATTTCGTAATTTTATTTTAGGGATAAATAAATCAGTGCCTTAAAGAGGTTTTTAAGGGGCATAATGATCCCAGTGAAATATTTTGGTTTAAAGGGTGAGTTATGTATTGTGGATTAACTTGTGGCACCAGGTCAACCAGCAATAGAGCCTTTTCAAACATGGTTGTAACCATCCAAGTTTTTCATTGATTTTACAGTGATGGGTTCCATATTTAGCATTAACAGCAACTCTACCAAGCCTATAATACACCTGATCTGTCTTTTTTAAATAAAACTGGGAGGAGTTCATGTAAAAACAAGAATCGTATTCCAAAACAGGGATCTGCAACTGTTTTAGCAGTCTTTCTCTTGTTTTGGTTGTGAAACAACCAGATTCCCTCCTTAAGACTCCCAGTCTCTGATAAACATTGTTCACCTGCAAACAAGTGTTCTCAGAGTATGAATCTGCAGAGTCCAGTAGTACTCCTAAGTACCTATAAACCTTCACATTTGTTAGCTGGGTACCTTCAGTTAGTTTTAAGTGTAACTATGGAGTTTCATACTTCTTCAGACTCACTTTAAAGGTCATACACTGTTTTTCTTTGGTGTGTTAATTTGTAGGGCAGAATCAGTGAACCACTTCTCCATGTTAGACAAATCAGTCTGCAATTGACTCTCCAATTGTTCATAGCTATCTGACGGTGACACTACTACAGTGTCATCGGTGCGTAGTCGAATTTCCCTTTTTGATATTTTAGATGTTATATTATTGACAAAGATATTGAACATCAGTGAGCCCAATATTGAGCCCTGGGAAACCCCTCTGTTGAATTCTACCAATTTTGAAACAACTGCTCCAATCGAGACACATTGGTGCCAGCCTGATAAATAAGATTTAAACCAATGTAGGGGCTCTTCTAGGACTCCCACTGCACATAATCTTTCTATCAGTGCACAGTGATCTACCAGATCAAAAGCTTTGCTTAGGTCCATGAACACCGCACCAGTCTTTTTCTCTGAATTCAGTGGTGTAACCACAAGGTTATTGAAAAATCTACTAGTGCAGTGTTCGTAGGCCTCCCTGTTCTAAATCCATGTTGGGAGTTGATCAGCAGGATATGTTGTTCCAAAAATTGGTTTAGTTGGCCATGTACTAGTTTTTCCAAAATGTTGGATAAAATTGGCAGAAGGGCTATAGGCCTGTAATTTACTGGAATAGTAGTGTCTCCTTCCTTAAACACTGGGATTATTTTGCCAATTTTCCATAGATAAAGGAAAACAGATGAGCATAAGCTCCAGTTAAACATGTATGATATCATAGGGGCCAGGATGTCTGCACCAGCCTTCAGAAACCTTGCCTCTATTTCATCCAACCCCATCCCCACCTTAGAAGTATCCACGCTTCTTAATTCTTTCTTTATGCTCTTGATCATAATCATTTTGACTCCGAAGCTTGACCTCAGAGGGCTTTCCACAACTATATTGTTCACCTTTTCTACTACTTTATTAATAGAAATCTCTGAGGTGTTTAACCCTGGGGGTTTTATCTTTATGTTAGGTAAATCCATAAAGTAGTAGTTAAAGATTTTAGCTACTCCATCTTGATTATCTACTAAGCTGTTACCATCTGACAATTTAATTGATGTTTAGCTGTAGCAGGATTTTGTAGGTTTCTGACCTCCCCCCAACATTGTCTAGTATCTGTAGCTTTGTTTATGCAATTAATATTGTACCTTTTCTTTGCCTGGTTTATTTCCATTTTATGTTTATTTCTCCATTATTTAAACCTAATCCAGTCCTCTTCTGTTTTTTGTTTGCTTTTTTTCCATAGATGATTACATATTCTAATCCTTGTTTTTAATTTCTCATTTATCCAAAACGTATCTTTCCCCTTGTCATTTTTTAGAACCTTGGGAGCATGCAAATTAATTATTTTATTAAGTTAGTTAGTAAAATCTTGGGTTGCTAAGTTTATATCGGGAATTGGCAGCATTCAGTCCCATTTAATATTTACCAGGTCTCTTCAAAAAGGCTCCACTTTAAACTGCCTTGAGTCCCTAACCCAATAAGATTCTGTCTGATTTTCAATAGGTGTATTCATTTCTAAATTACATTTCATGGGATGGTGATCTGCTGCACTCAAAGGCATTATTTCCCAACTTGTCACTATAATGCCTTGGGAAACAAAGATCAAGTCTAGGATAGTCCCTTTATCACTGTTTTTAAGACATCTAGTGGGGCCCTGGATTATTTGTTCCAGTCCCAGGGCTTCAAAGCTACTTTTCAATTGTTGTCCTCTCTCTTGGTACTAATCTGAATTAAAATTACCTGTTACTATGACCTTTTGATTTTTTTACCTTATCCCCCACTTTATTTGCTAAAATATTAAAATGCCTGACTTTTGTCTGTGGGGGAACATACTGGTACACTTGACTAACATAGAAACATAGAAACATAGAAGTTGACGGCAGATAAGGACCGCAAGGCCCATCCAGTCTGCCCATTTCTTTTTCTACCTTATAAATGTGCCATCGGCCTTTGCTATGTCAGTGACCTATCTATTCATAGTCATTTGTATTGCTCTCTTATGCCTATCCCATGCCTGTTTGAAGCCCTGCACTGTATTCATAGCTACTACTTTTGTGGTAAGCCATTCCATGCATCTACCACCCTTTCTGTGAAAAAGAATTTCCTCACATTCCCCTAATCGGCCTCCCTCTAATCTCATGCTGTGTCCTCTTGTCCTGCTATTTTTCTTATATTTAAACATGTTAGACTCTTTCACCTTGTTTATGCCCTTAAGGTGTTTAAATGTCTCGATCATATCACCTCTCTCCCTCCTTTGCTCAAGGGTATACATATTGAGCTCCGTTAATCTGTCCTCATATGTCTTCTGATGCAGTCCCTGCACCATTTTGGTTGCCCTTCTCTGGACTGCCTCAATTTGGTTAATGTCCTTGTGAAGGACTACACACAAAATATATATTGTTTTTGAGCCAGGTTCTCAGAGGGAAGGAATCAGTATTTTTTAATGATTTGTGTCCCCACACACAAATACCTGCACCCAAGAAGTATATAATATTATTTTATTTCAAATGAAGCAAGTAACTGTAAGGTACTCCGGAGTCTCCTCATGCTGCACTACTATCTTAACGACAAACACAGATCAACTGCGCATGTGCAATCGATCATCTGCACAGGCGCAGTTGATTGTTCAGCAGAGAGAAACCCACAGAGATCTTTCAGCACCCCTGATCTTGCCCCACAGCATGTCTCTTAAGCAGTGCGCACCAATTGCAGTGCTGTCAGGTGACTCTCGAGATGTTCGTCACCTGACTGGTGTGTACTGACTACACTGCAACAATGGACAGGGCGAAGGGTAGAACAGGACTGGGAGGCAGGATTAAGGTTGCACCGGGACTGAGGGCAGAGGGTGGAGCATGCCCCTCACCAGCACAGAAGAAATAAAGATGAATCAGAATCTGATGGGAAGGAATGTCAATCAGTAAGGGGAAGGAGGAGACTAATAATGTAATGAATATTTTGACCCTCCTTCTCTTCCTGTCCCCCACCCAATTGCTCAATGCACAGAGGGCGGGGAGAGGAGAAGGATCAGAATATTCATTACATTATCAGTCTCCTCCCTCCTTAAGTCCCGTCCCAGCCACAGCCAGCATGTATTTTATTCTCCAAATCGTGAGTGGACCAGCTACAGCGTCCCTTCTTAAAGGCACAGGTGAGGATGACAGAGTGAGTAAATAAAATAAAAAAGTGATAAAAATTCTGAAAAAATAGGCTGCTGGGGGGGCGCCAGTGAGTTCCCCTGAGTTCCCCCTAATAAGAACCCTGAGGGGGTGTAGGGGAACACGTGCCTCCGAGGTCCCCCTTAACTTTAATCACTGCTCAAAGCTGCAACAATAATAATAATAATTATAAACTTTATTTTTCAAGTCCTTTTCTGTAACCAAGGTGCTATACAACTCACCACATATAAAATCCAGTAAAACATAGAATTACATACAGCATGCTAGCCAAATAGACAAATACCTAAAAATAATCAGTCTGGGTAGTCAATGTGCCACAGATGGGTCTTCAAGGCCCTTTTAAAATTCTCCGCAGTCGTGCACGCATGGTAGAGAATTCCACAGGGTCAGGGCCATATACATAAAAGCACATGCCCCTGTTGTTTTAAGGCATGCCATGGAAATCTCTAACAACCCCTCGACAGCTAAGTGGAGTGATCTGGGGCAGTAAGGCAACAGGAGCTCTTGAAGATAGTCCGGGCCCAGTCTGAGCAGGGTCTTAAAGGTTAGAGGCCTGACCTTAAAGGTGATCCATCACTGAATCAGCAGCCAGTGCAGTTCACACAGCACTGATGTGATGTGACTCAAATGAGGAGTCCCCATCAACAACTGTGCCACAGTGGTCTGCACTAGCTGCAAATGGCGGATGTCAACCCCCAGTAGCCTTAGGTACAGGGAGTTGCAATAGTCAAGGTGCGAGGTCACAAAGGCTTGGATCAGTGTTGGAAGGTCACCAGATGGAACAAGGTGCTTAATCTTGGTGATATTCATGAGATGGTAAAATGAGGACTTGATGACTTCTGACACCTGAGAATTCAGTGTCAGCCCATCATCAAAAATCACTCACAGGTTTCGCAACTGTTCAGAGGAAGGCAGCTGGACACCTCTGAGACAAAGTCCAGAAGGTTGTCCAGCCACGACCCCTATGTCCGGTGACCCAGATCCACCACCAACACCTCATCCTTTCCAGAGTTCAATGTCAACCTGCTGGATTTCATCCAGTCTGTGATTTTTGTGAGGCAGTTGTTAAAAACCAAGCATGCGCTATGCTGGTCAGGTGCAAAAGATAGGTAGATCTGGGTGTCATCAGCATAGTAGTGAAACCTCTGCCCATACCATCTTACAATGTCTCAGAGGGGCAGCATATACAATGCAAACAACATGGGAGACAGCACTGAGCCCTGAGGGACCCCACATGGCAGAGGGAATGGGCCGGATGAAAAATTCCCCGACACCACCCTCTAAGATCTGCCAGTGAGGAAAGATTGAAACCATCTGAGAACTGTACCAGACAGGCCACAGATGAACCTCAGGTGCCCGAGGAGCATCCCATGGTCCAAGGTGTCAAAGGCTGAGGTGAGGTCAAGGAGTACCAGGATGAAATGGTGCTTCTGATCCTTCACCATCAGAAGATAATTGAGTACCCGAACCAGAGCGGTCTTGGTACTATGCCTCTTACGAAAACTGGACTGAAGAGGTTCATAGATATTGTGGATGGTAAGGTGGTTCTCCAGTTGTAGCACCACGACTTTCTCAATTAGCTTCCCTACAAAGGGAAGGCTTGAGATAGGTCTGTAGTTATAGAAATACAGAAACATAGAATTTGACGGCAGATAAGGCCCGCTTGGCCCACCTAGTCTGCCCATTTTCCTACCTAACAGATAAGCTGCAGATCCTAGTTAACCAACAGCTTACTTCCTCCTACCCCCCACTAGGACTGCCTTATGTCTGTCCCATGCATTCTTGAATTCCCCCACTGTTCTTGACTCCATGACCTCCTCAGGGAGGCTGTTCCACGCATCCACAACCCTCTCTGTGAAAAAATACTTCCTCACATTATCTCTGAGCCATCCCCCCTCTATCTTCAAATTGTGCCCCCTTGTTCTTGCACATCTCTTTTTCTGAAAGATGCTACCCTCTTGGACTTTGTTGATTCCCTTGAGGTACTTGAAAGTTTCTATCATGTCCCCTCTCTCCCGTCTTTCCTCAACGGTGTACATATTAAGCTCCTTTAGTCTTTCTTCGTATGTCTTCTGGTGCAGACCCTGTGCCATTTTAGTTGCCCTCCTCTGGACAGCCTCCATTCTGTCTATGTCTTTGCAGAGATGGGGTCTCCAGAACTGCACACAGTATTCCAGATGGGGTCTCACTAACTGTCTGTACAGAGGGATAACAACTTCCTGTTTTCTACTATTGATGCCTCTTCCTATGCATCCCAGTAGCCCCCCAGCCTTTCTTACTGCCTTGTCACATTGCTTGCCCACCTTTAGGTCATCTGATATAATTACCCCCAGGTCCCTTTCCATTTTTACTGTAGTCAGTATCTCACCCCCCATTGTGTACGCTTCCCCTGGGTTTTTGTTTCCCATGTGCATTAACTTGCACTTCTTTGCATTGAAGCTGAGCTGCCATACATTTGACCATTCCTCCAACCTTGCCAAGTCCCTTCTCATCCTTTCCATTCTGTCTTGTGTATCAATCCTGTTGCAGATCTTTGTGTCATCTGCAAAGAGACATACTTTTCCTTCCAGTTCCTCTGCAATGTCACTTATAAAGACATTAAAAAGGACCGGTCCCAGTACTGAACCCTGTGGTACCCCGCTAGTAACCCTCCTTTCTTCACTGTGTACTCCATTTACTACTACCCTTTGCATCCTGTTGTCTAGCCAATTTTTTATCCGGCTACCACCTTGGGACCCACTCCAAGGCTGGCTAACTTGTATTAATCTTTGTGTGAGACTGTATCAAATGCCTTGCTAAAATCTAGGTAGCCATGTCCACAGCCCCTCCCTGGTCTACTA
This sequence comes from Neoceratodus forsteri, assembly GCA_016271365.2. NCBI lineage: Eukaryota > Metazoa > Chordata > Ceratodontiformes > Ceratodontidae > Neoceratodus > Neoceratodus forsteri. Next base: position 708,593,179 of record CM028138.1, on the reverse strand, counting down.
CTTTGGTCACCCCTGTCAAAAAAATCTATTAGATTCATCTGACATGACCTTCCCATTATGAATCCATGCTGCCTTGGATCCTGTGCCCCACTGGCCTCTAGGTACTCAACAGTTCTTTCCTTCAGAAGTGATTCCATCATTTTCCCTACCACTGAGGTCAAACTAACTGGTCTGTAGTTTCCTGCCTCTGTCCAGTCCTTGGGTACCACCCCATCCTCCCATGATTTGTTAAAGAGAGTAGTCAGCGGTTTTACTAGTTCTACCCTTAGTTCTTTTAAAATTCTTGGGTGAATCTCATCAGGCCCCATTGCTTTATCCACCTTCAATTGTATTAGTTTTTTCAGAACCCTTTCTTCTGTAAATGGACTGGTATTGACCCCTGTCTTCAGAGTGTTTCTCTTGTTTGGTTTAGGTACCTCCCCCTCCTCTTCCTTTGTGAATACTGAGCAAACATATTCGTTCAGTATCCCTGCTTTTCACTGTCACCCTCTACCCACATTCCTCCCTTTATTAAGCCTCAGTATCCCTCCTTTGGTCTTTCTTCTTCACTCCATAATGTACCTATAAAATGTCTTATCCCCCTTCTTAACAGAATTGGCTATCCTTTCCTCGATTTGGGCCTTTGCTATTCTGATTGCCTTCCCAGCCTCTTTCTGCTTTAACTGATAAAGTTCTCTGTCCTGCTCCTTCTGTGTTTCCTTATATTTCCTGAATACTATCCTTTTCTCCTTAACCTTCCCTGCCATCTCTTTTGAGAACCACAGCATTTTTTTCCTTCGTTGTGTTTTATTGATTTTGCTTTACACAAAGGCTTGTTGCCTCTGTGATGGCTGTTTTGATTACTCCCCATTGTTCCTCCACCCCTCCTTCTTGCCTGTTTGCTAGTGCTTTTCTGAGGCACTCTCTCATTTTCCCAAAGTCAGCTCTCCTAAAAAGTCCAATACTCTTGCTTTTGTAGCTTGGGTCCAGAGCAGCTTTCTTCAAGAGTGGTGTTACCACTGCCTCCTTCAGGGAGCTAGGAAACTCACATGACTCTAAGAAGCACCAAACTATCTTCGCAAGGACAGGGCCAATGATGTCAGAACACCCCATTATTAGGGGAGTTTGGCCCAGATCCAAACTACAGCACACTGGGTGCATACCTTGGGCAATCCACATGATATCCAGAATTTCCAGCCAGTTGAAAGAACTCCAGGCAAACCAAGGAGGAGTGATCGGACACAAACCACTATCAACTCCCATAAAGTGAGCTGGAAGGATCTCAGCCCTGATGCAGGGGATTTAGGGCCAACCAACCTAACACTGGGCCTCTAAACTCCTTTTAAATAGCTCAGGGACAAGGGTGTGACAGGGTAATACTGGGTGCCTGGGTTTGCTGAAACCTGGTGAGCTCCTTTGGCAGGGCCCCCTCTAAATTGTAGGCCTCTCTGCTGGGCCTCCTCTTTACTGGACCCTTCTGAATTGTTGGCCTACTCTTCTGGGCCTCTTTAACTTGCAGGGCTTTCCTTGATGAGCCCCTTTTTCTGAAGGGCCTTCCTTGCAGGGCCCCTTTGCTGTGCCCCTTCAATTAGTGGGCCTCTCTGTTGGGCCACCTTTTTACTGTGTCCCTAGTGGTAGACCTCTCTGCTGAACCTCTTTAATTCCCCTCCCACTGCATGGCCCCTTTAAATATTTTTTTTAACATGGGGGGGACTTCTGCTCTTGGCCCACCTCTGCTCTGCCTCTGGGAGCTCTTCTGATGAATATTTAGCAGTACCTTCCCTGAGCTCCCAAGTAAGGCTCCTCCCCTGGGTGTCGCTATGTCCACTAATTATTCAAATACATTTAAATAAGCACTCAGCCCACCTCCTTAAGGTTCTGTGCTGACTCTTACTTGGCCCTATGGTGCTTCAAACAATGTATTTCCTTTCTTAATTTTAAATAAATTGGGTGGTCAGTGCCTGGCTGTTGCTGCTGCTGTCAACTCACTTCTCTGGCCCGGGGAGGAGAAAGCCAGATCGGGAGGTGGGAGGTGCTGCTGGCAGTGGGAAGGACTGGGCCAACTTTCATGATGTGGCTCTTCAATGCTGTTGATGAGAGACTGGATGGTTTACTTTTTAATACAGGGCACAAAAACAATAAAAGGAGCAGAACAGAACCCACACCAGACCACTCCTCTTCTTTTCTTCCTACAACCACATACACACTGACCGCTGCATGACTGCAGGAGATGAAGCTGGCACAGATGGAAGCAATGCTGGAGGAGCAGGAGCCAAGGTGCCCAGACAACTGCAAAGAACATCTTCTACCCAACAAGTAAGCTGTCCGGGTTCCCCACAAGTTTTCTGGTATCCTTCTCCTCTCAAACAATAACAACAGCCCAACTGGCCTTCTTACAAAATGAATGCTCAGGGTTCTTGTTCCAGAACCCCGAGCTCCTGCCCAAACCACCAATGCTTCTTATGAATGCTCAGTCCATATGTTGGGCAGGAACAGCAGTCCCAGAGCATGGGTGCCCACTGCTCCTGCTTCCTACTTGGGGGGGGGGGAGTCATGGAACAGAACAGCCAGAAGGGAGGGAAAAAACTTTCTTTTAAAACATATGCTGTCCTGCCTGGAGCTTGGAGGGAGGGGGAAACACTGATGGGGCCTGTTCATACTACCTCTATTGCTGCCCACACTGAGGACCCTATGTGGCATTTATTTATTTTAGGTTATTTATGTGGTGCCCCCATACTTTCGGGCACTACAGATTTGGGCATGCCTATAAATACATGTCCTCATGTATTCTCTCTTAACACTCTATACAACTTTCTTAACTATCCCTTCTAAGAGTATTCAGAATATTTCTTAACACTTTAACTTCTCTCTTAAGCTTTTAAGTAACACCTACTAAGCTAAGAATATGCTTAAAACATGCATAACTTCTCATTCACTACTGTAACTTTTTGTATTAACTCTATTAACTCTTCTGACTATGTGACCATGTCTTTTGATTCTTCTAGGGATTATCTGGTGAAAGAAGGCTCAACTTGGAGTGCTAAAATTACATATCTCTTGGGGGAACACCAAAAGTAGGCCTCTGGGACCTACGGATCTGGTAAGCTATGGGCTCTGAGGGAATACACTCCATTTCAGAAAAATCTTGGGATATAAGAATAGCTGTAGATACAGTAACTTGGCAGTGAGATGAGTTTACATGGGATGAATGAACCAAAGGATCTGCACACCATTTCATTAGTGACTTAAGTCCCATAGTTCCATCTTCTTGGTAGTCCTGCCTCTCTATTAGCATAGAGTCCTGGTCAGTCTTTTCTGGCAAAACTTCTCTGAATGTGCAGGGATTGAGGAAGTTGCAGCACACGAGCTTGGCAGCATTTCCAGAGGTGGGATAATCTAGCATTCTTTGAGAGGAGGTGTTGTTTAACTGGAAGTACTCGGCTTCAGGCGATACCCTGCATGGCTCCATTAGTGTTCTCTGCAGATCCTCAACTGTGCACTAGAGCTCTTTCACTTCTTGGTGGTGCTGTTCTAGCTCTTTTTCATACTGGAGCAGCCATGTAACTTGTTCTTCCTTTCTCCTTTGTTGCCAAAGAGTCTCCCTGAGTGACTCACATTCTTGCTCCAACTCTGTTCTATGGTGAGCAAATTCCTCCGCTTACTGTTCCAATTTCCTGCATGCTTCTTCAATCTCAGTGTTCAACTCGCAATTCCAACTGCTTGCTTCTGCAATCTGCATGTCTACATACAGAGGACAGTCATTAAGGCTGGTATTGCAGACTAGTGGTCAGCTTCTCATGTGCATTCTTACTGTGGCAATGCTCTGACTTATTCTTTCTATCTCCCACCTGGTGACTTTAAAATACTTTTCTACAACAATCAGAGGTGCACAACCCTTCTTAAAATAAACTTTGTCCACTTTTGATTGTGCTAGTACCATGAGGACATACTCGTATGCAAAAGGACTAGTGTCCGCCTCCAAACCATTTATGCCTTTGTCCCTTATCTTTGGCCCATCACCTACTCCTTCTTCTGTAAATACTGAACAAAATTATTTGTTCAATATGTCGGCCTTCTTTTGGTTCTCCTCCTCCCAAGCCCCTCCTTCACCTTTTATCCTTACTATCCCCCTTTTGTCTTGCTCTTCTCACTTATATATCTTATGAAAGTATTCTCCCCTTTTACTATTGACTGGGCAGTAATCTCCTCTATTTGTGCCTTTGCATGACTAACTTCCTTCCCTGCCTCTCTTTATTTCTGCTGGTAATGTTCCCTACCCTCCTCCTTCTGTGTCCTTTTGTACTTACGTCATACATTATCGAGACGTAGATGATTTTTACAAGGTTATCTGAAAGAGAGGCTCACGGCTTCTATAAACATCACTCCACCACATCTGCTCTTGCCCTGTTTACCAATCATATTCTTAAGAACATGGACCTTGGAAGAGCAATAGGAGCCATCTTTGTCAACCTGTCTGAAGTTTTCAAACCGGTCGACCACATCCTGTTACTCTCCTCCCTCCGCACCCTTAGCTGCTTTACTGAAACCACATGGTGGTTCCAAAGTTACCTTTCAGATAGATCTCAGTTGGTATGTGTACGACCTTCTACCTCCCCCACCCTACCAGTCACTACCGGTGTACCCCAGGGCTCCTTCCTGGGCCCACTCTTATTCTCCCTGCTTATAAATGTTCTCCCTCTGACTGCTTCACTTGTGATGCCCTGTTTTATACAGATGATCTTGTCCTCTTCATTAGTGACAAGGCTCTTGAGAATATATCTAGGTCTTTATCCAGTAACTACTCTGCAGTGCACACCTGGTTCCACTCACATCACCTAATTGCTACTGCTAAAAAACGAAATCCACACTATTTGGATCTAAACCCTTCCTATCTAAGGTCACCAATGCTGGGTGCACCCTATCAATAGTCTCACTGAACAACACTGTACTTGAAAATGTACTAACTTTCAAATATCTGAGAGTTATCCTGGACCCGTCCCTCTCCTTTTCCGATCATATCTCCTCTGTTATCCACCGTGTTAACCAGAAACTTGGTGTGGCTTATCGGATAAAATCACTCCTGAACAGGGAAGCCCATTTAGCCATTGCCCAAGGTAACCTGCTACCCTTGATTGACTGCTACTCCCCTATTTACTCACACACATCCTTGGTTTTGGGTGTACACCTCTGCTTTACATGCAACAACATATGTCTTTTCACTTTCCTGGCACCATGTTCCACTCACCACTGCGACCTCTACCAGACCCTTGGCTGGCTCCCACTACACTGCAGATTTGATTACAGGCTTGGCTGCCTCCTGGACAGCGCCATCAGGCATGGTGAAGCCTCCCCTTATACGTCTCTCCTCAAGACCAGAACTCCCTCAAGGTGTCTGCGTGCATCCTTAGCCCCCCTCCCATGGATATCCCAAAAGTCTCCTCGGCTATGGGTAACAGAGTGTTATCTGTAGCTGCTCCCATTCTGTGGAACAGAGTCCCCATGCCCATCCACTCTCTGGACTCCCATGCCACTTTCAAGACACATATCAAATCCTGGCTGCTTGATGAGGCCACATGCCATTGCTAGCTTAAATAACCCTCCCCCCTTCCTTTCTGACTTTTCCCTCTCGGGTTACTTTGGCCTCCCCTGTCCTCTTTCAATTCTTTGGACTCCTGTCCTTCATCCCTCACTGCCTGGTCCTTGGGCTCTCCCACTTGGATGTTGTCTTGTATATATTTTTGTTGTTGTTATCATTTGTTTGTTTTATATCATGCATTTAATTTGTACTGGCCACTTATCCTTAGTAAATAATTGTATAGTAACTGTTACTTATGATGTACTGATCATTTTTTCAGCTGATCATTAATTTAACTTTCTTATGTCACTATGTTGATCCACTTTGTTCACCAATGATGTCTGTGTATCCACATGGCTTGTGCTAATTGTATAACTTGTCACTACCTCTGTAACTGCCGCCTGTGTGGTCCAGGCCATGCCTGAAAACAGTCCCCTGGATTAGTGCACTTACCCGGTTACCAAAGACTTAAATAAATAAATAAACTTAAAGAGCTATGACACCTCAAATAAAACTTTTAAAAACATCACAATTAGGTACAATTCTGCTTGCATTCCATTTATATTTTGTAGATTTGCCCTCCCCATAATTTATTACTAAAGATATGTGTATGAATATATGATTGTTGTCCCTTGGAGTTCATTTTGAATTCATCTGCCTCTATAGCTTACTCCCTACTTCAAGTCATAATCCTCTGTTGTGACATCACAATTTGCTGCCATGGAAGTAACTATGAGGTCACACACAGTGCTCTATGACTTCAGATATGGAGAAAGCAGCAGAAATAGATGAATTCTTCAGAAGAAAAGATCATGTTTTCATGCAGATGATGTCACTACTAAATAATGGGGAGGAGGAATACAGAACTAATTGGAAATACAAGCTAGACAGTACCTAAATATTATATTTTTCTGAAGTTCTCCTGAACATGTCACCAGCTCTATAATTACCTAGCTATTTGAGTGTCTCTAGGTTACGTTACTTACATAGGGTCACTACACTGGTGACACCTGTATTCCAGCTGACCTTCAACCGGTAGACCTCAGCCACCATGTATAAGGTCCTGGCCTTGATAATTACATTCCTAGGCTAATAAACACATTCTATGGAGAGTTGACCATGAGAACAACTGGAATAGAGGCAGTAAAGTCCCACACATGTCACATTATGGTTCTGTGGTTGTATATAGCCAAATTGCTCCTGTTTTATATAAAGAACATGGTGCATGTTCAGCACAGCACCTTTCTTGAAAACTGAATGTTCAAACTTGCACACTTTGAAACACATTGCTCTTAATACCACATGGTGCTCAGTGTTGAGTAAGTTACTTTTAAAACGTAATCAGTTACAGTTATTAGTTACTTTCAGATAAATGTAATCAGTTACAGTTACTTATTACTTTTATATAAAAAGTAATTAGTAACTGTAATGCATATTACTTATATTACTTTTGATAACATGGTTATATTTACTCATTGAACATAGCTAAGTGCTCATGAAACCCCAAGAAGTGTATAAAAGAAATAAAACTGATTCCAAAGAACAATGAATATGTTAATTTATAATACAGTACCCATCTAACGTTGCCAGCCACAACAATCCCTTTACATTTCCATAAATAAAACCTCTATTAAAACAAACACTCAAACACACACCCTGCATCTACTGCTGCCCTCTGTAATATTTTCCCCCACAACTGAATCCTGGCTTTGCCAGCCACTGCTGTCCCTGACCTTTTTCCATAACACCCACACTCACCCTCCAATGCACACACTCCCTGCATCTACTGCTGCCCTCTGTAATATTTTCCCCCACAGTTGAATCCTGGCTTTGCCAGCCACTGCTGTCCCTGACCTTTTTCCATAACACCCACACTCACCCTCCAATGCACACACACCCTGCATCTAATGCCAGTGCTCTTGCTGGTCTTTCCTGTACAGCTGTATATCCTGACAATGCCAGCCACAACTATCCCTTTACATCCCACCCTTACCCCACTGCCACACGCACTCTGCTGCATCGTCTGCAATTGACGATCTTTCCCAGATCTAGCCTGTTTTCTCTTCCTGACTATGCAAAAGCCACAACTACTCCTTTAAATCTCTACATTACAACCCCACCCTCACATAGCTCCCCCTATACTCACACACATGCACCCTGTAGATATACTGCCTTTCCTTGCCTTGGTGATCTTTTCCCATTTCCCCACAGCAGCCAAAATTCTAACTTTGGTATTGCCATCCACAGATCCACCTCACATCACATACGATAAATTCCACCAGCACACACCTGCTTATCCCAACAAAATGTAAACTCTTTCCCACAACTGATCCTTGACTTGCCACTGTCACTGAGACACAGTTATAATTATAACTAAGTCTGCCATGACTATTATGCCACTGCCAGTATGCCACAACTGTCGAACCTAAAACAGTAAGACATCAAAGTTTTAATAGATATAGTAAAGAAGCTTTTTTGTATAAGTTAAGAAGTGTAAAGTGGGATAGGCTGTTCCTAATTCCTGAACTTGATTGGGCAATTGAAGAATTTACACATTTATTTATTCAGGTGTGTGATGAACTAGCTCCATTTAAAAATAGTGTAAACAAAAAATCCAATGTTCCATGGATTACAGATGAAATAAAGCATAATATTAGATATAAAGATAAATTATGGAAAAGGGCAGATAAAACTCTAGATATAAGGGATTGGGAGAAATACAAAAAAGAGTGAAACAAACTTACATTTAAAATTCGTACCTCAAAAATACAATATTATAAAAATAAGATTGCTCAAACCACTGACCCATGTAAGTATTGGAACTTATTAAAATCATTTGAAAAAACTGTGGTAAAAAAAAAAATTGCCTATTCAGATCAAAGATAATGAAGTATTGTTAACATCACAAGAGTCTGCAGAGAGGTTAAATCAATATTTAATTTCACTTCTTGACATAGTTATTTATCTAGACGATCACGTTGAGACAAAATGGAAGGAACGATGGCCCCCAAACAAGAAAAAATTCAGATTTAAAGTTATTACCTGTCAAGAGATTAAGGATGAACTCCGGAAACTTCAAGTTAAGAAAGCTTCAGGACTAGATCAAATTGAAAATAGGCTACTAAAAGATTCCATGGACGTAATAGCCCCAATATTAACTAAACTCTTAAATTGGAGTTTGACCAAAAAGAAGTTCCGAACCCTTTGGAAAAAGGCAAAAATATTACCTATTTACAAAGGGGGTTCTTCTGTGGAGTCAACAAACTATAGACCAATTTCCTTGTTGTCTGCTGTGTCAAAGGTCTTGGAGAGAGTGGTTCAGACGCAATTAAATGAATATGTGGAGGAGGGTTCCCTTTTGTCCTGTTACCAGTCTGGCTTTTGAAAGGGCCACTCTACGGACACTGCCCTCACCAACCTGATTGATAACATTGCTACCCTTGTAAATGGAGCAGGATGGTGGGGGTGGTGTTTGTGGATCTTTCCAAGGCCTTTGACATCATAGATGATGGAATTTTGTTTCATAGAATGCAGGGGTTAGGGACAGACAGTGAAACCCTTCCCTGGTTTCAATCTTATCTAACTGAAAGAGTTCAGCAGGTGCAGGTTGGGTATGTTTGTAGGTCAAATCCAGCCACTATAAAAAGGGGAGTTCCCCAAGGCTCACTTTTCGGTCCCCTATTATTTATAATGGGCTGGATATTCAAAAGGGTTGTGCCATGCGCAATAGGGTTGTGCCTGCGCAAGTCCGAAATTGCACCATTCTGCCATATTCAGCAGGAGGCAGTTGCACCCCCCAAGTCAAGCTGAGCAACAGCGCAATGCTAATGAAGGCATGCTGAACCAGAGGGGGAGGAACCATGCATAAACTGCACAGCCTGATATTCAGTGGGCTGTGCAGAGTTGTGCAGGTGCAACCCCCAACCTGAGCCTGCACAACTTTGAGCAAAAAAAAAAGGAGTAAGTGGAGGGCTACCCACAGGTGAGCTACCGCATTGCAGGGTGCAACACAGCAGCTGCCACCTGTGGGTGGCCCTGAATGTACTCCCTGTGCCCCCCCGCAGCCCAATCACAGGCATATAGTAACCCCCCACCCCCTGACTGGCCCGATCGTGGGCATAAGTGAAAAATAAACCCCCACCCCCACTAGCCCAGTGCGGTCAGCAAGAGTCAACCCCCACAAGAACATATCCCTGGTAGTCCAGTGGACCGCAAAGCCTGATCATGGGCAGCAAAGATTTCAAACCCCCCAAGGACATATCCCTGGTGGTCCAGTGGACCGCGAAGCATGATCGCGGGCAGCAAAGTGTTCAAACCCCCCCCAAGGACCACCTACCCTGGTGAACTAGTGGCTTCATTCACATATCTGGACTGCCTTGTACAGTATGGGCTGCACGCCCATTGACTCTTGCTCTGAACCAATGGGCATGCAGCCCTACTGGGCAGTCAGTCGTGGATGTGGGCGGCAAGCCGGTGGGATGCCACCACCGCCGACTGGGGAGCAGGGTGGTGGGGCTTCATGAGTTGGTGGGGTTGGGGACCACTAGATCACCAAAGTAGGTGGTCCTTCGGGGGGTTGAACACTTTGCTGCCCACGATCGGGCTTCGCGGTCCACTGAACCACCAAGGATATGTTCTTGGGGGGGGTTGAACTTTTTCTGCCCACGATCGGGCTTCGAGGTCCACTGGACCACCATGGATATGTTCTTGGGATGGGGGTTGAACTTTTTCTGCCCGCAATCAGGCTTCGAGGTCCACTGGACCACCAGGGATATGTTCTTGGGGGGGTTGAACTTTTATGCCTGTGATCGGGCTAGTGGGGGGTTTTTTTTTTCACTTGTGCCCGTGATTGGGATAGTCGGGGTTGGGGGATGTTTAAACTTATGCCCGCGATCGGGCTGCAGGGGGTGTCGGTCCCTGACGGCTGCTGCCTGGCAGGGCGCCAGGTGTAAGTCCTCGGGGATTGGTGCACCTGCATGCTAATGGCATGCAAATGGGGCCATAAATAGATGCAAATGGCCCCCCGCACCTTGCATGAATTATGGCCCCATTTGCATGTCACCTTTTGAATATCAGAAATTTGCACATGACGCAATGGTACTTGTGCCACCGCATCTTAAATGCTCCACTCTGACCACTTGCGGTGGCGCAAGTTCGGTGGCCGGGGGATGATATTCAAAGGAGTAGCTCAATAGCGCAATTCTGTTGAATATCGCCCCGGCCACACTCCTGTGCAACTATTTTGTGCAGCACAAGGGCTTGCGCCACAGAATAGCGCAATTTGAATATCCAGCCCAATGTATGTAAATGAGTTACCAAAGGTCGTAGAATATTCTGCCCTGAGAATGTATGCAGATGACACTGTTTTATTGACACACGGATGCTCAATTCAGGAGATGGAAAAAAGTCTCCAAAGGGATTTTAATAGGTTGGAGTCATGGTTGTGCCAGTCAAAGCTTGTTTTAAATAGTAAAAAAACAAATGTAATGGTTTTTTGGAGTAAAGGGAAAGTAGATAACAATTATTTCAAAATTCATATAAAAGCAGTAAAGAATGAAATCTTAAGTCAAGTTGAGTGTGCAAGTATCTGGGGGTTTTGTGGACCAAATTTGAATTTTGACATCCACATAAAAGAGTTAATCAATAAAAAAAATAATAAATTAGGAGCTCTTCAGAGGTCAAAATATTGCTTAAATCAAACAATGAGAGGGGATATTGTAAAGCAATTGACTATACCTAGTATTGAGTACGGAATTCATGTCTACAGCATGGCTAGCAAGACAAAGCTCAGAGCAATTCAGGTTCTATACAACAATTTGGCTAGATTTGTGTTAAATTGTACAATGGCCACAATTAGAGCAAATAATAGTATAAAAATGGTTAAAACAGATTCATGGGGTGGTGCACAATCAGAACCCTAGATATCTTGTGGACAAAATGTCACAATTGACATATGAACATAATTATAATCTCAGAGGAAATGGGGGAAAGAAATTTGCTATACCGAAATCAAATAATAAATTTGATGACGTGACCTTTGGTACAAAGGTTAACTTATGGGAACAAATTGACGAAGGGAAAAAACAAATCAAACAAACAAAATATTTTTTAAAAGTTACTGGATATGACCTAACAATGAAATGTATGTGTAATGGTTGATGTGCTTAGGAATAGATGGATTGACAAATGTGTGTATGAATACTGTAGAAAAGATTTTAAATTTGGGTATATAGTGCAACTTATAGTTGTTAGTTATATAGTATTGTGTCCTTAGTTCATGTCCTTGATTTGAATGAGAATGTATACGTGTTATGATATAGTTGCTCGGATTTATGTGGTACATGTCTAAAAAAAATTTTTTGTGCAATATGTCTAAAATGTTTAGATTTGTAAATGCAACAGGTCCATCTTGAAAAAGGGTCCTTGACCCAATGATGTTTCAACACTGCTACCTGTATAAAAATAAATGTTTACTACTACTATTACTACAACTAAAGTCTGACAGTGTCACTTACAACAATCAAATTATCATACAACACAAAACACTTGTTGCCCTCCAGCACATACCCCTTTGATGAAGATTTTCTTTGAGATGGGACTGGTGATGGTGATAGACCTCGCAGGTGGGTGGATAGGCAGTCAAGCAATCTGCTGTGGCAGCTTGGCACATATGGTGTTGATAGAAATGGGACCGGAGCCCTGCCTGCAGATGGACTACTTGCCTCTTTCCCTACAACAACTATGCTGGCCCAGATTCCCTCAGGGTTCACAATGGCAACCATAGAAGGCCATGACTGACAACATGCAGGGGTGTTGCAAACTATCTATAAATTGAACATCAACTGGCCAATCTGTTGCCCCCTCCAACAAATTTCATCAATTCCTACAGTGATTCTTAGCTGTACCATGCAATGGAGCACAAGTAGTATAATTTGTATATCAAATGTTGCAAAATTACATATTTTAATAATAAACTGACACATAAAATGACGTTTTCTGACTTGTAGTTCCACACAACATGTTACAGATATAGAACAAAATGGTAGTATTGAATGCATGCTGAAAATAGAAAACAGAGTTAGATTCAATGTTTCAACCATAGGTGGTCTTCAGGAGTTATCTAAAAGGGAGAAAAGCAATAAAAGAAACAAGAGACATATTTGTGAAGAAAGAAAATAGAGGGAGGCTGTAGGAGAAATATAGAATAATAATTGGGTGGTGTGTTTAACAAGATTTTACACACACCCAAGGTGGTGAATGCCACATAAATCCTGAAAGTGAAGCTTGAGGGGTTTATTTAAGCATCCAACATTGAGGGTGTTTGTAAAATCTTGAGTTAAACACACCACCCCATGTTTTATTTTATATAATTGCTGGGGAGGATTTTTTTGCCACAGCAATTATATAAAATAAATTCACATCCCCATGCAGCAGCTATCCAAGGGTTTCAGCGTGGTCCACTATCTGAGCTTTGCTGCTGAATCATTTTCTTTCCCCCTGTTTTCATTGTTTTTTACAGCTTAAATATAGTAGTAGATGTAGGCCAGTTATTTTTTTTTTTTTAGTTAACTTACTGCCGAGTGCCAGTCGCAGTGAAGTGTGCAGGCATGTGGTGCTACAGAAAGGCAGAGAGCGAGAGAAGATCTGTGGCAGGTGTGTGCATTGACTAAGAAAAAGCCAGAGTGTGTTCACCATTATAACCCACGGGTTATAACGGGAAATTACAACCCAGTTTCCCTTGGAGAAAAATGCTAGCCAGTTATTATAAAGTGATAATAGGTAAGGTAAGAATAAAATCTGGAAAATGAAAAGGTGATGATAGGTATGAAAAGGCAGAGTAGAAGTGAATGGGCGGAGGAGTCCTTAAGTGGGGACTAATTAACAGGACCTAAAAAAATAATTAACAGGACCTAATAAAAAGGCTGAAAGGTGAAAGCTATGTTTGCACACTCATTTTCATTTTCTACAGATGAAAGAAATACTCTACACCTGATATATGACAGTTAGTACAAGGACACCCAGTGCAATGATACCTCACCAGAGCCATTCAGCATAACAATATTTTAGGCAATGAGACAACCGGCAAAAACAACCCTGACACCCAATGGCAGTGAGACTGCAGCCATGTAGAAAGCAGTGGTACAATAAATGAGGCTACCTTGCAGTCATAGCCACCATATTAGAGCAAAGAGGCATGTTGGAGGCAGTATAGCACAGTGGTTCAAGGCTCTGAGCTGCAAACCTGGAGACCTGGGTTTGAATCCCACAACACCCACTTGCATACTGTGTGACCCTGAGCAAGTCACTTAACTTCCTTGTGCTCCCAAGTTGCATGTGTTAACAAGCTTTCAGCTTAGTATGTTTCTCCTGGTTAAAAAAAAAAAGATCTTGTAGGGCAAACCAGTATTAGGTCAGAATTCCTAGGCTTAATGTTACAAGGCTGCATGTCTTTGTTCCAGTTGCTGTGTCACAGGTTTACACTATCCCATACCTCTGGCAGCTCATAATACCTAGACACTGTGACTACTTAAGCCTGAATATCAGCAAAGCTACAAAAAACTCCACCTCACAGCCATGAAATGTTGCCTAAACTTTTTATTGTGAAAAAAGACAAACAAGCATTTGTCAATGCCGAATGTTTGCTTGCTGGTATTAGCATTGGAAATGCAAGAGTTAGACAGATGCAGAATAGGAATGGCAGTGAAGTATTGAACTTCATGTCAACCCCACCTCCATCCTACAGAGATGGACAGGCATTGGGTTATGTGTTTGGGTCGTCACCCATGTCCATGCCATGTCACCTCACCCTATCTTGCAGACACTGACACATGTTGAGGTGTGACTTGGGGTGTTCAGCTTTACAATTACCCCATTTCATAAGGATATATGCTGAAATGGGTGCAGTATAGGAGAATGTGGTGAACTCTGGGGCTGAAGAGTCTAAGGTACACCTCAATGCTTGTCACTGGCTGGGGGGTGGGGGTAGGATGGCATGAGCATTACAGTCGGCAATCCAAAGGCACACCCTGATGCCTGTCAGTCTGTACAGGATGGGACATTATGGTTAGAAACCCTAACGCCCTGAGCGTTTGTTGGTATTTGCACTACAAATTTTCAACATGGTCTTTTTGTGACCCCACCTCATGAAAGCATTTGGGACCTCTTCTCATGAAGAGTGGCAGTGAAATTTTGTTACTGTGTTCTGAAATTTGAGTTCCAACATTGAAACATAGAAACATATAATTTGATGGCAGATAAGGACTGCTTGGCTCACCCAGTCTGCCCATTTCCCTACCTGATGGATAAGCTGCAGATTCTAGTTAATCAACAGCTTACTTCCTCCTACCCCCCACTAGAATTGCCTTATGCCTGTCCCATGCATTCTTGAATTCTCCCACTGTTCCTGACTCCACAACCTCCTCAGGAAGGCTGTTACATGCATCCACAACTCTCTCTGTGGAAAAAAATACTTTCTCTCATTGTCTCTGAGCCATCCCCCCTCTACCTTCAAATTGTGCCCCCCTTGTTCTTGCACATCTCTTCTTCTGAAAGATACTACCCTCTTGTACCTTGTTAATTCCCTTGAGATACTTGAATGTTTCTATCATGTCCCCCCTCTCCCTCCTTTCCTCAAGGCTATACATATTAAGCTGCTTTAGTCTCTCCTCGTACGTCTTCTGGTGCAGACCTTGCACCATTTTGGTTGCCCTCCTCTGAACAGCCTCCACTCTGTCCATGTTTTTGAGGAAATGGGATCTCCAAAATTGCATGCAGTACTCCAGATGGGGTCTCACTAACTGTCTGTAGAGAGGGATAACAACTTCCTGTTTTCTACTGTTGCTGCCTCTCCCTATGCATCCCAGTATCCCCCAAGCCCTCCTTACAGCCTTCTCACATTGTTTGCACACCATTAGGTCATCTGATATAATTACTCCTAGGTCTCTTTCGATTTTTGTTGTTGTTATTAACTCACCCCGAATTGTGTACTCTTCCCCTGGGTTTTTGTTTCCCAGATGCATTATCTTGCACTTCTTTGCATCGAATCTGAGGTGCCACATATTTGACCATTCCTCCAACCTTGCCAAGTCCCTTTTCATTCTTTTCACCACACCTTGTGTATCAACCATGTTGCAGATCTTTGTGTCATCTGCAAAGAGACATACCTTTCCTTCCAGGTGCTCTCCAAGGTCACTTATAAAGATATTAAAGAGGACCGGTCGCAGAACCGAACCCTGCGGTACCCCACTAGTTACCCTCCTTTCTTCACTGTGGACTCCGTTTACTATTACCCTTTGTGACCTGTTGTCCATCCAGTTTTTTATCCAGGCTACCACCTTGGGACCCACTCCAAGGCTGGCTAACTTGTATATTAATCTTTTGTGTGAGACTGTGTCGAAAGCCTTGCTAAAATCTAGGTAGGCCATATCCACAGCCCCTCCCTGGTCTACTACTTTGGTCACCCAGTCAAAGAAATCTATTAGGTTCATCTGACATAACCTTTCTGCTGTGAAACCATGCTGCCTTGGGTCCTGTGCCCCACTGGCCTCTAGGTACTCAACAATTCTTTCCTTCAGAAATGATTCCATCTTTTTCCCTACCACTGAAGTCAAACTAACTGGTCTGTAGTTTTCTGCCTCTGCCCTACTCCCACTTTTGTAAAGTGGAATCACATTTGCCCTCTTTCAGTCCTCAGGTACCACTCTATCCTCCCATGATTTGTTAAAGATAGTAGTCAGTGGTGTTACTAGTT